>JASDDO010000031.1:339026135-340432705 GCA_030015575.1 Agapanthus africanus
AAGTGCTTCGGGACTGCACCCAACCACCACCTGTTTGCACGACTCCTTTGAGCCGTGGTAGGGTAGTGATCAAAGTGCAGTGGGAACACACTCGAGGCGAAGTGCCAGTGTCAAGTCAGCGGACTAAGCTGTACTCATGTCACCTGGGAACTGACGACTGACGATAGGTATAATACCAACCTGTCAGTTCCCGACGAGTCCTGTCCAGTGTACTCGTAACCCAACGAGCACCCGTATACTATCTCCAGTACGACGTACTGATGGCTGTGGGACAGACCATCTCCCACACTGGGATGAGAAGCGCATACGCTAGTCTACTCCGGAGTATCGATGCCCTATCTCGATAGTCCTGCGACTAGGGACCTGTATAAGGATGTGCTTATAGATTACCCAGCCCCCACTAGTGTGACTGCCATCACAACGCTGGTAATCAAGCAAAGATCCTAAGGGCTCCACTAATGCGTATAAGTGATATAGTAAAATAAACACAAGTACACATTGAAGTAGAGACAAACCAAGTAGCATACTACTATTTTGAGCAAGACTGTATATACAAGGTGAATATCCCAAGCATCCATTAAGTAATATACAAACTAGTATGATACAGTAATGGCCTCTAGGGCATATACACTAACAATCTCCCACTTGCACTAAGGCCATGTACTGGCGTATCGAAGACCTATCATCTCGATCAGCCGCTCGAACTGAGTCTGGGGCAGGGCCTTGGTGAATGGATCTGCAGTGTTGTCTTCTGAAGCTACTCTCCGAACCTCGATCTCCTTGCGATCCACGATCTCCCTGATCAGGTGATACCGCCTCAAGATGTGCCTGGATCTCTGATGGGACCTGGGTTCCTTTGCTAAAGCTATAGCCCCGTTGTTGTCGCAATACAGAGGTACTGGGTCAACAATGGACGGAACCACCTGAAGTTCTTTCAAGAACTTCCTCATCCAGACAGCTTCTTTTGCGGCATCAGATGCAGCGATGTATTCCGCTTCCATCGTCGAGTCTGCAACGGTTTCCTGTTTGGAACTCTTCCAACACACCGCCCCTCCATTGAGGGTAAAGACAAAGCCCGACATGGACTTGGAATCATCCTTGTCACTCTGGAAGCTGGAGTCAGCAAAAGCCTCGATCTGGAGGTCTTTTCCGCCATACACCAAGAACATCTCCTTAGTCCTCCTCAGGTACTTGAGAATGTTCTTTACTGCTATCCAATGTTTCTCCCCAGGGTTTGACTGATACCGGCTTACTACACTCAGTGCATAAGCTACATCCGGTCTGGTACACAACATCGCATACATTATAGAGCCTACCGCAGAAGCGTAGGGTATAATAGACATGCGATCCCTCTCCAAATCAGTCTTGGGAGACATCTCTTTAGAGAGGGTGATCCCGTGACAAGCCGGTAAGTTACCGCGCTTGGAATCTTCCATACTGAATCTTTTCAGTACGGTGTCGATGTACCTGGACTGTGAAAGTCCTAATATCCTCTTGGATCTATCACGATGGATCCGGATCCCCAGGATGTATGAGGCATCACCCAGGTCTTTCATGGAGAACCTTTGTGACAAGAACCCCTTGACAGATTGTAGCATAGGAATGTCATTTCCTATTAAGAGAATGTCATCCACGTATAAAACGAGGAATACTACAGTTCTCGCTACAAATCTACTATAGATGCATGGTTCATCTGGATTTTTGATAAAGCCAAATTCCTTGACCGTCTCATCAAAACAGATGTTCCAACTCCGCGATGCCTGCTTTAGTCCATAGATGGACTTAAGCAACTTGCACACCTTTCCGCTGCTCCCACTCTGAATGAAACCCTCTGGCTGATCCATATAGACACACTCCTCTAAATTTCCATTTAGAAAAGCTGTCTTTACGTCCATTTGCCAGATCTCATAATCGTGGAAGGCAGCGATGGCAAGAAGGATCCGAATGGATTTCAGCATGGCTACTGGAGAAAAGGTTTCGTCATAGTCCAAGCCAGGTCTTTGACGGAAACCCTTTGCTACCAGCCTAGCTTTATAGGTCTCAACCTGTCCATCTACACCAATCTTCCTTTTGAAGATCCACTTGCATCCTACGGGTTTTACCCCGTCTGGAGCAATGTCCAACGTCCATACCTTATTGGTGTACATGGACTCCATTTCGGTCCGCATTGCATCCAGCCATTTCACTGAGTCAACGCTCTGAACGGCCTGCTGGAAGCTAGTAGGCTCATCATAATCTATGATGCAATCCTCTCTATCCCCGTCTATGAGAAAACCGTAGTATCTCTCGGGCGGATGAGACTGCCTACTACTTCTGCGGAGCGGCGTAGGAATGTCCTGTTCTGTTGAACCCTCTGGTTCCACTAAGCTTTCAGTAACAGTCTGTGGTTCTGGAACTTCTTCCAGTTCTATTGTGCTCCCACTTATCTGGGTTTCCAAAAACTCAGTTTCCAAGAAGCGGGCATGCTGAGAAACAAAAACCTTTTGTTCCTCAGCGGAATAGAAAAGATACCCCCTGGAGTTCCTTGGGTATCCCACAAACTTACACTGTACTGAACGTGCCTCAAGCTTGTCCGCATGCTGCCTTTTTACAAAGGCTGGACATCCCCATACTTTAAGATACTTGAGACAGGGTTTCTTCCCAGTCCACATCTCATAAGGGGTGGTAGGCACAGTCTTGGTGGGAGCCTTGTTCAAGAGATACGCAGCTGCTTCTATTGCATATCCCCAGAATGATCGCGGTAACTCAGCGTTACTCATCATGGACCGAACCATATCCAATAGGGTTCGGTTCCGTCTCTCCGATACACCGTTATGTTGCGGAGTGTATGGAGGAGTAAGCTGAGAGAGAATACCATTCTCTTTTAAGTAATTCAGGAATTCGGCACTTAAGTATTCTCCACCTCGATCCGATCTTAGAATCTTAATACTTTTGCCGGTCTGTTTCTCTACTTCATTCTTATACTCCTGGAATTTTTCAAAAGCCTCGGACTTATGTTTCATTAAGAAAACATAACCGTACCTTGAGAAGTCATCCGTAAAAGTAATGAAGTAAGAATGTCCGCTTCGGGCATGTGTAGACATTGGACCGCACACGTCACTGTGTACAAGTCCCAAGAGCTCGCTCGCTCTTTCTCCATGTCCAGTAAACGGAGTCTTTGTCATCTTTCCCTTGAGACAGGATTGACAAGTGGCATACGACTGATATTCGAACGCATTCAAATACCCTTCTGTATGTAACTTCGTCAACCTTCTCTCATTGATGTGACCCAATCTACAATGCCATAAGAAAGTCTGGTTTATTTCTGGAGACTTTCTTTTGTGTGTATTCTGGACATTAAAAATCTGTGGTTGGTTCAATACGTATATACCATTACTCAAAGTACCTGACCCAATCAAAACTTGATTAAGGCGAATGTTTACAACATTACTTACAAACGCAAATTCATAACCTTCTTTAGAAACTAAAGATACAGAAATGATATTACAAGTTGCGTTGGGTACAAAAAAGCAATTACGCAAAACCAAAACATGTCCATCTGACATTCCCAGGTGATAGTCCCCCACGGCTTTAGCATCCATGCTCGCTCCGTTTGCAACTCTGAGGGTCATGTCACCTGCTTTCAAAACACTACGGTTTCTCAACGCCTGCAAAGAATTACAGATATGAGATCCTGATCCGGTATCCAATACCCAGGAAGTAGAGTTTATAGAAAGACAGTTTTCAATAACATACACACCTGAAGCTGAAGCTGCAACCTGCTTCAATTCCTGTGTTCTGGCCTTCCAGGCCCTGCAATCATTCTTCCAGTGTCCTTTCTTATGACAAAAGAAGCATTCTTCCTTATCCACAATCTTCCCCGCTATCTTTGTTGCTTTTCCTTTTCCCTTCGTATCCACTTTACTAACACCGCCCCTTGGTTTGGCGGGGGCTTTCTTCTTCTTTCCCTTGGCTTTCGCCTTGGACCTAGAAGAAGATGATCCTCCTACAAACAAAGTGGATGTTTCCCTACCTTTCTGTAGGGTGCCCTCTGCGCTCCTCAGCAGGTTGAGGAGCTCTGAAAGTTCAACCTCCTTTTCTTGTAGGTTGAAATTCATTATAAACTGGGCGTAAGTGGAAGGAAGGGACTGGAGAACTATATCCGTATATAGCTCACTCTCCAATGTGATCCCTAGGTCAGCGAGCTCCTCAATGTAACCGATCATCTTTAGCACGTGCTCGGCTACTGATGATCCGACGGCCATTCTTGTCGAAAACAACTTTTTCGACGCTTCGTATCTTGCGATACGTGATTGCTCCCCATACAGTTCTTTTGTATGAAGCAATATGGATTCCATGTCCATATTCTCATGCCTTCTCTGATGTTCGTTGTCCATCGAGGCAAGCAAGAGGCACTTGGCCTTCGCGCTATCAATCTCCCAAGTCTTGCGGATTTCCTTATCCGCGACGCTGGAAGTTGGACCAGGGACAGGGGGAGCTTTGGTGGTAAGAAGATACCCCAGCTTGTCATAAGTGATTGCTATCTTGACATTCCTGAGCCAATCTTTGTAGTTTGGCCCTGTCAGCTTGTTTTTATCTAGGAGTAACTTAAGTCCAGTCATGTTGATTGGTCGCTGCAATTAGGAGAGAGAAGAAGAAACACTCAGCATGATGCTCTTGCAAGTTTAGAGTGGTTTTTAGTTTGTCTAAACAGGATGGCTCCCACTGTTTCTCGAATCCCTCCTCAAACCATAAAGGAAGAATTAGTCAGGATCAATCCCACCGTACAATACTTGCTTAACCGTTCAGCCAGGCTGGTGTCGGTACTTCGAGGGAGGTTTTCCAACGCTTTCGCGAAGTTCCTTAATTAAAGAACCTCTTTTCCCTGGGGGCGTAGCCCCGCTAACACCTTTCTAGGCACCTACTAGGTTTATAGCATTGATCGTTAAGTGAGAAATTTCCCGAGGAGTAGCATATACTCACAGTAGGATCGGGATCCAAATATCATCGCGTGACGAAACTGAAGGAATCCTACCAGAATCACCACACTCCAAATGGTATGCAAATCTAGCAAGTTTCAGTACTTATGAAACTCCCGATGTGGATTTTTGCCCCATGCTCTTATGACCTTGACGAAGGTCAACAAATCATAAGTCACATGTCAAGTTCTGCCCGTCATTATCCAGGTTAATTTGAATCCACCCGCATATACCCTTGACGAAGGTCAACAAGGTAATGTGAGTGTCCCAAACCAACGCATCTATCTATGCTACATATGAATACTTAACAGCTACCAATCACTATGCCTTGACGAAGGTCAACAAACACAGCTTGAATACTATTTGAATATTCATACGAAACGACGGAGGGCTACGAATGGTTTTTGGCAAAACCGTGAACGTAGTGAACTTGATTTGGTCGATGGAACGAGATAGCTTTTAAATGGAGTGGCTCAAACTCCGCATTTTAAAAGTTAGTTTTGAAAAGAACCGAGTGGTTTTTCGAAAGTGTTCCAACGACTTTAACTTGGTTTATTATCTTGCATTAGTTCTTTTAATGCGTGATATTCTTGCATTAGTTCTTTTAATGCGTCCCATCATTTAATCCTACCATTGCAGAAAACAACCAAAATATGACGTACGCTTATGCCATATGCATTCGCCACGGGGCCCCGTCATCACCCGTTAGGTTACTTAACTAACGACAGAGCGGGGGCTGGGCTAGCGCGGCTGTAAAACATAAGCAACGCCTAAATAGAAAGCAATGATAGACATTACAGATCACAGATGAATACATTGGATATACTAGCAATCCGCATTTCTTTCGAGCCTGAAACGAAAAGCGGATAACACGGTCGCGGTGAATAGCAAATACCCCACCCAAGACCCCTACGGGTGCGGCAAACTACCCGCCAAGTTCCCGGTAGTTTGTGCACCCCACCATGGGTCTATCCTAGGAGCATAAACAGTAAAAAGAATTATACAATGACGGCTACAACCCCGACCCGGTTGTGCGGCCAAACAAATAATATAATTACATCAATTTACATTTACAAATGAATGAAAGAAAAACAAAAGCTCATCTCACATCCAACCCCGGCTATTCACCCGCGACAGTCCAACACATTCATATACACATTCCAGCACATTACAGATCATGTATAACCCCGACTAATCGACTTATAGCGATTAGCCGACGTTCAATACATGCAAACAACACAGATATAACCAATATAGCCAAAGTGTAGTGAAGTTCGGAAAAATACGGAATTATAGGACCCCAAAAGGAAATTTCTTTTCTGGAAAATCTGGGTACATATAATATATCTCAAAAATCCCAAAACCAAAACCTACAGACACTGCACGAAAAACGAGGCGCAGAAGACGACAAAGCGCGGCGGTTCCGCGGCACGAGCCTACCTCGTGCCGCGGATGCGCGGCGCTTTGAGCTCCAAACTGGATCGTTTTTCATGTGTGTTTTTAGAAAACCCTGAGATGATTTTACAAATATAAATTTTTTCATTTCGAGCCAAAAAAATTTCAACAGAAACTCAGGTTTTTGAAAAATACGGTTTTTGGGTTTTTGCGGTTTCGAACTTCGTTACACTTCACTACCAAGCTAGTTTAAGTTTAGTTAGGCTCTGATACCACTGTTAGTCCATATTGCGACCCCCGGTGCTTACGGGGAGGCGGAAACGGTATAAAAAACGAATTTTTATCGCAAGAGGCAACATGGACTAAACATGGTCGGGATCGTTGTCTAAACTAAAACTAGTATTCTAGCTAAAGAGAGTTAGCTACTATGGAAGATGGTTATACCTATACTTGAACTCCTTCTTCTTCAAGTCTTGTAGAGGTTGATGGTTCTCTTTACGTCGCCTTCTCCCGTCGAAGATGGATCCACCTCGAAGGTTCGACTTTGGGCTCTTCCTCGATCTTTGAGTGAACTAGGGTTTCCGGTTTGCTAAACCTTCAACCTAGAATGAGTAGAGAGAGTGACTAGGGTTTGCTTTTCTTTTTCAAGAGAAGGATTCTCAACTCATGAGAAGGTTTCTCTTGACTAGAGGAAGAAGAAGATGAAGAGAGGAGAGAGAATGAATATGATAGAATGAGCTATCATATTCTATCTTGCAACCATAATGCAAAAGAAAATAATTATCTAATAATAATAATTGAAAATGAGAATAGTTGATGGTAATTTGGAATGACCACTACCATGCTTCATTTAAAAATGTAAGCATAAATCAAGGAGGACTTTTGAAGGCATGAAAGTGGTCAATGGTCAACAAGTCAACCAAGGTCAACAAGTCAACAAAAACAACCATAACATAATTCTCATTTAATTATTATTATTAATAGATAATATATAAATCCATTAGGGTTTGGAAAATGAAGACTGTCAATTGTGCATACGCACCCGTTCCGAAACCCTAATGAAAAATCTCATTCTCCGCCTCAAGCAACTGTGCATACACACCTGCATTCTCGTTCCGAAAAACAAGAATACCAAGATATAAAAGCAACCCCAAAAACACATACCAGTATCTGGCTCAAACCAGAGCCTGCCAGTATAATCCGTCCGGACTCCAAACGTGCACAAGTGCGCGGATGAGAACGAACCCTGTCGCAAAACCATGCGACCTCTACTCTGTTTTGCCCAGAGGCGAATACCCTCTGTGTGGGACTCTAAAGACTCGACACTACGCTGGCAGTGGGTTTAACCACAGACCGCAAGCGGCACTAGCTGTGCGTAACGGTCCCCAGGTAGATGTCGACAAGAAGGCTGACGAAGTGAAAACCCCATCTGAACTCCTACTGAGTCTGAATGTGACATTCTCCGTACAGTCCGGTCTGTTCGTCTGATACATCGCATGGCGGGCCTAGGGGGCGGTAAACGTCAGTCCCCCAATAGCGGTACAAGTCGTGCCGGAGCGAAGCCCAAAACACCCTGAGATAACACTGGAAACCTACCAGTATATCTCGTTTGCCCTGGCCAGGGACTACTCGTGTAATGGCTCTCCTAGACACAGCGCGATGTCAACCCCCAATACCGGGAGAGACGAATCCTGTCTAACCGTCACTGCCTCCAAGTGCTTCGGGACTGCACCCAACCACCACCTGTTTGCACGACTCCTTTGAGCCGTGGTAGGGTAGTGATCAAAGTGCAGTGGGAACACACTCGAGGCGAAGTGCCAGTGTCAAGTCAGCGGACTAAGCTGTACTCATGTCACCTGGGAACTGACGACTGACGATAGGTATAATACCAACCTGTCAGTTCCCGACGAGTCCTGTCCAGTGTACTCGTAACCCAACGAGCACCCGTATACTATCTCCAGTACGACGTACTGATGGCTGTGGGACAGACCATCTCCCACACTGGGATGAGAAGCGCATACGCTAGTCTACTCCGGAGTATCGATGCCCTATCTCGATAGTCCTGCGACTAGGGACCTGTATAAGGATGTGCTTATAGATTACCCAGCCCCCACTAGTGTGACTGCCATCACAACGCTGGTAATCAAGCAAAGATCCTAAGGGCTCCACTAATGCGTATAAGTGATATAGTAAAATAAACACAAGTACACATTGAAGTAGAGACAAACCAAGTAGCATACTACTATTTTGAGCAAGACTGTATATACAAGGTGAATATCCCAAGCATCCATTAAGTAATATACAAACTAGTATGATACAGTAATGGCCTCTAGGGCATATACACTAACATGGATCAGTCGGAGGGATTCATTCAGAGTGGGAGCAACGGTAGAGTGTGCAAGTTGCTAAAGTCCATCTATGGACTTAAGCAGGCATCGCGGAGTTGGAACATCTGCTTTGATGATACTGTCAAAGAATTCGACTTTATCAAAAACCCAGATGAACCATGCATTACAGTAAGATTGTAGGGAGAACTGTAGTATTTCTCGTCTTGTACGTGGATGACATTCTCCTAATAGGAAATGATATTCCTATGCTACAGTCAGTCAAAGGATTCTTGTCGCAGAGGTTCTCCATGAAGGACCTGGGCGATGCCAACTACATTCTGGGGATCCAGATCTATCGTGATTGATCTAAGAGGATGTTGGGACTTTCACAGTCAAGGTACATCGACACCATACTGAAAAGATTCAGTATGGAAGATTCCAAGCGCGGTAATTTACCGGCTTGTCACGGGATCACCCTCTCCAAAGAGATGTCTCCCAAGACTGATTTGGAAAGGGATCACATGTCTATTATACCCTACGCTTCTGCGGTAAGCTCTGTAATGTATGCGATGTTATGTACCAGACCAGATGTAGCATACGCATTGAGCGTTGTAAGCCGGTATCAGTCGAACCCAGGGGAGAAACACTGGATAGCGGTAAAGAACATTCTCCAGTACCTGAGAAGGACTAAGGAGATGTTCTTGGTGTATGGCGGAAAAGACCTCCAGCTCGAGGCCTTTGCTGACTCCAGCTTCCAGAGTGACAAGGATGACTCCAAGTCCATGTCGGGTTATGTCTTTACCCTCAATGGAGGGGCGGTTTGCTGGAAGAGTTCCAAGCAGGAGACCGTTGCAGACTCTACTATGGAAGCGGAGTACATAGCTGCTTGCGATGCCGCAAAGGAAGCTGTCTGGATGAAGAAGTTCCTCACGGAGCTTCAGGTGGTTCCTACCATTGTTGATCCAATACCGCTGTATTGCGACAACAACGGAGCTATAGCTTTAGCGAAGGAATCCAGGTCCCATCAGAAGTCCAGGCACATTTTGAGGCGGTACCACCTGATCAGGGAGATCGTAGATCGCCGAGAGATCGAGGTGAAGAGAGTAAATACGTAGAACAACACTGTAGATCCACTCACGAAGGCCCTACCCCAGACTCAGTTCGAGCGGCTGATCGAGATGATAGGTCTTCGATACACCAGTACATGGCCTTAATGCAAGTGGGAGATTGTTAGTGTATATGCCCTAGAGGCCATTACTGTATCATACTAGCTTGTATATTACTTGATGGAAGCTTGGGATATTCACAGTTGTATAGACAATCTTGCTCAAAATGGTAGTATGCTACTTGGTTTGTCTCTACTTTAATATGTGCATGTGTTTCTTTTAGCATATTGCTAATATACATATTAGTAGAGCCCTTAGGATCTTTGCTTGATTACTAGAGTTGTGATGTCGCTCACACTCATGGGGGCTGGGTAATCCATAAGCACATCCTTATACAGGTCCCTAGTCGTAGGACTATCGAGAAAGGGCATCGATACTCCGGAGTAGACTAGCGTATGCGCTTCTCATCCCAGCGGGGGAGACGGTATGTCCCACAGCCGTCATTACGTCGTACTTGAGATAGTATGCGGGTGCTCGTTAGGTTACGAGTACACTGGACATGACTCGTAGGGAACTGTTGGTAGGTATTATACCTATCGTCAGTTATCAGTTCCCAGGTGACATGAGTACAACTTAGTCCGCAGACTTGACACTGTCACTTCGCCTCGAGTGTGTTCCCACTGTACTTAGATTACTACCCTACCACGGCTCAAAGGAGTCGTGCAAACATGTAGTAGTTGGGTGCAGTCCCGAAGCACTTGGAGGCAGTGACGGTTAGACAGGATTCGTCTCTCCCGGTATTGGGGGTTGACATCGCGCTGTGTCTAGGAGAGCCATTACACAAGTAGTCCCTGGCCAGGGCAAGCGAGATATACTGGTAGGTTTCTAGTGTTATCTCAGGGTGTTCTGGGCTTCACTCCGACACGACTTGTACCGCTATTAGGGGACAGACGTTTACCGCTCCTAGGCCCGCCATGCGATGTATCAGACGGACAGACCGGACTGTACGGAGATTGTCACATACAGGCTCAGTAGGAGTTCGGATGGGTTTACCTCATCGGCCTTCTTATCGACATCTACCTGGGGACCGTTACGTACAGCTAGTGCCGCTTGCGGTCTGTGGTTAAACCCACTGCCAGCGTAGTGTCGAGTCTTTAGAGTCCCACACAGAGAGTTTCCCTGTATTGAGCGAAACGTGTAGAGGCCGTATGGTTTTACGGCAGGGCTACGATCACTTACGTGCACTTGTGTGCGTATGCTGTTCGGGCAGGCAATACTAGTGGGCTTTGGTTTGAGCCAGATCCTAGTATTGCACAGATGGATTTGTTTTGTCTTCTATGCATTCGCATTCTACGGAATGCGGATGCAGGTGTGTATGCACAGTTTTGTGGAGTGGAGAAGGAGGAGGTGCCTCATTAGGGTTTTGACAGTTGGTTCGGTCAAAACCATTATGAGCCGGAAACATTATTTACTAATCCTTTTATTGATAATTATGTTATGGCTAATTACATTGACCATTTGACCATCTTGACTTTGTTGACCGTTTGACCAAAGTTGACTAGGATCTTCTTGAAAGGTCTAAAGTATTCTTTGGTTTTCTTTTTCATTTTTGTTATGATAATGGTCATGTCATTTGTAGCCATCAACTTTATCTTGATGGGATTAGTAATGATAGTGTTTTGCATTATTGCAACCATGGTTGTGTTTTCTCTTGGTGAATCTTTTCATTTGTTCATTTTGATTCTCTCTCTTGAAATGAGAAGCTCCATGGTTGCTAACCTTTCTCCTTCTTCTTCCTCCTCTTGATCTCATCTTTTGATCTCATGTGTTGAGAGAAAAAGATCCCACAAAGACAAATACATCCATACATCTCCTCTATACATTCTAGGGCTTCTTGACTAGCAATCACTTTGCCCTAGTTGCCTCGGCTTGAGGCGGAGCTTAGTGTACATCTCTCGGGTGGATCGTCTTCGACTCAAGAAGGCCGCAGAGGTGCCCAAGGTCCGGATCGACGCTTGGAGATTGGATGGACGAGTGGGACAACGGAATGAAGACCCGAAGGACCGGTTCCGTGAGGTATATTTTCTACAAGCATAGTAGTTATAGCCTCTTGTTGTTTACTAGTTTCTAGTTTAGCAAAGATCCGTGCTCTAAGTCCATGTCGCCTTGTGCCAAAATCAATGTTTTTCGCCGTTTCTGCCTCCCCGTAAGAACCGGGGTGAGCAACGTGGACTTACAAATCTAATATAGAAACAAAAGCACTAATCTAATTTGAACCAGATTCAAAATCATGCAGCTGTCTCCAGTGCATATCAATCAAATGGAAAGAGGACAATCAGCATTAGTCATCTAGGAGTGCATCCATATATGAGTAACCCTAAAGAGAAGCAAGTTCTCAAAACCATTACTATCAATGGAATACCAAACAAAAGTATCTACATCTTCGACTTCCTCGAAGAATCCTGATACTTACAATAAATGGTTCTCTTCTTTATTCTTATACCTATAACTTCTCAAAATCTGAACCTTGCATTTAAACGAAATATATGTCTAGAATCAGAGAAGTTATGAGTAAACAGAATACAGTGCTAGTACCAACCCCATTTTCCTAAAGGACACTGGACAACATACAATACTTTGTATAAGTCCCCTGAGTTCAACAACTCAAACCCTGTGCGTCGTAGGTTGAAAAACTGTAGTATGGTTAAGAAGAATTACACCGCTGTTGAATGCACCTTACCTAATCACCCGCTGATATAGGTAAATGTCACAGACATAATATCAAAAAGTTATATCTCACTTTATAAAGTAAATGTACATATATATCAGTTTGAAATTGGTACATAACAACGGATATTCAAAACCAAATATTTGCCATCCGGCAAAATCCAGATGATTTTCTCAAATATCACCAATTACAATGAATTGCGATATAAAGTGGATCTAATCTCCCAATTCCCAATATCTTACTCCCACTCACCATCTATAATATCATATAGATGTGAGAAACTGATCTGGTAAATACATACCCTGGAGTTAGATTCCAATTGGGAAAACAGTTTTCAATTAACATCGCACAGTCAGACTGAAATATGAAAATGTTTCAAAAAGGGTTAACTGGTATTCCTAATAACACCTCTTCCATTATCCTGAATCATGACAGTAACCATATACTTACCTGCCCTCACTGTAATCCCTTTATTATGTCTTTACTTATTACCTTCTGTACACCTCCTTTACGCTAATTGGTTTTCTTCATTCCCTACCCTTCGGCACCTGCCTATGGTCTGGAGGAAGACTATCTAATAAGCTCAATAGGTGTACCCTCTTCTAATCCTAGGAGCCCTCACAACCTGAGAGAAGGTAAAGAGAAAAGACAACGGAATAATCCTATTCATTCTCTCCAGAACCAGAATCTATACTCGAAAAAGTTCCTTCGAGTTCGTATGTAACTATACGATGGATTTATCCAATGGAAGTGGATGTTCGTAGTGATATGAGGTGTTCTGGAGAAATGTAAAGGTGATATAGAAGTGGCAACGATGTATGCGACACCGTGACATTCCAAAAGTCAAAGTGTTTTAAGAAGGTTCGGTTAACTTGGTTTCATGAGATTTAGCCAAAGGTCGGGTCATAGTCGCAGCCAGAGAAAGAGAGAGAGAGAAAAGAAATACTCAGCGTGCACTCTAACCTAGATCAAAATGGTTAATCATTTTATCTAATCTGGATGTCTCCCACTGTTTCCTCGAATTCTCCTCCAAATCGAAAAGGAGAATTAGTCGGAATCACCCGAGGAGTAATTGTTGGAGATAGTGCCCTCAGAGTCAATTATTGGATCACAGGCACGTGATTGCAATGATTGATGGAGGACCTATTCCGATAGGACAATCTTACTCAAGATGATAGTATGCTATCTGGTTTATCTTTATTATCGTGTACTGCTTTAGGTGACCTTACAGGTCACTATTGCACGTTGATAGAGCCCCTAGGATTCTTGCTTGACTGCCAACAGTATGAGGGCGACCATATACGTGGGAGATGGTAGTCTATAAGAACATCCTTAAAAGGTCCCTAGTCGTGGGAGTTTCGAGACAGGGCATCGATACTCCAGAGTAGACTAGTGTATACAGTCGAGACCCCGACGAGGGGCGGTGGCCGGTCTCACAAGCCACTGGTGTCAGTTGGTTCACCTAAGATGTATACAGGTGCTCATTGGGTTATGAGTACACCGGACAGGACTCGCCGGGAACATTCTAGTTGGTATTATACCTGACGTCAGATAGCAGTTCCCTGGTGACATGTGTACAGGTTAGTTCATCGACCTGAGATCGTCATTTGTCTCGTGTGAGTTCCCACTGTACTTTGATTACTACCCTACCACGGCTCAAAGGATACGTGCAAACAGGTTTTAGTTGGGTACAGTCTCGAGCCACATGGAGGCAGTGAGCGGATCTGCAGGGGTTCGTCTCTCCCGGTATTGGGGGTGAGGTCGCGCTGTGTCTAGGAAAGCCATTACACGAAGTCCTTGGCCAAGGCAGGAGATTTACTGGTAGGTATTCCAGTAGTATCTCAGGGTGTTCTGGGCTACACTCCGACACGACTTGTACCGCTTTTGGGAGTCTGACTTTTACCAACCCCCTAGGCTCGCCATGCGATGCTCATAGACGAACGTACCGGACTGTACGGATATTGTCACTGACAGGCTCAGTAGGGTGTCAGGATGAGTTCGCTCATCGACGTCCCTTTTGGTCAATACCTGGTTGCCCGTTACGTATGGCTAATACTTCTGACGTGCTAGTGGTTAAATCCACAACCAAAGTATTGACGAGTCTTTAGAGTCCCCCACAGACCGTTTTCTCAAGTTTCGGGCGAAACGCTGTAGAGGCCGTATGGAGATATGGCAAGGTTCGATCAGATACATGCGGTATTGCACGGATCATGATCGGACGGATAATACTAGCGGGCTTTGGTTTAAGCCGGATCCTAGTATTGTACAGTGTAGATTTTGTCTCATTGCATTTGTATTCAGTCGGAATACAAATGTAGGTATGTATATACAGTAGCGGGGTTTCGTGTAATTTATTCCGGGATCAGTTCTATGAAGTTGCCAGTTTGCTTTCCGTTTCGGCCATTTTTCTTTGTATCTTTCATTGGCTGAAAATTGGTGGAGGTGGGCTTATTTGCAATTATGCAAATTAGCATTTTGGAGGGTTGTTTTTACAAGTAGTTGCTTCATGATGGCTCTTGTTTGACCTTGACTTCTATTTCTTCATCATTACTTGACTTTGTGATGAGATGGTTGTTGATGGAGTGTTGGACTTTTTTTGTGATGATTTCTTCCCATGATCACACATCATTCCTTCTTGCATTATTGTTCCACCCTCTCACTCCTCTCATTCTCTCTTGGATGCTTTGCCGGCCAAATGAAATGATGGGGTCATTTTTTTGGTGTGAAAAAGTGGTTCATCTCATATTATCTTGCACACACCAAAATTCCCTAGTTCATCTCCATAGTTCATTCCTCCACCAAAAGGAAACTTCCTCAACCCCATGAGACATAGAGTTCCACACTATTCTACAGCACTTCTTGGGCACGTCGGCTCGCCAACTTCGTGCCCGAGTTGCCTCGGTCCAGAGGTGGTAGCCCGTAAAAGAACCCGGCGATGTGGTGCCCTTCCGACGAGGAGTTGAAGACCGGAGATTCCGCAGGGAGATCGTGACGACGACGAGAAGACCGAAGGATACGGATCGCTCGATATATCTCTCTACCCCTTCTCTAGTTAGCTAGGACTATGTTAATGGCCCGATCCTGGTTTTAAAGTGCGCGGTGGTGCCGGTTTACAAGTTTTGTAAAAAGTTTCGTTTCCGCATTCCGGCGTCGGATTGACGGCCGGGGCGCCGCCGTGCACTTACATGGTATCAGAGCCACGCCATTAATCTAGTCTAGCTTGCTCTAACTTGTTTAGAACTCGATCGAACAAAAATTCTGAAACCGCATTTTCAAATGCATCAGTTTTCTGTCGATTTATTTTTGGCTCGAAATTTTTTTCAGTACATTGCAGAAATTCATACAGGAATTTTTAAGCATACTGTAAAAATTCGATACAGTGATTCCTTAGAAGGACCGCGGAACCGCGGCCAAACCCCTGTTCTGGCAGCGGTTCCGCGGCAAGAAAATGTAATCATCGTACCAAATTTCTACAGTGGCTTTCTGAGTTGAAAATGGGTTTTTTGGAATATTCTGTTTGGGCCCAGATTTTCTTTGAGTGCTACAGTTGTGCTTGGGGCCCACTTGGGTAAATTTGATCGATCGAAAAGTTTAAATATGTTAGTTCACAGTATTTACATTATATCTGCGACCGTGAATGCCATTTGATCGGTAAATCCTGTCTAACTGCTATAACCTTTTTAGACGGATTTGTGAACGTGACATTCACGTTGATGTTCTGTGTTGTGCTGTGATGTTGCGGATTGGTCGTGGGGGATAGCCTGGATGCAATGGTAGTACAGTATTGGTTGTATTATGTACATTTTATATTCCGGGGCGAGCGTCCGACATGTGGACTGCCGTCACTGCCTGTTTGTATATTATTCTTTTGGGGCACGACCGGGGTGAGGTCGATGTACCCGTTGTATGTATATTTTACTTTCTGTACTAGGATTACCCCGCGGTGGGGTGCACGGATAGCCGGGTTCTAGAGGGCAACGGCCCGTATCTCATGGCATTGAGACGGAGGGGGCTTCACTCTAGAATTGGCGGGCTATTCGCCGCACTCGTAGGGGGTACAGGTTGACCCAAGGAGGGGTGCCCAAGTTACCGGATTCCGTGAAGTGCTGGGTGGTCCATTCACGTTGCTGAAGGGGGCTGCCTCGCTTCAGGTTTTGGCGGGTGACTTGCCGCGCCCGTAGGGGTCTAGGATTTCATTGCACAGGCTATCCACACGACTAGGGGAACGTCGGGTTTCAGTAGCGGCTCTATGAAACCCGGGGATCCCAGATATCTGTATTGTTCTGTGATGCTTATTACATTTCTGTGATGTTGCATTTTATCACGCCTTGAGCGAATATTATATATTGATATATATACTAGTAGATGTTGTATATGTTTTGCATCCGCGCTACTCCAGTCCCCGCTCTGTCGTTAGTTAAGTAACCTAACGGGTAATGACGGGACCCAGTGGCGAATGCTGATGGAATATACGTACATCATTATTTTCGTTCTTTATTGGTGTGATCAATTGATGGGACTGCGTTGATTTGGATCAATGCAAGCTAAACAAACCTATTCTGATATTGTTGGAACTTTTTTTTTTCAAAAAGCTGTTATTGTAAGGGCGTTTACCTTTGCTTTGTACATTGGTATTCGGTTATGAAGATCCAGCACCTCAGTCGACGAGGCAAGGACCGAGATCCCTTCACCGGGAGTGACCCCTTGGACAGAAGTTTGCGTCAGGGCAATAACTTCACTATAGTCGTTTACTTTTGCTTTGCATCGTGGTATTCAGTTGGAATATCCTGCACCTCATTCTACAGGGAAAGAGCCGAGATCCCTTCACTGGGAGTGACCTCTTTAGCAAAGGTTTTCGCCACTATATTTTTATAAAATCTATCCGGTTCCTTCAACGATATCAAGTTCATCACGTTAAAGGTTTTCTCTAGAAACCATTCGTAGCCCTCCATCATTTCAGTTAAATATTCGGTAGTATTCAAGCTATGTATTTTGACCTCACGCCAAGGCATAGTGATTGGTAGCTGCCGGATATTTATCTGTTGCATAGATAGAATGCGTTGGTTTGGGACAGTCGTACTGCCATTTTGGCCTACGTCAAGGGTAGGTACGGGTGGGTTCAAATTAACCTGGATAATGATAGGTAGAACTTGACATGTGACTTATGACATTTTGACCTCACGCCAAGGTTATAAGAGCATGGGGTAGAAATCACATCGGGAGTTTCTAAAGAAACTGAAACTTGCCAGATATGCGCATACCTTCTGGAGTGTGATAACGTGAGCGGATTCCGTCACGTTATCATGCGATGATAGTTGGATCCCGATTCCCACTGATGAGTTGGTTTACTCCTCGGGTGATCCCGACTAATTCTTCTTTCAGGTTTGGAGGAGAATTTGACGGTACAGTGGGAGGTTTCCAGATTAGGTAAAGTGATAACCATTCTGATCTAGGTTAGAGTGCACGCTGAGTGTTTCTTTTCTCTCTCTCTTTGGCAGCGACCATTGACCCGACCCTGAACTATGACTCAGAGACCAAAATTAACCGAACCTTCTTAAACACTGGTTTTTTGGATTGTCAGAGTTGCAAACCTCATTGCCACTCCTACTTTTACCCTTTTCTCCAGAGCACCCCGTATTACTACGAACGTCCACTTCCATTGGACAAAACCATCGTATGGTTATATACGAACTCGAAGGAATTTATTCAAGGATGGTTTCCGGTTCTGGAGAAAACGAATAGGACTATTCAGTTGTCTTTTCCTTTTACCTTCTTTCTGGTTGCGAGTACTCCTTGGTTTAGGAGATAGTACACCTATTACGCAAATGGATAATCTTTTTCCAAACTATAGGCAGGTGCCGACCGGTAGGGAATGAAGAAAACCAATTAGCCTAATGATGGTGTACAGAAGGTATTAAGTAAAGTCATATCAAGGGATTAGTAAGAGGGCAAAGTAAACTGCGACCGCTATTCACGACCAAACCAAGTATTTCATTACCACTCCCACTTCACCTTTGTATTTCTCCAGGACACTCCGTATCACTACGAAGATCCACAGTTTATTGGATACTCCATCGTATGGTTATATACGAACTCGAAAGGAACTTGTTCCAGTTCGGGGATGGATTCTGGTTCAGGAGAAATAGGAATAAGGTTTATTCAGGTGTCTTTTATCTTCACCTTCTCTCGCATTGCGAGTGCTCCTAGGATCAGGACAGTACACCCATTATGCTTATTGGATAGTCTTCTTCCAAACCATAGGCTGGTGCCGAGCGGTAGGGAAGGAAGAAAACCATTTGGCCTAAAGGAGTGTACAGAAGGTAATGACTAAAGACATATGAAGGGATGTGAAGAGATGGTATAGAAATATATGGTTACAGTTATGAATCTGATAATGGAAGAGGCATTACTAGGAATACCAGGATACCCCATCGAAACATTTCAATGTTTCAGTTTCACTGTATACTGTTAAAAGAAAAATGATTTCCCAATTAGACACTTGCTCCAGGGTATGTATTTACCAGGTATGATTCTCACATCTGTATGGTTTTACAGATGATGAGTGGGAGTAAGTTATTGGGAATTGGGTGATTGTCCTCATTATATCGGAATTCGTTGTAATTGGTGATATTTGAGGAAATCGCCTGGGCTGTTTGCCAGTCAGCAAATATTTGGTTTTGAATATCCGTTTCTATGCACCAATTTCAAATTGATATATCTGTACGTCTATTTTTATAGAGTGAGATGTAACTTTTTGAAATTATGTCTGTGACATTTACCTATATCAGTGGATGGTTAGGTAAGGAGCATTGAACTGCGGTGTAATTCTTCTTAACCATGAGTACAGTTTTCAACCTATGACACACAGGGAATGAGTTATTAGACACAAAGGACTTATACAGAGTATTGTATGTTGTCCAGTGTCCATTGGGACAGAAGGGTTGGTCCTTGTACTATATTCGGTTTACTTATGACTTCTCTAGTTCTTAGACAAGTGTTTCGTAGAAATACAAGGTCTGAGTTTTAAGAAGTTATGGGTATAAGAGTAAAGTAGAGAATCAGATATTGCAAGTATCGGGATTCTTCAAGGTGATCGAAGATGTAGATACTTGTGTATGGTATTCAGTTGATAGTAATGGTTTTAAGAGAACTTGCTTCTCTTTCAGATTACTCATAATTGGAAGCACTCCTAAGTTGAGTAATGCTGATCGGCCTCTTTCCATTTAGTTGACATGCACTGGAGACAGCTGCATGATTTGAATCTGGTTCAATTAAATCAGTGCCTCTGGTTCTATATTGGATATAGAACAGTTCATATCTTAACGATGTTAAGGTACGGGGAGTTGTCCGGCTTATGCTTAAAACCAGACTCTGGATAACTCAAGGCACGTTTCTGTAATGGCTGTTTGTGGGTTGACCCAGGCTATGACGAGGGTTGACTTTCTACCATCTGGAAGATCAATAGTGATATTGTTCTTGACTCGCCACAGTTTTAACAAAAATGGATTTTTTCAGAAAACAGTAGTGGGAGTATGGTAGAACTGGAAGTGATTCCAGAACCGCAGACGATTACTAAAAATTTAATAAGAACCTAAAGATTCAATTTGGTTTGACATTCCATTGGCCACTCCGCGGATATTGTGGGTAACCTCAGGCGCTCGAGAGGTACTTCGGTATGCTCAAGGACGGTGGCAGGGAGGTTCTTGTTTACCCAGACTTGCCATTGCTGTTGTTCCAGGCTGCGAGACCTGGCAGGAGGATGAGTATAGCGTCGTTCTAAACTAGCTTTAGAAGTGTACGCGTATATGACTCTGCAAGAGGGTTGTCGTAGTCAGTGGGAGCAGCGGAAGCATTGGTGGACAAGTGGCTTATGTCTATTTATAGACTAAAGTAGATATAGAGGAGATAGATAATCTATTTCTGATGTGACACTCATAGGTTTGACCTCATCAGAATAAGGGATGGATCTGTTAAGAAGGTAGTAGGGTGTGATGTCCTGGTATTTGGATGACATACACAGAGTAGGAAGTGATATTCCTATACTACGATCGGTTATACTTTGGTTGTCACACAGTGGTTTCTCCACATAGGAATTGGGTATAATATCAAGACATTCTAGTTACTAGATCTATAGATCTAGATTTGGGTGGTTTCCCAATCAGGGTACTTAGACAGCATTCTAAGAGTTTTTAGAATGGACGACTCCTGGCACGGTAGTATACCTGCAGGTGATGGAGTCGCCCTCTCTAAAGGTGTCTTACAGACTAAAGGGGAGATGGATGTGCATGATTGGCAGATCACTTGCTTAGGCAATTGAGTCAATCATGAGATGTCAAGTACCACACCAGATGTTGTTTTTGCAGTGGATGCAACAAATTGATATCGATCCAATCCTGGAGAAACGAACGGAAGCAGTTTTAGAACATAAGCGAATGTTCTAGGGATATGATAACAACATTCTTTTTCGGGAGACAGTTGTCATTCCAGGCTTCCAAGGTGACCTGGATGACAGATTGGTTGTCAGATTTATAGTTTTCCTTCTGACGAGGGGCAGTATTTTGGACAGGTGGTCCAAGGGGATACTGAGGGAGGCATGACGCAGGATACTGATTAAGTTCAGTTGACGATACAGTCTAAGAAGTTTGGATTTGGAGTTCATTTATGAGCTAGGTCCCATCAGACATCCAGACATATTCTAAGACAGGTATTGCTCATTTCGGGAGATGGCTTTCTCCGCGAACTTGAGATAAAGAGATACATAGAAAGAAACATCAAGGCGGATCCACTCACTGAGGCTATTCCTCGAACACATTAGTTTCGCAAACTGGTTTTGTGAGACTGATTAGTAGAGGAGTTGGGTGTTCGGTATAACACAGGCTGTGAGTATGCGACATCGCAATAATTATCCTTGAGTGCAAGTGGGAGATTGTTGGAGATAGTGCCCTCAGAGTCAATTATTAGATCACAGGCACTTGATTGCAATGATTGATGGAGGACCTATCCCGATAGGACAGTCTTATTCAAGACGATAGTATGCTATCTGGTTTATCTTTATCATCGTGTACTGCTTTAGGTGACCTTACAGGTCACTATTGCGCGTTGATAGAGCCCCTAGGATTCTTGCTTGACTTCCAGCAGTATGAGGGCGATCGTATAGGTGGGAGCTGGTTGTCTATAAGCACATCCTTAAAAGTTCCCTAGTCATGGGAGTTTCGAGACAGGGCATCGATACTCCAGAGTAGACTAGTGTATACAGTCGAGACCCCGACGAGGGGTGGTGGCCGGTCTCACAAGCCACTGGTGTCAGTTGGTTCACCTAAGATGTATACAGCTGCTCATTGGGTTATGAGTACACCGGACATGACTCGCCGGGACATGCTAGTTGGTCTTATACCTGACGTCAGATAGCAGTTCCCTGGTGACATGTGTATAGGTTAGTTCATCGACCTGAGATCGTCATTTGTCTCGTGTGAGTTCCCACTGTACTTTGATTACTACCCTACCACGCTCAAAGGAGACGTGCAAACAGGTTTTAGTTGGGTACAGTCCCAGGCCACATGGAGGCAGTGAGCGGATCTGCAGAGGTTCGTCTCTCCCGGTATTGGGGGTGAGGTCGCGCTGTGTCTAGGAGAGCCATTACACGAAGTCCTTGGCCAAGGCAGGAGATTTACTGGTAGGTATTCCAGTAGTATCTCAGGGTGTTCTGGGCTACACTCCGACACGACTTGTACCGCTTTTGGGGGTCTGACTTTTACTAACCACTAGGCCCGCCATGCGATGCTCATAGACGAACGGACCGTACTGTACGGATATTGTCACTGACAAGCTCAGTAGGGTGTTAGGATGAGTTCGCTCATCGACGTCCCTTTTGGTCAATACCTGGTTGCCCGTTACGTATGGCTAATACATCTGACGTGCTAGTGGTTAAATCCACAACCAAAGTATTGACGAGTCTTTAGAGTCCCCCACAGACCGTTTTCTCAAGTTTCGGGCAAAACGCTGTAGAGGCCGTATGGAGATATGGCAAGGTTCGATCAAATACGTGCGGTATTGCACGGATCATGATCGGACGGATAATACCAGCGGGCTTTGGTTTAAGCCGGATCCTAGTATTGTACAGTGTAGATTTTGTCTCATTGCATTTGTATTCGGTCGGAATACAAATGTAGGTATGTATATACAGTAGCGGGTTTTCCTGTAATTTATTACGGGATCAGTTTTATGAAGTTGCCAGTTTGCTTTCCGTTTCGGCCATTTTTCTTTGTATCTTTCATTGGCTGAAAATTGGTGGAGGAGGGCTTATTTGCAATTGTGCAAATTAGCATTTTGGAGGGTTGTATTTACAAGTAGTTGCTTCATGATGGCTCTTGTTTGACCTTGACTTCTATTTCTTCATCATTACTTGGCTTTCTGATGAGATGGTTGTTGATGGAGTGTTGGACTTTGTTTGTGATGATTTCTTCTCATGATCACACATCATTCCTTCTTGCATTATTGTTCCACCCTCTTACTCCTCTCATTCTCTCTTGGATGCTTGGCCGGCCAAATGAAATGAGGGGGTCATTTTTTTGGTGTGAAAAAGTGGTTCATCTCATATTATCTTGCACACACCAAAATTCCCTAGTTCATTTCCATAGTTCATTCCTCCACCAAAAGGCAACTTCCTCAACCCCCATGAGACATAGAGTTCCACACTATTCTACAACACTTCTTGGGCATGTCGGCTCGCCAACTTCGTGCGCGAGTTGCCTCGGTCCAGAGGTGGGAGACCGTAAAAGAACCCGGCGATGTGGTGCCCTTCCGACGAGGAGTTGAAGACCGGAGATTCCGCGGGGAGATCGGGACGACGACGAGAAGACCGAAGGACACGGATCGCTCGGTATATCTCTCTACCCCTTCTCTAGTTAGCTAGGACTATGTTAATGGTCCGATCCGGGTTTTAAAGTGCGCGGTGGTGCCGGTTTACAAGTTTTGTAAAAAGTTTTGTTTCCGCATTCCGGCGTCGGATTGACGGCCGGGGAGCCGCCGTGCACTTATAGTATTCCTACTCATCAGTGGGAATCGGGATCCGACTATCATCGCATGATAACTTGATGGAAACCACTCAAGTCACCACACTCCAGAAGGTATGTGCAAGCCTGGCAAGTTTCCTGTATGTTTGAAATTCCCGATGTGATTTTACCCCTAGGACCCAAGTGACCTTGACAATGCCAACATATCAAAGAGTCCTAGTCAAGTTCAACCCGTCATTATCTTGATTGCGTTAAACCCACCCGTATGAGTCCTTGACAATGCCAACATAAACGTACGACTGTCCGAACCAATCTACATATCTATGCGTCAGAAAAGCATTACAGAGCTACCGAACACTACGCCTCGGCAATGCACGACATACGTAGCACGAATACTAAGCAATACTAATCTGAAATGACGGAGGGCTACGGCTGGTTTTTGGCGAAAAACCCTTAACGTAATGAACATGATATTGTTGAAGGAATCCAAGTGGTTTTATAAATATATAGTGGCGAAAACTTTTGCTAAAGAGGTCACTCCCGGTGAAGGGATCTCGGCTCTTTCCCCGTCGAATGGGGTGCAGGATATCCCAAACTGAATACCACAATGCAAAGCAAAAGTAATCGACTGTAGTGAAGTTATTAAATTGACGTAAACTTTTACTCAAGGGGTCACTCCCTGTGAAGGGATCTCGGCCCTTGCCTCGTCGAATGAGGTGCAGGATATTCCAAACTAAATACCACGATGCAAAGCAAAAGTGTACGTCTGTAATGTCAGTTTTAAAAACTTGGTTCCAACAACATCATATATAGGTTTGTTTTATACTTGCATTGATAAGAATCAATGCAGTCCCATCAATTAATCACACCAGAAAAGAACGAAAATGAAATGTACGTATATGCCATCCGCATTCGCCACTGGGTCCCGTCATCACCCGTTAGGTTACTTAACTAACGACAGAGCGGGGACTGGGCTAGCGCGGGTGCAAAACATATACAACATCTACTAGTATATATAAATATATATAACAATCGTCCCAGGCATGATATAAAGCAACATCATAGAAGCATCCCAGAAGCAACACAGAATGGTGGATAATCTGGAGCCCCGGGTTTCACTTGAGCCGCAAGTGAGACCCGACGTTCCCTGTCGTGTGGATAGCATATGCAATGAAACCTAGACCCCTACGAGCGCGGCAAGTTACCCGCCAAAACCAGAAGTGAGGCAGCCCCCTTCAACAACGTGAATGGGCCACCCGGCACTTCTCGAAATCCGGTAACTTTAGCGCCCCTCCGTGGGTCATACCTATACCCCCTACGAGTGCGACGAATAGCCCGCCAATTCTAGAGTAAGGTCCCCTCCGTCCCAATGCCATGAGATGCGGACCAGTTGCCCTATAGAATCCGGCTATTCGTGCACTCCACCGCGGGGTAATCCTAGTACAGAAAAGAAAATAATATACAAGAGTGACATCGACCTCAACCCGGTCGTGCCCCAAAAGAATAATATACAAACTGGCAGTGACGGCAGTCCACATGTCGGACGCTCGCCCCGCAATATCAAATGTACAAATGAAATAAAACTGTACTAACATTGAACCATAGCTATCCACCATGACGATCCAACCAACATCACAGCACAACACAGAACATCAACGTGAATGTCACGTTCACAAACCCGTCTACAAAAACATATAGCAGTTAGACGGGTTTACCGATCAAATGACATTCATGGTCGCAGATAGAAATGTATGTACTGTTAAACGCACACTTAAAATATCGATCGACTAAATTCCAATTTGGCCCCAGTAGCAAAAACAACACTTCACTGAAACCTGGGCTAAGACAGTATATATCAAAAATCACAATTACAAGTAACTGAGCTACAGAGAAAATTTGGAAGCTCGTCGCCGCTAAATGGCCGCGAAACCGCCGCCAATAGGGGTAAGTGCGGCTGTTCCGCGGCGACTTGGAGGCTTCAGGAGCTCAAATTATTTCTGTACCCTTAAAATTGCCTGCACGGATTTTTAAGCCTCTGGAAATAATTTTTGAACACTTTTGAAAATCGACAGCAAACACAAAAATGAAATCATGATTTTGGCAATTTTCGTCGATCGATCTTTTAAGCACGTTTAAACAAGCTAGTAAGGGGTTTACAGAGTGGCTCTGATACCATGAAGGGTTCCGGCAGCGCCCCGGCCATCAAAATGCGGAACAAAAATTTCTAAACTGGCGCTACCGTTACCCGATTCCCGGATCGACCTTAAACCCTAAGCTAGCAATATAAACTAAGAGTTAGAATCGTTATACCGAGTTGATCCGAGTCCTTCGGTCTTCATTCCAAGCTCCTAGCGGTTCTTTGACGAAGTTTGGTTGCCGGTCTTCCTTCATCTTCGATGATCCACCCGAGGGAAACGACGCAAGCTCCAACCTCGACAAACGAGGTAACCTACGCTCCAAAGTCGCTAGCGATAGAGAGTGGGGGTGCATGAAAGTGTCACTACAATTTTTTCTCTACCCATGAGCTCAAGAGAGCATCCATAGAAGATGAATGGAGGTGATGAAGCTTTTTGCATGAACAAAAATGGTTAAGTGTTTGTGAACTTGAGAGAGTGAGAGAGTGCGCTAGCATGTGTAATATGTAATCATCCAAAATGAAATGAACCCCCCACCTCAAAAATAGTGGCCGGCCCCCTCTCTCGTATAAAAAAATATCATTTTCTTTTTTACAATAAAATAATATCAACCATACTTTGTTCCATGCCATGAACATGCACAAACCCATGCTTGTGCCACCTCACACCCTCCACCTCATTTGTTAAACAAATAAATTTCTATAAATAGAAATTCGTACAAATGAGGTGGCACCTTCTAGAAGCTATTCCGTAGAAAATACGGAATACTTCCCGGTACATGTATCGAAATACATATACGCGTATTCGTACAAAAATACGAATAGCCAAGAGAGAAAATAAATAGCGAACAATAATACTAGAATACATATGTAAATTATTAAATCAAAACCTGATTTAATAATCTGGCTTAATCCTAAGCCGCTAGTATTATCAACCATCCGATTAAAGTCTGCGCAGCATGTGCACATATTTAATCGGACACCTGTATGTATCAACATACCTCATGTACACCATATCGCCTGAACCGTGAAAACCCTCTGTGTGGGACTCTAAAGACTCGTCAATATGCTGGCAGTGGGTTTAACCACAAGCACGTCAGCGGCACTAGCTGTACGTAACGGCTACCCAGGTATTGAGCGAAAGGGAGGCCAACGAGCAAACTCATGCAGAACCCCTACTGAGCCTGACAGTGACAATATCCGCACAGTCCGGTCTGTTTGTCTAAGAGTATCGCATATCGAGTCTAGGGAGGTGGATAAAGTCAGACCCCCAACAACGCGATATTTAGTGTCAGCATGAAACCCATCACCACCTGAGAAACTATCGATCCTGGATCGGTAATTCTCGTCCACCGTGGCCACGGATTTTTGGTGATGGCCATCCGTACACAACGTGACATCAACCCCCAATACCGGGAGAGATGAATCCCCGACGATCCGATCACTACCTCCATGTGGCTCGGGACTGTACCCAACTAAAACCTGTTTGCATGACTCCTTTGAGCCATGGTAGGGTAGTAATCAAAGCACAGTGGGAAATCACACGAGACAGATGACGACCTCAGGTCGACAGACTAACCTGTACACATGTCACCTGGGAACTGCTATCTGACTATAGGTATAATACCAACTAGCAGGTTCCCGGCGATTCCGTCCAGTGTACTCATAACCCAATGAGCACCTGTATACTATCTTAGGTGAACAAACTAATACCAATGGCTTGTGAGACCTGGCCACCGCCCCTCGTCGGGGTCTCGATCAGTATACACTAGTCTACATTGGAGTATCGATGCCCGGTCTCGATACTCCTATGACTAGGGACATTTAAGGATGTGCTTATAGACCCCAGCTCCCACATATATGATCACCATCATAATGCTGGCAGTCAAGCATGAATCCTATAGGCTCTATCAACACGTATATGGTGATAAAGACAAACCAGATAGCATACTATCATCTTGAGTAAGACTGTTTTATCGGTATAGGTCCTCACTCATTCATCATAATCACAAGTCCGCGACTATGATAATTGCCTTGAGGGCACTATAGCCAACACCTTCAGCTCCACTACACCCTTCAAAACATCACCAAAAACACAATAAAGCTTCATCTCCCTTTCATTAAAATCATGCACAAGCTCACTACAAGCACTTTGGACCAAGAAAAATCGGATTTTGAAGACTTGGGGCAACTCAAGAAAATACTTGAGTTGCCAAATGAGGTACTTTCTTCACCATTAGGATAGCTTTTCTTTCACAGTAGTGTCCATGCTTGATTAAAAGTGTTTTAGTGATGTTTAGTGAGGGTAGAAAATTCCAAGTTAGGGGTTTGATGAAATCTTGAGTAGTGAAGTGTAATTGAGGTTAGTAGAGGTCTTGAGACCCCCTGTAGTGATTGTTTATTGGACTAAACCTAAGAGTAAACCCCTAATTTATAAACTTAAAAACCCCGATATCGGGAAATTGTAGGAATTGTGATGTGTTTTGGTGATCTGCTATAACCCGGGTGACCTGAAAATTATTTAGCAAACACAGAGAGATGTGCAGGCAACCTAGAACCCATACCCAAAACCCAGGTCCCGATTCCCTCCCATGGCCGCAGATTTAATCATTCTGGCCACAAATTTTGGCCAGAGCAGGGACTTAGGGCTTCGTGTTTGGTCCAGGGCTTTATCTACAGTAAAATAGACCCTTTACATATGCTAAATTGGCTAATTTCACATAGGGTAAAATCTGGAAGTGTTTTACGAAGTTTCTGATTTCGTTTTGCGGCTTTTAATGAATTGGAATTTGGTATTTGTGTTTTATCTCGGTCGATTCACGTTTATACGTCGATCGTCGAGAGTTGTTTGGTTATTCGTGCATGCATAGATCATAGATTTTTAACCTATGTGTGATACGCGTGCCGATTAGGTTTTCGTGCGCGATTTCTATTTACGATGTTATGTGATATATATGTAGGTACCGTCGAGTGGACATGAACGATAAGGATGAGCGTTGAGTCATCAACTTCGACAAGCAACGATCAAGGTGAGTAGATATATATCTACGGGGGAAGTCGGGTGGATGGCGTATAGCACCCCCGCAGTTCGTAGTGTAGTATATGATATATATGTTATATATATGATTATGTGTTTTAAAACTTGGATGATTAGAAAGTAAGACTTTAGATGTTCATGAGTTAGTTTTAGTGTATTAGAAGTAACATAGTTAGTTGTAGTCGCGAACCCTAGAATAAGGATTACACACACACACACACTTGCATGCATTTTATTTTCTTATGCATATATGGGGATATGTACACACACACACACACACATGTATGGGACTATGTATATATATATATATATATATATATATATATATATATATATATATATATATATATATACGTATACATATACATGGATAATGAGGATAGTACATGGTACTTGGAGATAAGTCGAGGTGATTGGACATGATGCCATGAGATCGGTGATGTGATTTGGTTCATATTTTGAGATACGACAAGATTTTATAGCGGATCTTTAGGTGATTTGTTTTCAGACACACTCATGCATATTATTGATGGTATCAGTATGTACTAGAAATTAGATCAGTACCCTTATTTTGGATATGATGATGATGATGATGATGATGATGATACCAGATAAATAATGAGATAAATGTGATATTTGACCAGTACCCAGATTTGGGATGCCGTACGATGGATTTACCGTACGAGCTATATATTGATGATAGATTCGCACTTTTGACTCGAGAATGTCATATTATATATATTGTATCGTATGTGATACTATTGAGGCGAGAGCACCGACTATTATATATATATATAGATCAACTCAGACTTGGATGGTTTTCCTTACCCCTTTCGATTAGTTTGTTAGTTTAGTACTGTAGTTTACTTAGTAGATGTTAGACTGGGCACGAGTCATACTTATTTCCAAAACCACGAATCATGAGTATTTTAAAGACAGGCCAATGGATACTACGGATATTTCAAAGGATGCACTTTTTCATAAAAACACCGTAGCCCTATTTTCTAAACACCACGATTCGTGTGATTTCAGATACCAAAAACTGTATGACTCGTATATAGGAATGTATATTTATTTATTGCTGCATTTACTATTCATTTGCCATTTATTTTGCTGTTCGCATTGCATTGCATGCTTATATCTATTTTCGTTAAAAATGATGAAACTTGTTATTAGGACACCAACACCATTACCGATGATGCGTATGCTCCACGTACACTTGCTTGCCGGCTGTCACACATCTTCATCGGTAATTGCTATGTCACGTACACTTTAGAGAATATTATTTCATTGACATAGCTTGCTAGCTGATAGCTCCTATATGTTATTGCTTTCATGTGCTAGTTTAGATATTGCATTCTTTATTCAGATACCCATGCATTTTATATTCAATTGTCATGCAATATTATGGGCCAGTCCGGATTGCCGGAGCCCAGTATTCATTGTTATTTACACTATAGATTGTTATTTCAGATTTCCATGAGATTTCTGGATTTAGAGAAACCGCAAAGATTTATAAAACATATCATCATTTTTAAAGATACAAAAGTGCGGTTTTCTCCTGATATGATTTGAGATATGTCCACCATGAGTTTTCTTGGCTCTTGAGCCATATCATATACCCGATTCGAGGAGGAGGATGAACCGTCTGTGGGTTCATGGTGGACCCTGTGCGGTACCCCGGGACGAGAAGGTCGCAGATGATGGCGTTGAGCCTGAGACAGAGGAGCACCACTGACCAGTGATTTTATGGTGACGCACCGGATATCCGGAGGATAATAACGTGGTCTTTTATTTGAGGATTTGGGCCAGTCCGGATAGCCGGAGCCCTATATATTGATATTTGATGATACAGGCCAGTCCGGATAGCCGGAGCCTAAGATATTGAGATTTGATGATATAGGCCAGTCCGGATAGCCGGAGCCTGAGATATCGAGATTTGAGATTTATATTTTGTGTCGATGATTGACACTGATTTTCTGCATGATTTCATTGATGATACTCGATTTTATACAGAAATCTCATTGAGATAAGAAAATAGTTTCCACATTTAGATGCATTCTGTTTTCATGCATTCATACATCATATTTATGATATATTGCTACCTGAGGCACTGACACGAGCACATGTGATTACACTTATGAATAGATGTTCACCCTTGTCATTATATTATGCTTCAGGCTTTATCATTTGAGGATATATATTATGATCGTATTGACCTAGGATTGAGTCATACATACGATTTCTGCTCTGTGATGTTTTCTACTCACGAGTTGGCAACTCACCCCCGTTGTGCCACAATTTCTTGCAGGTTTTGCCGTACAGGTTTCGTTGCAGCTTTGCTGGCACGCTGCTCCTTTTTGGGTGATTGCTTGGTAGGTGGGTTCACTCGCATCGTGACCACCCTTGTATTTTATTTATATTCAGTTGTAGCTAGTAAACTCCATCAACCAAACTTTTATATTTATTTGACTTAGAAGACCAGTGTATTATTTCGACCTTAGAGACGCGTTGTATTATTATGGTTTTCTTGATGATTCTGAGTTTCCTTTTGAGTTTTGATCCTCGCCCTTCGGCGTTGTATATTATATTGCTTGCGTGGTTGTGACCGCCAATTGTCGAAGAGCTAGCTCCCGCTTGGTGATGCCTTTATTCATATTATGTATGTTTGTACCCGTTTGGGGCCAGTATTTACAAAGGAAACTCTGCCGAAATTTTTAGAAAAGACTTGAGATTTAAAAAATGCATACCTCGGCTTATGTTATTAAAACTACTTGCTTTTAAATAAGTTTTCTTCACTTCTATTTAAACCGGTTTAGATTTCTGGGATTTTTGGCTTACTTGAATTAGATGGGGTCCTATAGACTTCATATGATTCAAGTGCCAGTCACGTGCCATTTCGGGTCGTGACATACTCCAGGTATTATTCGGTATACCCATATATACCAGATAAGTATAGGGACCCACTGTAAAACAATGGGGAATCTTCAGAATACATTCCGAAAGAGGACAGATCTGTACTATAAATGGAATGATACCACTCTTCAATACAGATGCGCCTTTTAAGTGAACTGGCACTATAGGAGTTTGAGAACTCCGTAGTTAAGCGTGCTCGGGCCAGGGAAGTCCCGGGATGGGTGACCTCCTGGGAAGTGGCCCCTGGTCTGGTCCGGTTCGCTCGAAAGGAAAAAATCGTACGGTTTCGGCCAGAGCGGACAATACTCTCTGTATTGGGGGTGGGGCATGACAGAATGGTATCAGAAACAGGTTCCTCAATAGTAGGTCTGTGGTTCGAGGACGAATCATTGTTCTAAGTTGGGGAGAATATAATACCCCAGGTATTATCCGGTAAACCCATATATACCAGATAAGCATGGGGACCCACTGTAAAATAATGAGGAATCTTCGGAATACATTCCGAAAGAGGATAGATCTGTACTATAAATGGAATGATACCGCTCTTCAATACAGAGACGCCTTTTAAATGAACTGGCTCTATAGGAGTTTGAGAACTCCGTACTTAAGTGTGCTCAGGCCAGGGAAGTCCTGGGATGAGTGACCTCATGGGAAGTGGCCCCTGGTCGGGTCTGGTTCGCTCGAAAGGACAAAATCGTGCGGTTTTGGCCAGAGCGGACAATACTCTCTGTATTGGGGGTGGGGCGTAACAGATAGTTTCTCAGATGGTGATGGGTTTCATGCCGACACTAAATGTCGCGTTGTTAGGGGTCTGACTTTATCCACCCTCTAAACTCGATATGCGATACTCTTAGACGAAGAAACCGGACTGTACGGATATTGTCACTGTCTGGCTCAGTAGGGGTTCAGGATGAGTTTTCTCGTCGGTCTCCCTTTCGCTCAATACCAGGTAGCCGTTACGTACAGCTAGTGCCACTGACGTGCTTGTGGTTAAACCCACTGCTAGCGTACTGACGAGTCTTTAGAATCCTACACAGAGGGTTTTCACAGTTCAGGCGATATGGTATAGATGACGTATGTTGGTACATACAGGTGTCCGATTGAATAGTGCACAAGCTGCACAGACTTTAATCGGACGGTTGATAATACTAGCGGCTTAGGATTAAGCCGGATTATTAAATCAAGTTTTGATTTAATAATTTATATATATGTATTTATATATATGTACTCTAGTATTATTGTTCACTATTCATTTTCTCTCTTGGCTATTCGTATTTTTGTACGAATACGTGTATATGTATTTCGATACGTGTACCGGGTTACATTCCGTATTTATACGGAATGGCTTCTAGAAGATGACCACTTCATTATTGGATTTTCTGTTTAGAGAAACAATTAGGAAATGAGGTGGAGGGTGAGTTGGCATGAGCATGGGTCTTGGACATGTAGAGAGGCATGTGTCTTATTTTTTTATTGAAAAAGGAAATGAGATATTTTGTGTGCATGAGAGAGAGAGAGGGCAGCCATAAGTTGGGGTGTGGGTTATGCTCATTTCTTGAGTTGCTTCTTCACCTGCTTCATTCTATTCTCATAAAAACACTTAGCCACTCTTGAGTTGCTCATGCCATTGTTTCCTCACCTCCTTCATCTTCTATGGTTGCTCCCTTGAGCAATTGTGATGAGAGAAAAATATAGTGACACATTCCTACACCTCTACTCTCCATTGCTAGCAACCTTGGAGCGTCGGTTGCCTCGCTCGACGAGGCTGAAGCTTGCGCTGTTTCCCTCAGGTGGATCATCGTAGATGGAGGAAGACCGTCAACCAAACTCGATCAAGAAGCCTCTTAAATCTTGGGATGATGGTTGAAGACCGAAGGAAACGGATCAACTCGGTATAACCATCTAACTTCTTATACTTAGCTTTCTAGTTTAGTGTTTAAGGTAGATTCGTGCATCGGGTAATAGTAGCGCCAGTTCAGTAAATTTTTTCCCGCATTTGGCCACGGTTTGATGGCCGGGGCGCTGCCGTAACCCAACATGGTATCAGAGCCAGCCTTTAAACCCTAACCTAGCTTGTTTAGACAATGTTAAAGTATCGAAACCGAAACAACTCCAAAATAGTGCACTGCACATTCCAGTCTCTGTCGATTTTTAAAGTCTTCACAAAATTATTTTAGCAACTGCAGAAGACTTCTTATATGACAACAAGAACATACCCCAAATACGACCCATTCCACCTATTTTGACCCGAGCACATGCTCATAAAAACCGAGGAGGCCGGCCATATTGTGGAGTTTGGGCTTCGTATTTTGAGTGTTGTTTGGTCTCTGGAATATTGGTTTAGTAGTATTGCTAGTTTTGCCCATTTTGGATATTATGTTATCTGTTGTTCAGGGGCAATTCGGGGTGTTTCGAAGTCGATAATTTACCACAGTTTAAAAGTTTATACAGTACTTACATTACTATCTGCGACCGTGAATGTCATTAGATCGGTACAACTTATCTAATTGCTATAGTTCTTTTAGACGGGTTTGCGAACGTGACATTCACGTTGATGTTCTGTGTTGTGCTGTGATGTTGGTGTTGGCTATAGTGCCCTCAAGTCAATTATTGGATCACTGGCACGTGATTGCAATGATTGAGGGAGGACCTATAACGGTAGAATAGTCTTACTCGAGATGATAGTATGCTATATGGTTTGTCTTTATCATCGTGTACATGCTTCAGGTGACATTACAGATCACTATTACATGTTGATAGAGCCCATAGGATTCTTGCTTGACTACCAGCAGTATGATGGCGATCATATACGTGAGAGTTGGGTGGTCTATAAGCATATCCTTAAAGTGTCCCTAGTCGTGGGAGTTTCGAGACTGGGCATCGATACTCCAAGAGTAGACTAGTGTATACGGATCGAGACCCTGACGAGGGGCGGTGTACGGTCTCATAAGACATTGGTGTCAGTTGGTTCACCTAAGATGTATACAGGCGCTCATTGGGTTATGAGTACACCGGACGGACTCGCCGGGAACATGCTAGTTGGTATTATACCTATTGTCAGATAGCAGTTCCCTGGTGACATGTTCACAGGTTAGTCTATCGACCTGAGATTGTCATTTGTCTCGTTTGAGTTCCCACTGTGCTTTGATTACTATCCTACCACGGCTCAGAGGAGTCGTGCAAACAAGTTTTAGTTGGGTACAGTCCTGAGCCACATGGAGGCAGTGAGCGGATCGTCATGGGATTCGTCTCTTCCGGTATATTAGGGGTTGATGTCGCGGAGTGCATGGATGGCCATCACCAGAAATCTTCGGCTGTGGTAGACGAGAATTACTGATTCGGATCAGTAGTTTCTCAGTTGGTGATAGGCTTCATACCGACACTAAATGTCAAGTTATTAGAGGTCTGACTTTATCCACCCCTCTAGGTCGACATGCGATAGTCATAGACGAGCGGACCGGACTGTATGGATATTGTCACTGTCAGGCTCAGTAGGGTTTTAGGATGAGTTCGCTCGTCGGCCTCTCTTTCGCTCAATACCTGGGCAGCCGTTACGTACAGCTAGTGCCACTGACGTGCTTGTGGTTAAACCCACTGCCAGCGTATTGACGAGTCTTTAGAGTCCCACACAGAGGGTTTCCCTGGTTCGGACAAAACGTTGTAGAGGCCGTATGGTTTTATGGCAGGGTTCGATCATATACGTGCACTTGTGCACGGATCATGATCGGACGGATAATACTAGTGGGCTTTAGTTTAAGCCGGATCCTAGTGTTATAATGTTGGATTATTTTCGTCTCGTTGTATTTGTATTCAGTCAGAATACGGATGCAGGTATGTATGTACAGATGAGAGATATTCTTGTAATTCGTTAAGAGTTTACTTTTGAAGTTGCCATTTTCTTTTCTTCCAATTTAAACATTTAGTTTAATGTTTAAAATTGTGGTGTGAAATGTGTGAGTATTTTTTTTTGTTTGCATAGAAAATCTTTGGTCCAGGCAATTTCGAAATTTGGTGTGCATTTGCTAATTGATGACTCATGCTTTGGCATTTATGGTTTTTGTCAAGTGTAGGATATTTAGTTAGATATTTTGAGGAAATTGGTTGCTGTTCATTTTGGTGGAGGATATATATATTTCTTTAGTTGCTATTAATTGATTAACTATCCCCACCAAAATACACAGAGAACCAAATTCATTTTTGGCCGAGCCCATTTTTTTTTCTTCACTGCCATATTATTATGCTTCACATTTTCTCATCTCCTTGGCAACTTCAATTCACCTCCACCCAAATACTTGGGTGCTTTGAGACAAATTATTCACACACTATCTCTATTTCACCTTGGGTATCCAGGCTTGCAAACTGGATGTCCGAATTACTTCGGTTTTGAAGGGGGAGCCCGTATTAAGAATCCTCGACGTGGATCGTCTTCGACGAGGGAGACCGGAGACCGAACTTGATCGAGGAATCCGCGAGGAGCTTGGGACAGAGGTTGAAGATCGAAGGTCATGGATCGATCGGTATAACCTCTCTAAACTCCTTTTACAGTTAACTAGTATAGGGTTAATGGTTTGATCCGGAAATCAGGTTCCGTTAGCGCCGGTTTTAAAAAAGTTTTTGTTCCGCGTTTGGCTACGGATTGATGGCCGGGACGCTGGCGTAGCCTTACATGGTATCAGAGCCAACTTGTAACATTTCAGAAAATATAAAATATTATTTTTGGAATTTAATATTAAAATAATATATTTTCCGAAAACTACCCGTGCGAAATTGGGGTTTCCGAAAAAGGGTATAAATATATACCAATAATTGTGAAATAAATGGAAATTAAAATGATTTATTCATTTTTAAATATAATTAAAGGATTTGGTAATTTTAAAATTTATTATATGCAGTTTGGATAAAAACCCGATTAGTGCACTGCTAATCGCGATTAAGCCAAATTCGTGTTTCTACAGTTTTCCATGGCTAGTGCATCATGTCATGTTGCATTTGGTTATATGTTGTTGCATTTGTGTCATTTTATGGGTATTATGGTGCTTTGGTTTTAAAAGAGAAAAGAAAGAGAAAAGAGAAATGGCAAAAGGGTAATTTAGTGAGAGTGGATGAGAATACAGGTGGGGGGGAGAGGGGCAGCCACATTATCGTTCACCATTTATTTTTCTTCTCCTTCTTCTTCCTCACTTCCCTCCATCTTTAACCCTTGGATCCATCTCAAAAACCTTGTCAAAACCTTATACCCCTTTCACAAAAAATGATCACCTCCTTCTCCTCTAAACATTGGACCAAGAAAAGTGGGATTTTGACAACATTGAAGTGCTAGGGTTTTGCTTGGCTACACCCATGAGGTATAAATTCTTCCATTTAGCTTAGTTTGAGATTTCTTGTATTCTAGATTAGTTTAGAAGGTGTTTGGTTAGGATATGTGGTGTTTAGAAAATTCAAGAGAGGGGTTTGGGGATTTTGGGGGAATTAGTGATGTATGGTGGCTGTACAAGAACCCAGGGATCAAATTAGAGACCTGGAACTGAGTTTAGAACCGAGGATACAAAATTTAGAATTGATCCATGTCGGTTTGTGAGTATATAGGGTGTGCAGGGAAATCTGGAGCAACCCGAGGAATTTTTGAGGAAAGCAAACAACTCCAGGGACCAAATTAGAGTACTAGGAGACCACCTTGACGAGACGAAGCCTAGAGGAGCCCTGGGGGCCGAGCTCGCTGGATTTTAGGGCCTTGGGGCTGGCCACTTGGTGAGGGTAGGGGTCTAGGTTGGTTCAGTAGGTCATATACACCTTGTACTACATCCTAGACTTGTTTGTGCACCTTGTTTTGGCCTGAGTCAAAATCTGGAAGCACTTTGGTGTGATTTTGGCTATGTTTTCTGTATTTTGGAATGTTTGATTTTGCTATTTGGATTTGTTTTTGGTTGTTGGATGTTTGTACATCAACGACTAGGGGTAATTTGTTGGTTTTAAATACGTGGGCTATAGGTTCTAACCTATAGGCGATCCGTGTGCCGTTTTGGATTTCAGAACTTGATTTTTATAGCGTTGCGATATGTGTTGTTATTGTAGTTACCTTCGCATGGATTTTGAGGTGACGAAGCGTGGCGTCATCGACTTCGGCAAGCGAAGACCAAGGTGAGTAGATCTATATCTACGGGGGAAGTCGGGTGGATGGCGTATAGCACCCCCGCAAACCTTGATGGAAACCGATATATATATATATATATATATATATATATAGATTATGATTAATGAAAACTTTAATAGGATACTATATATAGAGTTAAAAGTTAGTTATAGAACCATATTAGAAACTAAGGATAGTTAGAAGTGATATGATACGACTAGTATGTGATGACGGAACTTGAGGATGATATTTGACGATATTGCCGTTTAGGGTACTATAGGACTAGATAGTTGACGTAGGTGTGTCATCCGAACCATACCTATTTCCAAAATGAAGAATCGTATGCATCTTTTAAACAGATACCTTGAGAGATGTTACGGATTTTCAAATGATATATTTTCTTTAAAAACACCGTAGCCCTACTTTCAAAACTACGATTCGCATCTTTCAAAAACTGTTTGTATGGTTCGGGTGTGTATGTTAAATTAGATACTTATGCTTATAGTAAAGGTAGAATGTATTTGTAAAATTGACTTGATGAGGGATATAAATACGATGAAAAGAATATATGACGTGATATGATGATTTAGTGATATGTTGGTATACGGATGCGAGTCGATTGAGATGATTGATACCCTGCCGTTCCCCTGATATGAGATTATTGCGGATGTGACCTGGGACATGGGTATATAGAGATATTTATATGTGTTGAGAATAATTAGTGTTAGCTGTACGTGACGCTAGGTCTGTACCCTCCTCGTCTTATAAGTTGATAGGATCCCTAATAGCTTAATGCCGCCGTACGATGATTTTTCATACGTGATGAGTTTGACTTGAGGTTTGATCTATACCCTTGACTAGAGGATGCCGTACGATGGATTGTACCATACGCGATGTTGTGAGGCTGGATGCCGATTGATAGATTCACCGACTCGGTCATGTTAGATACGTATACCCGTCAGCATTTGCATATGATTTACCTTATGCTGCATTCATGTTATTCGCATTGCATTACTTATACCTGTGATAGTACAACTGCACCATTATCGATGATGCGTATGTTACACGTACACAGATTGTAGGCTCACACACTTCATCATCGATAATTGCCATGTCACTACACAGTAGGATTGCTGCATCATGATATGACTCTTCGCATAACATACGTGCGTATATACCACTTGTACATCCATATTGTAAGTCCACGTTACCTCTCCCGGTACTTACGGGCTTGCGGAAATGATGAAAAACGATTTTCAAGAGGTGGTAACATGGACTCAAAATACGGATCTTTGTTAAACAACTAACTAACAACCTAACTAGAGTTTTGCCTACTCGGTTAGGGGGCTATACCTTTCTTGAACTCTTTCGTCTTCAACTCTTTCCGGTATACGGATCGGCCTCACCTCGTCGTCTCCTTGCGCCGAAGATGGATCCACCTGAAAGCTTCTACCTTTGGCTTCTTCTTCGAACTTGAAGAAACTAGAACACTTGGTTTGCTAAACCTTGTGAACTAGGATGAGTAGAGAAGTGATTTGGGTTTTCTTTTATCTCTAAGGCAATGTTTCTCAACTCATGAGAGGGTGTTGCCTTGAGTTAGAGAGAGAGTAAGAGGAAGAGCAAGAGGGAGAGCTCAAGCAAGAGAGAGAAATGAAATGAGAGAATGAGTAACTCTTTTGCCATCCAAGCTCTCATAATTCAAAACCATCATAACAAAATAGTAATCAAGTATTATGTGATGGTTCAAGTCAAAATGGTTATATCATTTCATGCACTCATTTTGCATAAATAAACAAGCAAGCAAAAGTCTTTGCCATGAAATGATAGCCATTGTCATGATGATGGTCAACTAGTCCAACCTAGTCAACCGGTCAACAAAGTCAACAAGTCAACAAAGTCAACCCCTCAACAACCATGTCACCATAATACTTAATTAATATTATTGTTAATTATATTTCTTATTCTCATTAGGGTTTAGCCAAAAGTCAATAGTCAACAGTCAACAGCCCCAATGAGAATCCTCTGCCTTTGTCTCTCTGTCAACTGTGCATACACACCCGCATCCGCGTTCCGTGGAACACGAATACAAACGAGATAAAACCAATCCCAAAATGTACACTAGGATCTGGCTTAAACCAAAGCCCGCTAGTGTTACTGTCCGGACACCAAACGTGCACAAGTGCACGGATGTGACCAAACCCTGTCGCAAAACCATGCGACCTGTCGCAAAACCATGCGACCTCTACTCTTTTGCCTAAAGGCGAATAGCTTTCTGTGTGGGACTCTAAAGACTCGACACTACGCTGGCAGTGGTTTTAACCATAGACCGCAAGCGGTACTAGCTGTGCGTAACGGTCCCCAGGTAGATGCCGACAAGAAGACGGACGAGGTGAAACCCATCTGAACTCCTACTGAGCCTGAATGTGACAATCTCTGTACAGTCCGGTCTGTTCGTCTGATACATCGCATGGCGGGCCTAGGGGGCGGTAAACGTCAGTCCCCTAATAGCGGTACAAGTCGTGTCGGAGTGAAGCCCAGAACACCCTGAGATAACACTGGAAACCTACCAGTATATCTCGCTTGCCCTGGCCAGGGACTACTTGTGTAATGGCTCTCGTAGACACAGCGCGATGTCAACCCCCAATACCGGGAGAGACGATTCCTGTCTAACCGTCACTGCCTCCAAGTGCTTCGGGACTGCACCCAACTACTATCTGTTTGCACGACTCCTTTGAGCCGTGGTAGGGTAGTAATCTAAGTACAGTGGGAACACACTCGAGGCGAAGTGACAGTGTCAAGTGAGCGGACTAAGCTGTACTCATGTCACCTGGGAACTGATAACTGACGATAGGTATAGTACCAACCAACAGTTCCCGACGAGTCCTGTCCAGTGTACTCGTAACCCAACGAGCACCCGCATACTATCTCAAGTACGACGTACTGACGGCTGTGGGACATACTGTTTCCCACACTGGGATGAGAAGCGCATACGCTAGTCTACTCCGGAGTATCGATGCCCTGTCTCGATAGTCCTGCGACTAGGGACCTGCATAAGGATATGCTTATAGATTACCCAGCCCCCACTAGTGTGACTGCCATCACAACGCTGGTAATCAAGCAAAGATCCTAAGGGCTCCACTAATGTGTATATGTGATATACTAAAATAAACACATGTACACATTGAAGTAGAAACAAACCAAGTAGCATACTACTATATTGAGCAAGATTGTCTATATAAGGTGAATATCCCAAGCTTCCATTAAGTAATATACAAACTAGTATGATACAGTAATGGCCTCTAGGGCATATACACTAACAATCTCCCATTTGCACTAAGGCCATGTACTGGCGTATCGAAGACCTATCATCTCGATCATCCGCTCGAACTGAGTCTGGGGTAAGGCCTTTGTGAGTGGATCAGCAGTGTTATCTTCCGTAGAAACTCTCCGAACCTCGATCTCCTGGCGACCCACGATCTCCCTGATCAGGTGATACCGCCTCAAGATGTGTCTGGACTTCTGGTGGGACCTGGGTTCCTTTGCTAAAGCTATAGCCCCGTTGTTGTCGCAATACAGAGGTATTGGATCAACAATGGATGGAACCACCTGAAGTTCAGTTAAGAACTTCCTTATCCAGATGGCTTCTTTTGCGGCATCTGCAGCAGCGATATATTCCGCTTCCATCGTCGAGTCAGCAGCGGTTTTCTGTTTGGAACTCTTCCAACACACCGCCCCTCCATTGAGGGTAAAGACATAACCCGACATGGACTTGGAATCATCCTTGTCACTCTGGAAGCTGGAGTCAGCAAAGGCCTCGATCTGGAGGTCTTTTCCGCCATACACCAAGAACATCTCCTTAGTCCTACTCAGGTACTTGAGAATGTTCTTTACTGCTATCCAGTGTTTCTCCCCAGGGTTTGACTAATACCGGCTTACCACACTCAGTGCATAAGCTACATCTGGTCTGGTACATAACATCGCATACATTATAGAGCCTACCGCAGAAGCGTAGGGTATAATAGACATGCGATCCCTTTCCAAATCAGTCTTGGGAGACATCTCTTTGGAGAGGGTGATCCCGTGACAAGCCGGTAGATTACCGCGCTTGGAATCTTCCATACTGAATCTTTTCAGTATGGTGTCGATGTACCTGGACTGTGAGAGTCCCAGTATCTTCTTGGATCTGTCACGATAGATCCGGATCGCCAGAATGTATGAGGCATCACCCAGGTCTTTCATGGAGAACCTGTGTGACAAGAACCCCTTGACAGATTGTAGCATAGGAATTTCATTTCTTATTAAGAGAATGTCATCCACGTATAAAACGAGGAATATTACAGTTCTCGCTACAAATCTACTATAGATGCATGGTTCATCTGGATTTTTGATAAAGCCAAATTCTTTGACCGTCTCATCAAAACAGATGTTCCAACTCCGCGATGCCTGCTTTAGTCCATAGATGGACTTAAGCAACTTGCATACCTTTCCGCTGCTCCCACTCTGAATGAAACCCTCTGGCTGGTCCATATAAACACACTCCTCTAAATTTCCATTTAGAAAAGCAGTCTTTACGTCCATCTGCCAAATCTCATAATCGTGGAAGGCAGCAATGGCAAGAAGGATCCGAATGGATTTCAGCATAGCTACTGGAGAAAAGGTCTCGTCATAGTCCAAACTAGGTCTTTGACGAAAACCCTTTGCAACCAGTCTAGCTTTATAGGTCTCAACCTGTCCATCTACACCAATCTTCCTTTTGAAGATCCACTTGCATCCTACGGGTTTTATCCCATCTGGAGCAACGTCCAACATCCATACTTTGTTGGTGTACATGGACTCCATTTCGGTCCGCATTGCATCCAACCATTTTACCGAGTCAACGCTCTGAATGGCCTGCTGGAAGCTAGTCGGCTCATCATAATCAATGATGCAATCTTCTCTATCCCCGTCTATGAGATAACCGCAGTATCTCTCGGGCGGATGAGACTGCCTACTACTCCTGCGGAGCGGCGTAGGAATGTCATGATCTTTCGAACCCTCTGGTTCTACTAAGCTTTCAGTAATAGCTCGTGGTTCTGGAATTTCTTCTAGTTCTATTGCGCTCCCACTTATCTGATTTTCCAAAAACTCAGTTTCCAAGAAGTGGGCATGACGAGAAACATAAATCTTTTGTTCCTCTTCGCAATAGAAGAAATATCCCTTGGAGTACTTTGGATATCCCACAAACTTGCACTGTACTGAGCGTGCCTCGAGTTTGTCCGCATGCTGCTTTTTGACAAAAGCTGGACATCCCCATGTCTTAATGTGATTAAGATAGGGTCTCTTCCCACACCACATCTGATATGGTGTGGCAGGAACAGTCTTAGTTGGAACTCGATTCAAAAGGTATGCAGCTGATTCTAGTGCATATCCCCAGAATGATCGCGGTAACTCAGCGTTACTCATCATGGACCGTACCATATCCAATAGGGTTCGGTTCCGTCTCTCCGATACACCGTTATGTTGCGGAGTGTATGGAGGAGTAAGCTGAGAGAGAATTCCATTCTCTTTTAAGTAATCCAGGAACTCGGCACTCAAGTATTCACCACCTCGATCTGATCTCAGTGTCTTGATACTTTTGCCGGTTTGTTTTTCTACTTTATTCTTATATTCCTGGAATTTTCCAAAGGCTTCGGATTTATGTTTCATTAAGAAGACATAACCGTACCTTGAAAAGTCATCCGTAAAAGTAATGAAGTAAGAATAACCGCTTCGCGCATGTGTAGACATTGGACCGCACACGTCGCTGTGTACGAGTCCCAAGAGCTCGCTCGCTCTTACTCCGTGTCCAGTGAACGGAGTCTTTGTCATCTTTCCTTTGAGACAGGATTGACAAGTGGCATACGATTGATATTCGAACGGATCCAAATATCCTTCTGTATGCAACTTCGTCAACCTTCTCTCATTGATGTGACCCAATCTACAATGCCATAAGAAAGTTTGATTTATTTCCGGAGACTTTCTTTTGTGTGTATTCTGGACATTGAAAATCTGTGGTTGGTTTAATACGTATATACCATTGCTTAATGTACCTGACCCAATCAGAACTTGATTAAGGTGAATGTTTACAACATTACTTACAAACGCAAATTCATAACCTTCTTTAGAAATCAAAGATACAGAAATGATATTACAAGTTGCGTTGGGTACAAAAAAGCAATTACGTAAAACCAAAACATGTTCATCTGACATTCCCAGGTGATAGTCCCCCACGGCCTTAGCATCCATGCTAGCTCCGTTTGCAACTTTGAGGGTCATGTCACCTGCCTTCAAAAAACTACGGTTTCTCAACGCCTGCAAAGAATTACAGATATGAGATCCTGATCCGGTATCCAATACCCAGGAAGTAGAGTTTATTGATAGACAATTTTCAATAACATACACACCTGAAGCTGAAGCCGCAACTTGCTTCAGATCCTGTGTTCTGGCTTTCCAAGCCCTGCAATCTTTCTTCCAGTGCCCACTCTTATGACAGAAAAAGCACTCTTCCTTCCCTATAAGCTTCCCCGCTATCTTTGTTGCTTTTGCCTTTCCCTTCGTATCCACTTTACTAACACCGCCCCTTGGTTTGGCGGAGGCTTTCTTCTTCTTTCCCTTCGCTTTCGCCTTGGACCTAGAAGATGAAGATCCTCCTGCAAACAAAGTGGATGTTTCCCTACCTTTCTGTAGGGTGCCCTCTGCACTCCTCAGCATGTTGAGGAGCTCTGAAAGTTCAACTTCTTTTTCTTGCAAGTTGAAGTTCAGTATAAACTGGGCGTAAGTGGAAGGAAGGGACTGGAGAATCAAGTCCGTATAGAGCTCGTTCTCTAACGTGGTCCCAAGGTCCGCGAGCTCCTCAATGAAGCCAATCATCTTAAGCACGTGTTCCGCTACCGATGATCCGATGGCCAACCTTGCCGAAAATAGCTTCTTCGACACTTCGTATCTTGCGATACGAGATTGCTCTCCATACAGTTCTTTTGTATGGAGAAATATGGATTCGAGGTCCATATTCTCGTGCCTCCTCTGATGTTCGTTGTCCATAGAGGCAAGCACGAGGCACTTGGCCTTCGCGCAATCGATTTCCCAGGTCTTATGGATTTCCCTATCCGCGACACTGGTTTTGGGACCTGGGACAGGGGGAGCTTTGGTGGTAAGGAGATACCCCAACTTGTCATAAATGATTGCCATTTTGACATTCCTGAGCCAATCTTTGTAGTTTGGCCCTGTCAGTATGTTTTTATCTAGTAATAACTTAAGTCCGGTTATGATGTTTGATCGCTGCAATTAGGAGAGAGAGAAGAAACACTTTAGCATGATGCTCTTGCAAGTTTAGAGTGGTTTTTAATTTGTCTAAACAGGATGGCTCCCACTGTCTCTCGAATCCCTCCTCTAACCAAAAAGGAAGAATTAGTCAGGATCAATCTCACCGTACAATACTTGCTTAACCGTTCAGCCAGGCTGGTGTCGGTACTTCGAGGGAGGTTTTCCAACGCTTTTGCGAAGTTCCTTAATTAAATAACCTCTTTTCCCTGGGGGCGTAGCCCCGCTAACACCTTTCTAGACACCTACTTGGTTTATAGCATTGATCGTTAAGTGAGAAATTTCCCGAGGAGTAGCATATACTCACAGTCGGATCGGGATCCAAATATCATTGCGTGACAAAACTGAAGGAATCCTACCAGAATCATCACACTCCAAATGGTATGCAGCGCTAGCAAGTTTCAGTTCTTTTGAAACTCCCGATGTGGATTTTTGCCCCATGCTCGTATGACCTTGACTTTGGCCAACAAATCATAAGTCACATGTCAAGTTCTACCCGTCGTTCTCCAGGTTAATTTGAGCCCACCCGCACATACCCTTGACTTTGGCCAACAAGGTAGAACGACTGCCCCAAACCAACACATCTATCTATGCTGCACATGAATACCCAATAGCTACCAATCACTATGCCTTGACTTTGGCCAACAAACATAGCTTGAATACTATTGACCATCCATGTGAAACGACGGAGGGCTGCGAATGGTTTTGGCGAAACCGTGAACATAGTGAACTTGATATAATCGAAGGAACGAGATAGCTTTTAAAAGGAGTGGCTTAAGCACCGCGTTTAAAAGTTATTTTTGAAAAGAAACCGAGTGGTTTTGAAAGTGTTCCAACGACTTTTACTTGGTTTATTTTTCTTGCATTAATTCCAATGCGTCCCATCATTTAATCCTACCATTGCAGAAAACAACCAAAATATGACGTACGCTTATTCCATCCGCATTCGCCACGGGGCCCCGTCATTACCCGTTAGGTTACTTAACTAACGACAGAGCGGGGGCTGGACTAGCGCGGATGCAAAACATAAGCAACGCCTAAATAATATCATACATAGATATATTGCAATGATAGCCATTTCAGATCACAGATGAACACATTGGATATACTAGGAATCCGCAATTCGTACGAGCCTGTAACGAAAAGCGTATTACACGGTCGCGATGAATAGCCAATACCCCACCCTAGACCCCTACGGGTGCGGCAAACTACCCGCCAAATATTCGAAGCGGAGCAACCTCCCTCAACGACGTGAGTAGGCCACTCGGCACTTCGAGATACCCGGTAGTTTGTGCACCCCACCTTGGGTCTATCCTAGGAGCAAAAACAGTAAAAAGAAATTATACAATGACGGCTACAACCCCGACCCGGTTGTGCGGCCAAAAATAATATTATATCAATTTACATATTACATGAATTGAAAGATAAAAGAAAACTCTCATCTCACAACCCCCCGGCTATTCATCCGCGATAATCCAATGAATTCATATACACATACCATCAACATTATAGATCACAGATATGTATAACCCCCACTAATCGACGTATAGCGATTAGCGGACGTTCAATACATATAACACATCACAGATATATACCCGTCAGCTTAAGTCTTTAGAAGTTCGATCAAAATACGGATTTTCAAGCCCCAAAAACTAATTTTTCTTTATGGAAAATCTGGGCAGAAAAAACATATTGTATAAATCCCAAAACAACCCCAGAAATACACTGCAATAAAATTGTGCCAGGGCCGAGTCAACTCGGCCGCGGAACCGCGGAGGGAGCATTCTCCCGCCACGTTTCCGTGGCGACTTGACCGGTTCGTTGGACCAATTTTCTTGGGTGTTTTGTAAAAAGCCTGAGTCGATTTTTGATGTATGATTTTTCAATTTTTGAACAGAATACAGAATCGACAGAAACTTGATTTTTCGGGTTCGTTTCGTGACTTTTTCTCCGATCGAATTTCTAGTTACTTTGCTAACATGTTAGATAGTGTTTAACTAGGCTCTGATACCACTGTAAGTCTACGTTACCTCTCCCGGTACTTACGGGCTTGCGGAAATGATGAAAAACGATTTTCAAGAGGTGGTAACATGGACTCAAAATACGGATCTTTGTTAAACAACTAACTAACAACCTAACAAGAGTTTTGCCTACTCGGTTAGGGGGCTATACCTTTCTTGAACTCCTTCGTCTTCAACTCTTTCCGGTGTACGGATCGGTCTCACCTCGTCGTCTCCTTGCGCCGAAGATGGATCCACCTGAAAGCTTCTACTTTTGGCTTCTTCTTCGAACTTGAAGAAACTAGAACACTTGGTTTGCTAAACCTTGTGAACTAGGATGAGTAGAGAAGTGATTTGGGTTTTCTTTTATCTCTAAGGCAATGTTTCTCAACTCATGAGAGGGTGTTGCCTTGAGCTAGAGAGAGAGCAAGAGGAAGAGCAAGAGGGAGAGCTCAAGCAAGAGAGAGAAATGAAATGAGAGAATGAGTAACTCTTTTGCCATCCAAGCTCTCATAATCCAAAACCATCATAACAAAATAGTAATCAAGTATTATGTGATGGTTCAAGTCAAAATGGCTATATCATTTCATGCACTCATTTTGCATAAATAAACAAGCAAGCAAAAGTCTTTGCCATGAAATGATAGCCATTGTCATGATGATGGTCAACTAGTCCAACCTAGTCAACCGGTCAACAAAGTCAACAAGTCAACAAAGTCAACCCCTCAACAACCATGTCACCATAATACTTAATTGATATTATTGTTAATTATATTTCTTATTCTCATTAGGGTTTAGCCAAAAGTCAATAGTCAACAGTCAACAGCCCCAATGAGAATCCTCTGCCTCTGTCTCTCTGTCAACTGTGCATACACACCCGCATCCGCGTTCCGTAGAACACGAATACAAACGAGATAAAACCAATCCCAAAATTTACACTAGGATCTGGCTTAAACCAAAGCCCGCTAGTGTTAACTGTCCGGACACCAAACGTGCACAAGTGCACGGATGTGACCGAACCCTATCGCAAAACCATGCGACCTCTACACTTTTGCCTAAAGGCGAATATCTTTCTGTGTGGGACTCTAAAGACTCAACACTACGCTAGCAGTGGGTTTAACCACAGACTGCAAGCGGCACTAGCTGTACGTAACGGTCCCCAGGTAGATGCCGATAAGAAGACGGACGAGGTGAAACCCATCTGAACTCCTACTGAGCCTGAATGTGACAATCTCTGTACAGTCCAGTCTGCTCGTCTGATACATCGCATGGCGGGCCTAGAAGGCGGTAAACGTCAGTCCTCTAATAGCGGTACAAGTCGTGTCGGAGTGAAGCCCAGAACACCCTGAGATAACACTGGAAACCTACCAGTATATCTCGCTTGCCCTGGCCCGGGACTACTTGTGTAATGGCTCTCCTAGACACAGCGCGATGTCAACCCCCAATACTGGGAGAGACGAATCCTGTCTAACCGTCACTGCCTCCAAGTGCTTCGGGACTACACCCAACTACTACCTGTTTGCACGACTCCTTTGAGCCGTGGTAGGGTAGTAATCTAAGTACAGTGGGAACACACTCGAGGCGAAGTGACAGTGTCAAGTCAGCGGACTAAGCTGTACTCATGTCACCTGGGAACTGATAACTGACGATAGGTATAGTACCAACCAACAGTTCCCGACGAGTCCTGTCCAGTGTACTCGTAACCCAACGAGCACCCGCATACTATCTCAAGTACGACGAACTGACGGCTGTGGGACAGACCGTCTCCCACACTGGGATGAGAAGCGCATACGCTAGTCTACTCCGGAGTATCGATGCCGTGTCTCGATAGTCCTGCGACTAGAGACCTGCATAAGGATGTGCTTATAGATTACCCAGCCCCCACTAGTGTGACTGCCATCACAACGCTGGTAATCAAGCAAAGATCCTAAGGGCTCCACTAATGTGTATAGGTGATATACTAAAATAAACACATGTACACATTGAAGTAGAAACAAACTAAGTAGCATACTACTATATTGAACAAGATTGTCTATACAAGGTGAATATCCCAAGCTTCCATTAAGTAATATACAAACTAGTATGATACAGTAATGGCCTCTAGGGCATATACACTAACATATATTGGCGCATATACATATTGTACACTTATACTTGCATATATACCACTTGTATATCTATATTGACACACATACATATTGTACACAATACTTGCGTACAAACATATTGTACACCATATTTGCGTACATACATATTGTACACCATACTTTCGTGCATACATATTGTACACCATACTCGCGTACATACATATTGTACAACATACTTTCGTGCATATATATTGTACACCCATACTTGCGGACATACACATTTGTACGTTCATACTTGTGTATATACACATATGCACCTTTATACGATATTGCATTCGATTTTGGAGATTTGGGAACCGCATGATTTATTTTAAAAACTGGATTCATTTAAAAGAGCAGTTTTCCCTCGATATGTGCATATTACTGTTCCATGTTGCATGATATACGGATATGCTTTTATTTCTATCATATGTCGCATACATCATGCTTTATGATTTTATGCATTGAGATATGCTATTTTCATGAGATTTCTGGATTTGAGAACCGTGGCTATTTCAAAAGAAAGCATGTATTGTTTTAAAAACCTGGTTTATCTTGATATGATATTTCAGTGCGTCCACCATGCGTTTTCTCGGTTTTGAGACGTGTGATATGTGAAACCCGATTCGAGGAGGCATATGATTCCGTTTGCGGGTACATGGTGGACCTGGTATTGTACCCCGGGGCGAGAGAGAGATTTCGTGTGGATGACGATGAGCCTGGCAGAGGGAATACTACCTACCGGTGATAGTATTTGGGCTCGGCGGATATCCGGAGGATACCGACCGGAGTCGAGAGATGATATGGGCCGATCCGGACTGATGGGGCCCATAGGCCGATCTGGACTGACGGAGCCCGTGATATGAGGATTTACGTGTCGATGCTGGACACGGGTTTCATGATGTTTTCGGGTGTCGATGTTGGATACCCAGGTTCCATGATTTTGATGTGTCGCGAGGGACACCGTTGATTTATATCCCCATACTTTCATGCACACCCTTTTATGATATTTACGTGCATACGGACATGGATTATATGGTTGGACGAGATCCACATGCATACATACATTGATTATATTGTTGGATTATATCCGCATACATATAGGTATTGATTACATTGTTGGCACACATGATGACCCGGTCACCCTAGATATCATAGTATTACCTTTATGATATAGTTGACCTAGGAGTCATTGTTTATTCGATTTCTACTTGTAGATATTTTTCTACTCACGAGTTGGCAACTCACCCCGTTGTGCCACAGTTCTTGCAGGTTGACCGCATGGATCAGTAGCGGCATCGCTGGCACATAGCTTCATTTGGGTGTTTTGCATTGGTAGGTGGGGCATTTGTATCGTACCCACTCTTGTATTTATATTTCATTTTGTATCTAGTCAACTCCATCAATCAAAATTAGTAAATTGTATAAGTAATGAGACTTAGTGAGTTTGTGGTTGTGAGACTTAGAGCGAGGGGTTTTCCGCTACTTGTGGTTTTGATGTCTTGCTTATTTCTTTATCTTTTTCTGATGAACTTCGCCGTTGGGCGTCGTATACTTATACTTATGCTTTGCGTGGTTGTGGTCCGCCGGTTGGCGAAGAGCTAGCTCACGCTTGGGGATGCTATTATTCTTGTTATGTATTTGTGGTTTTGGATCAAAATATACAAAGGAGGTGCTGCCCAAATTTTTCAAAGACGAAACTCGTTTTCAAACTAGCAATTTCACTTGCATTTTCATGTTCCTTTTCTATGCATTAAGAAAACTTGATTTCATTATACTTTTATTTCAAAACTTCACCTCCATTATTTTCTTAAAACTGTTTAGATTTCTGGGTTTCAGCTTATACTTAAATTACGTTACGCCTTTAGACGTTGCGTGATTTAAGTGCTGGTCACGAGCTAATATTTCGGGTCGTGACACAACTCATTAACCATATACTAGTTGTTTAGACAATGTTAAAATATCAAAACCGAAACAACCCGAAACAATACCAATTGATATTTTTGGTGATGGAATTAAGTGAGTGTTGATTTTTTTGGTTGAGGAAAATTAGTGGGCAATAAAGTGGCTGTTGTTTTTTTGGTGCAGGGAATTTTGTGGGTGTTTTTTTTAGTGATGGAAAATTTTCTTTTGTTGCCCATAAACACTACTCCAATCAAAGAAAAACAAGAGCCACCTCAAAAACAACAGCCATCACCACTTCTTTTCCACAACCACTTCTTTTTCGTTTCAAGTCTAAGCCAAAATTCTAGTGCTCACATTTTCTTCACCCCAATAGCATTTAGTCTCTGGAATATTGGTTCAGTGGTATTGCTAGTTTAGCCCAGTTTTGATATGATTTATCTAGTTGTTTGGGGCTATTCGGGGTTATTTCGAAGTCGATATTTCTAACATTGTTTAAAGTTTACAGTACATATATTTCTATCTGCGACCGTGAATGTCATTTGATCGGTACAACTGTTAGTAATATGTATGCCCTAAAGGCCATTATATGGATAGTGGAAATTTGGACATATATCTATGGAGATAGATGAATTTCTTGCTCAACATGATAGTACGCTATCTGGTTTACTTTATTGGGAAAAGTAGATTTAATCATTTACACATGTTGATAAAGCCCAAAGGATATTTGCTTGACTACTGTGATTATGATGCGGATCATACTAGTGGGGCACATGTAGTCTATAAGCATATCCTTGAACTGTTCCTAGTCGAGGGTGTATCGAGACAGGGCATCGATATTCCAGAGTAGACTAGCGTATATCATTCTTGTCCCATATGATGGGCGATGGATGATCCCATATCCATCTGGTGAGGAGACACCAAAGATTGTATGCGGGTGCTCAGTGGAGACTGGGTACACTGAACGGACTCGCCGAGAACTCCTATGTGGTATTATATCTATCGTCGGATAGCAGTTCTCAGGGAACACTGGTACATGTTAGTCTGTAGACCCGAGATCGTCATAGAGTCTTGTGTGTCCTCCCACTATACTTTGATCTCCACCCTACCACGGCTCTACTGAGTCATGCAAACAGGTGGTCTTTGGGTACAGTCTCGAGGCACATGGAGGCAATGAGCGATAGGAGGGGTTTCGTCTCTCCCGGTATTGGGGGATGATGTTGTGCTATGCTCGATTGGCTATAACACGAAGTCCCTGGCCAGGGCTGCTGAGATTTACTGATAAGAGTTATCAGTAGTTTCTCAATCTGTTATGATCCATACACCAGCATGACTTATTGAGTTACTGGGGTCGACGATTCCATCCCTGGACTCAATATGCAGCATATCTGACGAAGAGACCGGACTGTACGGTAAGTGTTGCCAGTTGGCTCGACGGGAGTTTTTACAGCTTCGCTGGTTTTCTTCTGATCGTTTCAATACCCGGGTGGCCGTTACGTTTAGCTGACCTCTTGCGGCTTGTAGGTGTTTGATATGATCATCATCTACTGCTGGCGTATTGACGAGTCTTAGAGTCCCACAATGAAGTTTCCTGGCTCAGGCAAAAAGATGTGGTGTGCATATGAGATATGCGCGGGACCCGATTAAATACAGTTATGTGATAACGTATATTAATCGGGCATTTTCTATTTGTCGGATCGTATGTGATATGACCGGTTTGCTAAATCAAGTGTTGATTTAAAAAATTACATTTAGATTAAATCTTTAATTAAATCATTTTGTATGCATGCATGTATGCACATGATGATGTGCATGGACACATACATGCATACATAGTATCATGGTTGATGATACAAGAATGGTGGCAATGCAAGACTTATATTGAAGCTTTTAATTTGTATTTATCATTTTAAGTTAATGTAAAGAAAATCCACTCATGCTCCTTTATTCTTTAGTGGGTAAGCTTTATTTAACTTAATGAAAAGAATTTCCACCCATGCTTAATTCTTTATGAAAAGAATTTCCACCCATAATTATAGTGGAAATGGAATAATGATGATTATTCCTTCTCATCACTATAAATAGCTTCATATGTGATATGAAACGAGATGCACAAAAGCATGAAAAAAATTGGTGTGAAGAAAACAAGTTATCATATGTGATATGATTGAAAGCTCAAACTTAGCCACCATTATCTTCCTCTTCCTCTCTTGATTTTTCTTTTGAGTGAAGTTGATAAAAGAAAGGGTTTCAATTGAAGAATATAAACCACATCATCATACTACACACATCTAGCCGATTTGTGTAGGGTGTTTGCTCTACTTCGTTTGCGAAACAAGTTAGGCAAGGAGCTTTGGGCAAAGTGACTTCGGGTGGATCATCGTGGACAAGGAAGGCTTCCATCGATCCGTTCCAAACTCTCATAGTGCCAAGGAGTCACCGAGGGAGATCTACAAAGGTTGTAATCTCTACTCTTAGTGATAGTTTTTGCATTTGCATGCGATGCTTATTTGTATGAATCCCTAAACTTCTAGTTTCGATTCTTGTCGAGTTAACTTAGCACCTCTAAAATTTTGATTATGGCATATGTGATGCTACCAAACCCTTGAGGAGGTGTTAGGCTAACCCAACAGTGGTATCAGAGCCAAGCTAGAGCTTTAGGCGATGCGTAGGCGATGTTAAAAGTCCGATCGAACCACGAAACACCAATTTGGACCGCTCTCTGGAAATTTTTTGAAAATTGGATTTTCCCAAATTAAAAGTTCTTAAAAAATTCAGCAGGCTTTTCTATGAATTACCATATAAAAATTATTCAACGATCTTTCCAAAGCGCCGCGGTTCCGCGGCCATAGCATGCCTTTGGCCGCGGTTCCGCGGCCGTACAGAGGGATCAGGGAATACTTTTTCTACAGTGCACCCGTATGTGTTAGTACCTGCTTCTGGAATATTTTAAACTTACTCAAGTGTTGAGTTTTCTGGAGATCTATTGTATTTGGTGATTCGATCGGAAAAGTTTAACTTCGTTCAGATTTTCAGATTTTTAGAACGTGTTAAAATGTTTGAACGAATATTAGAAACACAATTTTTCCCGTATTGAAAAAATTCCAAGTGTTGGATTTTTCCCGAATTCGAAACTTTCGAAAAACATGCAAGCGTATCTGTGGACACTCTAGAAGAACATAACCTTAACTCGATTATGTGACCGTCAAAACTGTCACTGAACCTTAGGGTTTGTGGTAGTTTAGCGTTGCCACATGTGAGGCGTTGGTTTGGCCCTTCTACGGTTGGTCCATAAGGGGCTGTGACATGTTCTAGAAATTTTTGAACTCGGCTCAAGTGTTGTGCAGTTTGGGAAATCTTGGGTGTTTGTTTATTCGATCGAAAAGTTTAACATTGTCTATTTATCTGAAATGTGATACAATATGTGGAATTCATATAGTTAGGCATGAAATACGAAGTATGTGATATTTCGAATTTATGATGTCTAAAGTGATTATGGATTCCAAATGTTGTAGTTTTTCATTTTATTTTCTGCGACCGTAAGTGTAGTATGTGGTGTATCGCCGTTTTCGTTGCTATACGTCAACGACAATCGGGATACGCATACTTACTTACGTTGATGATATGAGATATTATGTGTTGCTGAGATATGATGAGTAGGATTGTCGCGACTGAATAGCCAGGGGATTTTTATTTGAGATGAGAGTTTTATTTTCATTCATGTATAAATCAATTGTATATTATTTACTTTTCCGCATTAGGATAGACCCAAAGAGGGGAGCACAAGTGACCGGGTTCTAGGGTTCAGTGGGATGCCATCTTGAGGAGTCGAGACCGGGTCTCCTAAACTCTAGAATTGGCGGGATCACTTGCCGCTCTCGTAGGGGTCTAGGGGTGTGGGCTTGGCTATTCATCATGACCATGGAATCCGTATTTTCTATTGTTGGCTCGATACAAAATACGGACATCCTAGATATCCTTTTATGTGCTTCTGCTGTTGATATTCTGTAATGTGATTACTTAATATCTGAGATGAATGGATTATTATTATATATATGATATATAATAAACGTTGCTTATATTTTACACTCGTGCTAGTCCCGCCCCGCTATGCCGTTAGTTAAGTAACCTAACGGTGCATAACGGGACACTGTGGCGAATGCGGATGGTATAAGTATACGTTCTATTCTGTGATGGCTTAGGAACTTAAATGATGGGATCACATTAATGAGATTAATGTAAAGAAAAGAAACCTAATGATGTTGCAGAATCAGATTTGAAACAAACTCGGCTTTTTATGAAAAATGCAAGTTTCAATAAGATGCGGAGATTAAGCAACTCCTTTTCTTAACTGTTTTGATTCTACAATGAGATCAAGTTCAAAGCGTTAAAAGTTTTCTTAAAACCATCCGCAACCCTCCATCATTTTAGGAAGCAGAGTACTTAGTATTCGTGCTGCGTATGTTGATTATAGTCAAGGCGTAGTGTACGGTAGCTAAGTGATGTCTTCCTACAAAGCATATGATGCGATTAGTTAGGACATTCATGTGATTATGTTGATCATAGTCAAGGGTCATATGGGTGGGTCTAGTTAATCACGAAATGACGGGTAGAATTTGACTAGTACTTATGATATGTTGACCATAGCTAAGGTCATAAGTGACTAGGGGTAAAACCATATCGGGAATTTCAAGAGTTGAAATTTGCAATGAGATTGCATACCATCTATGTGATAGTTGGATCTCGATCTCACTGTGAGTAAGTGTTACTTCCAGGAGAGTTTTACACTTTACAATTAGCTAATCCAGTGGGTGTCTAGAAAGACTGACCGGTTAGTAAAACTGTAGAATGTAATTATTCCTGGCTAGTTTTCTTTTCAGGTTTTGAAAGAAAATTTGATTAAAAGCTGTGGAAGACATCGATTAGATAAAATAATAACCAATCTAATTCTTTGCAAGATCATTTCGCTAAGTGTATCTTTTTCTCTCTCCGAATGGCAGTTACAGATGTCAGGACTTAAGCTACTACTTGAAAAAAATAAACTGACAGGACCAAATTATAAAGAATGGTTGAGGAACTTAAACATTGCACTTTCATATGATAAGGTATCATATGTCCTCAATACCGAAGCCCCACCCGTCCCAGGACCTGAATCATTTGTCTCGGATAGGGAGATCCGAAAAACTTGGGAAAATGACTGCAACACGGCCAAGTGCCTCGCGCTCGCTTATATGGACAATGTCCATCAGAAGCAACACGAGAATATGGATGTGCAATCCATCTTTCTTCACACAAAGGAGTTGTATGAAGAGCAATCTCGTACTTTGAGATACGAGGCATCTAGAAAGCTGTTTCAGATGCGAATGGCCCCTGGTGCATCAGTTGGAGACCATGTTTTGAAAATGATTGGTCTTATTGAAGAACTTGAGGAACTGGGATGGACTATGGATAATGAGCAATATACGGATATTGTTCTACAGTCTCTCCCCCCTGCCTTTGCTCCGTTCATAGTAAATTTCAATATGAATGATTTGGAGAAATCATTGCCTGAACTTCTCAATATGTTGAGAAGTGCAGAGAACACGTTGAAAACGGCAAGGACTCCTGCTCTGCTTGCTGGGCCATCTTCCTCTTCATTCCCAAAAGCTAAGGCCAAGGGAAAGAAAAAGAAGAAGTCCATCAAACAGAAAGGTGGAGTTAGAAAGGCGAAGGGGAAAGACAAAGCCGGGGCTGTGGGAAGCAGGAAAGGAGAATGTTTTTACTGTAAAAAGTCAGGACATTGGAAACGCAACTGTGCTGAATATCTTGCTGATCTCAAGAAGAAGAAGCATGCTGATGCTTCCACTTCAGGTGTGTTTGTAACTGAAAACTGCTTTTCTTTAAACTCTGCATCCTGGGTATTGGATACCGGTTCTGGTTCTCACATCTGCAATTGTATGCAGGGATTGAGAAATAATAGAGTTTTAAAGATAGGAGATCATACTCTGCGGGTTGGAAATGGTTCCAATATACATGCTGTATCTGTGGGAGAGTATCATCTAGGGTTGCCTTCAGGAAGTATTTTGGTTTTGAACCCGTGTTATTTAGTACCAAGTATGCTGTGTAACATAATATCCATTTCTTTGTTGGACAATGAAGGATATCATTTTATATTGCAAAATAATGTTATGAACATTAACCTGAATCAAGAGTTGATTGGGTATGGTACACTAAATAACGGTATATACGTCCTGAACCAACACACAGTTTTCAATATACAACATACTAGTAAAAGAAAGTTTTCAGATATAAATGAAGCTTTTCTTTGGCATTGTAGACTTGGTCATATTAATGAAACAAGAATAAACAAGCTACATAAAGATGGATATTTAAATCCGTTTGAATATAAATCTTATGCGACTTGCCAGTCTTGTATCAAAGGTAAAATGACCAAAACTCCGTTTAGTGGACACGGAGAGAGAGCTGGTGAACTCTTAAGCCTCATACATAGTGATGTATGCGGACCAATGTCTACACTTGCAAGAGGTGGTTTTTCATACTTCATCACTTTTACTGATGATTTCTCAAGATTCGGACACGTGTTTTTGATAAAGCACAAATCTGAAGCCTTTGAGAAATTCAAGGAGTATAAACTTGAAGTAGAGAAGCAAACAGGCTTGAGCATCAAGAAACTTCGATCGGATCGAGGTGGAGAATATTTAAGTACAGAGTTTCTAGACTTCTTAAAAGAGAATGGGATTCTCTCTCAGCTCACTCCTCCTTACACACCACAGCACAATGGTGTGTTAGAACGGAGGAATCGTACCCTATTGGATATGGTACGATCCATGATGTGTGATGCTGAGTTACCGCTTTCCTTTTGGGGACATGCATTGGAGACAGCAATGTATCTATTGAACAGGGTTCCAACCAAGACCGTGTCTACCACTCCATATGAGATGTGGAATGGAAAGAGACCATCTCTTAAAAGGTTTAGGATTTGGGGTTGTCCGGCTTTTGTCAAAAAGCAGAATCCAGACAAACTCGAGACACGATCGGTCATGTGTAGATTTGTGGGGTATCCAAAACATTCGTATGGATATCTATTCTACTACAAAGAGGAACAAAATGTGTTTGTTGCTCAGCATGCCACATTTTTGGAAAATGAGATCTTTACGGAAAGTACTAATGGCAATGTGGTAGAACTAGAAGAGGTTCTAGAGACACAAATTACTCAGGAGGAATTGGTTGAAACTGATGTTGCAGTAGAACTTCAAGAACCTCAGCCGCTCAGGAGGTCTAGTAGAACTTCTCGCCCACCAGAGAGATACTATGGGTTTCTCATAGATGGTGATAGAGAAGATTGCATCATGGATGATGATGACCCTACTAGTTTTCAGCAAGCTATCACGAGTGGTGACTCAGTGAAATGGCTGGAAGCATTGAGATCCGAAATGGAGTCAATGTACACCAACAAAGTATGGACTTTGGACGTTGCGCCTCCTGGGATAAAACCCGTTGGGTGCAAATGGATCTTTAAGAGAAAGATTGGTGTAGATGGACAGGTGGAGACCTATAAAGCAAGGCTTGTAGCGAAAGGTTTTCGTCAAAGACCAGGCTTGGACTATGATGAAACTTTCTCTCCGGTAGCAATGCTTAAATCCATTAGGATCCTACTTGCTATTGCTGCTCACTATGATTATGAAATATGGCAGATGGACGTGAAAACAACATTTCTAAATGGTGATTTAGAAGAATGTGTTTTTATGGATCAGCCAGAGGGCTTCATTGATAGTGGGAGCAGCGGGAAAGCATGTAGATTGCTTAAATCCATTTATGGATTAAAGCAGGCCTCAAGGAGCTGGAACATCTGCTTTGATGATACAATCAAAGAGTTTGATTTTGTCAGAAATGAAGATGAACCATGTATTTATAAGAAGATTGTAGGGAGTATTGTCACATTCCTCGTATTGTACGTAGATGACATTCTCCTAATAGGAAATGATGTTCCTATGCTACAATCGGTCAAACTATTCTTATCACAAAGGTTCTCCATGAAGGACCTGGGTGATGCCTCGCGCATTTTGGGCATTAGGATTTATAGAGATAGATCCAAGAGGTTATTGGGACTGTCCCAATCAAAGTACATAGACACCATTCTAAAGAGGTTTAGTATGGAAGATTCCAAGCGTGGTGCCTTGCCTGCTAGTCATGGAATCACTCTCTCTAAGGACTTCTGTCCGAAGACTGATGAAGAGAGAGCTCGCATGAGCGTTATACCCTACGCTTCAGCCGTGGGATCTATAATGTATGCGATGTTGTGTACTCGCCCTGATGTGGCTTATGCACTGGCTGTAGTAAGCAGGTATCAATCCAACCCGGGGGAGAAACATTGGATAGCAGTGAAGAACATTCTTAAGTACTTGCGAAGGACTAAAGAATTGTTCTTGGTGTATGGTAATGGGGATCTCCAGATGGAGGCCTTTACCGATTCAAGCTTCCAAAGTGACAAGGATGACAGCAAATCAATCTCAGGGTTTGTATTTACCCTAAATGGAGGAGCGGTTAGTTGGAAGAGTTCCAAACAGGACACCGTTGCAGACTCCACGATGGAAGCTGAGTATATTGCTGCAGGTGATGCTGCTAAGGAAGTCGTCTGGATGAAGAAGTTCATTGCGGAACTAGGAGTAGTTCCAACCATTGTTGATCCAATACCATTGTATTGTGATAATAATGGAGCTATAGCATTATCCAAAGAGCCAAGGTCCCATCAGAAGTCCAGAGACATCCTAAGGCGATATCATATGATCCGGGAGATAGTAGATCGCCAGGAGATCGAGATTCGGAGAGTAGATACAAAGGATAACACAGTGGATCTATTCACCAAGGCACTTCCACAGCCTCAGCATGAGCGACTGTTTGAAATGTTGGGGATGAGATACGCCAATAACTGGCCTTAGTGCAAGTGGGAGATTATTAGTAATATGTATGCCCTAAAGGCCATTATATGGATAGTGAAAATTTGGACATATATCTATGGAGATAGATGAATTTCTTGCTCAACATGATAGTACGCTATCTGGTTTACTTTATCTGGACAAGTAGATTTAATCATTTACACATGTTGATAAAGCCCAAAGGATATTTGCTTGACTACTGTGATTATGATGCGGATCATACTAGTGGGGCACATGTAGTCTATAAGCATATCCTTGAACTGTTCCTAGTCGAGGGTGTATCGAGACAGGGCATCGATATTCCAGAGTAGACTAGCGTATACCATTCTTGTCCCATATGATGGGCGATGGATGATCCCATATCCATTTGGTGAGGAGACACCAAAGATTGTATGCGGGTGCTCAGTGGAGACGGGTACACTGAACGGACTCGCCGAGAACTCCTATGTGGTATTATATCTATCGTCGGATAGCAGTTCTCAGGGAACACTGGTACAGGTTAGTCTGTAGACCCGAGATCGTCATAGAGTCTTGTGTGTCCTCCCACTATACTTTGATCTCCACCCTACCACGTCTCTACTGAGTCGTGCAAACAGGTGGTCTTTGGGTACAGTCTCGAGGAACGTGGAGGCAATGAGCGATAGGAGGGGTTTCGTCTCTCCCGGTATTGGGGGTTGATGTTGTGCTATGCTCGATTGGCTATAACACGAAGTCCCTGGCCAGGGCTGCTGAGATTTACTGATAAGAGTTATCAGTAGTTTCTCAATCTGTTATGAGCCATACACCAGCATAACTTATTGAGTTACTGGGGTCGACGATTCCATCCCTGGACTCGATATGCAGCATATCTGACGAAGAGACCGGACTGTACGGTAAGTGTTGCCAGTTGGCTCGACGGGAATTTTTACAGCTTCGCTGGTTTTCTTCTGATCGTTTCAATACCCGGGTGGCCGTTACATTTAGCTGACCTCTTGCGGCTTGTAGGTGTTTGATATGATCATCATCTACTGCTGGTGTTGCGCCACGGTAGCACCCCGGCCGTCTTACCGAGGCCAAAATGCGGAATCAAAATTTTTCCTTACTCGGAAACCGGCGCTACCGCGGACAATGAAAACCTGGATCGTTTACCATTAACCTAATGCTAGCAATCAAGAGATAGGGTGAGAAGTATACCGAGTGATCCGAGTCCTCCGGTCTTCTCGTCATCGTCCCGATCTCCCGCGGAAAGTGTAGTCTCTATATCGTCGCCTCCTCGCCGGAAAGGGCACCACATCGCCTGCGTCTTTTACGGGCTCCCGCCTCGATACCGAGGCAACTCGGGCATGAAGCCGGCAACTCGACATGCTCAAGATTTGCTGTAGAATGTGTAGTAGATCATGCTAGTCTCATTTGGGGTTTGTAGTTGCCTTGATGGAGGAATGGGGTTAGGAAAAATGGTGCTTTCATTTTTCCAAATCAAGAAGAAGAAGGAGATGAAGAATTCCTCACAAATCAAAGATGAACTCTCTCATTCTTTTCTTTCTCTCATTGTTCTTTCTTTTTCAAGTGAGAATGATAATGGTGAAAGAATGAGAATATCAACCATAACATGAAGGGAGGTGAGTGTAGGAGATAGAAATGGTGACCATATCATGAAGACAAGAAAACATCAACCATGCTTCACACTATTAAACCCATACCCTCTCAAATCTCAATTAAAGCACCATTATGGATGAAAGATATCATAATCAACACAATAGCAAGAAACCCCCTCCTCAAAAGTTATTTGCACAATTGCAAATAACCCCCTCCATCGGAAAAGTCCGGCCGGGAAAGAACAAACGAAAACCGGCCGGAACGGAATGCAAACTGGCAACTCCAGAAAACTGGTCCCGTAATAAATTACAGGAAAACCCCATACTGTGCATACACACCCGCATCTGTATTCCGTCCGGATACAAATGCAATGAGACAAAATCTACACTGTACTATGCTAGGATCCGGCTTAAACCAAAGCCGGCTAGTAATATCCGTTCGATCCTGATCCGTGCAATACCGCACGTATCTGATCGAACGCTGCCATATAACTATACGGCTACTAGTACAAAATTGTCCGATCCTGATCCGTGCAATACCGCACGTATCTGATCGGACCCTGCCATATCTCCATACGGCCTCTACAGCGTTTCGCCCGAAAGCTTGAGTAACTGTAAGTGTGGTGGACTCTAAAGACTCGTCAATACTATGGCTGTGGATTTAACTACTAGCACGTCAGAGGTATTAGCCAATACGTGACGGGCCACCAGCTATTGACCAAAAGGGACGTCGATGAGCGAACTCATCCTGACACCCTACTGAGCCTGTCAGTGACAATATCTGTACAGTCCAGTCCGTTCGTCTATGAGCATCGCATGTCGGGCCTAGGGGGTTGGTAAAAGTCAGACCCCCAAAAGCGGTACAAGTCGTGTCGGAGTGTAGCCCAGAACGCCCTGAGATACTACTGGAATACCTACCAGCAAATCTCCTGCCTCGGCCGAGGGCTTTGCGTAATGGCTCTCCTAGACACAGCGCGACCTCACCCCCAATACCGGGAGAGACGAACCCCTGAAGATCCGCTCACTGCCTCCATGTGGCTCGGGACTGTACCCAACTAAAACCTGTTTGCACGACTCCTTTAAGCCGTGGTAGGGTAGTAATCAAAGCACAGTGGGAACTCACACGAGACAAATGACGATCTCAGGTCGATGAACTAACCTGTACACATGTCACCAGGGAACTGCTATCTGACGTCAGGTATAAGACCAACTAGCATGTTCCCGGCGAGTCCTGTCCGGTGTACTCATAACCCAATGAGCACCTGTATACATCTTAGGTGAACCAACTGACACCAGTGGCTTGTGAGACCGGCCACCGCCCCTCGTCGGGGTCTCGACTGTATACACTAGTCTACTCTGGAGTATCGATGCCCTGTCTTGAAACTCCTACGACTAGGGACCTTTTAAGGATGTGCTTATAGACTACCAGCTCCCACGTATATGATCGCCCTCATACTGCCGGTAGTCAAGCAAGAATCCTAGGGGCTCTATCAACGTGCAATAGCGACCTGTCATGTCACCTAAAGCAGTACACGATGATAAAGGTAAACCAGATAGCATACTATCATCTCGAGTAAGACTGTCCTACCGGGATAGGTCCTCCCTCAATCATTGCAATCACGTGCCTGTGATCCAATAATTGACTCTGAGGGCACTATCTCCAACAATCTCCCACTTGCACTCAAGGCTAATTATTGCGATGTCGCATACTCACAGCCCGTGTGATACCGAACACCCAACTCCTCTACTAGTCAGTCTCACAAAACTCGTTTGCGAAACTATTGCGTTCGAGGAATAGCCTCAGTGAGTGGATCCGCAGAGAAGTTTCTTTCTATGTCTCTCTATTTCTCAAGTTCGCGGAGAAAGCCATCTCCCAAAATGAGCAATACCTGTCTTAGAATGTCTGGATGTCTGATGGGACCTAGCTCATAAATGAACTCCAAATCCAAACTTCTCAGACTGTATCGTCAACTGAACGTAATCAGTATCCTGCGCCATGCCACCCTCAGTATTGCCTTGGACTACCTGTCCAAAATACTGCCCCTCGTCAGAAGGAAAACTATAACTCTGACAACCTCCTTGTCGTCCATGTCACCTTGGAAGCCTGGAACGATAACTGTCCCTCGAATGAGGCTGTCGTTATCATATCCCTAGAACAACCACTTATGTTCTAATACTGCTTCCGACTGTTTCTCCAGGATTGGATCAATGTCAACTTATTGCATCTAGTGCAAGAACAACATCTGGTGTGGTACTTGACATCTCATGATTGACTCAATTGCCTGAGCAAGTGATCTGCCAATCATGCACATCCCTCTCCCCTTTAGCCTGTAAGACACCTTTAGAGAGGGTGACTCCATCACCTGCAGGTACACTACCGTGCTAGGAGTCGTCCATTCTAAATACTCTTAGAATGCTGTCAAGGTACCCTGATTGGAAAACCACCCAAATCTAGATCTAAAAACATAGATCTAGTAACCAGAATGTCTGATATAATATCCAAGTCCTGTGTAGAGAAACCACTGTGTGACAACCAAAGTATAACCGATCGTAGTATAGGAGTGTCACTTCCTACTACCTTCTCAACAGATCCATCCCCTATTCTGATGACGTCAAACCTATGACTGTCACATCAGAAATAGATGATATATCTCCGCTACATCTGCTTTAGTCTATAAGTAGACATAAGCCTGATGTCCACCAATGCTTCCGCTGCTCCCACTGACTACGACAACCCTCTGGCAGAGTCATATAGACGTGCACTTCCAAAGCTAGTTTAGAACGACGCTATACTCATCCTCCTGCCGGGTCTCGCAGCCTGGAACAACAACAATGGCAAGTGTGGGTAAACAAGAACTTCCCTGTCACCGTCCTTGAGGCTACCGAAGTACCTCTCGGGTGCCTGAAGTTACCCACCTTATCTGCGGAGTGGCCAATGGAATGTCAACTCAGATTGAATCTTTAGGTTCCTTATCAAATCTTCAGTAATCGTTTGCGGTTCTGGAATCACTTCCAGTTCTACCATACTCCCACTGCTGTTTTCTGGAAAAATCCATTTTTGTTAAAACTGTGGCGAGTCAAGATGGTAGAAAATCAACCCTCGTCATAGCCTGGGTCAACCCACAAACAGCCATTACAGAAACGTGCCTTGAGTTGTCCAGTGTCTGGTTTTAAGCATAAGCCGGACAACTCCCCGTACCTTATCAATGTCAAGATATGAACTGTTCTATATCCAATATAGAACCAGAGGCACTGATTTAGTTGAACCAGATTCAAATCATGCAGCTGTCTCCAGTGCATGTCAACAAAATGGAAGGAGGCCGATCAGCGCTACTCAACTTAGGAATGCTTCCAATTATGAGTAACCTGAAAGAGAAGCTAGTTCTCTTTATCATTACTATCAACTGAATACCATACACAAATATCTACATCTTCGATCACTTTGAAGAATCCCGATACTTGCTATACCTGGTTCTCTACTCTATTCAAATACCTATAACTCCTCAAAATTTAGACCCTGTGTTTCCACGAAACACATGTCTAAGAACTAGAGAAGTTAAAAGTAAACAGAATATAGTATGAGGACCAACCCCTCTGTCCTAATGGACACTGGACAACATACAATACTCTGTATAAGTCCGCTGAGTCTAACAACTCTTTCACTGTGCGTCGTAGGTTGAAAACTGTACTTATGGTTAAGAAGAATTACACCGCTGTTTAATGCTCCTTACCTAACCATCCACTGATATAGGTAAATGTCATCGACATAATATCAAAAGGTATATCTCACTCTATAAAAATAGACGTACAGATATATCAATTTGAAATTGGTGCACAACAGCCGATATTCAAAACCAAATATTTGCCGACCAGCAAATAACCCAGGTGGCTTCCTCAAATATCACCAATTACAACGAATCCCGATATAATAAGGATGGTCACCTAATTCCCAATAACTTACTCCCACTCATCATCTGTAAAACCATACAGATGTGAGAATCCAACCTGGTAAATACATACCCTGGAGCAAGTGTCTAATCGGGAAATCAGTTTTCTTTTAACAGTACACAGTGAAACTGAAACATCGAAATGTCTCGATGGGGTATCCTGGCATTCCTAGTAATGCCTCTTCCATTATCCAAATTCACAACTGTAACCGTATAATTCTTTGCCACCTCTCCAAATCCCTTTATATGTCTTTAGTCATTACCTTCTGCACACCCCTTTAGGCCAAATGGTTTTCTTCCTTCCCTACCGATCGGCACCAGCCTATGGTTTGGAAGAAGACTATCCAATAAGCATAATGGGTGTACTGTCCTAATCCTAGGAGCACTCGCAATGCGAGAGAAGGTGAAGATAAAAGACACCTGAATGTACTTTATTCCTATTTCTCCTGAACCAGGATCCATCCCCGAACTGGAACAAGTTCCTTTCGAGTTCGTATATAACCATACGATGGATTATCCAATAAAATGGGATCTTCGTAGTGATACGGAGTGTCCTGGAGAAATACAAAGGTGATTTAGGATTGGCGAAGAAATACTTGGTTTGGTCGTGAATAGCAGTCGCAACTTACTTTGCCCTCTTACTAATCTCTTGCTTTGTCTTAACTTAATACCTTCTGTACACCGTTTAGGCTAACTGGTTTTCTTCATTCCCTACCGGTCGGCACCAGCCTACGGTTTGGAAGAAGACTATCCAATTTGCGTAATAGGTGTACTACTCCTAAACCAAGGAGTACTCGCAACCTGAGAGAAGGTGAAAAGAAAAGACAACTGAATAGTCCTATTCGTTTTCTCCAGAACCAGAAACCATCCTCGAAGTCCTTCGAGTTCATATCTAACCATACGATGGTTTTGTCCAATGGAAGTGGACGTTCGTAGTAATACGGGGTGTCCTGGAGAAAAGGGTAAAAATAGGAGTGGCAATGTGGTCTGCAACTCTGACAATGCAAAAGCCTGTGTTAAGAAGGTTCGCTCAACTTGGTCACTGAGTCATAGTCCAGGGTCGGGTCAATGGTCGCTGCCAAAGAGAGAGAGAAAAGAAACACTCAGCGTGCACTCTAACCTAGATCAGAATGGTTATCACTTTGTCTAATCAGGAAACCTCCCACTGTACCTCAAATTCTCCTCCAAACCTGAAAGAAGAATTAGTCGGGATCGCCCGAGGAGTAAACCAACTCATCAGTGGGAATCGGGATCCAACTATCATTGCATGATAACGTGATGGAATCCACTCACGTCACCACACTCCAGAAGGTATGCGCATGCCTGGCAAGTTTCAGTTCTTTTGAAACTCCCGATGTGTGTTTTTACCCCTAGGACTCAAGTGACCTTGACGGAGTCAACAAATCAAAGAGTCCTAGTCAAGTTCAACCCGTCATTATCTGGATTGCATTAAACCCACCCGTACGTGCCCTTGACGGAGTCAACAAGGCCGCACGACTGTCCTAACCAATCCCACTTATGCAACAAACAAGCACCACTTAGCTACCGTACACTACGCCTTGACGGAGTCAACAAACGCAGCACGAATACTAAATAATACTCATAAGAAATGACGGAGGGCTACGAATGGTTTTTGGCGAAAAACCTTTAACGTAATGAACTCGATATCGTTGAAGGAACTGCATAGCCTTTTTTTTAGAAAATATAGTGACGAAAACCTTTACTAAAGAGGTCACTCCCGGTGAAGGGATCTCGGCTCTTTCCCCGTAGAATGAGGTGCAGGATATTCCAAATGAATACCACGATGCAAAGCAAAAGTAATTGGCTATAGTGAAGTTAATGCCCTGACGCAAACTTCTGTCCAAGGGGTCACTCCCGGTGAAGGGATCTCGGCCCTTGCCTCGTCGACTGAGGAGCAGGATATTCCAAATGAATACCACGATGCAAAACAAAAGTGAACGTCCTTGCATTAACAGCTTTTTGAAAAATGTTCCAACAACATCAGAATAGGTTTGTTTAGCTTGCATTGATCCGAATCAACGCAGTCCCATCAATTAATCACACCACAAAGAACGAAAATATACTGACGTACGTATATGCCATCCGCATTCGCCACTGGGTCCCGTCATCACCCGTTAGGTTAGCTAACTAACGGCAGAGCGGGGACTGGACTAGCGCGGATGTAAAACATATACAACATCTACTAATATATATACCAATATATTATATTTCACTCAAGGCGTGATAAAAATGGCAACATCACAGAAATGTACAGCATCACAGAACAATACAGATATCTGGAAGCCCCGGGTTTTACTGAGCCGCTGCTGAAACCCGACGTTCCCCTGGTCGTATGGATAGCCTGTGCAATGAAATCCTAGACCCCTACGGGTGCGGCAAGTCACCCGCCAAAACCTGAAGCGAGGCAGCCCCCTTCAGCTCCGTGAATGGACCACCCAGCACTCCACGGAATCCGGCAACTTGGGCACCCCTCCTGGGTCAACCTGTACCCCCTACGAGTGCGGCGAATAGCCCGCCAATCCCAGAGTGAAGCCCCCTCCGTCTCAATGCCATGAGATGCGGGCTTGTTGCCCTCCAGAACCCGGCTATCCGTGCACCCCGCCGCGGGGTAATCCTAGTACAGAATGTAAAATATACATACACCGGGTACATCGACCGCAACCAGGTCGTGCCCCAAAAGAATAATACAATCAGGCAGTGACGGCAGTCCACATGTCGGACGCTCGCCCCGCAATAACAAATGTACATAATACAACAACACAGTACTAGCATTGCATCCAGGCTATCCCCCACGACCGATCCGCAACATCACAGCATAAACATAGAACATCAACGTGAAAGTCACGTTCGCAAATCCGTCTAACCGGGCTATAGCAGTTAGACCGGATTTACCGATCGAGTGACATTCACGGTCGCAGATATAATATAAATACTGTGAAATAATGTGTTTAAAATTTTCCGATTGACCAAAAATTAACAAGTGGGCCCCCAATCAAAACTGTAGCACTTACAGAAAACCAGGGCCCAATTTTAATATTCCAAAACCCCTAATTTAAGCCCACAAGACCACTGAGAAAAATTGGTAAAGTGAAGCCTACTTCTTGCGGCGGAAGAGCGGCCAATGAGGGGCTTAGGCCGCGCTTGCGCGGTCGTACGGAACGATCACTTTACCAAATTTTTTCAGTATTCTTATAACTCCCTGCACATCATTCTGAGACCACTAAAAATTTTTAGACTCCAAAAAATTTCGACAGAAACTGATGTGAAGGAAAAATACGGTTTTTGGAATTTCGGTCGATCGGAATTGAAAAACACATTAGAACAAGCTAGGCAAGGTTAATGGTGTGGCTCTGATACCATGTTGCGCCACGGCAGCGCCCCAGCCGTCTTACCGAGGCCAAAATGCGGAATCAAAATTTTTCCTTACTCGGAAACCGGCGCTACCGCGGACAATGAAAACCCGGATCGTTTACCATTAACCTAATGCTAGCAATCAAGAGATAGGGTGAGAAGTATACCGAGTGATCCGAGTCCTCCGGTCTTCTCGTCATCGTCCCGATCTCCCGCGGAAAGTGTAGTCTCTATATCGTCGCCTCCTCGCCGGAAAGGGCACCACATCGCCTGCGTCTTTTACGGGCTCCCGCCTCGATACCGAGGCAACTCGGGCATGAAGCCGGCAACTCGACATGCTCAAGATTTGCTGTAGAATGTGTAGTAGATCATGCTAGTCTCATTTGGGGTTTGTAGTTGCCTTGATGGAGGAATGGGGTTAGGAAAAATGGTGCTTTCATTTTTCCAAATCAAGAAGAAGAAGGAGATGAAGAATTCCTCACAAATCAAAGATGAACTCTCTCATTCTTTTCTTTCTCTCATTGTTCTTTCTTTTTCAAGTGAGAATGATAATGGTGAAAGAATGAGAATATCAACCATAACATGAAGGTAGGTGAGTGTAGGAGATAGAAATGGTGACCATATCATGAAGACAAGAAAACATCAACCATGCTTCACACTATTAAACCCATACCCTCTCAAATCTCAATTAAAGCACCATTATGGATGAAAGATATCATAATCAACACAATAGCAAGAAACCCCCTCCTCAAAAGTTATTTGCACAATTGCAAATAACCCCCTCCATCGGAAAAGTCCGGCCGGGAAAGAACAAACGAAAACCGGCCGGAACGGAATGCAAACTGGCAACTCCAGAAAACTGGTCCCGTAATAAATTACAGGAAAACCCCATACTGTGCATACACACCCGCATCTGTATTCCGTCCGGATACAAATGCAATGAGACAAAATCTACACTGTACTATGCTAGGATCCGGCTTAAACCAAAGCCGGCTAGTAATATCCGTTCGATCCTGATCCGTGCAATACCGCACGTATCTGATCGAACGCTGCCATATAACTATACGGCTACTAGTACAAAATTGTCCGATCCTGATCCGTGCAATACCGCACGTATCTGATCGGACCCTGCCATATCTCCATAAAAGAAAAGCACCCCTAGGCCCGACATGTTATGTACTGGTAGGCTTCCAGTGTTATCTCAGGGTGTTTTGGGCTTCACTCCGACACGACTTGTACCGCTATTAGGGGACTGACGTTTACCGCCCCCTAGGCCCGACATGCGATGTATCAGACGAACAGACCGGACTGTACGGAGACTGTCACATTCAGACTCAGTAGGAGTACATATGGGGTTTCACCTCGTCAGCCTTCTTGTCGGCATCTACTTGGGGACCGTTACGCACAGCTAGTGCCGCTTGCGGTCTGTGGTTAAACCCACTGCCAGCGTAGTGTCGAGTCTTTAGAGTCCCACACAGAGGGTATTCGCCTCTGGGCAAAACAGAGTAGAGGTCGCATGGTTTTGCGACAGGGTTCGTTCTCATCCGCGCACTTGTGCACGTTTGGAGTCCGGACGGATATTACTGGCTGGCTCTGGTTTGAGTCAGATACTGGTATATGTTTTGGGGTTGCTTTTATCTCTCAGTATTCATGTTCCTCGGAACAAGAATACAGGTGTGTATGCACAGTTATTTGAGGAGGAGGAAGAGGACTTTCATTAGGGTTTCAGAACGGGTGCGCATGCACAGTTGACAGTCGTCTTTTTCCAAACCCTAATGGATTTATTTTATATCAATTAATAATATTAATAAAATGAAATTGTGTCATGGTTGGTTTTTTATGTTGACTTGTTGACCATGGTTGACTTGTTGACCATGGTTGAAGTTTTGACCATCATCATTACAAAAGAAAGATGCTCTTTGATTCTAGCAAATTCATTTAATGTTTGAAATGATAATGGTCATTCCTAAACCTTCCATCAACCTTTTTCATTTTCATTATTATTATTATTTGATAATTCTTTTGCTTTATGTTATGGTTGCAAAAGAAAAAGAGCTCACCTTTTCATTTGGCTTCTCTCTCCTCACTTCATCTTCTTCTTCCTCTAGCAAAAGGAGAACCCTTCTCATGTGTTGAGAATCCCTCTCCTTAAAAGAAAAGCACCCCTTAGACACTCTCTACTCACTCTAGGATCAAGGGTTTAGCAAGCCGGAGATTCTAGTTCACTCAAAGTTCGAGAAAGAGCCCGAAGGTTGAACCCTCAGGTGGATCCATCTTCGACGGAAGAAGGCGACGAGAAGAGAACCATCAACCTCTACTAGGTTTCAAGAAGAAGGAGTTCAAGTTAGGTATAACCACTTTGCCGAGTAGTTAACTCTCCTTTGCATGTTTGCTAGTTTAGTTTAGAAAAGATCCCGACTTTGTTAGTCCATGTTGCCCCTTGCGCTAAAAATTTGATTTTTATACCGTTTCCGCCTTCCCGTAAGAACCGGGGGTCGCAACGTGGACTTACAGTGGTATCAGAGCCTAACTAAACTTAAACTAGCTTGGTAGTGAAGTGTAACGAAGTTCGGAACCGAAAAATCCAAAAACCAAACTTTTACAAAACCCTAGTTTCTGTTAAAATTTTTTCTGGTCAAAACGAGATTTGTTATACACCTAAATTCGGCTCAGGGTTTTGTGTGAACACCCAAGAAAAACGATCCCCTGATTCATTCAAACCGCCGCGGTTCCGCGGCATGAGGTAGGCATTTGCCGCGGAACCGCCGCCGTTTGTTGTCCTCTCGTGATCGATTTTGCTGCAGTGTTTCTCTGTGTTGGTTTTAGGATTTTTAAGATATATTATATGTGCCCAGATTTTCCAGAACAGAAATTTACTTTTGGGGTCCTATAATTCCGTATTTTTTCCGAACTTCACTGCACTTGGACTATATTGGTTATATCTGTGATGTTTGAATGTATTGAACGTCGGCTAATCGCTATAAGTCGATTAGTCGGGGTTATACATCTCTGTGATCTGTGTTTGATATTGGAATGTGTATATGAATGTGTTGGACTGTCACGGGTGAATAGCCGGGGTGGATGTGAGATGAGCTTTTGTTTTTCTTTCATTCATTGTAAATGTAAATTGATGTAATAATTATTATTTGTTTGGCCGCACAACCGGGTCGGGGTTGTAGCCGTCATTGTATAATTCTTTTTACTGTTTTTGCTCCTAGGATAGACCCATGGAGAGGTGCACAAACTGCCGGGTACTTGGCGGGTAGTTTGCCGCACCCGTAAGGGTCTTGGGTGGGGTATTGGCTATTCACCGCGACCGTGTAATCCGCTTTTCGTTGCAGTCTCGAAAGGATTGCGGATTGCTAGTATATCCAATGTATTCATCTGTGATCTGTAATGTCTATCATGGCTTTCTATTTAGGCGTTGCTTATGTTTTACAGCCGCCCCAGCCCCCGCTCTGTCGTTAGTTAAGTAACCTAACGGGTGATGACGGGGCCCCGTGGCGAATGCATATGGCATAAGCGTACGTCATATTTTGGTTGTTTTTTGCAATGGTAGGATTTAAATGATGGGACGCATTAAAAGAACTAATGCAAGAATATCACGCATTAAAAGAACTAATGCAAGATAATAAACCAAGTTGAAATCGTTGGAACACTTTCGAAAAACCACTCGGTTCTTTTCAAAACTAACTTTTAAATGCGGAGATTGAGCCACTCCTTCTAAAAGCTATCTCGTTCCATCGATTATATCAAGTTCACTACGTTCACGGTTTCGCCAAAACCATTCGTAGCCCTCCGTCGTTTCACATGAATAGTCAATAGTATTCAAGCTGTGTTTGTTGGCCAAAGTCAAGGCATAGTGATTGGTAGCTATTGGGTATTCATGTGCAGCATAGATAGATGCGTTGGTTTGAAACAGTCGTACTGCCTTGTTGGCCAAAGTCAAGGGAAGGTACGGGTGGATTCAAATTAACCTGGAGAACGACGGGTAGAACTTGACATGTGACTTATGATTTGTTGGCCAAAGTCAAGGTCATAAGAGCATGGGGCAGAAATCCACATCGGGAGTTTCATAAGTACTGAAACTTGCTAGATTTGCATACCATTTGGAGTGTGGTGATTCTGGTAGGATTCCTTCAGTTTCGTCACGCGATGATATTTGGATCCCGATCCTACTGTGAGTATATGCTACTCCTCGGGAAATTTCTCACTAAATGATCAATGCTATAAACCTAGTAGGTGCCTAGAAAGGTGTTAGCGGGGCTACGCCCCCAGGGAAAAGAGGTTATTTAATTAAGGAACTTCGCGAAAGCGTTGGAAAACCTCCCTCGAAGTACCGACACTGGCCTGGCTGAACGGTTAAGCAAGTATTGTACGGTGGGATTGATCCCGACTAATTCTTCCTTTATGGTTTGAGGAGGGATTCGAGAGACAGTGGGAGCCATCCTGTTTAGACAAATTAAAAACCACTCTAAACTTGCAAGAGCATCGTGCTAAAGTGTTTCTTCTCTCTCTCCTAATTGCAGTGACCAATCGACATGACTGGACTTAAGTTACTTCTAGATAAAAATATATTGACAGGGCCAAACTACAAAGATTGGCTCAGGAATGTCAAGATGTCAATCACTTACGACAAGCTGGGGTATCTTCTTACCACCAAAGCTCCCCCCGTCCCAAGTCCCACCTCCAGCGTCGCGGATAAGGAAATCCGTAAGACCTGGGAGATTGACAGCGCGAAGGCCAGGTGCCTCATACTTGCCTCGATGGACAATGAACATCAGAGGAGGCACGAGAATATGGGTTTGGAATCCATATTTCTTCATACAAAAGAACTGTATGGAGAGCAGTCTCGTATCGCAAGATACGAAGTGTCGAAGAAACTATTCTCGGCAAAGTTGGCCGTCGGATCATCGGTAGCGGACCACGTGCTTAAGATGATTGGCTACATTGAGGAGCTCGCGGAACTTGGGACCACGTTGGAAAGTGAACTCTATACGGATTTAATTCTCCAGTCCCTTCCATCCACTTACGCCCAGTTTATACTGAACTTCAACTTACAAGAAAAAGAAGTTGAACTTTCAGAACTCCTCAACATGCTGAGGAGCGCAGAGGGCACCCTACAGAAAGGTAGGGAAACACCCGCTTTGTTTGTAGGAGGATCTTCTTCCTCTAGGTCCAAGGCGAAAGCCAAGGGAAAGAGGAGGAAAGCCCCCGCCAAACCAAGAGGCGGTGTTAGTAAAGTGGGTACGAAGTGAAAAGAAATGGCAACAAAGATTGTGGGGAAGCTTGTGGGAAAGGAGGAATGCTTCTATTGTCATAAGAGTGGACACTGGAAGAAAGATTGCAGGGCTTGGAAAGCCAGGACACAGGAACTGAAGCAGGTTGCGGCTTCAGCTTCAGGTGTGTATGTTATTGAAAACTGTCTTTCTATAAACTCTACTTCCTGGGTATTGGATACCGGATCAGGATCTCATATCTGTAATTCTTTGCAGGCGTTGAGAAACCGTAGGTTTTTGAAGGCAGGTGACATGACCCTCAGAGTTGCGAACGGAGCTAGCATGGATGCTAAAGCCGTGGGGGACTATCACCTGGGAATGACAGATGGTCATGTTTTGGTTTTGCGTAATTGCTTTTTTGTACCCAACGCAACTTGTAATATCATTTCTGTATCTTTGGTTTCTAAAGAAGGTTATGAATTTGCATTTGTAAGTAATGTTGTAAACATTCACCTTAATCAAGTTCTGATTGGGTCAGGTACATTAAGCAATGGTATATACGTGTTAAACCAACCACAGATTTTCAATATCCAGAATACACACAAAAGAAAGTCTCCAGATATCAATCAGGCTTTCTTATGGCATTGTAGACTGGGTCACATCAATGAGACACGGTTGACTAAGTTACATAAAGAAGGATACTTGGATCCGTTCGAGTATCAGTCTTATGCCACTTGTGAATCTTGTCTCATGGGAAAGATGACAAAGACTCCGTTCACTGGACACGGAGAAAGAGCGAGCGAGCTCTTGGGACTCGTACACAGCGACGTGTGCGGTCCAATGTCTACACATGCGCGAAGCGGTTACTCTTACTTCATTACTTTTACGGATGATTTTTCAAGGTACGGTTATGTCTTCTTAATGAAACATAAGTCCGAGGCTTTTGAAAAGTTCCAAGAATATAAGAATGAAGTAGAGAAACAGACCGGAAAAAGTATCAAGATTCTAAGATCGGATCGAGGTGGAGAATACTTAAGTGTCGAGTTCCTGAATTATTTAAAAGAGAACGGAATTCTCTCTCAGCTTACTCCTCCATACACTCCGCAACACAACGGTGTATCGAAAAGACGGAACCGAACCCTATTGGATATGGTACGGTCCATGATGAGCAACGCTGAGTTACCGCGATCATTCTGGGGGTATGCGCTAGAATCAGCTGCGTACCTTTTGAACCGAGTTCCTACTAAGACTGTGCCTACTACACCATATGAGATGTGGAGTGGGAAGAGACCCTATCTTAAGCACATTAAGACATGGGGATGTCCAGCTTTTGTTAAAAAGCAGCATGCGGACAAGCTCGAGGCACGCTCAGTACAGTGTAAGTTCGTGGGATATCCAAAGAACTCCAAGGGATATTTCTTCTACTGTGAAGAGGAACAAAAAGTTCTTGTTTCTCGTCATGCCTACTTCTTGGAAACTGAGTTTTTGGAAAACCAGATAAGTGGGAGCACAGTAGAACTGGAAGAAATTCCAGAACCACGAGCTATTACTGAAAGCTTAGTGGAACCAGATGGTTCAAATGAACAGGACATTCCTACGCCGCTCCGCAGGAGTAGTAGGTAGTCTCATCCGCCCGAGAGATACTACGGTTTTCTCATAGACGGGGATAGACAGGATTGCATCATAGATTATGATGAGCCTACTAGCTTCCAGCAGGCCGTTCAGAGCGTTGACTCGGTAAAATGGCTGGATGCAATGCGGACCGAAATGGAGTCCATGTACACAAACAAAGTATGGACGTTGGACATTGCTCCAGACGGGGTAAAACCCGTAGGATGCAAGTGGATCTTCAAAAGGAAGATTGGTGTAGATGGACAGGTTGAGACCTATAAAGCTAGACTTGTAGCAAAGGGTTTCCGTCAAAGACCTGACTTGGACTATGACGAAACCTTTTCTCCAGTGGCTAAGCTGAAATCCATTCGGATCCTTCTTGCCATTGCTGCCTTCCACGATTATGAGATTTGGCAGATGGACGTAAAGACCGCTTTTCTGAATGGAAATTTGGAGGAGTGTGTCTATATGGATCAGCCAGAGGGTTTCATTCAGAGTGGGAGCAGCGGAAAGGTGTGCAAGTTGCTTAAGTCCATCTATGGACTAAAGCAGGCATCGCGGAGTTGGAACATCTGTTTTGATGAGACGGTCAAGGAATTTGGCTTTATCAAAAATCCAGATGAACCATGCATCTATAGTAGATTTGTAGCGAGAACTGTAGTATTCCTCGTTTTATACGTGGATGACATTCTCTTAATAGGAAATGACATTCCTATGCTACAATCTGTCAAGGGGTTCTTGTCGCACAGGTTCTCCATGAAAGACCTGGGTGATGCCTCATACATCCTGGGGATCCGAATCCATCGTGATAGATCCAAGAGGATATTAGGACTTTCTCAGTCCAGGTACATCGACACCATAGTGAAGAGATTCAGTATGGAAGATTCCAAGCGCGGTAACCTACCGGCTTGTCACGGGATCATCCTCTCTAAAGAGATGTCTCCCAAGACTGATTTGGAGAGGGATCGCATGTCTATTATACCCTACGCTTCTGCGGTAGGCTCTATAATGTATGCGATGTTGTGTACCAGACCGGATGTAGCTTATGCACTGAGTGTGGTAAGCCGGTATCAGTCAAACCCTGGGGAGAAACACTGGATAGCGGTAAAGAACATTCTCAAGTACCTGAGAAGGACTAAGGCGATGTTCTTGGTGTATGGCGGAAAAGACCTCCAGATCGAGGCCTTTGCTGACTCCAGCTTCCAGAGTGACAAGGATGATTCCAAGTCCATGTCGGGTTTTGTCTTTACCCTCAATGGAGGGGCGGTGTGTTGGAAGAGCTCCAAACAGGAAACCGTTGCAGACTCGACTATGGAAGCGGAATATATCGCTGCATCTGATGCCGCAAAAGAAGCTGTCTGGATGAGGAAGTTCTTGAAAGAACTTCAGGTGGTTCCGTCCATTGTTGACCCCATACCTCTGTATTGCGACAACAACGGGGCTATATCTTTAGCGAAGGAACCCAGGTCCCATCAGAGATCCAGGCACATCTTGAGGCGGTATCACCTGATCAGGGAGATCGTGGATCGCAAGGAGATCGAGGTTCGGAGGGTTGCTTCAGAAGAGAACACTGCAGATCCATTCACCAAGGCCTTACCCCAGACTCAGTTCGAGCGGCTGATCGAGATGATTGGTCTTTGATACGCCAGTTCATGGCCTTAGTGCAAGTGGGAGATTGTTAGTGTATATGCCCTAGAGGCCATTACTGTATCATACTAGTTTGTATATTACTTGATGGAAGCTTGGGATATTCACCTTGTATAAACAATCTTGCTCAATATAGTAGTATGCTACTTTGTTTGTTTCTACTTCAATGTGTACTTGTGTTTATTTCAGTATATCACTTATACGCATTAGTGGAGCCCTTAGGATCTTTGCTTGATTACCAGCGTTGTGATGGCGGTCACACTAGTGGGGGCTGGGTAATCTATAAGCACATCCTTATACAGGTCCCTAGTCGCAGGACTATTGAGACAGGGCATCGATACTCCGGAGTAGACTAGCGTATGCGCTTCTCATCCCAGTGTGGGAGATGGTCTGTCCCACAGCCATCAGTACGTCGTACTGGAGATAGTATACGGGTGCTCGTTGGGTTACGAGTACACTGGACAGGATTCGTCGGGAACTGACAGGTTGGTATTATACCTATCGTCAGTTATCAGTTCCCAGGTGACATGAGTACAGCTTAGTCCGCTGACTTGACACTGGCACTTCGCCTCGAGTGTGTTCCCACTGCACTTTGATCACTACCCTACCACGGCTCAAAGGAGTCGTGCAAACAGGTGGTGGTTGGGTGCAGTCCTGAAGCACTTGGAGGCAGTGACGGTTAGACAGGATTCGTCTCTCCCGGTATTGGGGGTTGACATCGCGCTGTGTCTAGGAGAGCCATTACACGAGTAGTCCCTGGCCAGGGCAAGCGAGATATACTGGTAGGCTTCCAGTGTTATCTCAGGGTGTTTTGGGCTTCACTTCGACATGACTTGTACCGCTATTAGGGGACTGACGTTTACCGCCCCCTAGGCCCGACATGCGATGTATCAGACGAACAGACCGGACTGTACGGAGACTGTCACATTCAGACTCAGTAGGAGTACAGATGGGGTTTCACCTCGTCAGCCTTCTTGTCGGCATCTACATGGGGACCGTTACGCACAGCTAGTGCCGCTTGCGGTCTGTGGTTAAACCCACTGCCAGCGTAGTGTCGAGTCTTTAGAGTCCCACACAGAGGGTATTCGCCTCTGGGCAAAACAGAGTAGAGGTCACGTGGTTTTGCGACAGGGTTCGTTCTCATCCGCGCACTTGTGCACGTTTGGAGTCCGGACGGATATTACTGGCTGGCTCTGGTTTGAGTCAGATACTGGTATATGTTTTGGGGTTGCTTTTATCTCTCAGTATTCATGTTCCTCGGAACAAGAATGCAGGTGTGTATGCACAGTTATTTAGGAGGAGGAAGAGGACTTTCATTAGGGTTTCGGAACGGGTGCGCATGCACAGTTGACAGTCGTCTTTTTCCAAACACCCTAATGGATTTATTTTATATCAATTAATAATATTAATAAAATGAAATTGTGTCATGGTTGGTTTTTTATGTTGACTTGTTGACCATGGTTGAAGTTTTGACCATCATCATTACAAAAGAAAGATGCTCTTTGATTCTAGCAAATTCATTTAATGTTTGAAATGATAATGGTCATTCCTAAACCTTCCATCAACCTTTTTCATTTTCATTATTATTATTATTTGATAATTCTTTTGCTTTATGTTATGGTTGCAAAAGAAAAAGAGCTCACTTTTTCATTTGGCTTCACTCTCCTCACTTCATCTTCTTCTTCCTTTAGCAAAAGGAGAACCCTTCTCATGTGTTGAGAATCCCTCTCCTTAAAAGAAAAGCACCCCTTAGACACTCTCTACTCACTCTAGGATCAAGGGTTTAGCAAGCCGGAGATTCTAGTTCACTCAAAGTTCGAGAAAGAGCCCGAAGGTTGAACCCTCAGGTGGATCCATCTTCGACGGAAGAAGGCGACGAGAAGAGAACCATCAACCTCTACTAGGTTTCAAGAAGAAGGAGTTCAAGTTAGGTATAACCACTTTGCCGAGTAGTTAACTCTCCTTTGCATGTTTGCTAGTTTAGTTTAGAAAAGATCCCGACTTTGTTAGTCCATGTTGCCCCTTGCGCTAAAAATTTGATTTTTATACCGTTTCCGCCTCCCCGTAAGAACCGGGGGTCGCAACGTGGACTTACAGCTCTTACTCCTGGTCCAGTAAACGGAGTCTTTGTCATCTTTCCTTTGAGACAGGATTGACAAGTGGCATACCATTGATATTCGAACGGATTCAAATATCCTTCTGTATGTAACTTCGTCAACCTTCTCTCATTGATGTGACCCAGTCTACAATGCCATAAGAAATTCTGATTTATTTCCGGAGACTTTCTTTTGTGTGTATTCTGGACATTGAAAATCTGTGGTTGGTTTAATACGTATATACCATTGCTCAATGTACCTGACCCAATCAAAACTTGATTAAGGTGAATGTTTACAACATTACTTACAAACGCAAATTTATAACCTTCTTTAGAAACTAAAGATACAGAAATGATATTACATGTTGCGTTGGGTACAAAAAAGCAATTATGCAAAACCAAAACATGTCCATCTGACTTTCCCAGGTGATAGTCCCCCACGGCCTTAGCATCCATGCTAGCTCCGTTTGCAACTCTGAGGGTCATGTCACCTGCTTTCAAAACCCTACGGTTTCTCAACACCTGCAAAGAATTACAGATATGGGATCCTGATCCGGTATCCAATACCCAGGAAGTAGAGTTTATTGAAAGACAGTTTTCAATAACATACACACCTGAAGCTGAAGCCGCAACTTACTTCAATTCCTGTGTCCTGGCTTTCCAAGCCCTGCAATCATTCTTCCAGTAACCTTTCTTATGACAATAGAAGCATTCTTCTTTATCCACAAGCTGCCCCGCTTTCTTTGTTGCCTTTGCTTTTCCCTTCGTATCCACTTTACTAACACCGCCCCTTGGTTTGGCGAAGGCTTTCTTCTTCTTTCCCTTGGCTTTCGCCTTGGACCTAGAAGAGGAAGATCCTCCTACAAACAAAGTGGATGTTTCCCTACCTTTCTGTAGGGTGCCCTCTGCACTCCTCAGCATGTTGAGGAGTTCTGAAAGTTCAACTTCTTTTTCTTGTAAGTTGAAGTTCAGTATAAACTGGGCGTAAGTGGAAGGAAGGGACTGGAGAATCAAGTCCGTATAGAGCTCGTTCTCTAACGTGGTTCCAAGTTCCGCGAGCTCTTCAATGAAGCCAATCATCTTAAGCACGTATTCCGCTACCGATGATCCGATGGCCAACCTTGCCGAAAATAACTTCTTCGACACTTCGTATCTTGCGATACGAGATTGCTCTCCATACAGTTCTTTTGTATGGAGAAATATGGATTCAAGGTCCATATTCTCGTGCCTCCTCTAATGTTCGTTGTCCATCGAGGCAAGTACGAGGCACTTGGCCTTCGCGCAATCAATCTCCCAGGTCTTACGGATTTCCTTATCCGCGACGCTGGAAGTGGGACTTGGGACAGGGGGAGCTTTGGTGGTAAGAAGATACCCCAGCTTGTCGTAAGTGATTGCCATTTTGACATTCCTGAGCCAATCTTTGTAGTTTGGCCCTGTCAGTATGTTTTTATCTAGAAGTAACTTAAGTCCAGTCATTTCGATTGGTCGCTGCAATTAGGAGAGAGAAGAAGAAACACTTAGCATGATGCTCTTGCAAGTTTAGAGTGGTTTTTAGTTTGTCTAAACAGGATGGCACCCACTGTTTCTCGAATCCCTCCTCAAACCAAAAAGGAAGAATTAGTCAGGATCAATCTCACCGTACAACACTTGCTTAACCGTTCGGCCAGGCTGGTGTCGGTACTTCGAGGGAGGTTTTCCAACGCTTTCGTGAAGTTCCTTAATTTAAGAACCTCTTTTCCCTGGGGGCGTAGCCCCGCTAACACCTTTCTAGACACCTACTAGGTTTATAGCATTGATCGTTAAGTGAGAAATTTCCCGAGGAGTGGCATATACTCACAGTAGGATCGGGATCCAAATATCATCGCGTGACGAAACTGAAGGAATTCTACCAGAATCATCACGCTCCAAATGGTATGCAATACTAGCAAGTTTCAGTTCTTTTGAAACTCCTGATGTGGATTTTTGCCCCAAGCTCTTATGGCCTTGACTTTGGCCAAAATATCATAAGTCACATGTCAAGTTCTGCCAGTCATTATCCAGGTTAATTTGGATCCACTCGTACCCACCCTTGACTTTGGCCAAAATGGCAGTACGACTGTCCCAAACCAACGCATCTATCTATGCTACACATGAATACCCAATAGCTACCAATCACTATGCCTTGACTTTGGCCAACATACATAGCTTGAATACTATTGACCATTTATGCGAAACGATGGAGGGCTACGAATGGTTTTGGCGAAACCGTGAACGTAGTGAACTTAATTTAGTCGATGGAACGAGATAGCTTTTAAATGGAGTGGCTCAAACTCCGCATTTTAAAAGTTTGTTTTGAAAAGAACCGAGTGGTTTTTCGAAAGTGTTCCAACGACTTTTACATGGTTTATTTTCTTGCATTAGTTATTTTAATGCGTGATATTCTTGCATTAGTTCTTTTAATGCGTCCCATCATTTAAACCTACCATTGCAGAAAACAACCAAAATATGACATACGCTTATGCCATTCGCATTCGCCACGGGGCCCCGTCATTACCCGTTAGGTTACTTAACTAACGACAGAGCGGGGGCTGGGCTAGCGCGGCTGTAAAACATAAGCAACGCCTAAATAATATCATATATAGATATATTGCAATGATAGACATTTCAGATCACAGATGAACACATTGGATATACTAGGAAGCTGCAATTCGTACGAGCCTGTAACGAAAAGCAGATTACACGGTCGCGGTGAATAGCCAATACCCCACCCAAGACCCCTACGGGTGCGGCAAACTACCCGCCATGTACCCGAAGCGAAGCAACCTCCCTCATCCCCGTGAGTAGGCAACTCGGCACTTCGGCATACCCGGTAGTTTGTGCACCCCCTCCATGGGTCGATCCTAGGAGCAAAAACAGTAAAAAGAAATTATACAATGACGGCTACAACCCCGACCCGGTTGTGCGGCCATACAAATAATTATTACATCAATTTACAAATTTACATGAATTGAAAGAAAAGAAAACTCTCGTCTCACAACCCCCGGCTATTCACCCGCGACAATCCAATGAATTCATATACACATTCCAATAACATTACAGATCACAGATTTGTATAACCCCCACTAATCGACATATAGCGATTAGTAGACGTTCAATACAAATATCACATCACAGAAAAACCCGTAGCTTAAGTCTTTTAGAAGTTCGATCAAAAATACGGATTTATACGCCCCAAACACAAAATTTTCGTTCTGGAAAATCTGGGCAGAAAACACATATTCCAAAAATCCCAAAACAACCCCAGAAATACACTGCACCAACTTTGGACCCCGACCGAGTCAACTCGGCCGCGGAACCGCGGCGGGAGCGTGCTCCCGCCGCGTTTCCGCGGCGCTTTGAATCATTCGTGGGACCAAATTTGGTGGTTATTCAAACAAAAGCCTGAGCCGATTTTTGAGATGAAAATTATCAACTTTTGAACAGAATGAAAATCGGCAGAAACTAGACATTCTCGGGTTCGTTTTGCGACTTTTCCTTTGATAGATCTTCTAGCTACTTTGCTAACAAGTTAGATAGAGTTTAACTAGGCTCTGATACCACTGTAAGTCCATGCTACCTCTCCCGGTACTTTCGGGCATGCGGAATTTGATAAAAAACGATTTTCTTAGAGGTGGTAACATGGACTTAAAACCCGGATCTTTGTTAAACATCTAACTAACAACCTAACTACGAGTTGCTAACTACTCGGTTAGGGGGTTATACCTTTCTATTTCTCGAACTCCTTCGTCTTCAAGCTTCGATGGTCGTCCGGATCGCCTTCACTCCGTCGTCTTCTTGCGCCGAAGATAGATCCACCTCGAAAGCTTCAACCTTTGGCTCCTTCTTCGGTCTTTGAAGAAACTAGTTCACTTGGTTTGCTAAACCTTGTGAACTAGAGTGAGTAGAGAAGAGTTTGTATGGGATTTTATTTATGGTTCTTGGTTCTCAACTCATGAGACAAGTGAACCATAGAGTCAAGAGAGGGAGAGCAAGAGGAGGAAGATGAGAGCTCAAGAACAAGAGAGAGAATGAGCATGAAAGAATGAGAGAAGACTTTTCTCATTTGGCTCTCATAATCCAAAACAATCATAACACCTCATATCAATCAAGTATTATGTGATGGTTTAAGCAACCATAGCCATATCATTTCATGCACTCATTTTGAACAAAAGAGCAAGCAAGCAAAAGTCTTTGCCATGAAATGATAGCTATAGTTATCATGATGGTCAACTAGTCAAGCCTAGTCAACCGGTCAACAAAGTCAACAAGTCAACAAGTCAACAAAGTCAATCCCACAACAACCATATCACCATAATACTTAATTAATATAATTGTTAATCATATATCATATTCTCATTAGGGTTGAGCAAAAAGTCAATGGTCAACGGTCAACGGTCAACAACCCTAATGAGAATCCTCTGCCTCTGTCTCTCCGTCAACTGTGCATACACACCCGCACCCGCGTTCCTAGGAACACGAATACAAACTGGATAAATCCAATCCCAATACGTACACTAGGATCTGGCTTAAACTAAATCCCGCTAGTGTAAACTGTCTGAACACTGTACGTGCACAAGTGCACGGATGTGACCGAACCCTGTCGCAAAACCATGCGACCTGTCGCAAAACCATGCGACCTCTACTCTTTTGCCCAAAGGAGAATAGCTTTCTGTGTGGGACTCTAAAGACTCGACACTACGCTGGCAGTGGGTTTAACCACAGACAGCAAGCGGCACTAGCTGTGCGTAACGGTCCCCAGGTAGATGCCGACAAGAAGACTGACGAGGTGAAACCCATCTGAACTCCTACTGAGCCTGAATGTGACAATCTCCGTACAGTCCGGTCTGTTCGTCTGATACATCGCATGGCGGGCCTAGGGGGGCGGTAAACGTCAGTCCCCTAATAGCGGTACAAGTCGTGTCGGAGTGAAGCCCAAAACACCCTGAGATAACATTGGAAGCCTACCAGTATATCTCGATTGCCCTGGCCAGGGACTACTCGTGTAATGGTTCTCCTAGACACAGAGCGATGTCAACCCTCAATACCGGGAGAGACGAATCCTGTCTAACCGTCACTGCCTCCAAGTACTTCGGGACTGCACCCAATTACCACCTGTTTGGACGACTCCTTTGAGCCGTGGTAAGGTAGTAATCAAAGTACAGTGGGAACACACTCGAGGCGAAGTGACAGTGTCAAGTCAGTGGACTAAGCTGTACTCATGTCACCTGGGAACTGATAACTGACGATAGGTATAATACCAACCGGTCAGTTCCCGACGAGTCCTGTCCAGTGTACTCGTAACCCAACGAGCACCCGCATACTATCTCCAGTACGACGTACTGACGGCTGTGGGACAGACCGTCTCCCACTCTGGGATGAGAAGCGCATGCGCTAGTCTACTCCGGAGTATCGATGCCCTGTCTCGATAGTCCTACGACTAGGGACCTGCATAAGGATGTGCTTATAGATTACCCAGCCCCCACTAGTGTGACTGCCATCACAACGCTGGTAATCAAGCAAAGATCCTAAGGGCTCCACTAATGTGTATAGGTGATATACTAAAATAAACACAAGTACACATTGAAGTAGAAACAAACTAAGTAGCATACTACTATATTGAGCAAGATTGTTTATACAAGGTGAATATCCCAAGCTTCCATTAAGTAATATACAAACTAGTATGATACAGTAATGGCCTCTAGGGCATATACACTAACACCTTGATGTCAAACACCGATGGATATGGGATCATCCATCGCCCATCATATGGGTCAAGATGCGTATACGCTTGTCTACTCTGGTGTATCGATGCCCTGTCTCGATACACCCTCGACTAGGAACAGTTATAGGATGTACTCCTCGACTACCGTGGCCCCACTAGTATGATCTCATCATAGTCCCTGTAGTCGAGTACATATCCTAAGGGCTTTATCAACATGTAATATAGAGACAATCAGAGTACATGTTAAGATAAAGTACAACCAGATAGCATACTATCATGTCGAGCAAGAAAGTCCTCCCTACATATGTCCAAGCATCCGTTACAATATACATCGTATGTACAGTAATGGCCTCTAGGGCATACATATAACTAACAATCTCCCACTTGCACTAGGGCCATCTGTTGTGGTATCACATACCCAACAATTAGCTGTGGTTGAAGTATCTCATACTCAACCATCCCATAAAAGTCTCTACTGGGAAAAAGGCCTTTGTGAGTGGATCCGCGATGTCGTCCTCTGTGTCTACTCTCCTAACCTCGATTTCCCTGGAGATCAACCATCTCCATGATCAGGTGATACTGCCTAAGAATTATATCTGGATTTCTGATGGGACGGTAGTTCCTTGGCTAAAGCCACAACTCCATTGTCACACAATGGTAGGAATGAAGTTCATCTCATGAACTTATATGTATCCAGACTGCCTCTTTGGTAGTATCCTTAGTAACGATGTATCTTGCCTTTAATCGTCTAGTATGTCACGGTATCTAGCTTGGAACTCTTCCAACATACCGTCCCTCCACTGAGGGTGAAGACAATGCCTGCGACTGACATTCAGTCGTCCTTATCACCCTAGAACCTTTCCAGTGATTCTCCTCAGGATCTGTTGATACCATCTCACTACAACTAGTGAGAATCCTAACATCCAATTAGAACTATCTCATAGATCCAAAACACAGGATTTAGGAGGTATCACTTTGATCCTATATGGAGAATCCTTGTGATAAGCGGAGATTGACCGAGCGTAGCATAGGAAACTCCTTCCCTATCAAGAGTATGTCATCCACGTACTCTACGAGGATCACCGCCATACTCTCTACTACCTTTTTGTATATACAAGGTTCATCTACCATTTTGATGAAGTCAAACTTTTTGACTACCACATCAAAACAGATGTTCCTACTCCGCGATGCCTGTTTTATCATATAAAACATCTTGCACACGTTTCCGCTGCTCCCACTGTCTACGAAGCTCTCTGGCTGTGTACTTATAGACGCTCTTTTCTAAAACATCATTTAGAAAAGCAGTCATGACACCCAACCGCCAGATATCGTAGTCATGGTATATAGCCGTGGCAAGCAGGATCTGGATGGACTTAAGCATAGCTTTGAAAGTCTCAACTTTTCCATGTATACGAAGTAATCTTCTCAAGATATACTCGCTCCTGATGGGGATTTAACCCTTCAGATAAAGCAACCAAAGTCCATACTTTGTTGGTGTATAAGGATTCCATCTCAGATCAATAAGCATCCAGCCATTCTTACAGAGTCTCACTCCTGATGGCCAGCTCGAAACTAGTTGGGTCATCATCTCATGATACAATCCTCACTCCCACTGTCATAGAGAAACCAAAGTATCTCTCAGGTGGGTGAGGAACCCTACTAGATCGGCGGAGAGGCTGAGGTTCGTTGGAAACTATTGAATCCTTTGGTTTTACCAAATTATCAGCTGTAGTTTGTATAGCTGGAATATTTCCAGTTCTACATAACAGACCTTGCCTCGAGCTTGTCCGGATTTTGCTTTTAAACATAGGCCGGACAACCCAAATCTTAATCAACTTAAGATATGGGCTCTTCCCTTTCTATATCACATATGAAGTTGTAGGCAACTGATTTGATTCTAACCCTATTCAATAGGTATGCAGCTTCTCAAGTGCATAACTCCCAAAAGGAAATAGGAAACTCAGTAGTACTCATCATAGATCACACCATATCACATAGGGTGTTATTGCTCCGCCCCAATATACCATCGTGCTATGGTGTATACGGAGGAGTAATGCTGAGAGAGAATCTCATTCTCCTTTAGAATAGACCCGGAATTCCATGCTCAAGTATTCTCCTCCCTGATCTCATCAAAGGACATAATACTTATACCCGTATTTTGGTTCTCTACTTCTAACTTATATTCTGTGAATATCTCAAAAGGTTCAGACTTATGTTTCAACAGGAACACATGTCTGAATATTGAGAGATTATCAGAGAATGTAATGAAGTACAAAGAACCGGTCTTGGCATGTGTAGACAGGAGACCTTCATACATCAGCATGTATCAATCCCAAGAGTTCACTAACTCTTTCTCTGTTTCCAGTAAACAGAGCTATGGTCATCGTACCTTTGTGACATGACCGGCAAGTTTCACAAGATGTAAATTCAAACAGATTTAAATATGCATCTTTGTGCAACTTAGCTAGTCGGGTCGCATTGATATGACCTAGTCTACAATACCTCAAGAAGGATCCGTTCATTTCTGAACTCTTCCTCTTGTGTGTGTTCCGTATACTAAAGAACTGTAGTTTGATTTAGAACATCAATGCTTTTAGATAACGTGCCTAAACCGATCAACTCTTGATAAAGGAAATGTTCAAAACATTATCCAACAATACAAAATTATATCACTTCTTTACTAATAAAGAAACTGATATGATGTTGTATATCAGGTTCGGTATCTAATAACATTCGTTCAGAATCAATGTATTCAGGTAATACAGGGTGATAGTGACCAACAGACTTGGCTGCAACACTTGCACCGTTTTCTGTCTCATGAAACTTATCACCCGTTCTCAGTTCTCTACCTTTCTGTAGCCCATGTAACAGATTACATATGCGGGATCCTGATCCGGTATCTCATACCCAGGACGTAAAGGATACTGAGAAACAGTTCTATGTAATGAACACACCCGAAGAAGATGCATCAGCATGCACTTTCTTCGTTTGGGCGGCACGGGAAATATGGTATTCCCTAATTTCCTGCTCTGTCTTATAACAATTATAAGTTGGAGCGGGACCAACGTTCCCCAGCTCAGTATAACAAGCGGATTCGGTCAAAATATCCGTATTATTATCTTGATTAAGGCGTGATATGTGTTAGTAATATGTATGCCCTAAAGGCCATTATATGGATAGTGGAAACCTGGACATATATCTATGGAGATAGATGAATTTCTTGCTCAACATGATAGTACGCTATCTGGTTTACTTTATCTGGACATGTAGATTTAATCATTTACACATGTTGATAAAGCCCAAAGGATATTTGCTTGACTACTGTGATTATGATGTGGATCATACTAGTGGGGCACGTGTAGTCTGTAAGCATATCCTTGAACTGTTCCTAGTCGAGGGTGTATCGAGACAGGGCATCGATATTCCAGAGTAGACTAGCGTATACCATTCTTGTCCCATATGATGGGCGATGGATGATCCCATATCCATCTGGTGAGGAGACACCAAAGATTGTATGCGGGTGCTCAGTGGAGACTGGGTATACTGAACGGACTCGCCGAGAACTCATATGTGGTATTATATCTATCTTCGGATAGCAGTTCTCAGGAAACACTGGTACAGGTTAGTCTGTAGACCCGAGATCATCATACAGTCTTGTGTGTCCTCCCACTATACTTTGATCTCCACCCTACCACTGCTCTACTGAGTCGTGCAAACAGGTGGTCTTTAGGTACAGTCTCGAGGCACATGGAGGCAATGAGCGATAGGAGGGGTTTCGTCTCTCCCGGTATTGGGGGTTGATGTTGTGCTATGCTCGATTGGCTATAACATGAAGTCCCTGGCCAGGGCTGCTGAGATTTACTGATAAGAGTTATCGGTAGTTTCTCAATCTGTTATGAGCCATACACCAGCATGACTTATTGAGTTACTGGGGTCGACGATTCCATCCCTGGACTCGATATGCAGCATATCTGACGAAGAGACCGGACTGTACGGTAAGTGTTGCCAGTTGGCTCGACGGGAGTTTTTACAGCTTTGCTGGTTTTCTTCTGATCGTTTCAATACCCGGGTGGCCGTTACGTTTAGCTGATCTCTTGCGGCTTGTAGATGTTTGATATGATCATCATCTACTGCCGGCGTATTGACGAGTCTTAGAGTCCCACAATGAAGTTTCCTGGCTCAGGCAAAAAGATGTGGTGCGCATATGAGATATGCGCGGGACCCGACTAAATACGGTTATGTGATAACGTATATTAATTAGGAATTTTCTATTTGTCGGATCGTATGTGATATGACCGGTTTGCTAAATCAAGTGTTGATTTAACAAATTACATTTAGATTAATTCTTTAATTAAATCCTTTTGTATGCATGCATGTATGCATATGATGATGTGCATGGACACATACATGCATACATAGTATCATGGTTGATGATACAAGAATGGTGGCAATGCAAGACTTATATTGAAGCTTTTAATTTGTATTTATCATTTTAAGTTAATGTAAAGAAAACCCACACATGCTCCTTTATTCTTTAGTGGGTAAGCTTTTTTTAACTTAATGAAAAGAATTTCCACCCATGCTTAATTCTTTATGAAAAGAATTTCCACCCATAATTATAGTGGTAATGGAATAATGGTGATTATTCCTTCTCATCACTATAAATAGCTTCATATGTGATATGAAACATACAATGAAACAACAAGGGAAAAATTGTGAACAAGGGTGTGAAAACAAGTTATCATATGTGATATGATAGAAAGCTCAAGCCACCATTATCTTCTTCTTCCTCTCTTGATTTCTCTTTTGAGTGAAGTTGATAAAAGAAAGGATTTCAATTGAAGAACATAAACCACATTATCATACTACACACATCTAGCCGATTTGCGTAGGGTGTTTGCTTTACTTCGTTTGCGAAACAAGTAAGGCAAGGAGCTTTGGGCAAAGGGACTTCGGGTGGATCATCGTGGACAAGGAAGGCTTCCATCGATCCGTTCCAAACTCTCATAGTGCCAAGGAGTCACCGAGGGAGATCTACAAAGGTTGTAATCTCTACTCTTAGTGATAGTTTTACATTTGCATGTGATGCTTATTTGTATGAATCCCTAAAACTTCTAGTTTCGATTCTTGTCGAGTTAACTTAGCACCTCTAAAATTTTGATTATGGCATATGTGATGCTACCGAACCCTTGACGAGGTGCTAGGCTAGCCCTTCAGTGGTATCAGAGCCAAGCTAGAGCTTTAGGCGATGCGTAGGCGATGTTAAAAGTCCGATCGAACCACGAAACACCAATTTGGACCGCTCTCTGGAAATTTTTTGAAAATTGGATTTTTCCAAATTAAAAGTTCTTAAAAAATTCAGCAGGCTTTTGTAGAAGTTACTGTATAAAATTTTTTCAATGATCGCTCCAAAGAGCCGCGGATCCGCTGCAAAAGCATGCCTTTGGCCGCGGATCCGCGGCCGTACAGTGGGTTCAGGGAATAAGATATCTACAGTAGACCTGATTTAATAAGTACATGCCTCTGACATATTTTAAACATACTCAAGTGTTGAGGTTTCTGGAGATATATTGTATTTGGTGATTCGATTGGAAAAGTTTAACTTAGTTCAGATTTTCAGATTTTTAGAACGTGTTGAAATGTTTGAACGAATATTAGAAACACATTTTTTCCCGTATTGGAAAAATTCCAAGTGTTGGATTTTTCCCGAATTCGAAACTTTCGAAAAACATGCAAGCGTATTTGTGGACACTCTAGAAGAACATAACCTTTACTCGATTATGTGACCGTCAAAACTATCACTGAACCTTAGGGTTTGTGGTAGTTTAGCATTGCCACATGTGAGGCGTTGGTTTGGCCCTTCTACGGTTGGTCCATAAGGGGCTGTGGCATGTTCTAGAAATTTTTTGAACTCGGTTCAAGTGTTGTGCAGTTTGGGAAATCTTGGGTGTTTGTTTATTCGATCGAAAAGTTTAACATTGTCTATTTATCTGAAATGTGATACAATATATGGAATTCATATAGTTAGGCATGAAATACGAAGTATGTGATATTTCGAATTTATGATGTCTAAGGTGATTGTGGATTCCAAATGTTGTAGTTTTTCATTTTATTTTCTGCGACCGTAAGTGTAGTATGTGGTGTATCAACGTTTTCGTTGCTATACGTCAACGACAATCGGGATACGCATACTTACTTACGTTGATGATATGAGATATTATGTGTTGCTGAGATATGATGAGTAGGATAGTCGCGAATGAATAGCCGGGGTTTTTTTATTTGAGATGAGAGTTTTTATTTTCATTCATGTATAAATCAATTGTATATTATTTACTTTTCCGCATTAGGATAGACCCAAGGAGGGGAGCACAAGTGACCGGGTTCTAGGGTTCAGTGGGAGGCCATCTCGAGGAGTCGAGACCGGGTCTCCTAAATTCTAGAATTGGCGGGATCACTTGCCGCTCTCGTAGGGGTCTAGGGGTGTGGGCTTGGCTATTCATCACGACCATGGAATCCGTATTTTCTATTGTTGGCTCGATACAAAATACGGACATCCTAGATATCCTTTTATGTGCTTCTGCTGTTGATATTCTGTAATGTGATTACTTAGTATCTGAGACGAATGGATTATTATTATATATATGATATATAATAAACGTTGCTTATATTTTACACCCGCGCTAGTCCCGCCCCGTTATGCCGTTAGTTACGTAACCTAACGGTGCATAACGGGACACTGTGGCGAATGCGGATGGTATAAGTATACGTTCTATTCTGTGATGGCTTAGGAACTTAAATGATGGGATCACATTAATGAGATTAATGTAAAGAACAGAAACCTAATGATGTTGTAGAATCAGATTTGAAACAAACTCGGCTTTTTATGAAAAATGCAAGTTTCATAAAGATGCGGAGCTTAAGCCACTCCTTTTCTTAACTGTTTTGATTCTACAACGAGATCAAGTTCAAAGCGTTAAAGGTTTTCTTAAAAACCATCCGCAACCCTCCATCATTTTAGAAAGCAGAGTACTTAGTATTCGTGCTGTGTATGTTGATTATAGTCAAGGCGTAGTGTACGGTAGCTAAGTGATGTCTTCCTACAAAGCATATGATGCGATTAGTTAGGACATTCATGTGATTATGTTGATCATAGTCAAGGGTCATATGGGTGGGTCTAGTTAATCACGAAATGACGGGTAGAATTTGACTAGTACTTATGATATGTTGACCATAGCCAAGGTCATAAGCGACTAGGGGTAAAAACCATATCGGGAATTTCAAGAGTTGAAATTTGCAATGAGATTGCATACCATCTATGTGATAGTTGGATCTCGATCTCACTGTGAGTAAGTGTTACTTCCAGGAGAGTTTTGCACTTTACAATTAGCTAATCCAGTGGGTGTCTAGAAAGACTGACCGGTTAGTGAAACTGTAGAATGTAATTATTCCTGGCTAGTTTTCTTTTCAGGTTTTGAAAGAAAATTTGATTAAAAGCAGTGGGAGACATCGATTAGATAAAATAATAACCAATCTAATTCTTTGAAAGAGCATTTCGCTAAGTGTATCCTTTTCTCTCTCCGAATGGCAGTTACAGATGTCAGGACTTAAGCTACTACTTGAGAAAAATAAACTGACAGGACCAAATTATAAAGAATGGTTGAGGAACTTAAACATTGCACTTTCATATGATAAGGTATCATATGTCCTCAATACTGAAGCCCCACCCGTCCCAGGACCTGAATCATCTGTCTCGGATAGGGAGATCCGAAAAACTTGGGAAAATGACTGCAACACGGCCAAGGGCCTCGCGCTCGCTTCTATGGACAATGTCCATCAGAAGCAACACGAGAATATGGATGTGCAATCCATCTTTCTTCACACAAAAGAGTTGTATGAAGAGCAATCTCATACTTTGAGATACGAGACATCTAGAAAGCTGTTTCAGATGCGAATGGCCCCTGGTGCATCAGTTGGAGACCATGTTTTGAAAATGATTGGTCTTATTGAAGAACTTGAGGAACTGGGATGGACTATGGATAATGAGCAATATACGGATATTGTTCTACAGTCTCTCCCCCCTGCCTTTGCTCCGTTCATAGTAAATTTCAATATGAATGATTTGGAGAAATCATTGCCTGAACTTCTCAATATGTTGAGAAGTGCAGAGAACACGTTGAAAACGGAAAGGACTCCTGCTCTGCTTGCTGGGCCATCTTCCTCTTCATTCCCAAAAGCTAAGTCCAAGGGAAAGAAGAAGAAGAAGTCTATCAAACAGAAAGGTGGAGTTAGAAAGGCGAAGGGGAAAGACAAAGCCGGGGCTGTGGGAAGCAGGAAAGGGGAATGTTTTTACTGTAAAAAGTCAGGACATTGGAAACGCAACTGTGCTGAATATCTTGCTGATCTCAAGAAGAAGAAGCATGCTGATGCTTCCACTTCAGGTGTGTTTGTAACTGAAAACTGTTTTTCTTTAAACTCTGCATCCTGGGTATTGGATACCGGTTCTGGTTCTCACATCTGCAATTGTATGCAGGGATTGAGAAATAGTAGAGTTTTAAAAATTGGAGATCATACTCTGCGGGTTGGAAATGGTTCCAATATACATGCTGTATCCGTGGGAGAGTATCATCTAGGGTTGCCTTCAGGAAGTATTTTGGTTTTGAACCCGTGTTATTTTATGCTGTGTAACATAATATCCGTATCTTTGTTGGACAATGAAGGATATCATTTTATATTGCAAAATAATGTTATGAACATTAACCTGAATCAAGAGTTGATTGGGTATGGTACACTAAATAACGGTATTTACATCCTGAACCAACACACAGTTTTCAATATACAACATACTAGTAAAAGAAAGTTTTCAGATATAAATGAAGCTTTTCTTTGGCATTGTAGACTTGGTCATATTAATGAAACAAGACTAAACAAGCTACATAAAGATGGATATTTAAATCCGTTTGAATAATCTTATGCGACTTGCCAGTCTTGTATCAAAGGTAAAATGACCAAAACTCCGTTTAGTGGACACGGAGAGAGAGCTGGTGAACTCTTAAGCCTCATACATAGTGATTTATGCGGACCAATGTCTACACATGCAAGAGGTGGTTTTTCATACTTCATCACTTTTACTGATGATTTCTCAAGATTCGGACACGTGTTTTTGATAAAGCACAAATCTGAAGCCTTTAAGAAATTCAAAGAGTATAAACTTGAAGTAGAGAAGCAAACAGGCTTGAGCATCAAGAAACTTCGATCGGATCAAGATGGAGAATATTTAAGTACAGATTTTCTAGACTTCTTAAAAGAGAATGGGATTCTCTCTCAGCTCACTCCTCCTTACACACCACAGCACAATGGTGTGTCAGAACGGAGGAATCGTACCCTATTGGATATGGTACGATCCATCATGTGTGATGCTGAGTTACCGCTTTCCTTTTGGGGGCATGCATTGGAGACAGCAATGTATCTATTGAACAGGGTTCCAACCAAGACCGTGTCTACCACTCCATATGAGATGTGGAATGGAAAGAGACCATCTCTTAAAAGGTTTAGGATTTGGGGTTGTCCAGCTTTTGTTAAAAAGCAGAATCCAGACAAACTCGAGACACGATCAGTCATGTGTAATTTTGTGGGGTATCCAAAACATTCATATGGATATCTATTCTACCACAAAGAGGAACAAAAGGTGTTTTGTAACATTTCAAAAAGATAAAGTATTAATTTTGGGAATTTTTATAATTTAATATTATTTTATTGAATATTTTAATATTTTGGTATTATTAAATACAAATAAATAGGAAAAAAAATTGAGAAAAATTATGGAAAATTCTAAAATTGGGTAATTATTGGAATTATGGCATTTTTAGATTTTTTATGATCATTTATATGCTAATTTAGTGCTAATCGCGATTAAAAATTTCTAATCGGATTTTTGGCGTTTTTGTGCAAAACATGCACATATCTTTTTTTTCATTCTTGTGCATTTTCTTGCCATGGTTTGTTTTGGGATTACTATTTGAGTGAGAAGGGTTTTAAAAGGAAAAAGAAAAGGAAAAGAATAAAGAAATTGGTAGTTGGTGAGAGAGAGAGGTATGGGCTTCATTGACTAAAGACTTAGCCATTCTTCTTCCCTTCATTTCCCTCCCTCTTTTCCTCTCTCCTGCTGCTGCTCCTGCACCTCCTTTCCCTCCCCTCTTCAAGCTCCAAAACACCTCTAAAACAACCCTAAAACCCAATCTCCATTTCATTAAATGTGTGCACAATCCCTAGATCTACACTTGGAGCTAAAGAAGCAAGGATTTTGGCCACTAGGGGCAACTCAAGAATTTTCTTGAGTTGCCAAATGAGGTAATTTCTGGATCATTAGATTAGTTTTTGCATTACTTATACCCCTATGTTAAAAGTGAATCGATATTGTGTGATATTGTGGACTTGAGATAACCAAGTTAGGATTTGAGGGAATTTGGTGTGGTATTGTGAAATTGAGCTCAGTAGAGGTTTTACAAACTCCCTAGTGTATGAATTGAAACCCAAACCTGAAGGTTTAACCCAGAATACGGATTTTAGAAACCGATATCGGAGAATTTGTGAAATCTGTGTAGTGTTTATGGAATCTGCTATCACCCGAGACACCCTAAAATAAAATTGAGTGGACAGTGGGATGTGCAGGCACCCAGGAAGCTAACCCCAAGACCCCAGCTCCCATTTCTTCTTCCCGGCCGCCAATTTATTCCCATTGGCCGTAATTTGCGGCCTGGGTCCCACCATTTTGGCTCGTATTGGTTCTGTAGCTCCTACATGTTTATGTTAGACCCCTGGTATATTTAGATTTGTATAAATTGACCTAGGGTGAAATCTGAGACATATTTCCTAAGTTGCTGTTTTGGATTCGTGTTTCCGTATTCCGTATTTTTAATTCTGCATTAGTGTCTTGTGATTTACCTCGACTATTTGGCGTTTATACGACGATATAGAGGATTTATTGATGGTTTTGAAGGCGTGCCATAGGTTCTAACCTATAGGCCCCTTATCGTATCGTTTTGGATTTCGTGTGCCGTTTTAGCTTTGATTTGGTTTTAATGCGCATATACGACACTTGATGTGTAGGTACCACATGAAGACTTCGGGATGACAAGCAAACGCGTGGTGGCATCGAAAGATAAAGACGCAAGGTGAGTAGATTATATCTACAGGGGGAAGTCGGGTGGATGGCGTATAGCACCCCCACAGTCCGTAGTATATATATGTATATGATAGCTAGGTGTACTATGGATAGTGTAGGGTTAGAAATGACTAGTGTAGTTCATAGTCGCGAAGCCTAGAGTAGATTTACACCTACACGCACATCTTTGCATATTCATTATACTTGCACTGTGTTTGATGATATTGGATGACATTGGAGATGAGTCGATGATGTTGGGCATGGTGCCGTGAGATCGGTGATTTGATGTGATTCGTATTTGAGGATACGATACGTGATCTCTAGCGGGCCTTAGGACGTGTGCTTGCACACGCTGTAGTTTGATGGTATCAGTTGTACTAGACTTAGACCAGTACCCCAGATTATATGTTATGATGATAGTGATACCTGAAATGTGATGAGATAGTGTGATTTTAACCCGTACCCAGCTATTGGGATGCCGTACGACGATTTACCGTATGAGCTTTACATTGATGATAGATCCGCACTCATGACTTGAGGATGTCATATGATATACTGTATCGTACGCGATACTATTGAGGCGGAATCACCGACTATTATCTATATATATATCGACTCAGATGTTAGGCGGTTTCCTTACCTGTAGCCCAGCTGGTTAGTTCAGCCGTATAGTTTAGTGTAGTTGTTAGATTAGAATAGCCTCCTACCTATTTCAAAACTAGCGGGTCGTGGGTATTTTTAAAAGACAGGTCAAGGGATCTACGGATATTTCAAAAGGCGTATCTTTTCATAAAAACACCGTAGCCCCTATTTTCAATACCCCATGATTCGTGTTATTTCAAAAGGCACCATTTGTAGGACTTATATTAGATTAATGCAGATTAGTTATAGTTACGTCTAGTTTCAGCTCCCACTCATTTTTGTGGTTCGCTTTGCATCGCATTCTTATATTATGTTTCATACTCCATTATTGATATCATGCTGATAGGACACCAGCACCATTACCGATGATGCGTATGTACCACGTACACTTACTTGCCGGCTCACACACATCTTCATCGGTAATTGCCATGTCACGTACACCTTAGAAAATATTATTGCTTGACATAGCCTATTAGCTAATAGTTTAGACATGATATTAGTGTACTTGCCTTATATGTTAGTTTAGACATTGTAGTTATTACCTGCTACTTCATGCATACTGTTATTCATTGTTATGCCGCATTCATGGATTCTCATGCATATATTCACTATTTTACGTGTTATTGAGGTTTTGGATTTGGATTTCCGTGAGATTTTCTGGATTTGGAGGAAAACCGCAAAAACACAAATAAACATATTCTCTTTTAAAATAAAAAGTGCGGTTTTCCCATGATGTATGAGTCGTCCACCATGAGTTTGCTGATGGATTTGGAAACCCGATTCGAGGAGACGGATGAACCGTTTCGGGTACATGGTGGACCCGGTGCGGTACCCCGGGGCAAGATGAATGTGGTGATGACGTTGAGCCTGGCAGGGGAGCACTACCTACCGGTGATTTTACCCGACGCGTCGGATATCCGGAGGATACCGTCGTGGTCTTGAGATGGATGGTAGGGGCCGGTCTGGACTGACGGCACCCTAGATATTGTGGTTGAGACTTTGAGATATCGAGATATTGGGATTACGTTTTGTGCCGATGCTAGGCACAGTTTTATGCTGATTCATTATGATACCTCATTTTAAAAATACAAAGGAAATCTCACTAATTTATGAAAACAGTTTCTTCATGTACATGTATTCTGTTTTCATGCATTCATATCTCATTCATATGATATATTGCTACCTGAGGCACTGACGCAGGCACATGAGATTGCACTCGGGTTAGATATTTACCCTAGCCTTGTTATAGGCTGCATGTTATATATTGAGGATTTTATATACTGATCGTATTGACCTAGGATTATGTCTTGCTTTCGGTTTCTGCTTGTAGATATTCTCTATTCACGAGTTGGCAACTCACCCCCGTTGTGCCACAGTTCTTGCAGGTTCTGCCGTACAGGTTCCTTTGCGGCACTTCTGGCACATTGCTTCCTTGCGGGTGAATTGCATTTGGTAGGTGGTTTCTTTTACATCAAGAACCACCATTGTACTTGTATTATTCTTTGTATCTAGAATTCCATCAACCAAAACTTGTATATTGTTTCAGACTTAGACATTAGTGATGTATTTTTCGACCTTAGAGTCGCGCTTAGCAGTATTACGGTTTTCATGTTATTTTGAGTTTTGATCCTCGCCCTTCGGCGTTGTATATTATTATTGCTTGCGTAGTTATGACCGTCGTTTGACGAAGAGCTAGCTCCCGCTTGGGGATGCCTTTTATCATTGCATATATATATTATTCTTGTTGTACCCCGTTCGGGGCCAGTATTTACAAAAGAAACTCTGCCGAAATTTTTAGAAAAGACTTGACATTTTAAAAATGCATTTTTGGCTTAGTTATTTAAAAACCTTGACTTCAACATGTTTTCTTTCACTTCTTCAAACCAGTTTTCCTTACTTACTCTTAAAATGGTTTTAGATTTCTGGGCTTTTGGCTTACTTGGATCAGATGGAGTCCTATAGACTTCATATGGTTCAAGGGCCAGTCACGTGCTCTTTCGGGTCGTGACAAAGTTGGTATCAGAGCGCCAGGTTGACCTTGGTTCGAGTCTAAGTTTGACTATGTGGAGCCTAGGGCGTTTATATACATACGGAACTTAGGCTTGACCTTACGGAACTTAGACTCAGTCGAGGGGGTATTAGACCCGAACTTTCGTCGCGTAGGATGACCCTTGGTTGATGGAATAGGTGACTAAAGTAGAGTGACGTACCGTGGGTATGTTCCGCGGCATACTTACGACACGCCACTCCGCTTAAGGAACCTTAGGATGTACATATTTTCGAGATCAGTGGTTCTCTTCATATCCGTGATTATACATCCATTTGAGATCCTCGATTCTATTAGTTTCATGATCATACCTTTATTGATGCTGTTCCTTCTTATGATCATGTATCCACTCTGGATTTGTTGTTCTCTTTCTTTCCTTTGATCTACTCTCTTCGATACTCGATTGAGGTTCCTGTCGCCATGTTTGAGCGCAGTTGGGCTGCTGCTAGGATTACGGTCAGGGCGAGCTCGTCTGGTACGAGGGCCGACCATTGTGTTTTCTGGTGACATGGGAACATCTCGAGTTGGTATTGATGATTGGGACCTCTAGTAGAGGCGAGTGCTTGGCTTTGCACCGGATGATCGGGCCATTGTTAGAGCTGCCAGTTGAGAGAGGACTGTTGATGTACAACATACCTCAGAGATTATGGTGTCGCCTACCGTGCAGACAGATGGACCAGCTGTTGCTGAGATTGACAGGATGTCGCTTCCGGAGCTTACGAGCTGAGATTGTCGGAGCTTCCAGGCAGATATGAGACAGATGATAGCTAGTCTACCCGATTTGAGAGACGAAGGTGATTCGTCCGATTTATGCGCCGGAGCGGGCCCAGATGAGTTGAAGATTTCCAGTGTGGAGAGTCTTACTCAGATCTAGAGCAGACCGATTCAGAGATGACCGCCAATGTATCGCCTTTCCTGGAGGATTGAGGCGATGTTCGGCGTACAGGTGAATGAGCCAGTTGTTGCTGCAAATGACGAGATATCACCCAGATGGTTGGAACTACTGCAGTATGAGCTTATACTTAGAGATATGATGGAAGGTCGCTAGTCACCTGAGGACTAATGACTAGGGCATGTGGTTCGTTCGGTTACCGATGCGAGGTCATCGGATAGATTGTTTCCAGCTGGAGACGACTTCACGCAGATTCGTTGAGAGTCGATAGAGACGATCGAATGTCAGGAGCTCATTTTCCAAGTTTAAAGTATACGGAAAGACATGCAGGTGATTCTATGGACCCTCTAGAAGAATGAAACCCTAACTCGACTCAATGACCGTATGAAAGCCCTTGAACCTTAGGGTTTGCGGCAGTTCCGCAGCGCCATTAGTGAGGCTTGGGTTTGCCCTTCTACGGCTGGACCACCGACGCTGTGGCATGTACTCGATACTATTAAACTGTACTCAAGATGTTGATCTCTTGGGGGATTATAGGGTTCTGACGAGTCGATTGAATGTTCGACGTCATTCGGATATCATGTGATGGGATGCTTGCTTGGGAGACTCCAGATACGAGTATAGCCATTGGAGCACAGTCCCTGCAGCCGCGATGAGACCAGTCCGAGTCAGTCGATATTGAAGCAGAATGAAGAAAGGAGTTCGTAAGAGATTTCGACGAGATGACGTCCCACTCCGCTGACATCAGAGATGTGATACGCACCCAGAGGCGTTGTATATGGATATATCTTCCAGAAAGAAGCGCGATAAGTATGTAGCCGTTCCGGAATAAGAATTAGCTTCAGCAATGGATGGTGACTTCCGGGCAATTCGGCAGGAATGAGATTTGAGAGAGAAACCTCGACAGGACCTTTGTGGAAAACGATACGAGAAGACCTAGACCCAGGAGTGGTCATATTGCGCACAACCAGCAGGCCAGAGTTGGCATTGTCGATGAGGTAGTTGACCAGATTCGGATAAAGGAACTTACCCAGATGCGTTGCGAATCGATCAAGGACGGACGAGTATTGAGTATTCCTCCGATGGTTGGGACGTGTTCCCGAGGACCTGTTCGGCCTGACATCTTCTACAGAATGGTGAAGCTACAGAGTACGCGATTTCGAGTCCGTGTGAGAGACTTCGGATTGACCGTGGCCGAGAACAGGGCAGAGCGTAGATAGCATGGCGTGACATCATAGTGGACGACGATAGAGACAGGTGGAACCAGAGGTTCGGGCGAGACGCTGACGAGCCGTCATTGCTTCCCGTCGAGACCAGAGGTCAGATATGCTTACAGAGGCATTGGGATGCAACCAGATTCCGAGAAATGTTGTGCTGAGGACACAGATGTCCATTGAACAAAAAGAGATTATGCAAGAGATCCAGCCTTCGTACAGTTCAGCATAGGCAAGATCGGAAGAGACCTTGAGCAGGATTCCTTCCAGGACATTGCTGCAATGATGTTGCACCCAGGATCAGATGTGTGATGTGCATTCAGAGAGCCAGAGGCCGACGCCAGTGATATGCTGCTTTATGAGTGGTCGTGAGGATTGACCGAGAGATGACCAGAGAAGTGCCAGAACGGAATCATCCCCGTTAGCACATCTAACAGGGCCGATGAGCCGATTGATTGTGAGATAGGGATCCGCAAAGAAGATAAGGACCCAGAGTCAGAGAACGCCAGACCGTGCGCAAGAGGCAAGTAGATATCTTGCGCTGCTAGCAGTGGATGCACCGACTCCTCGACCTTGAAGGAGGAACTACCGACGACGGTACTTTTGATTTGTGATTTTGTGATTCGATTATCACGTATCCGTCATCTTAGATTTTGGTATTTTAGGCGTTCTATTGCATGATTTAGTTTTGATGACTGAGTTTCATGATATTGTTTCATGCACCCACTGGATATTTAGATTTTGCGCATAAGTTATTACATTCGAGGTATTGATTGTGATTTCACGCCTTTCCTATACAGTGATTTGATTTACACTTCCAGCATAGTTTTCATGCACCTTTAGTGTTTTGATATACGATTTTGGTGCACCTCAGATGCACTAAATCGGGATTCTTCGTGCATGTCAGATGCACCTGATTTTGCTGTCAGACACCCACGTTGCCCATGACAGATGTTTCGTGCACACCAGTTGCACCTAGATGTTGTTTTGTACACCTGTTGGCACATATATGGATTTTGATTCCTTGCGCACCAGACGCACAGGATATTTTTATATATGCATTTTGGGGATTGATTTCTAGTAGAGCGGTACATTTTTATGATATTCGCTACGTATTGATGTTTTCGGAGCCCCGACAAATTGGATTTTTACTGAAATGTTTTAGTATTTGGGGTTTAAATTTTAATTCGGGGACCGAATTTCTTTAAGGGGGGTAGATTGTAACATTTCAAAAAGATAAAGTATTAATTTTGGGAATTTTTATAATTTAATATTATTTTATTGAATATTTTAATATTTTGGTATTATTAAATACAAATAAATAGGAAAAAAAATTGAGAAAAATTATGGAAAATTCTAAAATTGGGTAATTATTGGAATTATGGCATTTTTAGATTTTTTATGATCATTTATATGCTAATTTAGTGCTAATCGCGATTAAAAATTTCTAATCGGATTTTTGGCGTTTTTGTGCAAAACATGCACATATCTTTTTTTTCATTCTTGTGCATTTTCTTGCCATGGTTTGTTTTGGGATTACTATTTGAGTGAGAAGGGTTTTAAAAGGAAAAAGAAAAGGAAAAGAATAAAGAAATTGGTAGTTGGTGAGAGAGAGAGGTATGGGCTTCATTGACTAAAGACTTAGCCATTCTTCTTCCCTTCATTTCCCTCCCTCTTTTCCTCTCTCCTGCTGCTGCTCCTGCACCTCCTTTCCCTCCCCTCTTCAAGCTCCAAAACACCTCTAAAACAACCCTAAAACCCAATCTCCATTTCATTAAATGTGTGCACAATCCCTAGATCTACACTTGGAGCTAAAGAAGCAAGGATTTTGGCCACTAGGGGCAACTCAAGAATTTTCTTGAGTTGCCAAATGAGGTAATTTCTGGATCATTAGATTAGTTTTTGCATTACTTATACCCCTATGTTAAAAGTGAATCGATATTGTGTGATATTGTGGACTTGAGATAACCAAGTTAGGATTTGAGGGAATTTGGTGTGGTATTGTGAAATTGAGCTCAGTAGAGGTTTTACAAACTCCCTAGTGTATGAATTGAAACCCAAACCTGAAGGTTTAACCCAGAATACGGATTTTAGAAACCGATATCGGAGAATTTGTGAAATCTGTGTAGTGTTTATGGAATCTGCTATCACCCGAGACACCCTAAAATAAAATTGAGTGGACAGTGGGATGTGCAGGCACCCAGGAAGCTAACCCCAAGACCCCAGCTCCCATTTCTTCTTCCCGGCCGCCAATTTATTCCCATTGGCCGTAATTTGCGGCCTGGGTCCCACCATTTTGGCTCGTATTGGTTCTGTAGCTCCTACATGTTTATGTTAGACCCCTGGTATATTTAGATTTGTATAAATTGACCTAGGGTGAAATCTGAGACATATTTCCTAAGTTGCTGTTTTGGATTCGTGTTTCCGTATTCCGTATTTTTAATTCTGCATTAGTGTCTTGTGATTTACCTCGACTATTTGGCGTTTATACGACGATATAGAGGATTTATTGATGGTTTTGAAGGCGTGCCATAGGTTCTAACCTATAGGCCCCTTATCGTATCGTTTTGGATTTCGTGTGCCGTTTTAGCTTTGATTTGGTTTTAATGCGCATATACGACACTTGATGTGTAGGTACCACATGAAGACTTCGGGATGACAAGCAAACGCGTGGTGGCATCGAAAGATAAAGACGCAAGGTGAGTAGATTATATCTACAGGGGGAAGTCGGGTGGATGGCGTATAGCACCCCCACAGTCCGTAGTATATATATGTATATGATAGCTAGGTGTACTATGGATAGTGTAGGGTTAGAAATGACTAGTGTAGTTCATAGTCGCGAAGCCTAGAGTAGATTTACACCTACACGCACATCTTTGCATATTCATTATACTTGCACTGTGTTTGATGATATTGGATGACATTGGAGATGAGTCGATGATGTTGGGCATGGTGCCGTGAGATCGGTGATTTGATGTGATTCGTATTTGAGGATACGATACGTGATCTCTAGCGGGCCTTAGGACGTGTGCTTGCACACGCTGTAGTTTGATGGTATCAGTTGTACTAGACTTAGACCAGTACCCCAGATTATATGTTATGATGATAGTGATACCTGAAATGTGATGAGATAGTGTGATTTTAACCCGTACCCAGCTATTGGGATGCCGTACGACGATTTACCGTATGAGCTTTACATTGATGATAGATCCGCACTCATGACTTGAGGATGTCATATGATATACTGTATCGTACGCGATACTATTGAGGCGGAATCACCGACTATTATCTATATATATATCGACTCAGATGTTAGGCGGTTTCCTTACCTGTAGCCCAGCTGGTTAGTTCAGCCGTATAGTTTAGTGTAGTTGTTAGATTAGAATAGCCTCCTACCTATTTCAAAACTAGCGGGTCGTGGGTATTTTTAAAAGACAGGTCAAGGGATCTACGGATATTTCAAAAGGCGTATCTTTTCATAAAAACACCGTAGCCCCTATTTTCAATACCCCATGATTCGTGTTATTTCAAAAGGCACCATTTGTAGGACTTATATTAGATTAATGCAGATTAGTTATAGTTACGTCTAGTTTCAGCTCCCACTCATTTTTGTGGTTCGCTTTGCATCGCATTCTTATATTATGTTTCATACTCCATTATTGATATCATGCTGATAGGACACCAGCACCATTACCGATGATGCGTATGTACCACGTACACTTACTTGCCGGCTCACACACATCTTCATCGGTAATTGCCATGTCACGTACACCTTAGAAAATATTATTGCTTGACATAGCCTATTAGCTAATAGTTTAGACATGATATTAGTGTACTTGCCTTATATGTTAGTTTAGACATTGTAGTTATTACCTGCTACTTCATGCATACTGTTATTCATTGTTATGCCGCATTCATGGATTCTCATGCATATATTCACTATTTTACGTGTTATTGAGGTTTTGGATTTGGATTTCCGTGAGATTTTCTGGATTTGGAGGAAAACCGCAAAAACACAAATAAACATATTCTCTTTTAAAATAAAAAGTGCGGTTTTCCCATGATGTATGAGTCGTCCACCATGAGTTTGCTGATGGATTTGGAAACCCGATTCGAGGAGACGGATGAACCGTTTCGGGTACATGGTGGACCCGGTGCGGTACCCCGGGGCAAGATGAATGTGGTGATGACGTTGAGCCTGGCAGGGGAGCACTACCTACCGGTGATTTTACCCGACGCGTCGGATATCCGGAGGATACCGTCGTGGTCTTGAGATGGATGGTAGGGGCCGGTCTGGACTGACGGCACCCTAGATATTGTGGTTGAGACTTTGAGATATCGAGATATTGGGATTACGTTTTGTGCCGATGCTAGGCACAGTTTTATGCTGATTCATTATGATACCTCATTTTAAAAATACAAAGGAAATCTCACTAATTTATGAAAACAGTTTCTTCATGTACATGTATTCTGTTTTCATGCATTCATATCTCATTCATATGATATATTGCTACCTGAGGCACTGACGCAGGCACATGAGATTGCACTCGGGTTAGATATTTACCCTAGCCTTGTTATAGGCTGCATGTTATATATTGAGGATTTTATATACTGATCGTATTGACCTAGGATTATGTCTTGCTTTCGGTTTCTGCTTGTAGATATTCTCTATTCACGAGTTGGCAACTCACCCCCGTTGTGCCACAGTTCTTGCAGGTTCTGCCGTACAGGTTCCTTTGCGGCACTTCTGGCACATTGCTTCCTTGCGGGTGAATTGCATTTGGTAGGTGGTTTCTTTTACATCAAGAACCACCATTGTACTTGTATTATTCTTTGTATCTAGAATTCCATCAACCAAAACTTGTATATTGTTTCAGACTTAGACATTAGTGATGTATTTTTCGACCTTAGAGTCGCGCTTAGCAGTATTACGGTTTTCATGTTATTTTGAGTTTTGATCCTCGCCCTTCGGCGTTGTATATTATTATTGCTTGCGTAGTTATGACCGTCGTTTGACGAAGAGCTAGCTCCCGCTTGGGGATGCCTTTTATCATTGCATATATATATTATTCTTGTTGTACCCCGTTCGGGGCCAGTATTTACAAAAGAAACTCTGCCGAAATTTTTAGAAAAGACTTGACATTTTAAAAATGCATTTTTGGCTTAGTTATTTAAAAACCTTGACTTCAACATGTTTTCTTTCACTTCTTCAAACCAGTTTTCCTTACTTACTCTTAAAATGGTTTTAGATTTCTGGGCTTTTGGCTTACTTGGATCAGATGGAGTCCTATAGACTTCATATGGTTCAAGGGCCAGTCACGTGCTCTTTCGGGTCGTGACATGTTTGTTGCTCACCATGCCACATTTTTGGAAAATGAGATCTTTACGGAAAGTACTAATGGCAATGTGGTAGAACTAGAAGAGGTTCTAGAGACACAAATTACTCAGGAGGAATTGGTTGAAACTGATGTTGCAGTAGAACTTCAAGAACCTCAGCCGCTCCGGAGGTCTAGTAGAACTTCTCGCCCACCAGAGAGGTACTATGGGTTTCTCATAGATGGTGATGGAGAAGATTGCATCATGGATGATGATGACCCTACTAGTTTTCAGCAAGCTATCACGAGTGGTGACTCAGTGAAATGGCTGGAACCAATGAGATCCGAAATGGAGTCAATGTACACCAACAAAGTATGGACTTTGGACGTTGCGCCTCCTGGGATAAAACCCGTTGGGTGCAAATGGATCTTTAAGAGAAAGATTGGTGTAGATGGACAGGTGGAGACCTATAAAGCAAGGCTTGTAGCGAAAGGTTTTCGTCAAAGACCAGGCTTGGACTATGATGAAACTTTCTCTCCAGTAGCAATGCTTAAATCCATTAGGATCCTACTTGCTATTGCTGCTCACTATGATTATGAAATATGGCAGATGGACGTGAAAACTGCATTTCTAAATGGTGATTTAGAAGAATGCATTTTTATGGATCAGCCAGAGGGCTTCATTGATAGTAGGAGCAGCGGGAAAGCATGTAGATTGCTTAAATCCATTTATGGATTAAAGCAGGCCTCAAGGAGCTGGAACATCTGCTTTGATGATACAATCAAAGAGTTTGATTTTGTCAGAAATGAAGATGAACCATGTATTTATAAGAAGATTGTAGGGAGTACTGTCACATTCCTCGTATTGTACGTAGATGACAATCTCCTGATAGGAAATGATATTCCTATGCTACAATCGGTCAAACTATTCTTATCACAAAGGTTCTCCATGAAGGACCTGGATGATGCCTCGCGCATTTTGGGCATTAGGATCTATAGAGATAGATCCAAGAGGTTATTGGGACTGTCCCAATCAAAGTACATAGACACCATTCTAAAGAGGTTTAGTATGGAAGATTCCAAGCATGGTGCCTTGCCTGCTAGTCATGGAATCACTCTCTCCAAGGACTTCTGTCCGAAGACCGATGAAGAGAGAGCTCGCATGAGCGTTATACCCTACGCTTCAGCCGTAAGATCTATAATGTATGCGATGTTGTGTACTCGCCCTGATGTGGCTTATGCACTGGCATTAGTAAGCAGGTATCAATCCAACCCAGGGGAGAAACATTGGATGGCAGTGAAGAACATTCTTAAGTACTTGCGAAGGACTAAAGAATTGTTCTTGGTGTATGGTAATGGGGATCTCCAGATGGAGGCCTTTACCGATTCCAGCTTCCAAAGTGACAAAGATGATAGCAAATCTATCTCAGGGTTTGTGTTTACCCTAAATGGAGGAGCGGTTAGTTGGAAGAGTTCCAAACAGGACACCGTTGCAGACTCCATGATGGAAGCTGAGTATATTGCTGCAAGTGATGCTGCTAAGGAAGCCGTCTGGATGAAGAAGTTCATTGCGGAACTAGGAGTAGTTCCAACCATTGTTGATCCAATACCATTGTATTATGATAATAATGGAGCTATAGCATTAGCCAAAGAACCAAGGTCCCATCAGAAGTCCAGACACATCCTAAGGCGATATCATCTGATCTGGGAGATAGTAGATCGCCAAGAGATCGAGATTCGGAGAGTAGATACAAAGGATAACACAGCGGATCCATTCACCAAGGCACTTTCACAGCCGCAGCATGAGCGACTGTTTGAAATGTTAGGTATGAGATACGCCAATAACTGGCCTTAGTGCAAGTGGGAGATTGTTAGTAATATGTATGCCCTAAAGGCCATTATATGGATAGTGGAAACCTGGACATATATCTATGGAGATAGATGAATTTCTTGCTCAACATGATAGTACGCTATCTGGTTTACTTTATCTGGACATGTAGATTTAATCATTTACACATGTTGATAAAGCCCAAAGGATATTTGCTTGACTACTGTGATTATGATGTGGATCATACTAGTGGGGCACGTGTAGTCTGTAAGCATATCCTTGAACTGTTCCTAGTCGAGGGTGTATCGAGACAGGGCATCGATATTCCAGAGTAGACTAGCGTATACCATTCTTGTCCCATATGATGGGCGATGGATGATCCCATATCCATCTGGTGAGGAGACACCAAAGATTGTATGTGGGTGCTCAGTGGAGACTGGGTACACTGAACGGACTCGCCGAGAACTCCTATGTGGTATTATATCTATCGTCGGATAGCAGTTCTCAGGAAACACTGGTACAGGTTAGTCTGTAGACCCGAGATCGTCATAGAGTCTTGTGTGTCCTCCCACTATACTTTGATCTCCACCCTACCACGGCTCTACTGAGTCGTGCAAACAGGTGGTCTTTGGGTACAGTCTCGAGGCACATGGAGGCAATGAGCGATATGAGGGGTTTCGTCTCTCCCGGTATTGGGGGTTGATGTTGTGCTATGCTCGATTGGCTATAACATGAAGTCCCTGGCCAGGGCTGCTGAGATTTACTGATAAGAGTTATCAGTAGTTTCTCAATCTGTTATGAGCCATACACCAGCATGACTTATTGAGTTACTGGGGTCGACGATTCCATCCCTGGACTCGATATGCAGCATATCTGACGAAGAGACCGGACTGTACGGTAAGTGTTGCCAGTTGGCTCGACGGGAGTTTTTACAGCTTCGCTGGTTTTATTCTGATCGTTTCAATACCCGGATGGCCGTTACGTTTAGCTGACCTCTTGCGGCTTGTAGATGTTTGATATGATCATCATCTACTGCCGGTGTATTGACGAGTCTTAGAGTCCCACAATGAAGTTTCCTGGCTCAGGCAAAAAGATGTGGTGTGCATATGAGATATGCGCGGGACCCGATTAAATACGGTTATGTGATAACGTATATTAATCAGGCATTTTCTATTTGTCGGATCGTATGTGATATGACCGGTTTGCTAAATCAAGTGTTGATTTAACAAATTACATTTAGATTAATTCTTTAATTAAATCCTTTTGTATGCATGCATGTATGCATATGATGATGTGCATGGACACATACATGAATACATAGTATCATGGTTGATGATACAAGAATGGTGGCAATGCAAGACTTATATTGAAGCTTTTAATTTGTATTTATCATTTTAAGTTAATGTAAAGAAAACCCAAACATGCTCCTTTATTCTTTAGTGGGTAAGCTTTATTTAACTTAATGAAAAGAATTTCCACCCATGCTTAATTCTTTATGAAAAGAATTTCCACCCATAATTATAGTGGTAATGGAATAATGGTGATTATTCCTTCTCATCACTATAAATAGCTTCATATGTGATATGAAACATACAATGAAACAACAAGGGAAAAATTATGAACAAGGGTGTGAAAACAAGTTATCATATGTGATATGATAGAAAGCTCAAGCCACCATTATCTTCTTCTTCCTCTCTTGATTTCTCTCTTGAGTGAAGTTGATAAAAGAAAGGATTTCAATTGAAGAACATAAACCACATTATCATACTACACACATCTAGCCGATTTGCGTAGGGTGTTTGCTTTACTTCGTTTGCGAAACAAGTAAGGCAAGGAGCTTTGGGCAAAGGGACTTCGGGTGGATCATCGTGGACAAGGAAGGCTTCCATCGATCCGTTCCAAACTCTCATAGTGCCAAGGAGTCACCGAGGGAGATCTACAAAGGTTGTAATCTCTACTCTTAGTGATAGTTTTACATTTGCATGTGATGCTTATTTGTATGAATCCCTAAAACTTCTAGTTTTGATTCTTGTCGAGTTAACTTAGCACCTCTAAAATTTTGATTATGGCATATGTGATGCTACCGAACCCTTGACGAGGTGCTAGGCTAGCCCAACAATATGGTCGCTACCTGGAGAGAGAGAGAAGAAAACACTCAGCGTATGCTCTTGCAAGATTAGATTGGTTTTATAATATATCTAATTAGGATGTCTCCCACTGTTTTAATCAAATCTTCCTTCAAACCCTAAAAGGAAAGACTAGCCGGGATTAATTACACGCTACAAGTTCGCCAATCTTTCAGCCAGGCCAGTGTCGGTACTTTGAGGGAGGTCCCCCGTGCTTTCGCACGAACCTAATTAATGTAAACCTCGTTTTCCCAGGGGCGTAACCCCGTTAACACCTTTCTAGACACCTACTTGATCGACTAATTGTAATGTGTAAAACTCTCCCAGGAGTAACTCTTACTCGCAGCGGGTATCGGGATCCAACTATCTCATAGAAGGTATACAATCTCATTGCAAATTTCAACACTTGAAATTCCCGATAATATTTTACCCCTAGCACTTATGACCTTAACTAAGGTCAACATATCATAAGCACTAGTCAAGTTCTACCCGTCATTTCATGATAAATCAGACCCACCCTACATGACCCTCAACTATGGTCGACATAATCACATGAATGTCCTAACTAATCGCATCATATGCTGTGTAGGAAGACATCACTTAGCTACCGTACACTACGCCTCAACTAAAGTCGACATACGCAGCACGAATACTAAGTACTCTACTTCCTAAAATGACGGAGGGCTACGCTAGGTTTTTAAGAAAACCCTTTGCGTAATGAACTTGATATCGTTGTAGAATCGAGTGATTTTAAATAGAGTGTTTTTGAGGCTTTTCTAGTTTTGCTAAAGGGGTCACTCCCGGTGAAGGGATCGTCGGCCCTTTCCTCATCGAATAAGGTGCGGGATATATCATATATATCTCTGTGCAAAGCAGAAACTATAGAAGCAATCAAAAGACAAACCGAGGGTTGTAGCATTTGCTAGTTATTGCTAAAGGAGTCACTCCCGGTGAAGGGATCTCGGTCCTTTCCTTATCGAATAAGGTGCTGGATGTTCTACAAGGAACACCGCTATGCAATGCAAGAACTAGAGCTACCAGTTTTTATAAACATGTTTCTACAACATCTTAGGTTTCTTTTAGTTTCATTAATCTCATTAATGAAGTCCCATTTTAATATTGCTACACAAGCAGCACATTTGAAACGAAATCTGCAATATAACATATATCTCATATATATAATATAAACATTCGTCACAGGAAGTAATAAGATCTCATCACAGAACATTGCAGCAGAAGAACATATATGAAATATTGGATATACTAGGACGTCCGTGTTTTAGTACGAGCCTGTATAAAACACGGATTCCACGGTCGTGATGAATAGCCAAACCCACATCCCTAGACCCCTACGAGAGCGGAAAGTAACACCGCCAATTCTAGGGTTAGGAGACCCGGTCTCGACTCCTCGAGATGGTCTCCCACTGGACCCTAGAACCTGGTTACTTGTGCTCCCCGCCTTGGGTCTACCTAATGCGGAAAAGTAAATAATATACAACAACGGTGACAACTTCCGCAACCTGGAAGTGCCCCAATAAAAGAATATTACATACAAGTGAATTTTACATGAATGAAAAAGAAAAACTCTCATCTCACATAAAACCCCTTGCTATTCAAAACGCGACGATCCAATACAACATATCACAGCAACACATAATATCTCATATCATCAACGTAAGCAAGTATGCGTATCCCGATTGTCGTTGATGTATAGCAACGAAGTCGGCGATACACCACATACTACGCTTACGGTCACAGAAAAGGAAGTGTAAAACTACAACAGTTGGAATCCGCAACCTCTTTAGACTTCGCATGCCTAACCAAATGAATTTCTTAGACATCGTATGCCTAGCAATTATAAACCCCGCATTTTAGTCTCATTATCGAAAACTCTTTTCAATATCAAGTCGGGTAATTCAACAAGATTCCCGACATCCTGATCGAATGCTCGTCGCAAACTTTAGTAGACGGCCGCACCCCCAGATGCCGTCGACGAAGTGCACTAAGGCGGAACACCGCTGCCGTGAGCACCCGAACGGATGCTTTTAGCGACGGGGTTCTCCTACAGTCACTTGGTCGGGGCATATGGGGCGTGGCTTTCTATTAAGTTTACCCGGCGAGTATCCGCGTACGCTACGTGATTGCGACGGACTTTTGATCACATCAAAATTCCGTAGCAACCGATCAACTGAGACTAAACCGCTAGATTTATAACATTCATATTAGTTATCTCATAACTACTTGTGAATTCCAATTATTGTATCACATTCCAGATAAATAGACAAAGTTAAACTTTCCGATCGAATCATCAAACACCCAAGATTTCCCCAATATATCTCAACACTTGAAATCAAATAAAAAACATCCATCACATGCCACAGTAGCAATGGTCCAGCCGTAGAAGGGTCAAGCCAACGCCTCACATGTGGCACGCCGTACTGCCCCAAACCCTAAGGTTCAAAAGGCAGTTCAAGACGGTCACATAATCGAGTTAAGGTTTGTTGTCTTCTAGAGGGTCCACCGCATTACTTGCACGACTTAGAACGTTCTTAAACATGAGGAAAAATCCAACTTTTGAAAAATTTTCCGACAGGGGAAAAAGTGAGTTATTGATATCCGTTCGAACTTTTTAACAGTTTCTAAAATTACCAGGAAAGACCCATAGACAAAGTCTGATAATCCGATCGAATCTACGAACTCCCAATACAACCCAGAAAACTCAACTCTTGAGTTCATATTAAAAATTCCCAGAAAACTCAGCACCAGAAAATATGAATTACTGCGCAAAACTCAATGCAATAGGAGACCGTACGACCGCGGAACCGCCACACATGCCAGGCTTGTGCCGCGGTTCCGCGGTGGTTTAATTGAATTAGGCCCCCGTATTTCATAGTAATTCATATAAGACCCTGCTTAATTTTCTGCATATTTTTAATTGACAAAAATCCAAATTTTCAGAAAATTTCCAGAGAGCATTTTGGAGTTGGGGTTTCGGGTTCGATCGGACTTTAAACTTCGTCTAGACATCGCCTAAAGCTCTAGCTTGTCTCTGATACCACTGTAGGGTTGCTATGCACGCGCACAAGGGTCTACGAGGCATCGACCATGCCCGATTAAAAATTTAGCCGTGCCGAACAACCCGAATACGGATCTTTAAACTAGAGATTAGGCGAAAACTAACATGTTAAACATTTTAACACTAAGTGAGAGGGATTACAACCTTTGTAGATCCGGTCCTTCACTTCATATGCTCCGTGTTGTGGTCCCTTCGCTGCGATCATCGGGTTCCGGACTCTCGAGAGGTTCCACGAAGAGAAAGATGCAACATTTGCTTCCGATCTTCGATACAAAGATGATCTACCTTGAAGTTTCGTTAACACAAGCTAACACTCATGAAATGATGTGAACACCCTCATCTAAATGGCAAGGGAAGATGAGGATGATGAAGTAGGATTTTTGCTCTCTTTATTTATCTTTTTCTCACATTTATTCATCACTTGGAAAAAATCTAGAAAGCTTTTTCATGAAAGAATGAAGGAAGAAGAAGATGAACAATATGATAGATTTTCTTTTGTGATGAATAGAAAGAATTAATATAATTAATAATGCAACCATGGTCAATCAAACTCATGTAGAGAATTAACTAGGGTTAGGGTTTGGGTTAGGTTAAAGATGAGTCACACACAAATATCTTTATCATGACAAAATGAAAAGCTTTTAGAATCAACTAGAAGACATAACCCTAATCCAAACCCTAATCATGTTTAAACTCCACAAAACATGTTGCATTAGTTATCATATCATGTTACAATATTATATATCACATATATAATAGTTATTGTAACCAAAGAAAATAATACAATTAACATATATCGTATATATATCAATGTATTACCCGAGTGAGAAAAAGAATCTTTTAGTGAGCAAATATTAGTTAATGTAATTTAATATATCATATATATTATTATACATTAAATTATCGAATCAACACTTGATCCGACAATCCGGCTATATCGCATATAACCGACTAATGTTTATCCGTACCGATTCATCGAATCAACACTTGATCCGATGACGCGGCTGATATCAAATATCGCGAGAATAAAATGCGGTATCTCATATAGTATTATCCTCGGTCCCGCACATATCACATATGTGCTCCTACTCCGTTTTGCCTGAGCCAAGAAACCTCTGTGTAGGACTCTAAAGAATCGTCAATACGCCGGCAGTAGGTGATGATCATATCAAACACCCCCAAGCTGCAAGCGGTCAGCTAAACGTAACAGCTACCCAGGTATTGAGCGCTCAGAAGATCAACAAGCAAGCCTGTACATTCTCCTGTGAATCCAAACAGTAACACTCCCGTACAGTCCGGTCTCGTCGTCTGATAAGTCGCATATCTCGCCTAGGGGTGGTAAACGTCAGACCCCAGTAGCTCGATAAGTCGTGTCGATATGAGGTCTATAACAGTTCGAGAAACTACTGATAACACTTACCAGTAAATCTCAGCAACCCTGGCCAGGGATTTCCGGTTATAGCCAATCGAACACAGCACAACATCAACTCCCTATACCGGGAGAGACGAATCCCCTCCTATCGCTCATTGCCTCCATGTGATTCGGGACTGTACCCAAAAGCCAACTTTTGCACGCCCTCTTGGACGTGGTATGATGGAAATCAAAGCACAGTGGGAATCACACAAGACTCTATGACGATCTCGGGTCAACAGACTACTTTGTACCAGTGTCACCGGAGAACTGCCATCTAACGTGAGGTATAATACCATTTGGGAGTTCTCGGCGAGTCCGTCCAGTGTACCCAGTCTCCACTGAGCACCCGTACACCATCCTTGATGTCAAACACCGATGGATATGGGATCATCCATCGCCCATCATATGGGTCAAGATGCGTATACGCTAGTCTACTCTGGTGTATCGATGCCCTGTCTCGATACACCCTCGACTAGGAACAGTTATAGGATGTACTCCTCGACTACCGTGGCCCCACTAGTATGATCTCATCATAGTCCCTGTAGTCGAGTACATATCCTAAGGGCTTTATCAACATGTAATATAGAGACAATCAGAGTACATGTTAAGATAAAGTATAACCAGATAGCATACTATCATGTCGAGCAAGAAAGTCCTCCCTACATATGTCCAAGCATCCATTACAATATACATCGTATGTACAGTAATGGCCTCTAGGGCATACATATAACTAACATATGCCGCTAAAGACTACGAGGGCGCAGAGAGTGGCCGCGAGGGCCGAGATTCGAGTTGACTCGTCCGAGACGAGGACTGATCCGGGTAGTACACCGGTTATGCCCGAGCAGACTGTTCCTGCCGTGACAGATCAGATTGCCATGTTAGGGGCTGGTGTGCAGGAGATGCGCCAGACGGTATGATCCAGTATGCAGGAGATGCGCCGGATGATGGGATCTCTAGTTGAGACACTTCGAGCGCAGCGACCAGAGGTAGTTCCACCCGTTGCAGAGACCGTGGTGGTACCCATAGTACAGGCAGTTGCACCTGTAGCTACAGAGGTTATCTCAGTATCGTTATCAGAGTTTATGAGGCTGAAGCCTCCGGTCTTCACAGGCACCGATGCAGCCGGGGACCCACAGTCTTTCATTGATAGGATGGCTCGGATATGCCGTTCCCTCAGATGCGGAGATGCGAGATGGATTGAGTTCGCGAGCTTTCGCCTGGAAGGTCTTGCGCAGAAATGGTGCGAATCAGTCGAGAAGGGTAGAGCAGCAGGCCTTCCTCCTATGACCTAGACAGAGTTCATGGCGCTATTCCTTGCCCGCTTTCTTCCCCTGAGTGTCAGAGATGCTAGAGCACGCAGGTTCGAGTCCTTACGCCAGACTCCGGAGATGTCAGTGGCAGAGTACGATGTGCTGTTCACCGAGCTATCAGTGTATGCTCCGTATTTAGTGGCTACCGAGGAGATGCGAGTCAAGAGATTTGTCCGAGGCTTGCTCACACCACTGTTCCTTGCAATCAGCGCGCAGCATTACGAGACCTACGCAGCAGCTGTAGATGCAGCCTTATTGGTTGAGGAGCGCCTTGCTGAGACTTCGGCAGTCCCAGAGCCGAAGAGAGTTCGTGCAGATACATCAGTGCAGAGACAGCCTTTTTGGCGCCGTGACAGGCACCTTACAGGTGGCAGAGGTTCGGGGCGAGGCTGGTTGTTCATCTCCTATCCCCAGGAGGGTCAGTGACCATCATCGGGATGTTACCGTTGTGGGAGTTCTTATTATCGTGTGCGAGATTGTCCTGAGATACCACGGAGGGAGGCGGCAGCACCGCATGTCACATTACCACCTTCACCACCCCAGAGGGCGTTGCCTATTGTACCTACGGTTACTCCGCGTCAGACTCATGCACAGAGAGGTCGTGGTCGCGGGGGATTTGTTCATAGAGGACGAGGTGATCGAGGCAGAGGACAGCCAGCTGCCGGCAGGGGACAGTCAGTCGCAGGTGGAGGACATGCACGAGTTTTTTCTTTGATGCATCAGGACGCACAGGCGTCTAATGTGGTGGTCTCAGGTATCCTTCCAGTATGTTCGGTTGATGCACACATGTTATTCGATCCCGGATCCACGCACTCGTACGTATCCACACACTTTGTGCCGAGTTTGGGTAGGGAGTCCGGTTTGCTTGATCAGCTGCTTGTTGTGACTACTCCTGTGGGAGAGTCGTTTGTTGCTAGGCACGTGTTCCGATCTTGTATCGTCCGTATTGGCGATAGAGAGTTGCCGGTCGATTTGATCCTTCTTGAGATGTTGGACTTCGACGTTCTTTTGGGCATGGATTGGTTAGCCACGTGCTATGCTTCTGTTGACTGCCGTGAGAAGACAGTTAGATTTTGTTTTCTCGGCGTGTCGGTTTTTGTTGTGTTGGGGGACCGTGGTGCTGCCCCACACAGTGTGATTTCTTCTTTTCGCGCTGGACAGCTTTGTTGGAGATAGTGCCCTCATAGTCAATTATTGGATCACAGGTATGTGATTGCAATGATTGCGGAGGACCTATACCAGTAGGACAGTCTTACTCGAGATGATAGTATGCTATCTGGTTTGCCTTTATCAGTCGTGTACATGATCAGGTGACTGATTACATGTTACACTTTGATAAAGCCCTTAGGATCTTTCTTTACCACCAACAGTATGATGGCGATCATATACGTGACAGTTGGGTGGTTTATACGCATATCCTTAATTGTGGTCCCTAGTCGTGGGAGTTTCGAGACAGGGCATCGATACTCCGGAGTAGACTAGTGTGTACAGTCGAGACCCCGACAAGGGGCGGTGGCCGGTCTCACAAGCCACTGGTGTCAGTTGGATCACCTAAGATGTATACAGGTGCTCATTGGGTTATGAGTACACCGGACAGGACTCGCCGGGAATCTGCTAGTTAGTATTATATCTACCGTCAGATAGCAGTTCCCTGGTGACATGTGTACAGGTTAGTTCATCGACCTGAGGTCGTCATTTGTTTCGTGTGAGTTCCCACTGTGCTTTGATTTCTACCCTACCACGGCTCAAAGGAGTCGTGCAAACAGGTAGTTTTTGGGTACAGTCCCGAGCCATATGGAGGCACGTGAGCGGATCGGCAGGGGATTCGTCTCTCCCGGTATTGGGGGCGAGATCGTGCTGTGTCTAGGAGAGCCATTACACAAAGTCCATGGCCATGGCAGGAGATTTACTGGTAGGTACTCCAGTAGTATCTCAGGGTGTTATTGGGCTTCACTCCGACACGACTTATACTGCTATTGCGGGTCTGGCATTACTTGCCCCCTAGGCAGATATGTGATACTCATAGACGAATGGACCAGACTGTATATACATTGTCACTGCTAGGCTCAGTAGGGTTTCCTGGATGAGTTCGCTCATCAGCCTCCCTTGAGGTCAGTCCATGGGCAGCCGTTACGCATTGCTAGTGCCGCTGACGGTTTGTGGTTAAACCCACTGCCAGGGTACTGACGAGTCATTAGAGTCCCCCACAGACAGTTTCCCAAGTTCGGGCGAAACGTTGTAGAGGCCGTATGGTTTTATGGCAGGGTTCGGAAAATGCACGTGCGTTTACGCACGTGTTATTTTTCGTGCAGGTGATACTGGTCGGCTTTGGTTTAAGCCGGATCCGAGTATTATATTAAGTAGGTATAATATCTTTGTCTCAGTTGCATTTGTATTCGGTCGTAATAGAAATGCGGGTATATTTATACTGTTTCGGGGTTATCCTGAAAGTCGTTTCAGGATCACTTTTGGAAGTTGCCAGTTTACAGTTTTCTATCAGCCGTCTTTTAACATTCGGTTAAAGACGGATTTATCTTTTCTTGGATGAGAGTGAGTCATGCTTCTAGAAGGTTCTAGAAGGTTCTAGATGAGGTGACTAGGATTAATTAGTGTTGTGTTTTCATTGGTTGCATTAAAGGCTTGATGAGGTGTATTAGTGATTCATGCTTTAGCATTAAAGCTTCTTGTTTTTCTTAAGGATATTTTGAGTGAGAAGCTTTCTTTTATGGTCACCTCCCTCCTCCTACACTCACCTCCCTCCTTCTATATATATGGCCGGCCCCTTCCTCCTCCTCTGGAGATCGATCTCACTTGTTGTTTCACTTGAAAAGATATGATAGTATTTGGGGTGCATGGAATTTTACAGTTCATTTCATTCCATCACCCGATTCCCTCGGCAACTTTATTTACCGATCGTCCACGGATTTGGACGAAGTGAGACAAAGTTATCTACTCATTCTCTACATCATTCTTGGTCGTCTCTTTTAGCAAACTTGACGATCGAGTTGCCTCAAGTCAGAGGCTGGAGCCCGTTTAAAGAATCGATCATGTGGTGCCACCTCGACGAGGATATCGGAGATCGACGAGATCGGAGCAGCCACAATGGAGCGTGGGATGATGGTTAAAGAACGAAGGACTCGGATCGTTCGGTATAACCTTTCTACACTCTTTACAGTTTGTTAGTTTAGCAATAATGGCAGATCCGGGTTAAAGTATACGATAGCGCCAGTTAAAAAGTTTTTGTTCCGCATTTGGCGTCTGTAGACTGCCAGTGCGCTAGCGTAGACTTACAGTGGTATCAGAGCCCAACCATTTTGCTATGATAACTTGTGCTAACGCGTTTAAAACATCGATCGAACCGGAAATCAAAAATCGCAATTTTCAAGCTTGACAGTTTCTGTTGATTTTAAATGGTCTCCTAAAATTTTTCTGTATGTCTCAGAACACTGTGCAGGAGTTTCTAAGAACCACGACCAAATTTGGGCACGTGTCTCCACCAAACAGCCGCGGAAACGCGGCCAAACCCATGGTTTGGCCGCGCATCCGTGGCCACGTGGTGAGCGCATGCTCCCAAATTTGTACAGTGGGTTCTCTGTTGGATTTTGGGGTTTTTGGTAAATATCGTTTTGGCCCAGATTTTGTTACTGTTCACCAGTAAGTCGTGGGGCCCACTTTTTGATATTTGGTCGATCGAAATTTAAACATGTTAGTTTACAGTGCTTACATTATATCTCCGACCGGGAATGTCATTTGATCGGTAAACCGCGTCTGATTGCTATAGTTCTTTTAGACGGGTTTGCGAACGTGACATTCGCGTTGATGTTCTGTGTTGTGCTGTGATGTTGCGGATTTGTCATGGTGGATAGCAGTGTGCAATGGTAGTACAGTTTGAGTTTATTTGTACATTTGATATTGCGGGGCGAGCGTCCAACTTGTGGACTGCCGTCACTGCCTGTTGTATAATATTCTTTTGGGGCACGACCAGGTTGCGGTCGATGTACCTATTGTACTATTTTTCATTACTGTACTAGGTTTTGCCCCGCGACGGAGTGCACGGATAGCCGGGTTCTGGAGGGCAACGGGTCCGCATCTCATGGCTTTGGGAGGCAGAGGGGTCCCACTCTAGAATTGGCAGACAATTCGCCGCACTCGTAGGGGGTACAGGTTGACCCAAGGAGGGGTGCCCAAGATTACCGGATTCCGTGAAGTGCTGGGTGGTCCATTCACTATGCTGTAGGGGGCTGCCTCACTTCAGGTTTTGGCGGGTAACTTGCCGCACCCGTAGGGGTCTAGGTTTCATTGCACAGGCTATCCACACGACAGGGGAACGTCGGGTTTCAGCAGCGGCTCTGTGAAACCCGGGGATCCCAGATATCTGTATTGTTCTGTGATGCTTATTACTTTTCTGTAATGTTGCATACTATCACGCCTGGAGCGATTATTGTATATTGGTTTATATACTATTAGATGTTGTATATGTTTTACACCCGCGCTAGTCCAGTCCCCGCTCTGTCGTTAGTTAAGTAACCTAACGGGTGATGACGGGACCCAGTGACGAATGCGGATGGCATATACGTACATTTTATTTTCGTTCTTTTCTGGTGTGATTAAATGATGGGACTGTGTTGATTCTGATCAATGCAAAGTAAAACAAACCTGTTTACAGTTGTTGGAACAATTTAAAAAGTGTTGTTACAAAGACGTTTCCTTTTGTTATGCATAGCGGTATTCAGTGGAATATCCTGCACCTCATTCGACGGGGCAAGGGCCGATATCCCTTCACCGGGACTGACCCCTTGGGCAGAAGTTTGCGTCAGCGTAATAACTTCACTATAGTCGATTACAAGTTGCTTTGCATCGCGGTATTCAGTGGAATATCCTGCACCTCATTCCACGAGGAAAGAGCCGAGATCCCTTTACCGGGAATGACCTCTTTAGCAAAAGGTTTTCGCCACTATATTTTAAAAAGCTATCAGGTTCCTTCAGCGATATCAAGTTCACTACGTTAAAGGTTTTTCGCCAAAAACCAGCCGTAGCCCTCCGTCACTTCGTTTGGGTATTCAGTAGTATTCAAGCTATGTATTTTGACCTAACGCCAAGGCATAGTGTTTGGTAGCTGCTGGGTATTCAATTGTTGCATAGATAGATGAGTTGGTTTGGGACAGCCGTTCTGCCATTTTGACCAACGCCAAGGGCATGTGTGGGTGGGTTCAAATTAACAAGATAGTGATGGGTAGAACTTGGCATGTGACTTATGACATTTTGACCTAACGCCAAGGTTATAAGAGCATGGGGCAAAAACTATATCGGGAGTTTCTAAAGAAACTGAAACTTGCCAAGTATGCGCATACCATCTGGAGTATGAGTAACGTGGATGCATTCCATCACGTTATCATGCGATGAGAGTTGGATCCCGATTCCCACTGATGAGTTGGCTTACTCTTCGGGTGATCCCGATTGATTCTTCTTTAGGCTTGGAGGAGAATTTGACAGGACAGTGGGAGGTTTCCAGATTAGATAAAGTGATAACCATTCTGATCTAGGTTAGAGTGCACGCAGAGTGTTTCTTTTCTCTCTCTCTTTGGCAGCGACCTTTGACCGACCCTAGGCTATGACTCAGTGACCAGGTTGACCGAACCTTCTTAAAATACTGACTTTTGGATTGTCTGAGTTGCATAAGTCATTGCCACTCCTTCTTTTACCCTTTGAATTTCTCAGAACACCCGTATACTACGGATATCCACTTCCATTGGATAGATCCATCGTATGGTTATATACGAACTCGAAGGGACTTCTTCGAGGATGGATCCAGGTTCAGGAGAAATAGAATTGGTTTATTCAGTTGTCTTTTATTATCACCTTCTCTCAGGTTGCGAGAGCTCCTTGGTTTAGGAGAGTACACCTATTACGCTTATTGAATAGTCTTATTCCAAACCATAGGCTGGTGCCGAAAGGTAGGGAATGAAGAAAACCAATTAGCCTAAGTAGGGTGTGCAGAAGGTAATATGTAAAGACAAAATAAAGGGATTAGAAAGAGGGCAAAGTAAATTGCGACTGATATCATTCACGACCAAAACCGCGTACTTCATCGCCACTCTTATTTCACCTTTAAAAGAATAAGGTATTATTCAGTTGTCTTTTATCATCACCTTCTCTCGAGATGCGAGTACTCCTTGGTTTAGGAGGGTACACCTATTATGCTTACTGGATAGTCTTCTTCCAAACCATAGGCTGGTGCCGAACGGTAGGGAAGGAAGAAAACCAGTTAGCCTAACAATGGTGTACAGAAGGTAACGACTAAAGACAAATAAAGGGATTTGGAGAGATGGAAATAAAATATACGGTTGAAGTCATGAATTGGATTATGGAAGAGGCATTGCTATGAATACCAGGATACCCCTACGAAACATTTTCATGTTTCAGTGCATTGTTAAAGAAAAACTGTTTTTCCGATTAGACACTTACTCCAAGGGTATGTATTTACCAGGTTACATTCTCATATCTGTATGGTTTTACAGATGATGAGTGGGAGTAAGATATTGGGAATTAGGTGATCTTCCTCATTATATCGGAATTCGTTGTAATTGGTGATATTTGAGGAAATCGCCAGGGTACAGTTTTTAACCTACGATGCACAGGTTTTGAGTTGCTTACAACTCAGCGGACTTATACAGAGTATTGTATGTTGTCCAGTGTCCATCAGGACAAAGGGGTAGGTCCTCGTACTATGTTCTGTTTACTTATAACTTCTCTAGTATTTAGACAAGTGTTTCGTAGAGATACAAGGTCTAAGTTTTGAGAAGTTGTGGGTATAAGAATAAAGTAGAGAACCAGGTGTCACAAGTATCGGGATTCTTCAAACAGATCGAAGATGTAGATTCTTGTGATTGGAATTCAGATGATAGTGATGGTTTTGAGAAACGTGTTTCTCTTTCAGGTTACTCATAATTGGATGGATTCCTAAGTTGAGTAATGCTGATTAGCCTCTTTCCATTAAGTTGATATGCACTGGAGACAGCTGCATGATTTGAATCTGGTTCCATTTAAATTAGTGCCAAAGTTTCTATATTGGATATAGAATAGATCGTACCTTAAAAGATATTAAGGTACGGGGAGTTGTCCAGCTTATGCTTAAAACCAGACTCTGGATAACTCAGGGCACGTTTCTGTAATGGCTGTTTGTGGGTTGACCCTGGCTATGACGAGGGTTGATATTCTACCATTTGGAAGATCAATAGTGATATTGTTCTTGACTTGCCACAGTTTTAGTAAAAATGGATCTTTTTCAGAAAACAGTAGTGGGAGTATGGTAGAACTGGAAGTGATTCCAGAACCGCGAACGATTACGGAAAATTTAATAGGACCTATATATTCAATCAGGTTTGACATTACAATAGCCACTCCGCAGATTTGGTGGGTAACCTCAGTTACCCGAGAGGTACTCCGGTAGCCTCAAGGACGGTGACAGGGAGGTTCTTATCTACCCAGACTTGACACTACTGTTGTTCCAGGATATGAGACCCGGTAGGAGGGTTGTCGTAGTCAGTGGGAGCAGCGGAAGCATAGTGGGCAAGATGCTTATATCTATTTATAGACTTGAGCAGTTATAGCGGAGATAGATCATCTAATTTTGATGTGACAGTCATGGGTTTGACTTCAATCAGAATAGGGGATGGATCAGTTAAGAAGGTAGTAGGGTGTGATGTCATGGTATCTGGATGACATACACAGTGTAGGAAGTAAAATTCCTATACTACGATCGGTTGTACTGTGGTCGTCACACAGTTGTTTCTCCAGACAGGATATGGATATAATATTTGACATTCTGGTTTCTAGATCTATGGTTTTAGATCTGGATTTGGGTAGTTTCCCAATGTGGGTACTTTGACAGATATTCTAATAGTTTTTGGAATAGTTGACTCCTAGCATGGTGGTGTACCTGCAGGTGATGGAGTCACCCTCTCTAAAGGTGTCTTACAGACTAAAGTGGAGAGGGATGTGCATGATTGGCAGATCACTTGCTTAGGCAATTGAGTCAATCATGAGATGTAAAGTACCACACCAAATGTTGGTTTTGCACTAGATGCAATAAGTTTGTATTAATCCAATCCTGGAGAAATATAAGGAAGCAGTTTTAGAACATAAGTAAATGTTCTACGGATTTGATGACGGCAGCCTCCTTCGGGAGACAGTTATCATTCCAAGCTTCAAAGGTGACATGGTTGACAGAGTGATTGTCAGAGTTATAGTTTTTCCCTCTGACGAAGAGGGACAGTATTATGGACAGGTGGTCCAAGAGGATACTGTGGGTGGCATGGTGCCGGATACTGATTAGGTTCAGTGATCGATACAGTCTAAGAAGTTTGGATTTGGAGTTCATTTATGAACTAGGTCCCATCAGATATCCAGACATATTCTAAGACAGGTATTACTCGATTCGGGAGATGGTTTTCTCCGCGAACTTGAGATTAAGAGAGATATAGAAAGAAACTTCTAGGCGGATCCACTCACTAAGGCTATTTCTAGAACACAATAGTTTTACAAACGGGCTTTGTGATACTGATTAGTAGAGGAGTTGGATGTTCGGTTTCACACGGGCTGTGAGTAGTCGACATCGCAATAATTAGCCTTGAGTGCAAGTGGGAGATTGTTGGAGATAGTGCCCTCATAGTCAATTATTGGATCACAGGTACGTGATTGCAATGATTGCGGAGGACCTATACCAGTAGGACAATCTTACTCGAGATGATAGTATGCTATCTGGTTTGCCTTTATCAGTCGTGTACATGATCAGGTGACTGATTACATGTTACACTTTGATAAAGCCCTTAGGATCTTGCTTTACCACCAACAGTATGATGGCGATCATATACGTGAGAGTTGGGTGGTTTATACGCATATCCTTAATTGTGGTCCCTAGTCGTGGGAGTTTCGAGACAGGGCATCGATACTCCGGAGTAGACTAGTGTGTACAGTCGAGACCCCGACGAGGGACGGTGGCCGGTCTCACAAGCCACTGGTGTCAGTTGGATCACCTAAGATGTATACAGGTGCTCATTGGGTTATGAGTACATCGGACAGGACTCGCCGGGAATCTGCTAGTTAGTATTATATCTACCGTCAGATAGCAGTTCCCTGGTGACATGTGTACAGGTTAGTTCATCGACCTGAGGTCGTCATTTGTCTCGTGTGAGTTCCCACTGTGCTTTGATTTCTACCCTACCACGGCTCAAAGGAGTCGTGCAAATAGGTAGTTTTTGGGTACAGTCCCGAGCCATATGGAGGCACCTGAGCGGATCGGCAAGGGATTCGTCTCTCCCGGTATTGGGGGCGAGATCGTGCTGTGTCTAGGAGAGCCATTACATAAAGTCCATGGCCATGGCAGGAGATTTACTGGTAGGTACTCCAGTAGTATCTCAGGGTGTTATTGGGCTTCACTCCGACACGACTTATACTGCTATTGGGGGTCTGGCGTTACTAGCCCCCTAGACAGATATGCGATACTCATAGACGAACGGACCGGACTGTATATACATTGTCACTGTTAGGCTCAGTAGGGTTTTCTGGATGAGTTCGCTCATCAGCCTCCCTTGAGGTCAGTCCATGGGCAGCCGTTACGCATTGCTAGTGCCGCTGACGGTTTGTGGTTAAACCCACTGCCAGGGTACTGACGAGTCATTAGAGTCCCCCACAGACAGTTTCCCAAGTTCGGGCGAAACGTTGTAGAGGCCGTATGGTTTTATGGCAGGGTTCGGAAAATGCACGTGCGTTTACGCACGTGTTATTTTTCGGGCAGATGATACTGGTCGGCTTTGGTTTAAGCCGGATCCGAGTATTATATTGAGTAGGTATAATATCTTTGTCTCAGTTGCATTTGTATTCGGTCGTAATACAAATGCGGGTATATTTATACTGTTTCGGGGTTATCCTGAAAGTCGTTTCAGGATCACTTTTGGAAGTTGCCAGTTTACAGTTTTCTATCAGCCGTCTTTTAACATTCGGTTAAAGACGGATTTATCTTTTCTTGGATGAGAGTGAGTCATGCTTCTAGAAGGTTCCAGAAGTTTCTAGATGAGGTGACTAGGATTAATTGGTGTTGTGTTTTCATTGGTTGCATTAAAGGCTTGATGAGGTGTATTAGTGATTCATGCTTTAGCATTAAAGCTTTTTGTTTTTCTTAAGGATATTTTTAGTGAGAAGCTTTCTTTTATGGTCACCTCCCTCCTCCAATACTCACCTCCCTCCTTCTATATATATGGCCGGCCCCTTCCCCCTCCTCTGGAGATCGATCTCACTTGTTGTTTCACTTGAAAAGATATGATAGTATTTGGGGTGCATGGAATTTTACAGTTCATTTCATTCCATCACCCGATTCCCTCGGCAACTTCATTTACCGATCGTCCACGGATTTGGACGAAGTGAGACAAAGTCATCTACTCATTCTCTACATCATTCTCGGTCGTCTCTTTTAGCAAACTTGACGATCGAGTTGCCTCAAGTCAGAGGAGGGAGCCCGTTTAAAGAATCGATCATGTGGTGCCACCTCGACGAGGATATCGGAGATCGACGAGATCGGAGCAGCCGCAACGGAGCGTGGGATGATGGTTAAAGAACGAAGGACTCGGATCGTTCGGTATAACCTTTCTACACTCTTTACAGTTTGTTAGTTTAGCAATAATGGCAGATCCGGGTTAAAGTATACGATAGCGCCAGTTAAAAAGTTTTTGTTCCGCATTTGGCGTCTGTAGACTGCCGGGGCGCTAGCGTAGACTTACAAGCTTTTGAGGAAGGGATGTCACGGATTTCTCGCCTATGTTTGCGATACTAGAGCTACAGAGGTTCCGTTGGATCAGGTTCCGGTTGCTAGCGAGTTCCCTGATGTGTTCCCTGATGAGCTTCCTGGGCTACCGCCTGAGCGTGATATTTCTTTCTGTATTGATTTGGTTCCTGGCACGGGGCCTATTTCTGTACCGCCTTATCGGATGGCCACGGCGGAACTTAGAGAATTGAAGGGTCAGTTGCAAGATTTGCTGGATAAGGGACTTATTCGACCCAGTGTTTCTTCTTGGGGTGCTCCGGTCCTGTTTGTCAAGAAGAAGGACGGCAGTATGCGTTTGTGTATCGACAACCGCCAGCTGAACAGGGTTACAGTGTGGAACAGGTATCCTTTGCGACGCATCGACGATTTGTTCGACCAGCTTCAGGGGGCAAGATACTTTTCGAGGATCGATTTGCGATCAGGCTACCATCAGCCGCGGGTTCGACAGGAGGATATTCCTAGGACGGCTTTCCGCACGCGCTACGACCATTATGAGTTTTTGGTGATGTCGTTCGGACTCACCAACGCGCCAGCAGCATTCATGGACTTGATGAACCGTATTTTCCGGCCGTATCTTGATCTGTTCATCATTGTATTCATTGACGATATTCTGGTGTATTCTCGGAGTAGAGAGGAGCACGAGCAGCACCTGCGGATTACACTGCAGACCTTGAGGGAGCATCAGCTTTTCGCCAAATTCTCCAAGTGTGCTTTCTGGCTGGACAGTGTAGACTTCTTGGGGCATGCGATTACACGAGATGGTATATGTGTAGACCCGAGGAAGATTGAGCCGTTCAACGTTGGCCCAGACCCACATCGGTTACAGAGATTCGCAGTTTTCGAGGGTTGGCAGGCTACTATAGGAGATTCGTGCAGGACTTCTCCCGTGTTGCTACACCTTTGACCGGGTTGACCCGGAAGGGGGTTCCTTTCATTTGGACGAAGGAGTGTGAGCACAGTTTTCAGCAGCTATGGGCTCTACTGACTACGACACCAGTGCTATCATTGCCTTCAGGATCGGGCGGATTTATGGTCTACTGTGATGCTTCACGAGTGGGGCTAGGGTGCGTTTTGATGCAGCATGACAGGGTGATCGCGTATGCTTCGCGGCAATTAAAGAAACATGAACAAAACTACCCCACTCACGATTTGGAGATTGCTGCAGTGGTCTTTGCACTTAAGATCTGGCGACATTACCTATATGGCGAGTCATGCCAGATATTCACTGATCACAAGAGCTTAAAGTATATATTTAAGCAGCGAGACCTGAACCTTAGACAGCGCCGATGGATGGAGTTAGTGAAGGACTACGATTGCGAGATCTTGTATCACCCGGGCAGGGCTAATGTAGTGGCGGATGCTTTGTGCAGGAGGCCCGGAGGTAGTCCATCTTGTTTGAGCGCAGTACAGAGGCAGTCGTCGGCAGATTGGCAGATTTTATGCGACAGCCGGGTACAGTTCGAGTTTACGCCGATCGGAGGACAGATTGCGCATGTTCGTGCATGCCTATAGTTGCTTGACCGTATACATGAGGCACAACACAGTGATGACCGATGCTCAGAGATCAGGGCACAGATTGGAATGGGCAGATTTTCTGAGTTCGTGAACGATGATCAGGGGATACTACGATTTGGGGCTAGACTGTGCGTACCAGATGCTGAGGGATTGCGGCGTGAGATTCTTGAGGAGGCACATCGATCGGTATACAGTGTTCATCCCGGTTCCACCAAGATGTACCATGACATGAGAGGTGTTTATTGGTGGGACGGAATGAAGAGAGACATCGCAGATTTTGTGTCGAGATGCCTGACTTGTCAGCAAGTCAAGGCTGAGCACCAGAGGCCCACGGGAGAGCTACAGCCGTTACCCATTCCGGAGTGGAAATGGGAGCAGATTTCTATGGACTTCATTATGGATCTACCCAGGACTAGTCGAGGGTATGACTCCATCTGGGTGATCGTGGATCGGTTGACGAAAGCGGCTCACTTCCTACCGGTGAAGACGACTTTCGGATTTTCTCAGTACGCCCAGATATACATCGACGAGATCGTACGACTGCACGGAGTTCCGACGTGTATCGTGTCCGACAGAGGCACCCAGCTTGCCAGCCGACTATAGCAGAGGCTTCAGGAGGCTTTGGGCACTCGCTTGAGTTTCAGCACAGCATTTCATCCGCAGACCGACGGGCAGTCAGAGCGGACTATTCAGACTCTCGAGGACATGCTCCGAGCGTATGTATTAGACTTCGGAGGTAGCTGGGATCATCATTTACCCTTAGTAGAGTTCTCCTACAATAACAGCTACCAGGAGACCATTCAGATGGCACCTTTTGAGGCTCTTTATGGGAGGAAATGCAGATCGCCCACCTGTTGGATAGAGATCAGTGAGAGCAGTATATTAGGGCCACAGATTGTGGAGGAGACGACCGCGAAGATCCAGTTGATTCGCGATAGGATGAGAGCAGCCCAGAGTAGGCAGAGATCTTATGCGGACCGTCGTCGGCGCAGACTTGAGTTTTCTGTAGGTGATCATGTTTTCTTGAGGATCCCCCCAATGAAAGGTGTGATGAGGTTTGGGAAGAAGGGGAAGCTTAGTCCCAGATATGTGGGCCCCTTCGAGATCCTCGAGCGTGTTGGTGCAGTTGCGTATCGGTTAGCCCTTCCGCCCAGTTTCCCAGATGTGCACCCCGTATTTCACGTTTCGATGCTCCGCAGATATCTTCATGATCCTTCGCATGCGATTCAGCACCAGACGATCCAGCTTGAGCGTGACCTTTCCTATACAGAGAAGCCGGTGATCATTTTGGATCGACAAGTGAAGAAATTGAGATTGAAGGACATACCGTCAGTCAAGGTACTTTGGCGTGGTCTGAGCAGCGAGGAGGTCACTTGGGAGACCGAGAGCGAGATGAGGAAGATGTATCCCCATCTTTTTGAAGGTACGTGTAATTAGATTTTTAAATTCGGGGACCGAATTTCTTTAAGGGAGGTAGATTGTAACACTTTGAAATTCGTTTAGGAAGTTTTCGCGATAATTAGCAATTTTGCGTGTTTTTCATAAAAGCCCGAGTATCGTATTTTCCTTCTTGGCTAGGGATAATTGCGTTGTGAAGTGTTATATATATATTTATGTGTAATTATAGGGTTTACTAATTATATTTAGTCGTGTTACCTTAATTGGGAAATTTCCATTATGTAGTGTACACTTGCACACTTAGCCATTTTGTGACTTAGGTTTTAAGTGTAGCAAGTAACACTTTTCTTCTTGCATGGTTGTTAATTCCCCACCCTTTTACCAAGTCAAACCCTTTTTATAATTCAAAATTCAAATAGAAAATGAGGTATGGTGGGTAGGTGAAGATTTTGACTTGGGTTGACTATAGATTTCTCTCTCATTTCTTTCTCTTTCTCTCATTTCTGCACCTCCTGCAGAATTCCAGCAGAAAAACATGGTATTTTCTCCATCTCTTCTTCTTCTTTTCACTTCTCTTTGAAGCTACACAAAACCCTACACAAAACAACACATTTCCTTCACAAAACCTTGGAAAAGGGACCTTTTGAGGTGTTTGGAGGCAAATCTGCACATTTGAGGCTAGGGCTGAGACTTGTGGTGTTTCTTGAGCTCTTTTGAAGGTATATAGCTCATATTTAACACCCTTTTCCCATATCTTGTTGTATTTCTATCAAAATATCACCTTTTTGTGCAATTTTAGTGCTATTGAAGGGATTTTGTGATGATATGTTAAATTTAGCATTTTTATGGCTCGATTAGCTTAGTAATGGGTTATTAGTGTGATTTTAGACTTGGGTTTGCTTCAGATTTCAGAAAAATACCCTGAAGTATCTTTTTAGTGCAAAAGTGTGGTTTTTAACTAGAAATAGGGATCTGTTGGATCTGCTTCTACCCGGGGTGTTTTAGAATAAAATTGGATTTACTGTAGCATGTACAGCGGGTATAGAGTGCACACACAAAACCTGGGAGCCTATCTCCCTAACCTGGCCGCCGGAATATTCATTCTGGCCGCAATTTGCGGCCAGATGGGGGTGTTTTGGGTTGGGGTTTGGGTTGTTTGGTGTCTGCTGCTATGTGGAGTATTTTGGTATATATATTTTTATAATATCTTTTCTATATCAAAATCTGGAGTTGAATACCCTATTTTTCGTATTTTAAATCTTCGCGACACGCGTGACACGTGTGTGGGTTTGGGGTGTTCTGCGTATCGCGACATGTCGGGTTAGCTTTAGGCGCGTAATCACACGTTTTAGCATATCGCGCACACGCGCGCTTGGTTTGCGACCCGGGTTTCTAGTTTGGCTTTAATGTCGTGTTTGTGTGACTTCGAGCTTATGCATGATATATTGTGTAATTCTAGGTTCGCAGGCGAGTACGAAGGACGACGCGCAGAAGGGGAAACAAGTCGTCGGCTATACCTAGCACGAGACTACAGTGAGTAGATTTAACATCTACGGGGAAATCGCCCGCATGGCGTTATGCGCCAGGGCTGATAGGACCTTGTAGCAGCATATTACATTTACATACATTGACTGTTCATGGCTACTATTTTGTGCATACTACATTCCCTGCTATATGTATATAAACTAGAATTGATAGAACACCGCACCATTACTAACGGTTCATGTTGCACGAGCACTATTCTTCATGTTACACACACACCGTTAGTAATTGCCATGACACTCGCACTGTAGAATTTCCAAGATCATTATGCTGTAGATCATATTTTATGTGACTTGACATGACATTCATATTTGATGCATATATCACATCGCATTGACTTGCATATTGGTTTGGATTGCATGTGATTTCTGGATTTGGGAACCGTGGCTAATTCAAAGAGAATATGTAATCATTTAAAAACCCGGTTTCCCTTGATATGATATTTCGGTGCGTCCACCATGTGTTTTCTCGGTGCTAGAGTGATATATGTGAACCCGAATCGAGGAGATTGGATGAGGCCGATTACGGGTACATGGTGGACCCGGTATGGTACCCCGGGGCGAGAACGGTTTCGCTGTGTAGTAGACGGTGTGCCTGGCGGAAGGACTACTACCTACCGGTGATTGGTTGGACCTGGCGGTTATCCGGAGGATACTGACCAGAGTCGATAGATGGATGCGGGATGATCCGTACTGCCGAGGCCGAGGGCCGATACCGCAGACGGAGCCCGTGGGCTGATCCGGACTGACGGATGCCCGATGGATGAGGATTTGCGTGTCGATGCTGGACACGAGTATTTATGATATTTGGGTGCCGATGTTGGGCACTCGTGATTTTCAGAGATTTACAGGATTGGAGGGCCGATGAGAGTGCCGGCGCCTAACCTATTTGGGGGATCTGGGTGCATTGATGGACACCGATTATATATCCTACGTTGACATTCCGTGTAGATATTATATTTCCCATGCTCAGCATTCATTATTGTATCTCATCCTGTAGTTATATTACCTGATAGAGTACTTGCATGATTATTGCACATACTACTTATCACGCATTGATATTATCTGCGGGCATATGATAGAGTAGCGCAGTACGTGCATGCTCACGATTACCTTTATATGTTATTTCTATTCATGAGTTGGCAACTCACCCCCGTTGTGCCACAGTATTTGCAGGTTGCCCCTCGGAGTAGTCGCGGCAGGCTGCCTTCTTACATCTTTTGGCTTCAGATACCACTACAGTTGGTGCGAGAGCTGTTTTGCTGTTAGGTGGGTTGTGGTATCTGGTTACTTTTATTGTACACATTTTTGTATCTATTATTCTCCATCTACCTTATATGTATTTGACTTAGAGACAGTGTGAGGACGATGATGTATTTATTGGTATTCTGGTGTCGAGCTCGTTGTGAGCCGACTTTACTTTTGCAGTTTATTCTATCTCTGATGTTCCCACTTGTTGCTCTTGATCTTCGCTACGGCGTCGTATATTGCTATCTTGGTGATTGTTTACTTAAGAGTTCTTATCACTTTTTAAATGCTTCCATTTAAAACTTAAAACACTCTATACTTATACTAGTTTAATTTCTGGGTTTTCGGTTCACTTAGTCGCGTTACGCCTGTAGACGTTACGTGGTTAAGTGCCGGTCACGGGCCAAACATTGGGTCGTGATAGTTGCATACTACATTGCCTGTTACATTTCAGAAAATATAAAATATTATTTTTGGGAATTTAATATTAAAATAATATTTTTCCAGAAAACAGCCCGATTTGCGAAATTGGGGTTTTCGAAAAAATGTATAAATATATACCAATAATTATGAAATAAATGGAAATTAAAATTATTTATTCATTTAATTATATAATTAAACGGTTTGGCATTTTTAAAATTTGTTTTAAGCATGTTTGTTAATAACCCGATTAGTGCACTGCTAATCGCGATTAAGCCAAATCCGCGTTTTTACAGTTTCCATGGTTAGTGCACCATGACATGTTTCGTTTTTTTACATGTTTCATTTCATTTGGGTTAGTGGTGGTGAGAAATGAAAAAGAAAACGAAAAAGGTCAAAGGGGACAAAATGATGAGGTTAGGTAGATTAGGTGAGAGAGTGTGTGTGTGATTTAGTGAAAGAGAAGGAGGGGGCTGCTGCCTCAATTGGATCCCCCATCATTTTCTCTTCTCTCCTTCATCTTCCTCAAGCTTACAACCCTCCCCTTCCACCCCTAGATCCATCTCCTAACAATCCCCAAAACCCTACACACCCTTCACAAAAATTAATCCCCTCTTCAACCTCTATACATGGGACCAAGAAAAATTCAGTTTTGATGATCTTGGGGATTCATCGGTGCTATATGAGGTAATCCCTTCACTAATTGGGTAGTTTTTCATTTACTTTAGTATTCATATGTGTTTAGATGTGATATTGTGATGATTAGTGAACATTGGGAAACCCTGGTGAAGGTTTGAGTGTTGTTTGAAATTGGTGATGTTAGAGGCTGTTAACTAGACTTGGGTGCTGTTTAAGGACCTCGACCAGACCTTAGAAACCCCAAAATACGGATTTAGAAACCCCGACATCGGATAAATGTGTGATTTTAGAGGGTATTTTGGAATCTGGAGCAACCCGGGGACACCAGAAATGATTTTGGGATTACTGGGAGTCGTGCAGGCACCTAGGAAGCTACCACCAAGACCTGAGCCCCAAACCCCAACCCATGGCTGCAGATTTAATCATTCTGGCCGCAATTTGCGGCCATAGTAGGGTAGAATTGTTCCAGTTTTGTTCCATGGCTCCTTTTGCACTAAATTAGACCCCTCCTATATGCAGTTTTGGCTAATTCTCACATGGGGAAAATCTGGAAGCATTTTGGTGTGTTTTAGGCTATGTTTTCCGTATTTTAAAATACACTTTCTTGATATTTGGATTTGTATTTGGTTGTCGGGTGTTTGTACATCGACAACAGGGGTTGTTTGATTGATTTGCACGTTTAGGCCATAGGTTCTAACCTATGAGCACGCCGTGCGCCGTATCGGTTTTCTGCCTCGATTTTAATACGTATTGCGATTGTTTATTATTGTAGGTACCTTCGCTTGGATTCCGAGGCGACGGAGCGTGGCGTCATAGACTTCGGCAAGCAAGAAGCAAGGTGAGTAGATCTATATCTACGGGGAAGTCGGGTGGATGGCGTATAGCACCCCCGCAAACTTTTGATGGAAAACCGATTTATAGAATATGGTTAGGAAACCTAGATTAGGAAACTAGGGTTAGAATGAGATAGCTATGAAACCATATTAGAAACTAGTGGATAGTTAGAAGTGATATGTTACTACTGTCGTAGGATGACGTTTAGCGATATTACCGCTTAGGGTACTGTAGGACTAAATAGTTGATCTAGATGCGTCATCCGAACCATACCTTTTTCTAAACCAAAGAATCATATGTATCTTTTAAATGTATACCTTGAGGGATGTTACGGATTTTCAAATGATACATTTTCCTTAAAAACACCGTAACCCCTATTTTCAAAACTTCGATTCACATCCTTAAAAATCTAATTGTATGGTTCGGGTGTGTTTGTTAGATTAGATACTTGTACTTAGTAGAGATAGCATGTTTATGTAAATTCGACATGATATGAGACATAAATGCGATGAAAGAATACAAGACGAATTTGATGATATGATGAGATGATGATATGATATGATGTTATATGGATGCGAGTCGATCGAGATGATTTATACCCTGCCGGTTCCCTGATATGAGATTATTGCAGATGGGACCTGGGACATAGGTATATAGGGTTATATATATATATAGAATGTTGTGAATCATGGATGATAGGCCGTATGTGATATTAGGTCGTACCCTCATTTGTCATATAGGATGATAGGATCCCTTTTAGTATAATGCCGCCGCACGATGATATTCCGTGCGTGATGTGTTTGACTTGATGATTGATCCTTACCCTTGACTAGAGGTTTCCGTACGATGGATTATACCGTACGCGATGTTACTGGGCTAGATGCCGATTGATAGATTCACCGACTCGGACATATGATAGTTACGTATACCTTATAGCTTTTAGCTGATGATTTACCTTGTGCTGCATTCATGATATTGTTATTGCATCGCATATACCAGTGATAGTACACCTGCACCATTATCGATGATGCGTATGTCACACGTACACAGTTTATAGGCTCACACACTTCATCATCGATAATTGCCATGCCACCACACAGTAGGTTTGCTGCATCATGATATAACTCTTCGCATAACTTGCTTGCACATATACATTGATACATTCATACTTGCGGATATACACATTTGTATATCCATATTCGTGCACATATACATTGATACATTCATACTTGCGGATATACACATTTGTATATCCATATTCGTGCACATATGCATTGATACATTCATACTTGCGGATATACACATTTGTATATCCATATTCGTGCACATATACATTGATACATTGATACTTGCGGATATACACATTTGTATATCCATATTCGTGCACATATACATTGATACATTCATACTTGCGGATATACACATTTGTATATCCATATTCGTGCACATATACATTGATACATTCATACTTGCGGATATACACATTTGTATATCCATATTCGTGCACATATACATTGATACATTCATACTTGCGTATATACACATTCGTATATCCATATTCGTGCACATATACATTGGTACATTCATACTTGCGGATATACACATTGGTATATCCATATTCGTGCACATATACATTGATACATTCATACTTGCGGATATACACATTCGTATATCCATATTGGTGTATATACCTTGATACACCCATACTTGTGCACATACACATTGTATATTCATATTTGTGCACACATATATGGTACATCTATACTTGCGCATATACATATTGTACCTACATAGATAACCGGTTTTATTGTAAAATTGGGAACCACATGTTATATTTTAAAAACTGGAATCATTTTTAAAGAGCGGTTTTCCCTTAATATGTCATATCACTATTCCATGTTGCATGATATATGGATATGCTCGCATTTCTTTTTACATGTCGCAGACATCATGCTCTATTATTTTACGCATTGAGATATGCTGTTTTCATGAATTTTCTGGATTTGAGAACCGTGGATATTTCAAATGAGATCATGTGTTGTTTTAAATACCCGATTTCTCTTGATATGATATTTCAGTGCGTCCACCTTGTGTTTTCTCGGTTCTGAGAGTGGCATGTGAAACCCGATTCAAGGAGTGGTAGGCACCGTCTGCGGGTACATGTTGGACCCGGTGAGGTACCCCGGGGCAAGAAGACTCGTATATGTTAGATGGTGAGCCCGGCAGGGGGAGCACTACCTACCGGTGATAGTATGTGGACTCGGATGTTATCCGGAGGATACCGACCGGAGTAGCGAGATGGATATGAGGGTCGACCAGGGTGTGCGGTGCCTGAGGGCCGATCTGAGGATGCGGCGCCTGAGATATATGAGGATTTACGTGCCAATGCTGGGCACTATTTTCATGATGTTTTCAAGTGCCGATGCTAGGCACTCAGGTTCCATGATTTTGATGTGTCGGGAGGGACACCGTTGATATATATATCCTCATACTTTCATACACACTCTTTTATGATATTTACATGCATGATATTGTTGCGTCAGTGGTTGACGCGTGCACTAGATCCACATACATACATACATACACCGATTCTACTATAGGAGATTTTGCACATGCTTATAGATATTGATTTATGGGTGGACGAGATCCACATATCCGCATGCATTGATTATTACTGTTGGATGTTATCCACATGCATATAGATATTGACTACCTTGTTGGCACATATACGACCCGGTCACCCTAGATATCATAGTATTACCTTATGATATAGTTGACCTAGGAGTCGTTGTTTATTCGATTTCTACTTGTAGATATATTTCTATTCACGAGTTGGCAACTCACCCCCGTTGTGCCACAGTTCTTGCAGGTTGACCGCTTGGATCAGTAGCGGCTTCGCTGGCACACAGTTCGATTCGGGTGTTTTGCATTGGTAGGTGGGACATTTGTATCATACCCACTCTTGTATTATATTTCATATTGTATCTAGTTAACTCCATCAATCAATCAAAAGTTGTAATTGTATAAGTGATGAGACTTAGTGAGACTCGTAGTTGCGAGATTTGAGCGATGGGTTTTATATTCACTTTGGGGGTTATATTTTGCTCATTTCTTTATCTCTTTGTGGTGAACTTCGCCGTTGGGCGTCGTATATCTATTTATGCTATATTGCGAGGTTGTGATCCGCCGTTTGGCGAAGAGCTAGCTCCCGCTTGGGGATGCCTTTATCATTATTTTGTATTTGTGGTTTTGGATTAAAATATACAAAGGAGGTGCTGCTAAAATTTTTCAGAAAGACGAAACATGTTTTCAAACTAGAAAATTTCATTTCCATCATTCATGTTCTTTTCTATGCATTAAGAAAACTTGATTTCTTATACCTTTATTTCAAAACCTCACCTCCTTTATTTCCCTAAAAAGGTTTAGATTTCTGGGTTTCAGCTTACTTGAATTCCGTTATGCCTTTAGACGTTGCGTGATTCAAGTGCTGGTCACGAGCTAATATTTCGGGTCGTGACAAAGTTGGTATCAGAGCGCTAGGTTTAACCTTTGTTCGAGTCTATGTTTGACTATACGGAGTCTCGGGCGGGTATGTATTTCGGAACCTAGGCTTGACCTTACGGAACTTATACTTGAACGGGGGTATTAGACCCGAACTTTCGTTTCATAGGCTGACCCCGATTGATGGAGTAGGTAGCTTGAGTAGAGTGACGTACCGTACGTATGCTCCGCGGCATATTTACGATACGATACTCCACTTAAGAAACCTTAGGATGTACATATTTTTGAGACTAGTGATGCTCTTCGTATCCATGATTATGCATCCATTCGAGATACTTGATTCTATTCGTTTCCATGATCATACTTTCATTGATGCTGTTCCTTCTTATGATCATGTATCCATTCTGGATCTGTTATTTCCTCTCATGCCGTTGATCTGCTTTCTTCGATACTCGATTGAGGTTCCTGTCACCATAGTTTGAGCGCAGTTTGAGCTGCTGCTAGTGTTACGGTCAAGGCGAGCTCGTCCGGTACGAGGGCTGACCATTGTGTTTCCTGGTGACATGAGAACGTCTCGAGTTGGTATTTCATGACTGTGACCTCTTGTAGAGGCGAGTGCTTGGTTTTACACTGGATGATCGGGCCATTGTTAGAGCTGCCAGTTGCGAGAGGACTGTTGATGTACAACATACCTCGGAGATTTTGATATCACTTACCGTGCGGACAGATGACCCAGCTGTTGCTGAGATTGATAAGATGTCGCTTCCGGGGCTTACGAGCTGAGATCGCCGGAGCTTCTAGGCAGATATGAGACAGATGATAGTTAGTCTACCCCGATTTGAGAGACGAAGGTGATTCATCCGATTTATGCGCCGGAGCAGGCCCAGTTGAGTTGAAGATTTCTAGTGTGGAGAGTCTTACTCAGATCTAGAGCAGACCGATCCAGAGATGATCGTCGATGTATCGCCTTTCCTGGAGGATTGAGGCATTGTTTAAGCGTGCGGACGAAGGGTATTCGCATGTCGCCTAGGCGAAGTTAAAAAATTCGAACGAGTGTCAGAAACCCATTTTCCCAAGTTTAAAGTGTTCGGAGGAACATGCAGGTAATTCTGTGGACCTTCTAGAAGAATGAAACCCTAACTCGACATGATGACCATGGAACTGCTTTGAACCTTAGGGTTTGTGGCAGTTTAGCGGTGCCATCATTGAGGCTTCGGTTTGCCCTTCTACGGCTGGTCCAGAGGTGCTGTGGTATGTAGCAGATATTTTTTTAGACTGCGCTTAGGTGTTGAGCCTTCGGGAAATTTTGGGACCTTGATGACTCGATCGAAAAGTTTGACGTCGTCCGGATATCATGTGATAAGAGACCAGTAAGCTAACCAGCTTTGGATAGAGGACATCACCCAGATGCGTAGTGAGTTGATCGAGGACGGACGAGTAGTGAGTATTCCTCCGATAGATGGGACGAGCTCTCTAGGACGTGTTCGGCCAGACATCTTCTACAGAGTGATGAAGATACCGAGTTCGTGACTTCGAGTCCGTGCGAGAGACTTCGGATTGACCGTGGCCGAGAACAGTTGTAGTGCGCAGATAGCATGGTGTGACGTCATAGTGGACGATGATACAGGCGAATAGAACCAGAGGTTCGTGCGAGACGCTGACGAGCAATTGTTACTCCCCGTCGAGATCAGAGACCTGATATGCTACAGAGGCGTTGGGATACGGCCGGTTTCCAAGGAAATGTGTGAGGCACACGCAGAGGTCCAGAAAACGAGAAAAGATTATGTAAGAATACCAGCCTCCGTACAGTTCGGCATAGGTGAGATCGGAAGAGACCCTGAGCAGGATTCCTTCCGGGACACTGCTGCAATGAGATTTGCCCCAAGGATCAGAGGTGTCACGTGTATTCAGAGAGCCAGAGGCTGACGCCATTGACGTGCTGCTTTACGAGTGGTCGTGATGATTGACCGAGAGGTTTTCGAGAAGGAGGAGCTATAGTCTCGCTATTTCCTACGTGTACGTGAGCGACACGAACGTTTATAAAGGAAAACCTTTTGGGATATTTTGAAAACGACGGAACGCGTATTTGAGGAAAACATATATGGACATATATTATTATTTTAAAATAAGCGTCCGTCAGTTATGCCGTGAGTTACGCATCCACACGGCGATCTAGAAAAGATTTTTCATGTATTTTATTCAGATTTTGGAGTTTTCAAGATGCGTACTATACACGTATTATAGTATTTGACTAGTGTATATTGGATTTCAGTAGTGGATTTCAGGATCCGCATCTCCATTGTAACTCCGAGGATATGCGTGCAAATCAGACGATTTGCGTAACGCTTGATGGAGTTTGATTTTGAGTTTTGTACTCGTTTTTATGCGCACTTGACGCGCTGTGTTATTTCTGCGATTTCCATGATTTCGGAGCCCCGTTGTTTTGAGCCGATTATTAAAATGTTCTAGATTTTGGCGGTTTAAATTTAAATTCGGGGACCGAATTTATTTAAGGGTGGAAGATTGTAACATTTTAGAAAATATAAAATATTATTTTGGGAATTTAATATTAAAATAATATTTTTCCCGAAAACTGTCCGATTTGCGAAATTGGGGTTTTCGAAAAAAGGTATAAATATATACCAATAATCATGAAATAAATGGAAATTAAAATTATTTATTCATTTAATTATATAATTAAAGGATTTGGCATTTTTAAAATTTATTTTATGCAGTTTTGATAAAAACCCGATTAGTGCACTGCTAATCGCGATTAAGCCAAATCCGCGTTTTTACAGTTTCCATGGTTAGTGCGCCATGACATGTTTCGTTTTGTTACATGTTTCATTTCATTTGGGTTAGTGGTGGTGAGAAATGAAAAAGAAAAAGAAAATGGTCAAAGGGGACAAAATGATGTGGTTAGGTAGATTAGGTGAGAGAGAGAGTGTGTGATTTAGTGAAAGAGAGGGGGGGGGCTGCTGCCTCAATTGGATCCCCCATCATTTTCTCTTCTCTCCTTCATCTTCCTCAAGCTTACAACCCTCCCCTTCCACCCCTAGATCCATCTCCTAACAATCCCCAAAACCCTACACACCCTTCACAAAAATTAATCCCCTCTACAACCTCTATACATGGGACCAAGAAAAATTCAGTTTTGATGATCTTGGAGATTCATGGGTGCTATATGAGGTAATCCCTTCACTAATTGGGTTGTTTTTCATTTACTTTAGTATTCATATGTGTTTAGATGTGATATTGTGAAGATTAGTGAACATTAGGAAACCCTAGTGAAGGTTTGAGTGTTGTTTGAAGTTGGTGATGTTAGAGGCTGTTACCTAGACTTGGGTGCTGTTTAAGGACCTGGACCAGACCTTAGAAACCCCAAAATACGGATTTAGAAACCCCGACATCGGATAAATGTGTGATTTTAGAGGGTATTTTGGAATCTGGAGCAACCTGGGGACACTAGAAATGATTTTGGGATTACTAGGAGTCGTGCAGGCACCTAGGAAGCTACCACCAAGACCTGAGCCCCAAACCCCAACCCATGGCCGCAGATTTAATCATTCTGGCCGCAATTTGCGGCCAGAGTAGGGTAAAATTGTTCCAGTTTTGTTCCATGGCTCCTTTTGCACTAAATTAGACCCCTCCTATATGCAGTTTTGGCTAATTGTCACCTGGGGAAAATCTGGAAGCATTTTGGTGTGTTTTAGGCTATGTTTTTTGTATTTTAAAATACACTTTCTTGGTATTTGGATTTGTATTTGGTTGTCGGGTGTTTGTACATCGACAACACGGGTTGTTTGATTGATTTGCACTTTTAGGCCATAGGTTCTAACCTATGAGCACGCCGTGCGCCGTATCGGTTTTCTGCCTCGATTTTAATACGTATTGCGATTGTTGATTATTGTAGGTACCTTCGCGTGGATTCCGAGGCGACGGAACGTGGCGTCATCGACTTCGGCAAGCAAGAAGCAAGGTGAGTAGATCTATATCTACGGGGAAGTCGGGTGGATGGCGTATAGCACCCCCGCAAACTTTTGATGGAAAACCGATTTATACAATATGGTTAGGAAACCTAGATTAGTAAACTAGGGTTAGAATGAGATAGCTATGAAACCATATTAGAAACTAGTGGATAGTTAGAAGTGATATGTTACTACTGTCGTAGGATGACGTTTAGCGATGTTACCGCTTAGGGTACTGTAAGACTAGATAGTCGATCTAGATGCGTCGTCCGAACCATACCTTTTTATAAACCAAAGAATCGTATGTATCTTTTAAATGTATACCTTGAGGGATGTTACGGATTTTCATATGATACCTTTTCCTTAAAAACACCGTAACCCCTATTTTCAAAACTACGATTCACATCCTTAAAAATCTAATTGTATGGTTCGGGTGTGTTTGTTAGATTAGATACTTGTACTTAGTAGAGATAGCATGTTTATGTAAATTCGACATGATATGAGACATAAATGTGATGAAAGAATACAAGACGAATTTGATGATATGATGAGATGATGATATGATATGATGGTATATGGATGCGAGTCGATCGAGATGGTTTATACCCTGCCGGTCCCCTGATATGAGATTATTGCAGATGCGACCTGGGACATAGGTATATAGGGTTATATATATATATATATATATATATATATATATAATGTTGTGAATCATGGAAGATAGGCCGTATGTGATATTAGGCCGTACCCTCATTTGTCGTATTGGATGATAGGATCCCTTTTAGTATAATGCCGCCGCACGATGATATTCCGTGCGTGATGAGTTTGACTTGATGATTGATCCTTACCCATGACTAGAGGTTTCCGTACGATGGATTATACCGTACGCGATGTTACTGGGGTAGATGTCGATTGATAGATTCACCGACTCAGACATATGATAGTTACGTATACCTTATAGCTTTTAGCTGATGATTTACCTTGTGCTGCATTCATGATATTGTTATTGCATCGCATATACCTGTGATAGTACACCTGCACCATTATCGATGATGCGTATGTCACACGTACACAGTTTATAGGCTCACACACTTCATCATTGATAATTGCCATGCCACTACACAGTAGGTTTGCTGCATCATGATATGACTCTTCGCATAACTTGCTTGCACATATACATTGATACATTCATACTTGCAGATATACACATTTGTATATCCATATTCGTGCACATATACATTGATACATTCATACTTGCGGATATACACATTTGTATATCCATATTCGTGCACATATACATTGATACATTCATACTTGCGGATATACACATTTGTATATCCATATTCGTGCACATATACATTGATACATTCATTGTAACACCTGAGTCTGAGTCTGTGTTTAGTAGTAGTTGCGTGTTAATGTGGGGTCTTTTGGTAAAAAGTTTACCAAAACAGCTCATTTCAGCCCCACACATCAGCACATTTCAACCCTTGACCAACATCAAATCAGCCCAAAGAAAAAAATCAGCCATATCACATCTTTTCAGCCACCAAAAGTCAGCTTCAGCAACACCTATAACCCCATAGCTCAGCCGTAACTACATCAACAGCAGCACCATCATTGCATCTATCCAATTTCTGCCCAATTTCAGCCACAAAGTCAGCTATAGCTGCTGCAACAGCCACCTAACTCCATAAAAACAGCAGCAGCTTCAACCCCATACCAGCCCATAGCATCACACCAGCCCATAGCTTCAACACAAAACACCACACACCACACCACAACAACACTCACAACAACACGTTTCAGCTACAACAACACTCACATCAACTTCATCAGCCTATAACAGCAACAACACATTTTCAGCAGCAACAGCTGTTACATCAGCCCCAACTCTTTACATAACACCTCCCCCACAACACACAACCCTTCCCTTAACATTACCTCAACCCTTGCCACTGCAACAAACAACAACAGCAACATTTCAGCTCTAAAACAAAGCAACTGAAACAGCACCAGCTTCAGCCAGTTAAAGATCAGCCTCTGCTGCCCATCACAGCTCATTTCCAGTCAAGTTTTGCAGCACCAGGAGCTATAGCAACAGCACACACTCTTCTACTTCCTCTCTTCTCCTTCATCTAGGGTCTTTTGAGGTATAACCCCCTTAACCCGACTCTAAATTGCTAAAATTGTGGTCATCTAGCTTAGTTGGTGTTTATTGCATGCTTTAGTAGTAATTTTGGGTGAATTAAAAGAATTTTGGCTAAGTAATGGTTGTGATGGTTAGAGTAGCCCTATTAGGTGCTGTTGAGACTAGAACACCCAAGTTTGGTTCCAGATTTCACAAAAATACCCGATTTATCCGACTTGGCGTAAATTAGCAGTTTTAGCGACATTTTAGCCTTTCTGAAATCTGCTTTTGACCCGATCCACTCAGGTAAAAATTGAGGAGACTGTAGCATAGTGAGACTAGCAGAGACACACACACAAAGCACGGGGACCTACCTCACATTGGAGGCCGCCGGTTTATTCAATCTGGCCGCAATTTGCGGCCAGAGTAGGGGGTATGGTGTTGGGATTTTGGGTGTGGGGCTCTGCTGAGTAGCTTGGTCTGTTGGCATATGTAACCTTTTAAGTTTGGTCCAGAGGCAAAATCTGGAGCTAATAACGTGTTTCCGATATTTTAAGTCTCGTGCGACACGCGCGTGATACGCGTGGTTCTGTGGCGCACTGCACGACACAGCGCGTCGGTGTAGGTTCTGGTGGGTTTATGCGCGTCGCGACGTGCCGTGAGCACGCGCGTTTTAGTTTCACGCACGCGTATCCTTTTTATCGATATATCGGATTTTGCAGGATTTTTCCTTATATGGTGACTTTTGTAAATTCGAGGTTCGCCGGCAGGGACTTCGAGCGCAGCGGAGAAAGGGAAGCAGGTGGTCGGACATACCTAACACGGGACCACGGGTGAGTAGATTTAACATCTACGGGGGACGATCGTTTGGATGGCGCAAGTCGCCCGATAGATTTAGTAAACTGGAAAATAGTAAACTGGATAATCACTTGTGACATTAGAATAATAATACTGGCATGATAATTGCTGCAATTAGATCAATATGTTATACCCATATACGCAAACTCATTTGTAGGACACATGTACCATTACCAGGTTTTTATATATAGCACGAGCATTATTCATGTGGACACACACCCTGGAAATTTCCATGTCACAACACTAGATAACTGCAAATCTGAAACATGTTAATTGCTTAGAATTATGCTATTGCAATAAATATTTAAAATGAAATCACAAGAATTGCTATTCTCGTGCAAATGCATTAATTCACTTGCTCATGCTTAGTATAAATCATACATTGCAAATTGATACCTTATGCATTCATTATCATTGACATATGCACCCATGATGATTTCATGAGATTTATGATATTTCTGGATTTCGGGGAAAGCCGCAAGATTTCCAAAACTTACGATCTTTTAAATATAAAAGTTGCGGTTTTCTAGTGATGTAAAGTGTCGTCCACCATGAGTTTGCTGTGGTTTTCTAGACCCGTTTCGAGGAGGTGGATGAACCGTCTCGGGTACATGGTGGGCCCGGTACGGTACCCCGGGGCAAGAAGATCGCAGGAGATGGCGTTGAGCCTGGCAAGGGACGGATTACCTACCGGTGACTTCATCTGACACGGCGGATATCCAGAGGATACCGACCGTGGCCGCTAGATTGAGATATGGATATTTGACATGGATCAGCCGGATGGCTGAGGCCAGAGATGCTTGACATGGATATATGAGATTTAGACAGATTTGAGGTGTCGTTGCTGGACACGGATTTTATTGATTTCATAGATATTATGCTGATGTTTAATAGAAGTTTTCAAAACAAATGAAGGAACAATTTTTATACCTTCATGATGAGATCCTGAGTTGACTCATGTGGCATACATACCTGTTATTGCACCCATGTGACATACTGGTTAGAACCCTGATGATGCATACATACCTGCTAGTACATATAGCCATACCTGTTTTAGGGATGCTAGGATACTTGTATGCATGCATACGATAGCCTTAGTAAATGTTATTTATTACTCACGAGCTGGCAACTCACCCCCGTTGTGCCCCAGCTTTTCTGCAGGTCCGTTCCGTCAGCACTGTAGCGGCGGACACTTTTGCTCATTTTGCCCTTTTTGCCTGGACTCGAGGTTTTTGCTCATAGGTGGGTTGTTATCATTTTGTACCACCTTATATATGCTCATTGTATCTAGAGTACTCCATCTACTGCTGCCACTGCTACTACTACTATTTCAGCTGTACCAGTTATTTGGATTACTGTATATTGACCTAGAGACGAGGTTGTGAGACTTGGGGATTTTATGATATGTTATTTGGGGTCGAGCTCACTTGAGTCGACATGTTATTTTACCCATGCTTCATACTTATTTATGTATATTGTTGTTTTACATTGCGTGGGATTTGTGCCCGCCTTGAGGCGAAGAGCTAGCTCCCGCTTGGGGATGCCATATTCATGTTATTTATTTATATTTCGGTTTTGGGCCCGTTTGGGGCCTGGTTTACAAAAGAAATTCTGCAGGAATTTTGGAAAGAGGAAGGATATTTTAAAAAGGGATTTGATGTGGATTAATAGTGAAAAATGTTTTAAATAAATTGGTTTTCCTTCACTCAAATTCTTAATTGGGTTTTGTATTCTGGGCTTCGGCTTACTTATTTACGGACGCCTTGAGACGTTTCGTAACTTAAGTGCCGGTCGCGTTCCGTACCTTGCGGGTCGTGACAAAGTTGGTATCAGAGGGATAGGTTTCACCTTTCCGAGTGTAGGATGACCCTTAGTAGATGGAGTAAGTGACTTAAGCAGAGTAGCGTAGCGTACGTATGTCCACGGCATACTTGCGCTGTGGTACTCCGCCTAGGTGACTTTAGGATATTTTTGCTTGAAATTCCTTCTTCAATTCCGTGCATCCTACGATCTTATTGCACCGATCTTATTTTCCTGTTCCTGTACCAGCTACTATGCCGCCAAAGACTACCAGAGCGTAGAGGGCTGCCGCCCGAAACGAGGTTCGAGCTGGCTCGTCCGAGACTAGGACTGAGCAGGGTAGTATGCCTACACCGCATAGAGTCTGTAGACCCGAGATCGTCATAGAGTCTTGTGTGATTCACACTGTGCTTTGATTTCCATCATACCACGTCCAAGAGGGCGTGCAAAAAGGTGGCTTTTGGGTACAGTCCCGAATCACATGGAGGCAATGAGCGATAGGAGGGGATTCGTCTCTCCCGGTATAGGGAGTTGATGTTGCGCTGTGTTCGATTGGCTATAACTAGAAATCCCTGGCCAGGGTTGCTGACATTTACTGGTAAGTGTTATCAGTAGTTTCTTAAACTGTTATGGACCTCATATCAACACGACTTATCAAGCTGCTGGGGTCTGACGTTTACCACCCCTGGGCGAGATATTGGACATATCAGACGGAGAGATCGGATTGTACGGGAGTGTTATTGATTGGATTCATCGGAGAAAGTACATGCTTGCTTGTTGATCTTCTGATCTCTCAATACCTGGGTGGCTGTTATGTTTAGCTGACCGCTTGCAGCTTGTGGGCGTTTGATATGATCATCACCTACTGCCGGCGTATTGACGATCCTTTAGAGTCCTACACAGAGGTTTCTTGGCTCAGGCAAAACGGAGTAGGAGCACATATATGATATGTACGGGACCGAGAACAATACGTATATGTGATACCGTATTAGATTCTCGCGATATGAGATATCGGCCGGGTATATTTGATATAGCCGGGTCATCGGATCAAGTGTTGATTCGATGAACTGATGCAGATTATATTAGTCGGTTATTTATGAAATAGCCGGATTATCGGATCAAGTGTTGATTCGATAATTTCATGTATAATTATATATTTGATATATTAAATTACATTAACTGATATCAGCTCACTAAAAGATTCTTTTTCTCACTCGGGTAATACATTGATATATATGCGATATATGTTAAATGTATTATTTTATTTTGTTACAATAAATATTGTATATGTGATATATAATATTGTAACATGTTAGGGTTATTAATGCAACATGTTTAGTGGAGATTAAACATGGTTAGGGTTTGATTTGGGTTAAGCTTTTGTAGAACCTTCTAGAAGGTTTTGTTTTGTGCAAAGATATTTGTTTTGATATTTTGCAAGATATTTGTTTAACCCAACCCAACCCTTTAACCTTAGTTAAATCTCTACAAGGGTTACATATACCATGGTTGCATTTCTAATCTCACACTTAATATTTTCATTATTCATCACAAAAGGATAATTGATTCATATTCTTCTTCTTCTTCCTTTGAGAAAAGCTTTCTAGCTTTTGCTCTTATGATGATTATGAGTGAGATTAAGAAAACAAATGAGAGCTAAAATCCTACTTCATCATCCTAATCTATCCTAGCCATTTAGATTAGGGTGTTCACTTCATTTAGTGAGTGAGAGCTTGTGTTAAAGAAACTTCAAGGTAGATCATCTTAGTTATCGAAGATCGGAAGCAAGCTTGCATCTTTCTCTTCGTGGAGCCTCTCTAGAGTCCGGGTACTCGATGATCGCAGCGACGGGACCTCAACACGGAGCTTTAGAAGTGAAGGACCGGATTACAAATGTTGTAATCCCAAACTGTTAGTGTTAAAGTGTTTAACATGCTTTGTTTCGCCTAATCTCTAGTTTAAAGATCTTGGTTAGGGTTGTTCGGCACGTCTAAATTTTAAATCGGGTATGGTTGATGCCTTGTAGACCCTTGTGAGAGTGCCTAGTAACCCTACATGAGGCTTTGAAGTGGGAGATGTGTTGATTCGCATTTCCCGTCCCTTCGAATCTTCCGAATTTGGGGATGACATAGCCTCTAGGAAATTCTACCAGATCATACTGAGCAGGATATGGTCTCCCACTACTGCTGATATCCTTTTGCTCTTCGGCTTCGGCCACCAATGTTTTGACTTTGCAGGAAACCAAATCCATGATTTGATCTTGAGTTAGCGGGCTACTGTCATCAGTAGCCAAGACATTTCCTGAGATAGGATGCGATTGAGTTTCATGCGGTCCGCCCACCTTTGGATTTGAGGGAATAGGCACCGGCTGTCTCGGGACAACGTTTCCCGGTTCATGAGCAGAGCCCTGTGCTTGATTGGGCGGCTGAGAGGAAAGTTGGGCCGTAAGGTGTAAGACGACGTTCGTCAAGTCGTCAATTTTGGAGTAGAGCTTGGCCATCTCCTTGTCTTTGCTTCTGAGCTATTTTCGGAGCGCTTGGAGAAGTTGTTGCTCCGCATTCTTAGGCTGGAAAGTTGGCTCATCTTCGCTTTCCGAGCCCGACTCCTCATGGACCGAAGGGTCTTTCCGCCAATTATCCTCATCGAGAAGGTCTTCATCACCCAGCGGGGGCGGCTGTTCTTGGGAAGCGACAACCACATTCAAGCCAGATTGGATTTGAGATGTGGTGGCCCCGTCCTTGCTCTTGCTGCGCGTGCCCACCATATAGACAGTGTGGACCACATACCCAGCCATTTCCCCATCTTCGTCGGGGTAACCCTATTCTTCGAACCTTATGAGGTTCAGCCTAGCAGGAGCCCCAGCCCTTTTGTTGGCTCTATATCTGAGGCTTTTCTGCCTTAACTTTTCAATTTTAAGGGCTCGGCGGGCATCCATTTCCTGGGAAGCCACCGTAAGTCGATTAGCGGGGAGCTTAGAGAAAACACCCGATCGAGCAGTTGTCAGGGGCACCGCCGGAGCTTGCTTGAGAGGCCCTGTTGCTTTGTTGGTGTTGATGGCCTTGCCCCCAGCTGGGGCCAGAGAGAGTCGTTCAAACACCGATTTGCGTTTGAGTTGGTGCGCCTTCGAGACCACCACATTTGGCCTCTTGCCTTTCAAGACCGGTTTGTCTGTCACCGGTGCTTGAGGAGCTGGGATGGCGCCAACTGGCATGAACATAATAGAGCCAAATGGTAGCAGCGGCTCCACCCATTGTCGCCCGAGACTGGCCGGAAGGACCGTCCTGGAGTCTATCTTCATCGTCTAGGAGATGGGAGCTGAGTTCATCTTTGGAGACATTGTTAAAAGGTGATTTCTTGAAAACCTGCATGAAAAAGCATTATTTCAGTATAAATATAGGTATGTATATTGACTGAGTTCGTATGAATGCTTAACCCGAAATATGGGAGGAAAGATTGGTCCCACCGGGCGTGCCAGAATCTGTAGGGTATTTTTCGTCACCCCATTGAGATGGGAATACGCGCGTGCTTGTCAGGCGTACTAAAGATTCCCCCTGCCTGGGGTAGGCCGGGGTTTATTGATTGTGGGGATCCGAGTCTCCGGCAGCCGCGGACTAAGCTGCCGTTAATTACCCCTCGCCTTTGGGGCGAGGGAACCTCCGATTAACGGGTTAAACTGGTCATGCGAACTCAATGTGCGGTGTGCGTGTGTTGTGTTTTGAAAAGGGGTTTTGGATATATCGGGAGCCACGTAAAGTTTTTCGGAGCACATGTGTGTGCAAATATGTATACATATGTATATGTATATGTATGTACATAAAAAGAGGGGGGAAAGGCATCCAAGGGATACGTGGGGCCAGCGCCTTGAGCGCTGTGCGCTTAGATGCGTGGGCGCTTTGCGCTCGAGCGCACGGGCGCTGGAGCGCAAGGTCGCCGGAGCGCAAACGCGCCACGTGTCGGCACGTGGGCGCTTTGCGCTCGAGCGCTAGCGCGCCACATGTCGGCACGTGGGCGCTCGGTGTTTGGGCGCCGGCGAGGAAAAGAGGGCTTTTAGCCCCAGAAACCAGAAGCTATGCTTCAGAAAGGAAATATTTATTATATATATATATATATATATGGAGTTAAACTCCTAGGATGTTTTAAAGCTGATGAAGGGGGTTCATCTTCTTCCTCCTGTTGTTTGGCCGGATCTTGAAGATCAAGAAGTAGGAGATTTTAAAAATCACTCCTTTTTGAGATCTGATGGGAGATCTGAGTTCTCCTTTGTGGGTTTTGTGGTGGAAAACTACTTAGTTTTGGAAAAGAAAGAGTAAAACTCTTGATTTAATTCAAAAGAAATGAGAAGGTTTTGAACCTTGGAGAAGGAGCAGGAGGCACAAAGAATCCTAGTTTTTGGGGGAATGAAAAGTATATATTTTATTCATCATCATGTTGCCTTTTATGGGCTTACATATTTATATATAGCCCCTTGGGCTTTACAAAAATGACATTTTGCCCATCCCATGGCTCATGTGCCATTTCATTTTTGCACATAAGCCATGGGCTTACAAAATATTAGCTTTATGCCCATTTTGCATACATTCATGTATAAAAAATTACATAAAAATTATTTATTACATGATTTTGTTGTTGGCATGGGGAGGCTGGCCGCGGGCACGACTTGGGCATGGGCCCGCTTGACCTGTGCTTGGGCCCACCTAGCTTGAGGGTTGACCTTGACTTTGACTCGGTCAACCGGGGTGCAAATTTTGACCCCAATAAGGTTAAAACTATGGTCTACACATGCAAGAATGGCCAAACAACCCTCTAGATTGACGTGCAAACGTCACACCATCGAGTAAAAACCCAAATAATAAAATCCAAAACATAAATAGCCGCAAAACCAAAGCAGCAACACAAGAAAACAATTCCAGATTTTGTTCCAGGTGAAATTAAGCAATTCTGCATATGGGGTAGGTCTACTTTGACTAAAATGAAGCCATGGACCAAGCACGGGACGATTCCAACGTACCAAGGCCGTAAATTGTAGCCAAAATGAGAAAAATGGCGGCCATGATGAAGATATATGGTCTCGGGTCTTGGGAACAACTTCTAGGTTGCCTGCATGACTCACAGTCTTCGCTAAATATTTTTCAGGTGCCCTGGATCTTAGCAGATCCCTAAATACCATCACAATTCTCACAATTTTCCGATGTCGGGGTTTCTAAGTCCATGTTGCGGGGTTTAATTCTATGGTTTAAGTCCAATAAACAATCACTACAGGGGTTGCAAGGCCTCTACTAACCTCAATTACACTTCACTACTTAAGATTTCATCAAAACCCTAACTAGGAATTTTCAAAGTTCGCTAAACCGCATTTAAACACTTCTAAACATGCGAGGATACTAAAGAAAATGAAATACTAGTCTAATGGTGGAGAAATTACCTCATTTTGCAACTCAAGAATTTTCTTGAGTTGCCCCAAGTCTTCAAAATCCGATTTTTCTTGGTCCAAAGTGCTTGTGAGAAGCTTGCGCATGTTTTTTGTGAAATGGAGATGAAGTTTTGAGTTGTTTTTCGTGTTGTAATAAAGATGTAGAGGAGGGGGATGATGTGTGCTGCCATGGAGATGAAGAGAGAAGAGAGAATGATGAAGATGATGAGATGATGGAATGGCTAAGGTCAAAGGGAACCCCTCACCTCTCTCTCTCTTGCCCATGCCGATTTGTTTAATCCCATTTCTCTTTTTCTTTTCTTTTTCTTAACTCATTTAAAATAGCAACCATACAAAGAAAAGAGAAGAATAAACCATGAAAAAAAATATAACAAGATGTAATATGACATGGTGCATGTCATGTGCACAAATTAAGCTTAATGCGCGATTAGCGATATTTAATCGCGATTAGCATTAAAAGTGAATATAATTATCATATAGATTTATAATTTGCTTAAATCATATAAAACACCCTCATTTCAGTAATTTTTTTAATTTTCCATTTTTTTTTCCAATTTATCGGTATTTAATTATACCGCATTATTAAAATATTCTCAATATTTATTATTTAATTTTAAAAATTCCCAAAATTAATATTTTATTTTTCTGAAATGTTACAGTCTTCCCCCCTTAAAGAAATTCGGTCCCCTAATTTAAATTTAAACCCCTCAAATATTAAAACATTTTAGTAAAATGACCATGTCGTCGGGCTCCGAAATCATAAATACATAAAACACATCGTAGCGTAATGCATGCGCATGAAAAATGATCAGATAACTCAAAATCAAAACTCTGTCAAGCATTCCTCAATCATCGGAGTTATGGTGAAGACACCAATGTCTAAATCCAATACGAAAACCAACATGATATATATCAACTATGCATGTAAACATCATTAAAACATCTGAAAGGAATGCATGCCAAACCCTTTTCCAATCGCTGTGCGATGCGCGTATCACTGCACAGTGGTGAACGTCTATTGTAAGAAAATAACTATATATATGTGTGTGTGTGTGTATATATATATATATCATTTGTTTAACATACACGTCCCGCCGTTTTGAAAATAATTTAGAAGGGTTTCGTTTATAACATGTTTCATGTCATCTCGGACACGTGGGTAAATACTAAGACTATAGCTCTTTCTTTGGAAATCCCTTCGATAACTTTCAATGCATGCAAAAATATAGTCAGGTACTGTCCTCGGACTAGTCATGCTCAGCTACTATATCAAATAGTAAATATCATAAAATGTACTGCTCCAAAGGAAATCAATCCCAAAATGTATACAAGAATGCCATGTGCGTCTGGTGCGCACGGAAATCGAAATCCATGAATGTGCCATACATGCACACAGAAACAAAATCCAAGTGCAACGGATGTGCATGAAACTCCTGTCAAGGGAAACGGGTGTGCCTGACAGCAATACCAGGTGCATTTGATATGCACGAAGAACCTCGATTTAGTGCACCTGGCGTGCACCAAAATCGCATCAAGCGCATAAAGTCTGCGCAAAAATCCAAGTCTAGTGCACAAGGTGCAAGAAAACGAATATCGAGTATCACAATCGAAATCGACGGTATACAACATATTTCAATCCAAATCCAAATCAGGTATACCGTGGTATATAATCTCACAACCATGTGCATCAGCGTGCACAAAATCAAATCAAAATACTAAAAGTGCATGAAAACTATGCTGAAAGCATAAGTCAAATCATATGCATACTGTTTCCCCCAATCAGAGCAAGGCTCTGTTGAATTTTGAAAATTCAAAATTTGAAGCAACGCTTCGGTTTCCGTGCGCAGCGCGCAATTTGCCACGTGGCAGAAGCTGAATGGGCAGCGTAACGCCCGAGACGGTGCGTCCCATCAGAGCAAGGCTCTTCAGAAAACGTAATTAAAGACTAAACTGCGCAAATGCATGGCAGCGCGACACGTGTCTGCGCAAGCGCATGGATGCACGACACGTGTCTGCGCAGTTGCGCAATCGCAGCTGCGCAAACGCACCGATGCGCGACACGTGTCTGCGCAAGCGCACAGATGCGTGACACGTGTCTGCGCAGTTGCGCAATCGCAGCTGTGCAAACGCACCGATGCGTGACACGTGTCTGCGCAAGCGCACAGATGCGTGACACGTGTCTGCGCAGTTGCGCAGTCGCAGCTGCGCAAAAGCACAGATGCGCGACACGTGTCTGCGCAAGCGCTCGGATGCGCGACACGTGTCTGCGCAGTTGCGCACTCGCACCTGCGCAAGCGCTCGGATGCGCGACACGTGTCTGCGCAGTTGCGCAACCGCAACTGCGCAAGCGCACGGATGCGTGACACGTGTCACACGCTGGTGAGTTGCGCAGCAACTGAATAAAGATTTAGATAAATCTTTTCTGTTCTCCAGTAAAACAGGAACCCTTGGATCAAAGATCCAATGGTGGGAAAATTCCCAAAATTATTCAGGAAAGATTTTGTTAACAAATCCAACAAATTTGTGGGCACTATAAATAAGACCCCAAGCCTCATTCAAAAGGCAGAGAATCAATCATCAAGAGAAGGATAAACTTCTGAAAAAAAAACTCTTGAAGATTAATCAAGAACAAAAGAGAAGGTAAAATTTCTGAAGGGAAAAATCAAAGAAAATAATAAATAGTGCCTTGCACTTGATATGAACCCCTGGTTCTGAAAAATCAAAGAAAATAATAAATAGTGCCTTGCACTTGATATGAACCCTTGGTTCTGTAAAAATCAAGGAAAACAAGAAGAACTTGTTTTCCTTTGATCTAAATTTAGATAAAAAGTGCCATGCACTTTTTGTTCTCAAACCAAGAATTTCTGCACAAGTGGGCCTGGCCCAACCCAAGAAAATTATTGAGTTCTGCAATTCATTATTAAAAAAGGGCCTAGCCCAATTGCAGAATAATAAAAGGGCAAAGCCCTGTTTGGAAAACTCATGAGTTTCTGCAACTCACTACTTAACAGGGCCTAGCCCAATTGCAAAAAAAAATAAAAGGGCAAAGCCCTGTTCAGAAAATTCCTGAGTTTTTTGTAACTCATTATTTAAAAGGGCCTGGCCCAAATCAGATTGCAAAAATAATGAAGGGGCAGAGCCCTGTTTAGGTTGATTCTTTTAATCGGGCAGAGCCTAAAATAAAAATTGGACTTAACCCAATCCTGGCTGTAAGTCCTTAAATTAAATGCCTCTCGTAAACCAAGTCACGACCGGTCCGAGGGTACATCTCCGAACTCCTTTGACATCTGTCGTTGTAATTCCTCAACGACGTCAAAGAGGTGACGGGTCCCAACGACCACTCATCTAATAATGGACCGAAACGTCCTTAAACTAATATTCACTCCAAAATGAGAATAACGGACCGAAACGTCCCTAAACTAATATCGGACCGAAACGTCCCTAAACTAATATCGGACCGAAACGTCCCTAAACTAATAATGGACCACTACGTCCCTAAACAGGTGACGGACCACCACGTCTCTAAACTGGAATATGGACCACTACGTCTTTAAACTGGCGACGGACCGAAACGTCCCTAAACTAATAATGGACCCCCACGTCCCTAAAACTGGCGATGGACCGCCATGTCCCTAAACTGGCACAATAGGGCCCAAACGCTCCTTTGTTGGATCTAAACGGTCCCGCCTAAGTTGATCTTAACCCCAAATACGGTTAACGTGTCCTTATACATTCAAATAAACGATAAAACTCCAAATTAACTTTGGTTCAAGGGTACATCTCTGAACTCCTCAGACGCCTGTCGTTGTAATCCCTCAACGACGTCGGAGAGGTGACGAGTCCCGACGGCCGGATAATTAAATCAATCATGATGTTAAGTTGATCTTAGTCTAAAACAGGACTAACGTATCCTTAACGAATGTTTAAGTCGATCTTAGACGCAACGCGACTAATGCATCCTTAAACTAAAAACACCAAACCCAAATCTAAGTAAATACGGATTTGGACTAATCCACGTCCTACGGGTGACGACATCACTCAGTCTCCGTATACAATCCACGGGCAATCACAAACAAAACAAACACACACGACACGAAGTGAAATTCTGGAGTAGGAGAAAGTTGTTACCGCGATGCGGTAGCGTAATTAACTGCAGGGGCTTGCGCTTGCAGGGAAGAGCGTCCCCACAATCAAAAACCCCTCACCCTGAGGGGGAATCTGACGAAGTCTGCTACATCGGCCGCATCCGTCTAAACCTCCGATACAAGGTGTCATAAGTCAACTTGGTATCTTCGGAGAGATAGACGGATAAAACCAAATAGCATCTGCCCCGAACCTCAGGCCTCGGACGTCCTAACGTCTCGGCCGCCGTTCGGAGGGGAACAGATTCTGGCACGCCCGGTGGGACCTTTTCCTCTTTCCACTCCACACTTCGTGTGTCGTCTTCGCGAACCAATCGCGGTTTGTTAAGTGGTTGCCTTCGGATTTCAAGTTGCTAAGATTTGGTCTTTTGTCTGGCGCAGAACTCAAGCATTCATGGATTCTAACTGCACCAAATGCGCAAAGTACCACTGCAACGGACGCTCCACCTCACCGAGAGGTGTAACATATGGGCCCCAAGCGGCCTCTTTCCTCGCTCTGCCGGTAGAACAGGTGACCCAGGTCACCACCGGCCTGTTTTTCGGGACCATGGTCCCACCTACAAGCTTCTCTATGCCGATACCTGCACCGGAAGTGAACAAGAAGTCGGTGTTCGACCGGCTCACTGCTACCACGACCCCTGTCAACGGGTCGTCCGCTACCAAACCGACAGCCTCTGTTTTCACCAGGCTGAATCAGAACTCTAAATTGGCTGTCCCAAAGAGGGCAACGACCGCTGTTCCGGAAGTCGTTAAGGCGGCTTCTCCCGCCAAAGAGTCAGTCTTTTCAAGACTGATGATTCCTGCTCCTGCCCCTGCACGAAGATCTGTCTTTGACAGATTGGATATTACCCCGCAAGGAACAACCTCAGTCTTTAAGAGGTTAACACCGGCGGCGCCTCATTCAGACAGGGGGCAAAAAGAAGTTTTCTCCATCTCTGAGCCAATCCCAACGGCTCGTCGTGCTCGACGTCGCCATTGGCAACGAGTGAGGAAGGCAGGGGGCAACTCCCCCTCAGGGCTAACCCCACCTGCTCCGACGGTGGAAGTCGATGCTGCTGTTCCAACTGGGAACAGCTTTGAAATGCTGAGGTAGGTGAGAAAGAACTCCCCGGTGGCTACGTTAAGAAGGTCTCCTCCACCCATGGAAAAAGCTCCGGAGATGAAACAGGAACAGCCTCCTCAACGGCTGTCAGCGAAAGTTTATAAAATTTGGCGGAGGGTTCAAGACTCCGTGATAGACTCAGACCACTTCCGTCGCCAGAACAGGGCAAGGGTGGAAAAAGACAAAAACCGCCCCGCTAAACGGCAGGGGGCAACAAATGCTAGGATGCCCACTTCAACGGCTCCTTCAACCTCAAAGGCCCATAAAAGGAAGATGCCAGAAAAAGCTCCCATGACGCTGACAAAGTCTAAGAACGGTGAACCTAAACGCCCCAAGTCAGGGGGAATCACAGTTCATACGGTCTATATGGCTTCGGGGAAAGAAGAAAGTCGTACTTCTATGGGTCACCGACCGCTCACCCGGTCAGTGACCAAGTCTCAAGAGCAGCAACAAAAGCTCCAGGAGATGATGACTACAATGGCTGCACTCACGGGGCCAAAAGAGAATCCTGAGACGTCCTTAGATGAACGTCAAGAAGAAGAGACCGACGCCGAGTTCCTTCGCCGAATGCTCGAAAAGAGAGACCAAGAGGCTGCTGAACAAGCAGCCAATATACAGCGCATGGGCCTTCTCTTCCAGGATATGATAGGGATGATGATACAACCAGAATCCCCGACTGAAGAACCCCCGATCGTCCTTGGGGATGATAGGGGAGAAACATCAAACCCTCACCCCGTTCTATCGACGGCTAAAGAAGACACAATCTCTAAAACAGATCTGGACGAATATATAGCCCAACAGATAAAAGTTCATCACGCGGCCGAAGCAGCCGGCCACGTTGTAAAAACGGGGCGGCCATATCCGGGCTGGTATGACCAAATCAAGTACCCGCCAGGTTACACAATTCCAAAGTTTCATGTCTACAAGGGGACCGGCAATCCCCATCAACATGTTGCCCAATTCAGGGCGCTTTGTGGTAACACTGGAGGCGACGACAAGCTCTTGCTGCGCCAGTTTGTTGGAAACTTATCAGATACGGCTTTCGAGTGGTATTCCGAGCTCCCCAACGACTCTATTAAAACCTTCGCAGAGATGGAGCTGCTCTTCACCCAACGCTTTGCAAGTGCTAGTGAGCGTACTCCGATGACGGCGCTGATTAACGCCAGGGTAAAGCCCGGCGAGACGTGGGTCCAGTACGCTATACGGTGGCGTAATTTATGGTCTAAATGTGAACAACGTATAGAAGAAGCCCCTGCGGTGGGAATGTTTGTTGGAACCCTTGATCCACAAGCAACCATTTCGCAGTTTATGATGTTCTTCAAGCCGACGTCTTTCCAGGCTTTGATCGACAAATTGGCGCAGATGGACCAGATGGGCCATAAACCCCCTCTCCCGAAGCCGGACTCTCGAAACGATAAAGGAAAGGGAAAAGCGATCATCGTCGCTAATGCCCAACAACAACCGAACGACTCGAAGCCGGTTGCTCGTCCAAATAATACGCGCCCATACGTACCCCTTGAGGACAGGATGGGACGTGCTTACTCCTTCCCCCGTGATAAAACAAGGAGGTTATTTGAGCTGGCATTGCGCAATAGGCTCATAAATCTGCCAGATCCAAAACGTCCGTCACAACCAAGTGACGTTAATGAGCCTAATTATTGCCCTTACCATCGAGTGCTAGGACATCCAATCGAAGACTGTTACGTGTTCAAAAATTGGCTTGAAAACCAGTACCGTCAGGGCAAGTTTGCGCTATCTGACAAATGGAAGGTGAATCCTCCGCAGCCCCACACCTATAAGGGAACGAACACACCGGGGGCAACATGCTCCGTCATTGAAGAAGCTCCCTGGGAGGTTGTATTATCAGCCAAACCGAGGAGAATGCTAAATGATCTTCAGACCTGTCCAGCGGTCAAGTGGAAGAACCCCTTGGAGCCGCAGGTTATAGAGGGGATGTTGAAACCACGTTTGACTTCGAAGGCCGATGGTGGTAGTTCAAGCGTTCATAGCCAGCCGTCAAAATCTTCGAAAAAGAAGAAGAAGAAATCTAAGAAGCCCGTGAAGCCTGGCGACAAGCGCACGGACTTACAGAAGCAGATCGACGCACTGGATGAGTACAACCAAAAGGCGCGGACTCCCATTACGCTCCAAGATTTCCTTGATCACGTCTTTCAAAAAGAAGATGAGGAAGAAACTTCATCGGATGAATCCGATGGATATGTGGCAAGCTGTCATATGATCTCTCACTCGACCTCGAACGATGAAGGGACTTCTGGCACCAAAACGCTGGGGGCAAATACTGAGTCAAGGGTTCCGGAATTATCAATAGAAATGATTGACGCGTTTCTTAGTGAAGCTCGATCGAAAAGTAAAGCTGATCAAGAACGCGAGACGGCGATATTCGAAACGGCCAAGCGCCAGCGACTTGAGGGAGGAGCTGAGATGATCCCACTGGAGCAAAATGCCTCCCCCGCTGACAAAAGCCAATTTAAGATAAAAAAGAAGTTCGCTAAGGCCATATCGATGGGCATGAAGCTACCACTCTCAGAAGAAAAAGTTACTAGCGTGGTAGAAATGCATCCCTCTTATTGCTTATATCATCAGAAGGTCTCCCATTCTACCCAAGAGTGCAAGGCGTTCGATAAATGGTGGCAAGGATACGTCGCTAATCAACAACGCTTTAAACGGGAAAAGCGCAAGGTTCGTCGGGAGCAAAGAAACACGACCAAAGTGCTTGAAAGAACTGCCGGCAACTGTCTCATGGTTAACACTACCAGGTCACAAGTGCCTACATTTGGGAGAGACTCTGATGAGGAACTAGAGATTGCCCCTCTCTTTAAAGAATCAACTTCGGGAAAAGAAGAAGAACCGAAGTCTTGCGAAAATATACAGCTGCGGAATCGGACACTGCCTGAAAAGAACCTCGGACCCTCGAATAGAAAAGATAAAGGGAAAGAGAAGGTCTCTGAAGACATCACTTTGGATGACCAAGTCGCGGAAGAGCTAACCGCCAAAAATCCGCCAAAGAGGAGTAAGGTGGATTACAATGTCTTAGCGCATCTGAGGAAGCTACCCTCACAACTTAGCATCCTCGATGCCTTGTTACTATCAAAGGAGGCGAGAGACTCTTTGATTAAGGCGCTACAAGATCCGGACCAGTTCCAAGCCTTCTTGGCCGAAGAAAAAATGAAAGACGAATTGGAGGAAGTGCACACAGCCGACGTTGCTTTCGGTGATGAAGACCTTCTCCTCGGGACATGCGAACACAATCGCCCCCTTTATGTCTCAGGATATTGCCATGACATAAAGATAGGTAAAATCTTGGTCGATAACGGATCGTCCGTCAATTTACTCAACGTACGAGTGTTAAAGGAGATTTGCATGAGTGTCCAACACCTCGCCCGAGACAAGATCACTATCTCCGGTTTTGACTCTCAATCATCGAAGACTCTCGGATCTGTGATATTGACGTTACGCTTCGGGTTGCTCGTCACAGACATCAAATTCCATGTTATAGATGCCAAGACGTGCTACAATGCTCTGCTCGGCCGACCATGGCTACACGAGTACAATATCATCCCTTCTACACAACATCAGTGCATGAAGTATTCCAGGGATGGCCTCGAGTACACTGTGGCCGGAGAGTTGAATCCGTTTTCCGTGAACGAAGTTTGCAAGTATGAAGATGCCAAATACTTCTTGCCGAGTTTCGAAGACACGGAAAGGTGTCACAAACCGGAGAACAAAACTAATGCCACCATCCCTGTCTTCGGCAGTGACACCGAGGAGGAGGATATAATTTATTCAGGTCCATCCCAATCTACCAGGCCAGGACCATCCGTTCCTTCGTTGATCTTCGGTAGTGATTCAGAGGATGAAGTTCATGCTGTATTCCCTGCTCGGCCTTCGATACAGATCTCCGCTGATGAAGAGCGAAGTCTGCAGATAACCATGGTGCCGCTTGAACATTACAAAGAACTGGATGCATTCAACACCAACAGCGTAGAAGAATTGCAGACATTCTATATCCCTCCCGGACGAAGAGGCGAGAAGGCAATCTTATTCTACCGTTCTGAAGAAAACAAAGTAGAAAAAGAAGTTTGGCATGGCGCGGATCCCACGCTCGACAGGCTTCAGCCTATCCGTCTTCCCCGATATTATACCGAAGGTTTGAAGAAACTGCTAAAACGCCAGGGGATGTCCTTCACACAGACCGTTAGAAAAGCCAAATTCTATGACAAGGTCTGGAACATTCCCGGGACCCAATGCAAACTGCCTAACGGGAAAGTAGAAACCAAAGGGCTTGGGTACATCCGGCCAAAGAAGCGGGAGCTAGTAAACAGCTGTTATGCCATGTATGACTTCGATGAAGAGGCGGACGCTCAATGGGAGGACGCTAATCCTGAACCAGCAAAAGTTCCTGATACAAAACCGCCCAGTCCATCGTCCGAAGACCAGATGAGCAAACTTATAAGGGATGCGAGTCAAAAAGCCCGAGATGATCACGATCGTGAAATGGCAATCTATGAGAAAGCTAAGACACAGCGCCTCCTCCAACAGGCAGTAAAGAACGAAGGTGCCGCTCCTTGTCAACCTGCTACAAAAAGGGTTCGACGCGAGAACAAAGACAAGTCGAAAGGCAAGAGAGGCGCTCGACAACCACAAAGTAGAGCTAAGAAGCCGCGCATCCGAGAATCGAGCGTTATTGATTTAGCCCTCGGGAAAAAAATGGGTCGAGCATACTCTTTTCCTCGGAACAAAACAAGGAAAATATTCGAGCTCGCTCTAAAACATCAAATGCTTACGTTGCCAGAGTCTAAACACCCTGAACAAGCAGGCGAAGTCTCCAACCCAAAGTATTGCTTTTACCATCGAGTAGTAGGGCATCCGCTTGAAGATTGCTTCACCTTTAAGAATTGGGTTGAGGACCAATATCAGCTTGGCAAATTCGCGTTGTCTGACAGTTGGAGGGTAGCGCCGCCGCAAAAGCACGAACCCGAAAACACAAGAATAAAACCAACTCCGCATTGGGATTGGCAGAAAATTCACACCTGCCATGTGATAACAATATTAAAAGAAGGGTCCGAAAACATGAACAATCTCCCTTGGTGCTTTGAAAGCGGCAGCGATGAGGTAATCTCAGAATTTCCCCCAGCTCCGAAAGAACTGGAGGACGGAATACATACCACTGCAGATAATCTCAAGAAAATTGAGTTGGGGACGGAAAATGACCCGCGACCGACATTCATCAGCGAACAGCTATCTGGAGAAAGGGTGGCTGCGTTAAAGGATGTGCTTCTACAGCACAAAGATTGCTTCGCGTGGAACTATTCCGAAATGCCGGGACTAGATCCAGAAATCGCTGTGCACAAGTTGGCGATATCCCCAGACATTAAGCCAGTCAAACAAGCGCCGAGAAGAATGCGACTCGAGCTTGAGATGAGCATCAACGCCGAAGTCAAAAAGCTGATAGACTCTGGCTTCATCCAGGAAGTCCAATACCCTGAATGGATCGCCAACATCGTCCCGGTGATGAAGAAAAATGGGACAGTGCGCATATGCGTAGACTTCCGGGATCTCAATAAAGCCTGCCCAAAAGATGATTTCCCAGTGTCAGTCACCGAACTGATGATAGACAACACATCCACTCATGAGGTTTTCTCCTTCATGGACGGCTCATCGGGATATAATCAAATAAAAATGCACCCTGAAGATCAGAAGCACACGGCCTTCAGGACTCCGCTTGGTATATTTTGTTATAAAGTGATGCCCTTCGGTTTGAAGAACGCCGGCGCTACTTATCAGAGGGCCATGACGAAGATCTTCGACGACCTTAGACACGAAATCGTCGAATGCTATATCGACGATCTCGTGGTCAAAAGCAAATCATACGAGGAACATCTCGAGCATCTGAAGACTGTATTTCAACGCCTTCGGCAATACAATTTCAAGATGAATCCTCTTAAATGTGCGTTCGGGGTTTCCTCAGGCAAATTCCTGGGATTCGTCGTTCGGCACCGAGGTATTGAAATAGATCCGTCAAAGATCAAAGCGATCATGGAAATGCCTCCGCCGAGGACTCTCAAACAGCTGCGGTCTCTCCAAGGGAAACTCGCGTATATACGGCGATTCATAGCCAACCTTTCAGGAAAGTTCCGTCCTTACAGTCACCTGATGAAGAAGGGAACCCCATTCGTTTGGGACCAAAAATGCCAAGGCGCACTGGATGAGATCAAGCAATACCTGCAGAACCCTCCGGTGTTGGCTGCTCCAGTTAAGGGGAAGCCTCTTATTCTTTATACAACCGCCCTCGAAGGTTCTTTAGGCGCATTATGGGTACAAGAGAACGATCAGGGGAAAGAAAGAGCGCTCTACTACTTAAGTCGAGTCCTGCTGGGGGCAGAAAGCAATTACTCTCCCATTGAAAAACACTGCCTGGCGTTGATCTTCGCAATAACAAAGCTTAGGCACTATGCGTTGGCGCACGAGGTCCGTCTGATTTCAAAAGTGGACCCTCTTAAATATTTAATGTCAAAGGCCATATTGACAGGACGACTCGCTAAATGGGCCCTGCTCTTGATGGAATTCTCGATAACGTATCAACCTCTCAAGGCAGTGAAAGGCCAGGCCATCGCCGACTTCCTCGCTGAGCATCCGATACCCGCCGATTCTCCTCTGAATTGCGATCTTCCAGACGAACATGCGTTCGATGCGATCGACGGTGATAATATCCGATGGGAGCTTTATTTCGATGGAGCATCTTCCATGAAGAAACGCAAACAAAGTACCCCTATAATTAAATCAGGGGTAGGACTCATCTTTGTAACTCCACAAGGAGGGATAATGCGCTACGCGTTCTCCCTAACGGAGCCGAGAACAAACAATGAAGCCGAATACGAAGCTCTGATAGCAGGCCTCGAGATCGCCATTGACATGGGAATTGAAGATCTCCTTATATACGGTGATTCCCAACTGGTCGTTAGCCAAGTAAACGGCGATTACCAAACATGCAAATCGGAATTGGTAAAATACGGCGAAAAAGTGCAACAACTGCTAACCCAAATTCCCTCATATGCTTTGGAGAGCATACCGCGCGCGGAAAACAGCAAAGCGGACGCACTAGCCAAACTTGCTAAAGAACTGGCGGACGAGAACCTCGACGACGTTAGAATCGTGGTACAAAGCCGTCGAGTGCTTGCCCCAACAGAAATATCTCCAGGATCATATAAAGAAAATGGAGCAACTGAGCAGGCAACCCTGCAAATAAGAGACAGGGAAAATACCGAGGACTGGAGAGAAGTCTTCATAGATTACTTCAAGTTCCACCGAATACCTGAAGAGGCGTCCACAAGACATCAGCTCACGAAACGAGCTCTGTCTTTCGCCTTCGTCAATGATATTCTATACAAGAGGTCATTCGACTCTCTGTGGTTGAGATGCTTAGGACCTGACGAAGCGAGAAGGGTCGTCCAAGAAGTTCACGACGGACTCTGCGGTTCCCACCAAGCAGGCCCTAAGATGAAGTTGAAGATAAAGCGGATGGGCTATTACTGGCCCATGATGATGCAGGATTGCCTGGATTACGCGAGGCAATGTCATCCATGCCAAATTCATGGGGACTTCATCCATCAGCATCCCAATCCACTACATCCAACAATGGCTAGTTGGCCATTCGAAATGTGGGGAACTGACATAGTTGGTCCCATCGAACCAGCATCGTCAAAGGGACATCGTTTCATCTTGGCGACGACTGATTACTTCTCCAAATGGGCAGAGGCAGTACCGTTGAGGGAAGTGAAGATGGAGAACATCCTCCATTTCTTCAAAACGCATGTCATCTACCGGTTTGGAACCCCGAGAAGAATCATCTCTGATAATGGGCCAGCCTATCGAAGTCATAAAATTAGCCGTTTCGCACAGCAGCACAATATAGACTGGAGATATTCCTCAGTTTATAACCCGCGAGCTAACGGTCTAGCTGAAGCCTTCAACAAGACCTTGACGAAGATCATAAAGAAAACAGTGTCACGAAATAAGAAAGATTGGCACGAAAGATTGCAAGAGGCTCTTTGGGCGTATCGGACTACGTTTAAAACGGCCACGAACACAACGCCATACGCGTTGGTATTTGGGACGGAAGCAGTACTCCCTCTCGAGATAGAATTACCCTCTCTACGAGTGGCAGTCCACTACGAGCTGACAGACGAAGAAAATGCTCACCTTCGGTTTGAAGAGCTTGACGCCCTTGATGAAATCCGGCTTCTAGCACAACAAAATCTGGAAGCCTATAAAGCAAAGATGACGCGCTCGTATGAAAGACTGAGCCGCCCGAGGACATTCCACCAAGGCGAACTCGTGCTAGTGGTCAAAAGGCCCATGATCCCCAATCGCGCCAAGCGGGGAAAATTTGAGCCAAACTATGAAGGACCGTATATCATTGATAAGGTCTACCAAGGCGGGGCCTATCTACTCATGGACATGCACGGTGAAAGGCCTTTCAGGCCAATAAACGGACGCTTCCTCAAGAAATACTACGCTTAATGAGCCACAGCCTAGGTCAATGGTAGATGACGACGACTATGTCCGCTCGCTATCTTCCTAAGCTCAGGCTTTATAAGTAGTAGCCAACCCTCTCAATAGTGGACCGAAATGTCCTTAAACTAATAGCAGACCGAAAACGTCTTTAAACTAATACTGCGGCATCCTTGGGCTGACGAGATGAATGAAAATAAATAAAAAAATATATATATATATAAAAAAAAACGGTAAGTCCGTAAGCAAAATGGGCACGGATGAAAACCCGAAAGGGCTCCGTGAGTAAAAACAGCAGGACTACCGGCGGATGTTGTGAAAACCCGAAAGGGCGCAACTTCGTTAAAGAACCCTTATGGAGTCCTCTCGACCCTGTAAGGAGAAACCACCCGCGTGAGATCCTTACGACTTACAAGGGAACAACGCACTTAGGAATCCCCACGATTCCTAAGGAGAAAATACGCTTGCGAGATCCTCACGACTCGTAAGGAGAACTCTCTTATGGGACCCTCACGGCTCATAAGATTTGAAAGTCTTAAGTCACAGAGACCTAAACCTATGCTTAAGCAAACCCCCACAAACTTCCAATATTGCCCTACAAGTGGCTCAATACTGACCCTTGTATACAATCCACGGGCGCGAATAAACGTTTCCCTAACCAAGGCCCACCCATGACAGGGAATACGTTCGTATGGTAAACAATCCTTATAAATCCCCTCGATTTATGAGGAGAAAACCTTCCTGTGGGATCCTTACGACTTACAGAAGAGCAAAACACTTAGGAACCCTCACGGTTCCTAAGGAGAAAATACACTTACAAGATCCCCACGACTTGTAGGGAGAAATACCTTCACGAGACCCCTACGGCTCATGAAGTCAAAAGCCTTAGCCGACAGGATCCTAACCCTGGTCGCTAAGCCTCCTTTGTTCAACAACGATAGAGGCAAATGATGATTCGCTCCTGGTAATATCCCAGTTGCAGCGATGCTGATGCCGAAATCGGTGTTCAATTTCAGGTTGACGGCGAAAGCCAGTAGACCACTCATGCATACGAGATAGCCGAAATGATAGGGCAACTTGCAATAAAAAGCAGCAAGTAAAATGTATGCATGCAAAATAGCCGAAATGATTGGGCGACTCGTAATAAAAAGCAACGAGTAAAAATAAAAAAAAATATAGCCGAAATGATTGGGCACCGCGAAAAATAGCCGAAATGTTTGGGCAATCGCGACCTTCACGATATAAAAGCTGAAATGATAGAGCATCGCGGAAATAAAATAAAACAAAAAAAAAATAATAAGAAATGATAAAACTTCGGCCCTATAGTTAAGATCATATCGATCCCTGTATGCAATCCAAGGGCGTGAACAAAGAAGAAACCATACCTCCCCAGCGGATTCCGTCAAACGACGAAACCAAGCCTCAACGGTTCATTTCAACCGAAGAAGCCAGTGACTTCAACGGCAAATTCCTCAACTCACGGATACAAACACTCCTTGACGAGAGCCTTCTGATCCGCGTCGACCCGCAGAGCCACCAGTGTCTCCGCAGGAACCCTCGACTCGTTTCAAACCCCAAGGACACAAATAATCCTTGGCGCTCGGGAAATAAATAATCCCGACAAATTCCTCGACTCACGGATACAAACACTCCTTGACGAGAGCCTTCTGATCCGCGTCGATCCGCAGAGCCACCAGTGCCTCCGTAGGAACCCTCGACTCGTTTCAAACCCCAAGGACACAAATAATCCTTGGCGCTCGGGAAATAAATAATCCCGGCAAATTCCTCAACTCGCGGATACAAACACTCCTTGACGAGAGCCTTCTGATCCGCGTCGACCCGCAGAGCCACCAGTGTCTCCGTAGGAACCCTCGACTCGTTTCAAACCCCAAGGACACAAATAATCCTTGGCGCTCGGGAAACAAATAATCCCGGCAAATTCCTCAACTCACGGATACAAACACTCATTGACGAGAGCCTTCTGATCCGCGTCGACCCGCAGAGCCACCAGTGTCTCCGTAGGAACCCTCGACTCGTTTCAAACCCCAAGGACACAAATAATCCTTGGCGCTCGGGAAACAAATAATCCCGGCAAACTTCTCAACTCACGGATACAAACACTCCATGACGAGAGCTTCTTTGACTCACATCTTGGGCAGTAAGGATTCAAAACTTACTTCCTGAACAAATGGGACCCTGCAAGTCAATCCTAAATGGTCTCTTGCATACTATCCACGGGTCTCACTCTCTGAAGTCGATTCTCGACAAAGAGGGAAACAACCGCTTACGAGCCTTTTCGACTAGTAAGAGGGGCAATGGGATCCTGCAAGTCAATCCTAAATGGTCTTTTGCATACTATCCACCGGTCTCACTCTCTGAAGTCGATTCTCGACAAAGAGGGAAACAACCGCTTACGAGCCCTCTCGACTCGTAAGAGGGAGAAATTCTCTTATAGGATCCTTCCGACTTATGAGAGGAAACCACACTTGGGAATCCTCACGATTCCTAAGGAGAAAATTCACCTGCGAGATCCTCTCGATCCGTAGGGAGAAGAGTCTCTATGAGACCCTCACGGCTTATAGAGTTGAAAATTCTTAGGCAGCAGATTTGAACCTGCGGCCTAAGCCATCGTTATTTCTTAGGAAGGTCGGGATACTCGTCCCAATCGTCCGTCAATTACGGTTATTAAGGTAGCGTACTGATTATAAAAGAAAAGAAAGACAGAGAAATGACACAAGGCATTCCAAAATGTGTATCTTTTATTCATAAAAATTGGTTGAGTACAGGATACATTGTGCTAAAGAATAAAAAAAAACATATACATATAATTTACAAAGACAAATGATACAAGGGGAATTATGGGGAAGGAAGCGTCTTGCACAGATGCAGCAACCGCTCGCATATCTCCTTCCACGCCTTCTCCTGCTCGGCTACCGCCGTCAGCTCTGACTCCACTTGGGCTCGTTGCTGCAAGACCAAGGCGAGCTGCTCCCTCACGCCTTGATAAGCGGCCTCCCGACTTGGGATATGGCGCTCAACCACGTCAAGCTTCCTCTTTAAGTCTAGCCCATGAGAGATGCGCTCCAGGAGACCCTCAAAGATAGTCTTTACCTCGGCAGCGTTTGCCTCAACCTCAGCGCGCAGATGGGCCGTTTCGTTTGAGGTCTTTTGGCATTCCCTTAGTCTTTGAGCTGCTTCTTGCTCCAAGTGGTGGGAGTGCGAAGTGCTTTGCTCGAGCCAAGTTGTGCGTTGGGCGCTCAGAGCTAAAACTTCGGGAGCAGGGCGCGTCAACTCCAGCCGGTACAAGCAGGCCTCGATCTCCCTGCAGTGATTAACCCAAGATTCAACGACGCCTTCGCTGTGAAAAGTTACGAGCGCCGCTAACATGGGGTTAACATCCACAGCGAAATCTGCAGCGGAAGGGAGAGCGTCCATGCTGAGTTCTTCGATGTACCCGCTCAGCATGCCTAGACTCATCACGGCACCCTTTAAAGACGGACGTCTCAAAAAGGGGCCTGCCGGTGAAGAGACGCGAGCTTCGAAGGGAACTGGAGCCGGAACAATAGCTGTGAAACAAAACAGGGTTAAACGATGGTTCAAAAGATGTTAAGGGGATACCAAAAAGGAAATCTACTATACCAGCAGCAACGGATGGCGGAGCCGGAAGGGCCGGTAGCGCGGCAGGTCTTGCATCCCCTCCTTCGATTTGTGGCACTGCAATAAAGAAAAGGAAAAATCAGAAACTATCCCACTGCTAAAAAAAAAAGAGGGGGTAAATAAAGACATTAGGGTGAAAGTATACTCACCGGCGCCACTGGAAGGAGAAGTGAGGTCGGATGGGAAAGAGAAGTGCGGGAGCAACACTTGGTATAAGTGATCAAAAAGCACTCCTACAAAGGCACAATAGTGTAACGTTAGTACAAAAGCCGCAATTTTGAAAGATTAATGCATGAGTCGTGAATCCATACCTTCCAACATCCATGATGGTACAAGGGAAGACGGGGAGGTAACTATTGCCAAAGCAGTAGTTGATGGTGCCCCCTCGAGCAATGGAGCATCGGTACTAGCCACACCTGCAAGAACAAGCTTGTTAGAAGAGATCACAAGATATATACAAAAAAAATGGAAACGCTGGTGACTCGAAAATTCACCTGACGAGCTGCCAGCAGAAACTGAGGTAGTCCCTTCCTCCACTGACGGAAGACCACCGCCTGTAGCTTCGTCACCCGACTCAAGGGGAACCGTTGTTACGCTCTCAAGCTCTGCAGGCGGCGGGGAACCATAGGCAGGGAGGGCCAAGATAGGAACATTGCCCGATTCCTGAGAAGGAGCACCTAGCTCGTCTTCAGGAATCATGGCCGCATCACCTGCTGTTCCCTCAGGATCAGCGATTACAGCTGTCCCGTCCATCGGCACCACGAGGTCCCCAGCCTCAAGTACCTCGCCCTCTACCGCCTTCGGCTCGGTTGAGACAATCATCTCATCTGCCGCCACTTCGGGTACGGCATCAATGACCTGCTCCGCGTTAGGTTCCTCAATCTCGGCTCCAGGCCCCATGACCTCGACAAAGTTGTCCATTGTCGGCTCAGGTTCGGCGAGTACCGCGTCTTCCGCTCTCTTGGGTTCGACGGTCGTTTCCCCCTCCCCCTCAGTCGGACTCGACCCTACGAGATGAGATATGTATAAGCCAATAGTTTTACAAGTCATACAACAAGGCTCTGAAAGAAGTACTACCTGAAGCAGATTTATCATTGGCGCTCCGAGCCGCGCGCGCCACTTGCCGACGAGCAGTAGACAGGGCCACAGGGGGCTCTTCAGAAGGAGTACTAGCGTGAGGAACAGTGCTAGGGCCCGCTCCTGCGGCCAGAGCAGCTCTGCGCGCCTTAGCTTCGCGTCTAGACCGCTTCTGCTCCTCTCGAGCCGATGAGACAGATGCCACCAGGGCTTCCTTGAGTGAAGCCTCCTCATCCGTGTAGAGGGATGCCTCCAGATTTTTCAGAGCATCCCTCGTGGTTGCATCGAGCTGAGGCTCTTGCGCCAGCTTCGACGGAGCTGGGACTTCGATGACGGGCTTGGGAAGGGTCCTTGCGCCGATTAATACAACCCCTATAAAGAAACAAGAGAAGGTCAGGTCGACTATCATAAAAAGACAACAAACTTTCCTTATAAAAAAGAACGGGGTAAAACATACCGACGCTTGCTAAGGCACGCTTCTTCTCCTCCGCCTGGAAGGTCTTCAGAGAGGCAGCAACGGCCTCTTCAGTAGATCCACCTGCTGAAAATGAGGCAAATATTAGCTAAAGATAATAGTAAAAAGTGGGATAAAATGACAAATAAGGAGGCTGAGGATTACCCGACTCAGCGAGTCTGCTTAACATTGCTTCGAGCCTCGCCGATCGCTCCGAAGCTGCAATCGCGGCGGCTAGGTTGGTGTCCTCAGGGTCCACCACGAAACCCTCATTGCTGCCGTACTCACATATAGTCTCGGCAGGATGAGCCGCGGGCTTTAAGTTAAGAATCGCGTCGAGTGACAAGGTGGACTTCTTCTTCTTCTTCTCACCAGCCTTGGATCCACTCGGAGCATCTTTGCGCTTGCCAGTTTTGGCAGTCACTTTCGGGTGGCGAGTCCCGATGTCCGCTCCTACACCCGACTCCGGCGAGGCCGCTTTAGCCGTCTTTGTCGGAGCACGGGGTACCGTTGGGGCATCCACCGCAGTGGGCAATGGCAGTCCACGCGGAGGGGCCAACACGCGCGGTCGATCAGCTCCAGCCTCTTTCGTCGGAGGGATAACTTGAACCCTGGGCTGCAATGGAGCCTTGCGATTTCCGCCGGGAGGCGCAGCCCTACGATCGACCAATAGATGTTTCTCCATCAAGATGATTGGTCCCATCGCGTGCGCGTACCAGGCCACATACGAGTTGAGTATCTTGGGGGTACAGCTGGGCTCACTGATGAAAAAGTAAGAGCCTGTATTTAGCCGGATGAAGTGATGCATCGCGTTCCGTACCCCCTCTGGGCTGACTGTGGGCATTCCTAAGAAGGCTTCCAACGGGATCCCTTGGTTATAACTCGATTGCCGGGCGAATCGATGCGGGTTGTACCTCATGAAGAGGGCCGTTTCATTCTGCCTAAATACCAAGTAGCCCGGCTGAATGGAATAAAGGTGGAGGATTTCCCGAGCCTTCAACACGGAGACACCGCCCTTAAATTCATCACGCAGCGACACCACCGACTTTGTGGTCTCGGAACCCATAGTGACGACCTTATCTACAAAAGAAGTCTTCGCCCCGACTAGATGCGAACGCAAGAGCAGTCCTCTAGACTCCCGCGGAGGTGCAAACACGATGGAAGCCCCGACCAATCGTATGATTCTTGGAAGTCTGAATCTCTCAAAGAATGGAGGAGTTTTGTGGGCACCAAATACTCCTCGAACATGCAGCTCCATCCAAGAAGTGAAGTAGTGCATCGGGAAGTTAGAAGGCTGTACCCCAGGCTCATTAGCGTCCGCCGCTATGCTAAGTCCGTTGTAGAGGTAAGCCAACCCGGCGATCCCCACTGATAACTGCAGACCGGCCACCATTCGATGCGCCGGGTAAAATACAGAAGACCGCATGAGGCGTGGGTGCATGGGAAGCGCGAAGCTGCACAGCCACAGACCTAAGAACCCTATGAAGAAGGTCTCCTCATCCATGCCAGGGACGGCGATCTCTGAAAAAGGGACGCTAGCAGTGCCGGGAAGGTAGAAACTCCGCTGATCAATTTCTGATGAAGGCCGACGGTCCAGGCCGAAACCAAAAGGGTCAGCAAGTTGGGCGAACTTATCACCTCGCTCTGATAAAAATTCCGGGCGAATAAAACGAGCAATAAAGTCTGCGAAACTAACGCCCCGGTCGCCTAATTCCAAATGAAGTTCCTCGTAAATCTCCAACACCTTCACCAGACCCGGATGCTGATGCTGGATGGCATTTTCCGGAGTTAAGTCGAATACCACCTGCTTGGTGGCAAAGACGTACTCGTCAGGAGGAAGCAGCTCCTCGTAATGCTCCCCCCTCGCCGGTAAACCTGAAAGCTCAACGAATTCCTCCAGAGAAATGGAAACCTCCCTATCCGCTGTCAGGAAAGTATGCGTGGGGATATTCCATTGTTCGATAAAAGCCTTTGTCCACCACGTTGGAGGAGTAGGATATTCGAAAAGCGAGACGTAGACGGCGGAGTATAAACCGATCTTCGTCAGGTGAGCTCTTTTCGCCGCTAAAATGTACCGAGCCCATGGCAGGTATCCAGCAAGCGGTCGCGGATTCAGTCCAAGATTGTAAGCCTGTCCCCAAGGGCGTGCTTCACCCTGACAGATTCGCCTTCCCAAGATATCTATGGCCGGCGGCGGCTGCACCGGAATAGCGCCGATTGCAGGCTGGAGAAGGTCATCTGCATTCCAATTTTTTACCTCCACGGCATACTCCACCGGGGGTTTGTCCGCATAGGGGATCGTGACTATGGGTTCAGAAGGCGAGGCGGAACTAAAACTACGGCGGCCTTGGATGATCTGGCTATACCACCTTCCCCACAGGTGGAGCTGTTTGCATTCAGGGTCGCGATCTTTAATAAGAGCAAATACCACCCGATCCACTGGCGCATGAGGGAATCCTCCTTCCGAGCGAACGAAGGGAAAAGACAAGTCGTCAGACATCCTTCCTGCATAAAATATATATATATATCATTAATGGCTTGACACTTAACATTCAATAAAAATAATAAAAAAAATAAAATAATAATAATAAAAATAATAATAATAAATAAAAATCTGGCTCCACGCTGTGATGCAGTGGGTAGGGGACCAAAGGGGGACCCACAAAATCAAGATGACGGCGCATCATTTGATGAGACAATCCCACCATTGAATGGGACTATCAGTCAATAAAAGAGACCCCCAAGAGAATATCCTCATTGGGGGGGGGACCCCTAAAGACAAGGAGAAGATCTCCTCTTTTCAGAGCAAAGCTCTGTCACAGAGTGACATTTGTCAAACCCCTGTTTCAAAAGAATAAAACTTCTTAAAAAAAGAGCCTAGCTCTGTAGCAGTAATAAAAAACTTATAATTCCTAAGAATTAAAATTGTGGGATCTTAAAGATCCATGGAAACCTTTAAAAAGTTTTCTAATTAATCTGTGGGCCCCTCTGTTCATGGGTTAAAACCTAAGAACAGAGCCTCTACAAATTTTTGAGAGCAAGGCTCTGTGAATAAAAACCCCAAAGAGGTTTCCTCTAGATCAAAGATCTATAAGAGCAAGGCTCTGTTGTAGAAACCCCAAAGGAGATTCTTTTAGATCAAAGATCTATAAGAGCAAGGCTCTGATTATTTAAATTTGATTTAAATTAAATTAATTTAATTTACCTAGAATGGTTCTAAGGATAAAACTTGGAAGTTCTTAAAGAATCGCAAGAGCAAAGCTCTGGAAGTTCTCAAGTAAGAGCAAGGCTCTGAAATCTAATTTCTCGAGAATGGTAAAAAAATTACCAAGGACCAAGGGTCCTATTTATAGGCGCCTGCGCCTGTTCACCTGACTCGTCGATCCGACGGTCAGGATCTTGCCACCGTTTCACCCACGCGCGCGCCACGTGAGCGCAACGGTGGGGGGGCATCTGTTTCCCCCAATCAGAGCAAGGCTCTGTTGAATTTTGAAAATTCAAAATTTGAAGCAACGCTTCGGTTTCCGTGCGCAGCGCGCAATTTGCCACGTGGCAGAAGCTGAATGGGCAGCGTAACGCCCGAGACGGTGCGTCCCATCAGAGCAAGGCTCTTCAGAAAACGTAATTAAAGACTTAACTGCGCAAATGCATGGCAGCGCGACACGTGTCTGCGCAAGCGCATGGATGCACGACACGTGTCTGCGCAGTTGCGCAATCGCAGCTGCGCAAACGCACCGATGCGCGACACGTGTCTGCGCAAGCGCACAGATGCGTGACACGTGTCTGCGCAGTTGCGCAATCGCAGCTGCGCAAACGCACCGATGCGTGACACGTGTCTGCGCAAGCGCACAGATGCGTGACACGTGTCTGCGCAGTTGCGCAGTCGCAGCTGCGCAAAAGCACCGATGCGCGACACGTGTCTGCGCAAGCGCACGGATGCGCGACACGTGTCTGCGCAGTTGCGCAGTCGCACCTGCGCAAGCGCACGGATGCGCGACACGTGTCTGCGCAGTTGCGCAGTCGCACCTGCGCAAGCGCTCGGATGCGCGACACGTGTCTGCGCAGTTGCGCAACCGCAACTGCGCAAGCGCACGGATGCGTGACACGTGTCACACGCTGGTGAGTTGTGCAGCAACTGAATAAATATTTAGATAAATCTTTTCTGTTCTCCTGTAAAATAGGAACCCTTGGATCAAAGATCCAATGGTGGGAAAATTCCCAAAATTATTCAGGAAAGATTTTGTTAACAAATCCAACAAATTTGTGGGCACTATAAATAAGACCCCAAGCCTCATTCAAAAGGCAGAGAATCAATCATCAAGAGAAGGATAAACTTCTGAAAAAAAAACTCTTGAAGATTAATCAAGAACAAAAGAGAAGGTAAAATTTCTGAAGGGAAAAATCAAAGAAAATAATAAATAGTGCCTTGCACTTGATATGAACCCCTGGTTCTGAAAAATCAAAGAAAATAATAAATAGTGCCTTGCACTTGATATGAACCCTTGGTTCTGTAAAAATCAAGGAAAACAAGAAGAACTTGTTTTTCTTTGATCTAAATTTAGATAAAAAGTGCCATGCACTTTTTGTTCTCAAACCAAGAATTTCTGCACAAGTGGGCCTGGCCCAACCCAAGAAAATTATTGAGTTCTGCAATTCATTATTAAAAAAGGGCCTAGCCCAATTGCAGAATAATAAAAGGGCAAAGCCCTGTTTGGAAAACTCATGAGTTTCTGCAACTCACTACTTAACAGGGCCTAGCCCAATTGCAAAAAAAAAATAAAAGGGCAAAGCCCTGTTCAGAAAATTCCTGAGTTTTTTGTAACTCATTATTTAAAAGGGCCTGGCCCAAATCAGATTGCAAAAATAATGAAGGGGCAGAGCCCTGTTTAGGTTGATTCTTTTAATCGGGCAGAGCCTAAAATAAAAATTGGACTTAACCCAATCCTGGCTGTAAGTCCTTAAATTAAATGCCTCTCGTAAACCAAGTCACGACCGGTCCGAGGGTACATCTCCGAACTCCTTTGACATCTGTCGTTGTAATTCCTCAACGACGTCAAAGAGGTGACGGGTCCCAACGACCACTCATCTAATAATGGACCGAAACGTCCTTAAACTAATATTCACTCCAAAATGAGAATAACGGACTGAAACGTCCCTAAACTAATATCGGACCGAAACGTCCCTAAACTAATATCGGACCGAAACGTCCCTAAACTAATAATGGACCACTACGTCCCTAAACTGGCGACGGACCACCACGTCTCTAAACTGGAATATGGACCACTACGTATTTAAACTGGCGACGGACCGAAACGTCCCTAAACTAATAATGGACCCCCACGTCCCTAAAACTGGCGATGGACCGCCATGTCCCTAAACTGGCACAATAAGGCCCAAACGCTCCTTTGTTGGATCTAAACGGTCCCATCTAAGTTGATCTTAACCCCAAATACGGTTAACGTGTCCTTAGACATTCAAATAAACGATAAAACTCCAAATTAACTTTGGTTCAAGGGTACATCTCTGAACTCCTCAGACGCCTGTCGTTGTAATCCCTCAACGACGTCAGAGAGGTGACGAGTCCCGACGGCCGGATAATTAAATCAATCATGATGTTAAGTTGATCTTAGTCTAAAACAGGACTAACGTATCCTTAACGAATGTTTAAGTTGATCTTAGACGCAACGCGACTAATGCATCCTTAAACTAAAAACACCAAACCCAAATCTAAGTAAATATGGATTTGGACTAATCCACGTCCACCGGGTGACGACATCACTCAGTCTCCGTATACAATCCACGGGCAATCACAAACAAAACAAACACACACGACACGAAGTGAAATTCTGGAGTAGGAGAAAGTTGTTACCGCGATGCGGTAGCGTAATTAACTGCAGGGGCTTGCGCCTGCAGGGAAGAGCGTCCCCACAATCAAAAACCCCTCACCCTGAGGGGGAATCTGACGAAGTCTGCTACATCGGCCGCATCCGTCTAAACCTCCGATACAAGGTGTCATAAGTCAACTTGGTATCTTCGGAGAGATAGACGGATAAAACCAAATAGCATCTGCCCCGAACCTCAGGCCTCGGACGTCCTAACGTCTCGGCCGCCGTTCGGAGGGGAACACATACTATAGGTATGAAATCAAAATCAACATCTCGAATGACATAAAATCGAAGTCAAGTGCAACTGTGGTGCAAAAAAACTCAATCATGCAAATAAATCGTCCAAAATACCGAAATCAAATATAGCGGGAATAGTCCCGCTCTGGCACATCCTCTAAAGATCTCTGGCCAACCGTCATGGTCACTCATAACATATATCGTCGATGATGCCGAACTCTGGCCTACTGGGTGTGCGTAATATGATCGATCCTGGGTCCAAGTCTTCTCATATAGTATTCCAGAAAGGTTCTGTCGAAGTCTCTCCTAAATCTTGTTTCTACCGAACTGCCCGGAAGTCATCATCCTTTACTAAATCTGTTTCTTGTTCCGAAATGGCTGCATACTTATCGCGACTCCTTCTGGAAGATATATCCATGTACAACGCCTTTGCATGCGTATCACATCTCTGATGTCAGCGGAGTGGAACGTCATCTCATCGAAATCTTGTACGAACCTCTTACTCCACTTTTCTCTAATGCTGACTGATTCGGACTCGTCCCTTCATGGCTGCATGGACTGTGCTCCAACGGCTATACTCGTATCTGGAGTCTCCCAAGCAATATATCCCATCACATGATATCCGAATGACGTCGAACCTTTCGATCGATTTTTCAAGGCTCCATAATCCCCCAAGAGCTCAACATCATTGGTATAGTTTAATAGTATTCCAGTACATGCCATCGTACCTGTGGACCAACCATAGAAGGGCAAACCCAAGCCTCATTAATGGCACCGCTGAACTGCAGCAAACCCTAAGGTTTCAAAGCGTTCTCATGGTCATTATATTGAGTTAGGGTTTCATTCTTCTAGAGGGTCCACAGAATTACTTGCATGTTTTTCCGAATACTTTAAACTTGGAAAAATGGGTTTCTGACATTCGATCGTCTTCAATCGACACTCAACGTATCTGCGTGAAGTCGTCTCTAGCTGGAATCAATCAATCTGATGACCTCGCATCGGGGTAGGCAACGAATCACATGTCCTAGTCATTCCTCCTTGGTGACTAGAATCTTCTATCATATCTCTAAGTATAACTCGTGTGGCGTTAGCTTCAATCATCTTGGGCGATATCTTGTCATTCGCAGCAACAACTGAATCATTCGTCCGCACGCTGAACAGTGCCTCAATCATCAAGTAATCGGTGCATCGACGGTCATCACATTCTGGCTGGCTTTTAGCAGTGGCCCAATCCTCTGGTGCTGATCTGCACGTCCGAGAAATCTTGTAAAAGCGATCCATCAAATGCTCTCATGGCGCGAAAACACAATAAAACGACGCATCTATGCAAATCGTATGTCCCTGGAATCACGCCCTGGTCAGTGCTCGTCCGTGACGAGCTCATCCTGAAGCAACTCTAGCTGTAGCTCTCTCTGCCCGTGTAATCGTGGCAGCAAAACCATAAACCAATATCGATGAGGATAGATCACAGGAATGAATATAATACTGTGCAAGGAAATGTACATCCTAAGGCTTCTTAAGCGGAGTAGCGTATCGTAAGTATGCCGTGGAACATACACACGGTACGTCACTCTCCTTAAGTCACCTACTCCATTAACCAATGTCAACCTACGCGACGAAAGTTCGGGTCTAATACCCCCTCGACCAAGTCTAAGTTCCGTAAGGTCAAGCATAGGTTCTTGATTGTTAGAGATTTAAGAATACCGCAATCAAGACGGTGCCGCTTGGTAGCTAATCGATTGAGTACGGGTCGATTCACAGGGAGAAGGAATCCTCTTCTTTATCTTCTAACTAGTTAAATCCGATTTAGTCAGGTTTTGATTTACGATCTAAGAATGAGAATAAATTGATTTAAATTCTTGCTAGAGATAGGATTAGATTAGTAAAAAATAAGGACTCTTCTCACTTCTATCATTGCCCTAGTTAAGAATATAGGTGTTAGGGTAATGGTTAACAACGGGGATTATCACGACTGGGAAGAAACTTAGTTTCTTCCTTTTGGTCCTTGTCCGTCCGTTCTTAACTCTTAGCCCTAACCTCCGGTTAATTCGACCACAACCGGTCTAACTAGGGAAGCACCGCTATTATGTAGGATAGGGTGCCGTAGTGAGCGGTGTGTGGTTGAATTAAATAGGGAGTCTGTATTTTAAAATTATATGGGCAAAGAAAGGAGTGAGAGAGATTTCCTTCTTTCAAACCTTCCCTCTCTTATCCCTAACAAGTGAGGAATTATCCACTCATTAGGAAGTTAACAATAAAATTCATTTTTGTTTTATTTTAAGACTATCTAAATTGCGGATAATAAAAGAACATATAAGAAAATTGCAGGAATTAAATTCAGATAAAAAGAATGCAAGATAAAAATAAAAATCACTTTTATTGATGACCTCTTAACAATGCATTACAACTGAATTAAAATTTTAAATCTAAGAATTAAAAAGTGGCATGCCCCAAAAGAGGCACCCTGAAAGAGGCATACTTAATTAGGCTTTTTGCTTTTCTATTTATAGATAGAAAAAAACCCTAGTTTACATTCTGATCCATACATGAATTTACCAAAATACCCTAAGAAAACCGGGTCAAAGCACCAACACCCACCGACACGTGCATCATACGGCCGCGGAACCGCGGCAAAAAGGCCTGTTTGGCCGCGGTTCCGCGGCCAATTGGTGGGATCATGGGTTCAATTTCTCAGGGTTGCTTCATGTTGCTTTTAACCTCTGTTTTATTCACTTGGTTCCTCAGAATCTCTTCCATTTTCTTCCAGATTTCCAACAGTGCAGAATGATGTGGACTTTTGCCTTGAGTTTTGCTTTGAAGTTTTAAATCTTGTGCTGCCCTTGTGCTTTGTGCATTGAACTGTCTAATATTTTTCATTTGTTCCTTGAACTGGTAGGCGGCATCATACGGATTCATCTATTTTTGGTCGTAGTCTCATATTTGTAGCGACTTTTCATGAATTTCACTGTAACGATCTGAGAACCTGTAACCTGCAACTATTTAGCAGACATGGATCAAAAGCACCTATTTATATGCAATATGATTAAGAATGGGCGATATAAAAATGCAAAAATCTGATATGAATAAATACCCCCAAACTTATCTTTTGCTCGTCCCGAGCAAAGCTAATTTTATTCTAAAAAATTCCTAACCTCACTTTCGCAGGGAACGCGATTGCACTAAGCTCGTACAATATGCCGTTAAACCTCTAGGTGTCCCTAGTAGGAGGAGCGTTGTCTCCTGAGGGTTTTCAGCGGATACTACCCACAAAATCCTATCAATTTGGCCATTCACTCTAATTCTTCAATTCAGTATTCTAGCAAGAAATTCTATTATCTTCAACTTAGAAATCATCAACCCGTATTTTTCACGCTTCCTTTTCATCTATCTTAAGATCATATACGTTTTGCCAGTTTATAAACCTTTCAGCATCTCCTAAGTTTTCCTTCTAAGGTGCAATCTTAACTCAGGAATTTTTATCATATCTACTGAAGATATAAGCACTATCTTTTATTCTTATCTCTCCTCCAAACTCCAATTATATACCCCTACATGTGTGTAATTATCACCCCTACACTTGGAAATTCAACTCAAGCCATCGTACTCTTGTCCATCTTCCAAAATACTTTTAGTTGGTGAATCTTAGATGAAATTTCTCACACATCCTTTATGCGACCGTTAATACTTCTTGAGGTACTAAACGACCGATTACAAAATGTGCTTGCGCATTTAGGCGTAATTCCTCGTCTTACAATACCTAAGGCTTAGCAGTGACTCCCAAACCAGTTGGTCTAAGGCACTAGGTGATAAAGCACCCTCGCTATATTTTTTTTTTATTTATGCTGCCTTATGTAATTACAAAACCAGTGTTCATTTTTTTATTTCTTTATTCACACTTGTACTTTTATTTTATTATCCTTCATACTATTGATTTTAGACAAGAGCATTTCAAGGTATCCTCTACTATCCAAAGTTTCATGATGTGTGTGAGTGCGTAAAGTAGGGTATATACTTTCAATTTGGACTTAAGGTTCAGAATTATTTTTCAGACTTATACTTCTTTCAATACTCTTCCCTTATTTCGATTTAGCCCAAGAACTGAACTCAAAATTTTCCTATTTCTAAATAAACTATAAGGACATATATTTTCTACAGTTAAACTGTAAGAAAGGTTATTTTTAGGGTTTTTAATTTACTAAGTTTAGGATCTAGTTTTTCCTAACTAGTCAACCGTCATGTTGAACTTAAGTATGGCCAAAATTGAACTTTTCAATTTTTATTTTTTAATTTTTGATTTTTATGGGTTTTAAAATAAGTATGCAAATGCAAAAATATACATATGAATGCGAAGGAAGAAAGCTTACCGAGCACAACCCCAAACTTAAACTTGATAGTGCCCTCACTGTCAGGCAACACCAAGAGGGTCAAAATTGCCGGCACTCCCCTGTTTTTTTATTATTAACAGAAAAAGAAAACAAAATATATATACACAAAAAGGTACCCCCCAAACTTAAGTGAAACAGTGTTTCCACTGTTTAAGCGTTAAAGTTCAGAGTTAGGGAGGAGAAAAATACAGTATCAAGCTATACAAGGCCTTACACAGGCCAACGGTTAGCACCAACCATTCAAAATTTTTATCGTTATAAAGTGGCGGTTGGTGAAAGAACATGTTGTATAGAGTCAGGAAGAAATGAGGTAAAGATAAGTGGTGTAATGGAAAAGATTTACGTCTCGATTTGTAGAGACGAAACAATAATGGTGAACGGAAACGAGAATGTGGATGATTAGGAATGGGAAGAATGGTCACACTCTCGTATGGGATAAGAAGAAATGGTGTTGGTTCGACTTCTTTAGGTGGAGGTTGATTAATTACAAAATCCGTGTCGTTTAGGAATGCGATTTCGTCTGTGAAAATATCTTTGAAACTTTTATCGATGGTCCGATTGAACGTTTCAATGTCAATAAGTGTCGTGCCAGAATTCAACACACTTGATTTTTCAAAAATTACGGAGATAGGAGACTTGTAAGGCTCATCTACCTTATTCTCAAAAGAGTCTAAATCAAGTTGTTTTACTAGAATTATCGAACTCAAAATATCGGATTGTGATTCATTAACACTCGCTATCATTAAAGGAAGATTAGAAGAAGAACTGGAGAAAGTGGGAGAAAGATGTTGAATATGAACTTGAGGGTGGAAATGGAGTGTATAAATTAGCACAATTTGTAATGACCGATGTGTAAAAAGCGATTGTGCTAATCTATCAACCCACTGAGAATTGAGGTCAAATCCCTCAAGATTCGTGAGAAAACATGGGTACGTCGATCTTGGTAAACAAGATATTGAAAATGGAACTGTAACGGTTTCTTGCAAGGTCGAAGTGAGGATGGAGGGAAGTGATTGAGGAAGGGTATCGGTTAAAGGTTCAGGAGGGTGTGCGCAGTCAATGAAAGGGATAGAATGAATTGGGAAATCCGACTCCTCAAGTAAAACTACTTCATCCTCAATAATTTCCTCAATACTCTCCTCAAAATTTATCTTATCCATGCAATTCTCATCAAAATCAAGACGCATATAAAGTTCGGTAGAAACATTTAATGACTCGGGATGATGAATTGGAGAGAAAAATTCAGTTAAATCTGCGGGTTCATCATCCAAAATATTCCCAGCGTCGATATCCTCAATCAAGTGAAAATCAATTTTCTTAGACACCTCATCAAAAGCATGGATATTAATCAGTTTAGGTTCTAGAGTGGAGGTGTAGAGGTCAGAAGGATTGGTGATGGTTTCCCTCGAAAGGGACCCTTCACAATCAGGTAAATCAAAAAACTACAAAGTCGCATAACTCATTAAACGTTTTATCTTCAACTGTTGAATCATTTGGAACACTTGATAGACATTCAAAACCGGAGTTGTGGGATTCAATTGGGGACGGATAGGTTTGATTTGGAAGGGTGTACAGCTCACTTTTTCCACTCAAATTCTCAACCTGTCCTACCGCCTCATCATAAATTGGAAAATGTGGAGCTAATTGGAAAATAGCTACCGGGTCACTAGGTTGTATGAGGGCGGCCATGGACGCATTCAAATCCATCATCTGTTGGCATGACACTACCCTAAAGTCTTCCAACTCCTGTTCCAAACTAGACATGGGTTGTGAAGAAGTTTCAGTAAAAGATTCAAAGTTGTGTGGATACTGGAAACTCCCAAATGGCTATGTAGAAGCAATGTCCAGGGAAGGTGTAAAAGTTGGGTAGGATGGATAGGAATAGAATGGTTGGACAGGGGTAGGATCAAAATACTGATATGAAGGTGAATGGAATTGTTGATCCAAAGAATTCGCATTGGTGAAAGGAGTGAAAGATCGGTTACGAGATTGTTCAATATGTTCAGAAATAGACATAGGTTTTGGGGTTACAACTGGACTCTCAAAAGGAGTATCAACGTAAGAAGGCGGTGAAGGTTGAAATGGTTGATACAAGGTAGATTGCGGAGTCCAATTGGTTGTCCTAGACGCGTCTATCCGATCTTTCAAAGAAATTTTGGGTATGGAGGGGTCGTTCGAAATTCGACCAAAACAAGAACCGTAGGAAGTAATGTCTGGTTGTGGGTACCAAAGTTCGGCAAGAGTTTTGGGAGGTGGGGTACCCATGATGTGATGAGAGAAAGGATAAGAAAAAGAATGTGTTTTTTTTTAAAATTTTTTTATAAAAAAAATTGTTTGTTTTTGGAGTTTTGAAATTTTTGAAAGTGTTTTTTTTAGAAAGAGTTTTGCAAGAATGTGTACGGACTTACTTCAAACAATCACAGTTAAAACATGCACAACCAAACCTGGAGCTAGAGTCTTCTAAGTCCACTAGACTGCTCCTAACTGTTCCAAAGTGACAAGTTGTGAGATATCCCTCAAATCGCCTCTTCACCGCCAATTGTGGCCAGGTAAGCACAAATGAAGAAAGGGGGGTTCCGCTCACGATTCACCGTGAGACAGGCCTTTTAAAATTACCTTTCTCACTTGTCTAGCCTAGGCACCACAAAGTCAGGTTTAGATAAATGACTGAATGCCCACAACCCTCCTCTATCCTAATGAGCATGATAGTCCTTAATTGGCTGAGTCTAGATATTTTTTAATTAACTCAAGAGTGATACATATGCTTTTTAGTGATTTTTGGGGTTTTAGGAAGGGTAATGAAATCCCCACCCAATCTTAATTGGTGTTATAGTCCCTTAGATTCCGTATTAATTATGCAAAGCAGTAACACACCAATTTTTTTTATTTCCGGCGCAAAGAATCCTGCACAAAAACAATTTATTGGAGAGGGAGAAGAGCTTGCTGTGCAAAGAAACCTACAGGAAAATTATTTCAGTGGAGTTCAGGGGGTAGGAGAGAAGAAAAAAAAATACTCACAGAGAAAATGGGGTGCTGACGTCACCCTTTGACCACAGTTCCGCGGTCAAACAGATGCTTATGCCGCGGTTCCGCGGTCAAACAGATGGTTGACTGCTTCAATATCGTTCCCTGTGCTGAGTTTGTTCTCCTCTTTCTGTTTAGATCCCCTGATTCTGGATTTGTTCACTGAGTTTACTCCAGATCTGAATCAGAATTTGCTCCAAGCCTGCACACTCGCACAAAAACCTTTCAAAAATAACAAGATGATTTTTATTCTTTTTGTTTTAAATTTTTTAAATTTTAATTTTTTTTATTAACCCGAAATTGCACAAAGAAAGAGACTATCGTCTTCCCGGCAACGGCGTCATTCGATTGTTAGAGATTTAAAAATACCGCAATCAAGACGGTGTCGCTTGATAGCTAGCCGGTTGAGTACGGGTTGATCTACAGGGAGAAGGAATCCTCTTCTTTATGTTCTAACGAGTTAAATCCGATTTAATCGGGTTTTGATTTACGATCTAAGAATGAGAATAAATTGATTTAAATTCTTGCTAGGGATAGGATTATGTTAGTTCAAAAATAAGGACTCTTCTCACTTCTATCATTGCCCTAGTTAAGAATATAAGTGTTAGGGTAATCGTTAACAATGGGGATTAGCACGACAGGGAAGAAACTTAGTTTAATCCTTTTGGTCCTTGTCCGTCCGTTGTTAACTCTTAGCCCTAACCTACGGTTAATTCAACCACAACCGGTCTAACAAGGGAATCACCGCTATCATGTAGGATAGGGTGCCATAGTGAGCGGTGTGTGGTTGAATTAAATAGGGAGTCCGTATTTTAAAATTATATGGGAAAAGAAAGGAGTGAGAGAGATTTCCTTGTCTAAAACCTTCCCTCTCCTATCCCTAACAAGTGAGGAATTACTCACTCATTAGGAAGTTAACAATAAATTTTATTTTTGTTTTTTTTTAAAAGACTATCTAAATTGCAGATAATAAAAGAACAGATAAGAAAATTGCAGGAATTAAATTCAGATAAAAAGAATGCAAGATAAAAATAAAACTCACTTTTATTGATGACCTCTTAGCAATGCATTACAACTGAATTAAAATTTTAAATCTAAGAATTAAAAAGAGGCATGCCCCAAAAAAGGCACCCTGAAACAGGCATATTTAATTAGGCTTTTGGCTTTCCTATTTATAGATAGAAAAAAACCCTAGGTTACATTCTGATCCATACATGAATTTTCCAAACTACCCTGAGAAACCGGGTCAAAGCACCGACACCCACCGGCACATGCACCGACACGTGCATCATACGGCCGCGGAACCGTGGCAAAAAGGCCCGTTTGGCCGCTGTTCCACGACCAATTGGTGGGATCATGGGTTTAATTTCTCAGGGTTGCTTCATGTTGCTTTTAACCTCTGTTTTATTCACTTGGTTTCTCAGAATCTCTTCCATTTTCTTCCAGATTTCCAACAGTGCAGAATGATGTGGACTTTTGCCTTGAGTTTTGCTTTGAAGTCTTAAATCTTGTGCTGCCCTTATGCTTTGTGCATTGAACTGTCTAATATTTTTCATTTTTTCCTTGAACTGGTAGGCGGCATCATACGGATTCATCTATTGTTGGTCGTAGTCTCACATTTGTAGCGACTTTTCATGATTTCACTGTAACGATCTGAGAACCTGTAACCTGCAACTATTTAGCAGACATGGATCAAAAGCACCTATTTATATGCAATATGATTAAGAATGGGCGATATAAAAATGCAAAAATCTGATATGAACTGTTCCGAATATATATAAACTCCCTAGACTCCGCATAGTCAAACATAGACTCGAACCAAGGTTAAACCTAGCGCTCTGATACCAACTTTGTCACGATCCGAAATGGCACGTGACTGGCACTTGAATCATATGAAGTCTATTGGACCCCATCTAATTCAAGTAAGCCAAAAATCCCAGAAATCTAAACCATTTAAAAGAAGAAAGAAGGAAAAGTTTAGTTTTAAAACCAGTAGTGTAACAACATAAGCCGAAATATGCATTTTTAAAACATCAAGTCCTTTTTGAAAATTTTGGCAGAATTTCCTTTGTAAATACTGGCCCCAAAAGGGTACAACATGCATAATATGAATAAAGGCATCCCCAAGCGGAAGCTAACTCTTCGTCAATTGACGTTCACAACCACGCCAGCAATATAATATACAACGCCGAAGGGCGAGGATCAAAACTCAAAAGGAAACTCAAAAAATCAAGAAAACCATAATAATACAGCGCGACTCTAAGGTCGAAATAATATACACTGGCCTACTAAGTCTAACAAATATACAAGTCTGGTTGATTGAGTTTTACTAGATACAACTGAATATAAATAAAAGGTACAATGGTGGTCACGATACAAGTGAACCTATCAACCGAAGCAATCACCCGGAATGAAAGCAGTGTTCCAGCAAAGCCGCAACGAAACCTGTACAGCAAAACCTGCAAGAACTATGGCACAATGGGGATGAGTTGCCAACTCGTGAGTAGAAAACATCACAGAGTAGAAATCGTATGTATGACTGAATCCTAGGTCAATACGATCAGTAATATATATCCTCAATATGATAAAGTCTGAAGCATGATAAGGTGGCAAGGGTAAACATCTATACATAAGTGTAATACCAAGTGCCCGTGTCAGTGCCTCAGGTAACAACATATCATAAATATGAGGTATGAATGCGATATGATGAAAACAGAATACATCATGAATGAGAAAACTGTTTTCTTAATATAGTGAGATTTCTGTATAAACATTTAAGTATCATCAATGAAATAATCAGAAAATCAGTGTCAAGTATCGACACAAAATATATGTCTCAAATCCCAATAACTATATATCTCAGGCTTCGGATATCCGGACTAGCCTGTATCATCAAATCTCAATATCTCAGGCTCCGGCTATCCGGACTGGCCTGTATCCTCAAATCTCAATATCTCAGGCTCCGGCTATCCGGACTGGCCTGTATCATAAATCTCAATAAAATCACCGGTCAGCAATGCTCCCCTGTCATAGCCTCAACGCCATTCTCTTCTCGCCCCGGGGTACCGCACCGAGTCTACCATGCACCCACAGACGGTTCATCTCCTCCTTGAATCGGGTGTATGATATCGCTCAAGGGCCGAGAAAACTCATGGTGGACATATCACAATCATAACATGAGAAAACCGCACTTTTATGTTTTAAAATGATAAATGAGTTTATTAAATCTTGCGGTTTCTCCAAATCCAGAAATCTCATGGAAAATCTGAAATCCAAAATGAAAAGTCAATAATAAGGAATACTGGGCTCCGGCATTCCGGACTGGCCCTTATAATATTGCATGACTAATGAATATAAAAATATGCATGAAATATCAAGCAATGAATGCAATAATGAACTAGCATATGAAACAATAACATATAGGAACTATCAGCTAGCAAGCTATGTCAATGAAATAATATTCTCTAAAGTGTACGTGACATAGCAATTACCGATGAAGATGTGTGTGAGCCGGCAAGCAAGTGTACGTGGAGTATACGCATCATCGGTAATGGTGCTGGTGTCCTAACAACATGTTTTATCATTACTAACGAAAATACATATAACCATGCAATGCAATGCGAACAGCAGAATAAATGGCAAATGAATAGTAAATGCAGCAATAAAGAAATATACATTCCTATATATGAGTCATACATTTTTTGGTATCTGAAATCGCACGAATCGTGGTGTTTAGAAAATAGGGCTACGGTGTTTTTATGAAAAAGTACATCCTTTGAAATATCCGTAGTATCCCTTGGCCTGTCTTTAAAATACTCACGATTCGTTAGTTTTGGAAATAAGTATGACTCATGCCCAGTCTAACATCTACTAAGTAAATTACAGTACTAAACTAACATACTAATCGAAAGGGGTAAGGAAAACCATCTAAGTATGAGTCGATATATATATATATATATATATATATATACATATATATATATATATATCATAGTCGGCGATCTCGCCTCAATAGTATCACGTACGAATACAATATATATAATATGACATCCTCGAGTCAAGAGTGCGGATCTATCATCAATATATAGCTCGTACGGTAAATCCATCGTACGGCATCCCAAATCTGGGTACTGGTCATTATCACATTTATCTCATATGGTATCCTAATCATCATATATCGTGAACCGGGTGTACCGATCTAAGTCTAGTACAATACTGATACCATCTACATAAATATATGCGTGTGTATGAAACACATCGCCCAAAGACCCGCTATAATATCATGTCGTATCTCATAATACGAACCAAATCACATCACCGATCTCGTGGCACCATGCCCAATCTCATCGACTCATCTCCAAATATCATATACTATCCTCATTATCCATGTATATGTATACGTATATGTATGTGTATACAGACACACACACACACACATACATAGTCCCATACCTATGTGTGTGTATATATATACACATATCCCCATATACACATAAGAAAATAAAATGCATGCAAGTGTATGTGTAAACCTTATTCTAGGGTTCGCGACTAAGAAACTGACTAAGTTACTTCTAATACCCTAAAACTAACTCATGAACATCTAACATCTTACTCACTAATCATCCAAGTTTCACGACACAATTGTAGGGTTAGCATAGCACCTTATGAAGGTTTTGGCAAGCATCAAACATGCTACTTTAAAATTTTTGGGGTGTTAAACGAACCCTAATCAAGATATTAACTAGAGTATTAGGAATTACATAGCAAGTAAACAACTTTACATCTAAGAGAAAGGGATTACAACCTTTGTAGTCTGTTCCTTCGCTTCATAAGATCCGTGTTGAGGTTCCTTCACTGCGATCAACATGAACTCCGACTCTCGAGTGGCTCCATGAAGAGAAAGATGCAAACTTGCTTCCAATCTTCAACAACAAAGATGATCTACCTTCAAGAAACTCAAGCCCAAGATCTTTCTTCACTAATCAAGTATTAGCAAAGCAAACACCCTAATCTAAGTGGCTAGAATAGATGAGGATGATGAAGTAGGAATTTAGCTCTCATTTGTTTTCAATTTCTCACTCAAAATCATCACATACAAAAAAGCTAGTAAGCTTTTTTCAAGAGCAAGAAGAAGAAGAATTTCATTTGTGATGAATAATGAATTATTGTATATGGTTAGAATTGCAACCATGGGTTAAAGAAAACATCCTTAACTCTTGTAGAGAATAAACCATAGGTTGAGGTTTGGGTTGGGTTAACAAATATCTAAGAAAAAAACAAAAGGAAGCTTCATGAAGCTTCATGCAAAAGCTAACCCAAATGCTAACCCAAATCAAACCCTAACTTGTTTAAACTCCACAAATCATGTTGCATTTGTAACCCTAACTTGTTACAATATTATATATCACATATATAATATATTTTTGTAACAAAATAAAATAATACAATAAACATATATCATAAATATATATCAATGTATTATCCAAGTGAGAAAAAGAATCTTTAAGTGAGTTTATATTAGTTAATGTAACTTAATATATCACATATATAATTATATATTAAATTATCGAATCAACACTTAATCCGATAATCCGGCTATATCGCATATAACCGACTAATATAATCTGTATCTATTCATCGAATCAACAGTTGAACCGATGACCCGGCTATATCACATATACCCGGACGATATCATATATCGCGAGAATGCAATATGATATCTCATATCGTAATATTCTCGGTCCCGCACATATCACATATGTGCTCCTACTCCGTTTTGCCTGAGCCAGGAAACCTCTGTGTAGGACTCTAAAGAATCGTCAATACGCCGGCAGTAGGTGATGATCATATCAAACACCCACAAGCTGCAAGCGGTCAGCTAAACGCAACAGCCACCCAGGTATTGAGCAATCGGAAGATCAAAAAGCAAGCCTGTACATTCTCCTATGAATCCAACCAGTAACACTCCCGTACAGTCTGGTCTCTTCGTTTGATATGTCGCATATCTCGCCTAGGGGTGGTAACGTCAGACCCCAGTAGCTTGATAAGTCGTGTCGATATGAGGTCCATAACAGTTCGAGAAACTACTGATAATACTTACCTGTAAATCTCAGAAACCTTGGCCAGGGATTTCTAGTTATAGCCAATCGAACACAGCGCAACATCAACTCCCTATACCGGGAGAGACGAAACCCATCCTATCGCTCATTGCCTCCATGTGATTCGGGACTGTACCCAAAAGACACCATTTTGCACGCCCTCTTGGACGTGGTATGATGGAAATCAAAGCACAGTGTGATTCACACAAGAATCTATGACGATCTCGGGTCTACAGACTAACCTATACCAGTGTCACCAGAGACCTACCATCTGACATGAGGTATAATACCATCTGGGAGTTCTCGGCGAGTCCGTCCAGTGTACCCAATCTCCACTGAGCACCCGTATACCTTCTCTGATGTCAAACACCAATGTATATGGCATCATCCATCGCCCATCATATGGGTCGAGAAGCGTATATGCTAGTCTACTCTGGTATATCGATGCCCTGTCTCGATACACCTACGACTAGGAACAGTTGAAGGATGTACTTAACGACTACTCTGTCCCCACTAGTATGATCTGCATCATAGTCCTGGTAGTCAAGTACTCATCCTAAGGGCTTTATCAACATGTAACATAGAGAAAATTAGAGTACATGTTAAGATAAAGAGAAACCAGATAGCATACTATCATGTCGAGCAAAAAGTTCCTCCCTATATATGTCCAAGCATCCACTACAATATACATCGTATGTACAGTAATGGCCTCTAGGGCATACATATCACTAATAATCTCCCACTTGCACTAGGGCCATCTGTTGTGGTATCGCATACCCAACAATCAGCTGTGGTTGAAGTATCTCATACTCAACCATTCCATAAAAGTTTATACAGGGAAATAAGACTTTGTAAGTGAATCCGCACTGTTGTCACACAATGGCATAAGCCACAACTCCATTGTCACACAATGGCAGGAACGAAGTTCATCTCATGAACTTATATATGTCCAGACTGTCTCTTTGGTAGCATCCTTGGTAACGATGTATCTTGCCTTTAATCGTCTAGTAAGTCACGGTATCTAGCTTGGAACTCTTCCAACAGACCGTCCCTCCGCTGAGGGTAAAGACAATGCCTATGACTGACATTCAGTCGTCTTTATCACCCTGAAACCTTTCCAGTGATTCTCCCCAGGATCGATTGATACCATCTCACTACAACTAGTGAGAATCCAAACATCCAATTAGATCTATCTCATAGATCCATAACCCAGGATTTAGGAGGTATCACCTTGATCCTATATATAGAATCTTTGTGATAAGAGGATATTGACCGAGCGTAGCATAGGAAACTCCTTCCCTATCAAGAGTATGTCATCCACGTATTATACGAGGATCACCACCATACACTCTACTACCTTTTTGTATATACAAAGTTCATCTACCATTTTGATGAAGTCAAACTCTTCGACTACTATCAAAACAGACGTTCCAACTCCACGATTCCTGATTTATCATATAAAACATCTTGCACACATTTCCGCTGCTCCCACTGTCTACGATGCCTTCTGGATGTGTGCTTATAGACGCTCTCTTCCAAATCACATAAAACTCGGGAAAAATTCCAACACTTGAAAGTTTTTCGTGTCGGGAAAAAGTAAGTTACTGATATCCGTTCGAACCTTTCGACACGTTCTAAATTATCCGGAAAAACTAAACGATGTTAAACTTTCCGATTGAATCAACGAATTCTAAAGATCTCCAAAAAACTCAACACTTGAGTAATATTAAAAATTCCCAGAAGAATAACGTAATACCTACGGATCACCTATTGAAGAACGATCCCTGAATCATCAGCTTCGACCGCGGAACCGCCGCCAATAGCAAGGTTTGGCGGCGGTTCCGTGGTGGCTTGATGGACTTAGGGAATCATACTTCATAGATATCCATACAATCACCTGCTTAATTTTCTGAGTATTTTTAATACAGAAAAAACCAAAATTTTTAAAAATTTCCAGAGAGGGGGTCCAAAATCATATTTCGGGGTTCGATCGGACTTTTAACTTCGTCTACACATCGCCAAATGCTTTAGCTTGTCTTTGATACCACTGTAGGGTTAGCATAGTGTAGGGTTAGCTTAGCACATTAGAAAGGTTTTGGCAAGCATCAATCATGCTACTTTTAAATTTTTGGGGTGCTAAACAAACCCTAACCAAGATCTTAACTAGAGACATAGGGTAAACAAAGCAAGTAAACAACTTTACTTCTAAGAGTTTGGGAATAAAACCTTTGTAGTCCGTTCTTTCGCTTCATAAGCTCCGTGTTGAGGTCCTTTCGCTGCGATCATCAAGTACCCAGACTCTATAGAGGCTCCATGAAGAGAAAGATGCAAGCTTGTTCCAATCTTCAACAACTAAGATGATCTACCTTAAAGAATCTCAAGCCCAAGCTCTAGCTTCACTAATCAAGTATTAGCAAAGCAAAAACCCTAATTTAAGTGGCTAGAATAGATGAGGATGATGAAGTAGGAATTTAGCTCTCATTTGTTTTCAATTTCTCACTCAAAATCATCACATACAAAAATGCTAGTAAGCTTTTCCAAAGGAAGAAGAAGAAGAAATCTATTTGTGATGAATAATGAATTAATTGTTATGGTTACAAATCAACCATGGGTTAAGAATGAAGACTTAACCCATGTAGAGAGTAAACTAGGGTAAAGGGTTTGGGTTGAGTTAATAAATATCAACACAAAATATCAATGGTCAAAGTCAAAGCTTCATGAAAGCTCCATCCAAGCTTAACCCTAATCCAAACCCTAACCATATTTAAAATCCACAAAACATGTTGCATTTTTAACCCTAACATGTTACAATATTATATATCACATATACAATATTTATTGTAATAAAATAAAATAATACAATTAACATATATCACATATATATCAATGTATTATCCAAGTGAGAAAAAGAATCTTTAAGTGAGCTTATATTAGTTAATGTAATATAATATATCAAATATATAATTATATTTTAAATAATCGAATCAACACTTGATCCGATAATCCGGCTATTTCACAAATAACCGACTAATATAACAAGTATCAGTTCATCGAATCAACACTTGATCCGATGATCCGGCTATATCACATATACCCGGCCGATATCACATATCACGAGAATTTAATACGGTATCGCATACTCGTATTATTCTCGGTCCCGCACATATCCCATATGTGCTCCTACTCCATTTTACCTGAGCCAGGAAACCTCTATGTAGGACTCTAAAGAATCGTCAATACACCGGCAGTAGGTGATGATCATATCAAATACCCACAAGCTGCAAGCGGTCAGCTAAACGTAACAGCCACCCAGGTATTGAGCAATCAGAAGATCAACAAGCAAGCCTGTACATTCTCCTGTGAATCCAACCAGTAACACTCCCGTACAGTCCGGTCTCTTCGTCTGATATTTCGCATATCTCGCCTAGGGGTGGTAAACGTCAGACCCCAGTAGCTTGATAAGTCGTGTCGATATGAGATCCATAACAGTTCGAGAAACTACAGATAACACTTACCAGTAAATCTCAGCAACCCTGGCCCGGGATTTCTAGTTCTAGCCAATTGAACACAGCGCAACATCAACTCCCTATACCGGGAGAGACGAAACCCCTCCTATCGCTCATTGCCTCCATGTGATTCGGGACTGTACCCAAAAGCCACCGTTTTGCACGCCCTCTTGGACGTGGTATGATGGAAATCAAAGCACAGTGGGAATCACACAAGACTTTATGACGATCTCGGGTCTACAGACTAACCTGTACCAGTGTCACCAGAGAACTGCCATCTGACGTGAGGTATAATACCATTTGGGAGTTCTCGGCGAGTCCGTCCAGTGTACCCAGTCTACACTGAGCACCCGTATACCTTCTCTGATTTCAAACACCAATGGATATGGGATCATCCATCGCCCAACATATGGATCAAGAAGCGCATACGCTAGTCTACTCTGGAGTATCGATGCCCTGTTTCGGTACTCCCACGACTAGGAACATTTGAAGGATGTACTTGGCGACTACACTGTCCCCACTGGTTTGATCTGCATCATAGTCCTGGTAGTCAAGCACTCATCCTATGGGCTTTATCAACATGTAACATAGAGACAATTAGAGCACATGTTAAGATAAAGAGCAACCAGATAGCATACTATCATGTCGAGCAAGAAAGTCCTCCCTATATATGTCCAAGCATCCACTACAATAAACATCGTATACTGGGAAATAGGCCTTCGTGAGTGGATCCGTGTTGTTGTCCTCCGTGTCTACTCTCCTAACCTCGATCTCCCTGGAGATCAACCATCTCTATGATCAGGCGATACTGTCTATGAATATATCTGGATCTTTGATGGGACGGGGGTTCCTAGGCATAAGCCACAACTCCATTGTCACACAATGGCAGGAACGAAGTTCATCTCATGAACTAAAATATATCCAGACTGCCTCCTTGGTGACGATGTATCCTTCCTTTAATAGTCTAGTAAGTCATGGTATCTAGCTTGGAACTCTTCCAACATACCGTCCCTCCACTGAGGGTAAAGACTGTGCCTGTGACTGACATTCAGTCGTGCTTATCACCCTGGAACCTTTCCAGTGATTCTCCCCAGGATCGATTGATACCATCTCACTACAACTAGTGAGAATCCTAACATCCAATTAGATCTATCTCATAGATTCATAATCTAGGATTTAGAGGTATCACTTTGATCCTATATAGAGAATCTTTTTGATAAGAGGAGATTGACCGAGCGTAGCATAGGAAACTCCTTCCCTATCATGAGTATGTCATCAACGTACTATACGAGGATCACCACCATACTCTCTACTACCTTTTTGTATATACAAGGTTCATCTATCATTTTGATGAAGTCAAACTCTTCGACTACCATAAAAAAGAATGTTCCAACTCCGCGATGCCTGATTTATCACATAAAACATCTTGCACACATTTCCGCTGCTCCCACTGTCTACGAAGCCCTCTGGATGTGTGCTTATAGACGCTCTCTTCCAAATCACAATTTAGAAAAGCAGTCATCACACCCAACCACCAGATATCGTAGTCATTGTATGTAGCAGTGGCAAGTAGGATCTGGATGGACTTAAGCATAGCTTTTTAAGTCTCAACTTGTCCATGTACACCAAGTAATCTTCTCAAGATATACTTGCTCCTGATGGGGATTTAACCCTTAAGATAAAGCAACCAAAGTCCATACTTTGTTGGTGTATAAGGATTCCATCTCAGATCGCTAAGCATCCAGCCATTCTCACAGAGTCCCCACTCCTGATGGCCTGCTCGAAACTAGTTGGGTCATCATCTCATGATGCAATCCTCTCTCCCACTGTCATAGAGAAACCGAAGTATCTCTCAGGTGGATGAGGAACCCTACCAGATCGGCGGAGAGGACGAGGTTCGTTGGAAACTATTGATTCCTCCGGGTTTACCAAATCATCAGCTGCAGTTTGTATAGCTGGAACTTCTTCCAGTTCTACCTCATAACCACTAATTTCTTCACAAGAAATTTCCTTTCCCAAAGGTGGCATACTGAGAAAACATCTCTTGTTCCTCAGTTTGGTAGAAGATATTCCCTTGCGAATGTTTGGGATATCCAACAAACGTCCACAGAACTGTCCTTGCCTCGAGCATGTCCGGATTTTGCTTTTGACATATGCCGGACAACCCCAAATCTTATCTTCCTTAAGAGATGGGCTCTTCCCATACCATATCACATATGGAGTGGTAGGTATCTGATTTGGTTGGAACCCTATTCAATAGGTATGCAACTTCTCAAGTGCATAGCCCCAAAAGAAAATAGGCAACTCAGTAGTACTCATCATAGAGCACACCATATCACATAGGGTGCGATTGCTCCGCCCCGATACACCGACATGCTGTGGTGTATACGGAGGAGTAATGCTGAGAGAGAATCTCATTCTCCTTTAGAATAGTCTAGGAATTCCGTGCTCAAGTATTCTCCTCCGTGATCTTATCAAAGGACATAATACTTATACCCATTTTTGGTTCTCTACTTCTAACTTAAATTCTGTGAATATGTCAAAAGCTTCGGACTTGTGTTTCAACAGGAACATATGTCTAAATCTTGAGAGATCATCAGTGAATGTAATAAAGTACAAAGAACCGGTCCTGGCATATGTAGACAGGGGACTTTCATACATCAGCATGTATCAATCCCAAGAGTTCAGTAACTCTTTCTCTGTTTCCAATAAACGGAGCTATGCTCAACTTATCTTGTGACATGACCGGCAAGTTTCACAAGATGTAAATTCAAACTAGTTTAAATATGCATCTTTACGTAACTTTAGCTAGTCGGGTCGCATCGATATGACCTATTCTATAATGCCTCAAGAAGGATTCGTTCTTTTATGAACTCTTCCTCTTGTGTGTGTTATGTACATTAAGAACTGTGGTTTGATTTAGAACGTCTATGCTTTTAGATAACGTGCCTGAACCGATCAACTCTTGATATAGGAAATGTTCAAAACATTATCCAACAATACAAAATTATATCCTTCTTTACTAATAAAGAGACTGATATGATGTTGTATATCAGGTTCGGTATCTAATAACATTCGTTCAGAATCATTGTATTCTGGTAATACAGGGTGATAACTGCCAACAGACTTGGCTGCAACACTTGCATCATTTCCAACTCTTGAAACTTATCACCCGTTCTCTGTTCTCTACATTTCTCTAGCCCATGTAATAGATTACATTTGCGGGATCCTGATCCGGTATCTCATACCCAGGACGTAAAGGATACTGAGAAACAGTTCTCGGTAATGAACACACCCGAAGATGATGCATCAGCATGCACTTTCTTCGTTTGGGCGGCACGAGAATTCTGGTAATCCCCTATTTTCTGCTCGGTCTTATAACAATTATAAGTTGGAGCGGGGCCAATGTTCCCCAGCGCAGTATAACAAGCGGGTTCGATAAATACATCCATATTATTATCTTGATTAAGGCGTGGCATGGTCGCTATCTGGAGAGAGAGAGAAGAAAACACTCAGCGTATGCTCTTGCAAGATTAGATTGGTTATTAATATATCTAATCAGGATGTCTCCCACTATTTTAGTCAAATCTTCCTTCAAACCCTAAATGGAAAGACTAGCCGGGATTAATTACACCCTACAAGTTCTCCAATCTTTCAGCCAGGCCAGTGCCGGTACTTTGAGGGAGGTTCCCCGTACTTTCGCACGGACCTAATTAAAGTAAACCTCGTTTTCCTAGAGGCTTAACCCCGTTGACACTTTTCTAGACACCTACTTGATCGGCTAATTGTAATGTGTAAAACTTTCCCAGTAGTAACTCTTACTCGCAGCGGGTATCGGGAACCAACTATCTCATAAAAGGTATGCACTCTCATTGCAAATTTCAACACTTGAAATTCCCGATAATATTTTGCCCGAGCGATCTATGACCTTGACAAGGTCAACAAACTATAGACCGCAAGTCAAGTTCAACCCGTCATTTCCCGATTGAATTAAACCACCCGCATGACCCTTGACAAGGTCAACAAAGTCACACGACTACCCTAACTCAATCGCATCATATGCTTTTGCAGATAAGAATAAATAGCTACCGCACACTATGCCTTGACAAGGTCAACAAACGCAACACGAATACTATGAAATACTTATGTGAAATGACGGAGGGCTACGTCAGGTTTTTAAGAAGACCTTTTACTTAATGAACTTGATATCGTTGTAGAATCGAGTGATTTTAAATAGAATGTTTTTGAGGCCTTTTCTAGTTTTGCTAAAGAGATCACTCTCGGTGAAGGGATCTCGGCTCTTTCCTTATCGAATAAGGTGCAGGATATTTCACAAATATCACTATGCAAAGCAAAAACTATAGAAACAATCAAAAGACAAACCGAGTTTGTAGCATCTGCTAGTTTCGCTAAAGTGGTCACTCCCGGTGAAGGGATCTCGGCTCTTTCCTTATCGAATAAGGTGCTAGATATTCTACAAGGAATACCGCTATACAAAGCAAGAACTAGAGCTACCAGTTTTTAAACAAGTTTCTACAACATCTTTAGGTTTCTTTTAGTTTCATTAATCTCATTAATGAAGTCAAATTTTATTATGCTTCACAAGCATCAGATATGAAACGAAATCAACAATATAACATATATCTCATATATATAATATAAACATTCGTCTCAGGCAGTAATATGATCTCATCACAGAACATTGCAGCAGAAGAACAAATATGAAATATTGGATATACTAGGATTTCCATGTTTTATACGAGCATGTATAAAACGCGGATTCCACGGTCGCGATGAATAGCCAATCCCACACCCCTAGACCCCTACGAGAGCGGCAAGAAACCCTACCAATTCTAGAGTTAGGACACCCGGTCTCGACTCCTCGAGATGGTCTCAACCTGAACCCTAAAACCCGGTTACTTGTGCTCCCCGCCTTGGGTCTATCCTAACACGGAAAAGTAAATAATATACAATGGTGACATCATTCTCAACCCGGAAGTTCCCCAATAAAAGAATATTACATACAATGAATTTTACATGAATGAAAATGAAAAAATCTCATCTCACATAAACCCCCCGGCTATTCAAAACACGATGATCCAATATAACATATCACAGCAACACATAACATCACATGTCATCAACGTAAGTAAATATGCGTATCCCAGTCGTCGTTGATGTATAGCAACGAAACTGGCGATACACCACATATTACACTTACGGTCGCAGAAAAGAAAGTGTAAAACTACAACAGTTGGAATCCGCAACCTCCTTAGACATCTCATGCCTAACCAAATGAATTCCTTAGACATCGCATGCCTAACAATTATAAACCCCTTATTTTAGTCTCAATATCGAAAACGCTTTTCAATATCAAGTCAGGCAATTCAACAAGATTCCTGACATCCTGATCGAATGCTCGTCGGAAACTTTAGTAGACGTCCGCACCCCCGGATGCCGTCGACGGAGTGCACTAAGGCGGAACACCGCTGCCGCGAGCACCCGAACGGATGCTTTTGGCGACGGGGTTCTCCTACAGTCACTTGGTCGGGGCTATGGGGCGTGGCTATCTATTAAGTTTACTCGGCGAGTATCCGCGTACGCTACGTAATTGCGACAGACTTTTGATCACATAAAAATCCCGTGGCAACCTATCAAATGAGACCAAAAACTGCTAGATTTATAACATTCAAATTAGTTATCTCATAACTACTTGTGGATTCCAAATATTGTATCATATTCCAGATAAATAGACACTGTTAAACTTTCCGATCGAATAAACAAACACCCAAGATTTCCCAAAAAGCTCAACACTTGAGCGGAGTCCAAAAAATCCCAGAACATGTCACAGCCCCAATGAACCAGCCGTAGAAGGGTCAAACCAACGCCTCACATGTGGCAACACTAAACTACCACAAACCCTAGGGTTCAGTGGCAGTTTTGATGGTCACATAATCGAGTTAAGGTTACGTTCTTCTAGAGGGTCCACAGATATGCTTGCATGTTTTTTTTCGAAAGATTCAAACTCGGGAAAAATTCCAACAATTGAAAGTTTTTCGTGTCGGGAAAAAGTGAGTTATTGATATCCGTTCGAACCTTTCAACAAGTTCTAAATTATCCGGAAAAACTAAACGATGTTAAGCTTTCCGATCGAATCAACGAATTCTAAAGATCTTTAGAAAACTCAACACTTGAGTAATATTAAAAATTCCCAGAAGCATAACGTAATACCTACGGATCACCTGTTGAAGAACGATCCCTGAATCCTCAGCTTCGACCAAGGAACCACCGCCAATAGCAAGGTTTGGCCGTGGTTCCGCGGTGGCTTGATGGACTTAAGGAATCGTACTTCACAGATATCCATACAATCACCTACTTATTTTTCTGAGTATTTTTAATACGGAAAAAACCAAATTTTTTAAAAATTTCCAGAGAGGGGGTCCAAAATCATATTTCAGGGTTCGATCGGACTTTTAACTTCGTCTAAACATCGCCTAATGCTTTAGCTTGTCTTTGATACCACTGTAGGGTTAGCTTAGTACCTCAGCAAGGTTTTGGCAAGCATCAATCATGCTACTTTAAAATTTTTGGGTTGCTAAACAAACCCTAACTAAGATCTTAACTAGAGACATAGGGTAAACAAAGCAAGTAAACAACTTTACTTCTAAGAGTTTGGGATTACAACCTTTGTAGTCCGTTCCTTCGCTTCATAAGCTCCGTGTTGAGGTCCCTTCGCTGCGATCATCAAGTACCCGGATTCTAGAGAGGCTCCATGAAGAGAAAGATGCAAGCTTGCTTCTAATATTCAACAACTAAGATGATCTATCTTGAAGAATCTCAAGCCCAAGCTCTTGCTTCACTAATCAAGTATTAGCAAAGCAAACACGCTAATCTAAGTGGCTAGAATAGATGAGGATGATGAAGTAGGAATTTAGCTCTCATTTGTTTTCAATTTCTCACTCAAAGTCATAACATACCAAAAAGCTAATAAGCTTTTTCATAGGAAGAAGAAGAAGAAATCTATTTGTGATGAATAATGAATTAATTGTTATGGTTACAAATCAACCATGGGTTAAGAATGAATACTTAACCCATGTAGAGAGTAAACTAGGGTAAAGGGTTTGGGTTGGGTTAATAAATATCAACACAAAATATCAATGGTCAAAGTCAAAGCTTCATGAAAGCTCCATCCAAGCTTAACCCTAATTCAAACCCTAACCATATTTAAACTCCACAAAACATGTTGCATTTGTTACCCTAACATATTACAATATTATATATCACATATACAATATTTATTGTAACAAAATAAAATAATACAATTAACATATATCACATATATATCAATGTATTATCCAAGTGAGAAAAAGAATTTTTAAGTGAGCTTATATTAGTTAATGTAATATAATATATCAAATATATAATTATACATTAAATAATCGAATCAACACTTGATCCGATAATCCGGCTATTTCACAAATAACCGACTAATATAACAAGTATCAGTTCATCGAATCAACACTTGATCCGATGACCCTGCTATATCACATATACCCGGACGATATCACATATCACGAGAATCTAATACGGTATCGCATACTCGTATTATTCTCGGTCCCGCACATATCACATATGTGCTCCTACTCCGTTTTTCCTGCGCCAGGAAACTTCTGTGTAGTACTCTAAAGAATCGTCAATACGCCGGCAGTAGGTGATGATCATATCAAACACCCACAAGCTGCAAGCGGTCAGCTAAACGTAACAGCCACCAAGATATTGAGCAATCAGAAGATCAACAAGCAAGCATGTACATTCTCCTGTGAATCCAACCAGTAACACTCCCGTACAGTCCGGTCTCTTCGTCTGATATGTCGCATATCTCGCCTATGGGTGGTAAACGTCAGACCCCAGTAGCTTGATAAGTCGTGTCGATATGAGATCTATAACAGTTCGAGAAACTACTGATAACACTTACCCGAAAATCTCAGCAACCTTGGCCAGGGATTTCTAGTTATAGCCAATCGAACACAGCCCAACATCAACTCTTTAGACCGGGAGAGACGAAACCCCTCCTATCGCTCATTGCGTCCATATGATTCGGGATTGTACCCAAAAGACACCGTTTTGCATGCCCTCTTGGACGTGGTATGATGAAAATCAAAGCACAGTGGGAATCACACAAGACTCAATGACGATCTCGGGTCTACAGACTAACCTGAACCAGTGTCACCAGAGAACTGCCATATGACGTCCGGTATAATACCATCTGGGAGTTCTTGGCGAGTCCGTCCAGTGTACCCAGTCTCCACTGAGCACCCGTATACCTTCTCTGATGTCAAACACCAATGGATATGGGATCTTCTCTCGCCCATCATATGGGTTGAGAAGTGCATACGCTAGTCTACTCTAGAGTATCGATGCCCTGTCTCGGTACTCCCACGACTAGGAACATTTGAAGTATGTACTCGGCGACTACACTGTACCTACAGTATGATCTGCATCATAGTCCTGGTAGTCATACTCATCCTATGGGCTTTATCAACATGTTACATAGAGACAATTAGAGCTCATGTTAAGATAAAGAGCAACCATATAACATACTATCATGTCGAGCAAGAAAGTCCTCCCTATATATGTCCAAGCATCCACTACAATATACATCGTATGTACAGTAATGGCTTCTAGGGCATACATATTACTAACTATCTCCCACTTGCACTAGGGCCATCTGTTGTGGTATCGCATACCCAACAATCAGCTGTGGTTGAAGTATCTCATAATCAACCATCCCATAAAAGTCTCTACTGGGAAATAGGCCTTTGTGAGTGGATCCGTGCCGTTGTCCTCCGTGTCTACTCTCCTAACCTCGATCTCCCTGGAGATCAACCATCTCCATGATCAGGCGATACTGTATATGAATATGTCTGGATCTTTGATGGGACGGGGGTTCCTAGGCATAAGCTACAACTCCATTGTCACACAATGGCAGGAATGAAGTTCATCTCATGAACTAAAATATATCCAGACTGCCTCTTTGGTAGCATCATTGGTAACAATGTATCTTGCCTTTAATCTTCTAGTAAGTCACAGTATCTAGCTTGGAACTCTTCCAACATACGGTCCCTCCACTGAGGGTAAAGACAGTGCCCGTGACTGACATTCAGTCGTCCTTATCACCCTGAAACCTTTCCAGTGATTATCCCAGGATCGATTGATACCATCTCACCATAACTAGTGAGAATCCTAACATCCAATTAGATCTATCTCATAGATCCATAATCCAGGATTTAGGAGGTATCACTTTGATCCTATATACAAAATCTTTGTGATAAGAGGAGATTGACCGAGCGTAGCATAGGAAACTCCTTCCCTATCATGAGTATGTTATCCACGTACTATACGAGGATCATCTCCATACTCTCTACTACCTTTTTGTATATACAAGGTTCATCTACCATTTTGATGAAGTCAAACTCTTCGACTACCATCAAAACAGACGTTCCAACTCCGTGATGCCTGATTTATCACATAAAACATCTTGCACACATTTCCGCTGCTCCCACTGTCTACGAAGCCCTCGGCTGTGTGCTTATAGACGCTCTCTTCCAAATCACTATTTAGAAAAGCAGTCATCACACCCAACCGCCAGATATCGTAGTCATTGTATGTAGCAGTGGCAAGTAGGATCTGGATGGACTGAAGCATAGCTTTGAAAGTCTCAACTTTTCCATGTACACCAAGTAATCTTCTCAAGATATACTTGCTCCTGATGGGGATTTAACCCTTCAGATAAAGTAACCAAAGTCCATACTTTGTTGGTGTATAAGGATTCCATCTCAGATCGCTAAGCATCCTGCCATTCTCACAGAGTCCCCACTCCTGATGGCCTGCTCGAAACTAGTTGGGTCACCATCTCATGATACAATCCTCTCTCCCACTGTCATAGAGAAACCGAAGTATCTCTCAGGTGGATGAGGAACCCTACTAGATCGGCGGAGATGCTGAGGTTCGTTGGAAATTATTGAATCCTCGGTTCTACCAAATCATCAGCTGCAGTTTGTTTTAATTGGAACTACTTCCAGTTCTACCTTATGATTACTAATTTCTTCACAAGAAATTCCCTTTCCGTAAAGGTGGCATGCCGAGAAAACAAAACATCTTTTGTTCCTCAGTTTGGTAGAAGATATTCCCTTGCTAATGCTTGGGATATCCAACAAACGTCCACAGATCTGTCCTTGCCTCGAGCTTGTCCGGATTTTTCTTTTGACATAGGCCGGACAACCCAAATCTTAACATCTTTAAGAGATGGGCTCTTCCCATACCATATCACATATGGAGTGGTAGGTATCTGATTTGGTTGGAACCCTATTCAATAGGTATGCAACTTCTCAAGTGCATAACCCTAAAAGAAAATAGGCAACTCAGTAGTACTCATCATAGAGCACACCATATCACATAGGGTGCGATTGCTCCGCCCCGATACACCGACGTGCTGTAGTGTATACGGAGGAGTAATGCTGAGAGAGAATCTCATTCTCCTTTAGAATAGTCCAGGAATTCCGTGCTCAAGTATTATCCTCCTTGATCTCATCAAAGGACATAATACTTATACTCGTTTTTTGTTCTCTACTTCTAACTTATATTCTGTGATTATCTCAAAAGTTTCGGACTTGTGTTTCAACAGGAACATATGTCTGAATCTTGAGAGATCATCAGTGAATGTAATTAAGTACAAAGAACCTGTCCTGGCATATGTAGACATGAGACTATCATACATCATCATGTATCAATCCCAAGAGTTCAGTAACTCTTTCTCTGTTTCCAATAAACGGAGCTATGGTCATCTTATCGTTGTGATATGACCGACAAGTTTTACAAGATGTAAATCCAAACTAATTTAAATATGCATCTTTATGTAACTTCAGCTAGTCGGGTCGCATTGATATGACCTAGTCTACAATGCCTTAAAAAGGATTCGTTCATTTCTGAACTCTTTCTCTTGTGTGTGTTCTGTATATTAAGAACTGTAGTTTGATTTAAAACGTCTATGCTTTTAGATAACGTGCCTGAACCGATCAACTCTTGATATAGGAAATGTTCAAAACATTATCCAACAATACAAAATTATATCATTCTTTACTAATAAAGAGACTGATATGATGTTGTATATCAGTTTCGGTATCTAATAACATTCGTTCAGAATCAATGTATTCTGGTAATACAGGGTGATAACTGCCAACAGACTTGGCTGCAACACTTGCATCATTTCCAACTCTTGAAACTTATCACTCGTTCCCATGTAACAGATTACATTTGCGGGATCCTGATCCGGTATCTCATACCCTGGACGTAAAGGATACTGAGAAACAGTTCTCGGTAATGAACACACCCGAAGATGATGCATCAGCATGCACCTTCTTCGTTTGTGCGGCACAAGAATTCTGGTAATCCTCTATTTCCTACACTGTCTTATAACAATTATAAGTTGGTGCGAGACCAACATTCCCCAGCGCAGTATAACAAGCGGGTTCAGTCAATACATCCATATTATTATCTTGATTAAGGCGTGACATGGTCGCTACCTGGAGAGAGAGAGAGAAGAAAACACTCAGCGTATGCTCTTGCAAGATTAGATTGGTTATTAATATATCTAATCAGGATGTCTCCCACTGTTTTAGTCAAATCTTCCTTCAAACCCTAAAAGGAAAACTAGCCGGGATTAATTACACCCTACAAGTTCGCCAATCTTTCAGCCAGGTCAGTGCCGGTACTTTTAGGGAGGTTCCCTGTGCTTTCGCTCGGACCTAATTAAAGTAAACCTCGTTTTCCCAGAGGCTTAACCCCGTTGACACCTTTCTAGACACCTACTTGATCAGCTAATTGTAATGTGTAAAACTCTCCCAGGAGTAACTCTTACTCGCAGCGGGTACCGGGATCCAACTATCTCATAGAAGGTATGCAATCTCATTGCAAATTTCAACTCTTGAAATTCCCAATAATATTTTACCCCTAGCATCCTATCACCTTGACGAAAGCCAACAAACCATAGGCTACTAGTCAAGTTTAACCCGTCATTTCCCGATTGAATTAAACCCACCCGCACGACCTTTGACGAAAGCCAACAAAGTCGCACGACTACCCTAACTCAATCGCATCATATGCTTTTATAGATAAGCATAAACAGCTACCTCACACTACGCCTTGACGAAAGCCAACAAACGTAGCACGAATATTATGAAGTACTTATCTGAAATGACGGAGGGCTACGACGGGTTTTTAAGAAAACCCTTTGCGTAATGAACTTGATATCGTTGTAGAATCGTGTGATTTTAAATGGAATGTTTTTGAGGCCTTTTCTAGTTTTGTAAAGAGGTCACTCCCGGTGAAGGGATCTCGGCTCTTTCCTCATCGAATAAGGTGCAGGATATTTCACAAATATCACTATGCAAAGAAAAAACTATAAAAACAATTAAAAGACAAACCGAGTTTGTAGCATCTGCTAGTTTCGCTAAAGAGGTCACTCCCGATGAAGGGATCTCGGCTCTTTCCTTATCGAATAAGGTGCTGGATATTCTACAAGAAATACCGCTATGCAAAGCAAGAACTAGAGCTACCAGTTTTTTTTAAACAAGTTTCCACAAAATCTTTATGTTTCTTTTATTTCATTAATCTCATTAATGAAGTCCCTTTTTATTATGCTTCACAAGCATTACATTTGAAACGAAATCAGCAATATAACATATATCTCATATATATAATATAAACATTCGTCTCAGGCAGTAATATGATCTCATCATAGAACATTGCAGCAGAAGATAACATATGAAATATTTGATATACTAGGATTTCCGTGTTTTATGCGAGCCTGTATAAAAGCGGATTCCAAGGTCATGATGAATAGCCAATCCCACACCCCTAGACCCCTACGAGAGCGGCAAGCAACCCTACCAATTCTAGAGTTAGGACACCCAGTCTCGACTCCTCGAGATGGTCTCCCACTGGACCCTAGAACCCGGTTACTTATGCTCCCCGCCTTGGGTCTATCCTAATGCGGAAAAGTAAATAATATACAATGGTGATATCATCCTCAACCCGGAAGTGCCCCAATAAAAGAATATTACATACAATGAATTTTACACGAATGAAAATAAAAACCCACATCTCACATAAAACCCCCGGCTATTCAAAACGCGACGATCCCATTTAACATATCACAGCAACACATAATATCACATATCATCAACGTAAGTAAATATGCATATCCCAATTGTCGTTGATGTATAGAAATGAAACCGGTGATACACCACATATTACACTTACGGTTGCAGAAAAGAAAGTGTAAAACTACAACAGTTGGAATCTGCAACCTCCTTTGACATCTCATGCCTAACTAAATGAATTCCTTAGACATCGCATGCCTAACAATTATAAACCCCGCATTTTTGTCTAAATATCGAAAACTCTTTTCAATATCAAGTCGGACAATTCAACAAGATTCCCGACATCCTGATCGAATGCTCGTCGGAAACTTTAGTAGACGGCCGCACCCCCGATGCCGTTGACGAAATGCAATAAGGCGGAACTCCGCTGCCTCGAGCACCCGAACGGATGCTTTTGGCGACGGGGTTCTCCTACAGTCACTTGGTCGGGGCTATGGGGCATGGCTATCTAATAAGTTTACTCGGCGAGTATCCGCGTACGCTACGTGATTGCGACGGACTTTTTATCACATCAAAATCCTGTGGCAACCGATCAAATGAGACTAAAAACTGCTAGATTTATAACATTCAAATTAGTTATCTCATAACTACTTGTGGATTCCAAATATTGTATCACATTCCAGATAAATAGACAATGTTAAACTTTCCGATCGAATAAACAAACACCCAAGATTTCCCTTTAGTTCTCAACAGTTGAAATTAGTTCAAAAGCATCCATCACATGCCACAGTACCAATGGTCCAGCCGTAGAAGGGTCAAACCAACGCCTCATATGTGGCAACGCCGTACTGCTACAAACCCCAAGGTTTAAAGGCTGACGGTCACATAATCGAGTTAAGGTTTTAGTTCTTCTAGAGGGTCCACCGCGTTACTTGCACGACTTTGAATGTTCTTTAACTAAGGAAATAATCCAAACTTGGAAATTTTCCGGCAGGGGAAAAAGTGAGTTATTGATATCTGTTCGAACTTTTTAACACGTTCTAAATTACCCAGAAAAACTTAAACGAAGTTAAACTTTCCGATCGAATCAATGAGTTCCCAATATATCCCAGAAAGCTCAACACTTGAGTAGAATTAAAAATTGCCAGAAGCATGAAAAAGTACCCAAGAATAAACCCCTGAAGTATTAGCCCCCAACTCCCAAAGTTGGCCGCAAAACCGCCGCCAAACGCATGGTTTAGCCGCGGTTCCGCGGTCGCTTGAGTGAGTTAGGGCTTCGTACTTCACTGTAATTCTTAGAATTCCCTGCATGATTTTCTGAGTATTTTTAATATGAAAAATTTCAACTTTTTGAAAAATTTCCGGAGAAGGGTTTGTTTCGGGGTTTCGGGGTTCGACCGGACTTCTAATTTCGTCTAGACAACGCCTAAAACTCTAGCTTGGCTCTTATACCACTGTAGGGTTAGCTTAGCACCTTAGCAAGGTTTTGGCAAGTATCAATCATGCTACTTTAAAATTTTTGGGGTGCTAAACAAACCCTAACCAAAATCTTAACTAGAGACATAGGGTAAACAAAGCAAGTAAACAACTTTACTTCTAAGAGTTTGGGATTACAACCTTTGTAGTCCATTCCTTCGCTTCATAAGCTCTGTGTTGAGGTCCCTTGCTGCGATCATCAAGTACCCGGACTCTAGAGAGGCTCCATGAAGAGAAAGATGCAAGCTTGCTTCCAATCTTCAACAACTAAGATGATCTACCTTGAAGAATCTCAAGCCCAAGCTCTTGATTCACTAATCAAGTATTAGTAAATCAAAAACCCTAATCTAAGTGGCTAGAATAGATGAGGATGATGAAGTAGGAATTTAGCTCTCATTTTTTTTCAATTTCTCACTCAAAATCATCACATACCAAAAAGCTAGTAAGCTTTTTCAAAGGAAGAAGAAGAAGAAATCTATTTGTGATGAATAATGAATTAATTGTTATGCTTACAAATCAACCATGGGTTAAGAATGAAGACTTAACCCATGTAGAGAGTAAACTAGGGTAAAGGGTTTGGGTTGGGTTAATAAATATCAACACAAAATATCAATGGTCAAAGTCAAAGCTTCAGGAAGCTTCATGAAAGCTCCATCCAAGCTTAACCCTAATCCAAACCCTAACCATATTTAAACTCCACAAAACATGTTGCATTTGTAATTCTAACATGTTACAATATTATATATCACATATACAATATTTATTGTAACAAAATAAAATAATACAATAAACATATATCACATATATATCAATATATAATCCAAGTGAGAAAAAGAATCTTTAAGTGAGCTTATATTAGTAAATGTAATATAATATATCAAATATATAATTATACATTAAATTATCGAATCAACACTTGATCCGATAATCCGGCTATTTCACAAATAACCGACTAATATAACAAGTATCAGTTCATCGAATCAACACTTGATCCGATGATCCGGCTATATCAAATATACCCGGCCGATATCACATATCGCGAGAATCTAATATGATATCTCATACTCGTATTATTCTCGGTCCCGCACATATCACATATGTGCTCCTACTCTGTTTTTCCTGAGCCAGGAAACCTCTGTGTAGGACTCTAAAGAATCGTCAATACGCCGGCAGTAGATGATGATCATATCAAATACCCACAAGCTGCAAGCGGTCATCTAAACATAACAGCCACCCAGGTATTAAGCAATCAGAAGATCAACAAGCAAGCCTGTACATTCTACTATGAATCCAACCAGTAACACTCCCGTACAGTCCGGTCTCTTCGTCTGATATGTCATATATCTCGCCTAGGGGTGGTAAATGTCAGACCCCAGTAGCTTGATAAGTCGTGTCGATATGAGGTCCATAATAGTTCGAGAAACTACTGATAACACTTATCAGTAAATCTCAGCAACCCTGGCCAGTGATTTCCAGTTATAGCCAATCGAACACAGCGCAACATCAACTCCGTATACCGGGAGAGACGAAACCCATCCTATCGCTCATTGCCTCCATGTGATTCAGGACTGTACCCAAAAGCCACCGTTTTGCACACCCTCTTGGACGTGGTATGATGGAAATCAAAGCACAGTGGGAATCACACAAGACTCTATGATGGTCTCGGGTTTACTGACTAAGCTGTACCAGTGTCACCAGAGAACAGCCATCTGACGTGAGGTATAATACCATCTGGGAGTTCTCGGTGAGTCCGTCCAGTGTACCTAGTCTCCACTGAGCACCCGTATACCTTCTCTGATGTCAAACACCAATGGATATGGGATCATCCATCGCCTATCATATGGGTCAAGAAGCGCATACGCTAGTCTACTCTGGAGTATCGATGCCCTGTCTCGATACTCCCACGACTAGGAACATTTGAAGGATATACTTGGCGACTACATTTTCCCCACTAGTATAATCTGCATCATAGTCCTGGTAGTCAAGTACTCATCCTAAGGGCTTTATCAACATGTAACATAGAGACAATTAGAGCACATTTTAAGATAAAGAGCAACCAGATAGCATACTATCATGTCGAGCAAGAAATTCCTCCCTATATATGTCCAAGCATCGACTACAATATACATCTTATGTACAGTAATGGACTCTAGGGCATACATATTACTAACACATAGCACCTTTTGAAGGTTTTGGCAAGCATCAAACATGCCACTTTAAAATTTTTGGGGTGCTAAACAAACCCTAACCAAGATCTTAACTAGAGTATTAGGAATTACATAGCAAGTAAACAGCTTTACATCTAAGAGAAAGGGATTACAATCTTTGTAGTCCGTTCTTTCGCTTCATAAGCTCCGTGTTGAGGTCCCTTCGCTGCGATCAACATGAACTCTGACTCTTGAGTGGCTCCATGAAGAGAAAGATGCAATCTTGCTTCCAATCTTCAACAACAAAGATGATCTACCTTGAAGAAACTCAAGCCCAAGCTCTTGCTTCACTAATCAAGTCTTAGCAAAGCAAACACCCAAATCTAAGTGGCTATAATAGATGAGGATGATGAAGTAGGAATTTAGCTCTCATTTGTTTCAATTTCTCACTCAAAATCATCACATACCAAAAAGCTAGTAAGCTTTTTTCAAGAGCAAGAAGAAGAAGAATTTCATTTGTGATGAATAATGAATTATTTTATATGGTTAGAATTACAACCATGGGTTAAAAAAAACATCCTTAAATCTTTTAGAGAATAAACCATGGGTTGAGGTTTGGGTTGGGTTAACAAATATCTAAGCAAAAAACAGAAGGAAGCTTCATGCAAAAGCTAACCCAAATAAAACCCTAACTTGTGTAAACTCCACAAATCATGTTTCATTTGTAACCCTAACTTGTTACAATATTATATATCACATATATAATATATTTTTGTAACAAAATAAAATAATACAATTAAAATATATCATATATATATCAATGTATTATTCAAGTGAGAAAAAGAATGTTTAAGTGAGCTTATATTAGTTAATGTAACTTAATATATCACATATATAATTATACATTAAATTATCGAATCAACTCTTGATCCGATAATCCGGTTATATCGCATATAACCGACTAATATAATCCGTATCTATTTATCGAATCAACAGTTGATCCGATGAACCGGCTATATCACATATACCCGGCCGATATCATATATCGCGAGAATGGAATACGATATCTCATATCGTAATATTCTCGGTCCCGCACATATCACATATGTGCTCCTACTCCGTTTTGCCTGAGCCAGGAAACCTCTGTGTAGGACTCTAAACAATCGTCAATACGTCGGCAGTAGGTGATGATCATATCAAACACCCACAAGCTGCAAGCGGTCAGCTAAACGTAACAGCCACCCAGGTATTGAGCAATTAGAATATCAACAAGCAAGCCTGTACATTCTCCTGTGAATCCAACTAGTAACACTCCCGTACAGTCCGGTCTTTTCGTCCGATATGTCGCATATCTCGCCTAAGGGTGGTAAACGTCAGACCCCCCAGTAGCTTGATAAGTCATGTCGATATGAGGTCTATAACAGTTCGAGAAACTACTGATAACACTTACCAGTAAATCTCAGCAACCCTGGCCAGGGATTTCTGGTTATATCCAATCGAACACAGCGCAACATCAACTCCCTATACCGGGAGAGACGAAACCCCTCCTATCGCTCATTGCCTCCACGTGATTCGGGACTGTACCCAAAAGACACCGTTTTGCACGCCCACTTGGACGTGGTATGATGGAAATCAAAGCACAGTGGGAATCACACAAGACTCTATGACGATCTCGGGTCTACAGACTAACCTGTACTAGTGTCATCAGAGAACTGCCATCTGACGTGAGGTATAATACCATCTGGGAGTTCTCGGCGAGTCCGTCCAGTGTACCCATTCTCCACTGAGCACCTATTTACTATCTCTGATGTGAAACACCAATGGATATGGGATCATCCATCGCCCATCATATGGGTCGAGAAGCGTATACGCTAGTCTACTCTGGTATATCGATGCCCTGTCTCGACACACCTACGACTAGGAACAGTTGAAGGATGTACTTAACGACTACTCTGTCCCCACTAGTATGATCTGCATCATAGTCCTGTTAGTCAAGTACTCATCCTAAGGGCTTTATCAACATGTAACATAGAGACAATCAGAGTACATGTTAAGATAAAGTGCAACCATATAGCATACTATCATGTCGAGCAAGAAAGTCCTCCCTATATATGTCCAAGCATCCACTACAATATACATCGTATGTACAGTAATGGCCTCTAGGGTATACATATCACTAACAACAATAATCCTATATAACATATATATCGTATATTATACTACGAACTGCGGGGTTGCTATACGCCATCCACCCGACTTCCCCCGTAGATATATATCTACTCACCGTGGTCCTCGCTTGCTAGAGTCGATGTCGCCACACCCATCCTTGTTGCTCCAAGTCCACTCGAGGGTACCTACATATCACACATAGTATCGTAAACCGAAATCATGCACGAAAACCAAAACGGCACGCGTATTACACATAGGTTAAAACCTATGGTCTATACATGCAAGAATGGCCAAACAACCCTCTAGATTGACGTGCAAACGTCACACCATCACGTAAAAACCTAAATACTAAAATCCAAAACATAAATAGCCGCAAAACCAAAGAAGAAACACAAGAAAACACTTCCAGATTTTGTTCCAGTTGAAATTAAGCAATTCTGCATATAGGGTAGGTCTAATTTGACTAAAATGAAGCCATGGACCAAGCACTGGACGATTCCAACGTACTATGGCCGTAAATTGCGGCCAAAATGAGAAAAATGGTGCCCATGATGAAGAGATATGGTCTCGGGTCTTGGGAACAGCTTCTAGGTTGCCTGCATGACTCACAGTCTTCGCTAAATATTTTTCAGGTGCCCCGGGTCTTAGCAGATCCCTAAATACCATCACAATTCTCACAATTTTCCGATGTCGGGGTTTCTAAGTCCATATTGCGGGGTTTAATTCTTTGGTTTAAGTCCAATAAACAATCACTACAGGGGTTGCAAGGCCCCTACTAACCTCAATTACACTTCACTACTTAAGATTTCATCAAAACCCTAACTAGGAATTTTCAAAGTTCGCTAAACCGCATTTAAACACTTCTAAACATGCAAGGATACTAAAGCAAATGAAATACTAGTCTAATGGTGGAAAAATTACATCATTTGGCAACTCAATAATTTCCTTGAGTTGCCCCAAGTCATCAAAATCCGATTTTTCTTGGTCCAAAGTGCTTGTGAGAAGCTTGTGCATATTTTTTGTTAAATGGTTTTTTTGTGAAATGGAGATGAAGTTTTGAGTTTTTTTTGGTGTTGTAATAAAGAGGTAGAGGAGGGGGATGATGTATGCTGCCATGGAGATGAAGAGAGAAGAGAGAATGATGAAGATGATGAGATGAGGGAATGGCTAAGGTCAAAGGGAACCCCTCACCTCTCTCTCTCTTTCCCATGCCTATTTGTTTAATCTCATTTCCCTTTTTCTTTTCTTTTTCTTAACTCATTTAAAACAGCAACCATGCAAAGAAAAGAGAAGAATAAACCATTAAAGAAAATATAACAAGGTGTAATATGACATGGTGCATGTCATGTGCACAAATCAAGCTTAATACGCGATTAGCGATATTTAATCGCGCTTAGCATTAAAAGTGAATATAATTAATCATATAGATTTATAATTTGCTTAAATCATATAAAACACCCTCATTTCAGTAATTCTTATAATTTTCCAATTTTTTTTCCAATTTATCGGTATTTAATTATACCGCATTTATAAAATATTCTCAATATTTATTATTTAATTATAAAAATTCCCAAAAATAATATTTTATGTTTCTGAAATGTTACAAGAACACCCCGTGTTCTCCGCCGAAAACCGGGAAGACAAACGTCTTGCCTAAATTTTGGGGCAGATGCTATTTGGTTTTATCCGTCCACCTCTCCGAAGATACCAAGTTGATTTATGGAACCGTGCATCGGAGGTTTAGACGGATGCGGCTGTTGTTGCAGACTTTGTCAGATTCCCCCTCGTTTACGAGGGGTTTTTGATTGTGGGGACGCTCTTCCCTGCAGGCGCAAGCCCCTGCAGTTAATTACGCTACCGCATCGCGGTAACCACTTTCTCCTTCTCCAGATGGTCACTTCGTGTCGAGTGTGTTTGTTTTATTTTTGGTTGCCCGTGGATTGTATACGGAGACTAATTTATGTTGTCGCCCGTAGGACGTCGATTAGTCCAAATCCGTATTTTCTTAGATTTGGGTTTGTGTTGGGTTTAAGGATCGTTAATCTCATTGAGATTAAGATCAACTTAAACATTTGTTAAGAATACGTTAGTCTAATTTTAGACTAAGATCTACTCAACGGGGTTTTAGGATCATTTAGATCCGACAAAAGAGCATGCGGGCTCTGTTGTGTTAGTTTAGGGACATTGCGGTCTATAAGTTTAAGGACATCATGGCCATGGAGCTTAAGGACATTATAGTCCATAGTTTAAAGACATCATAGTCTATGGGGGTTTAGTTTAAGGACGTTGCAGTCCATAAGTTTAAGGACATTATAGTCCGTGGGGTTTTACGGACATTATAGTCCATAGTGTTTAGTTTAGGAACGTTGCGGTCCGTAGTTAGTTTTAAGGACATTACGGTTCATTGTTAGTTTTAGGACGTTGCGGTCTATTGGGTTTCTGGTTGTCGGGACCCGCCACCTCTCTGAAGACGTTGAAGAATTACAACGACACATATCAGAGGAGTGAAGAGATGTACCCTTGAACCAATGTTGCTTGGGAGATCTGTAGTCAATTTTGGGACTAAGATCAGTTACAAAGATTTATGAGCATATGGACTCAATTAATCTGAATTAAGGGTCTGTGTCCAATTTTGGCTCGGCCCACTCAGTTAAAATATTGAACATTTGTTTGGGTTCAACCCTTTTTATTTAAAAATGTTGAGCATTGGTTTGGGTTCTGACAACCTTTTTTGTCTTTTATTGAGTGTTGAGCACTTATTATGGCTTTGGGTCTTTATTTAAAGAACAATTTATGTTCCCTCAGCGCACACGTGAGGAGCAGGTGGCGTGCTTGGTGCTGAGCGCCAGACTTAGAGCGCTAAGGCACTTCCTGTGAGATAGCGCACACGTGAGGAGCACGTGGAGCACTTGGCGCTGAGTGCCAGTTAATGAGTGCAGAGCGTTTCTTGTGAAATAGCACACACGTGAGGAGTACGTGGCACGCTTGGCACTGAGCGGTAAACTTGAAGCGCTAAAGCTCTTCTTTAAATTAGAGTGTTAAGGCTCTGCGGCGCTGTGCGCCAGACATGGTGTGCTAAGGCGCTTCTTTAAATTGGAGCGCTAGGAACGCCGCGGCGCTGTGCACCAATCTTGGAGCGCTAAGGCGCTTCTTTTTAATTGGAGAGCTAAGGCTCTTTTTAGGCAGCTCTGATCAGTTCTGTGCTCTGAGAATTAAGTTCTCGTTTATAAGAGATTTTGTCTCGTGGCTCTAAGAACAATGTTCTTATTTTTATAGGAGATGTTACAATTTCTTATGTTTTTTGTGAAAGACTTTTTCTTTATGGATCTGTGATCTGAAGAGAATTAAGTTCTTCTCGCCCCCTTTTATGATGAGATGCTATGATCTCTTTTGTAAAAGACGTCTGTCTTATAGATCTATGATCTAGAAAGAGAACTAAGTTCTTCTTCTTTGACGAGATGCATTGATCTCTCTGTTTTATTTAACTTGAAGAAATTCTTCATTCGAGAGCTAGCTCTTCTCTTTGAAATTTTTCAAAGTTTGTGGGGGGGGGGGTTGTTCTGTGTGAGACTTGAAGCCGTGAGACCTGAAGCCGTGAGACCTTTATATAGTGGAGGCTGATTAGTTAAGGCAATCTTTTTCTGATTGATTTGGGGGTGTTTCCCCACCATTGGATCTTTGATCTTAGGGCTTCTGTTTTACAGAAGACATCTTTCTTGTTATTAACAAGATTGGGAAATTATTTTCCCATACAGAGATTACTCTGTATCTTGGTGATTTTTAATCACCATTGGATTTTTGATCCAACGGTGCTCTGAATTACAGAGCATAATCTTTCTTGTTGGAAAGATTTGAGGAGTACTCCCTCAACAAAATTTTATTCTGGTAATTTAATGATTTATCATCTTCGTTGGATCTTTGATCCAACGGTGGAGAACATTTAGTTCTAGCGCTCGACGCCCTCGTGCCTTGCACGTGAGCGTTGCTTTAGAGTCTTTGACTCTTAGCGCTGGCGCACTTGGCGTGAGAGCTCTCGTGCTTTGCACGTAAGCGCTGCCTCAGAGTCTTTGACTCTTAGCGCTGGCGCTAGCGCTCTTATGAGGCGCTGCCTCATTATTGAAGGTGTCTTTTCACCTTCTTTCTCTGCTTTTCCCGAGTCAAACTTCTCTTTCCCAGATCTTGGAAATAGTTCCATCACGCACAACATTTTCTGTGCCTAGACTTAAATGTCTCCATTTATAATCTGAAGCAGTGCTTCTCTTCTCTCTTACTTTTTAGAGAATCATTTTGACAAAGAAGAGTTATGGCCTGCAATCGCCCGCATGCTCGCCGGCAGCCATGGGAGGTGCCTATTGAGGAAATTGTTCTTCGTTTTGTTGCGCGCTTGGTGAACCCTACTCTTACGGATGACCAATGCGACGCTGCGCTGCACGAGCTCTTGACTCGTATAGGATCTCCTCTCCCCATCGGCTCCATTTGGCTCCGGATGGTCTTCTTTTCTGTGATCGATGATATTCCCCTTCCTCCGGCGGAGATGACTCCGGCAATGCTCGACGCTGTTGAAGACAAGATCGAGTGGTTCCACGAGACACTTCTGATCACCAAAGCTCTGAGGGATCGCTCTGTTCGGCTGTTAAGCAAGATACGGGCTCAGCGGGTCGTCATGTCTGCCTTCACTGGTGGGTAGCTACTCCTCGTGAAGATCGCCGCTTTGACATGTTGGAGAATGCCGAGAGGGAATTAGATAATTTTATCCATAGTTTTGTAAATCCCTGTACTTTCGATCTAATGTTTGTTGATCTATTCCCTGTAGAATAAAATGTTCAATTAAATGTTTTTATTTTTTGTCGTTGACCACCAAGTGCTCCCTTTTTAACTGCTGTTCTTTCTTTGATGTGTGCATGTTCGTACATGAATGAGCCTAGTTTCACACATTTCTGTAAACGAAACTTAAATCGGTATAAATAGGCACAAATAGCTCTTGGCCGAAGATTTTGGCGAGAACACGGCGCTCTTGGCGCTAGCGCTCTCGTGCTTTGCACGTCAGCGATGGCTTAGAGTCTTTGACTCTTAGCGCTGGCGCTCTTGATGCCAGCGCTTTTATGAAGCGCTGCTTCATTTCAAATTTCAAAATTTGAACAGAGCTTTTCTCTGATTGGGGGAAACAAATGCCCCCCCACCATTGCGCTCACGCGGCTTACACGTGAGTGCAGCGGTTGCAGCCTCTCCGCCGTTAGATCAACTTGGAAGTTGGATCGACTTCCAGTGCCTATAAATAGGGCCTTTGGCCCCTTTGAGATGACTTCTGTTCATCTTCTTGCTTTCTTGTTTTTCTGAGAATTTTATTCTCTTCCAGAGCCAAGCTTTCTCCCCTTAAGAAATTTCTCAGAGTCGAAACTTTGCTCAAATTCGGTAAAAATTGAACTTATTAACAGAGCTTTGCTTTTCTCAGATCTCGATCTTAAAAATATTTTAGGGTTTTACCCATTAACAGAGCCTTGCTCTCTTCAGATCATAGATCTGTTCATCTTCTATGACGAACCCTTTAGAGTTTGCTCATAAATCTTGAAGATCTTGGAGTTTTTAACTTAGTAAAAGCTTTGCTTTTTTAAGGTTTTTGATGGATTACTCCGTCATCTTCACAGAGCATAGCTCTTTAGAATTTTTGGCGGAATTTTATTCCCTCATAATTAGAGTTGACAAATGTCACTCCTATCTGCAGGGCGTTGCTCTCGAGGAGTCTAACTCCTTGGCCCAAGAAGTCTCTCATTAAATGGGAATCCATTTAGGATTCCCTTCTTAATTGCACAAGTTTGAATTTGTTGGGTGTCTTAATCAGCACTTGTTTTCTTCATGCGGATATCAAGAGTTGTTTAAATCCCCGTGTCTTGATCAGTCTGTCTACTAAACTCTCACTGATTTTCATTTTCAGGCTCTATGGCCGCTCATCTCTACTGTCTAGACGAAATCATTTCTTATTAGGACATTCGCGCACAAGGCCATTTTCAAAACCAGGAGTTCACAAACGCCCAATGCGCTGAGATTATGAATCGTTTCAATGCACACAACGGTCGACTACTTTCTCATCGCTCCGCTCTCTTGAAGATTATAGTGAGAGCAATTTTGGGAGCACTTCCTGGGTTTTATGAATCCATGTCGCTTAATGCACTGGATGACGCTGAAAATAAGGTGCACTCAGTGTATCTGACGGGCCTGATCTCGAAGAAGCGGCGAGATAATCTCATTGATATTTTGCATCAAACTTTCCAAAAGACGACGATAATCGCTGCTTATCAGTGGGTGGAAGACATCAGCGAAGACCCTGACGCTTGCGATCGTGAGAGGATGCACACGAGAATGGTTAGGGAGGCCAGAAACATTTTAGATGGCCTCACTTTCGAATTTCCTAATCCGTGTCCCGGATTCAATGTTTTGCCATTGTAAACATTTTAATGATACTTTTGTTTACTGTTCTCATCAATGTAAGAACTTTCTGAGGTATGAATAACAAATTTTTCCTTTCCATGCATTTATTTTATCCTTTTCGCACATACATAAGTGGGTACGCTTCGGACGCTCAATTGGATGTAAATCAAATGTTCTCCTTATTGCCTTGCATAATATGTGATTTACGTCCGTGAGTTTTGCCTTTTTTTTTGACTTGGAACAAAGCAGTTTACGTACTCTTGAGTAGCATCTTGATTTCGATGGCATGTAATTTTAGAAAGTGTGGCTTGTAGATAATAAGTAACAGTTCATCTTGAACTCTATGTAGGGTAGTGATGGCTTAGGAAACAGGTTCAGATCTGCCGCCTAAGACTTTTCAATTTTATGAGCCGTGAGGGTCTCATAAAGATTTTTCTCCCTACGAGTCGAGAGGATCTCGTAGGTGTAATTTCTCCTTAGGAATTGTGAGGATTCCTAAGTGTGCTTTCTCTTAAGAGTCGTAATGATCTCGCAAGAGAATTTTCTCCCTTACAAGTCGAGAGGACTCGTAAGTTGTTGGTGAGTTGATTTATCTCCGAGTCGAAGCATTGCTTTACAACAGGGAGATCATGGGTTGACATGTATCCGTGTCGAAGCGTTGCTTGACGACAAGGCGGTCAGGGTTGACATGTATCCGTATCGAAGCGTTGCTTTACGACAGGGAGGTCAGTGTTTGACATGTATCCGTGTCGAAGCGTTGCTTGACAACAAGGAGGTCAGGGTTGACATGTATCTCTATCGAAGCGTTGCTTTACGACAGGGAGGTCCGGGTTTGACATGTATCCGTGTCGAAGCGTTGCTTCACGACAGGGAGGTTAGGGTTTGACATGTATCTGTGTTGAAGCGTTGCTTGACGACAAGGAGGTCAGGGGTTGACATGTATCCGTGTCGAAGCGTTTCTTTACGACAATGAGGTCAGGGTTTGACATGTATCCGAGTCGAAGCGTTGCTTGATGACAGGGAGGTCAGGGGTTGACATGTATCCATTTCGAAGCGTTTCTTGATGACAGGGAGGTCATAGGTTGACATGTATCCGTGTCGAAGCATTGCTTGACGATATGGAGGTCAGGGTTTGAAATGTATCCATGTCGAAGCATTGCTTGACGACATGGAGGTCAGGGGTTGACATGTATCCCCGTCGAAGCGTTGCATGACGACAGGGAGGTCAGAGGTTGACATGTATTCGTGTCGAAGCGTTGCTTGACGACATGGAGGTCAGGGTTGGCATGTATCCGTGTCGAAGCGTTTCTTTACGAGAAGGAGGTTATGGGTTGACATGTATCCGAGTTGAAGCGTTTCTTTACTACAGGGAGGTCAAGGGTTGTCATGTATCCAAGTCGAAGCGTTGCTTGACGACAAGGAGGTCAGGGGTTGACATGTATCCGTGTCGAAGCGTTGCTTGACGACATGGAGGTCAGAGATTGACATGTATCCGTGTCGAAGCGTTTCTTGACGACATGGAGGTCAGGGTTGACATGTATCCGTGTCGAAGCGTTGCTTTACGACAGGGAGGTCAAGGGTTGACATGCATCCGAGTCGAAGCGTTGTTTGACGACAGGGAAGTCAAGGGTTGACATGTATCTGAGTCGAAGCCTTGCTTTACGACAGGGAGGTCAAGGGTTGACATGTATCCAAGTCGAAGCGTTGCTTGATGACAAGGAGGTCAGGAGTTGACACTAGGTTGTCTATGCACCATAGAGTCTTGGAACTGGGGATTTTGCCGTGGCTCGATGTCGCGTCCGTGCTCTGTTGGCATGAGGAGGAACGCCGTTGTTGGTCTCTAGGCTGTAGAGGTGGCCGTTGAGATTTGGAACTAGGGACTTTGCCATGGCTCTGCTTCATTGCGACCTTGAGGTCGGTTTTTGAAATCACATTTGCATCCAGTTGGAATGAGAAGAAACGCCGTTGCTGATCTTTAGGCTGTAGATGTGGTCGTCAAGATATGACTTCCCTTTGACGCAGCCTAGTGGGGAAATGTAGTTCCCTTTTGTCTTATGCCCATGGATTGTATACAGGGGTCGGTATGGACTTACCTGCAGGGAAAAAGTTTCATTTCATATGTATTTTTTTTGTTTTCCTTTCCGCGATGCTCTATCATTTCATCTTTTTATATCGTGAAAGTCATGATTGCCTAATCTTTTCGACTATTTTTCGCGGTACCCAATCATTCGGCTATTTTTCTTTTTACTCGCTGCTTTTTATTGTGAGTTGCCCAATCTTTCGGCTATTTTTGTATGCATATATTTTACTTGCTGATTTTGTTGCAAGTTGTCCTATCATTTCGGCTGTTTCAAATGCATTTATGACTCGCTGGTTTTATGCCGCGAGTGAGGTACTTTGGTCTGATACCGATTTAGGCATCAGTATTGCTACAACTGGGATATTGCCAGGAGCGAATCATCATTTGCCTTCGTAGGTTCGAACAAAGGTGGCTTAGCAAATAGGGTTAAGGTCCTGTCGACTAAGGCTTTTGACTTCATGAGCCATAAAGGTCTTATAAAGGTGTTTCTCCCAACGAGTCGTGAGGATCTCGTAGGTGCGATTTCTCCTTAGGAATCGTGAGGATTCTTAAGTGTATGTTCTCTTGTAAGTTGTAAGGATCTTGCAAGAGTGTTTTCTCCTCATCAGCCGAGAGGACTTACAAGGGTCGTTCACCATGTGATGATATCACTTATTGCTGGCGGGACTCTATTGGGGAAATGTTTATTCGTGTCCATGGATTGTATACAAGGGTCAATATTGAACCACTTGTAGGGCAATCAGGGTGTATGGTGGCTTAAGAACAGGTTCAGATCCCTATAGCTTAAGGCTTTTAAATCCTATAAGCCGTGAGGGTCTCATAAGGGAATTCTCCTTACGAGTCGTGAGGATCTCGTAAGTGTAACTTCTCCTTAGGAATTGTGGGTGTCACGACCCGAAATGGCACGTGACTGGCACTTGAATCATATGAAGCCTATAGGACCCCATCTAACTCAAGTAAGCCAAAAATCCAAGAAATCTAAACCATTTTAAAGAAGAAGTGAAGAAAACATATTTCGAAGCAAGTGGTTTTAATAACATAAGCCGAAGTATGCATTTTTAAAATCTCAAGTCTTTTCTGAAAATTTCGGCAGAGTTTCCTTTGTAAATACTGGCCCCAAAAGGGTACAACATGCATAATATATAAAAAGGCATCCCCAAGCGGGAGCTAGCTCTTCGTCAATTGACGGTCACAACCACGCAAGCAATATAATATACAACGCCAAAAGGAGAGGATCAAAACTCAAAAAGGAAACTCAAATCATCATGAAAACCATAATAATACAACACGCGACTTTAAGGTCCAAATATAACAACTGGTTTCTAATTCAAATAAATAATACAGTTTGGTTGATGGAGTTACTAGATACAACTGATTAAAATAAATACAAGGGTGATCACGATGCGAGTGAACCCACCTACCAAAGCAATCACCCGAAAAGGGACAGTGTGCCTGCAAAGCCGCAACGAACCTGTACGGCAAAACCTGCAAGAAACTTTGGCACAACGGGGGTGAGTTGCCAACTCGTGAGTAGAAAACATCACAGAGCAGAAATCGTATGTATGACTCAATCCTAGGTCAATACGATCAGTAATATATATCCTCAATATGATAAAGTCTGAAGCATGATAAGATGGCAAGGGTAAACATCTATACATAAGTGTAATATTAAGTGCTAGTGTCAGTGCCTCAGGTAGCAACATATCATAAATATGAGGTATGATCAATGTAATCAATATGAATCGGTGTCAACTATATCATGAAGTCTATAAGTATGTGGATATCATCCAACTATGAAATCAATGTTTGTATGCATGTGGATCTCGTCCACGTGTCAACCAATGACACAACAACATCATGCATGTAAAAGTCATAAAAGCATATGCATGAAAGTATGAGGATATAAATCAACGTGTGTCCCTCGCGACACATCAAATCATGGAACCGGAGTGTCCAGCATCGACACTCAAAACATCATGAAACCTGTGTCCAGCATCGACATGTAAATCCTCACATATCTCAGGCGCCGCATCCTCAGATCGGCCCTCATATATATCCCGCCTCGGGCGCCACCTACTCTAGTCGGCCCACATATCCATCTCATAACTCCGGTTGGTATCCTCCGGATAACCGACGGGTCCCGAATACTATCACCAGTAGGTAGTGCTCCCCTGTCAGGCTCACCGTCTAACAATACGAGTCTTCTCGCCCTGGGGTACCTCACCGGGTCCACCATGTACCCGCAGACGGTGCCTACCGCTCCTCGAATCGGGTTTCACATGCCACTCTCAGAACCGAGAAAACACATGGTGGACGCACTGAAATATCATATCAAGAGAAACCGGGTTTTTAAACAATACATACTTCTTTTTGAAATAACCATGGTTCTCAAATCCAGAAATCTCATGAAAACAACATATCTCAATGCGTATAATCATAAGGTATGATGTATGCGACATATAATAGAAGTGTAAGCACATCCGTATCTCATATAACATGGAACAATACTATGCACATATCAAGGGAAAACCGCTCTTTAAAATGAATCCAGTTTTTAAAATATATCCTGCGGTTCCCAAATCCTTCCAAGTCAAATGCAATATAATATAAAGGTGCATGCAACTATAGCAGACAAATCATGCAGGTATCATATCAAAATGCAGCAATTCTATTATGTAGTGACATGGCAATTATCGATGATAGAGTGTGTGAACCGGCAAGTACGTGTATGTGAAGCATACACATCATCGATAATGGTGCTGGTGTCCTGATAGCATGGGTTTCATAATAACTGCAGAGAACACAAATATCATGCAATGCGATGCGAATAGCAAGAATATGCGGAAAAAGAAATAGTAAGCGCAGCGGTAAGAAATGTGTATTAAGTATATGATTCATACAGTTTGGCGTTTGAAACAACACGAATTGTGGCGTTTAGAAAAATAGGGACTACGGTGTTTTTAAGAAAAGGTACGTCCTTTGAAATATCCGTAGTATCTCTTGGTATGTCTTAAAAAAATTCTCACGATTCCTTAGTTTTGGAAATAGGTATGACTCAGGTCCAGAATAACATCTACTAAGTAAATTACAGGTCTGACTAACAAACCAATCGAAAGAGTAAGGAAACCACCTAAATCTAAGTCGATATATATACATCAAATAGTCGGTGATCCTGCCTCAATAGCATCACATACGATGCAATGTATAATATGACATCCTCGAGTCAAGAGTGCGGATCAATCATCATAGATATCTTGTACGGTAAATCCATCGTACGGCATCCCAAAATCTGGGTACGGTTCAAATATCACATCTATCTCATCGTTTATCCGGTATCCTTATCATCACATCATGAATTAGGAATACTGATCTACAGTCTAGTACAATCTGATACCATCAACATATATAAATGCGTGTGTATGAAAATACATCGCCTACAGATCCGCTATCATCACATGCCGTATCTCATAAAACGATCCAAGTCCTATCACCGATCTCATGGCATCATGCCCAATCTCATCGACTCATCTCCAAATATCATCTACTAGCCTCATTATCTAAGTATAGGTATACGTATATATACACATAGTCCCATACCTATGTGTGTGTGTGTATATACGTATCCCCATATACGCACAAGTAATAATAATGCATGCAAGGGTGCGTGTGTGTGCGTGTGCGCCAACCTATTCTATGGTTCGCGACTAAGAATCAACCACGACACTATCATCCAATAAACTAACATTTATTCCATGATCTTCTAAGATCCTACTTGTTAATCATCCAAATTCACAACACATATGTAAATGTATAACATATCACACGCTACACTACGAACTGCGGGGGTGCTATACGCCATCCACTCGACTTCCCCCGTAGATATAAATCTACTCACTTTGCTCCTTGCTTGCCAAAGTCGAAGTGCTTCATCATCTCGGAATCCACGCGGAGATACCTACAATAATACACAATCACAAATGCGTATTAAAATCAAATCGGAAAACCAAAACGGCACATGTTTCGCTCGTAGGTTAAAACCTATAGCCTTACACGCAAAACACGGCCAATAACCCTAGTTGTTGACGTTCAAACGCCACACGACGGAAGCACAATATCAAATACCCAAAACCAATTTCATAAAAAAACCGCAAAACAAAATCAGAAACTACGTAAAACACTTCCAGATTTTATCCTAGGTGAAATTAGCAAATTTTGTATATGAAAAGGGTCTAATTTACTGTAGATGGAGCTACAGGAGAAGCACGAAGCCAAATTCTCTAGGTCTGGCCGCAATTTGCGGCTAGAAGGGGTATTTTTGCTTCCAAGTCAGGGACTTTAGGGCTAGGGTTTCATTGGTGGCTCCTAGGTTGCCTGCATGTATCACTGTGATCGCTAAATAATTTTCCAGGTCCCCTAGTGTTAGCAGATATCAAATTCCTATCACACTTCTCACAATTTTCGATATCGGCAGATTTTCAAGGTTCGCATTTGGGGTTTAAGTCTAAGTTTGGTCCAGTATTTTAGCACCTAGCGGGTTTGAAATCACTACTAAACCTCAATTACACTTTCCCAACTCAAGAATTTCTCAAAACCCTAACTTGAAATTCTCAAAGTTTACTAAACCGAACTAAATCACTTCTAAACATGCATAGGTGTTAAGATGAATGAAAAACTATACTAATGGTGCAGAGATTACCTCATTTGGCAACTCAAGAAATTTCTTGAGTTGCCCCAAGTGCCCAAAATCCTTGCTTTCTTGGTCCAAAGTACTTGTAATGGTCTTGTGCATGTTTTTAATGAAAGTGAGATGGACTTTTGGGTTGTTTTGGTGGTGTTTTGAGGTGTGAAGTGGAGGTGGAGATGGGGGCAGCAGCCATGAAGAGGGAGAGAGGAAAGAGATGAATAAAAATGATGAAGGAAGACAAGCCATGGTGAAGTTTGACCCCTCACCCTCTCTCTCTCTTGCCCATCCCTCAATAATCTTTTCTTTTTTTTCTTTTTTTTTCTTTCTCTTTTCTTTTCTCTTTATCTAACCATTTAAAACCAAACACAAATAAAACCCAAATGAAGCCATGGTTACAAAATGTAAAAAACGTGAAAAATGATATGGTGTATGTCATATGCAGAAAACCAGATTAATGCATGATTAGCGATATTTAATCGCGATTAGCATTAAAAGTGAATATAATTAATTATAAAAATTTAAAATTTGCATAAATCACATAAAACACCTCATTTCAGAAATTCCTATAATTTTCCAAGTATTTTTCACTTTATCAGTATTTATCTATACCGCATAATTAAAATATTCATAATATTTATTATTTAATTATAAAATTTTCCAAAAATAATAATTTATTTTTCGGAAATGTTACAGTGGGGATCCCTAAGTGTGTTGCTCCTTTATGAGTCGTAAGGATCTCACGCAGGTACTTTCTCCTTACAAGGTCGAGAGGACCTTACAAGTGTCTTTTAACGAGATTGCGCCCTTTCGGGTTTTTCACAAACTCGTCGGTAGCCCTGCTGTTTTTACTCACAGAGCCCTTTCAGGTTTTCATCCGTGCCCATTTCTCTTATGGACGTACCGTTTTTTTTGGGGTCTGCCTTAGGATGCTGCGGTTTGTAATAGTTTAAAAGACGTTTCGGTCAGTAGTTAGTTTTAGGACATTTCGGTCCATTGTTAGTTTTAGGACATCTCAGTCCGCTATTAGTTTAAGGACATCTCGGTCCATAGCCTTGGAGGCGAGGTTTCGCTGGATACTACTTATAGAATTTGGACTCAGGAAGATAGCGAGCGGACATAGGCGTCGTCATCTATCATTGACCTGGTTCGTGACCCGTCAAGCGTAGTATTTTTTTAGGAACCGGCCATTTATTGGCCGGAAGGGCTTTTCTCCATGCATATCCATGAGTAGATAGGCCCCACCTTGGTAGACCTTATCTATAATGTACGGGCCTTCATAGTTCGGCTCGAATTTCCCCCGTTTGGCACGATTGGGGATCATAGGTCTCTTGACAATTAGCACGAGTTCGTCTTGGCCAAATGTTCTCGGCCTAGTCAATCTTTTGTATGAGCGCGTCATCTTTGCTTTGTAAGCCTCCAAGTTTTGCTGCGCTATAAGCCGGGTTTCATCAAGGGCGTCGAGCTCCTCAAGGCGAAGATGAGTATTCTCCTCGTCTGTTATCGCGTAGTGAACCGCCACTCGTAGAGAGGGTAGCTCTATCTCGAGGGGGAGTACTGCTTTTGTTCCGAATACCAATGGATACGGCATTGTGTTTGTGGTCGTTTTGAATGTGGTCCGGTATGCCCAGAGAGCTTCATGCAGTCTCTCGTGCCAGTCCTTCTTATTTTTGGACACCGACTTCTTTATGATCTTCGTTAAGGTCTTTTTGAAAACTTCTTCTAGACCATTAGCTCGGGGATTATAGACTGAAGAGTATCTCCAGTCTATGCTATGCTGCTGTGCGAAGCGGCTGATTTTGTGACTTCTATACGCTGGCCCGTTATCGGAGATAATCCGTCGCGGAGTGCCGAACCGATAGATGACGTGTGTCTTGAAGAAATGGAGAATATTCTCCGTCTTCACTTCTCTTAGTGGTACTGTTTCTGACCACTTAGAGAAGTAATCGATTGTCGCCAATATGAACCGATTTCCTCTGGATGATGCTGGTTCGATGGGCCCAATTATTTCAGTTCCCCACATTTCGAACGGCCAGCTAGCCACCATTGGGTGTAGAGGATTTGGATGCTGGTGGATGAAATCCCTATGAATCTGACACGAGTGGCACTGCTTCGCATATTCGAGGCAGTCCTGAATCATCGTGGGCCAATAATAGCCCATCCTTTTGATCTTCAGCTTCATCTTCAGCCTGGCTTGATGTGAGCCACAGAGTCCGTCGTGAGTTTCTTGGACGAATTTCTTTGCTTCTTCCGGTCCTAGGCATCTTAGCCACAGAGATTCGAACGATCTCTTATACATCGTATCATTGACGAAGGCAAAAGACAGAGCTCATTTCATGAGCTGATGTCTCAAGAATGCATCTTCAGGTGTTTGACGGGATTTGAAGTAGTCTATAAAGACTTCTCTCCAATCCTTAGCATTTTCCTGGTCTTTTATTTGTAGGGCTATTTGCTTGGTCGCTCCCTTTTCTTCAGACGACTCCGGAGATATTTCTGCTGGCGCAAGAACCCGACGGCTTTGCACAACGATCCCCACGTCATCGAGGTTTTCGTCAGCTAGTTCTTTAGCGAGTTTGGCTAACGCATCCACTTTGCTATTTTCCGCATGCGGTATACTTTCCAGAGCGTAGGCAGGGATTTGAGTCAGCAATTGTCGTACTCTCTCGCCATACTTCACCATCTCTGGTTTGCATGTTTGATAGTCGCCGTGTACTTGGCTAACGACGAGCTGGGAGTCTCTGTATATGAGGAGGTTTTCTATTCCCATGTTGACAGCGATCTCAAGACCTGCTATCAAAGCTTCATATTTGGCTTCATTGTTCGTCCGGCTTTGTTAAGGAAAAAGCAAAGCGCATTATCCCTTATTGTGGAGTCACGAAGATGAGGCCCACCCCAGATTTGATTATAGGGGAGCTGTGCTTTTGCTTCTTCATGGAAGATGCCCCATCGAAGTAGATTTCCCATCGGGTGTCATTCTCTCTTTCCTTCCCGTCAATTGTGTCAAATGCGTGCTCGTCCGGCAATTCGCCATTTAGGGGTGAATCGGCAGGTATCGGATGCTCAGCGAGAAAGTCAGCGATGGCCTGGCCTTTCACTGCCTTGAGAGGTCAGTATGTTATCGAGAACTCCATCAAGAGGAGGGCCCATTTAGCGAGTCGTCCCATTAGTATGGCTCTTGACATCAAGTACTTGAGAGGATCCACTTTTGATATGAGATGGACCTCATGTGCCAAAGCATAGTGTCTGAGCTTCGTTATCGCGAAGATTAACGCCAGGTAGTGTTTTTCAATGGGGGAGTAGTTGTTTTCTGCCCCCAAGAGAACTCGGCTCAAATAGTAGAGGGCTTTCTCCTTTCCTTGGTCTTGTTCCTGTGCCCATAGCGCGCCTAAAGAACCTTCAAGGGTTGTTGTATACAGGATGAGGGATTTTCCATTGACCGGAGCGGTCAGCACCTGCGGATTCTGCAAGTATTGCTTGATTTCATCTAGTGAGCTTTAGCATTTGCAATCCCAGACGAATGGGATCCCCTTCTTCATTAGATGACTGTTGGGATGGCATTTTTCGGAGAGGTTAGCTTTGAACCGTCGGATGTATGCAAGCTTTCCTTGGAGAGATCGCAGTTGCTTGAGAGTTCTAGGCGGAGGCATTTCCATGATCGCCTTGATCTTTGATGGGTCTATTTCGATGCCCCGGTGTCGTACGATGAATCCTAGGAATTTACCTGAGGATACTTCGAACGCGCATTTGAGAGGGTTCATCTTCAAGCAGTATTTCCGTAGGCGCTGAAACACGATTTTTAGATGCTCCCAATGTTCCTCGTATGATTTGCTTTTCATTACAAGATCATCGATATAACATTCGACAATCTCGTGTATAAGGTCATCAAAGATCTTCGTCATGGCCCTCTGATAGGTGGCGTCGGCGTTCTTCAGACCGAAAGGCATCACTTTATAGCAGAATATGCCCAGAGGAGTCCGGAAAGCGGTATGCTTCTGGTCCTCAGGATCCATCTTTATTTGATTGTACCCTGACGAGCCGTCCATGAAGGAGAAGACTGCGTGAGTGGACGTGTTGTCTATCATCAACTCGATAACTGGTACGGGAAAAATCGTCTTTCGGACAGGCTTTGTTAAGGTCCCGAAAGTCTACGCAGATGCGCACCGTCCCGTTCTTCTTCATGACTGGGACGATGTTGGCAATCCAGTCGGGGTATTGCACTTCTTGGATGAAGCCAGAGTCGATTAGCTTCTTGACCTCGGCGTTGATGCTCATTTCAAGTTTGAGCTGCATTCTTCTCGGTGCTTGTTTGATCGGCTTGAGGTCCGGAGATATCACCAATTTGTGCACTGTTATTTCTGGATTTAGTCCCGGCATTTCGGAGTAGTTACATGCGAAACGGTATTTATACTGCATGAGCACGTCCTTGAGCGTAGCCACCTTTTCTTCAGACAACAACTCACTGATGAACGTCGGCCGTAGGTCGTTTGTCGTCCCTAAGTCGATTTTTCTGAGGTTATCTGCAGTAGTATGTATCCCATCTTCCAGTTCTTTTGGCGCCGGTGGAAATTCTGCGATCAATGCATCTTCGTCCTCATTTTCGAAGCACCAGGAGTGGTCATCCATATCCTCACGTATTCCTTCTTCTGATAGCGTTATCGCGTGACAGGTACGAGATTGTTTCCGAGACCGATGTTGATCTGGTTCTACTCTCGCTATGTATGTTGCTTTTGGAACATGCTTTTGTGGTGGGGATATCCTCCAACTGTTGGATAGAGCGAACTTGCCGAGCTGATACTGGTCCTTGACCCAGTCTTGAAGGTGAAGCAGTCTTCCAGAGAATGTCCGATTGCTTGATGATAAGAGCAATAATCCGGCTGATGAACCTCGTTTGCTTGCTCTGGGTGCTTGGACTCCGGGAGTGTAATCATTTGATATTTCTGTTAGTGTATATGCCCTAGAGGCCATTACTGTATCATACTAGTATGTATATTACTTGATGGAAGCTTGGGATATTCACAGTTGTATAGACAATCTTGCTCAATATAGTAGTATGCTACTTGGTTTGTCTCTGCTTTAATGTGTACATGTGTGTTTATTTATTATATCACCTATACGCATTAGTAGAGTGATCTGATGATTTTCGTGGATGTGTTTATAGAATCAAATAGTAAAGAAATCACAACCAAAAATATTTGACCGCAATCAAACAACGGTGTCAGTTGAAGTTAATGAATGAGTGCGGATCGTCCTCAGGGATCTCGAGATTCGTTTGTACTTTTATTTGTTTGAAATGAAATGTTAAGCAACAAATAAGAGAAAACACGATTCAATTGATTGATTTGTATTCATGTGTCACTAATCTTTTCTAAAGAATCAAGAACTATAAACAACAAGAATCGGTTTCAATGGTATTTTCCAAACGACAATCAAGAATGATATAAAGGCTCGTAGGAATCGATAGGATCTTTAGATGTGTTGTAGTCTACAATATTTCGTATTCTTGTCCTTCGAAAGATTGACACTAGATCGATGATTATCAACAAGAGTTAGGGTTTTCTCGTGAAACTAGGGTTTCATCTTATCCCTTGTGCTGTTGTTGATATCATTCACATTCTAGCCTCTAACAATTTCAAGAAACAATCGGATCACCCCAATCTTGAGCGATATTAATCAAGAAAGCATCGCATCAAATTGGGTTGTCGATTCTTGAACTTGCTAGAGTTTACACACTCGTGGGATTCAAGAATTGATTACAAATTTGCTACATCATCATACTAAAGATCATTTTGACTCCTTAACGAGCGGAGTTTTTACTCACGCATCACCACATAGACAATATTCAAGAACAGTAAAGATAACATGATGCGGAATTTAAAAGAAACAAGATAGAAGAAAATATCACCTTTTATTTCATCAACAATTTCAATACAATCTTTCAAGATCTACAAGAAGAAAGAAAATCGATCGTTGACTCGGCTTCGCTCGACTCCGTGGATCGTGGATCTACTTTTGATCTCTTGCCCGATGGAAGATCGGCTCGGCTCATAGAAGGGTTGAAGGAATCTTGCTTGGCTTGCACTCAAGATCTTGAATTGTGGATGGATTTAGGGTTAGGGTTTCCTACAAGATTTCTCACTAATCTTGAGGAAGAAGAAGATGGAGAAAGAGAAAGGCTAACTAAAAAATGGGTTGAATCTTTTTCTCTTTAGGGTTTCTTGATTTTTCCAAGATGATCAAAGATTTCTAAGATGATAAATGAGAGAGCCTAGGGTCCTATTTATAGAACTAGGTTTAGGTTTGAAATAGACTTTCCCTCCCAAAGTTTGTTGACAAGTTGTTGGGGTTTAGCTTAGGGTTTAAGCTAGGGTTTAGGAAAGTTCTAGAAAGATTAGGGTAGTTTGGGAATTTGCTGATCTGGTGAAAGTGTCTGGACTCTTCTGGACTTTTGTATGTATTTTTGAGCTGTAGGCACTAGCACTGGAGTTGTGATGAAGTTTGAGAAGCTAAGTCATTGGTCCAGCCGCGGATCCGCCGCGTGAGGTGGCTTTGAGCCGCGCTTCCGCCGCGTCTTGGTGGCCTCGGGAACTGTGCTTTCTGCTGTGGCTTTCTACTACTGTTTGGGTTATCCTTTGATATTTAGAATTGCAGTTGCCCTTCTATGTTGATACCAGATTTGCTTTCAATGAGTTTACGAGCAATTGTAATGGTCGAGCGATGTAATGATCGAGCAAGTATCTCTTTTCCTGCATAGACTTCAAAATAGGGGTTGCAAGATATAGAAAATATGCTATGTAATGCAATGCGGTTAATTTCCCTAGAATTTCCGGTTTTAAGGTCGAATACATGTAATTTGATATTTTGCGACCAATTAGCTAATATGTGAATTATGAATACCGTACTCTCCTATATGTATGCAGATGATAAGGAAATTGCCGGTTAAAATATGCAATATTTTCGACTGATCAAATACCCCCAAACTTAATTTCGATCGTCTCGAGAGAATGTTTTATTAAAAAGAGAAAAAACTAACTAGCACACTTTCGTAGGCAACACGATTGCACTGAGCACGTGCAACAAGCCTTTAAACCTCTAGGTGTCCCTAGTAGGAGGAGTGTTGTCTCCTGAGGGTTTTCAGCGGATTGCACCCACAAAATCCAAAAATAAAAGCAAGATCATGAATATTACATTTAAAGAAAAGAATTGTAAAAGAAAGACTTTGAAAATTAGGGTTTCCAACTAAGCTAGCTTTTCGGTTGTCATGAGCCCTATCTTAATGGTCATGAAAAGATGTTAGAAATCACGTCCTCCCTCAATAAAACATCGTCTTATTCTTCATTCCTATCTTTATTCCAAACATCGATCTTATCACCCTGCGTGTGTGTAAAGACATCCCTACACCCGGAGAATTCAATTCAAGCTATCATACCCTTGCCCATCAGCCTCAGTACTTCTTGGCAAACGAGATTGCTTACACACTTTCATGCGACCGTTAATACTTCTTGAGGTACTAACCGACCGATTACTGATGTTCATGCTAACTTGGTGTATTTTCCTAATCTTGCACCACCTCAGGCATAGCAGTGACTCCCAGACCAGTTGACCTTGGGGCACTAGGTGAAGAAGCACCCTTTTGCTATATATTTTTCTTGCCCTTGGTGATAACAAGACCAGTGTCCATTTTTCTCACCATTTTCAAAAATACTATTTTTTTTTTTCATACTTTTGGCTTTAAGACAAGAGCATTTCAAGGTATCCTCTACTATCCCAGGCTTCAAGACGTGTGTAAGTGCGACTAGCAGGGTAGCAACGTTCAAAATGTTTGGCTTCCAGAATAGAAACTATTTTTCAGACTTATTTTTATCCTCAGATTAGTGACGTCCTTCATCTTACTAACCCTTGGGACAACGGCTCATAACTACTTATTACTAGTTCGTATAAGAAAACTTCTAATTTTCTTAGTTTTCTTAAATTTTTCCAATCTCATGGATGTAATTGTTCACTGTCTAAACTTTCATTATCTTATTTATATACAAAAAAGTGTAAATATTAACATTATTTTTATATTTGAAATTTTTTTAATTTTTATAGATTTTTTTTTTTTTTTTTTTTTGAAAAGAAATGTTTTGTGCTTATGCAGATGATATGCAAATGATGCGAAAATAAGCACAAACCTCCCCCAAACTTGTTCTCAACAGTGTCCTCACTGTTGCCGACAGTTATACCTACAAAAATCTGTAAATCTGGGGAGAATTATTAGTGGGGGCAAAATATATAAGTGAAGACCCTCCCCCAAACTTATTTTTGGCTCAAAATTTTGTAAAAATTTCTTTTTAAGAGCCAGAAAAACATACCCCCCAAACTTGAGTTATGCAATGTTAATCTTTTAAAATCACAAGTGGGGGTCAAAAATCAGTGGTCGATGCCAAGCTTTACAAAGACCGAAAGTTAACACCAACCATTCGAAAATTTTATCAATGCAGTGCTCGGGTTGGTGGAAAAAGAAGTGGGGAAAAGGTAAGTGATGGAATAGAATGTGTGTGCGTCTCATTTTGGAGAGACGATGCAGTGAATGTGATGGATAACTCGCATTCTTTTTATATTTCAGAAGAAGGGGTGGAGGTTCAATTCCATTGATTTGGACATGATTCGTCTCAACACCCGTGTTATTTAAAAATGCGAGTTCATCAGCGAAGATCTCCTCAAAAGTTTCATCTATACCCCGAAGAATAATGTCATCACAATGTGCGGGGTGATCTTCAGACTCTAAAAGCAGTTCATAATCAGTGTTAGTTGTTGACCCGGACATCTTGGTGGAAGATTCCGTATGTGTATGATACATAATTGGGTCAAACAACAACGTATGAAAAGAGTCAAGATCGGTATCAGGAGGATCAACTTCGCTGCTGTCGACATCCATTAAGTCGACAGAACATATCTGAGCAGTAGGTTCAGAGGGTACACTTCCTAACTTGTAAATGTTCATCTCAATTGTTCTGTTCCCGAAGGATAAGGTCATAGAACCGTTACGACAATTGATGATAGCATTGGAAGTGGCCAAAAAGGGGCGACCTAAAATCACCGGAATTTGATTCCGTGAGTTCGCTACAGGCTGTGTATCAATTACAATAAAGTCTACAGGGAAAATAAATTCCCCGATTTTTATTAACACATCCTCTAGTTCACCCCTAGGTCTGGTGATTGATCGGTCAGCCATCTGTAAAGTGCATGGAGATGGTTTCAACTCTCCGATTCCTAACTGCTCATAAACTGAGAAAGGAAGCAGGTTAACACTTGCCCCAAGATCTAGTAGAGCACGGTTAATGTGTTTCTCCCCAATAGAGATGGAAATAGTAGGATATCCAGGATCCTTACGTTTCCTCGGTAATTGCTGGGGGAAAGCCGTTTCTACTGTTTTTGCCATGAATATCTTCTTGGGCATTTGTTTCTTCCTCTTTCTAGTGCAAAAATCTTTAAGAACTTTTGCGTATGCAGGTACTTGTTGGATAGCATCTAGAAGAGGGATATTGATGTTAACCTGTTTAAACATCTCAGTGATCTTCTCCATCTGTGGACTTAGTGTGTTAGCCCTTAACCGATTCGGGTAAGGTGCTTTAGCAATTAGCGCTGGGTCCATGGGAGAAGGAAGTGTGTGTGGAACCGATCCCTGAATAGAAGTGGGAATCGTCCGAGGAGGGGTAAAAGAGGTGGGCTGTAATGGAGAGCCTTTTGGGAAATGGAGAATAGGCTCGGAAGAAGATGGTGGGGTAAAAGAACTGGGGTCAGAAGTGTGTGTGTGTGGAAAGGTCTCAGCCGGGGTGTTGATATGATTTTCAGTATCATCAACTTCTTCCCCAACATGATTGTCAAGCACTCTTCCAGATCTCAATGTGGTGATTGCATTCACATGATGTGAATAACCAGGATTGGGCAAGGATTGAGCTGGAAGTTTCCCTTTCTCTCTTGCACTCAGTTCGGCTTTTAATCGTGCAATTTCTTCTTCCATCGATTTAATACTCTCGTTTTGGGACGCAGAGTTTTTCTTCATGTCATCGACGGAAGATTTCACTTCAGCCGAAACTTGCATGATATTTGATAAGATCAAATTCATGTATTGTGCAAAAGAAGAGGATTCATCAGTTCCGGTCAACTGTAAAGGATTAGACAGTGCAGGTGTGTTGACCTGATTTTGAAAATTATGTGCTTGAAAGGGGTGCTGAGTGAGTTGAAGTTGTGGCTGCTGTTGTGGTGGAGGGACCCTTTGGAAATTGTTTTGGTTTGGAACCGTGTTTTGTGATTGTGATTGGTTCCAAGAAACATTGGGGTGATTCCTCCAACCCTGATTATATGTGGAAGAAAAAGAATCGTTTCGAGGTCTTTGAAATGTGGCATTGGTATGCTCACGACCTTGAAACGGACATTCTTCCGTCAAGTGAGACGGATCAGAACAGCACCCACAAACAGTTTTGGGGAGTGATACCGGGTTTAGGGAGGCTGCTGCAAATTTGTGTTCCATAGCGTCGAGCTTCTTTTGCATTGCTGCCATTTCAGCTCGAACACCTATGGACACATCTACTTGGTGTATGCCACCCCTATTCAATGGTTGGGTTCCACTCTCCCAAATTAGTGATTTTTCAGAGAATTCTTCTAAGTATCGCCAGGCTTCCCCATCGTCTTTAGTCATAAATGTACCCTGACACATATTCTCAAGGCTTTGTTTCGTGCTAGGGTTACTGCCCTCATAGATGATTCGGCACAACTCCCATCTCGGGATGCCGTGATGAGGACATTGAACCATTAGATCCTTGAAACGTTCAAAGTACTTTGAAAATGGTTCGGTAGGGAGCTGGGCAAATTGGTTTAGCTCGCTACGGATTCGAGCCGTCTTCTGGACTGGGTAAAATTTCTTTAGGAATGCAGCGACGAATTCTTCCCAATTAGTGATGGAGTGTGCAGTGGTGTTATATAGCCACTTCTCGGCTAAATCGCACAAGGTAAAAGGAAGAAGTCGTAGACGCATCGCATCCACAGAAAGTTGAGACGTACCCATCATAGCGCATACGTTTTCAAATTTGGTAATGAAAACGTAAGCGTCCTCGGTCTCGAGTCCGTGATACTTAGGTAGAAGGTTGATATACTGGGGCTTTATTTCAAAGTTATCCCCGTTTGCTGGTGGTGTGGATAAGCAGGTCGAAAGAGGACCTCTAAGTGGATAACATCTTTCCTGAAGAGAAATGTGTGGAGGATTCTGCGCACCAACGGACGGTGGCAGATTGGGGTTAAAGAAGTTTGATGGATTCGGATCCATCGGTGTGGGTGTGGTAGTAGGTAAAGAAAAGGTAAATGGAGAATTATCGACTTCGGAGTCGATAAAAGGTACGCGGACTAAACGGGCACTAGAATCCCGTGTCCAGCCTATCTTGTACTAAAAAGGGTTAGTACAAGTGGCAGCGTTGGCTTATAATTAGGGGTAAAATGAATGCGGTGTTTGCTTTTGAAAAGGGACGGATTTTAAAAAAAATGATGCGACAACCAAATGCAGCAACACAAACCCTAGAATCTAATGGTCACCTAGGTCCGGCTCTAGACCGCTCCTAACTGCCAAAAGACAAGTCGCGGGATCAATCCTTCACTGCCTCTTTGTCCCCCTGTGGCCGGATAAGTGCCAGGTAAGTGGGAAGGAACCACCACTACAGTGGACCTAATTAATAACCACTAGCCTTAGACACACTCGCCTTAGGCACCACAGAAAAACGCGGATAAGCAATGAATTACCCACGGCCCTCTCTTGTCCTAAATGAGCGCGACAGTCCTTAGAGTCATCTCTAGATTTCTTTTAGTTAATGGGGGTAAATGCGGATGCAAGTTTGGTGGTTTTCGGGGCCTAGGAAGGGTAATGAAATCCCCACCTAATTTGGATTTGGCCGTGCCCCTTAATTTTCCGTATTAGCAATGCAAAACAACCAAGAAAAGCAAAATCACGCACAATTTTAATTTGCTTTTGCGGCGCAGCTATTGTTTGCAAAGAATCCTGCAGAAAGGATTAGTTGGAGCTAAAAAGGGAGAGAGGAGAGAGAGAGAAATCACCTGAAGAAAGATGGTACAGAGATCCTTCAATCCTGCGGCGCTTTCGCCGCACAAACCTTGTTCTTGCCGCCCTTCCGCGGTCTATTGTGGGGAACAGTGTACAATTTTTCTTCAGCTGCTTGATATTGCTATCTCCAGCTCTCTGGTATATCCCAAATAATTTTTTCCACAGCACAGATTGCTCCAGATCACCTTGCAATCAATTCACAACACACGTATAAGAGTTTGTACGAATTTTGAATTCAAGAAATGAAACGTAATAATTCTTTCACTTCAAACTATAAAATGTAACGAATTAACGCGCGATCCCCGGCAACGGCGCCATTTTGATCTGATGATTTTCGTGGATGTGTTTATAGAATCAAATAGTAAAGAAATCACAACCAAAAATATTTGACCGCAATCAAACAACGGTGTCAGTTGAAGTTAATGAATGAGTGCGGATCGTCCTCAGGGATCTCGAGATTCGTTTGTACTTTTATTTGTTTGAAATGAAATGTTAAGCAACAAATAAGAGAAAACACGATTCAATTGATTGATTTGTATTCATGTGTCACTAATCTTTTCTAAAGAATCAAGAACTATAAACAACAAGAATCGGTTTCAATGGTATTTTCCAAACGACAATCAAGAATGATATAAAGGCTCGTAGGAATCGATAGGATCTTTAGATGTGTTGTAGTCTACAATATTTCGTATTCTTGTCCTTCGAAAGATTGACACTAGATCGATGATTATCAACAAGAGTTAGGGTTTTCTCGTGAAACTAGGGTTTCATCTTATCCCTTGTGCTGTTGTTGATATCATTCACATTCTAGCCTCTAACAATTTCAAGAAACAATCGGATCACCCCAATCTTGAGCGATATTAATCAAGAAAGCATCGCATCAAATTGGGTTGTCGATTCTTGAACTTGCTAGAGTTTACACACTCGTGGGATTCAAGAATTGATTACAAATTTGCTACATCATCATACTAAAGATCATTTTGACTCCTTAACGAGCGGAGTTTTTACTCACGCATCACCACATAGACAATATTCAAGAACAGTAAAGATAACATGATGCGGAATTTAAAAGAAACAAGATAGAAGAAAATATCACCTTTTATTTCATCAACAATTTCAATACAATCTTTCAAGATCTACAAGAAGAAAGAAAATCGATCGTTGACTCGGCTTCGCTCGACTCCGTGGATCGTGGATCTACTTTTGATCTCTTGCCCGATGGAAGATCGGCTCGGCTCATAGAAGGGTTGAAGGAATCTTGCTTGGCTTGCACTCAAGATCTTGAATTGTGGATGGATTTAGGGTTAGGGTTTCCTACAAGATTTCTCACTAATCTTGAGGAAGAAGAAGATGGAGAAAGAGAAAGGCTAACTAAAAAATGGGTTGAATCTTTTTCTCTCTAGGGTTTCTTGATTTTTCCAAGATGATCAAAGATTTCTAAGATGATAAATGAGAGAGCCTAGGGTCCTATTTATAGAACTAGGTTTAGGTTTGAAATAGACTTTCCCTCCCAAAGTTTGTTGACAAGTTGTTGGGGTTTAGCTTAGGGTTTAAGCTAGGGTTTAGGAAAGTTCTAGAAAGATTAGGGTAGTTTGGGAATTTGCTGATCTGGTGAAAGTGTCTGGACTCTTCTGGACTTTTGTATGTATTTTTGAGCTGTAGGCACTAGCACTGGAGTTGTGATGAAGTTTGAGAAGCTAAGTCATTGGTCCAGCCGCGGATCCGCCGCGTGAGGTGGCTTTGAGCCGCGCTTCCGCCGCGTCTTGGTGGCCTCGGGAACTGTGCTTTCTGCTGTGGCTTTCTACTACTGTTTGGGTTATCCTTTGATATTTAGAATTGCAGTTGCCCTTCTATGTTGATACCAGATTTGCTTTCAATGAGTTTACGAGCAATTGTAATGGTCGAGCGATGTAATGATCGAGCAAGTATCTCTTTTCCTGCATAGACTTCAAAATAGGGGTTGCAAGATATAGAAAATATGCTATGTAATGCAATGCGGTTAATTTCCCTAGAATTTCCGGTTTTAAGGTCGAATACATGTAATTTGATATTTTGCGACCAATTAGCTAATATGTGAATTATGAATACCGTACTCTCCTATATGTATGCAGATGATAAGGAAATTGCCGGTTAAAATATGCAATATTTTCGACTGATCATAGAGCCCTTAGGATCTTTGCTTGATTACCGGCGTTGTGATGGCGATCACACTCGTGGGGGCTGGGTAATCTACAATCACATCCTTATACACGTCCCTAGTCGTGGGAGTATCGAGACAGGGCATCGATACTCCGGAGTAGACTAGCGTATGCGCTTCTCATCCCAGCACGGGAGACGGTCTGTCCCACAGCCGTCAGTACGTCGTACTTGAGATAGTATGCGGGTGCTCGTTAGGTTACGAGTACACTGGATAGGACTCGTCGGGAACTGATGGTTGGTATTATACCTATCGTCAGTCATCAGTTCCCAGGTGACATGAGTACAGCTTAGTCCGCTGACTTGACACTGTCACTTCACCTCGAGTGTGTTCCCACTGTTCTTTGATTACTACCCTACCACGGCTCTACTGAGTCGTGCAAACAGGTAGTAGTTGGGTGCAGTCCCGAAACACTTGGAGGCAGTGACGGTTAGACAGGATTCGTCTCTCCCGGTATTGGGGGCTGACATCGCGTTGTGTCTAGGAGAGCCATTACATGAGTAGTCCCTGGCCAGGGCAAGCGAGATATACTGGTAGGTTTCCAGTGTTATCTCAGGGTGTATTGGGCTTCACTCCGACACGACTTGTACCGCTATTAGGGGACTGACGTTTACCGCCCCCTAGGCCCGCCATGCGATGTATCAGACGAACAGACCGGACTGTACGGAGATTGTCACATACAGGCTCAGTAGGAGTTCGGATGGGTTCACCTCATCGGCCTTCTTATCGACATCTACCTGGGGACCGTTACGTACAGCTAGTGCCGCTTGCGGTCTGTGGTTAAACCCACTGCCAGCATACTGTCGAGTCTTTAGAGTCCCACACAGAGAGTTTCCCTGCACTGAGCGAAACGTGTAGATGTCGTATGGTTTTAAGGCAGGGCTGCGATCACTTACGTACACTTGTGTGCGTGCGGTGTTCGGGCAGGCAGTACTAGTGGGCTTTGGTTTAAGCCGGATCCTAGTATTGCACGGATGGATTTGTTTTGTCTTCTGTGCATCCGCATTCTACGGAATACGAGGTGTGTATGCACAGTTTTCCGGAGCGGTGAAGGAGGAGGTGCCTCATTAGGGTTTTGGCAGTTGGTTCGGCCAAAACCGTTATGTGGCAGGCTCATTAGGGTTTTAACAGTTGATTCGGTCAAAACCATTTTGAGGCGGACTCATTAGGGTTTTGACAGTTCGTTTGGTCAAAACAATTATAAGCCGCGGATATCATTTACTAATCCTTTTAGTGATAATTTTATGATGGCTAATTGCATTGACCATTTGACCCCGTTGACCTCTCTTGACTTTGTTGACCGGTTGACCGTGTTGACCATTGACTTTCAAGAGGGATCTACACTCTTCTTTTCATTTTCTTTTTCTTTTGGATTATGATAATGGTCATTTCAATGTAGCCATCAAACTTTATCTTGATGGGATTAGTAATGATGTTGTTTTTTACATTATTGCAACCATGGTTACTTTTCTTTGTATCATAATTTCTTTCTCATTCTCTCTCTTGGTTTTTCAAGTGAGAAGAAAAGAAATGAACCATGGTTGTTGCTCCTCCTTCTTCTTCCTCTTCTTGATTCATCTTTTGATCTCATGTGTTGAGAGATAAAGATCCCACAAAGATAAAACCATCCATTGATCATTTCTACACAACCTAGGGCTTCTAGATTAGCAATCTCTTTGCCCTAGTTACCTCGGCTCGAGGTGGAGCTCGGTGCACATCTCTCGGGTGGATCGTCTTCGACTCAAGGAGGCCGCGGAGGTGACCAAAGTCCGGATCAACCCTCGGAGCAAGCAAGGAGAAGAACAACAAGAAGAGAAGGAGTTCAAGTTGAGTGACCAAAGTCCGGATCAACCCTCGGAGCAAGCAAGGAGAAGGACAACAAGAAGAGAAGGAGTTCAAGTTGAGGTATAACCCCTAACCGAGTAGATAAATCTCTAGTTAGGATGCTAGTGTATTGTTTAGCAAAGATCCGGCTTTTACGGTCCATGTTGCCAAGTCCAGAAAAAATTTTGTTTTACCGTTTCCGCAAGCCCGAAAGTACCGGGAGAGGTAACGTGGACCCAACAGTGGTATCAGAGCCTAACTAAACACACCCTAGCATGTTAGCAAAGTATTTAGAATTTCGACCGGACGAAAAACCGCAAAATACCCCGGAAATTTCAAGTTTCTGCCGATTTTAGATCTGTTCCAAAATCAATAAATAATGCACTAAAAATCGGCTCAGGCTTTTTAGAGAACACTGGAGAAAAACGATCCCCTAACTCGTCTAAAGCGTCGCGGTTCCGCGGCATAAGCTTGCTTATGCCGCGGAACCTCGGCCGAGTTAACTCTGTTGGGGAATTTCTTTCCTGCAGTTTTCTTATTTGGGTATTTTGGGATTTTTGGTATATGACTTTTCTGCCCAGATTTTCCAGAAAGCAAAATTTGTTTTTGGGGCTCAAAAATCCGTATTTTTGGTCGATGTTCTGTAGACTTTGGTTAATGGTTATATCTGTAATGTTATATGTGTATTGAACGTCTACTAATCGCTATACGTCGATTAGTGGGGGTTATACATATCTGTGATCTGTGTTGTTGATGGTTTGTGTATATGAACTCGTTGGATTGTCGCGGATGAATAGCCGGGATGGATGTGAGATGGGAGTTTCTTTTTCTTTCTTTCATGTAATAAATTTGTAAATTGATGTAATATTATTTGTATGGCCGCACAACCGGGTCGGGGTTGTAGCCGTCATTGTATAATTCTTTTTACTGTTTTTGCTCCTAGGATAGACCCATGGAGGGGGTGCACAAACTACCGGGTATCTCGAAGTGCCGAGTGGCCTACTCACGGCGTTGAGGGAGGTTGCTTCGCTTCGGGTACTTGGCGGGTAGTTTGCCGCACCCGTAGGGGTCTTGGGTGGGGTATTGGCTATTCATCGCGACCGTGTAATCCGCTTTTCGTTGCAGGCTCGAACGAATCGCGGGTTCCTAGTATATCCAAAGTGTTCATCTGTGATCTGGATTGGCTATCATTGCTATATATCTCTATATATAATAACTATTTAGGCGTTGCTTATGTTTTTCAGCCGCGCTAGCCCAGCCCCCGCTCTGTCGTTAGTTAAGTAACTTAACGGGTGATGACGGGGCCCCGTGGCGAATGCGAATGGCATAAGCGTACGTCATATTTTGGTTGTTTTCTGCAATGGTAGGATTTAAATGATGGGACGCATTAAAAGAACTAATGCAAGAAAATAAACCTAAAAGACGTTGTTGGAACAATTTTTCAAAAGTTGTTATTAAAAGGACGTTCACTTTTGTTTTGCATCGCGGTATTCGGTTATGAATGCCCAGCACCTCAGTCGACGAGGCAAGGGCCGAGATCCTTTCATCGGGAGTGACCCCTTGGACAAAAGTTTGCGTCAGCGTAATAACTTCACTATAGTCGATTATTCTTGCTTTGCATCGAGGTATTCAGTTTGGAATATCCTGCACCTCATTCGACGAGGAAAGAGCCGAGATCCCTTCACAGGGAGTGACCTCTTTAGCAAAAGTTTTCGCCACTATATTTTTCAAAAAGATTACCAGGTTCCTTCAACGATATCAAGTTCATTACGTTAACGGGTTTTTCGCCAAAAACCCAGCCGTAGCCCTCCGTCATTTCTTACAAGTAACACTTAGTATTCGTGCTGCGTTTGTTGACTCCGTCAAGGCGTAGTGTACGGTAGCTAAGTGCTGCTTGTTTGTATCGGTATATGGGATTGATTAGGACAGTCGTATAACCTTGTTGACTCCGTCAAGGGTTATGCGGGTGGGTTTAATGCAATCCAGATAATGACAGGTTGAACTTGACTAGGACTCTTTGATTTGTTGACTCCGTCAAGATCACTTGGGTCCTAGGGGCAAAAACCACATCGGGAGTTTCAAAAGTACTGAAACTTGCAGATTTAGCACCTTCTGGAGTGTGGTGACTAGAGTGGATTCCATCTAGGTTATCACACAATGATAGTTGGATCCCGATCCCACTGATGAGTTGGATTACTCTCGGGAGATTATTTCACTTAACGATCAATGCTATAAACCTAGTAGGTGTCTAGAAAGGTGTTAGCGAGGCTACGCCCCCAGGGAAAAGAGGTTCTTAAATTAAGGAACTTCGCGAAAGCGTTGGAAAACCTCCCTCGAAGTACAGACACTAGCCTGGCTGAAAGGTTAAGAAAGTATTGTGACGTGAATTAAATCCTGACTAGTTCTTCTTTTAAAAAGGTTTTAAGAAGAATTTGAGGAAACAGTGGGAGACATCCTGGTTAGATAAACTAATAAACCAATCTAATCTTGCAAGAGTACACGCTGAGTGTTTCTTTTCTCTCTCTCCAAGTAGCAACCTTTTCATGCCATAATCAAGATAAAAAATGTATCGCTTGACCGATCCGAATTCTTATTCGGGGCTGGGGAACGTTGGTTCAACTCTAACTTGTGACAACAGTCATAAGTATGAGAAAGGGAAAGGGGATAGTATGGATTCCCAGGATACCCAGTTGAAGAAGAAGCATGGTTTTGCATCTACTTCAGGTGTTCTTGTAATTGAGAACTGTTTTACGGTCAGCCCTACCTCCTGGGTACTTGATACCGGATCAGGATCTCATATCTGTAATTTATTGCAGGGACTGAGAAAAAGTAGGAAAGTTGCACCGGGTGATATGTCGCTCAGAGTAGCGAACGGAGCACAAGTTAATGCGGCAGCCGTCGGTGAATATCACCTAGTATTGCCAAATGGCAAGACTATGATTTTGAACGATTGCTACTATGTACCCTCCATGGTTTGCAACATCATATCAGTTTCTTTACTCGATAAAGAAGGATATAACTTTGTTCTTGACAAGAATATCATGAACATTTACCTTAATAAGGTACTGGTTGCAGAGGGTACACTGTGTAATGGTATCTACGTTCTAAATCAGAATACAGTTCTCAATATACAAAACACACGCAAGAGGAAGAATTCAGATACGAATGAATCCTACTTGTGGCATTGTAGACTTGGTCATATCGGAGAGAAAAGACTGAGTAAGTTGCATAAAGATGGACTCTTGAATACGTTCGAGTTTTCATCTTATGAAACTTGTCAGTCTTGTCTCAAAGGGAAGATGATCAAATCTCCGTTCACCGGACATGGAGAAAGAGCAGCAGAGCTCTTGGGACTCATACACAGTGATGTATGTGGTCCGATGTCTACACATGCAAGGGGTGGGTTCTCCTACTTCATCACATTCACTGACGATCTCTCTAGGTTCGGATATGTGTATCTGATGAAACACAAATCTGAAGCTTTTGAGAAATTCAAGGAATTCAGAAAGGAAGTAGAGAACCAGATTGGCAAAAGTATCAAGATCCTCCGGTCTGATAGAGGATGGGAGTACTTAAGCACGGAATTCCTAGATTACTTAAAAGAGAATAGTATTCACTCTCAGCTTACTCCTCCTTATACACCTCAGCACAACGGTGTTTTGGAGCGGAGGAATCGTACCCTATTGGATATGGTTCGCTCCATTATGAGTAGTGCTGAGTTGCCTCTTTCATTTTGGGGACATGCGCTTCAGACAGCGGCATACCTATTGAATTATGTTCCATCCAAATCAGTGCCTGAGACTCCATATGAAATATGGAGTGGAAGAAATCCGTATCTTAAGCGATTTAAGATATGGGGTTGTCCGGCCTATGTGAAAACACAGAAACCGGACAAGCTAGAGGCACGGTCAGTTCTGTGTAAATTTGTGGGATATCCTAAAGACTCACTAGGATATCTGTTCTACCACACTGAGGAACAGAAGGTGTTTGTATCTCGCCACGCTACCTTTCTAGAAAGGGAGTTTCTTGCAAAAGAAACTAGTGGGAGTTCGCTAGAACTGGAAGAAATTCAGCGACCACAAAATGTAACTGAAAATTTGGAGGAACCGCTAGATTCAATAACCCCAAGCGAACCTCAGTCACTCCGCAGATCTGGTAGGATTTCTCATCCGCCAGAGAGATACTACGATTTTCTCATTGACGGGGATCGAGAGGATTGCATCTTGGAAGAAGATGACCCTACCAGTTTCAGGCAGGCCATTATCAGTAGGGACTCTGATAAGTGGCAGGAAGCAATGCAATCCGAAATGGAGTCCATGTACGCCAATAAAGTGTGGACCTTGGATATTGCTCCACCTGGGGTAAAACCCGTTGGATGCAAATGGATCTACAAAAGGAAACATGGTGTAGATGGGCAGGTGGAAACCTATAAAGCTAGACTCGTTGCAAAAGGTTTTCGTCAAAGACCTGGTTTGGACTATGATGAAACTTTTTCTCCGGTGGCTATGCTCAAATCCATTCGGATCCTACTTGCCATTGCTGCCTTCCATGACTATGAAATCTGGCAGATGGATGTTAAAACGGCTTTCCTAAACGGTTGTTTGGAAGAATGCATTTACATGGATCAACCAGAAGGTTTCGTAGACAGTGGGAGCAGCGGAAAGGTGTGCAAGTTGCTTAAATCCATTTATGGATTAAAGCAGGCATCACGGAGCTGGAACATCTATTTTGATGAGGCAATCAAGGAATTTGATTTCATCAAGAACGAAGATGAACCCTGTGTTTATAAGAAGATTGTAGGACGAACTGTCGTATTCCTAGTCTTGTACGTGGACGACATTCTTTTGATAGGAAATGATATTCCTATGCTACAATCGGTCAAGCTATTTTTGTCACAAAGGTTCTCCATGAAGGACCTGGGTGATGACTCGTACATTCTGGGGATCAAGATCTATAAAGATAGATCCAAGAGACTACTGGGACTTTCGCAGTCCAGGTACATAGAGACCGTACTAAAGAGATTTAGTATGGAGGATTCCAAGCGCGGTAACATACCCGCATTGCACGGAATTACCCTCTCCAAGAAGATGTCTTCTAAGACTGACGAGGAGAGGGTTCGCATGAGCACTATACCCTACGCTTCGGCGGTAGGATCTAAAATGTATGCGATGCTATGTACAAGACCAGATGTAGCTTACGTGCTGAGCGCGGTAAGCCGGTATTAGTCAGACCCAGGGGAGGACCACTGGACAGCAGTGAAGAACATTCTCAAGTACCTAAGAAGGACTAAGGAGATGTTCCTGGTTTACGGTAATGGAGACCTCAGGGTCGAGTCCTTTACCGATTCAAGCTTCCAGAGTGACAAAGATGACAGCAAGTCTGTCTCGGGTTTTGTGTTACCCTCAACGGAGGGGCGGTATGTTGGAGGAGTTCCAAACAGGATACCGTCGCAGACTCGACGATGGAGGCTGAATACATTGCTGCAAGCGATGCCGCAAAAGAGGCGGTCTGGATAAAGAAGTTCATTAATGAACTTCAGGTGGTTCTGTCCATTGTTGACCCAATACCTTTGTATTGCGATAACAATGGGGCTATAGCTTTAGCGAAGGAACCAAGGTCCCATCAGAAATCCAGGCACATCTTAAGGCGGTATCACCTGATTAGGGAGATCATTGATCGCCAGGAGATCGAGGTGCGGAGAGTGGACACAAAGGACAACACAGCGGACCCATTCACGAAAGCCTTACCCCAGACTCAGTTCGAGCGGCTGATCGAGATGATAGGTCTTCGATACGCTAGTACATGGCCTTAGTGCAAGTGGGAGATTGTTAGTGTATATGCCCTAGAGGCCATTACTGTATCATACTAGTATGTATATTACTTGATGGAAGCTTGGGATATTCACAGTTGTACAGACAATCTTGCTCAATATAGTAGTATGCTACTTGGTTTGTCTCTGCTTTAATGTGTACATGTGTGTTTATTTATTATATCACCTATACGCATTAGTAGAGCCCTTAGGATCTTTGCTTGATTACCGGCGTTGTGATGGCGATCACACTCGTGGGGGCTGGGTAATCTACAAGCACATCCTTATACACGTCCCTAGTCGTGGGAGTATCGAGACAGGGCATCGATACTCCGGAGTAGACTAGCGTATGTGCTTCTCATCCCAGCACGGGAGACGGTCTGTCCCACAGCCGTCAGTACGTCGTACTTGAGATAGTATGCGGGTGCTCGTAAGGTTACGAGTACACTGGACAGGACTCGTCGGGAACTGATGGTTGGTATTATACCTATCGTCAGTCATCAGTTCTTAGGTGACATGAGTACAGCTTAGTCCGCTGACTTGACACTGTCACTTCGCCTTGAGTGTGTTCCCACTGTTCTTTGATTACTACCTACCACGGCTCTACTGAGTCGTGCAAACAGGTAGTAGTTGGGTGCAGTCCCGAAACACTTGGAGGCAGTGACGGTTAGACAGGATTTGTCTCTCCCGGTATTGGGGGTTGACATCGCGCTGTGTCTAGGAGAGCCATTACACGAGTAGTCCCTGGCCAGGGCAAGCGAGATATACTGGTAGGTTTCCAGTGTTATCTCAGGGTGTATTGGGCTTCACTCCGACACGACTTGTACCGCTATTAGGGGACTGACGTTTACCGTCCCCCTAGGCCCGCCATGCAATGTATCAGACGAACAGACCAGACTGTACGGAGATTGTCACATACAGGCTCAGTAGGAGTTCGGATGGGTTCACCTCATCGGCCTTCTTATCGACATCTACGTGGGGACCGTTATGTACAGCTAGTGCCGCTTGCGGTCTGTGGTTAAACCCACTGCCAGCGTAGTGTCGAGTCTTTAGAGTCCCACACAGAGAGTTTCCCTGCAATGAGCGAAACGTGTAGAGGACGTATGGTTTTACGGCAGGTCTGCGATCACTTACGTACACTTGTGTGCGTGCGGTGTTCGGGCAGGCAGTACTAGTGGGCTTTGGTTTAAGCCGGATCCTAGTATTGCACGGATGGATTTGTTTTGTCTTCTTTGCATCCGCATTCTACGGAATACGGATGCAGGTGTGTATGCACAGTTTTCCGGAGCGGTGAAGGAGGAGGTACCTCATTAGGGTTTTGGCAGTTGGTTCGGCCAAAACCGTTATGTGGCAGGCTCATTAGGGTTTTGACAGTTGATTCGGTCAAAACCATTTTGAGACGGACTCATTAGGGTTTTGACAGTTCGTTTGGTCAAAACCATTATGAGCCGCGGATATCATTTACTAATCCTTTTAGTGATAATTTTATGATGGCTAATTGCATTGACCATTTGACCTCGTTGACCTCTCTTGACTTTGTTGACCGGTTGACCGTGTTGACCATTGACTTTCAAGAGGGATCTACACTCTTCTTTTCATTTTCTTTTTCTTTTGGATTATGATAATGGTCATTTCAATGTAGCAATCAAACTTTATCTTGATGGGATTAGTAATGATGTTGTTTTTTACATTATTGCAACTATGGTTACTTTTCTTTGTATCATAATTTCTTTCTCATTCTCTCTCTTGGTTTTTCAAGTGAGAAGAAAAGAAATGAACCATGGTTGTTGCTCCTCCTTCTTCTTCCTCTTCTTGATTCATCTTTTGATCTCATGTGTTGAGAGATAAAGATCCCACAAAGACAAAACCATCCATTGATCATTTCTACACAACCTAGGGCTTCTAGATTAGCAATCTCTTTGCCCTAGTTACCTCGGCTCGAGGTGGAGCTCGGTGCACATCTCTCGGGTGGATCGTCTTCGACTCAAGGAGGCCGCGGAGGTGACCAAAGTCCGGATCAACCCTCGGAGCAAGCAAGGAGAAGAACAACAAGAAGAGAAGGAGTTCAAGTTGAGTGACCAAAGTCCGGATCAACCCTCGGAGCAAGCAAGGAGAAGAACAACAAGAAGAGAAGGAGTTCAAGTTGAGGTATAACCCCTAACCGAGTAGATAAATCTCTAGTTAGGATGCTAGTGTATTGTTTAGCAAAGATCCGGCTTTTACGGTCCATGTTGCCAAGTCCAGAAAAAATTTTGTTTTACCGTTTCCGCAAGCCCGAAAGTACCGGGAGAGGTAACGTGGACCCAACAATTTCACGACGAGGTCGAATATCTTCCTTATCTTGTCTTGGGGAAAAATATGTTCGACCCATCATCTTTATAAGAGGCGGATCCCGGCTGCCCAATTCTCGATCGCGTGGCTTCTTGGACCCGCTTTGCTGTTGTCGAACGTTTTTTCCGTTCTTCAGTTTGTTTTTGCCTCCGCGTCGAGTCTTCCGCATGACGGGCTGGCGACGAAGGACATCGTCATTCTCCATAGCCTGCTGAAGGAGGCGCTGCGTCCTGGCTTTCCCGTAAATGGCCATTTCACGACTGTGGTCATCCCGGACCTTTTGACCCGCTTCCCGTACTAGCTTGTCCATATGTTCTTCAAATGACGGACTCAGCATTTTTACGGCAGAGCCGCGTTCTGGCTTAGCGTCAGCGTCTTTTAAAAGAGCATCCTTTTCTTCAACAAGGTCCTTTATGACATAGCAGCAATGAAATTACTCCCGTTTCTTGGACTGGACATATCCAAGCCCGATCGTTTCGATTTTTCCGTTGGGCAATTTTCGCTGAGTACCGGGGACGTTCCAGATCCTATTGTAGAATTGGGCCTGTCGCGCGTGTTTGATATATTGCCCTCAAAGTCAATTATTGGATCGCAGGCACGGGATTGCAATGATTGAGAGAGGACCTATACCGGTAGGACAGTCTTACTCAAAATGATAGTATGTTGTCTGGTTTATCTTTGTCATCTTGTACATGCTTTAGGTGATATTACATATCACTATTACACGTTGATAGAGCCCTTTGGATTCTTTCTTGACTACCAGCAGTATGATGGCAATCATATACGTAAGAGTTGGGTAGTTTATAAGCACATCCTTAGAGTGTCCCTAGTCGTGGGAGTTTTCGAGACAGGGCATCGATACTCCAGCGTAGACTAGTGTATACAGTCGAGACCCCGACGAGGGGCGGCGGCTGGTCTCACAAGCCATTGGTGTCAGTTGGTTCACCTAAGATGTATACAGGTGCTCATTGGGTTATGAGTACACCGGACATGACTCGCCGGGAACATGCTAGTTGGTATTATACCTGACGTCAGATAGCAGTTCCCTGGTGACATGTGTACAGGTTAGTCTATCGACCTGAGATTGTCATTTTTCTCGTGTGAGTTCCCACTGTGCTTTGATTACTACCCTACCACGGCTCAAAGGAGTCGTGCAAACAGGTTTTTAGTTAGGTACAGTCCCGAGCCACATGTAGGCAGTGAGCGGATCGGCATGGGTTTCGTCTCTCCCGGTATTGGGGGTGAGATCGCGCTGTGTCTAGGAGAGCCATTACACGAAGTCCTTGGCCAAGGCAGGAGATTTACTGGTAGGTATTCCAGTAGTATCTCAGGGTGTTCTCGGCTACACTCCGACACGACTTGTACCGCTTTTGGGGGTCTGACTTTTACCAACCCCTAGGCCCGACATGCGATGCTCATAGACGAACGGACCGGACTGTACGGATATTGTCACTGACTGGCTCAGTAGAGTGTCAGGATGAGTTCACTCATCAGCCTCCCTTTTGGTCAATACCTGGGCGACCGTTACGTATAGCTAGTACCACTGACGTGCTAGTGGTTAAATCCACAGCCAGTGTATTGACCAGTCTTTAGAGTTCCCCACAGATAGTTTCTCAAGTTTCGGGCGAAACATTATAGAGGTCGTATGGTATTATGGCAGGGTTCGATCATATACGTGCAGTCGTGCATGGATCATGATCGGTCGGATCATACTAGTGGGCTTTAGTTTAAGCCGGATCCTAGTATTAAATTAGTTGGATTACTTTCGTCTCATCGCATTTGCATTCGGTCGGAATGCGGATGCAGGTATGTATATACAGGTGAGGGGTATCCTTGTGATCCGTCATGAGTTTACTTTAGATGTTGCCATATCTTTTTATTGTTGCAAACATTTGGATTAATCTTTGCTTATGGAAATTGTGAGCTCAAGCCATGATGCAGTGCATTAAATGTGGCATGTGCAAGGGTAGTGACTCATGGTCTTATTTTTTTTGCATGCCATCATTTCATGATTGATTATTGGGTGAGTTGTGATGGGAGGAGAGAGAGGGCAGCCAAATATGTTTGGGGTTATCTCTTGGATTATCATGCTAGATCACTCACAACATTATCTCACACAATAACAAAAGCTCTTCTTCTCTTTTCTTCTCTGGAGTTCACAAGTTCCTTATCCATGGCTTCTTCTTCTACCTCCACTCTACCCATCTCATGTGTTGAGAATCCTAGAGTGTCAAGAGACAAAGTTATCACACACATTCTCTACTTCACCTTGGACACGTTGGCTAGCAAACTTCACGTCCCATTTGCTTCGGTTCGAAGCGGGAGCCCGTAAAAGGATTCATCGACGTGGTGCCCTTTCCGACGAGGAGATTGGAGATTGAGCGAGATCGGAGATGCCGCAAGGAGCTAAAGATGGTAGCTAAAGACCGAAGGACACAGATCGATCGGTATAGCTTTTCTAACCCTCTTTAGATTAATAGTTTAATGTCAATGGTTCGATCCGGATTAAAGTCTGCGTTAGCGCCAGTTTTATGTTTATGAAAAGTTTTTGTTTCCGCATTTTGGCCTCAGATTGACGGCCGGGGCGCTACCCTAGACTTACAAGGTATCAGAGCCACGCCATTAACCTTAGCTATCTCGTTTTAGACAATGTTAATTTTGTAAGTGCACGCCGGCGCCCCGGCCGTCAATCCGATGGCCAAAATGCGGAAGCGGTGATAAACTTTAATTTTGCGAACTTAGCAAACCGGCACCACCGCGCACTAATACCCGGATCGAACCATTAACTAGTCCTAGCTAACTACAAGATGGGGAAGAGAGATATACCGACTGATCCGAGTCCTCCGGTCTTCTCGTCGTCGTCCCGATCTCCCGCGGAAACTCCGGTCGTCGCCTCCTTGCCGGAAGGGCACCACATCGTCTGCATCTTTTACGGGCTCCCACCTCAATACCGAGGCAACTTGGGCGTGAAGTTGGCTGGCCGACGCGTCCAAGATTTGCTGTAGAATGTGTAGTGAAGAACCATGTCTCATTTGGGGTTCATGGAGGTGCCATTTTGGTGGAGGGATGATACAAGAATTTTGTGGAGGAACTTGGGGATATTTGGGAGCATGAAATGAACCAAATACCCACTCCAAAAATTTTGGACAACCCATGAGGGAAGTGGCCGGCCATGCAAGTGAGGGGAGAGTGAGAAAAATGAGAGTCTCATACCATAATCTAAGGGAGAGAGAGAGAAGACTATCATGCAAAGAATCATCATCACAACAATTCCAACACTCAACCAACAACCATGATAGCTAAACCAACCTCACACTCCAACACCAGCATCATCACCAATCATCAAGCATGATGACTTCAAAAAGTCAAGCCATCATGAAGAAGTCAAGAAGTCAAGGTCAATGGATGGTGCAACCATCATGACACAAGAATAAGCAAATACCCCCTCCACAAAAGCTTATTTGCACAATTGCAAATAAGCCCTCCTCCACCAATCTTCGGCCATTGAAAGATACAAATGAAAATGGCCAAAACGGAAAACAAACTGGCAACTCCAGAAAACTGGTCCCGTAATAAATTACAGGAAAACCCCGCTACTGTGCATACACACCCGCATCTGTATTCCGATCGAAATACAAATGCAATGAGACAAAATCTACACTGTACTATACTAGGATCTGGCTTAAACCAAAGCCGGCTAGTAATATCCGTTCGATCCTGATCCGTGCAATACCGCACGTATCTGATCGAACCCTGCCATATACCCATACGGCCTGTAGTACAAACTGTCCGATCCTGATCCGTGCAATACCGCACGTATCTGATCGGACCCTGCCATATCTCCATACGACCTCTACAGCTTTTCGCCCGATAGCTGAGTAACTGAATGTGGGGAACTCTAAAGACTCGTCAACACCATGGTTGTGGATTTAACCACTAGCACGTCAGAGGTATAAGCCAATACGTAACGGGCTACCAGGTATTGACTAAAAGGGACGTCGATGAGCGAACTCATCCTGACACCCTACTGAGCCTATCAGTGACAATATACGTACAGTCCGGTCCGTTCGTCTATGAGCATCGCATGGCGGGCCTAGGGGGTTGGTAAAAGTCAGACCCCCAAAAGCGGTACAAGTCGTGTCGGAGTGTAGCCCAGAACACCCTGAGATACTACTGGAATACCTACCAGTAAATCTCCTTGCCTCGGCCGAGGGCTTCGTGTAATGGCTCTCCTAGACACAGCGCGACCTCACCTCCAATACCGGGAGAGACGAACCCCTGAAGATGCGCTCACTGCCTCCATGTGGCTCGGGACTGTACCCAACTAAAACCTGTTTGCACGACTCCTTTGAGCCGTGGTAGGATAGTAATCAAAGTACAGTGGGAACTCACACGAGACAAATGACGATCCCCAGGTCGATGAACTAACCTGTACACATGTCACCAGGGAACTGCCATCTGACGTCTGGTATATGACCAACTAGCATGTTCCCGGCGAGTCCTGTCCGGTGTTCTCATAACCCAATGAGCACCTGTATACATCTTAGGTGATCCAACTGACACCAGTGGCTTGTGAGACCGGCCACCGCCCCTCATCGGGGTCTCGACTGTATACACTAGTCTACTCTGGAGTATCGATGCCCTGTCTCGAAACTCACACGACTAGGGACCATTTAAGGATATGCTTATAGACTGCCAGCTCCCACATATATGATCGCCCTCATACTGCTGGTGGTCAAGCAAGAATCCTAGGGGCTCTATCAACGTGTAATAGCGACTTGTCAGGTCACCTGAAGCAGTACACGATGATAAAGGTAAACCATATAGCATACTATCATCACGAGTAAGACTATCCTATCGGGATAGGTCCTCCATCAATCATTGTAATCACGTGCCTGTGATCGAATAATTGAATCTGAGGGCACTACCTCCAACAATCTCCCACTTGCACTCAAGGCTAATTATTGCGATGTCGCATACTCACAGCATGTGTGATACCGAACACCCAACTCCTCTACTAGTCAGTCTCACAAAGCTCGCTTGCGAAACTATTGCGTTCGAGGAATAGCCTTAGTGAGTGGATCCGCCTTGATGTCTCTTTCTATGTCTCTCTATATCTCAAGTTCGCGGAGAAAGCTATCTCCCAAAATGAGCAATACCTGTCTTAGAATGCGTCTGGATGTCTGATGGGACCTAGCTCATAAATGAACTCCAAATCCAAACTTCTTAGACTGTATCGTCAACTGAACTTAATCAGTATCATGCCACCCTCAGTATTGCCTTGGACCACCTGTCCAAAATACTGCCCCTCATCAAAAGGAAAACTATAACTCTGACAACCTCCTTGTTGTCCAGGTCACCTTGGAAGCCTGGAATGATAACTGTCTCCCGAATGAGGCTGTCGTTATCATATCCCTAGAACATCCACTTATGTTCTAAAACTGCTTCCGACTGTTTCTCCAGGATTGGATCAATGTCAACTTATTGCATCTAGTGCAAGAACAACATCTGGTGTGGTACTTGACATCTCATGATTGACTCAATTGCCTGAGCAAGTGATCTGCTGATTGAATAGAAATTCTCGATGTGTAGTATGGAATTGTAAAGAAATCACAACCAAAAATATTTGACCGCAATCAACTACGGTGTCGGATTGTAGTTAGTATGTGAGTGCGGATCGTCCACAGGGAAAGTGTAATCGTTCGTCTTTTGAACTAGATGAATTGAAACATTAAAGAAAGAAAACAAAACAATTCAAGATTTATAGTTGATGTTCAAGAATGAGAAAAAACTAGATCTAAGAAAGCATTAAAAGATAGAATCAAGAATTGATCGTTTGTTGATTTTTCCAAACCAAATCTCAAGAATCGAAATGAGGCTCGTAGGAATCGATCGGATCTATAGATGTGATGTAATCTTACAATGACGTATTTCTATCCTTCGATGAATTGATACTAGATCGATGATCATCGATGAGAATTAGGGATTTCTTGTGAAACTAGTGTTTCATCTTATCCCTTGTTCTTTCGTCGATGTCATTCGTATTCTAGCCTCTAGTAAATTCAAGAAGCGATCGTAGATCCCTAATTTCGAGCGATCGCAATCAAGAAAGCATCGCTACGAAACTAGGTCATCGATTCTTGAACTTGCTAGGGTTTACAAAACTCGTAGGACTTAAAAATAGTATTTAAATTTGTTACATCATCATTCTATAATCGTCTCGACTCCTTAACGAGCGGAGTTTCACTCAAACATCACAACAAGAGCAACAATTACAAATTGAGATATAATCATGATGCAAGAATTAAAAGAAAGCAAGATTAACGAATTTCACCTTTTATTTATATCAACAATTCCGTTACAATCACTCAAGAACTACAAGAGGAAGAACTTGATCGTCGACTTGGCTTCGCTCGTCTCCGTGGATCGCGGATCGGCTTGGATCACTTGCCCGATTGAAGATCGGCTCGGCTCCTAAAAGGTTGAAGGCTTCTCGCTTGATTTGGTACTCAAGATCTTGGATTAGGAGTGGAATTAGGGTTAGGGTTTCGCACAAGCCTTGTCACGAGACTTGTGGAAGAAGATGATGAAAGAGGGAAAGATTATTTAACTAATGAAGAACTAATGGTGAACTAATGAACAACAACCTCAACCCTTAGATTTAGGCTCTATTTATAGATAACTAACCCTAGGTCTAGGATTTCAAATTCTAACTTTCCCTCCAAAAGTTTGTTGGATGAAATTCAAATTTCCCTCCAAAAGTTTGTTGGATGAAATTTGAATTTCCCTCCAAAAGTTTGTTGGATGAAATTTGAATTTCCCTCCAAAATGAACTACCTCATTTGAATTTGAATTTTCCCTCCAAAATGAACAACTTTTCCCTCCAAAATGAACTACCTCATTTGAATTTGAACTACCTCATTTGAATTTGAATTTTCCCTCCAAAATGAACAACTTTTCCCTCCAAAATGAACTACCTCATTTGAATTTGAATTTTCCCTCCAAAATGAGGTTGTTAGAAAGAATCTTCTAGAAAAAGTTTGTTGGAAGGAATATTCTAGAATGAGGTTGTTACAAGGAGGCTTCTAGAAGAAGGTTGTTGGAGAGAGCTTTCTAGAAGAAGGTTGTTATAAGGAGGCTTCTAGATGAAGCCACGTGGAGTTTCTGGAGAGTTCTGGAAGCTTTGCCATTAGAAATAAGCACATGGGGAAAATCTGCTTCTCTGCTGACGTCATCATGCCACGGATCCGCGGCGGGAAGCGCCCATTGGCCTTGAATAAATTTCTGGAATTTTACTGCCGGATCACCAGACTTAGACTTGGTGTAATTTTGATCAGCACTCTTGACAATTTGGCTCGGTTTCTGGAATTTCCTGCACAGACTTCGAAACAAGTGTTGCGCAAATACAGAAATGATGCGATGCCATGAAATGCGGTTAATTTCCTTTAAAGTGTCGGTTTAAAAGTCTAATACATGAAATCTCATATTTTGTGACAGATTTGCTAATATGTAGAATATGCATGCCGAACACTTCTAAGTGTATGAAAATGTTAAGGAAATTACCGGCTAAAATATACAATATTTTCGAATGATCAAATACCCCCAAACTTAATTTCGATCGTCTCGAGCGAATGTTTTATTAAAAAGAGAAGGAGAAAATAAAGAAAGAGAAAAACTAACTAGCACACTTTCGTAGGCAACACGATTGCACTGAGCACGTGCAACAAGCCTTTAAACCTCTAGGTGTCCCTAGTAGGAGGAGTGTTGTCTCCTGAGGATTTTCAGCGGATTGCACCCACAAAATCCAATAATAAAAGAAAGATCATGAATATTACATTTAAAGAAAAGAATTGTAAAAGAAAGACCTTGAAAATTAGGGTTTCCAACTAAGCTAGCTTTTCGGTTGTCATGAGCCCTATCTTAATGGTCATGAAAAGATGTCAGAAATCACGTCCTCCCTCAATAAAACATCGTCTTATTCTTCATTCCTATCTGTTTTCCAAACATCGATCATATCACCCTGCGTGTGTGTAAAGACATCCCTACACCCGGAGAATTCAATTCAAGCTATCATACTCTTGCCCATCGGCCTCAGTACTTCTTGATAAACGAGATTGCTTACACACTTTCATGCGACCGTTAATACTTCTTGAGGTACTAACCGACCGATTACTAATGTGCTTGCTAACTTGGTGTATTTTCCTAGTCTTCCACCACCTTAGGCATAGCAGTGACTCCCAGACCAGTTGACCTTGGGGCACTAGGTGAAGAAGCACCCTTTTGCTATATATTTTTTATTGCCCTTGGTGATAACAAAACCAGTGTCTATTTTTCTCACCACTTTAAAACACATTTTTTTTTTTACTTTTGGCTTTAAGACAAGAGCATTTCAAGGTATCCTCTACTATCCCAGGCTTTAAGATGTGTGTAAGTGCGAATAGCAGGGTAGCAACGTTCAAAATGTTTGGCTTCCAGAATAGAAACTATTTTTCAGACTTATTTTTATCCTCAGATTAGTGACGTCTTTCATCTTACTAACCCTTGGGACAACGGCTCATAACTACTTATTACTAGTTCGTATAAGAAAACTTCTAATTTTCTTAGTTTTCTTAAATTTTTCTAATCTCATGGATATAATTTATCACTATCTAAACTTTTATTATCTTATTTATGTACAAAAAATATTTTTATAATTTTGAAAATTTTTAAATTTTTATAGGTTTTTAAAGAAATGTTTTGTGCTTATGCAATGTATGATGCAAATGATGCGAAAATAAGCACAAACATCCCCCAAACTTGTTTTCAACAGTGTCCTCACTGTTGCCTTCGGCTAAATCTCAAAAACCTGTAAGCTTGGGAGGAATTTATTAGTGGGGGCAAAATATTTAAGTGAAGAACCTCCCTGAAACTTATTTTTGGCTCAAAATTTTGTAAAAATTTGATTTTCAAGAGCCCGATTATACCCCCCCAAACTTGAGTTATGCAATGTTAAGTTTTGAAAATCACAAGTGGGGGTCAAAAATCAGTGGTCGATGCCAAGCTTTGCAAAGACCAAATGTCAACACCAACCATTCGAAAATTTTATCAATGCAATGCTCTGGTTGGTGGAAGAAAAAGTGTGGAAAGAGAAAGTGGTGGAATAGAATGTGTGTGCGTCTCATTTTGGAGAGACGAAGCAGTGATTGTGATGGATTACTCGCATTCTTTTTACAAGTCAAAATAAGGGGTGGAGGTTCAATTTCATTGATTGGGAGATGATTCATCTCAACACCCGTGTCATTCAAAAATGCGAGTTCAACAGCGAAGATCTCCTCAAAAGTTCCATCGATACCCCGGTGAATAATGTCATCACAAAGTACGGGGTGATCTTCAGACTCTAAAAGCAGTTCATAATCGGTGTTAATTGTTGACCCGGACATCTCGGTGGAAGAGTCCGTATGTGTATGATACATAGTTGGGTCAAACAATAACATATGAAAAGAGTCTAGATCGATATCAGGAGGATCATCAAATTCGCTGCTGTCGACATCCATTAAGTCGACAGAACATACCTGAGCAGTAGGTTCGGAGGGTACACTTCCCAACTTGTAAATGTTTAGTTCTATTGACCTATTCCCGAAAGATAGGGTCATAGAACCATTACGACAGTTGATAATAGCATTGGAAGTGGCCAAAAAGGGGCGACCTAAAATCACCGGAATTTGATTCCGTGGGTTCGCTACAGGTTGTGTATCAATTACAATAAAATCTACCGGGAATATAAATTCTCCGATTTTTATTAACACATCCTCCAGTTCACCCCTAGGTTTGGTACTAGATCGGTCAGCCATCTGGAGAGTGCAATTGGTTGGCTTCAACTCTCCGATCCCTAATTGCTCATAGACTGAGTAAGGAAGCAAGTTAACACTAGCGCCAAGATCTAATAGAGCACGGTTAATGTGTTTTTCCCCAATAGAAACGGAAATAGTAGGATATCCAGGATCCTTACGTTTCCTCGGTAATTGTTGGGGGAAAGCCGTGTCTATTGTCTTTTCTATGAAAATCTTCTTTGGCACTGGATTCTTCCTCTTCCTAGTGCACAAGTTCTTAAGAGTTTTTGCATAGGACGGAACTTGTTGGATGGCATCTAGGAGAGGGATGTTGGTGTTTACTTGCTTAAAAATGTTCATAATCTTCTCCATATGTGGACTCGGAGTGTTAGCCCTTAACCGATTAGGATAAGGTGCTTTAGCAATAAGCGCTGGGTCCATCATAGGAGAAGGAAGTGTGTGTGGAACCGATCCCGGAATAGAAGTGGGAATCGTCCGTGGAGGAGTAAAAGAGGTGGGCTGTAGTGGCGAGCCTTTTGGGAAATGAAGAATAGGCTCGGAAGAAGAAGGTAGGGTAGAAGAACTGGGGTAAGAAGTGTGTGTGTGTGGAAAGGTCTCAGCCGGGGTTCTATTGATTGATTTATCAGTATCATCAAACTCTTCCCCAACATGAGTGTCAAGCACTCTTCCAGATCTCAACGTGATTGCATCCACATCATGTGAATAGCTAGAATTAGGTAAAGGTTGAGCTGGAAGTTTCCCTTTCTCTCGTGCACTCATTTCGGCTTTTAGTTGTGCAATTTGTTCTTCCATCGATTTGATGTTCTCATTTTGAGAGATAATGATCTTCATTACATTCTCGACGGAAGATTGCAAACTTGCCGTACCTTGGATGGATTGTTTCATGAAAGTATCCAAGGTTTGTGCTAGTGCAGAGGTATTATCTGTACCGGTCAATTGCAAAGGACTAGATGGTGCAAAAGTGTTGGCCGGATTTTGGAAATTTTGTGCTTGGAAGGGGTGCTGACTCAATTGAAGTTGTGGGTGCTGTTGTGGTGGAGGGACCCTTTGGAAATTGTTTTGGGTTGGAACCGTGTTTTGAAATTGTGATTGGTTCCAAACAAAGTTAGGGTTATTCCTCCAACCCTGATCATATATGGAGGAAGATGGATCGTTTCTAGGTCTTTGAAATGAGGCATTGGTAAGCTCATGACCTTGAAACGGACATTCTTCCGTCAAGTGAGACGGATCAGAACAACAACCACATACAGTTTTGGAGAGTGATATTTGACTTAGGGCGGCAGCTAAAAATTTATTTTCCATAGCGTCAAATTTCTTGTGTAAAGCTAAAATTTCGGCTCTAATTCCTATGGAAATATCATTGCCATCCCTAGACGATTGACTCACACCCTCCCACTGTAATGATTTTTCAGCGAAATCTTCTAGAAATTTCCAGGCTTCCCAATCATCTTTGGTCATAAAGTTGCCTTGACACATGGATTCAAGAGACTGTCTTGCGTAAGGAGTAATGCCCTCATAAATGATTCGGCACAATTCCCATCTCGGGATGCCGTGATGTGGACATTGGACTAACAGATCCTTGAAGCGGTCAAGACATTTTGAAAATGTTTCATTTGGAAGCTGGGTGAATTGATAGATTTCGCTACGGACTCGAGCTGTCTTTTGATGTGGGTAGAATTTCTTAAGGAATGCTTTGACGAATTCGTCCCAATTTGAAATGGAATGTGCAGTAGTGATATATAGCCACTTCTCGGCTAAATCGCACAAAGTGAATGGGAGAAGACGAAGACGTAAAGCATCCACAGACAACTGTGAAGTACCCATCATTGCGCATACATTTTCAAATTTCGTGATAAACACGTATGCGTCTTCAGACTCGAGACCGTGAAATTTTGGTAGAAGGTTGATGTATTGGGGTTTTATTTGAAAATTTTCCCCGTTGGCTGGTGGTGTGGAAAGACAGGTGGAAAGTGGGCTTCGTGTAGGATAGCATCTCTCTTGGAGAGAGATGCGAGGTGGAATCTGCGCACCAACGGACGGCGGCAGGGTAGTGGAAAAAAAGTTCGATGGAGGTGGATCCATCGATGTGGGTGTGGTGGTGGGTAAAAGAAAAGGTAAATGTAGAAATACCGACTTTTGGGTCGATGAGGGAAACGCGGACTAACGGGCACTAGACACCCGTGTCCAGCCTATCTTGCACTAAAAAGGGTTAGTACAAGTGGCAGCGTGAATTTATAATTAGGGGAAATGATATGAATGTGGTGTTTGGTTTTAAAAAATGATACGGATTTTTGAAAAATATGATGCACAAAACAAATGCAGCACACAAAACCCTAGAATCTAGTGGTCACCTAGGTCAAACTCTAGACCGCTCCTAACTGCCAAAAGACAAGTCGCGGGATAAATCCTCCACTGCCTCTTTGTTCCCCTGTGGCCGGATAAGTGCCAGGTAAGTGGGAAGGAACCACCACTACAGTGGGCCTAATTAATAACCACTAGCCTTAGACACACTCGCCTTAGGCACCACAAGAAAACTCGGATAAGCAATGAATTACCCACGGCCTTCTCTTGTCCTAATTGAGCGCGACGGTCCTTAGAGTCATCTCTAGATTTCTTTTAATTAATGAGGGTCAAATGCGGATGCAAGTTTTGCGATTTTCGGGGCCTAGGAAGGGTAATGAAATCCCCACCTAATTTGAATTTGGTCGTGCCCCTTAAATTTCCGTATTAATATGCAACAACCACAAGAATAAAAAACACGCACAAATTTTATTTTGCTTTGCGGCGCTGCGATTTATTTGCAAAGAAACCTGCACAAAATATTAGTTGGAGCAGAGAAAGAAAGAGATAAGAAAGTAAGTGTCTCACAGAGAAAAATTGGCACAGAGAAGAGCTGGAACCGCGGATCTTCCGCCGCAAATGATGCCTATTGCCCCCTTCCGCCGCGGAATTTTGGGATCAGTGTACACAATTTTCTGTACAAGCTCCTGTTCTCCTACACAGCTCTCTGGAATGCTCAGAAAAATTTTTCTCCAGCTCCAATGATTCCAGATTTTCTCGCAACAAATCACAACACACGTATTAGTGTTTGCACGAATTTAGATCTAAAAAAAATTATAATGGAATAAAATTTTCAACTCAAATTTCAAAATACGAACTATTAGCGCACTATCCCCGGCAACGGCGCCATTTTGATTGAACTAATTTCTTGTTGTGTGATATCGAATCAAATAGTCCCCGGCAACGGCGCCATTTGATTGAAAAGGATTCTCGATGTGTAGTATGGAATTGTAAAGAAATCACAACCAAAAATATTTGACCGCAATCAACTACGGTGTCGGATTGTAGTTAGTATGTGAGTGCGGATCGTCCACAGGGAAAGTGTAATCGCTCGTCTTTTGAACTAGATGAATTGAAACATTAAAGAAAGAAAACAAAACAATTCAAGATTTATAGTTGATGTTCAAGAATGAGAAAAAACTAGATCTAAGAAAGCATTAAAAGATAGAATCAAGAATTGATCGTTTGTTGATTTTTCCAAACCAAATCTCAAGAATCGAAATGAGGCTCGTAGGAATCGATCGGATCTATAGATGTGATGTAATCTTACAATGACGTATTTCTATCCTTCGATGAATTGATACTAGATCGATGATCATCGATGAGAATTAGGGATTTCTTGTGAAACTAGTGTTTCATCTTATCCTTTGTTCTTTCGTCGATGTCATTCGTATTCTAGCCTCTAGTAAATTCAAGAAGCGATCGTAGATCCCTAATTTCGAGCGATCGCAATCAAGAAAGCATCGCTACGAAACTAGGTCATCGATTCTTGAACTTGCTAGGGTTTACAAAACTCGTAGGACTTAAAAATAGTATTTAAATTTGTTACATCATCATTCTATAATCGTCTCGACTCCTTAACGAGCGGAGTTTCACTCAAACATCACAACAAGAGCAACAATTACAAATTGAGATCTAATCATGATGCAAGAATTAAAAGAAAGCAAGATTAACGAATTTCACCTTTTATTTATATCAACAATTCCGTTACAATCACTCAAGAACTACAAGAGGAAGAACTTGATCGTCGACTTGGCTTCGCTCGTCTCCGTGGATCGCGGATCGGCTTGGATCACTTGCCCGATTGAAGATCGGCTCGGCTCCTAAAAGGTTGAAGGCTTCTCGCTTGATTTGGTACTCAAGATCTTGGATTAGGAGTGGAATTAGGGTTAGGGTTTCGCACAAGCCTTGTCACGAGACTTGTGGAAGAAGATGATGAAAGAGGGAAAGATTATTTAACTAATGAAGAACTAATGGTGAACTAATGAACAACAACCTCAACCCTTAGATTTAGGCTCTATTTATAGATAACTAACCCTAGGTCTAGGATTTCAAATTCTAACTTTCCCTCCTAAAGTTTGTTGATGAAATTCAAATTTCCCTCCAAAAGTTTGTTAGATGAAATTCAAATTTCCCTCCAAAAGTTTGTTGGATGAAATTTGAATTTCCCTCCAAAAGTTTGTTGGATGAAATTTGAATTTCCCTCCAAAAGTTTGTTGGATGAAATTTGAATTTCCCTCCAAAAGTTTGTTGGATGAAATTTGAATTTCCCTCCAAAATGAACTACCTCATTTGAATTTGAATTTTCCCTCCAAAATGAACTACCTCATTTGAATTTGAATTTTCCCTCCAAAATGAACAACTTTTCCCTCCAAAATGAACTACCTCATTTGAATTTGAATTTTCCCTCCAAAATGAGGTTGTTAGAAAGAATCTTCTAGAAAAAGTTTGTTGGAAGGAATATTCTAGAATGAGGTTGTTACAAGGAGGCTTCTAGAAGAAGGTTGTTGGAGAGAGCTTTCTAGAAGAAGGTTGTTATAAGGAGGCTTCTAGATGAAGCCACGTGGAGTTTCTGGAGAGTTCTGGAAGCTTTGCCGTTAGAAATAAGCACATGGGGAAAATCTGCTTCTCTGCTGACGTCATCATGCCACGGATCCGCGGCGGGAAGCGCCCATTGGCCTTGAATAAATTTCTGGAATTTTACTGCCGGATCACCAGACTTAGACTTGGTGTAATTTTGATCAGCACTCTTGACAATTTGGCTCGGTTTCTGGAATTTCCTGCACAGACTTCGAAACAAGTGTTGCGCAAATACAGAAATGATGCGATGCCATGAAATGCGGTTAATTTCCTTTAAAGTGTCGGTTTAAAAGTCTAATACATGAAATCTCATATTTTGTGACAGATTTGCTAATATGTAGAATATGCATGCCGAACACTTCTAAGTGTATGAAAATGTTAAGGAAATTGCCGGCTAAAATATACAATATTTTCGACTGATCATCTGCCAATCATGCACATCCCTCTCCCCTTTAGTCTGTAAGACACCTTTAGAGAGGGTGACTCCATCACCTGCAGGTACACTACCGTGCGAGGAGTCGTCCATTCTAAATACTCTTAGAATGCTGTCTAAGTACCCTTAATTGGGAAACCACCCAAATCTAGATCTAAAACCATAGATCTAGTAACCAGTATGTCAGATATAATGTCCAAGTCCCATGTGGAGAAACCACTGTGTGACGACCAAAGTATTACCGATTGTAGTGTAGGAATATCACTTCCTACTCTGTGTATGTCATCCAAATACCATGACATCACACCCTACTACCTTCTCAACAGATCCATCCCCTATTCTGATGAAGTCAAACCTATGACTGTCACATCAGAAATTGATGATCTATCTCCGCTATATCTGCTTTAGTCTATAAATAGACATAAGCTACCTGTCCACCAATGCTTCCGCTGCTCCCACTGACTACGACAACCCTCTGGCAGAGTCATATACACGTACACTTCTAAAGCAAGTTTAGAACGACGCTATACTCATCCTCCTGCCGGGTCTCACAGTCTGGAACAACAGCAATGGCAAGTGTGGGTAAACAAGAACCTCCCTGCCACCGTCCTTGAGGCTACCGGAGTACCTCTCGGGTGCCTGAGGTTACCCACCTTATCTGCGGAGTGTCCAATGGAATGTCAAGCCAGATTGAATCTTTAGGTTCCTATCAAATCTTCAGTAATCGTTTGTGGTTCTGGAATCACTTCCAGTTCTACCATACTCCCACTACTGTTTTCTGAAAAAATCCATTTTTAATAAAACTGTGGCGAGTCTAGAACAATATCGCTATTGATCTTCCAGATGGTAGAAAGTCAACCCTCGTCATAGCCTGGGTCAACCCACAAACAGCCATTACAGAAACGTGCCTTGAGTTATCCAGTGTCTGGTTTTAAGCATAAGCCAGACAACTCCCCGTACCTTAACATCGTTAAGATATGAACTGTTCTATATCCAATATAGAACCAGAGGCACTGATTTAATTGAACCAGATTCAAATCATGCAGCTGTCTCCAGTGCATGTCTACTAAATGGAAGGAGGCCGATCAGCGTTACTCAACATAGGAATTCTTCCAATTATGAGTAACCTGAAAGAGAAGCAAGTTCTCTTATTCATTACTATCAACTGAATACCATACTCAAGTATCTACATCTTCGATTACTTTGAAGAATCCTGATACTTGCGATACCTGGTTCTCTACTTTATTCAAATACCTATAACTTCTCAAAAATTCGGACCCTGTGTTTCGAAGAAACACCTGTCTAAAAGCTAGAGAAGTCACAAGTAAACCGAATATAGTACGAGGACCAACCCCTCTGTCCTGATGGACCCTGGACAACATACAATACTCTGTATAAGTCCCTTGAGTCTGATAATTCATTCACTGTGTGTCGTAAGTTGAAAACTGTACCTTTGGTTACGAAGAATTACACCGTTGTTCAATGCTCCTTACCTAACCATCCACTGATATAGGTAAATGTCGTAGACATAATTTCAAAAGGGTATATCTCACTCTATGAAAATAGACGTACAGATATATCGATTTGAAATTGGTGCATAATAACGGATATTCAAAACCAAATATTTGCCGACCGGCAAACAGCCCAGGTGATTTCCTCAAATATCAACGATTACAACGAATCCCGAAATGATGAGGATGATCACCTAATTCCCAATAACTTGCTCCCACTCATCATCTGTAAAACTACACAGATGTGAGAATCATACTTGGTAAATACATACCGTGGAGCAAGTGTCTAACTGGGAAATCAGTTTTCATTGAACAGTACACAGTGAAACTGAAACATTGAAATGTTTCGTAGGGGTATTCTGGTATTCCTAATAATGCCTCTTCCATTATCCAGATTCACAACTGTAACCGTGTAATTCCTTGCCACCTCTCCAAATCCCTTCATATGTCTTTAGTCATTACCTTCTGCACACCCCTTTAGGCCAAATGGTTTTCTTCCTTCCCTACCGTTCGGCACCAGCCTATGGTTTGGAAGAAGACTATCCAATAAGCATAATGGGTGTACTGTCCTAATCCTAGGAACACTCGCAATGCGAGAGAAGGTGAAGATAAAAGACACCTGAATAAATCTTATTCCTATTTCTCCTGAACCAGAATCCATCACCGAACTGGAACAAGTTCCTTTCGAGTTCGTATATAACCATACGATGGAGTATCCAATAAACTGTGGATCTTCGTAGTGATACGGAGTGTTCTGGAGAAATACAAAGGTGATTTAGGATTGGCGAAGGAATACTTGGTTTGGTCGTGAATAGCAGTCGCAATTTACTTTGCCCTCTTACTAATCCCTTGCTTTGTCTTAACTCAATACCTTTTGTACACCATCGTTAGGCTAATTGGTTTTCTTCATTCCCCACCGGTCGGCACCAGCCTAAGGTTTGGAAGAAGACTATCCAATTTGCGTAATAGGTGTACTACTCCTAAACCAAGGAGTACTCGCAACCTGAGAGAAGGTAAAAGGAAAAGACAACTGAATAGTCCTATCCGTTTTCTCCAGAACCGGAAACCATCCTCGAATAAATTCCTTCGAGTTCGTATCTAACCATACGATGGTTTTGTCCAATGGAAGTGGACGTTCGTAGTAATACGGGGTGTCCTGGAGAAAAGGGTAAAAGTAGGAGTGGCAATGAGGTTTGCAACTCTGACAATCCAAAAGCCAGTGTTTAAGAAGGTTCGGTCAACTTGGTCACTGAGTCATAGTCTTAGGGTCGGGTCAATGGTCGCTGCCAAAGAGAGAGAGAAAAAAGAAACACTCAGCGTGCACTCTAACCTAGATCAGAATGGTTACCAATTTATCTAATCCGGAAACCTCCCACTGTACCGTCAAATTCTCCTCCAAACCTGAAAGAAGAATTAGTCGGGATCACCCGAGGAGTAAACTAACTCATCAGTGGGAATCGGGATCCAACTATCATCGCATGATAACGTGACGGTATCCGCTCACGGTGTCACACTCCAGAAGGTATGCGCATATCTGGCAAGTTTCAGTTCTTTTGAAACTCCCGATGTGGATTTTTGCCCCATGCTCTTATGACCTTGACGAAGGCCAACAAATCATAAGTCACATGTCAAGTTCTACCCGTCATTATCCAGGTTAATTTGAACCCACCCGTACAAGCCCTTGACGAAGGCAAACAAGGCTATACGACTGTCCCAAACCAACGCATCTATCTATGCAGCAGAAAGGTAACAAGCAACTACCATACACTATGCCTTGACGAAGGCTAACAAACATAGCATGAATACTACGTGCTACCCGTCTGAAACGACGGAGGGCTACGAATGATTTCTGGCGAAAACCTTTAACGTGGTGAACTTGATATCGTTGAAGGAACGGATAGCTTTTTTAAAAAATATAGTGACGAAAACTGTTGCTAAAGAGGTCACTCCTGGTGAAGGGATCTCGGCTCTTTCCCCGTAGAATGGGGTGCAGGATATTCCAACTGAATACCACGGTGCAAAGCAAAAGTAATCAGCTATAGTGAAGTCATTGCCCTGACGCAAACTTTTGTCCAAGGGGTCACTCCCGGTGAAGGGATCTCGGCCCTTGCCTCGTCGAGTGAGGAGCAGGATATTCTAACTGAATACCACAATGCAAAACAAAAGAGAACGTCCTTGCAATAAAAGCTTTTTGAAAAGTGTTCCAACAACATCAGATTAGGTTTGTTTTTAACTTGCATTGATCCGAATCAACGCAGTCCCATCAATTGATCACACCACAAAGAACGAAAATATACTGATGTACGTATATGCCATCCGCATTCGCCACTGGGTCCCGTCATTACCCGTTAGGTTAGCTAACTAACGACAGAGCGGGGACTGGACTAGCGCGGATGTAAAACATATACAACATCTACTAATATATATACCAATATATTATATTTCGCTCAAGGCGTGATAAGAAATGCAAAATCACAGAAATGTACAGCATCACAGAACAATACAGATATCTGGGATCCCCGGGTTTCACAGAGCCACTACTGAAACCCGACGTTCCCCTGGTCGTGTGGATAGCCTGTGCAATGAAAACCTAGACCCCTACGGGCGCGGCAAGTCACCCGCCAAAACCTGAAGCGAGACAGCCCACTTCAGTACCGTGAATGGACCACCCAGCACTTCACGGAATCCGGCAACTTGGGCACCCCTCCTGGGTCAACCTGTACCCCCTACGAGTGCGGCGAATAGCCCGCCAATCCTAGAGTGAGGCCCCCTCCGTCTCAATGCCATGTGATGCGGGCCCGTTGCCCTCTAGAACCCGGCTATCCGTGCACTCCTCCGCGGGGTAATCCTAGTACAGAAAGTAAAATATACATACAACGGGTGCATCGACCGCAACCTGGCCGTGCCCCAAAATAATAATACAATCAGGCAGTGACGGCAGTCCACATGTCGGACGCTCGCCCCGCAATATCAAATGTACATAATACAACCACAACTGTACTAGCATTACAACCAGGCTATCCCCACGACCAATCCGCAACATCACAGCATAACACAAAACATCAACGTGAAAGTCACGTTCGCAAATCCGTCTAACCGGGCTATAGCAGTTAGACTGGATTTACCGATCAAGTGACATTCACGGTCGCAGATATAATGTAAATACTGTGAACTAATGTGTTTAAAATATCCGATCGATCAAAAATTAACAAGTGGGCCCCCAAGCAATACTGTAGCACTCACAGAAATTCTGGGCCCAAGTTTAATATTCCAAAAACCCAATTTTCACCCCAGAAAGATACTGTAGAAATTTGGTGCAGGGAAACTAAAATAGTGCGGCGGAACCGCGGCCCAAAGGGGTGTTTGGCCGCGGTTCCGCGCTCCTACAGTGGAGTTACTGCATCGAATTTTTACAGAACTCTTATATTTTCTGGTAGATCACTTTTCTGTAATCTGAAAAATTTTTGGACACCAAAATATTTTAACAGAAAACTGATGCAAGAAAAAATGCGGATTTTGGAATTTTGGTCGATCGGAAAAGCAAAACACATTAGACAAAGCTAGACTAAGTTAATGGTGAGTCTCTGATACCACTGTAAGTGCACGGCGGCGCCCCGGCCGTCAATCCGACGGCCAAAATGCGGAAGCGGTGATAAACTTTAATTTTGCGAACTTAGCAAACCGGCACCACCGCGCACTAATACCCGGATTGAACCATTAACTAGTCCTAGCTAACTACAAGATGGGGAAGAGAGATATACCGACTGATCCGAGTCCTCCGGTCTTCTCGTCGTCGTCCCGATCTCCCGCGGAAACTCCGGTCGTCGCCTCCTTGCCGGAAGGGCACCACATCGTCTGCATCTTTTACGGGCTCCCACCTCAATACCGAGGCAACTTGGGCGCGAAGTTGGCTGGCCGACGCGTCCAAGATTTTCTGTAGAATGTGTAGTGAAGAACCATGTCTCATTTGGGGTTCATGGAGGTGCCATTTTGGTGGAGGGATGATACAAGAATTTTGTGGAGGAACTTGGGGATATTTGGGAGCATGAAATGAACCAAATACCCACTCCAAAAATTTTGGACAGCCCATGAGGGAAGTGGCCGGCCATGCAAGTGAGGGGAGAGTGAGAAAAATGAGAGTCTCATACCATAATCCAAGGGAGAGAGAGAGAAGACTATCATGCAAAGAATCATCATCACAACAATTCCAACACTCAACCAACAACCATGATAGCTAAACCAACCTCACACTCCAACACCACCACCATCACCAATCATCAAGCATGATGACTTCAAAAAGTCAAGCCATAATGAAGAAGTCAAGAAGTCAAGGTCAATGTATGGTGCAACCATCATGACACAAGAATAAGCAAATACCCCCTCCACAAAAGCTTATTTGCACAATTTCAAATAAGCCCTCCTCCACCAATCTTCGGCCATTGAAAGGTACAAATGAAAATGGCCGAAACGGAAAAACAAACTGGCAACTCCAGAAAACTGGTCCCGTAATAAATTACAGGAAAACCCCGCTACTGTGCATACACACCCGCATCTGTATTCCGACCGAAATACAAATACAATGAGACAAAATCTACACTGTACTATACTAGGATCCGGCTTAAACCAAAGCCGGCTAGTAATATCCGTTCGATCCTGATCCATGCAATACCGCACGTATCTGATCGAACCCTGCCATATACCCATACGGCCTGTAGTACAAACTGTCCGATCCTGATCCGTGCAATACCGCACGTATCTGATCGGACCCTGCCATATCTCCATACGGCCTCTACAGCTTTTCGCCCGAAAGCTGAGTAACTGAATGTGGGGAACTCTAAAGACTCGTCAACACCATGGTTGTGGATTTAACCACTAGCACGTCAGAGGTATAAGCCAATACGTAACGGGTTACCAGGTATTGACTAAAAGGGACGTCGATGAGCGAACTCATCCTGACACCCCACTGAGCCTGTCAGTTACAATATACGTACAGTCCGGTCCGTTCGTCTATGAGCATCGCATGGCGGGCCTAGGGGGTTGGAAAAAGTCAGACCCCCAAAAGCGGTACAAGTCGTGTCGGAGTGTAGCCCAGAACACCCTGAGATACTACTGGAATACCTACCAGTAAATCTCCTTGCCTCGGCCGAGGGCTTCGTGTAATGGCTCTCCTAGACACAGCGCGACCTCACCCCCAATACCGGGAGAGACGAACCCCTGAAGATGCGCTCACTGCCTCCATGTGGCTCGGGACTGTACCCAACTAAAACCTGTTTGCATGACTCCTTTGAGCCGTGGTATGGTAGTAATCAAAGTACAGTGGGAACTCACACGAGACAAATGACGATCCCCAGGTCGATGAACTAACCTGTACGCATGTCACCAGGGAACTGCCATCTGAGGTCTGGTATATGACCAACTAGCATGTTCCCGGCGAGTCCTGTCCGGTGTACTCATAACCCAATGAGCACCTGTATACATCTTAGGTGATCCAACTGATACCAGTGGCTTGTGAGACCGGCCACCGCCCCTCGTCGGGGTCTCGACTGTATACACTAGTCTACTCTGGAGTATCGATGCCCTGTCTCGAAACTCACACGACTAGGGACCATTTAAGGATATGCTTATAGACTGCCAGCTCCCACGTATGTGGTCGCCCTCATACTGCTGGTGGTCAAGCAGGAATCCTAGGGGCTCTATCAACGTGTAATAGCGACTTGTCAGGTCACCTGAAGCAGTACACGATGATAAAGGTAAACCAGATAGCATACTATCATCACGAGTAAGACTGTCCTATCGGGATAGGTCCTCCATCAATCATTGTAATCACATGCCTGTGATCGAATAATTGAATCTGAGGGCACTACCTCCAACAAATTTATCGAAACCGAAACGGAACCCAAACACTACCACTACTGTCCCCGTCTCTGTCGATTTTAAAAGTGTTCAGAAAAAATTTCAAACATGTGCAGAAGACTACTGGTCATACCTTATGACCACAGACAAAAAACGAGCCTCACCCACCCGAAAAAACCGGCCACCAAGCAAGAAAATCCGGCTAGGCCGGCCATGGTGTTGATTTTGGACTTCGTATTTGGGCTGTGGTCTGGTCACTGGAAAGTTGGTGCAGTGGTATTGTTTGTTTGGCCCAATTTGGATATAGATTTATCAGTTTGTTTGGGCTATTCGGGGGTTATTTCGAATTCGATATTTTCTAATATTGTTTAAAGTTTACAGTGCATTACATTACTATCTGCGACCGTGAATGTCATTTGATCGGTAAATCTTGTCTAATCGCTATAGCCCTTTTAGACGGATTTGCGAACGTGACTTCACGTTGATGTTCTGTGTTATGCTGTGATGTTGCGGATTTGTCGTGGTGGATAGCCTGGATGCAATGGTAGTATAGTTTAGATATATTTGTACATTTGATATTGCGGGGCGAGCGTCCGACATGTGGACAGCCGTCACTGACTGTTTGTATATTATTCTTTTGGGGCACGACCGGGTTGAGGTCGATGTACCCGTTGTACATATTTTATTTTTTGTACTAGGATTACCCCGCGGTGGGGTGCATGGATATCCGGGTTCTAGAGGGTAACGGACCCGCATCTCATGGTTTTGAGACGTAGGGGGCTTTACTCTAGAATTGTCGGTCTATTCTCCGCACTCATAGGAGGTATAGGTTGACCCAAGGAGGGGTGCTCAAGTTACCGGATTCCGTGAAGTGCTGGGTGGTCCATTCACTTTGTTGAAGGGGGCTGCCTCGCTTTAGGTTTTGGCGGGTAACTTTCCGCGCCTGTAGGGGTCTAGGATTTCATTGCACGGGCTATCTACATGACCAGGGGAACGTCGGGTTTCACTTGCGGCTCAAAGGAAACCCGGGGATCCTAGATTATCTGTATTGTTCTGTGATGCTTATTATATTTCTGTGATGTTTCATTTATATTGCCTTGAGCGATTATTATATATTGATATATATATACTAGTAGATTTTGTATATGTTTTACACCCGCGCAAGTCCAGTCCCCGCTCTGTCGTTAGTTAAGTAACCTAACGGGTGATGACGGTGTAAGTCGATGTAGTACACCCCAATACTTGTGGGGAGGCGGAATTTTCAAAAACGAACTTGTTTAGTGAACGAACATCGACTAACCGCTTGAATCAAAGCTAAACTATAAATAACCAAACACAAAGTGTTTCTAAACTACTGTGTTTAGGGATTATACCTAATGAACCAACTCCTTCGTCTTTACGAACTCCTTGTTCTCCTCGGCCTTCTCGAAGTAGTAGACGATCCACCTGAGAGCAAAACTCCAAGCTTAGCCTCTAAACTTGAGGCAACTAACCTTCTTGGATTGCTAATCAAAGAAGATAGATTGAAATAGAGTGATGGTTATGGATTGTTAAGTCTTGCTAACCCTTGTACTCAACTCATGAGAGGGGAGGATTAGTCTTTTGAAGAGAGAGAGCTTGAGGAGAGAGAATGTGAGAATAATTATCATATGAGAATAATAAGTTATCATAATAAATATGAAGCATTCTTATTTATGAAGAAAAGAATAATACATAATGAATAAGCATGCTTCACAAATATCTAATGGTGATTCATTATCATGACTCATTAAGCATTTATCATGCATTAATGATATGCATGAATCACCCTCATGACTCACTAAACTCATTTAATGCAAATGACACCTAAACCTCCTTAGTCACCACTTCTAGAAGCTTCTCGCACAATTACGAGAACGCCCCTCCAATCCGCAAAAATACGGAAAAACTTTAGACTGTAAAAATCCAATAACCGGATACCAGTAACTGGCTTAAACCAAAGCCGACTGGTAAAAACTGTCCGAAAGTCGTACGCGTGTAAACGCACGTATGCGTCCGAACCCTTGTCGTAAAACCATTCGACCTCTATATCGTTTCGCCTGGAATAGGAAACTCTCTGTGTGGGACTCTAGAGACTCGACTACTACGCTGGCAGTGGGTTTAACCACAGACCGCAAGCGGCACTAGCTGTACGTAACGGTCCCCAGGTAGTTGTCGATAAGAAGGCCGATGAGGAAACCCATCCGAACTCCTACTGAGTCTGATGTGACAATCTCCATACAGTCCGGTCCGTTCGTCCTAGACTATCGCATATCCTGCCTAGGGGGCGGCAAGCGTCAGTCCCCTAATAGCGGTATAAGTCGTGTCGGAGGGAAGCCCATTACACCCTAAGAAACTACTGGAACCTACCAGCAAATCTCGCTTGCCCTGGCCAGGGACTTTGCGTAATGGCTCTCTGACACAGCGCGATATCTACCACCAATACCGGGAGGGACGAATCCTATCTAACCGCCACTGCCTCCAAGTGCTCGGGACTGCACCCAACTGCTACCTGTTTGCACGACTCCTTTGAGCCGTGGTAGGGTAGCAATCTAAGAACAGTGGGACACACTAGAGGCGAAGTAGCAGTGTCAAGTCTGCGGACTACGCTGTACTCATGTCACCTGGGAACTGTTCACTGACGACTGGTATAAAACCAACCAACAGTTCCCTGTGAGTCCTGTCCGGTGTACCCGTAACCTAACGAGCACCTGTATACTATCTCCAGTACGACGTACTGACGGCTGTGGGACAGACCATCTCCCCAACTGGGATGAGAAGCGTACACACTAGTCTACTCCGGAGTACCGATGCTCTGTCTCGATAATCCAACGACTAGGGACCTGAATAAGGATGTGCTTGTGGACTATCCAGCCCCCACTAGTGTGACTGCCATCACAACGCTGGTAGTCAAGCAAGATCCTAAGAGCTCTATCAATACGTACACTCACATATTAAGATAGAAAAACCAAGTAGCATACTACCATGTTTAGCAAGACTGTTATATACATGTGAATATCTCAAGCTTCCATTAAGTAATATACAAACTAGTATGATACAGTAATGGCCTTTTAGGGCATAAACACTAACAATCTCCCACTTGCACTAGGGCCATGTACTGGCATATCGAAGACCAATGATCTCGAGTAGCCTCTCGAACTGCGTCTGAGGTAGGGCCTTCGTGAATGGATCAGCAATGTTCTCTTCTGAAGCAACTCTCCGAACCTCGATCTCCTGACGATCAATGATCTCCCTGATCAGGTGATACCGCCTTAAGATGTGTCTGGACTTCTGATGGGACCTTGGTTCCTTCGCTAAAGCTATAGCTCCGTTGTTGTCGCAATACAGAGGTATTGGATCAACTATGGTAGGAACCACCTGAAGTTCTGTTAGGAACTTCTTCATCCAGACTGCTTCTTTTGCGGCATCGCAAGCAGCTATATACTCCGCTTCCATCGTCGAGTCAGCAACGGTGTCCTGCTTGGAGCTCTTCCAGCACACCGCCCCTCCATTGAGGGTAAAGACATAACCCGACATGGACTTGGAATCGTCCTTATCACTCTGGAAGCCGAAATCAGCAAATGCCTCCAACCTGAGGTCTTTTCCGCCGTAAACCAAGAGCATCTCCTTAGTCCTCCTCAGGTACTTGAGAATGTTTTTACTGCTATCCAGTGTTTCTCCCCTGGGTCTGACTGATACCGGCTTACCACGCTCAGTGCGTAAGCTACATCTGGTCTGGTACACAACATCACATACATTATAGAGCCTACCGCAGAAGCGTATGGTATAATAGACATGCGTTCCCTTTCCAAATCAGTCTTGGGAGACATCTCTTTGGAGAGGGTGATTCCGTGACAAGGCGGTAGATTACCGTGCTTAGAATCTTCCATACTGAATCTTTTCAGTACAGTGTCGATATACCTGGACTGCGAAAGTCCCAACATCCTCTTGGATCTATCACGATAGATCCGGATCCCCAGAATGTAAGAGGCATCACCCAGGTCTTTCATGGAGAACCTGTGTGACAAGAATCCTTTGACAGATTGTAGCATAGGAATGTCATTTCCTATCAATAGAATGTCATCCACGTACAAGACGAGGAATACGACACTTCTGGCTACAACTTTACTATATATGCACGGTTCATCTGGATTTTTGATAAAGTCATATTCTTTGACTGTCTCATCAAAACAGATGTTCCAACTCCGCGATGCCTGCTTTAGTCCATAAATGGACTTAAGCAGCTTGCATACTTTCCCGCTGCTCCCACTCTGATTGAAACCCTCTGGCTGATCCATATAGACGCTCTCTTCTAAATTTCCATTCAGAAAAGCCGTCTTTACGTCCATCTGCCAGATTTCATAATCATGGAAGGAAGCAATAGCAAGAAGGACCCGAATGGATTTGAGCATAGCCACTGGAGAAAAAGTTTCGTCATAGTCCATACCAGGTCTTTGACGAAAACCCTTTGCAACAAGTCTAGCCTTATAGGTTTCCACCTGTCCATCTACACCAATCTTTTTCTTGAAGATCCATTTGCATCCTATGGGTTTTACCCCATCTAGAGCAAAGTCCAAAGTCCATACTTTGTTGGTGTACATGGAATCCATTTCGGTCCGCATTGCATCTAGCTATCGTACCGAGTCGCCGCTCTGGATGGCCTGCTGGAAGTCAGTAGGTTCATCAACATCTATGATGCAATCCTCTCTATCCCCGTCTATGAGAAAACCGTAGTATCTCTCAGGCGGATGAGACGGTCTACTACTCCTGCGGAGGGGTGCGGGAATTTCCTGTTCTTCTTGAACTTCCGGTTCTACCAAACTTTCAGTAGCAGTTTGTGGTTCTGTAATTTCTTCCAGTTCTATTTCGCTCCCACTTGATTCCTTTTCTAAAAACTGATGTTCTAGAAAATGGGCATTACGAGAAACAAATACCTTTTGTTCCTCTGCGTAATGGAATAGATATCCCCTGGAGTGCTTTGGATATCCCACAAACTTACACTTTACTGATCGTGCCTCGAGCTTGTCCACATGCTGCTTTTTAACAAAAGCTGGACATCCCCAAATCTTTATATACTGTAGATGGGGTTTCTTCCCGCTCCACATCTGATATGGAGTGGTAGGCACAGTCTTGGTAGGTACCATGTTCAAAAGATATGCCGCTGATTCTAGCGCATGACCCCAGAAAGATCGCGGTAACTCAGCATTACTCATCATGGATCGTACCATATCCAATAAGGTTTAACCACAGACCGCAAGCGGCACTAGCTGTACGTAACGGTCCCCAGGTAGTTGTCGATAAGAAGGCCGATGAGGAAACCCATCCGAACTCCTACTGAGTCTGATGTGACAATCTCCATACAGTCCGGTCCGTTCGTCCTAGACTATCGCATATCCTGCCTAGGGGGCGGCAAGCGTCAGTCCCCTAATAGCGGTATAAGTCGTGTCGGAGGGAAGCCCATTACACCCTGAGAAACTACTGGAACCTACCAGCAAATCTCGCTTGCCCTGGCCAGGGACTTTGCGTAATGGCTCTCTGACACAGCGCGATATCTACTCCCAATACCGGGAGGGACGAATCCTATCTAACCGCCACTGCCTCCAAGTGCTCGGGACTGCACCCAACTGCTACCTGTTTGCACGACTCCCTTGAGCCGTGGTAGGGTAGCAATCTAAGAACAGTGGGACACACTCGAGGCGAAGTAGCAGTGTCAAGTCTGCGGACTACGCTGTACTCATGTCACCTGGGAACTGTTCACTGACGACTGGTATAAAACCAACCAACAGTTCCCTGTGAGTCCTGTCCGGTGTACCCATAACCTAACGAGCACCTGTATACTATCTCCAGTACGACGTACTGACGGCTGTAGGATAGACCATCTCCCCAACTGGGATGAGAAGCGTACATACTAGTCTACTCCGGAGTACCGATGCTCTGTCTCGATAATCCAACGACTAGGGACCTGAATAAGGATGTGCTTGTAGACTACCCAGCCCCCACTAGTGTGACTGCCATCACAACGCTGGTAGTCAAGCAAGATCCTAAGAGCTCTATCAATACGTACACTCACATATTAAGATAGAAAAACCAAGTAGCATACTACCATGTTTAGCAAGACTGTTATATACATGTGAATATCCCAAGCTTCCATTAAGTAATATACAAACTAGTATGATACAGTAATGGCCTTCTAGGGCATAAACACTAACAGACGGGACCCAGTGGTGAATGCGGATGGTATATACGTACATCATATTTTCGTTCTTTATTGGTGTGATCAATTGATGGAACTGCATTGATTCGGATCAATGCAAGCTAAACAAACCTGTTTGATGTTGTTGGAACAATTTTTCAAAAAGCTGTTATTACAAGGACGTTCTCTTTTATTTTGCACAGTGGTATTCGGTTATGAATATCTATCACCTCAGTCGATGATGCAAGGGCCGAGATCCTTTCACCGGGAGTGACCCCTTGGGCAGAAGTTTGCGTCAGGGTAATAACTTCACTATAGTCGATTACTTTTTGCTTTGCATCGTGGTATTCAGGTGGAATATGTAGGGTTCCTAGGCACTCTAACAAGGTTGTACAAGGCATCAACCATGACCGATTAAAAAAAATAGCTGTGCCGAACAACCCTAACCAAGATCGTATACTAGAGATTATGCGAAAACTTGCAAGTTAAACATTTTAACACTAAGTGAAAAGGGATTACAACCTTTGTAGATCCGGTCCTTCACTTCTAAAGCTCCGTGTTGACGTCCCTTCGCTGCGATCATCGGGATCCCGAACTCTAGCGATGGTTTCTTCGGAGAAATGATCGGGCTAGGTCGTTGACTTCGAGGCCGAAGATGATCTACGTCGAGGAGACTCAAACTCAAGCTCCATCTTCATTAGGTCAAGAACTTTGTGAAGAGAACACCCTAAACTAAATGGCAAGTAGTAGAGGATGATGAAATAGAAAATGGGTTCACTTTAGATTTGGATTTCTCACTCTAAATCTTCACTTAAAAAATTCTAGAAAGCTTTTCTTCACTTGAAAAAGAGGAAGAAGAAGAAAAGAATAAGAATGAATTATATGAAAAGAATAATCAAGTGAAGTCTATCATAGTGCAACCATGGGTGAGCTAACCTTTGTAGAGACTAAACCATAGTTAATTATAATGGTTTGGTTAATGAATATCTTAATCAAGACAAAATGAGTGGACTTTGTCAAAGTTGCTTCAAGCTTCATGAATCTTCAAGCCATGACAAAAGAAGCCACCATTTTGAATAATTAATATAAATAAAAACCTAAATTATAATTAACATGGTGTATGTCACCCACGCACCCATGTTTGCATGTATCATCAATCATGATACAAACTAGTGCACAAACATATATCACATATACAACTTGTGCACATCAAGTGAGAAAATCAATCTTAAGTGAACCAATACTAGTAAATGTGAAGTAATATATCAAATATATAATTATATATTAAATCATTAAATCAACATTTGATTTAAAGATCTGGTCATATCGCATATAACCGACTAATATCTAGTGTATCAATATATCGAATCAACACTTGATTCGGTAACCTGGCTATATCTCATATAACCGTCTGATGATACAAATCGCGAGAATAGAATACAGTATCACATACTGGTATTATTCTCGGTCCCGCACATATCTCATATGCGCTCCTATTTCGTTTCGCTTGAGCCAGGAAACCTCTGTGTAGGACTCTAAAGACTCGTCAATACGCCGGCAGTAGGCGGTGATCATATCAATCACCCACAAGCCGCAAGCGGTCTGCTAAACGTAATGTCCACCTGGGTATTGAGCGATCAGAATATCAATGAGCAAGCCTGCTCACACTCCTGTGAATCCAATCAGTAACACTTACCGCACAGTCCGGTCTGTTCGTCTGATATGTCGCATATCTCGCCTAGGGGTGGTAAACGTCAGACCCCAGCAGCTTGATAATTCATGCCGATGTAAGGTCCATAACAAGCGTGAAACTACTGATAACTCTTACCAGTAAATCACTGCAACCCTGGCCAGGGATTTCCAGTTATGGCCAGTCGAGCATAGCGCAACATCAACCCCGAATACCGGGAGAGACGAATCCCCTCCTATCGCTCATTGCCTCCATGTGAATCGAGTCTGTACCCAAAAACCACCTGTTTGCACGACTCAGTAGAGCCGTGGTACGGTGGAAATCAAAGCACAGTGGGAGACACACAAGACTCTATGACGATCTCAGGTCAACAGACTAAGCTGTACCAGTGTCACTAGAGAACTGCCATTTGACATGAGGTATAATACCATCTGGGAGTTCTCGGCGAGTCCGTTCAGTGTACCCAGTCTCCACTGAGCACCCGCATACCGTCTCTGATGTCAAACACCAATGGATATGGGGATCATCCATCGCCCATCACATGGGTCGAGAAGATATACGCTAGTCTACTCTGGAATATCGATGCCCCGTCTCGATATCCCCACGACTAGGAACATTGAAGGATGTACTCATTGACTACCCAGGTGTTAGTTATATGTATGCCCTAGAGGCCATTACTGTACATAGGATGTATATTGTAGTGGATGCTGGGACATATATAGGGAGGACTTTCTTGCTCGACATGATAGTATGCTATCTGGTTGATCTTTACCTTAACGTGTACACTGATTGTCTCTCTGTTATATGTTGGTAAAGCCCTTAGGATGTGTGCTTGACTACCTGGACTATGATGCGGATCATACTAGTGGGGACATGGTAGTCCATAAGTACATCTTTCAAAGTCCCTAGTCGTGGGTGTATCGAGACGGGGCATCGATATACCAGAGTAGACTAGCGTATACCTTCTCGACCCATATAGATGGGCGATGGATGATCCCATATCCATTGGTGTTTGACATCGGAGATGATATACGGGTGCTCAGTGGAGACTGGGTACACTGGACGGACTCGCCGAGAACTCCCAGATGGTATTATACCTCACGTCAGATGGCAGTTCTCTGGTGACACTGGTACAGAGTAGTCTGTTGACCCGAGATCGTCATAGAGTCTTGTGTGGTTCCCACTGTGCTTTGATTTCCATCTTACCACGTCCAAGAGGGCGTGCAAAATGGTGGTTTTTGGGTACAGTCCCGAGTCACATGGAGGCAATGAGCGATAGGAGGGGATTCGTCTCTCCCGGTATAGGGAGTTGATGTTGCGCTGTGTTCGATTGGCTATAACAGGAAATCCCTGGCCAGGGTTGCTGAGATTTACTGGTAAGTGTTACCAGTAGTTTCTCGAATTGTTATAGACCTCATATCGACACGACTTATCGAGCTATTGGGGTCTGACGTTTACCACCCCCAGGCGAGATATGCGACATATCAGACGATCAGACCGGACTGTACGGTAGTGTTACTGGTTGGATTCACTGGAGTGTGAGCGGGCTTGCTCGTCGATCTTCTGATCGCTCAATACCCGGGTGGCCGTTACGTTTAGCAGACCGCTTGCGGCTTGTGGGTGTTTGATATGATCATCACCTGCTGCCGGCGTATTGACGAGTCTTTAGAGTCCTACACAGAGGTTTCCTGGCTCAAGCGAAACGAAATAGGAGCGCATATGAGATATGTGCGGGACCGAGAATGATACCAGTATGTGATACTGTATTCGATTCTCGCGATTTGTGACATTGATCGGTTATATGCGATATAGCTGGGTTATCGGATCAAGTGTTGTTTCGATAAGTTGTTACTGATGATACCAGTCGGTTATATGCTATATGACCGGATCATTAAATCAAGCGTTGATTTAATGATTTAATGCATAATTATATATTTGATATATTACTTTGCATTAACTAGTATCGGTTCACTTTAAATTGATTTTCTCACTTGAATTGTGCAAGTTGTATATGTGATATACTTTTGTGCACATGATTGTATCATGTTTGATGATACATGATAACTTGGTTAAGTATAAAGAGTAAACCATGGTTTACTTAATGATTAGGGTTTTGATTATCTTATTCATTTGTTTATTTATTTATTTATTTCTTTTGGAAAAGATAAAGAAAGAATGGTGGCTTTGTTTGTTTGTTTGTTAAAGATTCATGAAGCTTTGACTTAGTCACCCTTCTTGTCTTCATTCTTAACCCTAACCATTTAAACAAACCATGGTCTATTCTCTACACTTAACTAGGGTTATGTTATGATAAGAATTCATTTACTTTTTATTTTAAAAACAACTTATCATAACATTTCTTCTTCTTCTTCCTTGAACTCAAGAAGAAAAAGCTTTCTTCATCAATGGTGAATTGAGCAAACAAGTGAGAATCCAATTCTAAAGTCTACCCACTTCCTATTTCTTCATCCTCTACCTCTTGCTAAGTAGTAGAGTGTGTTTCCTTCACAAGTTTTCAAGACTTGGTGAAGGTGGAGCTTGATCTAGTGATGCTTCGACGTAGATCATCTTCGGCACGTCGTCGATGACCTAGCCCGCTCTTTCTTCGATGAAGCCGACGCTAGAGCCCGGGACTTGATATGGACAGCGAAGACACTTCATTGCGGAGCTATGGAGGTGGAGCAACAGATCTACAAAGGTTGTATTTCCGTATTCTAATAGTTAAGTGTTAACTAGTTTTAGTTTCGCCTAGAAATCTTACCAACGATCTTGTTAGGGTTTGTAGGCACCGTTAAAATTTGAAACGGGCATGGTCGATTCCTTGTGAGACCTCACTAGGATGCCTAGGAACCCTACAGTGGTATCAGAGCCTAGCTAGAGCCTTAGGCGTAGTCCAGACGGATTTTGAACTCCGAACGAACCCGAAATCCTAACACACCCATGCTCTCTGTCCTTTTTTCAAAACTGTGGATTTTTCCAAATTAAAAAATATGCAGAAAATCAAGCGGGGTTTTCTAAGAATTACTGTAAATTTCGAGGGCCTAAGTCAACCTTTCCACCGCGGAACCGCGGCACGTGCTATGCATGCCGCGGCGGTTCAGCGGCGGTTTTGTCGTTTTGCGTATTTTGTTTTTCACGGTAATTCTCAGATTTCTGTGCTGGTTTTCCTGGGATATTTTAATATTTATTATACAATAGAATTTTCTGGAGTTGTTTTGGGGATTCGGTGTTTCGATCGGAGTATCAAATTTTGTCTGTGTGGCTTTCCGGATAAATTTTAGAATATGTTAAAAAGTTCGACCGGATATAAATACCCAATTTTTCCCCTATCGGGAAATTTCCAAGTGTTGGTTTTTTCCGTAGTTTAACAACGTTCTAAGTAGTGCAAGTAACTCGATGGACCCTCTAGAAGACAACAAACCTTAACTCGATTATGTGACCGTCTTGAACTGCCCTTTGAACCTTCGGGTTTGGGGCAGTACGGCGTGCCACATGTGAGGCGTTGGCTTGACCCTTCTACGGCTGGACCGTTGGTACTGAGGCACGAACTGAATGTTTTTATACTTATTTCATGTGTTGATCTGTATCGGAAAACTTGGGTGTTCGAATGTTCGATCGAAAAGTTTAACATTTTCTGTTTATTCGGAATGTGATACAATAATTGGAATTCACAATAGTTATGAGATAACTGAATGAATGTTATAAACATAGCAGTTTAGTCTCACTTGATCGGTTGCCACGGAATTTTGATGTGATCAAAAGTCCGTCGCAATCACGTAGCGTACGCGGATACTCGCCGGGTAAACTTAATAGACAGCCTCGCTCCATAGCCCCGACCAAGTGACTGTAGGAGAACCCCGTCGCCGAAAACATCCGTTCGGGTGCTCGCGGCAGCGGTGTTCCGCCTTGGTGCACTTCGTCGACGGTATCGGGGGTGCGGCCGCCTACTGAAGTTTGCGACGAGCATTCGATCAGGATGTCGGGAATCTTGTTGAATTACCCGACTTGCTATTGAAAAGTGTTTTCGATAATGAGACTGAAATGCGGGGTCTATAATTGTTAGGCATGCGATGTCTAAGGAATTCATTTGATTAGGCATGCGATGTCTATGAAGGTTGCGGATTCCAACTGTTGTAGTTTTACACTTTCTTTTCTGTGACCGTAAGTGTAATATGTGATATCGCCGGTTTCGTTGCTATATGTCAACGACAATTGGGATACGCATGTTTACTTACGTTGATGACATGTGATGTTATGTGTTGCTGGATATGTTATATTGGATCGTCGTGTTTGAATAGCCGGGGTTTTTTTTATGTGAGATGAGTGTTTTTCATTTTCATTCATGTAAAAACTTGTATGTAATATTCTTTTATTGGGGAACTTCCAGGTTGCGGAAGTTGTCACCCTTTGTATATTATTTACTTTTCCGCACCAGGATAGACCCAAGGAGGAGGGCACAAGTAACCGGGTTCTGGAGTCCAGTGGGAGACCAACTCGAGGAGTCGAGGCTGGGTCTCCTAACTCTAGAATTGGTAGGGTTGCTTGCCGCTCTCGTAGGGGTCTAGGGGTGTGGGTTTGGCTATTCATCACGACCGTGGAATCCGTGTTTTATACTGGCTCGTATTGAAAACACGGACGTCCTAGTATATCCAATATTTCATATGATTCTTCTGCTGCGATATCTGTGATGTGATCATGTGATGTTCTGTGATAGATACAGTATATAGTATATATGATATATTATATAGACGTTACTTATGTTTTACACCCGCGCTAGCCCTGCCCCGCTCTGCCGTTAGTTACCTAACCTAACTGTGCACGAGGGGACATCGAGGCGAATGCGGATGGCATAAGTGTACGTCGTATTTTTATCTGTGATGTTTAGGTACTCTGATGACGGGACTTCATTAATGTGATTAATGAAATAAAAGAAACCTAAGATGTTGTAGAATCGAATTTCAAAATAAAACAGGTAGCTACAGTTCTTGCTTTGCACAGCGGTATATATGATATATCCTGCACCTTATTCGATAGGCAAAGGACCGAGATCCCTTCACCGGGAGTGACTCCTTTAGCAATAACTGGCAGATGCTACACATTCGGTTTGTCTTTTGATTGCTTTTAAGAGTTTCTGCTTTGCACAGTGATATATATGATATATCCCGCACCTCATTCGACGAGGAAAGGACCTACGATCCCTTCACCGGGAGTGACTCCTTTAGCAAAACTAGAAAAGCCTCAAAAGCACTCCATTTTTAAATTCATTCGATCCTACAACGATATCAAGTTCATTACGCAATAGGTTTTCAGAAAAACCTGTCGTAGCCCTCCGTCATTTCAGATAAGTACTAGTTAGTATTCATGCTGCGGTTGTTTGGCATGCGTCAAGGCGTAGTGTACGGTAGCTAACTAGTGCTTATCTGCTAGCATAAGATGCGATTGGATTAGGGTATTCGTACGGCGTTGTTTGGCATGCGTCAAGGGTCGTGCGGGTGGGTTTAATTCTATCAGGAAATGACGGGTTGAACTTGACTAGCAGACTATGGGTTGTTTGGCATGCGTCAAGGTCATAGCGAGCTAGGGGCAAAATATTATCGGGAATTTCAAGTGTTGAAATTTGCAATGAGATTGCATACCTTCTATGAGATAGTTGGATCCCAATACCCGCTGCGAGTAATTGTTACTCCTGGGAGAGTTTTACACATTACAATTAGCCGATCAAGTAGGTGTCTAGAAAGGTGTTAACGAGGTTACGCCTCTGGGAAAACGAGGTTTACATTAATTAGGTTCGTGCGAAAGCACGGGGAACCTCCCTCAAAGTACCGACACTGGCCTGGCTGAAAGATTGGCGAACTTGTAGTGTGTAATTAATCCCGGCTAGTCTTTCCTTTTAGGGTTTAAAGGAAGATTTGATAAAAAGCAGTGGGAGCCATCCTGATTAGATAAAATAATAACCAATCTATTCTTGCAAGAGCGCACGCCGAGTGTTTTCTTCTCTCTCTCTCCTGGTAGCGACCATATCACGCCTTAATCAAGATAATAAAATGGATAGATGACCGAACCCGCTTGTTATACTGAGATGGGGAACGTTGGTCCCGCTCCTACTTATAATTGTTATAAGACAGAGCAGGAAATTGGGGAATACCAGATTTCCCGTGCCGCCCAAACGAAGAGAGTGCATGATGATGCATCATCTTCGGGTGTGTTCATTATACAGAACTGTTTCTCAGTATCCTCCGCATCCTAGGTATATGATACCGGATCAGGATCCCAGATATGTAATCTGTTACATAGGGCTACAGATAGGTAGAGAACTGAGAACGGGTGATAAGTTTCATGAGGCAGAAAACGGGGCAAGTGTTGCAGCCAAGTCTGTTGTTCACTGTCACCCTGTATTGTAATACATTGATTCTGAACGTATGTTATTAGATACCGAACCTGATATACAAAATCATATCTGTTTCTTTATTAGTAAAGAAACGATAATATTTTGTATTATTGGAAAATGTTTTGAACATTTCCTATATCAAAAGTTGATCGGTTCAGGCATGTTATCTAAAAGCATTGATGTTCTAAATCAAACTACAGTTCTTAGTATACGGAACACACACAAGAGGAAGAGTTCAGAAATGAACGAATTCTTCTTGAGGTATTGTAGACTAGGTCAGATCAATTTGACCCGACTAGCTAGAGTTACATATAGATGCATATTTAAATCAGTTTGAATTTACATTTTGTGAAACTCGCCAGTCATGTCACAAAGATAAGATGACCATAGCTCTGTTTATTGGAAACAGAGAAAGAGTTAATGAACTCTTGGGATTGATACATGTTGATGTATGTAAGGTCCCCTGTCTACACATGCCAGGACTGGTTCTTTATACTTCATTACATTCTCTGATGATCTTTCGAGATTCAGACCTATGTTCCTGTTGAAACACAAGTCCGAATCTTTTGAGATATTCACAGAATATAAGTTAGAAGTAGAGAACCAAAATACGGGTATAAATATTATGTCCTATGATGAGATCAGGGAGGAGAATACTTGTGCATAGAATTTCTGGAATATTCTAAAGGAGAATGAGATTCTCTCTTAGCATTACTCCTCCGTATACACCATTGCACGATGGTATGTCGGGGCGGAGCAATTGCACCCTATTCGATATTGTGTGCTCTATGATGAGTACTACTGAGTTACCTATTTCCTTTTGGGAGTTATGCACTTATGAAGTTGCATACCTATTGAATTAGGTTCGAATCAAATCAGTGCCTACCACTTCATATGTGATATGGAAGGGGAAGAGCCCATTTCTTAAGCTAGTTAAGATTTGGGGTTGTCCGGCCTATGTCTAAAAGCAAAATCCGGACAAGCTCGAGGCAAGGTCTGTTAAGTAGAACTGGAAAGGTTCCAGCTATACAAAATGCAGCTGATGATTTGATAGAACCAAAGGATTCAATAGATACCAACGAACCTCAGCCTCTCCGCCGATCTAGTAGGGTTCCTCACCCACTTGAGAGATACTTCGGTTTCTCTATGACAGTGGGAGCGAGGATTGCATCATGAGATGATGACCCAACTAGTTTCGAGCTGGCCATCAGGAGTAAGTCTCTGTCAGAATGGCTGGATACTTAGTGATCTGAGATGGAATCCTTATACACCAACAAAGTATGGACTTTGGTTGCTATATCTGAAGGGTTAAATCCCCATCAGGAGCAAGTATATCTTGAGAAGATTACTTGGTATACATGGAAAAGTTGAGACTTTCAAAGCTAGACTTGTTAAAGGTTTTCGTCATTGACCAGGCGTGGATAATGATGAAACCTTTTCCAGTACCTATGCTTAAGTCCATCCAGATCCTACTTGCCACGGCTACATACCATGAATACGATATCTGGTGGTTGGGTGTCATGACAGCTTTTCTAAAATGATGTTTTAGAAGAGTGTGTCTATAAGTACACAGCCAGAGGGCCTCGTAGACAGTGGGAGCAGCGGAAACATTTGCAAGATGCTTTATAGGATAAAGCAGGCATCGCGGAGTTGGAACATCTGTTTTGATGGATTAGTCAAAGAAGTTGACATCATCAAAATGGTAGATGAACCTTGTATAAACAAAAAGGTGGTAGGGAGTATGGCGGTGATCCTCGTAGAGTACGTGGATGACATACTCTTGATAAGAAAGGAGTTTCTTATCCTACGCTCAATCAATCTCCGTTTATCACAAATATTCTCCGTATAGGATCAAAATGATACCTACTAAATCCTGGATTTTGGATCTATGAGATAGATCTAATTGGATGTTAGGATACTCACTAGTAGTAGTGAGATGGTATCAATCGATCCTAGGGAGAATCACTGGAAGTGTTCCAGTGTGATAAAGACGACTGAATGTCAGTCGCAGGCATTGTCTTTACCCTCAGTAAAGGGACGGTATGTTGGAAGAGTTCCAAGCTAGATACCGTGACATACTGGACGATAAAGGCTGGATACATCGCTACTTAAGATGCTACCAAGGAGGCTGTTTGGGTGTATAATGGTTCATGAGATGAACTACGTTCCTACCATTGTGAGACAATGGAGTTGTGGCTTATGCCGAGGAACGCCGGTCCCATCAGTGATCCAGACTTATTCTAAGGCAGTATCACCTGATCATGGAGATGGTTGATCTCCAGGGTGGTCGAGGTTAGGAGAGTAGACTCAGAGGACAACACGGCGGATCCACTCACGAAGGCCTATTCCCAGAGAGAGAATTTTATGGGATGGTTGAGTATGAGATACTACAACCACTGCTACAGATGGCCCTAGTGTAAGTGGGAGATTGTTAGTTATATGTATGCCCTAGAGGCCATTACTGTACATAGGATGTATATTGTAGTGGATGCTGGGACATATATAGGGAGGACTTTCTTGCTTGACATGATAGTATGCTATCTGGTTGATCTTTACCTTAACGTGTACACTGATTGTCTCTCTGTTACATGTTGGTAAAGCCCTTAGGATGTGTGCTTGACTACCTGGACTATGATGCTGATCATACTAGTGGGGACATGGTAGTCCATAAGTACATCCTTCAAAGTCCCTAGTCGTGGGTGTATCGAGACGGGGCATCGATATACCAGAGTAGACTAGCGTATACCTTCTCGACCCATATAGATGGGCGATGGATGATCCCATATCCATTGGTGTTTGACATCGGAGATGATATATGGGTGCTCAGTGGAGACTGGGTACACTGGACGGACTCGCCGAGAACTCCCAGATGGTATTATACCTCACGTCAGATGGCAGTTCTCTGGTGACACTGGTACAGAGTAATCTGTTGACTCGAGATCGTCATAGAGTCTTGTGTGGTTCCCACGGTGCTTTGATTTCCATCTTACCACGTCCAAGAGAGCGTGCAAAATGGTGGTTTTTAGGTACAGTCCCGAGTCACATGGAGGCAATGAGCGATAGGAGGGGATTCGTCTCTCCCGGTATAGGGAGTTGATGTTGCGCTGTGTTCGATTGGCTATAACAGGAAATCCCTGGCCAGGGTTGCTGAGATTTACTGGTAAGTGTTACCAGTAGTTTCTCGAATTGTTATAGACCTCATATCGACACGACTTATCGAGCTATTGGGGTCTGACGTTTACCACCCCCAGGCGAGATATGCGACATATCAGACGATCAGACCGGACTGTACGGTAGTGTTACTGGTTGGATTCACCGGAGTGTGAGCGGGCTTGCTCGTCGATCTTCTGATCGCTCAATACCCGGGTGGCCGTTACGTTTAGCAGACCGCTTGCGGCTTGTGGGTGTTTGATATGATCATCACCTGCTGCCGGCGTATTGACGAGTCTTTAGAGTCATACACAGAGGTTTCCTGGCTCAAGCGAAACGAAATAGGAGCGCATATGAGATATGTGCGGGACCGAGAATGATACCAGTATGTGATACTGTATTCGATTCTCGCGATTTGTGATATTGATCGGTTATATGCGATATAGCCGGGTTATCGGATCAAGTGTTGTTTCGATAAGTTGTTACTGATGATACCAGTCGGTTATATGCTATATGACCGGATCATTAAATCAAGCGTTGATTTAATGATTTAATGCATAATTATATATTTGATATATTACTTTGCATTAACTAGTATCGGTTCACTTTAAATGGATTTTCTCACTTGAATTGTGCAAGTTGTATATGTGATATACTTTTGTGCACATGATTGTATCATGTTTGATGATACATGATAACTTGGTTAAGTGTAAAGATTAAACCATGGTTTACTTAATGATTAGGGTTTTGATTATCTTATTCATTTGTTTATTTATTTATTTATTTGTTTTGGAAAAGATAAAGAAAGAATGGTGGCTTTGTTTGTTTGTTTGTTAAAGATTCATGAAGCTTTGACTTAGTCACCCTTCTTGTCTTCATTCTTAACCCTAACCATTTAAACAAACCATGGTCTATTCTCTACTCTTAACTAGGGTTATGTTATGATAAGTATTCATTTACTTTTTATTTTAAAAACAACTTATCATAACATTTCTTCTTCTTCTTCCTTGAACTCAAGAAGAAAAAGCTTTCTTCATCAATGGTGAATTGAGCAAACAAGTGAGAAATCCAATTCTAAAGTCTACCCACTTCCTATTTCTTCATCCTCTACCTCTTGCCATGTAGTAGAGTGTGTTTCTTTCACAAGTTTTCAAGACTTGGTGAAGGTGGAGCTTGATCTAGCGATGCTTCGACGTAGATCATCTTCGGCACGTCGTCGATGACCTAGCCCGCTCTTTCTCCGATGAAGCCGACGCTAGAGCCCGGGACTTGATATGGACAGCGAGGACACTTCATTGCGGAGCTATGGAGGTGGAGCACCGGATTTACAAAGGTTGTATTTCCGTATTCTAATAGTTAAGTGTTAACTAGTTTTAGTTTCGCCTAGAAATCTAGCCAACGATCTTTTTAGGGTTTGTAGGCACCGTTAAAATTTGAAACGGGCATGGTCGATGCCTTGTGAGACCTCACTAGGATGCCTAGGATCCCTACACCAGGCCCTACTAGTATGATCTACATCATAGTCCTGGAAGTCGAGTACACATCCTAAGGGCTTTATCAACATGTAATAGAGAGACAATAAGTATACATGTTAAGATAAAGAGCAACCAGATAGCGTACTATCATGTCGAGCAAGAAAGTCCTACCTATATATGTCCCAGCATCCACTACAATATACATCTCATGTACAGTAATGGCTTCTAGGGCATACATATAACTAACATAATATCCTGCACCTCATTCTACGGGGAAAGAGCCGAGATCCCTTCACCGGGAGTGACCTCTTTAGCAAAGGTTTTCACCACTATATTTTTGTAAAAAGCTATCTGGTTCCTTCAACGATATCAAGTCCATTACGTTAAAGGTTTTTTTTTCCAATAACCATTCGTAGCCCTCCGTCATTTCAGACGGGTAGCGCTTAGTATTCATGCTATGTTTGTTGGCCTTCGTCATGGTATAGTGTATGGTAGCTATTTGTTTCTTTTCTGCTGCATAGATAGATGCGTTGGTTTGGGACAGTTGTACTACTATTTTGGCCTTCGTCAAGGGTATGTACGGGTGGGTACAAATTAACCTGGATAATGACGGATAGAACTTGACATGTGACTTATGATATGTTGGCCTTCGTCAAGGTCATAAGAACATGGGGTAAAAATCATATCGGTAGTTTCTAAAGAAACTGAAACTTGCCAGATATGCGCATACCTTCTGGAGTGTGATAACGTGAGTGGATTCCATCACGTTATCATGCAATGATAGTTGGATCCCGATTCCCACTGATGTGTTGGTTTACTCCTCGGGTGATCCCGACTAATTCTTCTTTCAGGTTTGGAGGAGAATTTGAGGATACAGTGGGAAGTTTCCTGATTAGATAAATTGATACCCATTCTGATCTAGGTTAGAGTGCACGCAGAGTGTTTCTTTTCTCTCTCTCTTTGGCAGCGACCATGGCCCGACCCTAGACTATGACTCAGTGACCAAGTTAACCGAACCTTCTTAAAAAAATGGCTTTTGGATTGTCTGAGTTGCACACCTCATTGCCACTCCTGCTTTTACCTTTTTCTCCAGAACACCTCGTATCACTACGAACATCCACATACATTGGATAAAACCATCGTATGGTTATATACGAACTCGAAGGAACTTGTTCCAGATTCGAGGATGGTTTCCGGTTCTGGAGGAAATGAATAGGACTATTCAGTTGTCTTTTTCCTTTTACCTTCTCTCAAGTTGCGAGTGCTCCTTGGATTAGGACGGTACACCTATTACGCTAATTGGATAGTCTTCATCCAAACCATAGGCAGGTGCCGAAAGGCAGGGAATGAAGAAAATGGATTAGCCTAAGTGAGGTGTACAGAAGGTAATAAGTAAAGGCAAATAAAGGGACTAGAAAGAGGGCAAAGTAAATTGCGACTGCTATTTATGACCAAACCAAGAATTTCATCGCCACTCCTACTTCACCTTTGTATTTCTCCAGAACACCCCGTATCACTACGATGATCCACAGTTATTTGGTTAATCCATCGTATGGTTATATACGAACTCGAAGGAACTTATTCCAGTTCGGGGATGGATTCTGGTTCAGGAGAAATAGAATAAGGTTTATTCATTTGTCTTTTATCTTTACCTTCTCTCGTGTTGCGAGTGCTCCTAAGATATAGGGCAGTACACCTATTACTCTTATTGGATAGTCTTCTTCCAAACCATAGGCTGGTGCCGAACGGTAGGGAAGGAAGAAAACCATTTAGCCTAAAAGTGGTGTACAGAAGGTAACGACTAAAGACAAATAAAGGGATTTGGAGAGATGGCAAAGGAATATACGGTTATAGTCATGAATCTGATAATGGAAGAGGCATTACTAGGAATACCCGGATGCCCCTTCGAAATATTTCCATGTTTCATTTTCACTGTGTATTGTTAATAGAAAACTGATTTCCCAATTAGTACTTACTGCAGGGTATGTATATACCAGGTATGATTCTCACATCTGTATGGTTTTACAGATGATGAGTGGGAGTAAGTTATTGGGAATTGGGTGTTCATCCTCATTATATCGGGATTCGTTGTAATTGGTGGTATTTGAGGAAATCGCCTGGGTTGTTTGCCGGACGACAAATATTAGGTTTTGAATATCCGTTGTTATGCACCAATTTCAAACTGATATATCTGTACGTTTATTTTTATAAAGTGAGATATAACCTTTTGAAATTATGTCCATGACATTTACCTATATCATTTGATGGTTAGGTAAGGAGGATTTAACAGCGGTGTAATTCTTCATAACCATAGTACAGTTTTCAACCTACGACGCACAGGGTTTGAGTTATTCAACTCAGCGGACTTATACAAAGTATTGTATGTTGTCCAGTGTCCATTAGGACAGAGGGGTTGGTCCTCGTACTATATTTTGTTTACTTTTGACTTCTCTAGTTTTAGACAAGTGTTCCGTAGAAATACAAGGTCTAAGTTTTGAGAAGTTATAGGTATAAGAGTAAAGTAGAGAACCACGTGTTGCAAGTATCAGGATTCTTCAAGGTAATCGAAGATGTAAATACTTGTGTATGGTATTCAGTTGATAGTAATGGTTTTGAGAAACTTGTTTCTCTTTCAGGTTAGTCATGTTTGGATGCACTCCTAAGTTGAGTAATGCTGATCGGCCTCTCTCCATTTAGTTGACATGCACTGAAGACAACTGCATGATTTGAATCTGGTTCTAATTAAATCGGTGCCTCTGTTTCTATATTAGATATAGAATAGTTCATATCTTAACAATGTTATGGTACGGGGAGTTGTCCGGCTTATGCTTAAAACCAGACTCTGGATAACTCAAGGCACGTTTCTGTAATAGCTGTTTGTGGGTTAACCCGGGATATGACGAGGGTTGACTTTCTACCATCTGGAAGATCAATAGTGATATTGTTGACTCGCCACAGTTTTAGTAAAATGGATTTTTTCAGAAAACAGTAGTGGGAGTATGATAGAACTGGAAGTGATTCCAGAACCGCAAACGATTACTGAAAATTTAATAAGACCTAAAGATTCAATCTGGATTGTCATTCCATTAGCCACTCTGCAGATGTGGTAGGTAACCTCAGGCACCCGAGAGGTACTCCGGTAGCCTCAAGGACGATGAGGTTCTTGTTTACCCAGACTTGCCATTGCTGTTGTTCCAGACTGTGAGTCCCGACTGGAGGATGAGTATAGCGTCGTTCTAAACTAGCTTTAGAAGTGTACGTGTATATGACCCTACCAGAGGGTTGTTGAAGTCAGTGGGAGTAGCGGAAGCATAGTGGACAAGTAGCTTATGTCTATTTATAGACTAAAGCAGATATAGCGGAGATAGATCATCTATTTTTGATGTGACAGTCATGGACTTTGACTTCATAAGAATAGGAGATGGATCTGTTAAGAAGGTAGTAGTGTGTGATGTCCTGGTATTTGGATGGCATACACAGAGTAGGAAGTGAAATTCCTATACTACGATCGGTTATACTTTGGTTGTCACACAGTGGTTTCTCCACATTGGATATAGATATAATATCAGACATTCTGGTTACTAGATCTATGGTTTTAGATCTAGATTTGGATAGTTTCCCAATCTGGGTACTTAGTCAATATTCTACAGGTATTCTAGAATGGACGACTCCTGGCATGGTAGTGTACCTGTAGGTGATGGAGTCACCCTCTCTAAAGGTGTCTAACAGACTAAAGGGGAGAGGGATGTGCATGATTGACGTATCACTTGCTTAGGCAATTAAGTCAATCATGAGATGTCAAGTACCATACCAGTTGTTGTTTTTGCACTAGATGCAATAAGTTGATATTAATCCAATTCTGGAGAAACATTCGGAAGCAGTTTTAGAACATAAGTGGATTTTCTAGGGATATGATAACAACAACCTCCTTCGAGAGACGATTATCATTCCAGGCTTCCAAGGTGACCTGGATGACAAAGTGACTGTTAGAGTTATAGTTTTTCCTCAGACGAGGGGAAGTATTTTGGACAGGTGGTCCAAGCGGATACTGAGGGAGGTGTGGCGCAGGATACTGATTAGGTTCAGTTGATGATACAGTCTAAGAAGTTTGGATTTGGAGTTCATTTATGAACTAGGTCCCATCAGATATCCAGACATATTCTAAGACATGTATTGCTCAGTTCGGGAGATGGCTTTCTCCATGAACTTGAGATAAAGAAAGATTTAGAAAGAAACATCAGAGCGGATCCACTCACTGAGGCTATTTCTCGAAAGCAATAGTTTTACAAACGAGCTTTGTGAAACTGATTAGTAGAGGAGTTGGGTGTTCGGTATCACACGGGCTGTGAGTATGCGGCATCGCAATAATTAGCCTTGAGTGCAAGTGGGGGATTGTTGGATATAGTGCCCTCAAAGTCAATTTTTAGATCGCAGGCACGTGATTGCAATGATTGAGGGAGGACCTATACCGGTAGGACAGTCTTACTCAAGATGATAGTATGCTGTCTGGTTTATCTTTGTCATCGTGTACATGCTTTAAGTGATATTACAGATCACTATTACACGTTGACAGAGCCCTTAGGATTCTTGCTTGACTACCGGCAGTATGATGGCGATCATATACGTGAGAGTTGGGTAGTCTATAAGCACATCCTTAAAGTGTCCCTAGTCATGGGAGTTTTCGAGACAGGGCATCGATACTCCAGAGTAGACTAGTGTATACAGTCGAGACCCCGACGAGGGGCGGTGGCCGGTCTCACAAGCCATTGGTGTCAGCTGGTTCACCTAATTTATACAGGTGCTCATTGGGTTGTGAGTACACCGGACATGACTCGCCGGGAACATGCTAGTTGGTATTATACCTGACGTCAGATAGCAGTTCCCTGGTGACATGTGTACAGGTTAGTCTATCGATCTGAGATCATCATTTGTCTCGTGTGAGTTCCCACTGTGCTTTGATTACTACCCTACCACGGCTCAAAGGAGTCATGCAAACAGTTTTTAGTTAGGTACAGTCCCGAGCCACATGGAGGCAGTGAGCGGATCGGCAGGGGTTTCGTCTCTCCCGGTATTGGGGGTGAGATCGCGCTGTGTCTAGGAGAGCCATTACACGAAGTCCTTGGCCAAGGCAGGAGATTTACTGGTAGGTATTCCGGTAGTAACTCAGGGTGTTCTGGGCTACACTCCGACACGACTTGTACCGCTTTTGGGGGTCTGACTTTTACCAACCCCTAGGACCGACATGCGATGCTCATAGACGAACGTACTGGACTGTACGGATATTGTTACTGACAGGCTCAGTAGGGTGTCAGGATGAGTTCACTCATCAGCCTCCCTTTTGTTCAATACCTGGTCTCCCGTTACGTACAGCTAGTACCATTGATGTGCTAGTGGTTAAATCCATAGCCAGTGTATTGACGGGTCTTTAGAGTTCCCCACAGACAGTTTCTCAAGTTTCGGGCGAAACGTTGTAGAGGCCGTATGGTATTATGGCAGGGTTCGATCATATACGTGCAGTCATGCATGGATGATGATCGGTCGGATCATACTAGTGGGCTTTAGTTTAAGACGGATCCTAGTATTAGATTTGTTGGATTACTTTCGTCTCATCGCATTTGCATTCGGTCGGAATGCGGATGCAGGTATGTATATACAGGTGAGGGGTATCATTGTGATCTGTCACGAGTTTACTTTAGATGTTGCCATATCTTTTTATTGTTGCAAACATTTGGATTAATGTTTGCTTATGGAAATTGTGAGCTCAAGTCATGATGGAGTGCATTAAATGTGGCATGTGCAAAGGTATTGACTCATGGTCTTTTTTTTTGTGCATGCCATCATTTCATGATTGATTATTGGGTGAGATTGTGATGGGAGGAGAGAGAGGGCAGCCATATATGTTTGGGGTTAGCTCTTGGATTATCATGCTAGCTCACTCACAACATTATCTCACACAATAACAAAAGCTCTTCTTCTCTTTTCTTCTCTTGAGCTCACAAGTTCCTTATCCATGGCTTCTTCTTCTACTTCCACTCTACCCATCTCATGTGTTGAGAATCTTAGAGCGTCAAGAGACAAAGTTATCACAAACATTCTCTACTTCACCTTGGACACGTCGGCTAGCTAACTTTGCGTCCGAGTTGCTTCGGTTCGAAGCGGGAGCCCATAAAATGATTCATCGATGTGGTGCCCTTTCCGACGAGGAGATTGGAGATCGAGCGAGATCGGAGATGCCGCAAGGAGCTAAAGATGGTGGCTAAAGACCGAAGGACACGGATTGATCGGTATAGCTTTTCTAACCCTCTTTAGATTGCTAGTTTAATGTTAATGGTTCGATCCGGATTAAAGTATGCGTTAGCACCAGTTTCAAGTTTATGAAAAGTTTTTGTTTCCGCATTTTGGCCTTGGATTGACGGCCGGGGCGCTACCGTAGACTTACAGCGCGGTCTGCTTAAAGGGTACGCCTTAGCACCTCAACAACCTTTTTAATCCTTCTGTGTAGTATCTGGGCAGACAGATGGGCTGGATCCTGTCAAGTGCAGAATTGGCACCATGCAAGATTTCTTTCTCCACTTTGGTTTCCGCGGACCGATAAAAGAGGATCGCCTTTTCATCTTTTCGCCTGGGAGGGACGTAGAACTTCTGCAGTTATTGCACACTATATGTCTCCAGCGCATCAAGCTCTCTGTAGTGCTGCCGCGGAACCATGGCGATTTGCAAACCCCGTTCGTCGCATGGCACAAATGGTATGGATGGTTGAACAGAAAATGCTGCATTGATCTCATCTTCAGAGTTGCTGCCGAAGATCAACATAGGGGTAGACGGTCCGGACTTGTTGTATTGGAGCAGCACCGAATAGACTATATCTTCCTCCTCCTCGGTATCACTCCCGAAGACTGGAATAGTGGTGATAGCTTTTTGCTTGTCCTCCGGCTTATGGCATCTTTCCGTGTTCTCAAAGTCTGGCAGGAAATACTTTGCATCTTCATACTTTCGGACTTCATTTATGAAAAATGGGTTTAGTTCCCCTGTCACGGTATACTCAAGACCATCTTTAAAGTACTTCATACACTGATGCTGTGTAGAAGGGATGATGTTGTAATCGTGTAACCAAGGCCTGCCGAGTAAAGCGTTGTAGCAAGTTTTGGCGTCAATGACATGAAATATGATGTCAGTGACGAGCAGCCCAAAGTGTAACGTCAGTATCACAGACTCAAGCGTCCGTGATGACTGGGAGTCGAATCCGGAGATAGTGATTTTATCCCGAGCGAGGTGTTGAACGCTCATGCAGATTTCTTTTAGCACCTTCACATTTAGAAGGTTGACAGAGGACCCGTTGTCAACTAAGATCTTCCCTATCTTGATGTCATGGCAGTATCCGGTGACATACAAAGGAAGGTTGTGCTCACATGCTCTGAGGAGGAGATCTTCGTCGCCGAAAGAGATGTCAGCGGTGTGCACTTCTTCCAGCTTGTCCTTCATCTTTTCTTCGGCAAGGATAGCTTGAAATCTTTTGGGCTCTTATAGTTCCTTGATTAAAGAATCTCTTGACTCTTTAGATAGCAGAAGAGCGTCGAGAATGCTTAGCTGCGATGGTATCTTCCTCAGGTGTGCCAGAACGTTGGAATCCACCTTGTTTTTCTTGGGCGGGTCCTTGGCTTCCAGCTCTTCGACGACTCGGTCATTGAGGGTGATATCTTCAGGGACTTTTTCTTTCCCCTTATCTTTTTTGTTTGATCCCTTGTTTGTGGGTCCGAGATTCTTTTCGGGTAACGTTCGATTGCGCAGCTGAATGTTCTCGCAGGTCTTCATCTCTTCTGTTTCGGAGATGGATTCCTTGAAGAGAGGGCCAAGGGTTATTTCTTCATCAGAATCGCTCCCGAAGGTGAGAACTTGTGATCCCCTAGAATTAACCTTGTGGCAGTCGCATGCAGTTCTTCTGCACTCATCTGTCGTGCTTTTCTGCTCTCGACGAGTTTTGCGCTTCATCTGCTTGAAATGCTGTCGATGAGCAACGTATCCCCGCCACTAATTTTTAAAGGCCATGCATTCCTCGGTAGGGTGTGTGATCCTCCGATGGTATAAGCAGTAGTTTGGATGTGCATCTAGTTCGTCGGGGAACGTATTTTCTGAAGTGTCTTCTTTGAAAGGTGGCAACTTCATTACCATCGACAGGGCTTTAGCGAATTGCTTTCTTGCCTTAAACCTGCTTTTGCTGGCGGCAAAAGTGCTTCTATCCGGTTGGGGTACTCTATGGCTTCTCAATACCGGAGCTTCTTCTATGTGACGCCGATGCTTGGCCCTTTCATATATGGACGTCTCATGCTCTCGGTCAGATTTTCTTTTCTGAAGGGCTTCGCTCAGCAATCTGTCAATCAATTCGTCCGATGGCCCCACGGATTTTGATTCCAGTTCTAGATCTGCACCCAGTTTCTCTGCATCAGGAGCTTTTTTGCCATTTATTGATGAGTGAGAGATCATGTGGCAGCTTGCCACATAATCCTCGGGCTCTTCTAAAGAATTGTCTCCTTCATCAGCGTCATCGGCTTCATTCTCAAGAACATTCTTAAATAATTCATCCAACGTGATTGGGGTCTGTGCCTTCTGGTTATATTCTTCCAGCGCATCGATGTTGCAGACCTGTACGACTGTGTTCGGGTTGGACGGGCTTCTTGGCCACCTTCTTTTTCTTTAAAGACTTTGGAGGCTTGGCCTGAATGTTTTGTCCACCTTTACCAACTTTCAGCGTTGGGCACCGCTTCAACATCCCCTCAATAATCTCGGGTTTCAGCGGGCTCTTCCACCTAATCGCCGGACATGCTTGGAGATCATTCAGCATTCTTTTTGTTTTGGCTGAAAGTGCGACCTCCCATGGAGCTTCTTTTATAAAAGAGCACGATGCCCCGGCGTGACCATCTTTTTAGGAGAGTGTGGCTGGGGTGGGCTCACTTTCCAATTCTCAGACAGCGTGAATTTGCCCTGTTGGTATTGGTCCTCAATCCAGCCTTTGAAGACGAAGCAATCTTCGATTGGATGGCTTACTGCTCGGTGGTAGGGGTAGTAATTAGGATTGTTGGCGTCGCCTGGCTGCAGCGGACGTCTTGGATTTGGCAGATTGATGAGCCTGTTGTGCACTGCCAGCTCAAACAGTCTCCTCGTTTTATCTCGGGGAAACGAGTAAGGGCGTTTTAGCTTTTTGGTAAAGAATCGCTGTTTATCGTTTTGGCGATCAGTTGGTTTTGGACCGCTGGGCTGCTGCTGAGCATTGGCGACAAAGGTCACTTTCCCTTTCCCTTTGTCATTTTGAGGCTCCAATTTCGAGGAGACGGTCTATGGCCCCATATGATCCATTTGGGACAGCTTGTCAATCAGGGCCTGGAAGGTAGTTGGCTTGAAAAACATCATGAACTAGGATATGGTCGCCTGCGGATCGAGGGTACCCACGAACATGCCTACTACAGGAGCCTCTTCTATGCGTTGTTCTCATTTTGACCATAGGTTCCACCACCGTATTGCGTACTGAACCCATGTTTCGCCTGGCTTCACCCTAGCGTTAATTAGTGCAGTGATCGGGGTGCGCTCGCTAGCGCTTGCGAACCTTTGTTTAAACAGTACCTCCATTTCTGCAAATGTCATGACAGAGTCATTCGGGAGCTCGGAATACCACTCGAATGCTATCTCCGACAAGCTGCCAACGAATTGGCGAAGCAATAGCTTATCGTCACCTTCGGTGTTGCCACATAGACCCCTGAACTGAGCGACGTGTTGATGGGGATTTCCTGTCCCCTTGTATACGTGTCACTTAGGGATCGTGTATCCTGGTGGGTACTTTATTTGATCGTACCAACCCGGATAGGGTCATCCAATATTGATGATTTGGCCGGCCGCTTCGCTCGCCTGATGAACTCGTATCTGTTGAGCGATATAGTCATCCAGGGCGGCTTTGGAGATGGTCTCTTCCTTGGCTGCTGAACAAGTAGAAAGAGGGTTTGATGTCTCCCCTCTGTCGTCTTCAAGGATAATCGGAGGGTCTTCAGCTGGAGGATCCGGCTGTATCATCATTCCGACTATATCTTTGAATAAAAGCGCCATTCGTTTTATGTTGGCCGCTTGTTCCGCGGCCTCTCTGTCTTTCTTCTCGAGGATTCTGCAGAGGAACTCAGCATCGGTTTCTTATTCCTGGCGCTGCTCCAACGACGTCTCCGGGCTTTCTTTTGGCCCAGTGAGTGCGGCCATCTGTGTTAGCATCTCCTGGAGCTTTTGTTGTTGTTTCTCCTGATCCTTAGTTACTGATCGGGTGAGTGGTCGATGGACCATGGTGATACGGCTATCCTCTTTCCCAGATGCCATATAAACAGTGTGCATTACTATGCCCCCAGACTTGGGGCGTTTGGATTCAATGCCCTTGCGATTTGTCGCTGACGCAGGGATCTTCTCCGGCCTTCTCCTTTTATAGGCGGTCAAAGTTGAGGGGGCCGTTGCAGTTGGCACCCAAGTAGACGACACCTTCTGTGGTATGACATGGTGCTCCTTCTCTTTCCGAACTTTCATCTTCTTCGGTCGACGGGAGTAGCCTTGGTTGATCACCGAGTTTTGGACCTGTCGCCAGACCTTGTGAATTTTAGAGGACAACCGCTGAGGGGGCTGCTCTAGCTTCGCCTTTTTTACGTTCTCCATAGGTAGAGGATATCTTTTTAGCACGGCCGTTGGAGAGTTTTTGCGCACCCTCCTAAGTGGTTCAAAGTTGTTCCCAGTTGGAACAGCAGCATCAATTTCCACCGTTGGAGCTGGTAGAGTAAGTCCAAAAGGGGAACTGCCCCCATCCTTCCTAACTCGGCGCCAGTGACGACGTCGAGCATGCCTTGAAGACGGTATTGGTTTAGCTATGGGGGTGGTTTCATCCTGCCCCTTGTTCTGGTGAAGGGTTGCTGCCGGTGTCAAAGTCCCAAGCAATGTATCCCATCACATGATCTCCAAATGGCGTCGAACTTTTCGATCGATTCGTCAAAGTCCCATAATTTTCTGAGAGATCAACACTCGTGCACAGTTTAATAACATCCGGTATATGCCACAGTACCTATGGACCAACCGTAGAAGGGCAAACCCAAGCCTCATTAATGGCACCACTGTACTGCTACAAACCCCAAGGTTTCAAAGCGTTCTCATGGTCATTATATCGAGTTAGGGTTTCATTCTTCTAGAGGGTCCACAAAATTACTTGCATGTTTTTCCGAATACTTTAAACTTGGAAAATGGGTTTCTGACATTCGATCGTCTTCAATCGACTTCCAACGTACCTGCGTGAAGTCGTCTCTAGCTGGAATCAATCAATCTGATGACCTCGCATCGGGGTAGGCAATGAATCACATGTCTTTGTCATTCCTCTTTAGGTGACTAGCGATCTTCTACCATATCTCTAAGTACAACTCGTGCGGCGTTAGCTTCAAACATCTGGGCGACATCTTGTTAGTCGCAGCAGCAACTGAATAATTCGTCCGCACGCTGAACAATGCCTCAATCATGAAGTATAATCGGTGCAATGACGGTCATCACATTCTGGCTGGCCTCTAGCAGTGGCCCAATCCTCTTGTGCTAATCTGCACGTCCGAGAAATCTTGTAAAAGCGATCCATCAAACGCTCATGGCGCGAAAACACAATAGGACGATACATTTATGCAATCGCGTGTCCCTGGAATTACGCCCTGGTCAGTCCTCGTCTGTGACGAGCTCATGCTGACGCAACTCTAGCCGTAGCTCTCTCTGCCCGTGTAATCGTGGCAGAAAAACCATAAACCGATATCGATGAGGATAGATCATAGGAATGAATATAATGCTGTGCAAGGAAATGTACATTGTTCATACCAGAATATTGCATTTTAATACCGTTCATTCATTATCCATTTTTTGTATATATCGGTACTATTAACCAGTGTCTGCTCAGTATTATAGATTACAGGTATCCGTGATAAAATAATGGAAATACGCTTAAAATCATGGATATATCATTTGCGAGCTCTGTAGGGTTTGTAGGCACTCTCAAGAGGTCTCACAAGGCATCAACCATGCCAATTTCAAATTTTAGGGGGGCCGAGAAACCCTAATACGGATCGTTGGCTAGAAGTTTAGGCGAAACAAGAAGCTAGTTAACAATTTAACTAAAAGAACGGAAATACAACCTTTGTAGATCCGGTCCTCCACCTTGATAGCTCCGCGATGAAGTCCTCTCCGCTGTCCAAATCGAATCCAAGACTCTAGAATCGGCTTCATCGGAGAAATGGGCGGGCTAGGTCGTCGACGTCGATGCCGAAGATGATCTACGTCGAGGCATCACAAGATCAAGCTCCAAATTCACCAAGTCATGAAACTTGTGAAGAAAACACCCTATACTACTTGGCAAGAGGTAGAGGATGAAGAAATAGGAGGTGGGTTCACTTTAGAATTGGATTTCTCACTCTTTAGATCAAGTTACCATTGATGAAGCAAGGTTTTCTTCAAGTGAAGAAGAAGAAGAAGAAGATGAATATTATGATAAGTTATTTTCAAATGGAAAAGAAAATCAATACTTATCATAATACAACCATGGTCATGTGTAGAGAATGAACTAGGGTTAAAAGGAGTGGTTAGGGTTAAGCATGAGACAAAATGGTCACTTAGTCAAAGCTTCATGAAGCTTCAAGATGCAAACAAAGAAAGCCACCATTTTTTCTCTTTATGCCATTTATTTTCCAAAAAGAATAAATGAATAAGAAAATCAAAACCCTAACCATTTAAATAACCATGGTTCAATCTTTACACTAACTCAAGTAAACATGTATCATCAAATATGATACAATCATTTGTACAAAAAGTATATCACATATACAACTTGTACATCCAAGTGAGAAAAACCATTTAAAGTGAACCAACACTAGTTAATGCAAAGTAATATATCAAATATATAATTATGCATTAAATCATTAAATCAACACTTGATTTAACGATCCGGTCATATCGCATATAACCGACTAATATTCAATGCATCGGCTTATCGAATCAATCCTTGATTCGATAACTAGGTTATATCGCATACAACCATTCGATACATTCGTCGTGAGAATGAAATACTGTATCACATACACGCATTATTCTCGGTCCCGTACATATCTCATATGCGCTCCTATTCCGTTTCGCTTGAGCCAGGAAACCTCTATGTAGGACTCTAAAGACTCGTCAATACGCCGGCAGCAGGTGATGATCATATCAAACACCCACAAGCCGCAAGCGGTCTGCTAAACGTAACGGCCACCCGGGTATTGAGCGATCAGAAGATCGACGAGCAAGCCCGCTCATACTCCTGTGAATCCAACCAGTAACACTTACTGTACAGTCCGGTCTGATCGTCTGATATGTCGCATATCTCGCCTAGGGGTGGTCAACGTCAGACCCCAATAGCTCGATAATTCGTGTCCATATGAGGTCTATAACAGTTCGAGAAACTACTGGTAACACTTACCAGTATATCTGAGCAACCCTGGCCAGGGATTTCCGGTTATAGCCAATCGAACACAGCGCAACATCAACTCCCTATACCGGGAGAGACGAATCCCCTCCTATCGCTCATTGCCTCCATGTGATTCGGGACTGTAGCCAAAAACCACCGTTTTGCACGCCCTCTTGGACGTGGTAAGGTGGAAATCAAAGCACAGTGGGAACCACACAAGACTCTATGACGATCTCGGGTCAACAGACTACTCTGTACCAGTGTCACCAGAGAACTGCCATCTGACGTAAGGTATAATACCATCTGGGAGTTCTCGGCGAGTCCGTCCAGTGTACCCAGTCTCTACTGAGCACCCGTATATAATCTCTGATGTCAAACCCCAATGGATATGGGATCATCCATCGCCCATCTGTATGGGTCGAGAAGGTATACGCTAGTCTACTCTGGTATATCGATGCCCCGTCTCGATACACCCACGACTAGGGACTTTGAAGGATGTACTTATGGACTACCATGTCCCCACTAGTATGATCCGCATCATAGTCCAGGTAGTCAAGTACACATCCTAAGGGCTTTACCAACATGTAACAGAGAGACAATCAGTATACACGTTAAGTTAAAGAGTAACCAGATAGCATACTATCATGTCGAGCAAGAAAGTCCTCCCTATATATGTCCCAGCATCAACTACAATATACATCCTATGTACAGTAATGGCCTCTAGGGCATACATATAACTAACAATCTCCCACTTGCACTAGGGCCATCTGTAGCAGTGGTTGCAGTATCTCATACTCAACCATCCCATAAAAGTCTCTCTCTGGGAATAGGCCTTCGTTTGTGGATCCGCCGTGTTATCCTCTGAGTCTGCTCTCCTAACCTCGATCACCCTGGAGATCAATCATCTTCATGATCAGGTGATACTGCCATAGAATATGTCTGGATCACTGATGGGACGGTCGTTCCTTGGCAAAAACCACAACTCCATTGTCACACAATGGGAGGAACTAAGTTCATCTCATGAACAAATATACACCCAGACTTCTTCTTTGGTAGCATCTTAAGTAGCGATGTATCCAGCCTTTATCTTCTAGTATGCCACGGTATTTAGCTTGGAACTCTTCCAACTTACCGTCCCTTTACTGAGGGTAAAGACAATGCCTGCGACTGACATTCAGTCGTCCTTATCACCCTGGAACCTTTCCAGTGATTCTCCCCAGGATCGATTGATACCATCTCACTACAACTAGTGAGTATACTAACACCCAAATAACATCTATCTCATAGATGAAAGCTCAGGATGGAGGAGGTATCACTTTGATCCTATCTGGAGAATCGTTGTGATAAGCGGAGATTGACCGAGCGTAGCATAGGAAACTCCTTCCCTATCAAGAGTATGTCATCCACGTACTCTACGAGGATCACCACCATACTCCCTACTACCTTTTTGTATATACAAGGTTCATCTACCACTTTGATGATGTCAAACTCTTTGACTAATACATCAAAACAGACGTTCCAACTCCGCGATGCATGCTTTATCACATAAAACATCTTGCTCGCGTTTCCGCTGCTCCCACTGACTACGAAGCCCTCTGGCTGTGTTCTTATAGACCTTCTCTTCTAAATCATTATTTAGAAAAGCAGTCATGGCACCCAACCACCAGATATCGTAGTCATGGTATGTAGCCGTGGCAAGTAGGATCTGGATGGACTTAAGCATAGCCACTGGATAAGGTTTCATCATTATCCACGCCTGGTCGATGACGAAAACCTTTAACAAGTCTAGCTTTGAAAGTCTCAACTTTTCCATATACAGCAAGTAATGTTCTCAAGATATACTTGCTCCTGATAGGGATTTAACCCTTCAGATATAGCAACCAAAGTCCATAATTTGTTGGTGTATAAAGATTCCATCTCAGATCGCTAAGCATCCAGCCATTCTTACAGAGTCCCTACTCTTGATGGCCAGCTCGAAACTAGTTGGGTCATCATCTTATGACGCAATCCTTGCTCCCACTGTCATAGAGAAACAGAAGTATCTCTCAGGTGGGTGAGGAACCCTACTAGATCGGCGGAGAGGCTGAGGTTCGTTGGTTACTATCGAATCCTTTGGCTCTGTCAAATCATCAGCTGCAGTTTGTATAGCTGGAACATTTCCAGTTCTACATAACAGACCTTGCCTCGAGCTTGTCGGGATTTTTCTTTTACACATAGGCCGGACAACCCCAAATCTTAACTAACTTAAGATATGGGCTCTTCCCTTTCCATATCTCATATGGGTGGTAGGCAACTGATTTGATTTGAACCCTATTCAATAGGTATGCAGCTTCTCAAGTGCATAACTCCCTAAAGGAAATAGGTAACTCAGTAATACTCATCATAGAGCGCACCTTATCATATAGGGTGTGATTGCTCCGCCCCGATATACCATCGTGCTATGGTGCATACGGAGGAGTATTGCTGAGAGAGAATCTCATTCTTAGAATAGTCCAGGAATTCCATGCTCAAGTATTCTCCTCCTTGATCACATCAAAGGACATAATACTTTTACCCGTATTTTGGTTCTCTACTTCTAAATTAGATTCTCTGAATATCTCAAAAGGTTCGGACTTGTGTTTCAACAGAAACATATGTTTGAATCTTGAGAGATTATCAGAGAATGTAATGAAGTACAAAGAACCAGTCTTGGCATGTGTAGACTGGGGACCTACATACATCAACATGTATCACCCCAAGAGTTTACTAACTCTTTCTCTGTTTCCAATAAACAGAGCTATGGTCATTTTATCTTTGTGACATGACTGGCAAGTTTCATAAGATGTAAATTCAAACTGATTTAAATATGCATCTACATGTAACTTCAGCTAGTCGGGTCGCATTGATATGACCTAGTCTACAATACCTCAAGAAGGATCCGTTCATTTCTGAACTCTTCCTCTTGTGTGTGTTCCGAATACTAAGAACTGTAGTTTGATTTAGAACATCAACGCTTTTAGATAACGTGCCTGAACCGATCAACTTTTGATATAGGAAATGTTCAAAACATTATCCAACGATACAAAATTTTATCATTTCTTTACTAATAAAGAGACTGATATGATTTTGTATATCAGGTTCGGTATCTAATAACATTCGTTCAGAATCAATGTATTGAAAATACAGGGTGACAGTGACCGACAGACTTAGCTGCAACACTTGCCTCGTTTTCTGCCTCATGAAACTTATCACCCGTTCTCAGTTTTTCTACCCTTTTTGTAGCCCTATGTAACAGATTACATATCTGGGATCCTGATCCGGTATCATATACCGAGGATGCGGAGGATACTGAGAAACAGTTCTTTGTAACGAACACACCCGAAGATGATGCATCAGCATGCACTCTCTTCGTTTGGGCGGCACGGGAAATCTGGTATTCCCCAATTTCCTGCTCTGTCTTATAACAATTATAAGTTAGAGCGGGAACAACGTTCCCCAGCTCAGTATAACAAGCGGGTTCGGTCAATAATCCGTATTATTATCTTGATTAAGGCGTGATATGGTCGCTACCTGGAGAGGGAGAGAAGAAAACACTCAGCGTGCGCTCTTGAAAGAATAGATTGGTTATTATTTTATCTAATCAGGATGGCTCCCACTGCTTTTTATCAAATCTTCCTTCAAACCCTAAAAGGAAAGACTGGCCGGGATTAATTACACCCTACAACTTCGTGGATCTTTCAGCCAGGCCAGTGTCGGTACTTTGAGGGAGGTCCCCCGTGCTTTCGCACGAACCTAATTAATGTAAACCTCGTTTTCCCAGAGGCGTAACCCCGTTGACACCTTTCTAGACACCTACTTGATCGGCTAATTGTAATGTGTAAAACTCTCCCAGGAGTAACAATTACTCACAGTGGGTATCGGGATCCAACTATCTCATAGAAGGTATGCAATCTCATTGCAAATTTCAACACTTGAAATTCCCGATAATATTTTGCCCCTGGTGTTCTATGACCTTGACGAATGCCAAACAACCCATAGTCCACTAGTCAAGTTTAACCCGTACATTTCTTGATTGAATTAAACCTACCCGCACGACCCTTGACGAATGCCAAACAACGCCGTACGAATACCCTAATCCAATCTGCATCATATGCATAAGCAGATAAAAACTAGTTAGCTACCGTACACTACGCCTTGACGAATGCCAAACTACCGCAGCACGAATACTAACTAGTACTTATCTGAAATGACGGAGGGCTACGACAGGTTTTTCTGAAAACCTATTGCGTAATGAACTTGATATCGTTGTAGAATTAAATGATTTTGAAATGGAGTGTCTTTGAGGCTTTTCTAGTTTTGCTAAAGGAGTCACTCCCGGTGAAGGGATCGTCGGTCCTTTCCTCGTCGAATGAGGTGCGGGATATATCATATATATCTCTGTGCAAAGCAGAACTCTTAAAAGCAATCAAAAGACAAACCGAGTGTGTAGCATCTGCCAGTTATTGCTAAAGGAGTCACTCCCGGTGAAGGGATCTCGGTCCTTTCCTCATCGAATAAGGTGCAGGATATATCACATATACCGCTGTGCAAAGCAAGAACTGTAGCTACCTGTTTTATTTTGAAATTCGATTCTACAACATCTTAGGTTTCTTTTCTTTCATTAATCATATTAATGAAGTCCCATCATTTAAGTACCTAAACATCACAGATAAATACGACGTACACTTATGCCATCCGCATTCGCCTCGATGTCCCCTCGTGCACCGTTAGGTTAGGTAACTAACGACAGAGCAGGGCAGGGCTAGCGCGGGTGTAAAACATAAGTAACGTCTATATAATATATCATATATACTATATATTGTATCTATCACAGAACATATCACATGATCACATCACAGATATCGCAGCAGAAGAAACATATGAAATATTGGATATACTAGGACGTCCGTGTTTTCAATACGAGCCAGTATAAAACACGGATTCCACGGTAGCGATGAATAGCCAAACCCACACCCCTAGACCCCGACGAGAGCGGCAAGCAACCCTACCAATTCTAGAGTTAGGAGACCCGGACTCGACTCCTCGAGTTGGTCTCCCACTGGACTCCAGAACCCGGTTACTTGTGCCCTCCTCCTTGGGTCTATCCTAGTGCGGAAAAGTAAATAATATACAAACGGTGACAACTTCCGCAACCTGGAAGTGCCCCAATAAAAGAATATTACATACAAGTTTTTTACATGAATGAAAATGAAAAACACCCATCTCACATAAAAAACCCCCGGCATTTCAAACACGACGATCCAATATAACATATCCAGCAACACATAACATCACATGTCATCAATGTAAGTAAACACGCGTATCCCAATTGTCGTTGACATATAGCAACGAAACCGGCGATATTGCATATTACACTTACGGTCACAGAAAAGAAAGTGTAAAACTACAACAGTTGGAATCCACAACCACCTCAGACATCGCATGCCTGATTCAATGAATTACTTAGATATCACATGCCTAACAATTATAAACGCCGCATTTTAGTCTCATTATCGAAAACCCTTTTCAATATCAAGTCGGGAAATTCAACAAGATTCCCAGCATCCTGATCGAGTGCTCGTCGTAAACTTTAGTAGGCGGCCGCACTCCCGACGCCGTCGACGAAGTGCACCAAGGCGGAACACCGCTGCCGCGAGCACCCGAACGGATGCTTTCGGCGACGGGGTTCTCCTACAGTCACTTGGTCGGGGCTATGGAGTGAGGCTTTCTATTAAGTTTACCCGGCGAGTATCCGCGTACGCTACGTGATTGCGACGGACTTTTGATCGCATCAAAATTCCGTGGCAACCGATCAATTGAGACTAAACTGCTATGTTTATAACATTCATTCAGTTATCTCATAACTATTTGTGAATTCCAATTTTTGTATCACATTCCAGATAAACAGAAAATGTTAAACTTTCCGATCGAACAGTCGAACACCCAAGTTTTCCCAAAACAGATCAACACATGAAACAAGTTTAAAAACATCCTCTTCGTGCCTCAGTACCAACGGTCCAGCCGTAGAAGGGTCAAGCCAACGCCTCACATATGGCACGCCGTACTGCCCCAAACCCGAAGGTTCAAAGGGCAGTTCAAGACGGCCACATAATCGAGTTAAGGTTTGTTGTCTTCTAGAGGGACCATCGCGTTACTTGCACTACTTAGAATGTCATTAAACTACGGAAAAATCCAACAATTGGAAATTTCCCGGCAGGGGAAAAAGTGGGTATTTATATCCGGTCGAATTTTTAACATATTCAAAAATATCCGGAAAACACTTAGACAAAGTTTGATAATCCGATCGAATCAGCGATTCCCAAAGCAACCCCAGAATACTCAACTCTTGAGTCAAATTAAAAAATTCCCAGAAAACTCAGCATCATTTAGTAGGAATTACTGTGCAAAAAGGGGAGGATGACGTCATCATCTTGCCGCGGAACCGCCGCAGAAGCCAGGCTTCTGCCGCGGTTCCGCTGCGGTTTAGACTGTTCATGAGTTAAATTTTGCACCGTAATTCTTAAGATTCCCTGCTGATTTTTCTGCATATTTTTAATTAACAAAAATCCACAAATTTGAAAAATGTCCAGAGAGCATTATCGGGTTAGGGTTTCGGGTTCGTTTGGGTTTCAAACTTTGTCTACGCATCGCCTAAGGCTCTAGCTAGGCTCTGATACCATTGTAGGGTTCGTAGGCACTCTCAAGAGGTCTCACAAGGCATCAACCATGCCAATTTCAAATTTTAGGGGTGCCGAGAAACCCTAATACGGATCGTTGGCTAGAAGTTTAGGCGAAACAAGAAGCTAGTTAACAATTTAACTAAAAGAACGGAAATACAACCTTTGTAGATCCGGTCCTCCACCTTGATAGCTCCGCGATGAAGTCCTCTCCGCTGTCCAAATCGAATCCAAGACTCTAGAATCGGCTTCATCGGAGAAATGGGCGGGCTAGGTCGTCGACGTCGATGCCGAAGATGATCTACGTCGAGGCATCACAAGATCAAGCTCCAACTTCACCAAGTCATGAAACTTGTGAAGAAAACACCCTATACTACTTGGCAAGAGGTAGAGGATGAAGAAATAGGAGATGGGTTCACTTTAGAATTGGATTTCTCACTCTTTAGATCAAGTTACCATTGATGAAGCAAGGTTTTCTTCAAGTGAAGAAGAAGAAGAAGAAGATGAATATTATGATAAGTTATTTTCAAATGGAAAAGAAAATCAATACTTATCATAATACAACCATGGTCAAGTGTAGAGAATGAACTAGGGTTAAAAAGAGTGGTTAGGGTTAAGCATGAGACAAAATGGTCACTTAGTCAAAGCTTCATGAAGCTTCAAGATGCAAACAAAGAAAGCCACCATTTTTTCTCTTTATGCCATTTATTTTCCAAAAAGAATAAACAAATAAATAAATGAATAAGAAAATCAAAACCCTAACCATTTAAATAACCATGGTTCAATCTTTACACAAACTCAAGTAAACATTTATCATCAAATATGATACAATCATTTGTACAAAAAGTATATCATATATACAACTTGTACATCCAAGTGAGAAAATCCATTTAAAGTGAACCAACACTAGTTAATGCAAAGTAATATATCAAATATATAATTATGCATTAAATCATTAAATCAACACTTGATTTAACGATCCGGTCATATCGCATATAACCGACTAATATTCAATGTAACGGCTTATCGAATCAATCCTTGATTCGATAACTAGGTTATATCGCATACAACCATTCGATACATTCGTCGCGAGAATGAAATACTGTATCACATACACGCATTATTCTCGGTCCCGCACATATCTCATATGCGCTCCTATTTCGTTTCGCTTGAGCCAGGAAACCTCTGTGTAAGACACTAAAGACTCGTCAATACGCCGGCAGCAGGTGATGATCATATCAAACACCCACAAGCCGCAAGCGGTCTGCTAAACGTAACGGACACCCGGGTATTGAGCGATCAGAAGATCGACGAGCAAGCCCGCTCATACTCCTGTGAATCCAACCAGTAACACTTACCATACAGTCCGGTCTGATCGTCTGATATGTCGCATATCTCGCCTAGGGGTGGTCAACGTCAGACCCCAATAGCTCGATAAGTCGTGTCGATATGAGGTCTATAACAGTTCGAGAAACTACTGGTAACACTTACCAGTATATCTCAGCAACCCTGGCCAGGGATTTCCGGTTATAGCCAATCGAACACAGCGCAACATCAACTCCCTATACCGGGAGAGACGAATCATCTCCTATCGCTCATTGCCTCCATGTGATTCGGGACTGTACCCAAAAACCACCGTTTTGCACGCCCTCTTGGACGTGGAAAGGTAGAAATCAAAGCACAGTGGGAACCACACAAGACTCTATGACGATCTCGGGTCAACAGACTACTCTGTACCAGTGTCACCAGAGAACTGCCATCTGACGTAAGGTATAATACCATCTGGGAGTTCTCGGCGAGTCCGTCCAGTGTACCCAGTCTCTACTGAGCACCCGTATATAATCTCTGATGTCAAACACCAATGGATATGGGATCATCCATCGCCCATCTGTATGGGTCGAGAAGGTATACGCTAGTCTACTCAGGTATATCGATGCCCCGTCTCGATACACCCACGACTAGGGACTTTGAAGGATGTACTTATGGACTACCATGTCCCCACTAGTATGATCCTCATCATAGTCCAGGTAGTCAAGTACACATCCTAAGGGCTTTACCAACATGTAACAGAGAGACAATCAGTATACACGTTAAGGTAAAGAGTAACCGGATAGCATACTATCATGTCGAGCAAGAAAGTCCTTCCTATATATGTCCCAGCATCCACTACAATATACATCCTATGTACAGTAATGGCCTCTAGGGCATACATATAACGAACAAGCTCTGCAACCAGAACCGCAAACCGACCGATACTTCTTGAGTTTCTTTTTGCAACATTCATGTGTACACACTTTTTAGCCAAATGGTCCAACACATACAAGTGTGTACAACTAGCTTGTTGGTTCATGAACCTAATGAAAAAGGCTGCCCATGTCATGATGACTTGGTGCAAGTTGGCATGAGTGTGATGTACATTTAATGCAAAAAGAGTTGATGTGATTTGAAGCTATAAGTTCCCTCCAAAATACCTGAGTGCATCCAAGGCCTTTACAGAAAAATCAAACAACACCAGAATGATATTGGAGAGCATACAAGTCAACACACCAAGTTCGAGCCTAGGGGCTCAGATTTTGGCGGAGCACATGCTCACCAAAACCGAGGTCGCCGGCCCCCTGCCTCCAATGGGCCCCAGTCTTCTGTGGTCCCTCCCTTGATGCCACATCAGCTCATGTTTATTGTTTGTTTAATTTTCTTTAGAGCCTATAAATACAAACCAGAGGCTAAAGAAGAGGGACTTACTTTTTGTTTAGCTTTGTTTTAGAATTCTTGTAATTTTTAATCTTGCTTCTCTTTTTAATTCTTGAGCTCTTGCCCCGTTGTCTTGACCTTGCAACTTCTCCTTTGAACTTGCAAGCTTAAGGCTTAGGTTCTTGACTTCAAGATCACTTGTAACTTGTTTGCAATTCAATAAAAAGTCTCATTTTGTTACCATGTCTTATTCTATTTTACATATTTGAATTTGTGAAATTCTTTCTTTACTTTAATCTTGCAACCTCTTAAGTGAGCTTGCAACCTTAAAGTTTGGTATTGGATTTCACATTGCACCGGGCTTTAGAACACTTGAAGATATTTGCACTTGAATTCATCGGTTTTCTCTTTATCTTTCTTTTCTTGCATCGTTCATTATGTTTCTTCTTCTTGTCTCTTTTCTTTATTTTTACTTTATGAATATGTGTGAGTAATTTATTTACTTGTTAAGGGTGGAATATGGTTAGATTGTATTTGAAGATGTTCTTTGCTAAAACTTTTTAAACCTTAAACTTTGAAATTGAAACTCTGTGCAAATCACTTGCAATTCCGCTCCGCTAGGCATCCTATCCTACCACGATAGCGATGATTCCTAATCGTGACCGGATTGCTAGTGGTTTGCCGAAGTCTAAAATCAAGAGATAACAATGGAAGGACAAGGGATAAAGAAGACGGATTTAGCGAAATGCCGCAAATACCGTATTTCAAGTTTCCTAATCCGCGTTGTTATCTATTGCTTTAGTGTCAATACCAAAATTGGGGCTATAAGGAATCGACAAATATCACCTTCATACAATCTAACCTATTACTACCCTTAACAAGTCTTTTTATTATACATATCCTTGTTACGGCATTTAGTTTAACCGACAAATCAAAACACGTTGTTAACGCGTTAAAACAAGCGTAAAAACTTACCATCTCCCTGTGGACGACCCATACTCATTGCGGCTTGCTACTCGCAACACCATTTTGATTGCGGTAATTTCAAAACTCTCTTTAAATACAACACGGTAAAAACGAAACAATCAAATGGCGTCGTAGCCAGGGAGACGGTAACGCTTTTATACTTGTAGTCTCGGGTTAATTTGTGCATATTTTGTATAAAAATTAACTTTCAAACACATTCAAACGGATAAAACCATTCTTTTTAAGACCACACAATAACATTTTTCTTCTTCTCTGGATTTGTATTCTGCTAACACTCTGAGTTTTAAAGAAATAAATCAAGTTATAAAAGTGGAATGATATTACTTCACTAAGGCAACACACAAAATTTGAACCCATTCGCTCACACAAAAACCGACGACAATCCCTTGATTTCCGAGCTCGCCGGCCGTTTGGTGACATTTTAACTTTTGGTTTTTTGTTTTGCCTTCAGTGTTCTAATAGAATCCCATTTTTATTGTTTGATTTTCTTAATTATTTGTGTTCAGAATTTTGGCTATTCATATCACTTTTTGGCTCAAATATCCGTATTTTCCCGATATTTGCAGATTTGACGGATTGCGAACAGCGATCGTGCAGAACAAGGGGGCATTTTCAAGTGCAAGGGGAGTGAACACTTAGTGCCAAAAATCCGGGTAGTTGGACCCACGCAAGCGAACCATTCAACCACTCAAAGACAATATCGACACGAGTTTTCTTAAACTCAACATTTTTGGTACGTATTTCTCTAAACACTTCCTCTTCTCAAACCCGACGCTCCAATATTCTTGTCTTTGCAGGATTCTTAGCAACATCGCCACAAAAAGCCAAAGAAAAGAATAACCGTATTTGTTGCAGCGCCACATTTAAAAGTAAAAAACGATAATTGATTGTTTGAAAACAAAACTTTGTTGAATTTGCGCATTGCATAATTTAATACGGACATAAGGGGCTCTAACACCAATCCAGATTGGGTGGGGATTTCATCATCCTTCCTAAGACCCCAGAAATCACTAATTGCATAAGTGTCACCTCAAGCTTAATAAAAAATATCTAGACTCAGCCAACTAAGGACTAGTCGCACTCAATAGGACAAAGGAAGATTTTGGGCATTCGGTCGTTTATCTAAATATGACTTTTGTGGTGCCTAGGCTAGACAAGTGAGGAGGTAATTTTAAAAGGCCCGTCTCACGGTGATTCATGAGCGGAACCTTCCTTACCTCACTTGTGCTTACCTGGCCACAACTGGCTGTGAAGAGGCGATTTGAGGGTTATCTCGCAATTTGTCACTTTGGAACAGTTAGGAGCAGGTCTAGTAGACTTAGAGGACCCTAGCTAGGTGCTGATTGTGCATTTGTGACTGTGCATTTGTTATTGTGTTTGTTGAACTGTCGTTTGATTTTCCCATTCTTTTGAAACAAACACAAAGTCTCCATTTTTACCACCTTCACACAGTTTTTCTCCACTTTCGTTTTCTTACCCTCACATTCTACGCTTTGACTACACTAAACTCGTTTAGTGTATGTCCACTTGGACTAGGGACCCCGGTGCCCGTTTAGTCCACGTTTCGTTAGTCCCTACGGACTACGCGATCGACACCGCAGTCGAAACTCCTTCCACGTCTCTTTCACCTCTACCTTTGTCGGCCAACTCCGACGTTGACTGGGATTCTGTTCATACATCTTCACCTTCACCATCACTAAATTCTTCTTTTGAGATGTCAGGATTTCCTCCTAACATCCCTTTACCTCCCCCGGGACTGATTCCACCTCATCTGGGTGTGAATAACATGCAACCACCTCCTGTTGTATCACCACAGCGAATCGAGCTCCAGGATCTTTCTATCCCACCCGCTCTGCACTTCCTAACCGTCTTTCACTTCCGCCGGCCAATGGGGATAATTTCGAAATTAAGCCCCACTTCATCAACATGTTGTCCAAATTTCACGTGCTAGAATCCGAAGATGCCTATATCTTCATCAACAAATTACAGAATGTTTGTGCGATGATGAAGACAACCCAACTGTCTGATGACGCTATACGGCTACGAGTCATTCCTTTCACTCTGTGTGACCTTGCTGAGAAGTGGCTGTATAGCACCGCGTTGCATTCCATAACCAGTTTGGATGATTTTGTTAAAGCGTTTCTTAAAAAGTTCTACCCGAACCACAAGACTGCGAGAATCCGAAACGAAATTAACCAATTTTCCCAGCTTCCTACCGAACCCTTTTGGAAGTGGTTTGACCGATACAAAGACCTTCTTGTTCATTTCCCTCATCACGGTATTGAGAGATGGAAACTTTTCCAGACCTTATACGAGGGCCTGAATCCAGCAACTAAGCAGTTGTTGGAAACCATTTGTCAGGGCTATTTCCTATCCAAATCCGACGAGCAAGCTTTGCAATTCTTCGATGATATTGCGGAGCAAACGCTTCAATGGGAGATCACTAGACCGAGCACTACTTCTTCTTCTTCTACTACTTCCTCCGGTCAGTCTAGGGCAGGAATTCATCAACTAGATATCTCAATTGCAATGAAGGCCGAGATGGCAGCAATAACGCGAAAATTGGAAGCAATTGAGAGCAAGTTTTCATCACCTTCTCCTGCCCCTGCTCTTCCCCCATGTACCATCTGCGCTTGTTGTTCTGACCTATCACATTTGACCGAAGAGTATCCTTACAACCCACCTGCTTAACGAAAGGATCACGTCAATGCCGTATTTCAGCAAAGACCAAAAAATGATCCATACTCTTCCACTTACAATCCCGGCTGGAGGAACTACCCCAATTTTGCCTGGAATCAGAACCAACATCAATTCCAGGGCCACAACAATTTCTAGAGGCCTCCTCTTCCACAACAACAAGCTCAGCAACTGTAACGTTTTAGAAATCGTTATGCGAATTTGTCCGTTTTAGGGTAAGTTTGTCGGTATTTTTCCGTTTTTACCCGACTGTGAACGAACGACCATATAGACTTGCCAGCACCTAGATTAGCTAAAATAAAGCTAGCGCGCAAGCTTTGGCAGTATATGGGACGTTTTGGTTCAATTTGAATTTTTCCCAATTTTAATATTATTTTAATGCGGTATTCAAATTTTGGGAAAATTTCTATAAGCGATCTTTTCTTTAAAATTAATTGAGTTAAAACAATCCTTCTCACATCACTTAGGATTAATGTGTGGACTAGAATTAAACTAGGTTTTAAAAGAAAAAGAAAAGAAAAGAAATGAGTAGATGCATGCATGTGTGTGTATGTGTGTGTGAATGCAATAAATGATGGAAATTGCTTGGAAATTCCTCACAAATCACTCCCTTATCCCCTTGGCCGAAATTCCTTCATTTCCTACTGCTCTTGCTCAATTTCTTTCTCATATTTTATCAATATAATCTCAAAAATTCTCCAAAATTCCAAACATATCACAAAATACCATAAGCTTTGGATTTCTTGCTTCTTTGATCACTTGGAGCTAGGGAAAAGCTTGGAGTTTGTGAGCAAGTTGTTAGGTATAATTCCTCTACTGTTAATTTAGAGTTTTCTTGTAGTTTTGATCGTTGGTTGTTGCGTAGAACGCTATTTATATCGATAGAGGCGATATCGGGTTTTTAGTGTCTTTTTAGAGTTTCTATACCTGCTGTGATCTGGGAATTTTAGTGTTTGAACAAACAAGTTTAGAGAGATGTACTAGTGGACCTGAGATACCACCTGAGAGACGGAGACCACACCACCGGTCGGGGCCGGCGACACATAAGGAGCGGACCGGCGACGCCGGCTGGGTAGTTGGGGTTTTGGGTGGGTCTTCTTTGGGTTGTTGTCTGCTGTTGTTTTGGTGTGTTTGGTACTGTTTATTTACTTAGTAAATTCAGTATGCAAAATCTGGGATCGATTACCTATAATCTAGTGTTTTGAGTTCGCGTGATACGTGTTGCGACACGAGTCGTGTGTCGTGCTACGATGTACTCAGTTTGGTATTGAGGTATCGTTGCGCGTGTTAGCCACTAGACGTGTACTCGTGAGTTGGTTTAGTGTGTTGGTGCGTTTTAAATACGTAGTTTTGCGTTATTTTGATCGTTTATGAGATGTTCGCATTATTTCTTGTGTTTGTGAAATTATAGCGTCGCAAGCGGGGACTTCAGACGCTGCGAACAAAGGGAAGCAGGTGGTCGGATTTTCATAGCTGGAGACCACATGTGTGTAGATTTAACATCTACGGGGAATCGCCCGTATGGCGTTATGTGTCGGGGCGAATATGATATGTTAGCTGCATAGTAGTTGCACATTAGTTAATTTCATATGAATGTCATTGCATAGTATTATCTGCTGTACCTGACTCGTAGCTTTAGATATAACACATTACTGACGGTTCATGTTGCACGAGCACTAATTGTATGCTACACCCACATCGTCAGTAATTGCCATGACACACACAACTACCTACATACGTGATACAGTAGTAGATAGGGATAGTGTGGTAGTAGTCTTATTCCATTTGTGCATATGAGATATTGTTGACACTTACATACGTGACATTTCATTGAGCAGGAATAGTTGAGGTAGTAACCCTTATTCCATTTTACGTATACCTTATTATAGCTACATGTACATCAGGCACTCATATTGACATGTACATCGGGCACTCATATTGACATGTACATCGGGCACTCATATTGACATGTACGTCAGGCACTCATATTGACATGTACGTCAGACACTCATATTGACATGTACATCAGGAACTCATATTTACATGTACATAAGGCACTCATATTGACATGTACGTCAGACACTCATATTGACATGTACGTCAGGCACTCATATTGACATGTACATCAGACACTCATATTGACATGTACATCAGGCACTCATATTGACATGTACATCAGACACTCATATTGACATGTACATCTGGCACTCATATTGACAAGTACATCAGACACTCATATTGACATGTACATCAGACACTCATATTGACATGTACGTCAGACACTCATATTGACATGTACGTCAGGCACTCATATTGACATGTACATCAGGCACTCATATTGACATGTACATCAGGCACTCATATTGACATGTACACCGTATATCTTAGCTATAATTGTATGTATCTTAAGTGGTATTTCATCGATATATGATATTGAGTTGTTGATCTTGATACTTATGACAGGCATCATACATACTTGCTTACATGTAGATACTTAAACCTTGCTATTGTTACATAATCAGTTTTTATAGCATATATATCGGTGGTATGGGACGCTGTATATATATGTATTATGGATTTGAGTTTTTGGGAACCGCAAGATATATTATAAAATGCTTGATTCATTTAAAGAGTGGTTTTCCCTTTATATGCTCATATTGATATTTTATGGTGCATATATCAGTTTTACATGGATTTTACGCATTGAGATATGGATTTCATGTGATGATGGATTTGAGAACCTTGGGGTTATTTTCAAGAAACTATGTATTGTTTGAAAACCCGGTTTCTCTTGATATGATATTTCAGTGCGTCCACCCTGTGATTTCTCGGTTCTGAGATTTGGCTTGTGATACCCGATTCGAGGAGCGGGAGGCACCGTCTGCGGGTACATGGTGGACCCGGTATGGTACCCCGGGGCGAGTGGTGATTTCGTGGTGTAGACGATAAGCCTGGCGGTGGGACCACTACCTACCGGTGATTGTATTTGGACTCGGCGGATATCATGGGGATACCGACCGGAGTGAGGTATGACATATCGTCAGGGCCAGTCGTGGTCACAGCGCCTGAGATATGAGGATTTACGTGTCGATGTTAGACACGGATTTTATGGATATTTCGAGTGTCGGTGTTAGACACTCAGGTTTTCCATGATTTTTACGTATCGTCGGTGGACATACGTGGTTGATATCCTTATATATATATATACTTATAGGTATATGTCTTCATGATGTTTCGGTTGTCGATGATAGACATTCAGGTTCCATGAGACTTACAGGATGTGAGGACCGATCTGTGGATGCGGTGCCTGAGGATTTGGGATTTGATGTGTCAGTGAGGGACACTGGTGTTTTTCCATGCTGATGATTTTGCATGAGATTTTATTGTATCATCCCACACACTCAGGATTTTTATTGATATGCATTGCTTCATGTAGTTGTAATACCCTGATGATGTACCTTTACATGATTGTTGCATATTCACTTATCATACTTATGCTATCTGATTACATGTGATAGATAGATCGCTGTTCGTGCATACCTGCGATTACTGTATGATGTTAATTACTATTCACGAGTTGGCAACTCACCCCCGTTGTGCCACAGTGTTTTGCAGGACCTTCCCTCTGAGTAGTCGCTGCAGGGCAGCTTATCATCACTACTTTTGCAGATACCGCTACTTGGCAGTGAGGCCTTTGCTTTACCTTAGATGGGTTTGCGGTTATCCGTTTGTATATTGTATATCTTTTGTTGGATCTAGTATTCTCCATCTACCACTGTTGTATATGACTTATAGACGACTTGTGAGATTTCGGTGTTGTATTATTTTGGTGCTTTTGGGGTGCCGTGCTCGTAGAAGCCGGTTATGTTGGAAATGTTTACTTCCTTTATAGTCGTTTCTTTGATATTTCTTCGCTTTGGCGTCGTATACTTGTTGTGGTGTTTGTTTCCGCCGGTGGGCGTGATTTTGCTCCCACTTGGGATGCTTTATATTATCCGTGTTGTACCCGTTTTCGGGGCTAGTTTTTACAAAGGAGGTGCTGCCGGAATTTTCAAGAAAGAAAACTAGAGTTAGAGATTTTAAATTGTGATTTCTAAATGTTTTTAAACTATGTTTTCTCCGTTGATCCAGTTTTGGGTGGTTTAGATTTCTGGGTTTTTCGGCTGGCTTAAGTTGCGTACGCCTGTAGACGTTACGTAGTTTAAGTGCCGGTTACGGGCCAAATTTCGGGTCATGACAAAGTTGGTATCAGAGCGTTAGGTTTTATCTTTCGGAGTCTAGGATGACCTTGGTATGATGGAGTAGGTAGCTTAAGCAGAGTGACGTAGCGTGTGTATGTTCCGCGGCATGCTCGCGACACGGTATTCCGCTTAAGTGACCTTAGGACTTATTGATCGATATTCCTTCCGTGATTGATATACATCTTGTGATTCGATCTCCGTTTCCTTATCGAATCTTGTTTCAATTTCCAGCCCATATGCCGCCGAAGACTACGAGGGCTCAGAGAGCGGCCGCGAGGGCCGAGGTCAGAGTTGACTCATCTGAGGCGAGGACTGACCAGGGTAGTACGCCTATTGTACCGAAGCACATCGCTATGATTGGAGCTGGTATGCAGGATCTGCGCCAGATTGTGGGGACTTTGGTAGAGACCATCCGAGCGCAGGGGCAGGCAGTTGTTCTACCCGCTGCGGAGGCCACGAGGGTACCTACAGTTCCGGTAGTCGCAGTTGCAGCTCCGGAGGTTATTGCTGTGTCGCTGACAGATTTTATGAGGTTGAGACCTCCGCTGTTTACGGGAACAGATGTTACTGAGGATCCGCAGTCGTTCATCGACCGGATGGCCAGGATTTGTCGCTCACTCCGATGTTCCGACGAGAGATGGGTAGAGTTTGCCAGTTTTCGTCTGGAGGGTATGGCCCAGAAGTGGTGTGAGTCGTTGGAGAGGGGCAGAGCCGCTGGTCTTGATTCTATGTCCTGGGCTGAGTTTGTGACGTCGTTTCTTGCTCGTTTTCTTCCACCGAGCGTCAGGGATGGGCGAGCGCGCAGATTTGAGTCTTTACGTCAGACGCCAGGGATGATGGTGTCGGAGTATGATGTATTGTTTACTGAGCTGTCGTTGTATGCTCCGTACCTGGTGGCGACTGAGGAGATGAGGGTGAAGAGGTTTGTTCGAGGCCTGCTTACCCAGTTGTTCCTAGCCATCAGCATTCAGCATTGTGACACCTATGCGGCAGCTGTTGATGCAGCTCTATTGGTGGAGGAGCGCCTAGCTGAGTCATCGGTTGTTCCAGAACTGAAGAGGACTCGTACGGATGTACCAGCACGGAGACCGAGGTTTGTCCGCAGAGGCAGAGTTCCTTCAGACTCGGGGAGTAGCAGAGACGTGAGACGTGGCCAGTTATTCAGTTCCTATTCCCAGGAGGGCCAACGACCGTCTTATGGATGCTTCGGTTGTGGCAGTTTACATCATCTTGTTCGGGATTGTACCGTGGTGCGTTAGAGAGGGCCAGCAGTACCGCAGGTTACCTTACCACCTTCTCCACCTCAGAGAGCATTGCCTCTTATTCCTGTAGTTGTGCCGTGTCAGACTCCTGTTCAGCGAGGTCGTGGTCGCGGAGGTTTTGTACCGAGAGGTCGAGGTGGCAGAGGTAGAGGACAGCCAGTAGCCGGTAGAGGACAGGCTAGGGTGTTTGCCTTGACTCACCAGGACGCTCAGGCGTCCAATGCAGTGGTTTCAGGTACCCTTTCTGTATGTTCGTATGATGCGCATGTTCTTTTTGATCCGGGATCCACGCATTCGTATGTTTCCACGCACTTCGTGCCGAGGTTAGGCCGAGAGTCGTGTTTGCTGGACCAGCCGCTGGTCATGACTACTCCTGTGGGAGAGTCGTTTGTTGCGCGTTATGTGTTTAGATCTTGTGTTGTCCATATTGGTGACAGAGATCTGTCCATCGACTTGATCCTTCTTGAGATGTTGGACTTCGACGTTCTGTTGGGCATGGATTGGCTAGCTACTTGCTATGCGTCCGTGGACTGCCGCGAGAAGACAGTTAGATTTTGTTTTCCCGGCGAGTCAGTGTTTGTTGTGCAGGGGGACCGTAGTGCCGCCCCTCACAGTTTGATTTCTGTTTTGTGCGCTAGTCGGCTTTTGAAGAGGGGATGTCGGGGATTCTTGGCGTTCATTCATGATACTGGAGCCACAGTGGAGTTGTTGGACCAGGTTTCTACCGTGCGAGAGTTTCCCGATGTCTTTCCCGATGAGTTACCTGGGTTGCCGCCAGAGCGCGATATTGAGTTTTGCATTGATCTGATTCCTGGCACGGAGCCTATTTCTATACTGCCTTATCGGATGGCTCCGGCAGAGCTTAGAGAGCTTAAAGATCAATTGCAAGAGTTGCTTGATTTGGGACTTGTGCGTCCGAGTGTTTCGCCGTGGGGAGCTCCTGTTCTGTTCGTCAAGAAGAAGGACGGCAATTTGAGGCTATGTGTGGATTATCGTCAGTTGAACCGTGTTACGGTGCGGAACAGGTATCCTTTACCCCGCATTGACGATTTATTTGATCAGCTCCAGGGTGCGAAACATTTTTCGAAGATTGATTTGCGTTCGGGTTATCATCAGTTGCGGGTTCGGAATGATGGCATTCCGAAGACTGCTTTTCGTACGCGCTATGGGCACTTTGAGTTTTTGGTGATGTCGTTCGGACTCACCAATGCGCCAGCAGCGTTCACGGATCTGATGAACCGGATTTTCAGGCCGTTCCTCGACCAGTTCATTATAGTGTTTATTGATGACATACTGGTTTACTCTAGGAGTCGAGAGGAGCATGAGCAGCACTTGGGGATTACTTTGCAGATATTGAGAGAGCACCAGCTGTATGCTAAATTCTCAAAGTGCGCATTTTGGCTTGATAGAGTTGACTTCCTGGGTCATGTGTTGACTGGTGATAGTATTCTTGTAGACCCGAGGAAGATTGAGGCTGTACAGCTTTGGCCCAGACCTGTATCGGCGACTGAGGTCCGCAGCTTTTTGGGCATAGCTGGTTATTATCGCCGTTTTGTGCAGGATTTTTCGAGTATCGCTGCACCGCTTTCTGGACTGACCCGGAAGGGGATTCCTTTTCTCTGGACTGATGCGTACGAACAGAGTTTTCAACAGTTGAAGACTCGATTGACGACAGCGCCGATGGATGGAGCTAGTAAAGGATTATGATTGTGAGATCCTTTATCACCCGGGTAGGGCGAATGTGGTAGCTGATGCTTTGAGTCATAATCCCATGGGTAGCTTGTCCCAGCTGAGCGCCGTTCAGTGTCAGTCTTCTGCAGATTGGCAGCTCTAGTGTGATAGTAGAGTGCAGTTCGAGTTCACCTCCACTGGGGGACAGTTTGCTCATGTCCGCGTCCGTCCACTACTTGTTGATCGTATCCGTGAGGCGTAACCCAGTGATGCTCGTTTGTCTGAGATTCTTGAGCTTGTTCGACAGGGTACAGTTTCGGAGTTCATGATTGATGACCAGGGTGTGCTACGATGCGGGACTCGCTTGTGTGTACCAGATGTTGATGGGTTGAGACACGAGATCCTAGAGCAGGCACATCAGTCGGCCTTTAGCGTTCATCCAGGTTCCACCAAGATGTACCGTGACTTGAGAGACTTCTACTGGTGGGAAGGGATGAAACACAATATTTCGGACTTCGTTTCAAGGTGCCTGACTTGTCAGCAAGTCAAGGCTGAGCATCAGAGACCGGCTGGAGAGTTGCAGCCTTTGTAGGGTTCCTAGGCACCCTAGTGAGGTCTCACAAGTGATCAAACATGTACAAATCAAATTTTACGGGTGCCCACAAACCCTAATACGCATCGTTTACTAGATATCTAGGCGAAACAAGCAAGTGAATGGAAATGTATCTAAAGGAAAGTGACTACAACCTTTGTAGATCCGGTCCACCACTTCCTAAGCTCCACGATGATCTCCCTCCGCTGTCCAAATCAAACTCACGACTCTAGCATTGGCATCATCGAAGAATGGGCGGGCTTGATCGTCGGTTCGATGCCGAAGATGATCTACGTCGAAGTATCACAAGAACAAGCTCCAACTTCACCAAGCTTTGAAAACTTGTGAAGTAAACACCCTATACAACTTGGTAAGAGGTAGATAATGAAGAAATAGGAAGTGGGTAGACTTTATATTTGGATTTCTCACTCAATTTCACTAGTTGCCATTAATGGCCACTAGCTTTCTTCATGTTGAAGAAGATGAAGAAGAAGAAGAAGATATGATAAGTTATGAATTATTTGATAAATAAATCAATACTTATCATGACTTCAACCATGGTTTAATGTAGAGATTTAACTAAGGTTAGATGAGTGGTTAGGGTTAAAGAAGAGACAAGAATGGTGACTTAGTCAAGGTTTCAAGAAGCTTTAACTAAAAACAAAATAAGTCCACCATTTATCTTTCTCCTTTTCTTTTCAAATGAAACAAATAAAATAAATAAATAAATAAATGAATAAGCAAATGAAATGATACCCTAACCACTCACTAACCATGGTTCAATACTTTACACAAAACCAAGCAAGAATGTATCATCAAACATGATACAATTATGTGCACAAAATATATCACATATACAATGTGCAATACAAGTGAGTAAATCCTTTTAAAGTGAACCAATACTATTTAATGCAAAGTAATATATCAAATATATAATTATACATTAAATCATTAAATCAACACTTGATTTAACGATCCGGTCATATCGCATATAACCGACTAGTATCCTATGTATCGGCTTATCGAATCAATCCTTGATTCGATAACTAGGTTACATCGCATATAACCAATCGATACATTCATCGCGAGAATGGAATACGGTATCACATACACGCGTTATTCTTGGTCCCGCACATATCTCATATGCGCTCCTATTTCGTTTCGCTTGAGCCAGGAAACCTCTGTGTAAGACTCTAAAGACTCGTCAATACGCCGACAGTAGATGATGATCATATCAAACACCCACAAGCCGCAAGCGGTCTGCTAAACGTAACGGCCACCCGGGTATTGAGCGATCAGAAGATCGATGAGCAAGCCCGCTCACACTCCCGTGAATCCAACCAGTAACACTTTCCGTACAGTCCGGTCTGTTCGTCTGATATGTCGCATATCTCGCCTAGGGGTGGTAAATGTCAGACCCCAGTAGCTTGATAAGTCATGCCGACGTGAGGTCCATAACATTCGTGAAACTACTGATAACACTTACCAGTAGGTCACTGCAACCCTGGCCAGGGATTTCCTGTTATGGCCAGTCGAGCATAGCACAACATCAACCCCCAATACCGGGAGAGACGAATCCCCTCCTATCGCTCATTGCCTCCATGTGAATCGGGACTGTACCCAAAAACCACCTGTTTGCACAACTCAGTAGAGCCGTGGTAGGGTGGAAATCAAAGCACAGTGGGAGACACACAAGACTCTATGACGATCTCGGGTCATCAGACTAAGCTGTACCAGTGTCACCAGAGAACTGCCATCTGACGTGAGGTATAATACCATCTGGGAGTTCTCGGCGAGTCCGTTCAGTGTACCCAGTCTCCACTGAGCACCCGCATACCATATTCGATGTCAAACACCAATGGATATGGGATCATCCATCGCCCATCGCATGGGTCGAGAAGATATGCGCTAGTCTACTCTGGAATATCGATGCCCCATCTCGATATTCCCACGACTAGGAACAATGAAGGATGTACTCACTGACTACCCAGGCCCTACTAGTATGATCTGCATCATAGTCCTGGAAGTCGAGTACACATCCTAAGGGCTTTATCAAAATGTAATCAGAGAGACAGAAAGTATACATGTTAAGATAAAGAGCAACCAGATAGCGTACTATCATGTCGAGCAAGAAAGTCCTACCTATATATGTCCCAGCAACCACTACAATATACATCCAATGTACAGTAATGGCCTCTAGGGCATACATATAACTAACAATCTCCCACTTGCACTAGGGCCATCTGTAGCAGTGTTTGCAGTATCTAATACTCAACCATCCCATATGAGTCTCTCTCTGGGAAAAGGCCTTCGTGAGTGGATCCGCCGTGTTGTCCTCTGAGTCTACTCTCCTAACCTCGATCAACCTGGAGATCAACTATCTCCATGATCAGGTGATGCTTCCTCAGAATTGGTCTGGGTCACTGATGGGACCAGGGTTCCAGGGCCGAAGCCACACTTCCATTATCATACAATGGCAGGAACCTAGTTCATATTATGAACCAATATACACCCAAACTTCCTCTTTGGTAGTATCTTCAATAGCGATGTTACCAGCCTTTATCGTCTAGTTTTCCACGGTATCTAGCTTGGAATTCTTCCAACATACCGTCCCTCTACTGAGGGTAAAGACAATGCCCGTGACTGACATTCAGTCGTCTTTATCACCCTGGAACTCTTCCAGTGATTCTCCCCAGGATCGATTGATACCATCTCACTACATCTAGTGAGAATCCTAGCATCCAATTACATCTATCTCATAGATGAAAAACCACGATTTAGGAGGTATCACTTTGATCCTATTTGGAGAATCTTAGTGATAATAGGAGACTGACCAATCGTAGTATAGGAAACTCTTTTCCTATCAAGAGTATGTTGTCTACGTACAATACGAAGATGACCACCTTACTCTCTACTACCCTTTTGTATATACATGGTTCGTCTACCATTTTGATGAAGTCAAACACTTTGACTATCACATCAAAACAGACGTTCCATCTCCGCGATGTCTGCTTCATTATGTAAAGCAACTTGCACACGTTTCCGCTGCTCCCACTGTTTACGAAGCCCTCTGGCTGTGTTCTTATAGACGTTCTCTTCTAAATCAGTATTTAGAAAAGCAGTCATGGCACCCAACCGCCAGATATCGTAGTCATGGTATGTAGCCGTGGTAAGTAGGATCTGGATAGACTTAAGCATAGCTACTGGAAAAAAGGTTTCATCATTATCCACGCTTGGTCGATGACGAAAATCTTTAACAAGTCTAGCTTTGAAAGTCTCAACTTTTCCATCTACACCAAGTAATCTTCTCAAGATATACTTGCTCCTGATGGGGATTTAACCCTTCAGATATAGCAACCAAAGTCCATACTTTGCTGGTGTATATGGATTCCATCTCAGATCGCTAAGCATCCAGCCATTCTTACAGAGTTCCTACTCTCGATGGCCTGTTCGAAACTAGTTGGGTCATCATCTCATGATGTAATCCTTGCTCCCACTGTCATCGAGAAACCGAGGTATCTCTCAGGCGGGTGAGGAACCCTACTAGATCGGCGGAGAGGCTGAGGTTCGTCGGGGACTATAGAATCCTTTGGTTCTGTCAAATCATCAACTGCAGTTTTGTATAGCTGGAACCTTTCCAGTTCTACAGAACTGATCCTGCCTCGATCTTGTCCGGATTTTGCTTTAAACATAGGCCGGACAACCCCAAATCTTAACTAGCTTAAGAGATGGGTTCTTCTCATACCATATCTCATATGGAGTGGTAGGCACTGATTTGATTCAAACCTAATTCAATAGGTATGCAGCTTCTCAAGTGCATAACCCCAAAAGGAAATAGGTAACTCAGTAATACTCATCATAGAGCACACCATATCTAATATTTTGCAATTGCTCCGCCCTGATACACCGTTGTGCTGTGGTGTATTCAGAGGAGTAACACTGAGAGAAAATCTCATTCTCCTTTAGAATAGTCCAGGAATTCTATGCACAAGTATTCTCCTCCCTGATCTTATCATAGGACATAATACTTATACCCGTATTTTGGTTCTCTACTTCTAACTTATATTCTGTGAATACCTCAAAAGCTTCGGACTTATGTTTCAACAGGAACATACGACTGAATCTTGAGAGATTATCAGAGAATATAATGAGGTATAAAGAACCAGTCCTGGCATGTGTAGACAGGAGACCTTACATACATCATAATGTATCAGTCCCAAGAGTTTACTAACTCTTTCTCTGTTTCCAGTAAACGGAGCTATGGTCATCTAATCTTTGTGACATGACTGGCAAGTTTCATAAGATGTAAATTCAAACTGATTTAAATATGCATCTAAAATGTAACTTCAGCCAGTCGGGTCGCATTGACGTGACCCAGTCTACAATGCCTCAAGAATGATTCGTTCATTTCTGAACTCTTCCTCTTGTGTGTGTTCTGTATACTAGGAACTGCAGTTTGATTTAGAACGTCAATGCTTTTAGATAACGTGCCTGAACCGATCAACTTTTGATATAGGAAATGTTCAAAACATTATCCAACAATACAAAATTATATCCTTCTTTACTAATAAAGAGACTGATATGATTTTGTATATCAGGTTCGGTATCTAATAGTATTTGTTCAGAATCAATGTATTGGTAATACAGGGTGACAGTGACCAACAGACTTGGCTGCAACACTTGCCCCGGTTTCTGTCTCATGAAACTTATCACCCGTTCTCAGTTTTTCTACCTTTTTGTAGCCCTATGTAACATATTACATACCTGGGATCCTGATCCGGTATCATATACCCAGGATACAGAGGATACTGAGAAACAGTTCTGTTTAACGAACACACCCAAAGAAGATGCATCATATGCACTTTCTTCGTTTGGGCGGCATGGGAATCCTGGCATTCCCCTATTTCCTGCTCTGTCTTATAACAATTATAAGTTGGAGCGGGACTAACGTTCCCCAGCTCAGTATAACAAGCGGGTTCGATCAAAATTCCGTATTATTATCTTGATTAAGGCGTGATATGGTCGCTACCTGGAGAGAGAGAGAAGAAAACACTCTGCGTGCGCTCTTGCAAGATCAGATTGGTTATATATTTTATCTAATCAGGATGGCTCCCACTGTTTTTATCAAATCTTCCTTCAAACCCAAAAAGGAAAGACTAGCCGGGATTAATTACACTCTACAAGTTCGCCAATCTTTCAGCCAGGCCAGTGTCGGTACTTTGAGGGAGGTTCCCCGTGCTTTCGCACGGACCTAATTACTGTAAACCTCGTTTTCCCAGAGGCGTAACCCCGTTGACACCTTTCTAGACACCTACTTGATCGGCTAATTGCAAAGTGCAAAACTCTCCCAGGAGTAACAATTACTCGCAGTGGGTATCGGGATCCAACTATCATATAGAAGGTATGCAATCTCATTGCAAGTTTCAACACTTGAAACTCCCGATAAAGGTTTTTACCCCTGGTACCTATGACCTTAACTAAGGTCAACAAATCATAAGTACTAGTCAAGTTCTACCCGTCATTTCGTGATTAATTAGGCCCACCCACATGACCCTTAACTAAGGTCAAAAAAGTCACGCGACTGTCCTAACTAATCGCATCATATGCGGTGTAGGAAGACATCACTTAGCTACCGTACACTGTGCCTTGACTATGGTCAACAAACACAGCACGAATACTAAGTACTCTACTTCCTAAAATGACGGAGGGTTGCGGCTGGTTTTTGTGAAAACCTTTAACGCTTTGAACTTGATCTCATTACGGAATCAAATGGTTTTTAAATGGAAAGTTTTTGAAGCTTTTCTAGTTTTGCTAAAGGGGTCACTCCCGGTGAAGGGATCGTCGGCCCTTTCCTCGTCGAATGAGGTGCGGGATATATCATATATATCACTGTGCAAAGCGTAGACTATAGAAGCGATCAAAGACAAACCGAGGGTTATAGCATCTGCCAGTTATTGCTAAAGGAGTCACTCCCGGTGAAGGGATCTCGGTCCTTTCCCTATCGAATAAGGTGCAGGATGTTCTACAAGGAACACCGAGATGCAAAGCAAGAACTGTAGCTACCTGTTTTTATTTTGAAATTCGATTCCACAACATCAATTAGGTTTATTTTCTTTCATTAATCTCATTAATGAATATCCCATCATTTAAATTACCTAAACATCACAGATAGATATGACGTACACTTATGCCATCCGCATTCGCCTCGATGTCCCCTCGTTCACCGTTAGGTTAGGTAACTAACGGCAGAGCGGGGCAGGGCTAGCGCGGGTGTAAAACATAAGTAACGTCTATATAATATATCATATATACTATAATATCTGTCACAGAACATCATATGATCACATCACAGATAAATCACAGCAGAAGAAACATATGAAATATTGGATATACTAGGACGTCCGTGTTTTCAATACGAGCCAGTATGAAACACGGATTCCACAGTCGTGTTGAATAGCCAATCCCACACCCCTAGACCCCTATGAGAGCGGCAAGCAACCCTACCAATTCTAGGGTTAGGAGACCCGGACTCGACTCCTCGAGTTGGTCTCCCACTGGACCCCAGAACCCGGTTACTTGTGCTCCCCTCCTTGGGTCTATCCTAGTGCAGAAAAGTAAATAATATGCATCAACGGTGACATCTTCCGCAACCTGGAAGTGCCCCAATAAAAGAATATTACATACAAGTTTTTTTTACATGAATGAAAATGAAAAACACTCATCTCACATAAAAAAAACCCGGCTATTCAAATACAACGATCCAATATAACATATCCAGCAACACATAACATCACATGTCATCAACGTAAGTAAATATGCGCATTCCAATTGTCGTTGACATATAGCAACGAAACCGGCGATATCACATATTACACTTACGGTCACAGAAAAGAAAGTGTAAAACTACAACAGTTGGAATCCGCAACCACCTCAGACATCTCATGCCTGACCAAATGAATTACTTAGACATCGCATGCCTAACAATTATAAACCCCGCATTTTAGTCTCAAAGTCGAAAACACTTTTCAATACCAAGTCGGGCAATTCAACAGGATTCCCGACATTCTGATCGAATGCTCGTCGCAAACTTTAGTAGGCGGCCGCACCCCCGACGCTGTCGACAAAGTGCACCAAGGCGGAACACCGCTGCCGCGAGCACCCGGACGGATGCTTTCGGCGACGGGGTTCTCCTACAGTCACTTGGTCGGGGCTATGGAGTGAGGCTGTCTATTAAGTTTACTCGGCGAGTATCCGCGTACGCTACGTGATTGCGACGGACTTTTGATCACATCAAAATTCCGTGGCAACCGATCAAGTGAGACTAAACTGCTATGTTTATAATATTCATTCAGTTATCTCATAACTGCTTGTGAATTCCAATTATTGTATCACATTCCGGATAAGATAGAAAATGTTAAACTTTCCGATCAAACAATCGAACACCCAAGTTTTCCCGATCAACCGAATGAAATAAGTTCAAAGACATTCACTTCATGCCTCAGTACCAACGGTCCAGCCGTAGAAGGGTCAAGCCAACGCCTCACATGTGGCACGCCGTACTGCCCCAAACCTTAGGGTTCAAAGGGCAGTTCAAGACGGTCACATAATCGAGTTAAGGTTTGTTGTCTTCTAGAGAGACCATCACGTTACTTGCACTACTTGGAACGTCCTTATACCACAGAAAAATCCAACACTTGGAAATTTCCCGGCAGGGGAAAAGGTGGGTATTTATGTCCGGTCGAAATTTTTAACATATTCTAAAATATCCGAAAAACACATAGACAAAATTAGACAATCCGATCGAATGTACGAACTCCCAATACAACCCAAAAAACTCAACTCTTGATTTCAGATAAAAAAAAATCCCAGGAAAACCAGCACTGCAAAATAGGAATTACTGTGCAAAATTGAATGCCTAATAAGACAAAACGGCCGCGGAACCGCCGCATTAGCATGCTAATGCCGCGGTTCCGCCGCACTTTTGAGGGATCATTAGTTACTTTTTGCACTGTAATTCTTAGAATTTCCTGCTGATTTTTCTGCATATTTTTAATTCTAAAAAATCCACGAATTTCAAAAATGTACAGAGAGCATTCTAGGGTTTGGGTTTTGGTTCGATCGGACTTCTAATTCCGTCTACGCATTGCCTAAGGCTCTAGCTAGGCTCTGATACCACTGTAGGGTTCCTAGGCACCCTAGTGAGGTCTCACAAGTGATCAAACATGTACAAATCAAATTTTACGGGTGCCCACAAACCCTAATACGGATCGTTTACTAGATATCTAGGCGAAACAAGCAAGTAAATGGAAATGTATCTAAAGGAAAGTGACTACAACCTTTGTAGATCCGGTCCACCACTTCCTAAGCTCCAGGATGATCTCCCTCCGCTGTCCAAATCGAACTCACGACTCTAGCAATGGCATCATCGAAGAATGGGCGGGCTTGATCGTCGGTTCGATGCCGAAGATGATCTACGTCGAAGTATCACAAGAACAAGCTCCAACTTCACCAAGCTTTGAAAACTTGTGAAGTAAACACCCTATACAACTTGGCAAGAGGTAGAGGATGAAGAAATAGGAAGTGGGTAGACTTTATATTTGGATTTCTCACTCAATTTCACTAGTTGCCATTAATGGCCACTAGCTTTCTTCATGTTGAAGAAGATGAAGAAGAAGAAGAAGATATGATAAGTTATGAATTATTTGATAAATAAATCAATACTTATCATGACTTCAACCATGGTTTAATGTAGAGATTTAACTAAGGTTAGATGAGTGGTTAGGGTTAAAGAAGAGACAAGAATGGTGACTTAGTCAAGGTTTCAAGAAGCTTTAACTAAAAACAAAATAAGTCCACCATTTATCTTTCTCCTTTTCTTTTCAAATGAAACAAATAAAATAAATAAATAAATAAATGAATAAGCAAATGAAATGATACCCTAACCACTCACTAACCATGGTTCAATACTTTACACAAAACCAAGCAAGAATGTATCATCAAACATGATACAATTATGTGCACAAAATATATCACATATACAATATGCAATACAAGTGAGTAAATCCTTTTAAAGTGAACCAATACTATTTAATGCAAAGTAATATATCAAATATATAATTATACATTAAATCATTAAATCAACACTTGATTTAACGATCCGGTCATATCGCATATAACCGACTAGTATCCTATGTATCGGCTTATCGAATCAATCCTTGATTCGATAACTAGGTTACATCGCATATAACCAATCGATACATTCATCGCGAGAATGGAATACGGTATCACATACACGCATTATTCTCGGTCCCGCACATATCTCATATGCGCTCCTATTTCGTTTCGCTTGAGCCAGGAAACCTCTGTGTAGGACTCTAAAGACTCGTCAATACGCCGGCAGTAGATGATGATCATATCAAACACCCATAAGCCGCAAGCGGTCTGCTAAACGTAACGGCCACCCGGGTATTGAGCGATCAGAAGATCGATGAGCAAGCCCGCTCACACTCCCGTGAATCCAACCAGTAACATTTACCGTACAGTCCGGTCTGTTCGTCTGATATGTCGCATATCTCGCCTAGGGGTGGTAAACGTCAGACCCCAGTAGCTTGATAAGTCATGCCGACGTGAGGTCCATAACATTCGTGAAACTACTGATAACACTTACCAGTAGGTCACTACAACCCTGGCCAGGGATTTCCTGTTATGGCCAGTCGAGCATAGCACAACATCAACCCCCAATACCGGGAGAGACGAACCCCCTCCTATCGCTCATTGCCTCCATGTGAATCGGGACTGTACCCAAAAACCACTTGTTTGCACAACTCAGTAGAGCCGTGGTAGGGTGGAAATCAAAGCACAGTAGGAGACACACAAGACTCTATGACGATCTCGGGTCATCAGACTAAGCTGTACCAGTGTCACCAGAGAACTGCCATCTGACGTGAGGTATAATACCATCTGGGAGTTCTCGGCGAGTCCGTTCAGTGTACCCAGTCTCCACTGAGCACCCGCATACCATCTTCGATGTCAAACACCAATGGATATGGGATCATCCATCGCCCATCGCATGGGTCGAGAAGATATGCGCTAGTCTACTCTGGAATATCGATGCCCCATCTCGATATTCCCACGACTATGAACAATGAAGGATGTACTCACTGACTACCCAGGCCCCACTAGTATGATCTACATCATAGTCCTGGAAGTCGAGTACACATCCTAAGGGCTTTATCAACATGTAATCAGAGAGACAGAAAGTATACATGTTAAGATAAAGAGCAACCAGATAGCGTACTATCATGTCGAGCAAGAAAGTCCTACCTATATATGTCCCAGCAACCACTACAATATACATCCAATTTACAGTAATGGCCTCTAGGGCATACATATAACTAACAGCCTTTACCCATTCCGGAGTGGAAATGGGAGCAGATTTCCATGGACTTCATTGTGGGTCTACCCAGGACCAGTAGAGGGTATGACTCCATTTGGGTTATTGTAGACCGGTTGACGAAAGCGGCTCACTTCCTTCCAGTGAAGACCACTTTCGGCTATGCTCAGTATGCTCAGCTTTATGTAGATGAGATTGTGCGTTTGCACGGCGTTCCCACATGCATAGTATCCGACAGAGGCACCCAGTTTACTAGCCGTCTATGGCAGAAGCTTCAGGATGCTTTGGGTACCAGATTGAGTTTTAGCACCGCTTTTCATCCGCAGACCGATGGTCAGACGGAGCGGACTATTCAGACTCTGGAGGATATGCTCCGTGCATGTGTGCTTGATTTTGGGGGCAGTTGGGATCGTCACTTGCCGTATATTGAGTTCTCCTACAACAACAGCTTTCAGGAGACTATTCAGATGGCACCTTTTGAGGCTTTATTTGGTAGGAAGTGTCGATCGGCAGTCTGTTGGACCGAGCTTAGTGAGAGTTTGGTTTTGGGACCCCAACTTGTTCAGGAGACTACGGAGAAGATCCAGCTGATTCAGGACAGGATGAGAGCAGCCCAGTGCAGGCAGAAGTCTTATGCCGACCGTCGTTGTCGCAGACTTGAGTTCGCAGTGGGAGATCATGTATTCCTGAAGATTTCTCCGATGAAGGGCATTATGCGATTTGGGAAGAGAGGGAAGCTCAGTCCCAGATTTGTAGGTCCTTTCGAGATCCTTGAGCGAGTGGGTTCTGTTGCTTATCGTTTAGCACTCCCGCCTAGTTTTCCGGATGTTCACCCCGTTTTTCATGTGTCGATGCTTCGTAGATACCTTCATGATCCTTCTCATATGATTCAGCACGAGACCGTTCAGCTTGAGCGTGATCTTTCGTTCACCGAGCAGCCGATAGTTATTTTGGATCGGCAGGTGAAGAAACTTCGGTCTAGGGACTTGCCGTCTGTAAAGGTTCTATGGCGTAGTCCTACTGGTGAGGAGATCACTTGGGAGATCGAGAGAGAGATGCGGAAAAAATTCCCTCATCTTTTTGAAGGTACACTTAGTTTGAAATTTTAATTCGGGGACCGAATTTCTATAAGGGGGGAGATTGTAACGTTTTAGAAATCGTTATGCGAATTTGTCCGTTTTAGGGTAAGTTTGTCGGTATTTTTCCGTTTTTACCCGACTGTGAACGAACGACCATATAGACTTGCCAGCACCTAGATTAGCTAAAATAAAGCTAGTGCGCAAGTTTTGGGAGTATATGGGACGTTTTGGTTCAATTTGAATTTTTCCCAATTTTAATATTATTTTAATGCGGTATTCAAATTTTGGGAAAATTTCTATAAGCGATCTTTTCTTTAAAATTAATTGAGTTAAAACAATCCTTCTCACATCACTTAGGATTAATGTGTGGACTAGAATTAAACTAGGTTTTAAAAGAAAAAGAAAAGAAAAGAAATGAGTAGATGCATGCATGTGTGTGTATGTGTGTGTGAATGCAATAAATGATGGAAATTGCTTGGAAATTCCTCACAAATCACTCCCTTATCCCCTTGGCCGAAATTCCTTCATTTCCTACTGCTCTAGCTCAATTTCTTTCTCATATTTTATCAATTCTATCTCAAAAATTCTCCAAAATTCCAAACATATCACAAAATACCATAAGCTTTGGATTTCTTGCTTCTTTGATCACTTGGAGCTAGGGAAAAGCTTGGAGTTTGTGAGCAAGTTGTTAGGTATAATTCCTCTACTGTTAATTTAGAGTTTTCTTGTAGTTTTGATCGTTGTTTGTTGCGTAGAACGCTGTTTATATCGATAGAGGCGATATCGGGTTTTTAGTGTCTTTTTAGAGTTTCTATACCTGCTGTGATCTGGGAATTTTAGTGTTTGAACAAACAAGTTTAGAGAGATGTACTAGTGGACCTGAGATACCACCTGAGAGACGGAGACCACACCACCGGTCGGGGCCGGCGACACATAAGGAGCGGACCGGCGACGCCGGCTGGGTAGTTGGGGTTTTGGGTGGGTCTTCTTTGGGTTGTTGTCTGCTGTTGTTTTGGTGTGTTTGGTACTGTTTATTTACTTAGTAAATTCAGTATGCAAAATCTGGGATCGATTACCTATAATCTAGTGTTTTGAGTTCGCGTGATACGTGTTGCGACACGAGTCGTGTGTCGTGCTGCGATGTACTCAGTTTGGTATTGAGGTATCGTTGCGCGTGTTAGCCACTAGACGTGTACTCGTGAGTTGGTTTAGTGTGTTGGTGCGTTTTAAATACGTAGTTTTGCGTTATTTTGATCGTTTATGAGATGTTCGCATTATTTCTTGTGTTTGTGAAATTATAGCGTCGCAAGCGGGGACTTCAGACGCTGCGAACAAAGGGAAGCAGGTGGTCGGATTTTCATAGCTGGAGACCACATGTGAGTAGATTTAACATCTATGGGGAATCGCCCGTATGGCGTTATGCGTCGGGGCGAATATGATATGTTAGCTGCATAGTAGTTGCACATTAGTTAATTTCATATGAATGTCATTGCATAGTATTATCTGTTGTACCTGACTCGTAGCTTTAGATATAACACATTACTGACGGTTCATGTTGCACGAGCACTAATTGTATGCTACACCCACATCGTCAGTAATTGCCATGACACACATAACTACCTACATACGTGATACAGTAGTAGATAGGGATAGTGTGGTAGTAGTCTTATTCCATTTGTGCATATGAGATATTGTTGACACTTACATACGTGACATTTCATTGAGCAGGAATAGTTGAGGTAGTAACCCTTATTCCATTTCACGTATACCTTACTATAGCTACATGTACATCAGGCACTCATATTGACATGTACATCAGGCACTCATATTGACATGTACATCAGGCACTCATATTGACATGTACATCAGACACTCATATTGACATGTACATCAGGCACTCATATTTACATGTACATCAGACACTCATATTGACATGTACGTCAGACACATATTGACATGTACATCAGACACTCATATTGACATGTACGTCAGACACTCATATTGACATGTACATCAGGCACTCATATTGACATGTACATCAGACACTCATATTGACATGTACATCAGGCACTCATATTGACATGTACATCAGACACTCATATTGACATGTACATCAGGCACTCATATTGACATGTACATCAGACACTCATATTGACATGTACGTCAGGCACTCATATTGACATGTACATCAGGCACTCATATTGACATGTACATCAGACACTCATATTGACATGTACATCAGGCACTCATATTGACATGTACATCAGGCATTCATATTGACATGTACACCGTATATCTTAGCTATAATTGTATGTATCTCAAGTGGTATTTCATCGATATATGATATTGAGTTGTTGATCTTGATACTTATGACAGGCATCATACATACTTGCTTACATGTTGATAGTTAAACCTTGCTATTGTTACATAATCAGTTTTTATAGCATATATATCGGTGGTATGGGACGCTGTATATATATGTATTATGGATTTGAGTTTTTAGGAACCGCAAGATATATTCTAAAATGCTTGATTCATTTAAAGAGCGGTTTTTCCTTTATATGCTCATATTGATATTTTATGGTGCATATATCAGTTTTACATGGATTTTACGCATTGAGATATGGATTTCATGTGATGATCGATTTCAGAACCGTGGGGTTATTTTCAAGAAACTATGTATTGTTTGAAAACCCGGTTTCTCTTGATATGATATTTCAGTGCGTCCACCATGTGATTTCTCGGTTCTGAGATTTGGCTTGTGATACCCGATTCGAGGAGCGGGAGGCACCGTCTGCGGGTACATGGTGGACCAGGTATGGTACCCCGGGGCGAGTGGTGATTTCGTGGTGTAGACGATAAGCCTGGCGGTGGGACCACTACCTACCGGTGATTGTATTTGGACTCGGCGGATATCATGGGGATACCGACCGGAGTGAGGTATGACATATCGTCAGGGCCAGTCGTGGTGACAACGCCTGAGATATGAGGATTTACGTGTCGATGTTAGACACGGATTTTATGGATATTTCGAGTGTCGGTGTTAGACACTCAGGTTTTCCATGATTTTTACGTATCGTCGGTGGACATACGTGGTTGATATCCTTATATATATATACTTATAGGTATATGTCTTCATGATGTTTCGGTTGTCGATGATAAACATTCAGGTTCCATGAGACTTACAGGATGTGAGGACCGATCTGTGGATGCGGTGCCTGAGGATTTGGGATTTGATGTGTCAGTGAGGGACACTGGTGTTTTTCCATGCTGATGATTTTGCATGAGATTTTATTGTATCATCCCACACACTCAGGATTTTTATTGATATGCATTGCTTCATGTAGTTGTAGTACCCTGATGATGTACCTTTACATGATTGTTGCATATTCACTTATCATACTTATGCTATCTGATTACATGTGATAGATAGATCGTTGTTCGTGCATACTTGCGATTACTGTATGATGTTAATTACTATTCACGAGTTGGCAACTCACCCCCGTTGTGCCACAGTGTTTTGCAGGACCTTCCCTCTGAGTAGTCGCGGCAGGGCAGCTTAGCATCACTACTTTTGCAGATACCGCTACTAGGCAGTGATGCCTTTGCTTTACCTTAGGTGGGTTTGCGGTTATCCGTTTGTATATTGTATATCTTTTGTTGGATCTAGTATTCTCCATCTACCCCTGTTGTATTGACTTAGAGACGACTTGTGAGATTTCAGTGTTGTATTATTTTGGTGCTTTTGGGGTGTCGTGCTCGTAGAAGCCGGTTATGTTGGAAATGTTTACTTCCTTTATAGTCGTTTCTTTGATATTTCTTCGCTTTGGCGTCGTTTACTTGTTGTGGTGTTTGTTTCCGCCGGTGGGCGTGATTTTTCTCCCACTTGGGATGCTTTATATTATCCGTGTTGTACCCGTTTTCGGGGCTAGTTTTTACAAAGGAGATGCTGCCGAAATTTTCAAGAAAGAAAACTAGAGTTAGAGATTTTAAATTGTGATTTCTAAATGTTTTTAAACTATGTTTTCTCCGTTGATCCAGTTTTGGGTGGTTTAGATTTCTGGGTTTTACGGCTGGCTTAAGTTGCGTACGCCTGTAGACGTTACGTAGTTTAAGTGCCGGTTACGGGCCAAATTTCGGGTCGTGACAGCAACAAACTCAACATCCATATCAGCAGCCCTTCCAACCCCAACCTTTTCAAAATCCGACGAACCATTTTTCACCCAACAATTCTTTTCTTCAAAACAACTTTGTTCCGTCAAACAACGATAAGGTTTCCTCGCTAGAACGAAGTCTGGAAGCATTCGTAAAGCAATTGACTCAATCCACCGCCAACATCCAGTCTTCAATTCAGTCTTTGGTGCAACACACTGCTGCACACGGGCAAAGTATCAAGACCATCGAAGCCCAGATCGCACAACTTAATGCAGCTTTAAGCGAGAGAGAGAAAGGGAAACTTCCATCTCAACCACTCCCGAATCCTGGTCACCCACATAATGTACATGTTGCTCTTGAACAACAGAATCATAATATGAGTGTCATGACTACGTTGAGATCTGGAAGGATGCTGCATAACAACGTCGGCAGAGATGATGACACCCCGGCTTCTTCTTCTTCTTCTTCGTCTTCTGAGCCTATTCTCCATTCTTCAAAAGGCTCTTCTTCTTCCGCTGCTCCGAACGGACCCACATCTCACTCCACGAAAACACTAGCTCTGGGATCCGTTCCAACTCCACAATCTCCTCTATAAGCATTGGACTCAACCAATTTCAAAAACGCTCCATTTTCAAACCGGTTGAGGTCCAATAAACAAAATCCACAAATGGAGAAGATTCTGGAGTTGTTTAAGCAGGTTAACATCAACATTCCCCTCTTAGATGCAGTCCAACAAGTCCCTTCCTACGCTAAAATCTTGAAGGACTTGTGCACTAAGAAGAGGAAATCTCAGGTACCCAAGAAGGTTTTCTTATCTAATGCCGTGAGTGATACTCTTACCCAATCTTTACCTCAAAAACGGAAGGACCCTAGCTGTCCTACGATTTCAATAACCATTGGTGATAAGAACATCAACCGCGCACTTTTGGATCTTGGTGCCAGTGTTAACCTGCTTCCGTACTCAGTATATGAGCAACTAGGTGTAGGAGAGATGAAACCCACACACTGTACACTCCAAATGGCCGACCGATCGATCACCCATCCTAGGGGTGAGCTAGAGGATGTGTTAATCAAGGTTGGGGACTTCATATTCCCCGTTGACTTCATTGTTTTAGATACGCAGCTTGTAGCTAACCCCCGGAATCAAATTCCGGTGATCTTGGTCGCCCATTCCTTGCAACCTCAAATTCTATGATCAATTGTCGAAATGGTTCGATGAACCTATCTTTTGGAAACATGACAATTGAACTCAACATTTTTAGGTTGGGGAATCAGCCCTTCGAACCTAATGCTCATATACTAGACGTTTGTTTGATCCAGGAGATCAGCCCAGAGGACTATGAATTCGAGGAGCTTTTGTTCGATCACAGCAATCTTGAAACCACTAGTGCGTTCCTCTTCGAACCTGGTGCGGCTTCTGCGCCCGACAATGACTATGAGTGTTTGACTTTCTCGAACGATCTTGTCCAGTCACCACCCGAGTTTGAATCCTTTGAATTTCCGGATGAGTTAGCTGAACCATCCAACTCGTCGCTTACACTCGTTTTGAACCTCTGTTGGAATCCTTTGAGTTCGAGACCTTTTCACCAATCTTGCCTTCAATCGTTTCACCTCCAACGCTCAAACTCAAGCCATTGTCATCTCATCTTAATTATGCTTACTTGGGTGAGAACGAGACCCTCCCAATTATCATCTTGGCTTCTCTAGCTCCAGAGCAAGAGAAAGCCCTTCTTACAGTCTTGCACAGCAATAGGCAAGCTTTTGGCTGGTCAATGGCAGACATCAAGGGGATTAGTACCCTGATCGTTGAACATCACAGTCACCTGATGAATGATGCCAAACCAGCCAGGGATCCACAAAGGCGACTCAACCCAGTCATGAAGGAGGCTGTAAAAAAGGAGATCGTAAAGTGTCTGGATAGTGGTATCATTTACCCTATCTCTGATAGCCTGTGGGTTAGCCCCATTCATGTTGTCCCCAAGAAGTCGGGCATAACGGTCATAACCAATGAGGCGAACGAGTTAATCCCTACTCGCACCCAGACTGGGTGGCGAGTATGCATCGATTATAGAAAACTCAACGCCGCAACGCGGAAAGACCACTTTCCGCTACCTTTCAGTGACCAAATGCTTGAACATTTGGCTGGACACGAGTATTACTGCTTTCTTGATGGCTACTCCAGCTATAATCAGATTCCCATCGCCGAAAATGACCAGGACAAGGCACATTCACCTGTCCTTTCGGAACGTTTGCATATCGTCGCATGCCCTTTGGGTTATGCAATGTGATCAGTCGAAAATATTGTATTTTTAACACATCAATTTTCCTACCTTTTCTAATCATCTAAAGGTGTTTGGTATAAATATAGCACATATTAGCAATTCGTCTGCAAAATATCAAATAACATGTGTTATACATTATAACCGGCATTATGAGGGAAATTGTGTGTTTATACTACATGCATGATTTTGTATATCTCAACACTGTTTATCAAGATTGTGTGAAGAACTCCTTCAGGTCAAAGAGCCGGAATCACAAAAGTGCAGATAAAACGCATCAAGTCAAAAACTTGAGATCTGGCAGCAAACAAGAAAGAATAATGAGATTCCAGACATCAGAAGATTCCCTAAAAGCCAAAACCAAGCATTTCAGAGAGAATGAGCTATCAAGGACACTAAATGGCCGTGGATCCGCGGCCGAGTTGGCCGATCCGCCGCGGATCCACGGTTAACTTGACATATCATCAGCCAAAATTCTCCAGAAGTCTTCATCGTAACGGCCTTGCTTCTAGAAGACTCTCTGAAAACACATGGCTTCTTCCAGAAGGCTCTGCATAACAAACTCACTCTAGAATATTCCTTGTAACAACCTCATTAAAGAATATTCTCTCTAACAAACTCATTCTAGAAGGCTCTCTCTAACAACCTAGCTTTGGAGGGAAGATTCAAATGAGGTGGTTATAAAAAGAGATCTAGATCTAGGGTTTTGGGGTTACACAATTAGTGGTTGAATATTGAGCCAAATTTGCATAAGTTGAGTGACACAACTTGATCCAAAACACTAGCCCAAATCCAAATCCAAAGCCAAATCAAGATCATTTTGAGAAGCAAATCAAGTGAGCCATCAACGATCCTTTATTCGCGAAGCTAATATTCATCAAGAGCGCGAGATCCACGATGATCCAAGTCTCAAGGAGATCGAGCGGAGCGAACTTCGACGGATCTAGTTATCTCTTCAAAGAAGCGATCGAGAGCAACATCTTGTAACCTCGAATTGAGGGAATGTGTAATTAGTCATCGATTTAATAAAGGTGATAATTAGTTAATTCTTTCTTTCTTTATATTCTTGCACTATGAATTTCTAGATCTTGAATCTTTTATTTTCATGATGCTTGAGTAAATCTCCGCTTGTTACGGAATCGAGAGATTTGGTAGATCTAGTGATGATAAAATCCTAATACTAATCCTAAGTCTTATGAGATTTGTGAACTTTAGGAAAAAGAATCATCAATGACCTAATTTGGATCGAGATCACATTCTTGATAATTTCGTTGCAAATTAGGGATCAAATGATTGATGAATCTCTTTACTAGAGGCTAGATCCGAATGATAATAATGAAAAGACAAGGGATAGAGAAGGAGAAACCCTAGTTTCTTCAACAGATCCCTAATCTTCATTCATCGCCATCGATCTAGCTACAAATTATCCATAGATAAGATTAGTTATTATTAGATTCATCATTGCTACCAATTCGATCGATTCCTATAAGCCATTCTACAAATCATGATAACTAAATTGAATGGGACATTTCTTGATTCTTGATTCTAGATTTTTAGTTTCTTTATGTTTCTTGAAATTAAAATTCACAAATCTTGAATCAATTTTCTTGCATTTTCTTTTATCTTTTCATTTCGACTCATCTAAAACAAGATCGATCAAAACACACATCTCAGTGGACGATCTGTATTCATTAACGCGCTACATCGACACCGTTAATTGATTGCAGTATAAATTTCTTTGGCTGTGAAACATTTCCAAATACACACGAAGATATGATCAATCAAATGGCGCCGTTGCGGGGGAAGTGTGCTATTTTGTTCGTTTTTGTTATTTGAGTTGAAAAATTATTTTTCCATCAGAATTTTTTTAGGTCAAAATCGCATCAAGTGCTTAACGATAGTGTTTGAATTTTTTCGAGGGAATCTGGCATCACTGTAGAAGGGATCTCAAGATTCAGAGAAGTTTTACAAAGTTCACGGAAACACAGACAGCTGAGGAAAAATTTTCAAACCGTAATTCCCCCATCAAGCCGCGGTTCCGCGGCCAGAGAGGGGTTTTTGCGGCAGAACCGCCGCCTTTTAGGGTGTTCACTGTCCCAAATTTCTCAGGTCTACTCTATGTACTCTCTTCTTCTCTCTGATCTTCTCTAATAACCATTTTCTGGAGAATTCTTTGCAAAATTCGCAGCGCCGCTAAAAGAAAAATTCGTTGCATGTTTGATCTTGGTTGTTTGCATATTTTAATACGGAAATTAAGGGGCAAAGACCAAATTCAGATTAGGTGGGGATTTCATTACCCTTCCTAAGCCCCAAAAATCACAAAACTTGCATCCGCATTACCCTTCATTAACTAAAAAAGATCTAGACAAGACTCTAAGGACCGTCGCGCTCATTTAGGACAGAAGGAGGTCGTGGGTAATCTATTGCTTATCCGCGTTTTTTTTGTGGTGTCTAAGGCAAGTGTGTCTAAGGCAAGTGGTTACTTAATTAGGCCCATTACTTACGTAGTGGAGAACCTCCCACTTACCTGGCCACAGAAGGGATAAAGAGGCAGTAGAGGATCTATCCTGCGATTTGTCTTCTGGAAGTCTAGGAGAGGTCTAGAGACTTGACCTAGGTGACCATTAAATCTAGGGTTGTGTGTGCATTTTTTTTTTGTGATTTGATTTTTCAGAAACCGTATTTTTCAAAACAAACACCAAACCATTTTTCTCCTAATTATCACAACGCTGCCACTTGTGCTAAACCCTTTAGTGCAAGCTCGGCTGGACACGGGATTCTAGTGCCCGTCTTGTCCGCATTTCTTTTATCGACCCCAGAGTCGGTAATTCTTCGTCTTCTTTCCCACCACGACTGCGATGGACGGATTTCCATCACACTTTAACATCACTCTGCCACCGTCCGCAGGTGCGCAGAATCCTCCACGCATTTCTCTCCAAGAGAGATGCTATCCTACACGTGTTCCCCTTCCTACCTGTCTTTCTATACCACCAGCCAATGGGGACAATTTCGAAATTAAACCTCATTTCATCAAACTTTTACCCAAATTTCACGGGCTCGAGTCTGAAGACGCATACATTTTTATCACCAAATTCGAAAACATATGTGCTTTGATGGGTAGTTCACAACTGTCTGTAGATGCTATGCGTTTACGTCTTCTCCCATTAATTTGTGCGATTTAGCCGAGAAGTGTCTTTACAACACTACCGTACATTCTATTTCAACATGGGACGAGTTCGTTGCAGCATTCCTTAAGAAATTTTATCCCAATCAAAAGACCGCCCGTATTCGGAGCGAAATCTTCAAATTTACCCAACTTCCCAATGAACCATTTTGGAAATGCTTTGAACGGTTCAAGGATCTTCTTTTAGAATGCCCTCATCATGGAATCCCTAGATGGGATCTGTGTCGAGTTATTTATGAGGGTATTGATTTCACGACAAAACAAATGCTTGAAACCATGTGTCAATGTCAATTCCTGTTTAAAGATGATGGTGAAGCTTGGAAATATCTAGAAAATTTAGCTCAAAACACATTACAATGGGAAAGTGTTAGACCACCATCGCCTAGGGAAAGTATCAATCAGCTCAATGTTTCTGTCACAATGAGAGCCGAAATGGCGGCAATACAAAGGAAGCTCGACGCTATAGAAAACAAAATCTCTTCAGCCTCCCTAAGCCAATACACACTTCCCAAAACCGTGTGTGGTTGCTGTTCAAACCCATCACATTTGACGGAAGAGTGTCATTTGAATGTACCGTTTCAAGGTCACACTAATGCTGCATTTCAGCAAAGACCTGGAAACGATCCTGCTTCTTCCTCATATAATCAAGATTGGAGGAATGACCCTGATCTTTCTTGGATCCAACACCAAACTCAATACACGGATCCAAAACAGAATAACATTCAATGGGTCCTTCCACAGCAACAGCAACCACCACAACTGAGTCAGCACCCCTACCAACCACAAAATTTTCAAAACCCGGCCAACAACTTTGATCCTTTTTCTGCCGGAACCAATAACACCTCTGCACTTGAACAAACCATGAGTTTGCTTCTGACAAATTCTATTCAAATGTCGGCTGATTTTAAGTCTTCTATCGATGATATAAAGAAAACCTCCGCCTCCCAAGGTGAGATTATTAAATCGATGGAAGCACAAATCGCACAACTGACTGCAGAAATGAGTGCTAGAGAGAAAGTGAATCTTCCATCTCAACCTCTACCTGATCCTGGACCTTCACATTACACTAATGTGAATGCACCTACCACGTTGAGATCTGGAAGAGTGCTAGACAATCATGTGGGTGAACAAATTGATAATGATGAATTGATCATTAACACCCCGGCTTCCACTTCCACTTCTACTTCCACTTCTAGTCCTTGTCCTATTTCGTCCTGTTTACCTTCTTCTCCCGAGCCTATTATCTGTTTTCCCAAAGGCTCAAACCCTCCAACCAATTCATCCTTTCCACCCGCACAAACTTCTCCACAAATATTGGACCCAACACTTATTGATAAAGCTCCATTTCCAAATAGATTGAGGGCCAACAAACCTAACACACAAATGGAGAAGGTTGTGGAAATGTTTAAGCAAGTTTACATCAACATCCCTCTCCTAGATGCTATCCAACAAGTTCCGTCTTATGCGAATATTCTTAAGAACTTGTGCACCAGGAAGAGGAAGACTCAAGTGCCGAAAAAAGTTTTCATGTCGAGTACTGTAGACACAGCTTTTCCCCAACAATTACCAAGGAAACGTAAGGACCCTGGCTGTCCTACTATTTCTATTTCTATTAGGGATAAACACATTAACCGTGCTTTACATGACCTTGGCGCTAGTGTTAACTTGCTTCCATATTCAGTCTATGAGCAATTAGGTATCGGAGTGTTAAAGCCCTCGAACATAACTCTCCAGATGGTTGACCGATCAATCACCAAACCTAGGGGTGAACTTGAGGATGTGTTGATAAAAATCGGGGAATTTGTATTCCCTGTGGACTTTATTATTCTTGATACACAGCCTGTAGTGAACCCACGGAATCAAATTCCGATAATTCTAGGTCGTCCCTTTTTGGCTACTTCCAACGCTGTAATCAATTGTAGAAACGGCTTTATGAACCTATCTTTCGGGAATAGGTCAATTGAGCTCAACATTTACAAGTTGGGAAGTCAACCCTCCGATCCTCATGCTCGAGTATGTTCTGTCGAATTAATGGATGTCGACAGCAGCGAACTTGAACAGCTTCATGATACAGATCCAGACTTCCTTTATACGTTGTTGTTTGACCCAGATATGTATCATATACATACGAACCTTCTTTTGAGTTGTCCGGGTCATCATCTAATGCTTATTCTGAATTTTTCATGGAGTCTGAGTATCATCCCGTTCTTGCAAATGACATTATTCTTCGGGATATCGATGAAAGCTTCCCTGATAAACTCGCATTTTTAACAAGCACGGGTGTTGAGATTTATCATCTCCAAAACAAAGAAATTGAACCTCCACCCTTTCTTCTTGACAATCACGAGAATGGGAGTAATCCATCACAATCATTGAGTTGTCTCTCCAATTTGAGACGCAAATCCATTCCATCCCACCTCTTGTTTCTTCCCCACTTCTTCCTGGCTCTCTACAACATGTTCTTCCACCAACCGGTTTGTTACACTGATAAAATCTTCGAATGGTTGGTGTTGACTTTCGGTCTTTGTAAGGCTTTGCATTGACCAGTAACTTTACCCCCTCTTATGATTTTAAAAGATTAACAGTGTTTAACTCAAGTTTGGGGGGGGGGGTATATTTGGCTCTTGAAAATAAAAGTTGTCCTCAAAATGGTGAGCCAAAAATAAGTTTGGGGGAGGATCTTCACGTCCATATTTCTTGACCCCGCTAATAAATTTTCCTCCCAAGCTTACATGTTTTTGAGATTTAACAGATGACAACAGTGAGGACACTGTTCTAAACAAGTTTGGGGGTGGTTTGTGACTATTTACGCATCACTTTGCATCATACTTTGCATAAGCACAAAACATATAAAAAAAATTTTGTACATAAATAAGATAATAAAAGATTAGATAGTGAAAAATTACATCCAAAAGATTAGAAAAATTTAAGAAAACTAAGGAAGTCAGAAGTTTTCTTAAACGAACTAGTAATAAGTAGTTATGAGCCGTTGTCCCAAGGGTTAGTAAGATGAAAGAAGTCACTAATCTGCAGATAAAAATAAGTCTGAAAAATAGTTTCTATTCTGGAAGCCAAACATTTGAACGTTGATACCCTACTATACGCACTTACACACGTCTTGAAACTCGGGAAAGTAGAGGATACCTTGAAATGCTCTTGTCTAAAAGCCAAAGTATGAAAGAAATAATAAATGAAGAAAATATAAAATGGTGTAGAAAAATGAACACCGGTTTTGTTATCACCAAGGCAGCAATAAAAAAATATAGCAAGGGTGCTTCATCACCTAATGTCTTAGACCAACTGGTTTGGGAGTCACTGCTAAGCCTGAGGTGTTGCAAGACAAAGAAAATACTAATACGCCTAATCAGCGGGCATACGAGTAATCAGTCGGTTAGTACCTCAATAAGTATTAACGGTCGCATGAAAAATATGTGAGCAAATCCATCTAAATATTCATCAATTAAAAAGTACTGAGGTGATGGACAAGAATATGATAGCTTAAATTGAATTCTCCGAGTGTAGGGATGTCTTTTACACACACGTAGGGGTATATGATCGATGTTTGGAAGAAAGATAGGAATGGAGAATAAAGACGATGTTTTATTGAGGGATGATGTGATTTCTAACATCTTTTCATGACTATTAAGATAGAGCTCACGACAACCAAAAAACTAGTATTAGTTGGAAACTCTGATTTTCAAATCTTTATTTTATAATTCTTATTTTTAAATATAACTTTCACGGTCTTCCTTTTATTATTGGATTTTTGGGTGCAATCCGCTGAAAACCCTCAGGAGACAACACTCCTCCTACTAGGGACACTTAGAGGTTTAAAGGCTTGTTGCACGTGCTCAGTGCAATCGTGTTGCCTATGAAAGTGTGCTAGATAGTTTTTCTTTTTCTTATATTTTCTCCTTCTCTTAAAAATAAAAGATGTTTGCTCGAGACGACCAAAATTAAGTTTGGGGGAATTTGATTAGTCGAAAATATTGTATTTTTAACACATCAATTTCCCTACTTTTTCTAATCATCTAAAGTTGTTTGGTATAAATATAACACATATTAGAAATTCGTATGCAAAATATCAAATAACATGTGTTATACGTTATAACCGGCATTATGAGGGAAATTGTGTGTTTATTACTACACGCATGATTTTGTATATCTCAACACTGTTTATCAAGATTGTGTGCAGAACTCCTTCAGGTCAAAGAGCCGGAATCACAAAAGTGCAGATAAAACGCATCAAGTCAAAGACTTGAGATCTGGCAGCAAACAAGAAAGAATAATGAGATTCCAGACATCAGAAGATTCCCTAAAAGCCAAAACCAAGCAATTCAGAGAGAATGAGCTATCAAAGAAACTAAATGGTCGCGGATCCGCGGCCGAGTTGGCCGATCAGCCGCGGATCCGCGGTTAACTTGACACGTCATCAGCCAAAATTCTCCAGAAGTCTTCATCGTAACGACCTTGCTTCTAGAAGACTCTCTGAAAACACGCGGCTTCTTCCAGAAGGCTCTGCACAACAAACTCACTCTAGAATATTCCTTGTAACAACCTCATTCTAGAATATTCCCTCTAACAAATTCATTCTTGAAAGCTCTCTCTAACAACCTATCTTTGAAGGGAAGATTCAAATGAGGTGGTTATAAAAAGAGATCAAGATCTAGGGTTTTGGGGTTACACAACTAGTGGTTGAATATTGAGACAAATTTGCACAAGTTGAGTGACACAACTTGATCCAAAACCCTAGCCTAAATCCAAATCAAAAGCCAAATCAAGATCATTTTGAGAAGAAAATCAAGTGAGCCATCAACGATCCTTTATTTGCGAAGCCAATCTTCATCAAGAGCGCGAGATCCACGACGATCCAAGTCTCAAGGAGATCGAGCGGAGCGAACTTCGACGGATCTAGTTAGCTGTCACGACCCGAAATGGCACATGACCGGCCCTTGAATCATATGAAGTCTATAGGACCCCATCTAATTCAAGTAAGCCAAAAGCCCAGAAGTCCAAAACCATTTTAAATAATAAATAAAGGAAAACTTGTTTAAAAGCAAGTGGTTTTAATAGCATAAGCCGAATTATGCGTTTTTAAAATATCAAGTCATTTCTGAAAATTTCGGCAGAGTTTCCTTTGTAAATACTGGCCCCAAATGGGGTACAACCTGATAAATATATACATGAATGATAAAAGGCAGCCCCAAGCAGGAGCTAGCTCTTCTTCAATCGATGGTCACAACTACGCAAGCAATATAATATACAACGCCGAAGGGCGAGGATTAAACTAAAAAGGAAACTCAAAATCATCAAGAAAATCATAATAACACAACGCGCGACTCTAAGGTCGAAAGAATATACAACTGGTCTCTAAGTCTGAATCAATATACAAGTCTGGTTGATGGAATTTTACTAGATACAACTGAAAATAAATAAGTACAATGGTGGTCACGATACAAGTGAACCCACCTACCAAAGCAATCACCCGGAATGAAGTAATGTGCCAACAAAGCCGCCAAGGAAGAACCTGTACGGCAAAACCTGCAAGAAACTGTGGCACAATGGGGGTGAGTTGCCAACTCGTGAGTAGAAAACATCACAAAGCAGAAATCGTATGTATGACTCAATCCTAGGTCAATACGATCAGTAATAATATATATCCTTAATATGATAAAGTTTGAAGCATGGTAAGGTGGCAAGGGTAAACATCTATACCAACTGTAATACCAAGTGCTTGTGTCAGTGCCTCAGGTAGCAACATATCATAAACATGAGGTATCATCAATGAAATCAGTGTCAACTATAGCATGAAGTCTATGAGTATGTGGATATCATCCAACTACGTAATCAATGCCTGTATGCATATGGATCTCGTCCACGGTCAACCAATGACACAGCAACATCATGCATGTAAAAGTCATAAAAGCATATGCATGAAAGTATGAGGATATATATCAACGTGTGTCCCTCGCGACACATCAAAAATCATGAAACCAGAGTGTCCAGCATCGACACTCGAAAACATCATGAAACCCGTGCCCAACATCGGCACGTAAATCCTCATATATCGGGCTCCGTCAGTCCGGATCGGCCCACGGGCTCCGTCAGTCCGGATCGGCCCATATCATCTCTCGACTCCGGTCGGTATCCTAGGGATATCCGCCGAGCCCAAATACTATCACCGGTAGGTAGTGGTCCTTCTGGCAGGCTCATTGTCATCCACAAGAAATCTCTCTCTCGCCCCGGGGTACCATACCGGGTCCACCATGTATCCGCAAACGGAATCATCTGCCTCCTCGAATTGGGTTTCATATATCACACGTCTCAGAACGGAGAAAACGCATGGTGGACGCACTGAAATATCATATCAAGAGAAACCGGGTTTTTAATATATACTTTCTTTTGAAATACCCACGGTTCTCAAATCCAGAAATATCATGGAAACAATATATCTCAATGTGTATAATCATAGAGCATTATGTATGCGACATATAACTGAAATGTAAGCATATCCGTATATCATGCAACATGGAACAGTAATATGCACATATCGAGGGAAAACCGCTCTTTTAAAATGAATTCAGTTTTAAAATAAGTCTTGCGGTTCCCAAATCTCCAAAATCAAGCCAGAATCATCTATGTATGTGCAAATACGTATGTATGAAAGTATGGGTGTGCAATATGTGTGTACGCAAGTATGAGTATACAATATGTCTGTACGCAAGTATGAGTGTACAATATGCCTGTGCGCCAATATGGATGTACAAGTAGGTATATACACAAGTATAAGTGTACAATATGCATGTGTGCCAGTGTGTCATACAAGGAGTCATATCTGATGCAACAATTCTACTGTATAGTGACATGGCAATTATCGATGATGAAGTGTGTGGGCCGGCAAGCAGGTGTACGTGGAACATACGCAACATCGATAATGGTGCTGGTGTCCTGACAGCAATGGTTTAATATAACAATAACACATTTAAAAATACAATGCGATGCGAATGACAAGAATATATGGAAATTGAATAATAAACGCAATAGTGAAGAATCTACATCCATATATATATGTCATACAGTTTTTCCATTTGAAATAACACGAATCGTTGTGTTTAGAAAAATAAGGGCTACGGTGTTTTTAGGAAAAGTGCGTCTTTTGAAAAAATTCGTAGAATGCCTTGGCCTGTCTTTAAAATACTCACGATTCATTAGTTTTGAAATAGGTATGACTCGGGTCTAGTCTAACATCTACTTTGTAAACTACAGATCTAACTAACAAGCTAATCGAAAGGGTATGGAAACCAACTAAATCTGAGTCGATATATATATATAATAGTCGATGATCCCGCCTCAATAGTATCACATACGATACAATAAATAGCATGACATCCTCGAGTCAAGAGTGCGGATCAATCATCAATATATAGCTCGTACGTAAATCCGTCGTACGGCATCCCAATCTGGGTATGGGTCAAATATCACATCCATCTCATCATTTATCTGGTATCCATATCATCATATCTCATGAACTGGGGTACTGATCTAAGTCTAGTACAAACTGATACCATCTACATATATATGCGTGTATGTAAACGCACGCCTAAAGGCCCGCTAAAATCTCATGTCGTACCTCCTAATACGAACCACATCATATCACCGATCTCGTGGAACCATGCCCAATCTCCTCGACTCATCTCCAAATACCATAACAATCCTCATTATCCATGAGTAGGTATATATATATATATATATATATATATATATATATATATATATATATACATACATAGTCCCATACCTATGTGTGTATATATATATATATACATATCCCCAAAAAACGCACAAGTAAAATAAAGTAAGCATGTGTGCGCGTGCGTGTGGGTGTAAACCTTATTCTAAGTTCCGCGACTAACTAACTAATGACGCTATGATCCAATTATACTAAAATAATCCATGACTCCCAAAATTTATCTAAATAATCATAATCTCATATAATATATCCATATAATATGTACCATACACTACACTACGAACTGCGGGGGTGCTATACGCCATCCACCCGACTTCCCCCAAAGATATAATCTACTCACATGATCTTGCTTGCCGATATCGATGTCGCCATCAACTTCTTTATCGTCTCGAATCATTATGGGGGTACCTACACATATAACATAATCGCGCTGCGTATTAAATCCAAGTCAAAACCAAAACGACACGCTAAAGGACTATAGGTTAGAACCAATAGACCAAGCTTTCAAAACCACCAAACAACTCTCGATATTGTCGTACAAACGTCAAGTGATCGAGGTAAAAGACAGATACTAAAATCCAGAATTCAAAATACGAGAAACGAAACCACGAATCAAAATAGCAACTCTTTAAAATGGTCCCAGATTTTACCCTAGGTCAAATTAGTCAATTTTGCACATGCCAAGGGTCTAGTTTACAGGAGATGGAGCTATAGACCAAACACGAACCAGTTCCAACCTACTCTGGCCGTAAATTGCAGCCAGAATGATTAAATCCGCGGCCAAAGAATGGAGTCAGGGGCTGGGGTCTTAGGGTTAGCTTCCTGGGTTCCTGCATGTATCACTGTGTATGCTAAATAATTTTCAGAGGCTCCGGGTGATAGCAGATTTCATTATACACTCACAGAATCCACAATTCTTCTGATATCGGGTTTCTAAATTCGCTAATAGGGGTTCTAGTCTCTGGTTTAGGTCTCCAATCAATCACCACAGGGGTTGTATAATCTCTACTAACCTTAATTTCACCTTTGGGTTCAACTAAAACCCTAATCCTCAACTCAAAGTTTTCAAAGTTCCCAAAACCACACAGTATCGGTTCTAATTTAACATGGATGCGAAAGGAATGGAAATTCTACACTAATGATGGAATAATTACCTCATTTTGCACTCGTGAATCCCCTAGGGAACCAAAATCAAATTTTTCTTGGTCCATAGTATAGCTTGTGCAAAAAATTTGTGAAGAGGAGATGGGGTTTTAATGGGTTTATTGTGAAGGATTGTGATAAGGTAGAGAGGCAAATGGAAAGAGGGCAGCAGCAGCAGCAATGAGTGAGGGAGAGGAGAGAAAATGATGAAGAAATAAAGTAGGAATGAGAGCTTGGTCTAAGGTTTGACCCCTCACCCTTTCACTCTCTCTCATGCCCATCCCTCCATTCTTTATTCCATTTTCTTTTGTTTTATTTTCCTTTTCTTTTCTCTTCTCACAAAACCAAAGCCATGAATGAAAAATGAAGAGAAAGCATGTAGGAAAATGTAATACAAGTGTAAAAATGATATGGTGCATGTTTTGCACAAAACAAGTTTAATGCGCGATTAGCGATATTTAATCGCGATTAGCAGTAAATAGTGTATAATTAATCATAAAAACTTATAATTTTCATAATTCACATAAAACACCCTCTTTTTAATAATTTCCATAATCTTCCAAATTTTTCCCAATTTTATCGGTATTTAATTATACCTCCCTATTAAAATATTCAATATAATATTATTTAATTATAAAAATTCCCAAAAATAGTATTTTATTTTTTTAAAATGTTACAATCTTCCCCCTTAAAGAAATTCGGTTCCCGAATTTAAATTTAAACCCCTCAATACTAAAACATTTCAGTAAAAGACTAAGCCGTCGGGGTCCCGAAACCATCAATACATAAAACATGTCGTAGCGCAATGCGTGCGCATGAACAATGAGCAGATAACTCAAAAACCATACTCCGTCAAACATCCCGCAATCATCGGAGTCATGGTGAAGACACAAATGTCAAGCTAAAACGAAACCAATATGATATACATCAAAACTATACATGTAAATATCTAAAGGAATTGCATGCCAAGCCTTTCATGTTGCTGTGCGATGCGCGTATCGCGGCATAGTGGCGGACGTCTATTGTAAGAAAATAACTATATATATACTTATCCTTTGTTTAATATATACATCCCGCCGTTTTCGAAAATAATTTATAAGGGTTTCCTTTATAAAATGTTTCGTGTCATCTCAGACATGTAGGTAAATACCGAGGCTATAGCTCCCTTTTTTTGGAAACCCTTCGATAACTATCAATGCATGCAAATATACCCAGGTACTGTCCTCTGACTAGTCCTTCTCAGCTACTATATCAAGTAGTAAATATCATAAAAACGTACTGCTCCAAAAATCAATCCCCAAATGTGCATATGAATGCTACGTGCATCTGGGGTGCACTGAAATCAAAATCCATCAATATGACATACATGTGCACAGAAATAACATCTAAGTGCAATGGGTATGCACGAAACACCTGTCAGAAGCAACGGTGTGCCAGACGACAATATCAGGTGCATCTGATATGCTCGAAGAATCCCGATTTAGTGCATCTGGTGTGCACCAAAATCGCATCTTATAACATGCGCCCAACATGCGCGAAAATCCAAATTAGGTGCATCCATCATGCACGACTAAAATATAAATCATGTGCATCCAACATGCACGAAATCACGAAATCCAATATCAAGTGCCGAACATGCGCAAAATCCAATCCAAGCACGCCAAATATGCGCAAGAATCCAAATCAAATGCACAGAGTGCACGAAATCAACATCACTATCAGAATCGAAATCGACGGTATACAATAAAGCTCGATCCAAATCAGGTATACCGCGGTATATAATCTCACAACCATGTGCATCAGCATGCACACATCAAATCAAAACACTAAAAGTGCATGAAAAGTATGCCGAAAGCATAAGTCAAATCACATGCATGCCCTAAGTATGAAATCAAAATCAATGTCTCAAATGACATCAAAATGAAGTCAGGTGCAACTGTGGTGCACAATTATGTATCAATGCACTGCAAGCATATGTGAACTCTACCGAGTGCAAAAACCAAATCGTGTGCATACCATATGCACAAAATCAACCCAACTGTATGAAATCCATGAAATCATATACATGTGGAGCCAAGGCACAAAACAATATCAAGTGCAATAACTATGCACAAATCATAAATCAACACAATGGTGTATAAAGCATATCTCAAGTGTAATAACTATGCACAAAATATAAATACTCAGTAGGTGCAACCATGGTGCACGAAAAAAATATCATGGAACTTAGTCATCAAGACTAAATCATGCGAATAGATCGCCCAAAATACCGAAATCCAGGATGACAGATACGTGATAATCGAATCACCAAATCACAAATCATAAATACGGCCGTTGATATTTCCTCCTTTAAAGTCGAGAAGGTGTCGACGCATCCAAAGCTAGCAGAGCAAGATATCTACTTGCCTACTGTTCGTGTCCTGGCGTCTGGTGTCTTTAGTCTCTCGTCTCTCACTGCGAATTGCTAGATATATAGCTCCTCGGCTCAACGGCCCAATGTGGAATGACGACGGAAAAAATCCCGCTCTGGCACATCCTCTAAAGATCTCTGGCCAACTATCACGTCGACAATGCCGAACTATGGCCTACTGGGTGTGCGTAATATGACCGATCCTAGGTCCAAATCTTCTCGTATAGTATTCCAGAAAGGTCCTGTCGAGGTCTCTCTCAATCTCGTTTCTGCCGAACTGTCCGGAGGTTATCACCCTTTTCTATATCTGTTTCTTGTTCCGGAACGGCTGCATACTCATCGCGACTCCTTCTGGAAGGTATATCCATATACAACGCCTCTGCATGCGTATCTCATCTCTGATGTCAGCAGAGTGGAACGTCATCTCATCAAGATCTCGTACGAAACTCTTACTCCACTTTTCTCTGCTGTCGACTGCTTCAGACTCGTCTCATCGTGGCTGCATGGACTGTGCTCCGACGGCTAAACTCGTATCTGGAGTCTCCAAAGAAATGCATCCCATCACATTCTGGCTGGCCTCTAGCAGTAGTCTGATCCTGTGGTGCTGATCTGCACGTTCGAGAAATCTCGTAAAAGCGATCCATCAAACGCTCCTGGCGTGAAAACACAATAAAACGACGCCTCTATGTAATCGTATGTCCTTGGAATCACGCCCTGGTCAGTCCTCGTCCGTTACGAGCTCATGCTGACGCAACTCTAGCCGTAGCTCTCTCTTCCCGTACAATCGTGGCAGCAAAACCATAACCCGATATCGATGAGGATAGATCATAGGAATGAATATAATACTGTGCAAGAAAATGTACATCCTAAGGCTCCTTAAGCGGAGTGACGTATCTTAAGTATGCCGCGGAACATACACATGGTACATCACTCACCTTAAGTCACCTACTCCATCAACCAAGGTCAACCTATGTAACAAAAGTCTGGGTGTAATACCCCCTCGACTAAGTCTATGTTCCGTAAGGTCAAACCTAAGTTCCGAATATATATAAACGCTCTAGGCTCCGCATAGTCAAACTTATACTCGAACCAAGGTTAACCTAGTGCTATGATACCAACTTTGTCACGATCCGAAATGGCACGTGACTAGCCTTTGAATCATATGAAGTCTATAGGACCCCATCTAATTCAAGTAAGCCAAAATACCAGAAATCTAAAACCATTTTAAATAATAAATAAAGGAAAACTTGTTTAAAAGCAAGTGGTTTTAATAGCATAAGCCGAATTATGCGTTTTTAAAATATCAAGTCATTTCTGAAAATTTCGGCAGAGTTTCCTTTGTAAATACTGGCCCCAAATGGGGTACAACCTGATAAATATATACATGAATGATAAAAGGCAGCCCCAAGCAGGAGCTAGCTCTTCGTCAATCGACGATCACAACTACGCAAGCAATATAATATACAACGCCGAAGGGCGAGAATTAAACTCAAAAGGAAACTCAAAATCATCAAGAAAACCATAGTAATAGAACGCGCGACTCTAAGGTCGAAAGAATATACAACTGGTCTCTAAGTATGAATCAATATACAGGTCTAGTTGATGGAATTTTACTAGATACAACTGAAAATAAATAAGTACAATGGTGGTCACGATGCAAGTGAACCCACCTATCAAAGCAATCACCCGGAGTGAAGTTATGTGCCAACAAAGCCGCCAAGGAAAAACCTGTACGGTAAAACCTGCAAGAAACTATGGCAGAACGGGGTGAGTTGCCAACTCGTGAGTAGAAAACATCACAGAGCAGAAATCGTATGTATGACTCAATTCTAGGTCAATACGATCAGTAATAATATATATCCTCAATATGATAAAGTTTGAAGCATGGTAAGGTGGCAAGGGTAAACATCTATACCAAGTGTAATACCAAGTGCCCGTGTCAGTGCCTCAGGTAGCAACATATCATAAACATAAGGTATCATCAATGAAATCAGTGTCAGCTATAGCATGAAGTCTATGAGTATGTGGATATCATCCAACTACGTAATCAATGCCTGTATACATATGGATCTCGTCCACGGTCAACCAATGACACAGCAACATCATGCATGTAAAAGTCATAAAAGCATATGCATGAAAGTATGAGGATATAAATCAACATGTGTCTCTCGCGACACATCAAAAATCATGGAACCTGAGTGTCCAATATCGACACTCGAAAACATCATGAAACCCGTGCCCAGCATCGGCACGTAAATCCTCATATATCGGGCTCCGTCAGTCCGGATCGGCCCACGGGCTCCGTCAGTCCGGATCGGCCCATATCATCTCTCGACTCCGGTCGGCATCCTCCGGATATCCACCGAGCCCAAATACTATCACCGATAGGTAGTGGTCCCTCTGGCAGGCTCATCGTCATCCATACGAAATCTCTCTCTCGCCCCGGGGTACCATACTGGGTCCACCATGTACCCGCAAACGGAATCATCCGCCTCCTCGAATCGGGTTTCATATATCACACGTCTCAGAACCGAGAAAACGCATGGTGGACGCACTGAAATATCATATCAAGAGAAACCGGGTTTTTAAAATAGTATATACTTTTTTTTGAAATACCCACGGTTCTCAAATCCAGAAATATCATGGAAACAACATATCTCAATGCGTATAATCATATAGCATGATGTATGCGACATATAACCGAAATGTAAGCATATCCGTATATCATGCAACATGGAACAGTAATATGCACATATCGAGGGAAAACCGCTCTTTTAAAAAGAATCCAGTTTTAAAATATGTCTTGCGGTTCCTAAATCTCCAAAATCAAGCCAAAATCATCTATGTATGTGCAAATACGTATGTATGCAAGTATGGGTGTGCAATATGTGTGTACGCAAGTATGGGTGTACAATATGTCTGTACGCAAGTATGAGTGTACAATATGCCTGTGCGCCAATATGGATGTACAAGTAGGTATATACGCAAGTATGAGTGTACAATATGCATGTGTGCCAGTATGCCATACAAGGAGTCATATCTGATGCAACAATCCTACTGTATAGTGACATGGCAATTATCGATGATGAAGTGTGTGAACTGACAAGCAGGTGTACGTGGAATATACACATCATCGATAATGGTGCTGGTGTCCTGACAGCATGGGTTTAATATAACAATAACACATTTAAAAATGCAATGCGATGCGAATAGCAAGAATATGCGGAAATTGAATAATAAACGCAACAGTAAAGAATCTACATCAATATATATATATGTCATACAGTTTTGCCATTTGAAATAACACGAATCGTGGTGTTTAGAAAAATAAGGGCTACGGTGTTTTTAGGAAAAGATGCGTCTTTTGAAAATATCCGTAGAATCCCTTGGCCTGCCTTTAAAATACTCACGATTCGTTAGTTTTGAAATATGTATGACTCGGGTCTAGTCTAACATCTACTAACTAAACTACAGATCTAACTAACAAGCTAATCGAAAGGATATGGAAACCACATAAATCTGAGTCGATATATATATATATATATATATATATATATATATATATAATAGTCGGTGATCCCGCCTCAATAGTATCACATATGATACAATAAATAGCATGACAACCTCGAGTCAAGAATGCGGATCAATCATCAATATATAGCTCGTACGTAAATCCGTCGTACGGCATCCCAATCTAGGTACGGGTCAAATATCACATTCATCTCATCATTTATCTGGTATCCATATCATCATATCTCATGAACTGGGGTACTGATCTAAGTCTAGTACAAACTGATACCATATGCATATATATGCGTATATGTAAACACACGCCTAAAGGCCTGTTAAAATCTCATGTCGTATCTCCTAATACGAACCACATCATATCACCGATCTCGTGGCACCATGCCCAATCTCCTCGACTCATCTCCAAATACCATAACAATCCTCATCATCCATGAGTAAGTATACGTATATATATATATATATAGTCCCATACCTATCTGTGTATATATATATACATATCCCCAAAAACGCACAAGTAAAATAAAGTAAGCATGTGTGCGCGTGCGTGTGGGTGTAAACCTTATTCTAAGGTCCGCGACTAACTAACTAATGACGCTATGATCCAATTATACTAAAATAATCCACGACTCCCAAAGTCTATCTAGATAATCATAATCTTATATAATATATCCATATAATATGTACCATACACTACACTACGAACTGCGGGGGTGCTATACGCCATCCACCCGACTTCCCCCATATATATAATCTACTCACATGATCTTGCTTGCCGATGTCGATGTCGCCAACATCTTCTTTATCGTCTCGAATCATCGTGGGGGTATCTACACATATAACACAATCGCGCTGCGTATTAAAATCCAAGTCAAAACCAAAACGACACGCTAAAGGACTATAGGTTAGAACCAATGGACCAAGCTTTCAAAACCACTAAACAACCCTCGATATCGTCGTACAAACGTCAAGTGATCGAGGTAAAACACGGATACTAGAATCCAGAATTCAAAATACGAGAAACGAAACCCCGAATCAAAATAACAACCCTTTAAAATGGTCCCAGATTTTACCCTAGGTCAAATTAGTCAATTTTGCACATGCCAAGGGTCTAGTTTATAGGAGATGGAGCTACAGACCAAACACGAACCAGTTCCAGCCTACTCTGGCCGTAAATTGCAGCCAGAATGATTAAATCTGTGGCCAAAGAATGGTGTCAGGGGCTGGGGTCTTGGGGTTAGCTTCCTGGGTGCCTGCATGTATCTTTGTGTATGCTAAATAATTTTCAGCGGCTCCGGGTGATAGTAGATATCATTATACACTCACAGAATACACAATTCTTCCGATATCGGGTTTCTAAATTTGCTAATAGGGGTTCTAGTCTATGGTTTCGGTCTCCAATCAATCACCACAAGGGTTGTATAGCATCTACTAACCTTAATTTCACCTATAGGTTCAACTAAAACCCTAATCCTCAACTCAAAGTTCAAAGTTCCCAAAACCACACAGCATCGGTTCTAATTTAACATGGATGCTAAAGGAATGGAAATTCTACACTAATGATGGAATAATTAACTCATTTTGCACTCATGAATCCCCTAAGGCACCAAAATCAAATTTTTCTTGGTCCATAGTGTAGCTTGTGCACAAAATTTGTGAAGAGGAGATGGGGTTTTAATGGGTTTATTGTGATGGATTGTGAGGAGGTAGAGAGGCAAAGGAAGAGAGGGAAGCAGCAGCAGCAATGAGTGAGGGAGAGGAGAGAAAATGATGAAGAAATGAAGTAGGAATGGGAGCTTGGTCCAAGGTTTGACGCCTCACCATCTCAGTCTCTCTCATGCCCATCCCTGCATTCTTTATTCCATTTTCTTTTGTTTTCTTTTCCTTTTCTTTTCTCCTCTCACAAAACCTAATCCATGAATGAAAAATGAAGAGAAAGCATGTAGGAAAATGTAACACAAGTGTAAAAATGATATGGTGTATGTTTTGCACAAAACAGCTTAATGCGCTATTAGCGATATTTAATCGCAATTAGCACTAAATAGTGTATAATTAATCATAAAAAATTATAATTTGCATAATTCACATAAAACACCATCTTTTTAATAATTTCCATAATCTTCCAAATTTTTCCCAATTTTATTGGTATTTAATTATACCGCCCTATTAAAATATTCAATATAATATTATTTAATTATAAAAATTCCCAAAAATAATAATTTATTTTTTTGAAATGTTACATTACCTCGTCAAAGGAGCGATCGAGAGCAACATCTTGTAACCTCGAATTGAGTGAATGTGTAATAAGTCGTCGATTTAATAAAGGTGATAATTATTTAATTCTTGCTTTCTTTATATTCTTGCACTATGAAATTTCTAGATCTTGAATCTTTTATTTTCATGATATTTGAGTAAATCTCCGCTTGTTACGGAATCGAGAGATTTGGTAGATCCAGTGATGATAAAATCCTAATACTAATCCTAAATCTTATGAGATTTGTGAACTTTAGGAAAAAGAATCATCAATGACCTAATTTGAATCGAGATCACATTCTTGATAATTTCATTGCAAATTAGGGATCAAATGATTGATGAATCTCTTTACTAGAGACTAGATCCGAATGATGATCAATGAAAGACAAGGGATAGAGAAGGAGAAACCCTAGTTTCTTCAATAGATCCCTAATCTTCATTCATCGCCATCGATCTAGCTACAAATTATCCATAGATAAGATTAGTCATTATTAGATTCATCATTGCTACCAATTTGATCGATTCCTACAAGCCATTCTATAAGTATTGATAACTAAATTGATTGGGACATTTCTTGATTCTTGATTCTAGATTTTTAGTTTCTTTATGTTTCTTGAAATTAAAATTCACAAATCTTTAATCAATTTTCTTGCATTTTCTTTTATCTTTTCATTTCGACTCATCTAAAATAAGATCGATCAAAACACACATCTCAGTGGACGATCCGTATTCATTAACGCGCTACATCGACACCGTTAATTGATTGCTGTATAAATTTCTTTGGTTGTGAAATATTTCCAAATACACACGAAGATATGATCAATCATAATGCGCACACTACCTTCCAGCGGTGTATGATGAGAATCTTCTCAGACATGGTGGAAAAATTCTTGGAGATCTTTATGGATGATTTCTCCATTTTCGGCGATTTCTTTGATGAGTATTTGCTGCATCTCGACGCTGTCCTTACCCGGTGTAAGGATAAGAACCTCACTTTAAACTGGGAGAAGTGCCACTTCATGGTACGCGAAGGTATATTCCTAGGACATATCATCTCACAAAATGGCATTGAGGTAGATAAAGAAAAGATTGAAGTCATTTCCAATCTCCCTCCTTCCAGATGCGTCAGAGACATCCGAGCCTTCCTTGGCCATGCCGGTTTCTATAGACGGTTCATCAGGGACTTTAGCAAGATTGCTAGGCCCTTGACTCTTTTGCTAGCCAAAGACACGACATTCGACTTCAACTCGAGCTGTGTGACTGCGTTTGAGTCATTAAAAAGCTCACTCACTTCTTCTCCCGTTCTCTCTTATCTTTACTGGACGTATCCATTTAAGATTATGTGCGATGCATCCGACTTTTCCAACTGTGCTGTCCTTCGACAGCACATCGATAAGATGCCGCACGTAATCTATTATGCTAGCCGAACCCTGAACAATGCCCAACTGAATTACACAACAACCGAGAAAGAATTCTTAGCTGTTGTGTTTGCTTTAGAAAAGTTCAGACCTTACTTGATTGGCTCTCCAGTCATCGTCTACACGGACCATTCAGCTCTTCGCCATCTTTTTGCAAAAAAGGACGCAAAATCTCGGCTGATACGTTGGATCCTCTTGCTTCAAGAGTTTGACCTTTTCATCAAGGACAAAAGAGGATATGGAAACGTAGTCGCCGACCATCATTCACGACTCCCTTCTTCGCCGACGTGTCAACTTCCGATCAAAGACGTTTTCCCTGATGAACAACTCTTGACAGTATCATGCGAACCCTGGTTCGTAGATATTGTGAACTATTTGGCCACAGGATTACTACCGAATGAATGGTCAAGTCAGGACAGACTTCGCTTCTTATCCCAAGTAAAACTCTTTTACTAGGACGAACCCTATCTGTTCAAGTACTGTCCCGACCAGATTATTCGTCGGTGTGTGCTTGATAATGAGTTCAAGAGTGTGTTGTCATTTTGCCACGATCAAGCGTGTGGCGGGCATTTTGGCCCCAGAAGGACAACCAAGAAGATCTAGAAGTGTGGTTTCTACTGGCCACAACTCTTCAAAGACGCTCATGATTACTGCAAGAGTTGCTCCCGGTGCCAACACTTGGGCCGGATATCCAGGAGAAACGAAATGCCGCTTAAACCAATCTTGGTTGTCGAGATTTTCGATGCTTGGGGTATTGAGTTCATGGGGCCGTTTACCAGCTCTTTTGGGAACCTGTATATTCTTCTAGCTGTTGATTACGTCTCTAAATGGGTCGAGGCAATGCCCGGCCGGACTAATGACAACAAGGTTGTCGTTAGATTCCTTAAGGAAAACATCTTTTCCCGGTTTGGACACCCCCGCTCGATCATTAGTGACAGTGGAACACATTTCTGTAATAGGACTTTCGAGGCCTTGATGTGGAAATATTCCATTAATCATAAGCTATCCACGCCCTACCACCCCCAAACATGTGGGCAAGACGAAGTGTCTAATCGGCAAATCAAACAGATTTTGGAGAAGACGGTTTCCAAGAACCGTAAGGATTGGTCTTTAAAACTCACTGATGCCCTTTGGGCATTTCGAACTACTTATAAGACTAATCTTGGCATGTCTCCTTATCGGCTTGTTTATGGGAAGTCTTGCCACCTTCCAGTGGAAATTGAGCATCGTGCATTTTGGGCGATAAAGGACCTGAATCTATCTCTCGAAGATGCGGTCAGCTATCGGAAGCTGCAGCCGAACGAATTGAACGAGCTTCGGGATGAAGCTTACGACAACGTGGTTATTGTAAAGAACCGAACGAAGATGTTTCACAATAAACACCTTACGCGCAAAACTTTCACACCTGGTCAACAGGTACTTCTTTACGACACCCGATTACATTTCCATCCCGGTAAGCTCAGATCTCGCTGGAAAGGACCATTTTTTGTGCTGACTGTATACCCGCACGGCATTGTGGATTTGGAGAATCTAAAGGACGGTTCGTTTTATAGGTTTCCTAGGCACTCATACAAGGGTTCATAAGGCATCAACCATGCCCGAATAAAAATTTAGATGTGCCGAACAACCCAAAGCCGGGATCTTTGCTAGATTATTAGGGTTTAACATGCAAGTAAACATCTTTACAACTAAGTGTGAGGGATTACAACCTTTGTAGTCCACTCCTTCGCTTCATAAGCTCCGAGTAGAATTCCCTTCGCCGTGATCCACGATCTCCCGGACTCAAGATAGGCTCCACAACTCGAACGATCTATGCTAGCTTGTAGTCTTCCTTTTCTCCGATGATCTACCTCGAAGTTTCTATAACTCAAGCTCTCTCTCTCTCTCTAATGAGGTGACCACCCTAATCTAATTGGCTAGATTATATGAGATGATGGAGTAGTATTTATGCTTTCTTGTTATATCAAATTCTCACATGAAAACATCACAAAAGGAAAACCTAGTAAGCTTTCTCAAAGCTCAAGGTTGAAGATGAAGATGAAAAATGAGTTAAACCTTTTGTGATGAATAATGAAATGAATATATGATTATAATGGAACCATGGTTAAGGATGACAAGGATAACCCTTGTATAGAATTAACTAGGGCTAGGGTTTGGTTGGGTTAAAGAATGAGTCATAAGAAAATATCAACCATAATATCTAACTCATGACAAAAGAAATTCCTTCTAGAAGGTGCAAGAAGAAACTAACCCAAATCAAACCCTAACCTTGTTTAATCTCCACTAAACATGTTTCATCATTAATCATATCATGTTACAATAATATATATCACATATATATTATATATTTGTAGCAAAATAAAATAATACAATTAACATATATCGTATATACATCAATGTATTACCCGGGGAGAAAATGAAATAATAAAGCGAGCCAATATTACATAATGTAATACAATATATCATATATATTATTATACATTAAATTATCAAATCAACACTTGATCCGACAATCCAGCTATATCGAATACAACCGACTAATATATCATGTACCGATTCATCGAATCAACACTTGATCCGATGAGCCGGTTCATATCTAAATATCGCGAGAATATAATACGGTATCTCATATCGCATTATCCTCGGTCGTGCACATATCACATATGTGCCCCTACTCCGTTTTTCCTGAGTCAAGAAGCCTCTGTGTAGGACTCTAAAGAATCGTCAATACGCCGGTAGAAGGTGATGATCATATCAAACACCCACAAGCTGCAAGCGGTCAGCTAAACGTAACAGCCACCCAGGTATTGAGCGATAAGAAGATCAACAAGCTACCTGTACATTCTCCTGTGAATCCAATCAGTAACACTCCCGTACAGTCCGGTCACTTCGTCTGATATGTTGCATATCTATTCTAGGGGTGGTATACGTCAGACCCCAGTAACTGATAAGTCGTGTCGATGTGAGGCTCATAACGGGTCGAGAAACTACTGGTAACACTTATCAGTAAATCTCTATATCAGCCCTGGCCAGGGACTTCCAGTTATAGCCAATCGAACACAGCACAACATCAACTCCCTATACCAGGAGAGATGAATCCCCTCCTATCGCTCATTGCCTCCATGTGATTCGGGACTGCACCCAAAAGCCACCGTTTTGCACGCCCTCTTGGATGTGGTAAGGTGGGAATCAAAGCACGGTGGGAATCACACAAGACTCTATGACGATCTCGGGTCTACAGACTACCCTGTACCTGTGTCACCGGAGAACTGCCATCTGACGAGTGGTATATCACCATCTGGGAGTTCTCGGCGAGTCCGTACAGTATACCCAGTCTCCACTGAGCACCCGTACACCATCCTTGATGTCAAAACACCGATGGATATGGGATCATCCATCGCCCATCATATGGGTCAAGATGCATATACTCTAGTCTACTCTGGTGTATCGATGCCCTGTATCGATATACCCTCGACTAGGAACAGTTATAGGATGTACTCATCGACTACTGTGGCCCCACTAGTATGATCTCATCATAGTCCCAGTAGTCGAGTACAGATCCTAAGGGCTTTATCAACATGTGAGAGTAATACAGTAAACTAATATAAGTCAACATGTTAAGATAAAGGAAAACCAAATAGCATACTATCATGACGAGCAAGAAAGTCCTCTCTATATATATCCAAGCATCCATTATAATATACATCATATGTACAACAATGGCCTCTAGGGCATATACATAACTAACACGTTTTTCAAAATAAACGGACACAAACTGAAACCGTACCTTAGCGCTGAACCATCAGAGGAGCTCCTGGTCTTGCATGAGCCGGTTTACCCTGCATAATCTTCCTCTGTCTACCACCAAACTTATGTTATCCAGCTAAAAACAGTGGACACTATTTCGAATAAGTTTGGGGGTATCCATATACTATTTTTGTATATATACATGGATATTCTTGTCCGGTGCATATCCATTTTTGACGAGCACTCTTGTCCGGTGATGCTCATTTCATTTCATAAAAAAATTGTTTATATCTAACCGACGATTTTAACCCTTCACGAATTTTGCCTTCTTGATGTACAAAGACAGTGAGGGCACTGTCCAGTTTAAGTTTGGGGGTACACTCGGTACGCATTTCTAACCTTCGCATTCATATGTATATTTTGCATCTGCATCATAAAAATCGGAAAATTTTCTAAAAACATAAAAAATTAGTCGTTAAGTTAGCTAGTGGGAGAACTAAGATTCAATATTTCGACAGTTTTGCTTGATAAGATAGGAACAACTAAATCCTATTTTTAGATTTTGAAAACCTGAAAGATAACCCTCCTTTGATGTTAACTATAGCTAATATACGTCTTTACATCACACTACACGTGTCGTGAGTTTTGAAAATTAGATGACAAGTCTATTATGTCTGAAAACTTTTAATTGATAAACTATTTTCTGAGAATCAAATAGGTTTGTTCTGAAATAAGCACTATCAATAATAGTTTAGAAAGTGAAGCGGATATGAAGGGATGTTATTGATGCCTTAATTGGAACTAATTCTGAAGAATAACCCATCTGGAACTTGATTGGAGTGATTACACACCTAACCCACTAAACACGTCTTTTATCCCAAAAAAAATAATTGAACTACCGAGTTAAAAGTTCGCTAAGAAACCTAGAAAGTCCAAATTAAAACAAAGTCAAGCAAGTGTTCTCTCCGAGTTAAAATTCCTAATGGTTCTTTGTGTGAGAATAATCTTGACAAAAGACAGGATTTTTATAAAAAAATATTTTTAACAGAGATATGAAGGTTTTATCCTATGATGAAGACTTTTGCACGTTCACAGCGGTGTGTCTGAAATGAAAACAAGAAAAAGGTGGAGTGAAAAATAAGACATAGTTTCCTGTTAAGGAAGATAGAAATTCTGAATTTGAAACCTAACTGGAAAACGAAACTTGAGATGTACTTAACTCTTTATAGAACTTGCGTGATCCTTTTTAAATTTTATCTGGGCTTTATTTTGTGACATGACGACTTTAATCGACCCTTTTGAAACTTAACGACACTATTTGAACTGCACGTAAAGACATATAGATTCTTAAGTTAAATAAAAATCGAGGTGTGAAAAATAAAGGTTCGATAGCTTTAACTTTAGGATAATAGAATTGCTAGCTTTAAAACAAAACCTTAGGGTTAGAATCATAGTTATTTCGCAAAACTAGCTTGACGGGATTTTGTGGGTGAAATCCGCTGAAAACGCTCAGGAGACAACACTCCTCCTACTAGGGACACCTAGAGGTTTAACGGATTTTTGCACGAGCTCAGTGCAATCACGTTCCCTGGGAAAGTGAGGTCAGGATTCTTTTCTTTTCGTTTTGCTCGGGACGAGCAACAGATAAGTTTGGGGGTATTTGTTCATACCAGAATATTGCATTTTAATACCGCTCATTCATTATCCATTTTTTGTATATATCGGTATTATTAACCAGTGTCTGTTCAGTATTATAGATTACAGGTATCCATGACAAAATACTGGAAATACGCTTAAAATCATGGATATATCATTTGTGAGCCGACACTGCAACCAGAACCGCAAACCGACCGATACTTCATGAGTTTCTTTTTGCAACATTTATGTGTACACACTTTTTAGCCAAATGGTCCAACACATACAAGTGTGTACAACTAGCTTGTTGGTTCATGAACCTAGTGAAGAGGGCTGCCCATGGCATGATGACTTGGTGCAAGTTGGCATGAGTGTGATGTGCATTTAATGCAAAAAGAGTTGATGTGATTTGAAGCTACAAGTTCCCTCCAAAATACCTGAGCGCATCCAAGGCCTTTACAGACAAATCAAACAACACCAGAATGATATTGGAGAGCATACAAGTCAACACACCAAGTTCGAGCCTAGGGGTTCGGATTATGGCCGAGCACATGCTCACCAAAACCGAGGTCGCCGGACCCCCTGCCTCCAATGGGCCCTAGTCTTCTATGGTCTCTCCATTGATACCACATCAGCTCATGTATATTGTTTGTTTAATTTTCTTTGGAGCCTATAAATACAGACCAGAGGCCAAAAGGGAGGGACTTACTTTTTGTTTAGCTTTGTTTTAGAATTCTTGTAATTTGTAAGCTTGCTTCTCTTTGTAATTCTTGAGCTCTTACCCCATTGTCTTGACCATGTAATTGATGTTGGGTTTTACGATCAAAGAATTCATTACTGCAATCAAGAACGGCGTCGCTTGGTAGCTAGCTGATGAGTACGGGTCGGTCCACAGGGATTTTGTGTATTCTCAATTTGTTCTAACGAGTTAATTCCAAACGGTGTTGAATTGATTATCGCTAAAAACTAAGTTGATCTAGACTAGGATTAAAATCTTGCTCGGGTTAGGTTTATGTTAAGTTTGGAAAGTCAATATTCCTCACCGCTTTCTATGCCCTATTTAAGATCTATGAGGTGTTATGATAATAATTAATAAAGTGGATTAGTACAATCGGGAAGAAACGATGTTTCTTTCTCTAGGTTCTTGTCCTTCCTTTCTTAATTCTTACCCTAACCTCCATGGAAAACATACGCAACCGGTCTTTTATACTACGGTATCACCGCTACCTCATGAGATAGGGTGCCGTAGGGAGCGGTGTGTGTATGTATGCATGGAGTCCTATAAAAATATGTGATGGGCAAGAAAGGGGTGAGAGATCTTCATCTCTCAAACCTTCCCTATTCCTAACCCTAACAAGTGAGGAACTACTCACTCATTAGGGAATTGAAAAACATGTTCTAAACTAATTAACTAGGGCAGATAATAAAAATTAACTAGGGCAGATAATAAAAGTTATACTAGGGCAGAAAGAAAATTAACTAGGGCAATAAAAAGAAAACTTACTCTAATTTTTATTTGATGTTCTCTTCAAACATTTACAGGAATTGAATTCTGAATTTTGATAAATACAATGAGGCACAAGAAGAGGCATACCTCAAAAAGAGGTTTAGGATTTCTATTTATAGAGCATAGAAACCCTAGGGTTACAATCGATTCACAACTGCATTTACAATTTTACCCTAAAGAAAAACCGAGTTAATGCACAGACGCACCAACACGCGCGACACGCGCCGACACGTGCGACGCACGGCCGCGGATCCGCGGCCAAAACCCATGTTTGGCCGCGGATCCGCGGCCATATGAAGGGCTTGATTGCTCAATATTCCTGGTTTGCTTCTTGTTGCATTCTGCTTCTGGTTTCTTCACTTGGTTTCTCAGATTGTCTTCTATATTTCTTCCAGATTTCCACAGTGAATAATGTCGTGGACTTTACCGTTTGCTCCGTGTCGTAGTCTTGAACCTTGCGTTGCCTTTGTGCTTTGTGAACTTGTCCATTGATCTTCATTTGTTCTTCAAACTGTAGGCATGATCAAGATTCTTTCATTTGTTGGTCGTAGTCTCACTTTTGTATCATCTTTTCATCATTTCAATGTTTTTGTTCCGAGAACCTGTAACCTGCAACTATGTAGCAGACATGGATCAAAAGCACCTGTTTATTTGTAAAATGACTAAGAATGGGGAATAAAATAATGTAAAATTATGATATGAACAAATACCCCCAAACTTATCTTTTGCTCGTCCTCGAGCAAAACTAGTTTTATTCTCGAAAAAGACCTAACCTCACATTTGCAGGGAAACGCGATTGCACTGAGCTCGTGCAACAAGCCGTTAAACCTCTAGGTGTCCCTAGTAGGAGGAGTGTTGTCTCCTGAGGGTTTTCAGCGGATACTACCCACAAAATCCTATCAATTCGGCCCATTGACTTTTATTCTCCAATTAGGTTTTCTAACAAGAAACTCTATTATCTTCAACTCAGAAATTATCAACCCGTATTTTTCACTCTTCCTTATTATTTAACTTAAGATCATATATATTCTTGTAAATTTATTTAGCTTTTATCTTCTTTTGAGTTTTCCTTCTAGGGTTCTATATCAACTTAGGAATTTTTATCATTTCTATTAAAGATACAAGTCCTATTTTTCATTCCTATCTCTCATCCAAACCCCAATCATATACCACTACATGTGTGTATGTATCACCTCTACACTTGGAAATTCAAATCAAGCTATTATACTCTTGTCCATTGTCCAAAGTACTTTTAATTGGTGAATTTTTTGATGATATTGCTCACACATTCTTCATGCGACCGTTAATACTTCTTGAGGTACTAACGACCGATTACAAAATGTGTTTACACATTAAGGCGTAATTTCTAGTCTTGTAACAGCTAAGGCTTTTAGCAGTGACTCCCAAACCAGTTGGTCTAAGGCATTAGGTAATAAAGCACCCTCGCTAAATATTTTTTTTTATTTATGCAGCCTTAAGTAATTACAAAAAACCAGTGTTCATTTTTTTCTTCTCTTTATTCACACTTGTATTTTTTTATTTTATTTTCCTTCATACTAAGGACTTTAGACAAGAGCATTTCAAGGTCTCTTCTACTATTCCAAGTTTCAAGATTCGTGTTTTTGAAAATTGTAGGGTATATATTTTTAGAATTTAGACTTAAGCTTAGGAATTATTTTTCAAACTTATACTTTAATAAAAATATCAATACTTTTCCCTTGTTTTAACTTAGCCCAAGAAGTCAACTCGAAATTTTTCTATTTCTAAATAAACTACAAGACATATACTTTCTACCGTTAAATTTTAAGAAAGGTTATTTTTAGGGTTTTTAATTTACTAAGTCTAAGATCTAGTTGTTCCTAGCTAGTTAACATTTTTGTTGAACTTAAGAAAATTATGGCCAAAATTGAATGTTTCAATTTTTATAATTTTTCAAAAATTTTCAATTTTTATGGATTTTAAAATAAGTATGCAAATGCAAAAATATACAAATGAATGCGAAGGAAGAAAGCTTACCAAGCACACCCCCAAACTTAAACTTGACAGTGTCCTCACTGTTAGGCTACACCAAGAGGGTCAAAATGGCCGGTATTCCCTTCTTTATTTATTTATTTTTTATAATTTATTATTAACAGAAAAACAAAACAAAAAATATATATACAAAAAGGTCCCCCCCAAACTTAAGTGAAACAGTGTTTTCACCGTTTTAAGCGTTAAAGTTCAGAGTTAGGGAGGAAAAAATCAAACTATACAAGGCCTTAAACAGGCCAAAGGTTAGCACCAACCATTCAAAAATTTTATCGTTATAATGGTGGGGTTGGTGAAAGAATGGAGTGTAGAGAAAGGAGTTGAGAAACACACGAGACCGTATGGGAAGAAGGGTGGAATATGGTCTCGGTATATTCGGAGAAGAATGGCGGAAGAGAGAAAGAAGTGTAGTACGAACTTGAGGGTGTAAATCGAGTGAATAAATTAGCGCAAAATGTGATGACCGATGTGTTATAAGCGATTGTGCTAATTTATCAACCCGTCGAGAAATGGGGTCAAATCCTCAAGATTCGCAAGAAAACATGGGTACGTTGAACTTGGTAAACCATCCATTGAAAATGGAAGCGTGACGGATTCTTGTGCGGTCGAAACGATGGAAAGGACGAAGGGGAGTGATTTCTGGATAGTCTTATTCTCACCTAAGTAAACTGTCTCGAACTCGAAGGATTCCATCAATGGTTCGAAATGACTGTAAGCAACCGAGTCTGATGGTTCAACTAACTCATCTGAAAATTCAAAGGACTCAAACTCGGGCGGTGAGTCTTCAAAATCATCCGAAAAAGTGAAACACTCGTAATCGTTATCAGCTGTGAGAACTGTGTCAGATTGAAAGAGGAACACACTAGTGGCGTCCAAACTGCTGTGATCGAAAAAAAATTTTCAAGCTCACAGTCCTCCTGCGTGATCTTTTGCGTGGTCGGAACGATGGAAAGGAGGGAGGGTGATTTAGGAAGTATAACAGTTAAAGGTTCAGGAGGATGAATTGGAAAATCCGACACATCAAACAAAACTGGTTCATCCTCAATACTATCCTCAATACTCTCCTCAATACTATCCTCATAATTCTCCTCAAAAGTTATCTCATCCATGCAATTATCATCAAAACCAAGACGCATATGAAGTTCGGGAGAAACATTTAATGACCCGGGATGATGAATTGGAGAGAAAAATTCAGTCAAATTTGCGGGTTCATCATCCAAATTATTCCCTACATCAATATCCTCAATCAAGTGAAAATCAATTTTTTCGGACACCTCATCAAAAGCATGGATATTTATCAATTCAGGTTCTAGATTGGAGGTGTAGAGGTCGAAAGGATTGGTGATGGTTTTACTCGAAAGGGACCCTTCACAATCAGGTAAATCAAACACTACAAAATCGCACAACTCATTACACGTTTTATTTTTAACTGGTGAATCATTTGGGACACTTGTTTGAAAACCGGAGTTGTGGGATTCAATTGAGGATGGGTAGGTTTGATTTGGAAGTGTGTAGAACTCATTCTCACCACTCAAATTCTCACTCTGTCCAACCGCCTCATCATACATTGGAATTTTTGGAGCTAGTTGGAAACTAGCTACCGGGTCACTAGGTTGCATAAGGGCGGCAATGGACGCATCCAAATTCCTCATCTGTCGGTTTGTTGCTGCAATGTACGCTTCTAACGACTGTTCCAGACTAGACATGGGTTGTGAAGGGGTTTCAGTAAAAGATTCAAAATTGTTTGGATACGTGAAACTCCCAAATGGTTGTGTAGAAGCAATGTCTAGGGAAGATGTGAAAGTCGGGTAGGACTGGTAGGAATTGAATGGTTGGAAAGGAGTAGGATCAACATTTGGATAAAAAGGTGAATGGACTTGTTGATCCCAAGAACTGGAAGTGTTGAAAGGAGTGAAAGATCGGTTACGAGATTGTTCAATATGTTCAGCGATAGACACGGGTTTCGGAGTTACAACAGGACTCGAAAAAGGGGTATTGATTGAAAACGATTTCGGATTGTGTGTAGAGAAAATTGTAAGAAATCACAATCAAAAATATTTTGACCGCAATCAACTACGGTGTCGGATGTAGATCGTTAGCGAGTGCGGATCGTCCACAGGGAAAGTGTAATGGTTCGTGTTTCGAATTAGATGAATTGAAACTTTAAGGAAAAGAAAAGAAAACAATTCATGATTTGTAATTGCAATTCAAGAAAGAGAAAAAATAAAAATCAAGAAGTGGTAATTTGTGATGATTTTTCCAACCAAATATCAAGAATCGAAATGAGGCTCGTAGGAATCGATCGGATCTATAGATGTGATGTAATCTCACAATGACGTATTCTTATCCTTTGATGAATTGATACTAGATCGATGATGATCGATGAGAAATAGGGATTTCTAGTGAAACTAGGGTTTCATCATTTATCCCTTGTTCCTTCGTCGATATCATTCACATTCTAGCCTCTAGTAAATTCAAGAAACGATCGTAGATCCCTAATTTCGAGCGATAACAATCAAGAAAGCATCGCAACAAAACTAGGTCATTGATTCTTGAACTTGCTAGGGTTTACAAAACTCGTAGGACTCAAGAATAGTTTTCAGATTTGTTACATCATCATTCTATTGATCGTCTCGACTCCTCGACGAGCGGAGTTTTACTCAAACATCACAACAAGAACTACAATTACAAATTGAGATCGAATCATGATGCAAGAATTTAAAGAAAGCAAGATTAAAGAATTTGACCTTTTATTTATATCAACAATTTTATTACAATCGCTCAAGAACTACAAGAGGAAGAACTTGATCGTCGATTTGGCTTCGCTCGGCTCTGTGAGTCGCGGATCGGCTTGGATCACTTGCTCGATTGGAGATCGGCTCCGCTCCTAAAAGGTTGAAGGGCTTCTCGCTTGATTGGTACTCGGGATCTTGAATTTGGATTGGAATTAGGGTTAGGGTTTCGTACAAGTCTTGTCACTAGACTTGTGGAAGAAGATGAAGATAGATGTTGAAGAATTAATGAACAAGGAAGAACAACCTCTTTAACCCTAGATCTAGGCTCCTATTTATAGACCATCAAAACCCTAGATCTAGGCTTTCAATTTTGAATTTCCCTCCAAAAGTTTGTTGAGGAGATTTGAATTTCCCTCCAAAAGTTTGTTGAGGAGAAGCTTCTAGATGAAGTTTGTTAAGCCGAGCCTTCTAGATGTGCCACGTGGAGAATCGGGAGTCTTCTGGAAGCTTGGGAGGTTGCAATAGCCACGTGTATGAAATTTGAGAGCATGATGACATCATAGTGCCGCGGATCCGCGGCGCAAGCGCGCTCCCGCCGCGGAACCGCGGCGGCTTGTGGGCCTTGGGTCTTTATCTTTCTGGTACTTGGTTGGGATGATATTGGGGCCTTGTTTTGATATGTTGATTTTTAGTTTTCCCTCTAGAGTGCTACCAGATCTTAAATCTTGGAGTTGGCGCAATTTTGATCAGCTCTTTGATGATTTTGGCTTGGTCCCTGAAATCTCCTGCACAGATCTCAAAACAAGTGTTGCGCAATATAGGGATGATGCAATGCCATGATAAACATACAATTTCCTTCATAAATGTCGGTTTTAGAATATAACATATGTAATCTGATATTTCAGGACTGTTTTGCTAATATGTGCAATATGAATACCGAACACTTCTGGATGAGTGCAAAAGATAAGGAAATTGTCGTGTTAAAAATGCAGTATTTTCGACTGATCAAATTCCCCCAAACTTATTTTCGATCGTCTCGAGCGAAATGTTTTATTAAAAAAAAGAAGGAGAAAATAAAGAAAGAGAAAAACTAACTAGCACACTATCGTAGGCAACACGATTGTACTGAGCACGTGCAACAAGCCTTTAAACCTCTAGGTGTCCCTAGTAGGAGGAGTGTTGTCTCCTGAGGGTTTTCAGCGGATTGCACCCACAAAATCCAATAATAAAAGGAAGATCATGAATATTACATTTAATGACAAGAATTGTAAAAGAAAAGCTTTGAAAATTAGGTTTTCCAACTAAGTTAGCTTTTCGGTTGTCATGAGCCCTATCTTAATAGTCATGAAAAGATGTTAGAAATCACGTCATCCCTCAATAAAACATCGTCTTATTCTTCATTCCTATCTTTCTTCAAAACATCGATCATATAACCCTGCGTGTGTGTAAAGAAATCCCTACACCCGGAGAATTCAATTCAAGCTATCATACTCTTGCCCATCAGCCTCAGTACTTTTTAATTAATGAATATTTAGATAGAGTTGCTCACACACTTTCATGCGACCGTTAATACTTCTTGAGGTACTAACCGACCGATTACTCTTGTGCTTGCTTACTTGGTGTATTTTCCTCGTCTTGCACCACCTAAGGCATATCAGTGACTCCCAGACCAGTTGGCCTTAAGGCAATAGGTGAAGAGGCACCCTCGCTAAATATTTTTTTATTGCCCTTGGTGATAACAAAACCAGTGTCCATTTTTCTCACCACTTTATATTTTCTTCATTTTTTTTATTTCCTTCATACTTTTGGCTTTAAGACAAGAGAATTTCAAGGTATCCTCTACTATCCCAGGCTTTAAGACGTGTGTAAGTGCGAATAGCAGGGTATCAACGTTCAAAATGTTTGGCTTCCAGAATAGAAACTATTTTTCAGACTTATTTTTATCCTCAGATTAGTGACGTCCTTCATCTTACTAACCCTTGGGACAACTGTTGGGGTAAAAATTTCCACCCCGGTTGACCAAGTCAAAATCAAAGTCAACCCCAAGCCAAGTGGGCCCCTGCCCGGGTCGAGCCCGAACATGAAGCGGCCGGCCTCCCCCCATGCCAAGATAAAAATTTTGTAATAAATAATTTTGTTGTATTTCTTTTATTTTATTTTTTGGATAAATGTAAGAAAAATAGGAATAAAGCCAAATTTTTGTAAAGCCCATGGTTTATGTGCAAAAAGAAATGGCACATGAGCCATGGGATAGGCAAAATGCCATTTTTGTGAAGCCCAAGGGGCTATGTGTAAAGTGTATAGCCTATAAAGGCAAGGATAATGAAATATCCCAAAAAAACTTTTTCTCTCTCCAAAAAAAAAGTTTCAGATCTGAGATCTTTCTTCCTTCTTCAAGGTTCCAAGACCTTCTTCTTTCTTTTGAATTAAATTAAGAGTTTTACTCTTCCTTTTCAAAAACAAAATAGTTTTTCACCACGAAACCCACAAAGGGGAGCTTGGATCTGTCATCAGATCTCAAAAAAGAGAGAATTTGAGATCTCACATCTCTTGATCTTTAAGATCCAGCTAACAGGGGAGGAGGAAGAAGAACCCCTTCCATTAACCCGAAAAACACACTCAGGAGTCCAACTCCTCTCTGATTTCTCTTCCGAGAAATTTTTTTTAGGCTAAAAGCCTCTTTTTCTCGCCGGCGCTTAAGCGCAGAGCGCCCGCGTGCCGACACGTGGCGCGCTTGCGCTCCAGCGCTCAGCGCTCAAGCGCAAAGTGCCCATGTGCCGACACGTGGCGCGCTTGAGCGCAAGTCGCCCCCGTGCCAACACGTGGCGCTCTTGCGCTCCAGCGCAGATGCTCGAGTGCAAGTCGCCCACGTGGCGCGCTTGCGCTCAAGTGCCCAGCATCCGAGCGCAAAGCGCCCACGTGCCGACACGTGGCGCGTTGCGCTCCAGCACTCTGCGCTCGAGCGCAAAGAGCCCACGTGCCGACACGTGGCGCGCTTGCACTTAAGCGCCTAGGCGCTGGCCCCACGCATCCTTTGGATGTCTTTTTCCCCTTTATTTATATATACATGTATATATATACAAATGTACTCATACACATACTCCACGACACTGTCCCCCGTAAAAAAACTCTGCGTGGCTCCCGATATATTTAAACCCCCCCTCCAAAACAAAACACACGTATACTGCACATTGAGTTCGCATGACCAGTTTAACCCGTTAATCGGAGGTTCCCTCGCCCCAAAGGCGAGGGGTAATTAACGACAGCTTAGTCCGCGGCTGCCGGAGATTCGGATCCCCACAATCATTAAACCCCGGCCTACCCTAGGCAAAGGGAATCTGTAGTACGCCTGATAAGCGCGCGCGTATTCCCATCTCAATGGGGTGACGAAAAACACCCTACAGATTCTGGCACGCCCGGTGGGACCCATCTCTCCTCCATATTTTGGGTTAAACGTTCATGCGAACTCAATCAATATACATATCGATTGCCTATACTGAAATGATGTTTTTTTCATGCAGCAATCAACCTTCGACGACAATGTCTCCCCAGACGAATTCAGCTTCCAACGTGACCCCGATTCCGTATGTGGTCACGATCAACGCTCGTGTGGTTCTCCCCGCAAGCCTCAGTCGACAGTGGGAGGAACCGCCCCTCCAGTTTGGCTCCGTCATCATCTACCCTGCCGGAAGCGCTCATCTGGCGGAGATCCTGGCGGAACAGGTAGCCAAGCCGGTCTCAAGGGGCAAAAGGTCGAATGTCGTGATCGCCAAGGCACCACAACCAAAACTTAAGACGGTGTCTGAACGATTCTCTGGTGCTCCAGCTGGGGGCAAGACTTCCGGTGCGAAGGGCAACATCAAATTTCGTAGACGAGCTCAGGCGATGACTCCAACAAATGCGCAATCGAGCGTATCTCCAAGGCCCTCCATCACCCGGTTTGCGGCGTCTTCCCAAAGAGCCGAAGTCTGCCAGGTGCTTAGAATAGAAAAGTTAAGGCAGAAGCGGCTCAGGTATCGAGCCAACAAGAGGGCCAAGGCTTCGGCCAAATGGAATCGTGTGAAGTTCCAAGTACAGGGTTGCCCAACGACGACGGCTGAGTCGGACGTAAGAATCAACAATTCCTTCGAGCCTCTGAAGTGGGTTCAGAAAAATGCCATGACCGCCAGAATCAAGAAGACAGCGGTCCGAACAGTGCCACAAAGAGACGTATCCCAGCCCCAACAGAAAAAGTATGACTTTGTCTCTTCAAGAGTCTATCAAGCACTCTGTGCCGCACGAAAGCAGCGGGGCAAACCCAGAAAAGAAGCGCCAGCACCATTCAAGAACCTGGTTAGGCCAGCCGCCTTCAATCGACTACCAGCTACCGAAGCAAGGGGTCAAGACAGCGATCCGTCAATGATAGAAAGACGGCCGGATATATCATCCATACGGTCTATATGGCGGGCGGGCGCCCCAGCGACAACCTTCGTAGCAAAAGCAAGGACGGGGCCACCACATCCCAAGCCCAATCTAGCCTGAATGTGGTTGCCGCCGCCCAAGAACAGCCGCCCCCGCTGGATGAAGAAAACCCTCTCGATGAGGATGATAGGCAGATAGACCCCTCGGTCCATGCAGAGTCAAGCTCGGACAACGAGGAAGAGCCAACTTTCCGCCCCAGGACTGCGGAGCAGGAGCTGTTTCAAGAGCTTCGAAAACTGCTCAGGAGCAAAGATAAAGAGATGGCCAAGCTCTATTCGAAGATTGACGACTTAACGAACGTGGTGATGCAGCTTACGGCTCAAATTGCTCGAGCGCCTCCCAATCAGGCACAAGCCGCTACTAATCAGCCGGGTGATGACAATCCGAGGCAGCCAATGCCTGTTCCTTTGGGACCAAGACTGGTCGAGCCGAATGAAAGCCGGACACATTCCGCTTCTGGGGACGCCTTGGCCCCAGATAGCACTATCCCGCTAACACAGGATCGAATAATGGATTTGGTCACTAGCAAGGTTAAAACATTAGTGGCCGAAGCTGAAGCTCAGAAAGAAATCGGCAGTAGTGGGCGGCCATATCCCACGGAGTACGATCTGATTGAGTTCCCAAGCGGCTACGTCATTCCTAAGTTCGGAAGATTTGATGGAACGGGGAATGCAAACCAGCACGTCGCCCACTTCAAAGCATCGTGCGGAAATACAGGGGGCAATGACGCGCTCCTTCTTCGTCAGTGTGTCAACAGCCTGACCGGCGTCGCCTTCGACTGGTATGCGAGTATACCAGACGGGTCTGTCATTACAATTGCCTAGAGGAGAAAAAGAACAAGGTTTACTCTTTCAGAAGGGACAAGGTCCGCAAGATATTTAAAGATGCCTTGAACAATGGCCTACAATTGCCGGAGTCGAAAATACCCCAAGAAGCAAAAATGACCGACAATCCCCTGTATTGCCCATACCACCGAGTAGTGAGCCATGCCATCGAGGATTGCTATATCTTCAAGGACTGGGTTGAGAAGCAGTACAATGCTGGAGAGATCGAGCTGTCCAAAAGCGTGTTGGTGAACAATCAAGTTGCAACCGCCAACTTTATACAGACAGAAGTTGAAGCCTTCTGGGAGCAGACAGCTGAACCTGCTGCCCTGACAAACGAAACTGACTCATCGCGGCCTCCGTGGAGTACGCACATATCTAATAAGATGAAGAAGATGGTAAAGCTGCTTCAGAAAGAGCCCAGGATGGAATGGGAAGGACAGAAGAAGCCTACCAGTCCAGCTGCCAATGCGGCTCCATCAGGCTCAAAATCCAAGAAGCTCAAGAAGAAGAAAAGTGCAGTTTGGCGCGAAAAAGAGTCTGCTGGGAGATCGACCATTCAAAAATATATCGATTCCCTTGAAGAATATGAACAAAAGGAAAGAACATTGATTCAATTGAAGGAGTTCTTCCCTGTACAAGCGGCTGAAATTCTGGAGGAGTTAGAAGAAGACTCCAATGAAGAGATCCCAGTAGTGACCTGCTACGCCATCCATCTTGGCAGCGACTCCTAGGATGAGCTCTGTTTTCCCGAAGAGGACGAGGAGCGCACCACAAAGGCCAATCAAATCCAGCTCAGAAGCGGCAGGGCTCTACCGCAAAATCAGGGCAACTTCCCAAAAGGGAAGGAAAAACAAGTTGCTAATGAAGAAGATGGCAGAAAACCGGCTGATGAAAACATAAGTCCTTCCTCGGTGGACTATAATGTCTTGGCACATCTCCGGAAGCTTCCGTCTCTCCTGAGCATCTACTACGCCTTGGTCCTATCTAAGGAGCTTAGAGATGTTCTCATTCACGCTCTACAAAACCCCGAGCGGTATCAGGCTCACTTTGCGGAAATTAGTATGAAAGAAGCCCAGCACGCTTTGCATGACGCCGCAGTCACATTTAAGGATGAAGACTTGCTACTGGGAACGACTGAGCATAATCGGCCGCTTTACGTGACCGGGTACAGCGACGGAGATCGAATTAATCGCATTTTGATTGATCCGGGGTCCTCAGTGAACATCATGAACTTGCGAACTCTGAAGAGTTTGTCAATGGACGTCCGACACCTGTGAAGGGAAAGGATTGTCATTCAAGGCTTCAACCAAAATTGCCAGCAAGTTCTGGGGTCTATAGCTATGCTAATCAAATTCGGGGATCTACAAACTGAAGCTAAGATATACGTGATCGACGCCGACACATCTTATAAGATTCTCTTGGGGCGGCAGTGGCTCCACGATTACGGCATCATTCCGTCAACTCTCCATCAATGCATGAAGTATACTAAAAATGGCGAAGAAAGACGCATTGACGGAGACATCCAGCCGTTCGGTGTGCATGAAGTCCGATATGAAGATTCTCGGTACTTTATGAACCACCAAAATGCTAAGCTACAACTGACTGAGGATAGACCGACCCCAAGACTCAAAAGCAAATCTGCGCCGGCTGTCACTTTCAAAAGCAAAAATACCCAAGTGCGCCCGCATTTCGGCAGCGACACTGATGAGTCTGACGCTGGAAGCCCGTCCTTCCGCAAAACTCGCCCTCATTTCGGCAGCGATACGGACGAATCCGTTACTGAAGGCCCATCTAGCAGCAAAGTCCGCCCTCATCTTGGCAGTGACACTGAAGAGTCAGAAGAAGAGGACCTGCCGTGCAACAGCTGTGCAGATCGGCCCCCCATGCAGCAAGCGAAACTACGAGAGACCTTCGAAGTCGCAGAAGGGTCCTTGGCCATCACAAGGGTGCCGGAACGGATGTGCAAAGAGCTCGACGCATTGTCAGTCTCTACCGTGGACCAGCTGAAAACTTTCTACGTGCCCGGGAGGAAAAATGGACAGAAGGGCATCCTGTTTTACAGGTCAAACCCCGTTGTGCACACGGACGACCTTTCTGTCGCGTGCCTTCCCTATGAGAGAGGCATAAGAGCCGTCCTCAATCCCAGATACTATGCGCCCGAGATGCGGGAATACTTTGAGAAGTACGGATGCCGGTTATATCAAATGGATTCCGAAGCAAAGTTTTACGAAGGGCTATGGTATCCGCCCCAGGTCTGAGCACTCATCGATGGACGAATTCCAGATAGACGGGGCATAGGCTACATTCAACCTGATTCCAAAGCGTTCTACATGATCCATGTTGGTGAGGCCAGCGAAAGATCAAATGATGATGACGAGATAGCCGAGCCAGAAGAAGCTCCTCAAGAGCTCGAAGATGGCGGACAAGAAACCTTTGATGAGCTAACCGAGATTGACTTAGGAATTCCCGATAATTCAAGGCCGACCTACATCAGCTCACTCTTGTCGGAGGAAATGAAAGAGCAGATAATTGCCCTGCTGCGTGAGTTCGTCGACTGCTTCGCGTGGACGTACAAAGAAATGCCTGGCCTTTCCCCTGAGGTAGCTGTGCATAAGCTGGCTATATCTCCTGATGCTAAGCCAGTCAAACAAGCCCCTCGAAGAATGAGAAGGGAGTTGGAAGAAAAGGTCATCGAGGAAACCAAGAAACTCATCGATGCCGGCTTCATCAGGTAAGAGAAATATGTAGACTGGATCGCATGCATAGTCCCAGTGAAGAAGAAAAATGGGCCGATCCGAGTTTGTGTCGATTTCAGGGACCTCAACAAGGCATGTCCTAAAGACGACTTCCCGCTACCGGTCATGGAAATGATGGTCGATGACACCTCAAATTACGAACTGTTCACCTTTATGGATGGCTCGTCTGGATATAATCAGATCAAGATGTCGCCTGAGGATGAGAAGCACACAGCATTTCGAACCCCGATCGGAATATATTGCTATAAGGTAATGCCATTCGGACTGAAGAACACAGGTGCTACATATCAAAGGGCAATGACTAATATCTTTGATGAACTAATCCATAAAGTCGTCGAATGATATGTTGATGATCTGGTCGTCAAGACTAAAGCCAAGGCCGATCATATCCAAGATCTCAGGACCGTTCTCACCAGACTGAGGGAATACGATCTGAAGATGAATCCTCTGAAGTGCGCTTTTGGCGTGTCATCGGGAAAATTCCTGGGCTTCATAGTCGGACATCGAGGGATCGAAGTTGACCCATCAAAGATAAAGGCCATCATGGAGATGTCCCCTCCGAAGAGTCTGACGCAGCTAAGATCTTTTCAAGGCAAGCTTGCTTATATACGGAGGTTTATCTCAAATTTATCGGGGAGATGTAGGCCCTTCTCAAAGCTCATGAAGAAAGGAGTTCCTCTTATCTGGGATGCCGAATGTCAAGCAGCGTTCGAAAGCATCAAACAATACATGTTGTACCCTCCAGTGCTGGCCGCTCCCATTACAAATAAACCGCTGATTCTCTACACTGCCGCGCTGGACGAGTCACTCGGTGCGCTCCTTGCCCAGAATAACGATGAGGGAAAAGAAAATGCCCTCTACTACCTCAGTCGAACTCTAGTCGGGGCGGAACACAACTACTCCCCAATCGAAAAGCAATGCCTGGCTCTAATATTTGCTGTGAAGAAGCTGAGGCACTATTTGCTCGCTCATCGGGTTATGCTGATCTCCAAGGTCGACCCGCTCAAACATTTGATGACCAAAGCAAGCCTAGCCGGCAGAATGGCAAGATGGGCTGTCATGCTACTTGAGTTTGACATAGTTTATACCCATCAGAAAGCAGTAAAAGGGCAAGCTCTTGCAGACTTTGTCGCTGCTCATCTCATACCAGAAGGGTCGCCGCTAAATTGTGAGTTACCCGACGAACAAGTGCTGCACCTCGAGGAAGATGAGCCATGTTGGGAGCTCTACTTCGATGGGGCCTCATCGATAAGGACCTCCAGTAAATCAAGCGTCCTGGAGATAAAAGCGGGGATAGGATTGGTGTTCATAACGCCATCAATGGGAACATTACGGCGTTCTTTCGCTCTCACCGAGCCTCGGACAAACAATGAAGCTGAATATGAAGCTCTGATAGCTGGTTTGGAGCTCGCCATAGAAATGTAAATCCGTCGGCTATGAGTTTACGGTGACTCCCAGCTCGTCGTCAACCAAGTAAGCGGCGATTATAAAATATACAAACCCGAGTTAGCTCGGAACAGAGGCCGAGTGGTGGAACTCATGAAACGGTTCACTCACATTGAACTAACGAGAGTCCCTAGAGCGTTGAACGGAAAGGCTGACGTACTCGCTCGCTTAGCCAAGGAGCTGGCTGATCCTGACATGGACGAAATTCTGATCACAGTCAGGAGCCGAAAAATTCTACCCCCAGTCTCTCTACGAGAAGAGGAAAGCGCGGAACAGAAGAGCAGTCCTGCCGAAGAAGCTTCGATCATCCAAGACGAGCCCGATTGGAGAGAACCCTTCATAGAGTACCTCCGATACAACAAGCTGCCCGAAGAAAAATCTGCGAGGATTCAGCTGAAGAAAAGAGCTCTCCGATACGTGTTTGTAAATGACACGTTATACCGCAGGTCATATGACCAACTCTAGCTCAGGTGTCTGTCATTGGCCGAAGCCCAAAAGGTCATGAAAGATGTTCACTCGGGCGTTTGCGGTGCTCACCAATCTGGCCCCAAGATGCGACTTCAAATCAAACGTCTTGGGTATTACTGGCCCAACATGATACGGGATTGCGGAGAACATGCAAAGAAATGTCAGATCTGCTAAATCCATAGTGATTTCATTCACAAGCATCCCAATCCGTTGCATCCTACGGTGGCGTCGTGTCCCTTCGAAGTCTGGGGCACCGACATTGTTGGCCCAATTGATCCTCCATCATCTAAAGGCCACCGGTTCATACTGGCCATGACAGACTACTTCTCCAGATCGGCTGAAGCTGTCCCGCTAAAAGAAGTCAAGACAAAAGATATTCTGACATTCTTCCAACATAATATTCTATACCGCTTCGGTACACCAAGAAGAATCATTTCTGACAACGGGCCTTCTTTCAAGAGCTTCAATGTTTCAAGGTTCGCTACTCAGCACAAGATAGACTGGAGATATTCCTCCATCTATAATCCAAGAGCCAATGGGCTAGCCGAAGCCTTCAATAAGACTCTATGCAATCTCCTGAGGAAAAATGCTTCAGCCAACAAGAGAGACTGGAATCTCAAACTTCACGAGGCATTGTGGGCATATCGTACCACGCACCATACTCCAACTCAGTCCACTCCATACTCATTGCTCTTCGTAGTGGAGGCGGTCCTCCCCCTCGAAGTCGAAGTTCCAAGCTTAAGAATGGCCGTTCAGCATGAGTTGACGGAGGAGGAAAACGTGCTCCTTCGACTTGAAGAACTCGATGCCCTCGAAGAAAAGAGGCTCGCGGTGCAGCAAAGTCTGGAGCTATACCGAGCCCAAATGTCACGGGCCTATGACAAGATAACCCGTCTCCGCGCTTTCAAGAAAGGTGAATTGGTGTTGGTCCTCAAAAGATAGATCATCCCCAATCGACATGCCAAGGGAAAATTCGAGCCAAACTGGGAAGGACCATACGTTATCGAGAAAGTGTTCGACGGAAGATCCTACCAACTAATAAGTGCCGAGGGAGAAAGGCCCATGCCACCCATCAATGGCCGATATCTCAAGAAATACTACACGTGAATGCTCCAAGTCGCAGGCGAATTGAGCACATCAGCCATACGGTCTGGATCATACATCCTGCAAAACCGTATACAATCCACGGGCATAAATGACCCCTATCTCTCCCAAATCCTGCCGGTGAGACTACTTTTAAAGTCCCACCAGCGGCAAAAAAAAGAGAAAAAAAAATAAAAGAAATAAAAAATAAACGGTATGTCCACAAGCAAAACGGGCACGGATGAAAACCCGAAAGGGCTCCGTGAGTAAAAACAGCAGGACTACCGGCGAGTCTGTGAAAAGCCGAAAGGGCGCAAACTCGTGAAAAGAGATGAAATACACTCGCAAAATCCTCTCGACCTTGTGAGGAGAAAACCCCTGCGTGAGATCCTTACGACTCACAAAGGAGCAACACACTTAGGAATCCTCACGATTCCTAAGGAGAAAATACACCTGCGGGATCCTTACGACTCGTAAGAAGAAAATGCTTTTATGGGACCCTCAAGGCCCATAAAATTGAAAAGCCTTAGGTGATAGGGACCCAAACCTGTCTCCTAAGCCATCATTCCCAACGGGCAACGGCAAATGATGAGTCGCTCCTGGCTTTTTGCTTCAGTGTTAGCGGTGCTGATGCCAACCAAAAACCCAAATCCTAAGTCCTCCCAAGGCAAATGATGAGTTGCTCCTGGTATTATTCCAGTGCAGCAATGCTGATGCCAAACAAGATCCAAATTCCAAGTCCCTAAACGGCGAATGATGAGTCGCTCCTGGTACCACATTCGAGTGCAGCGATGCAGACGCCAACAAATCCCAGAAATCTTTCCGGCCCTACGGTCTGGATCATACATCCTGCAAAACCGTATACAATCCACGGGCGTAAAACAATCCCAATCTCTCCCAAGTCCTACCGGTGAGACCACATTCAAAGTCCCACAAAAAAATAAAATAATAATAATAAAATTTAAAAAAAATATATATAAAGGTATGTCCACAAGCAAAATGGGCACGGATGAAAACCCGAAAGGGCTCCGTGAGTAAAAACAGCAGGACTGCCGGCGAGTTTGTGAAAACCTGAAAGGGCGCAAACTCGTGAAAAGGAGATGAGATGCACTCTCAAAGTCCTCTCGACTTTGAGAGGAGAAAATTCCCGCGTGAGATCCTTACGAATCACAAAGGAGCAACACACTTAGGAGTCCCCACGACTCCTAAGGAGAAAATACACCTACGAGATCCTTTCGACTCGTAGGGAGAAAATGCTTTTATGGGACCCTTACGGCCTATAAAATTGAAAAGTCTTAGGTGATAGGGATCTAAACCTGCCTCCTAAGCCATTAATTCCCAAATCCTCTCTGGGCAAATGATGAGTTGCTCCTGGCATTATTCCAGAGCAGCAATGCAGATGCCAAACAAAAACCAATTCCCAAACCCTGTCATGACAAATGATGATTCGCTCCTGGTACCATATTCCAGCGTAGGGATACCGATGTCAACCCAAATCACATCAGGTCGACAAAACAACCAATGACCTCCCTGGAACAACCAAATTCCACCTCGGAAACAAGTCAACTTCATCCCTGACGCCGCAAGAAGCGAGGCATGTCAAATCCAGAACCGACCGTCCACGTCGCAAAAAGGGCAGCACCGACCGTCTAAGTCGCAAAAAGGGCAGCACCGACCGTCCACGTCGCTAAAATGGCAGAACCGACCGTCCACGTCTCTAAAATGGCAGCATCGACCGTCGAAGTCGCAAAAAGGGCAGCACCGACCGTCCACGTCGCAAAAAGGGCAGAACCGACCATCCAAGTCGCTAAAATGGCAGCACCGACCGTCCACGTCGCAAAAAGGGCAGAACCGACCGTCCAAGTCGCAAATAGGGCAGCACCGACCGTCCACGTCGCTAAAATGGCAGAACCGACCGTCCACGTCGCTAAAATGGCAGCATCGACCGTCCAAGTCGTAAAAAGGGAAGCACCGACCGTCCACGTCGCAAAAGGGGCAGAACCGACCGTCCAAGTCGCTAAAATGGCAGCACCGACCGTCCACGTCTTAAAAAGGGCAGAACCGACCGTCCAAGTCGCTAAAATGACAGCACCGACCGTCCACGTCGCTAAAATGGCAGCAGCGACCGTCCAAGTCGTAAAAAGGGCAGCACCGAACGTCCACGTCGCAAAAAGGGCAGAACCGACCGTCCAAGTCGCTAAAATGGCAGCATCGACCGTCCAAGTCGTAAAAAGGGCAGCATCGACCATCCACGTCAAAAAAAGGGCAGCAACGACCGTCCAAGTCGCAAAAAGGGCAGCATCGACCATCCACGTCGCTAAAAGGGCAGCATCGACCGTCTAAGTCGCAAAAAGGGCAGCATCGACCGTCCAAGTCGTAAAAAGGGCAGCGCAGGATTCCTACAAAGCGGGAAAAAGATCACTCCGGGACGGGGGAACGTCTATCACGGACACTCCGTCTCGGAGACATGTCAAGCAACGACCGTCCATGTTGTAAAAAGGGCAGTGTCAGCTTCCCAAAAAGCGGGAACCAAATCAGGTCGCCTCCAAATAAAAGAAAATCCATCAATTTCATGCACACGACCCACATATGTGGTGTACATTTATTGATGGGGGGCAATTTGTTGGGGTAAAAATTTACACCCTGGTTGACCAAGTCAAAATCAAAGTCAACCCCAAGCCAAGTGGGCCCAAGCCCAGATCCAGTGGGCCCATGCCCGGGTCGAGCCTGAACATGAAGCGGCCGGCCTCCCCCCATGCCAAGATAAAAATTTTGTAATAAATAATTTTGTTGTATTTCTTTTATTTTATTTTTTGGATAAATGTAAGAAAAATATGCATAAAGCCAAATTTTTGTAAAGCCTATGGCTTACGTGCAAAAAGAAATGGCACATGAGCCATGGGATAGGCAAAATGCCATTTTTGTGAAGCCCAAGGGGTTATGTGTAAAGTGTATAGCCTATAAAGACAAGGATAATGAAATATCCCAAAAAAACTTTTTCTCTCTCCAAAAAAAAAGTTTCAGATCTGAGATCTTTCTTCCTTCTTCAAGGTTCCAAGTCCTTCTTCTTTCTTTTGAATTAAATCAAGAGTTTTACTCTTCCTTTTCAAAAACAAAATAGTTTTTCACCACGAAACCCACAAAGGGGAGCTTGGATCTGTCATCAGATATAAAAAAAAATAGATTTTGAGATCTCACATCTCTTGATCTTCAAGATCCAGCTAACAGAGGAGGAAGAAGAAGAAGAACCCCTTCCATTAACCCGAAAAACACACTCAGGAGTCCAACTCCTCTCTGATTTCTCTTCCGAGAAATTTTTTTTAGGCTAAAATCCTCTTTTTCTCTCCGGCGCTCAAGCGCAGAGCGCCCGCGTGCCGACACGTGGCGCGCTTGCGATCCAGCGCTCAGCGCTCCAGCGCAAAGTACCCACGTGCCGACACGTGGCGCGCTTGCGCTCGAGCGCAAGTCGCCCCCGTGCCGACACGTGGCGCTCTTACGCTCCAGCGCAAGTCGTCCCGGTGCCGACACGTGGCGTGCAAGCGCTCGAGCGCAAGTCGCCCCCGTGCCGACACGTGGCGCTCTTGCGCTCCAGCGCAGGCGCTCGAGCGCAAGTCACCCACGTGCCGACACGTGGCACGCTTGCGCTCAAGCGCCCAGCGTCCGAGCGCAAAGCGCCCACGTGCCGACACGTGGCGCGTTGCGCTCCAGCACTCTGCGCTCGAGCGTAAAGAGCCCACGTGCCGACACGTGGCGCGCTTGCACTTAAGCGCCTAGGCGCTGGCCCCACGCATCCTTTGGATGTCTTTTTCCCCTTTATTTATATATACATGTATATATATACATATGTATACAAATTTACACATACACATACTCCACGACACTGTCCCTGTTAGAAAAAATTTCTAACGGGCCGCTGCCCCGCACCCCGCAAGGGGGCTGCTAACCCCCTTGACCCCCAGCCCGCTATCCGGATAGCGAGACCCCCGTAAAAAACTCTGCGTGGATCCCGATATATTTAAACCCCCCTCCAAAACAAAACACACGTACACTGCACATTGAGTTCGCATGACCAGTTTAACCCGTTAATCGGAGGTTCCCTCGCCCCAAAAGCGAGGGGTAATTAACGGCAGCTTAGTCCGCGGCTGCCGGAGATTCGGATCCCCACAATCATTAAACCCCGGCCTACCCTAGGCAGGGGGAATCTGTAGTACGCCTGACAAGCGCGCGCGTGTTCCCATCTCAATGGGGTGACGAAAAACACCCTACAACAACGGCTCATAACTACTTATTACTAGTTCGTTTAAGAAAACTTCTAATTTTCTTGGTTTTCTTAAATTTTTCTAATCTTTTGGATGTAATTTTTCACTATCTAATCTTTCATTATCTTATTTATGTACAAAAAATATTTTTATCTTTTGAAATTTTTTAAATTTTTATAGGTTTTCAAAAATGTTTTGTGCTTATGCAAAGTATGATGCAAATGATGCGAAAATAAGCACAAACCTCCCCCAAACTTGTTTTCAACAGTGTCCTCACTGTTGCCATCTGCTAAATCGCGAAAAACCTGTAAGCTTGGGAGGAATTTATTAGTGGGGGCAAAATATTTAAGTGAAGATCCTCCCCCAAACTTATTTTTGGCTCATCGTTATGTAAAAAATTTCTTTTCAAGAGCCAGAAAATATACCCCCCCAAACTTGAGTTAAACAATGTTAATCTTTTGAAAATCATATGAGGGGGTCAAAAATTAGTGGTCGATGCCAAGCTTTGCAAAGACCGAAAGTTAACACCAACCATTCAAAATTTTTATCAATGCAGTGCTCTGGTTGGTGGAAGAAGAAGTGGGGAAAGGTTAAGTGGTGGAATAGAATGTGTGTGCGTCTCGTTTTGGAGAGACGATGCAGTGTATGTGATGGATTACTCGCATTCTTTTTACAATTCAGAAGAAGGGGTGGAGGTTCAATTTAATTGATTGGGAGATGATTCATCTCAACACCCGTGTCATTCAAAAATGCGAGTTCATCAGCGAAGATTTCTTCAAAAGTTCCATCCATACCCCGATGAATAATGTCATCACAAATCGCGGGGTGATCTTCAGACTCCAAAAACATTTCATAATCGGTGTTAATTGTTGACCCGGACATCTCAGTGGAAGAGTCCGTATGTGTATGATACATAGTTGGGTCAAACAATAACGTATGAAAAGAGTCAAGATCGTTATCAGGAGGATCATCAAATTCGCTGTTGTCGACATCCATTAAGTCGACAGAATATACCTGAGCAGTAGGTTCGGAGGGTACACTTCCCAACTTGTAAATGTTCAGCTCTATTGACCTATTCCCGAAAGATAGGGTCATAGAACCGTTACGACAGTTGATAATAGCATTGGAAGTGGCCAAAAAGGGCCGACCTAAAATCACCGGAATTTGATTCTGTGGGTTCGCTACAGGCTGTGTATCAAGTACAATAAAATCCACAGGGAATAGAAATTCCCTGATTTTTATTAACACATCCTCCAGTTCACCCCTAGGTTTGGTGATTGATCGGTCAGCCATCTAAAGAGTTATGTTCGAAGGCTTTAACACTCCGATACCTAGTTGCTCGTAAACCGAGTAAGGAAGCAAGTTAACATTAGCGCCAAGGTCAAGTAAAGCACGGTTGATGTGTTTCTCCCCAATAGAAATGGAAATAGTAGGACAGCCAGGGTCCTTACGTTTCCGTGGTAATTGTTGGGGAAAAGTCGTTTCTATAGTACTCGACATGAAGATTTTTTTAGGCACTTGAGTCTTCCTCTTCCTAGTGCACAAGTTCTTAAGAATTTTCGCATAGGACGGAACTTGTTGAATAGCATCTAGGAGAGGGATGTTGATGTTAACTTCCTTAAACATGTCCACAATCTTCTCCATTTGGGCATCATGTTTCTTGGGCCTCAACCTATTTGGAAATGGAGCTCTATCAATAAGTGTTGGGTCCAACATTTGTAGAGAAGTTTGTGGGGGTGGAAAAGATGAGGTGGGTGGAGGGTTCGAGCCTTTGGGAACATGGAGAATAGGCTCGGAAGAAGAAGGTAAGTTAGACGAATTAGGGTAAGAAGTAGAAGTGTGAGAGGAAGTGGAAGTGGAAGCCGGGGTGTTAATGATCAATTCATCATTATCAATTTGTTCACCCGAATGATTGTCTAGCACACTTCAAGATCTCAACGTTGTAAAAGCATCCACATTAGTGCAATGTGAAGGTCTAGGATCAGGTAAGGGTTGAGATAGAAGATTCCCTTCTTCTCTAGCACTTATTTCGGCTGTTATTCGTTCAATTTGTGCTTCCATTGATTTGATATTCTCATTTTGAGTGAGAATGATCTTTATCATATTATCGATGGAAGATTGAAAACTTGCCGACTCTTGGATGGATTGTTTCTTGAAAGTAACCAAGGTTTGCACCAGTGCAGAGATATTATCAGTACCGGCTAATTGCAAAGAGTTTTCATGTAGTGCAAAAGTGTTGGCAGGATTTTGAAAATTTCGCGGTTGGAAGGGGTGCTGACTCAATTGAAGTGGTGGTTGCTATTGTGGTGGAGGGACCCTTTGAAAATTGTTTAGGATTGGAACCGTGTTTTGAGATTGTGATTGGTTCCAAGCAAAGTTCGGGTGATTCCTCCAATCTTGATTATATGAGGAAGAAGAGGGATAGTTTCCAGGTCCTTGCTGAAGTGCAGCATTAGTGTGACCTTGAAACGGTACATTCAAAGGACATTCTTCCGTCAAATGTGAAGGGTTTGAACAGCAGCCACACACAGTTTTGGGAAGTGTGGATTGGTTTAGGGAGGCTGAAGAGATTATGTTTTTTATAGCGTCGAGTTTCCTTTGTATTGCGGCCATTTCGGCTTTCATGGTGACGGAAACATCGAGCTGATTGACATCTTCCGTAGATGGTAGTGGTCTAACACTTTCCCATTGTGATGTGTTTTGAGCTAAATCTTCTAGGTATTTCCAATCTTCACCATCATCTTTAGATAGGAATTGGCAATGACACATGGTTTCAAGCATCTGTCTAGTAGTGAGATCAATACCCTCATAGATAATTCGACACAAATCCCATCTGGAGATTCCGTGATGAGGGCATTGGATAAGAAGATCCTTGAACCGTTCAAAGCATTTCCAAAATGGTTCATTGGGAAGTTGGGTAAATTTAGAGATTTCGCTCCGAACACGGGCGGTCTTGTGATTGGGATAAAATTTCTTAAGGAATGCTGCAACGAATTCGTCCCATGTTGAAATAGAATGTGCGGGTGTGATGTAAAGCCACTTCTCGGCTAAATCGCACAAAGTGAATGGAAGAAGACGTAAACGCAGAGCATCCAAAGACAGTTGTGAATTTCCTATCAAAGCACATACGTTTTCAAATTTAGAAATAAACACGTATGCGTTTTCAGAATCAAGACCATGAAATTTGGGTAACAGTTTGATGAATTGGGGGCTGATTTCAAAATTTTCCCCGTTGGCAGGTGGTATAGAAAGACAGATGGGAAGGGTAACATGTGTAGGATAGCATCTCTCTTGGAGAGAAATGCGTGGAAGATTCTGCGCACCTGCGGGCGGTGGCAGAGTAGTGTTAAAGTTTGATGGATTTGGGTCCATCGCGGTTGTGGTGGGTGGTGGGGGAGAAGACGAAGAATTACCGACTCTGGGGTCGATAAAAGAAACGCGGACAAGACGGGAAATGGAATCCCGTGTCCAGCCTAACATTGTGCTAAATGGTTGTAGCACAAGTGGCAGCATTGGTATAATTAGAGGAAAAGAAGTGTTGGTGTTTGTTTTGAAAAATGATACGGATTTTTGAAAAAATGATGCGATCACAACAAATGCAACAAGCAAAACCCTAATTCTATGGTCGCCTAGGTCAAAACTCTAGACCGCTCCTAACTTCCAAAAGACAAGTCGCAGGATAAATCCTCCACTGCTTCTTTGTCTCTCCTGTGGCCAGGTAAGTGGGAGGTTCTCCACTACGTAAGTAGTGGGCCTAATTAAGTAACCACCAGCCTTCGACACACTTTCTTTAGACACCACAAAAGAAACGCGGATAAGAAATGAATTACCCACGGCCTTCTTCTGTCCTAAGTGAGCGCGACGGTCCTTAGAGTCATCTCTAGATATTTTTTTAGTTAATTAGGGTAAATGCGGATGCAAGTTTTGCGATTTTCGGGGCTTAGGAAGGGTAATGAACTCCCCACCTAATCTGGATTTGGTCTTTGCGCCTTAATGTCCGTATTAATTATGCAAACAACCACAAAGATCAAAACAAGCACAATTTAATTTTTACTTTTTGCGCGGCGCTGCGATTTATTTGCAAAGAAACCTGCACAAAATTGTTAATGGAGCAGATGAAGGGAGAGATAAGAAAGAGTAGAACTATACCTGAAATTTTGATGCAGAGATGAAGTTAAACTGCGGCGGAACCGCGGTTTTAGTTGCTTATTGCCGCGGAATGGCGGTTGAAAACACTGTTCACGTCACCAAAATTTTTTCAGGCTGCTACTGTTCCCTCCTTGAGCTCTCTGAATTTTTTTTCACCAGCTCCAATAATTCCAGAATTCCTCGCAATCAAATCACAACACACGTATTAGGGTTTGTGCGAGTTTAGATCTAAAAATTATAATGGAATAAATTTTTCAACTCAAATTTCAAAATACGAACAATTAGCACACTATCCCCGGCAACGGCGCCATTTGATTGAAAACGATTTCGGATTGTGTGTAGAGAAAATTGTAAGAAATCACAACCAAAAATATTTTGACCGCAATCAACTACGGTGTCGGATGTAGATCGTTAGCGAGTGCGGATCGTCCACAGGGAAAGTGTAATCGTTCGTGTTTCGAATTAGATGAATTGAAACTTTAAGGAAAAGAAAAGAAAACAATTCATGATTTGTAATTGCAATTCAAGAAAGAGAAAAATCTAGATCTAAGAAAGCATTAAAATCAAGAAGTGGTAATTTGTGATGATTTTTCCAACCAAATATCAAGAATCGAAATGAGGCTCGTTGGAATCGATCAGATCTATAGATGTGATGTAATCTCACAATGACGTATTCTTATCCTTTGATGAATTGATACTAGATCGATGATGATCGATGAGAATTAGGGATTTCTAGTGAAACTAGGGTTTCATCATTTATCCCTTGTTCCTTCGTCGATATCATTCACATTCTAGCCTCTAGTAAATTCAAGAAACGATCGTAGATCCCTAATTTCGAGCGATAACAATCAAGAAAGTATCGCAACAAAACTAGGTCATTGATTCTTGAACTTGCTAGGGTTTACAAAACTCGCAGGACTCAAGAATTGTTTTAAGATTTGTTACATCATCATTCTATTGATCGTCTCGACTCCCCGACGAGCGGAGTTTTACTCAAACATCACAACAAGAACTACAATTACAAATTGAGATCGAATCATGATGCAAGAATTTAAAGAAAGCAAGATTAAAGAATTTAACCTTTTATTTATATCAACAATTTCATTACAATTTCTCAAGAACTACAAGAGGAAGAACTTGATCGTCGATTTGGCTTCGCTCGGCTCCGTGAGTCGCGGATCGGCTTGGATCACTTGCTCGATTGGAGATCGGCTCCGCTCCTAAAAGGTTGAAGGGCTTCTCGCTTGATTGGTACTCAGAATCTTGAATTTGGATTGGAATTAGGGTTAGGGTTTCGCACAAGTCTTGTCACTAGACTTGTGGAAGAAGATGAAGATAGATGTTGAAGAATTAATGAACAAGGAAGAACAACCTCTTTAACCCTAAATCTAGGCTCCTATTTATAGACCATCAAAACCCTAGATCTAGGCTTTCAAATTTGAATTTCCCTCCAAAAGTTTGTTGAGGAGATTTGAATTTCCCTCCAAAAGTTTGTTGAGGAGAAGCTTCTAGATGAAGTTTGTTAAGCCGAGCCTTCTAGATGTGCCACGTGGAGAATCGGGAGTCTTCTGGAAGCTTGGGAAGTTGCAATAGCCATGTGTATGAAATTTGAGAGCATGATGACATCATAGCGCCGCGAATCCGCGGCTCAAGCGCGCTCCCGCCGCGGAACCGCGGCGGCTTGTGGGCCTTGGGTCTTTATCTTTCTGGTACTTGGTTGGGATAATATTGGGGCCTTGTTTTGATATGTTGATTTTTAGTTTTCCCTCTAGATTGCTACCAGATCTTAAATCTTGGAGTTGGCGCAATTTTGATCAGCTCTTTGATGATTTTGGCTTGGTCCCTGAAATCTCCTGCACAGATATCAAAACAAGTGTTGCGCAATATAGGGATGATGCAATGTCATGATAAACATACAATTTCCTTCATAAATGTCGGTTTTAGAGTATAATATATGTAATCTGGTATTTCTGGACTGTTTTGCTAATATGTGCAATATGAATACCGAACACTTCTGGATGAGTGAAAAAGATAGGGAAATTGCCGTGTTAAAAATGCAGTATTTTCGACTGATCAGGTATCAACGTAAGAAGGCGGTGAAGGTTGAAATGGTTGATACAAAGTAGATTGTAGAGTCGAACTGTTTCTCCTAGACGATTCTATTCGATCTTTCAAAGAAATTTTGAACAAGGAGGGGTCGTCCGTAATTCGACCAAAACAATTCGCGTATGAAGCAATGTTTGGATGAGGGTACCAAAGTTCGGCAAGAGTTTTGGGAGGTGGGGTACCCATGATGTAAGAAAGGAGAAGAAAAAGAATGTGGGGTGCACGGATTTCTTAGCGACAAGTTGCAAGTTTTTGTAAAAAAAAATTTCCTTTTTTTTCTTTTAGTGTTTTTTTTATGTGAAGCTTTTTGCAAAAAAGATTTTCGATAAAAGGCTTAGACACACGTTCAATCAATCACAAATGCACAATCAAGCCTAGATCTAGGGTCACCTAGGTCAGCTAGACAGCTCCTAACTGTTCCAAAGGGCAAGAAGTAGGACCTCAAACCGCCTCTTCACCGCCAATTGTGGCCAGGTAAGCACAAGTAGAGAAAGGAGGGATCCGCTCACGAATCACCGTGAGACGGGCCTTTTAAAGTTACCTTTCACTACCTGTCTAGCCTAGGCACCACAAAGTCAGGTTAGGATCAACGGTCGATACCTACAACTATTCCTTTGTCCTATTGAGCGCGAAGTCCTTAGGACTGAGTCTAATCTTTTTTAATTAATTGATGGTCAATGCAATATGCCTTATGTGATTTTTGAGGTCCTGGGAAGGGTAATGAAATCCCCACCCAATCTGGATTGGTGTTCAAGCCCCTTAAAGTCAATTTAAATATGCAAAGCAGTAAACACAATCAAACACTTGCAAAAAAAAATTTTTTAGCACAGCGCAAAGAATCCTGCACAAGATCAAGTTATTGAGAAGGGAAGAAATTTTTGTGCAAAGAACCCTGCATGAAAATATTTCAGAGGATATCAGGGGGTCCAGAAGAAGAACAGAAAGCTTACAGAGGAGATTGGTCTGCTGACGTCAGCAGATAGCGGCGGATCCGCGGCAATATATAGCTCCTGGCGGCGGTTCCGCGGTCAGATGTGCGGTTCAGTTCCCTAATTTTCTTCTGTTGTTCTGTTGTGATTTTCCTCTGTTGTTTATATCTGTTGTTTTCTGTTTCGAGCTTTGGATTTTACCAGATCTAAATCCGTTTGTCGATCCTGCACAATTCAAACAAAACACCCTTCAAAGAATAACAAGATGATAAATTTTTATATTTTTTTTCTCCAGTTTTTATGAGTTTTTTCAATTTTTATATTAACCCGAAATTACAGAAAGAAAATACCAAGCCATCCCCAGCAACGGCGCCATTTGATCGATGTTGGGTTTTACGATCAAAGAATTCATTACCGCAATCAAGAACGGCGTCGCTTGGTAGCTAGCCGGTGAGTACGGGTCGGTCCACAGGGATTTTGTGTATTCTCAATTTGTTCTAACGAGTTAATTACAAACCGTGTTGGATTGATTATCGCTAAAAACTAAGTTGATCTAGACTAGGATTAAAATCTTGCTAGGGTTAAGTTTAGGTTAAGTTTGGAAAGTCAATATTCCTCACCGCTTTCTAAGCCCTATTTAAGATCTATGAGGTGTTATGGTAATAATTAATAAAGTGGATTAGTACCATCGGGAAGAAACGATGTTTCTTCCTCTTGGTTCTTGTCCTTACTTTCTTAATTCTTACCCTAACCTCTATGGAAAACATACGCAACTGGTCTTTTATACTACGGTATCACCGCTTCCTCGTGGGATAGGGTGCCGTAGGGAGCGGTGTGTGTATGTATGCATGGAGTCCTATAAAAATATGTGATGGGCAAGAAACGGGTGAGAGATCTTCATCTCTTAAACCTTCCCTATTCTTAACCCTAACAAGTGAGGAATTACTCACTCATTAGGGAATTGAAAAACATGTTCTAAACTAATTAACTAGGGCAGATAATAAAAATTATCTAGGACAGATAATAAAATTTATACTAGGGCAGAAAGAAAATTGACTAGGGCAATAAAAAGAAAACTTACTCTAATTTTTATTTGATGCTCTCTTCAAACATTTATAGGAATGTAATTCTGCATTTTGATAAATACAATGAGGCACAAGAAGAGGCATACCTCAAAAAGAGGTTTAGGATTTCTATTTATAGAGCATAGAAACCATAGGGTTACAATCGATTCACATCTGCATTTAAAATTTTACCCTAAAGAAAAACCGAGTTAATGCACCGACGCACCGACACGCGCCGACACATGCGACGCACGGCCGCGGATCCGCGGCCATATGAAGGGCTTGATGGCTCAATTTTCCTGGTTTTCTTCCTGTTGGATTCTGCTTCTGGTTTCTTCACTTGGTTTCTCAGATTGTCTTCTATATTTCTTCCAGATTTCCACAGTGAATAATGTCGTGGACTTTACCGTTTGCTCCGTGTCGAAGTCTTGAACCTTGCGCTGCCTTTATGCTTTATGAACTTGTCCATTGATCTTCATTTGTTCTTCAAACTGTAGGCATGATCAAGATTCTTTCATTTGTTGGTCGTAGTCTCACTTTTGTATCACCTTTTCATCATTTTCACTGTTTTTTGTTCCGAGAACCTGTAACCTGCAACTATGTAGCAGACATGGATCAAAAGCACCTATTTATCTGTAAAATGACTAAGAATGGGGAATATAATAATGTAAAATTATGATATGAACACCATGCAACTTCTCCTTTGAACTTGTAAGCTTATGGCTTAGGTTCTTGACTTCAAGATCACTTGTAACTTGTTTGCAATTCAATAAAAAGTCTCATTTTGTTACCATGTCTTGTTCTATTTTACATATTTGAATTTGTAAAATTCTTGCTTTACTTTAATCTTGCAACCACTTAAATGAGCTTGCAATCTTAAAGTTTGGTATTGGATTTCACATTGCACCGGACTTTAGAACACTTGAAGATATTCACACTTGGATTCATCGGTTCTCTTTTTATCTTTCTTTTCTTGCATCGTTCATTATGTTTCTTTTTCTCGTCTCTTTTCTTTATTTTTACTTTGTGAATATGTGTGAGTAATCTATTAGCTTGTTAAGGGTGGAATATGGTTAGATTGTATTTGAAGATGTTCTCTGCTAAAACTTTTAAAACCTTAAACTTTGCAATTGAAACTCCGTGCAAATCACTTGCAATTCCACTCCGCTAGGCATCCTATCCTACCACGATAGCGATGATTCCTAATCGTGACCGGATTGCTAGTGGTTTGCTGAAAGCTAAAATCAAGAGATAATAACGGAAGGACAAGGGAAAAGGAAGACGGATTTAGCGAAATGCCGCAAATACCGTATTTCAAGTTCCCTAATCCGCATTGTTACCTATTGCTTTAGTATCAATACCAATGTTGGGGCTATAAGGAATCGGCAAATATCACCTTCATACAATCTAACCTATTACTACCCTTAACAAGTCTTTTTATTATACATATCCTTGTTACGACATTTAGTTTAACTGACAAATAAAAATAGGTTGTTAACTCGTTAAAACAAGCATAAAAACTTACCATCTCCCTACGGACGACCCATACCCATCGCGGCTTGCTACTCGCGACACTGTTTTGATTGCGGTAATTTCAAAACTCTCTTTAAATACAACACGGTAAAAATGTAGCAATCATACATCCTAAGGCTTCTTAAGCGGAGTAGCGTATCGTAAGTATGCCGCGGAACATACACACGGTACGTTACTCTCCTTAAGTCACCTACACCATCAACCAAGGTCAACCTACGCGACGAAAGTTCGAGTCTAATACCCCCTCGAATAAGTCTAAGTTCCGTAAGGTCAAGCCTAGATTCCGTATATATACAGACGCTCTAGGCTCCGCATAGTTAAACATAGACTCGAACCAAGGTTAAACCTAGCGCTCTGATACCAACTTTGTCACGACCTGAAATGGCACGTGACTGGCACTTGAATCATATGAAGTCTATAGGACCCCATCTAATTCAAGTAAACCAAAAATCCCAGAAATCTAAACCATTTAAAAGAACAAAGTGAATGAAAACTTGTTTTAAAGTTGCATGTAATCACTTTGAAAAGTCTTTGTAAACATTTTTAAAATATTATATCTTTTCCGAAAATTTCGGCAGAGTCTCTTTTGTAAATACCGGCCCCAAGAGGGGTACAACATGAATAATGAGAATAAATGCATCCCCAAGCGGGAGCTAGCTCTTCGTCAATTGACGGTCACAACCACACAAGCAATATAATATACAACGCCAAGGGCGAGGATCAAAACTCAAAAGGAAACTCAATAACATCAAGAAAACCCATAATAATACAACGCGCGACTTTATAGACGAAAGAATATACAACTGGTCTTCTAGGTCTAATAAATATACAAGTCTGGTTGATGGAGTTTACTAGATACAACTGAATATAAATGTACAATGGTGGTCACGATACAAGTGAGTCCACCTACCAAAGCAATCACCCGAAAAAGGGACAGTATGCCAGCAAAGCCGCAACGAACCTGTACAGCAAGACCTGCAAGAAACTGTGTCACAACGGGGCTGAGTGCCAACTCGTGAGTAGAAAATATCACAAAACAGAAATCGTATTTATGACTCAATCCTAGGTCAATACGATCAGTAATATATATCCTCAATATGATAAAGTCTGAAGTATGATAAGGTGGCAAGGGTAAACATTTATACATAAGTGTAATACTAAGTGCTCGTGTCAGTGCCTCACGTAGCAACATATCATGAATATGAGGCATGAATGCAATATAATGAAAACATAATACATCATGAATATGAAAACTGTTTTCTTTCTTTAGTGAGATTTCTGTATATATAAATCGAGGTATCATCAATGAAATCAACATGAAATCAGTGTCAATTATATCATGAAGGTAATACTATGATATCTAGGGTGACCGGATCAGTATAGGTGCCAACTATATACTCAAGTCTATAAGTATGTAGATATCATCTAACTATGTAATCAATGCCTGTATGCATGTGGATCTCGTCCACGTGTTAACCAATGACACAACAACATCATGCATGTAAATATCATAAAAGCATATGCATGAAAGTATGAGGATATAAATCAACGTGTGTCCCTCGCGACACATCAAAATCATGGAACCTGAGTGTCCAGCATCGACACTCGAAACATCATGAAACCCGTGTCCAGCATCGACACGTAAATCCTCATATAGCTCAAGCGCTGCATCCTCAGATCGGCCCTCAGGCGCCGCATAATCTGGTCGGCCCTCATATCCATCTCACTACTCCGATCGGTATCCTCCGGATAACCGCCGAGTCCCAATACTATCACCGGTAGGTATTGCTCCCCTGCCAGGCTCACAGTCTAACAATACGAGTCTTCTTGCCCTGGGGTACCTCACCGGGTCCACCATGTACCCGCAGACGGTGCCTATCTCTTCTCGAATCGGGTTTCACATATCACACATCTCAGAACTAAGAAATCTCATGGTGGACGCACTGAAATATCATATCAAGAGAAACCGGGTTTTTAAAACAATACATACTTTCTTTTGAAATAACCACGGTTCTCAAATCCAGAAATCTCATGAAAACGACATATCTCAATGCGTGTAATCATAAAGCATGATGTATGCGACATATAACAGAAATGTAAACATATCCGTATATCATGCAACATGGAACAGTAATATGCGCATACCAAGGGTAAACCACTCTTTTAAATGAATCCAGTTTTAAAATATCTTCTGCGGTTCCCAATTTCTCCAAAGTCAAATGCAGCATCGTATAAAGGTGTATATATAACTATAGCAAGTAAATTGTGCAATGAGTCATATCATGATGCAACAAGCCTACTGTGTAGTGACATGGCAATTATTGATGATGAAGTGTGTGAGCCGACCAACTTGTGTAAGTGTAACATATACAATATCGATAATGGTGCTGGTATCCTGACAGCATGTTTTATAATCACTAAAGTACACATTAAATTTGCAATGCGATGATAACAACATGAATGAACGGAATATGAATAGTAAACACGACAATAAGGAAAATGCAATTCTATATACGAGTCATACAGTTTTGACATTAGAAATAATACGAATCGTGGTGTTTAAAAATAAGGGCTACGGTGTTTTTATGAGAAAATATGTCCTTTGAAATATCCGTAGAATCCCTTGGCCTGTCTTTGAAATACTCACGATTCGTTAGTTTTGAAATAGGTATGACTCGAGTCTAGTCTAACATCTACAAGTAATTACAGGACTAAACTAACAGGCTAATCGAAAAGGTAAGGAAACCACCTAATTCTGAGTCGATACATATAAATATAATATTAGGTGATCCCTCCTCAATAGTATCACATACGATACAATATATAACATGACATCCTCCAATCAAGAGTACGGATCTATCATCAATATATAGCTCGTACAGTAAATCCATTGTACGGTATCCCAAATCTGGATACGGGTCAAATATCACATTCATCTCATTATTCATCTGGTATCCTTTTCATCATATCCTGTATTAAGGGTACTGATCTAAGTCTAGTACATACTGATACCATCTACATATATATATATATGCGTGTGTATGAAAACACAACACCAAAGGACCTGCTATAACATCGTGTCGTATCTCATAATACGAACCAAATCACATCGCCGATCTCGTGACACCATGCCCAATCTCATACTATCCTCATCATCCATGTATATGTATACATACATATACATATATATATATATATGTGTGTGTGTGTGTGTGTGTGTATAAAGTCCCATACCTATGTGTGTGTGTGTGTGTATACACACACATCCCTATATACGCACAAGTAACACAATACAAGTGTGTGCGTGTGTGTGTGTGGGTGTAAACTTTATTCTAGGGTTTCGACTAACACTAAACTATATCATTAACTACCAAATACGCTTACACTAACCCAAGGTCCACTAAAGCATTTCTAGCAATGTATACACATCTTATAACAACATATAAATATAAATATATCATAACGCATTCACGTTCTATACTACGAAACTTCAAGGGTGTTATAAGCCATCCACCCGACTTCCCCCATAGATATATATCTACTCACCTTGATCATCGCTTGCCGAAGTCGATGTCGCCATCCTCTTCTTCATCATCCAAAGTCCACATGGGGGTACCTACATATATACACATATAGCATCGTAAACGGAAATCACGCACGAAAACCAAAATTTCGCACGAATTACACATAGATTAAAACCTATATTTTACGCATGCAAGAATAATCAAACAACTCCCGAATCGACGTACAAACATCAAGTGATCGAGACAAAACACAAATACCAAATTCCAATTCATTAAAAGCCGCAATAAAATTCAGAAACTATGTAAAACACTTCCAGATTTTCCTCAGGTGACAATTTGGACATTTTGCATACAAGGGAGGTCTAATTTATTGCAAATGGAGCCTTGGACCAAACTTGGGACCAAACTTCCCTGCTCTGGCCACAAATTGCGGCCATAATGGATAAATCTGTGGCCAGATAGGTGGGGTAGGGTCTCGGGTCTTAGGGTTATCATCTAGGTTGCCCGCACATCTCTCTGTGTTTGCTAAATAATTTTCAGGTCACCCGGGTTATAGCAGATCACCAAAACACATCACAAAATTCTACTAAATACGATATCGGGGTATCTAAGTTTGTGAATTGAGGGTTTACTCTCAGGTTTTGGTCTTTAATCACACACCGCAGGGGTTTAAGGTCACTATTAAGCCTCAATTTCACCTTTGGATTCAACTCAAACCCTAACCCTCAACTTGGAATTTTCAAAGTTCACTGAACCACACAATATGGATTCTAAAGTAGTATGGATGCATAAGTGAATGAAATAAAATGCTAATGGTAAAGGAATTATCTCATTTTGCAACTCAAGAATTTTCTTGAGTTGACCCAAGTCTTCAAAATCCAATTTTTCTTGGTCCAAAGTGTTTGTAGTGAGCTTGTGCATGTTTTTAATGAAGGGGGGATGAAGTTTTGATGAGAGATTGAGGGTGTTTGTGAGGGTTTAGTGGAGGAGGGAGAGAGGACAGCAATGGGAGAGGAGGGAAGAAAATGGTGAAGGAAAAATAATGAAGGAGGGAAACAAATGGTTAAGGTCAACACAAGACCCCTCACCCTCTCTTCTCTCTCTTGCCCATCCATCTTTGTTTATTCCTTTTCTTTTCTTTTTCTTTTCTTTTCTCTTCTCTTTTCTTTTCTCTCATTTAAAACCAAAACAAAACAAAGAAAAGTCATGGAGTAAAATGTAACAATGTGTAATATGACATGGTGCATGTCATGTGCACAAAACCGGATTAATGCAAGATTAGCGATATTTAATCGCGATTAGCATTAAAATGGAATATAATTAATCATAAAGAATTTATAAATTGCTTAAATCATATAAAACACCCTCATTTCAGTAATTCCTATAATTGTCCAAATTTCCCAATTTATCAGTATTTAATTACACCGCATTCTTAAAATATTAATAATATTTATTATTTAATTATAAAATTCCCAAAAATAATATTTTATTTTCCTTAAATGTTACAATCTCCGTGCCTTAAAGAAATTCGAATTTAAATTAAAACCCCTCAAATACTAAAACATTTCAGTAAAATGATCAAGTCGTTGGGGCTCCGAAATTATAAATACATAAAATGTATCGTAGCGCAATGCATGCGTATGAAAAACGAGTATATAAACCAAAATCAAAACTCCGTCTAGAATCCCGCAATCATCGGAGTTATGGTGAAGACACCAAAGTCAAAGTCCAATTTGAAAACCGACAGGATAAACATCGAAACTATAACATGTACATAGTATGCATCGTTGTACCTTCGTCAAAATATCTGAAAGAAATGCATGCCAAACTCTTTTTCAAATTGCTGTGCGATGCCCGTATCACAACATAAGTGGCGGACGTTTATTGTAAGAAAATAATTCTATATACATATATATATCCTTTGTTTAACATACGTCCCGCCGTTTGGAAATAATTTAGAAGGGTTTCCTTTGTAAAATGCTTCGTGTCATCTCGGACAAGTAGGTAAATGTTGAGACTATAGCTCCTTTTTGGAAATCCCTTCGGTAACTATCAATGCATGCAAAAACATAATCAGGTACTGTCCTCTGACTAGTCCTGCTCAGCTACTATACCGAATAGTAAATATCATAAAACATCAGATCAAAGGGAAAATCAATCCCCGTATGTATATAAGAATACCACGTGCGTCTGGTGCGCACGAAAATCAAAATCAAAGAATGTGCCAAACATGTGCACAGAACAAAATCTAAGTGCAACGGGTATGCACGAAAACACCTGTCAAGGGCAACGGGTGTACCTGACAGCAATATCAGGTGCATCTGATATGCATGAAGAATTCTGATTTAGTATATCTTGCGTGCACCAAAATCGCATCAAGCGCCCAAGTATGAGCAAGAATCCAAATCAAGTGCACAAGGTGCACGAAAACAAATATCGAGTATCACAATCGAAATCGACGGTATACAACACATCTTAATTCAAATCAAGTATACCGTGGTAAATAATCTCACAACCATGTCCATCAGTGTGCACAAATCGAATCAAAATACTAAAAGTGCATGAAAACTATGCCGAAAGCACAAGTCAAATCATATGCATACCATAGGCATGAAATCAAAATCAACATCTCGAATGACATCAAATCGAAGTCAAGTGCAACTGTGGTGCACAAAATCTCAATCATGCAAATAATCACCCAAAATAACGAAATCAAAAATGGCGGAAATAGTCCCGCTCTAGCACATCCTCTAAAGATCTCTGGCCAACTTTCATGGTCACTTATAATATATCTCGTCGACGCTGCCGAGCTCTGGCCTACTGGGTGTGCGTAATATGACCGATCCTGGGTCCAAGTCTTCTCGTATAGTATTCCAGAAAGATTCTGTCGAAGTCTCTCCCAAATCTCGTTTCTGCCGAACTGCCCGGAAGTTATCATCTTTTACTAAATCTATTTTCTTGTTCCGGAACGACTGCATACTCATTTCGACTCCTTCTGGAAGATATGTCCATATACAACGGCTCTGCCTGCGTATCACGTCTCTGATGCCAGCGGAGTGGAACGCCATCTCATCAAGGTCTCGTACAAACCTCTTACTCCACTTTTCTCTAATGTCGACTGATTCGGACCCGTCTCTTCGTGGCTGTATGGACTGCGCTCCAACGGCTATACTCGTATCTGGAGTCTCCCAAGCAATGTATCCCATCACATGATCTCCGAATGGCGTCGAACTTTTCGATCGATTGGTCAAAGTCCCATAATTTTCCGAGAGCTCAACACTCGTGCACAGTTTAATATCAGGTGAAGGGATAGATTACGTGGGAGGCTCTCGATATGAGCATAGCCATTTGTAGCGCAGTCAGCACAGCAATGAGGAGACGAGTCCGAATCAGTCGACATTAGAAAAGGCCCACATTGACGATAGTGTTTACGATTGCGATTTGGTGATTTGAATTTCATATTTCCGTTGATTGGATTTTGGTATTTTGAGGATTTTGTTCTACGATTGATTTTGTTCTACGATCGGTATTTCCTATGTGTACATTCATTATACTCTATTCGTGTTTCATATATCAGTTGTATTGATGTTGTTTTGTGCATACCCAGTGCACTTGATTTGGTTTTAAACATTTTGAGATATTGATTTGATTTCGTGCATATGGGTTGCACATGATTTTGACGTATGCTTCGACATAGTTTTCATGCATTTTTCGTACTGTGATTTCGATTTTGATATTCGGTGTATGTTTTCGTGCCCCATGTGCACTTGATTGAGATTCTTGCGCTCACTTGGCGCACTTGATACGATTTTGTGCACACCAGATGCACTAAATCGGAGTTTTGTGCAGATTAGATGCACCTGATATTATTGTCGTGCACGCCCATTGCACTTGACAGATGTTTTTGGTGCACACCCGTTGCACTCAGTTTTGTTTCTTTGCGTATTCGTGGCATCTATATTTGGTTTCGATTTCAGTATGCACCGGACGCACATGATATTTTTATGATGTGATTGGGAATGATTTCATTATGAGCAGTATGTTTTTATAATTATTACTATTTGATTTAGTAACCAGGCGGGACGTGTATGTTAAATAAAAGATATATATGTATAGCTATTTTTTTAAAAAATAAACGTCCGCCACTTATGCCGTGACACGTGCATCGCACGGCGATTTAAAAAAAGGGGGTTTTGCATGCTTCTTTATACAGATGTTTGGACGATTGTACTCGATGCACACTATATATAAGTTATAGTTTTGATGTATATCATGTTGGTTTTCATATTGGGCTTTGATATTTTATTCTCACCATAACTCCGATGATTGTGTTATGTTTGACAGAGTTTTGATTTTGAGTTATGTACTTGTTTTTCATGCGCATGCATTGCGCTAAGATATGTTTTACGTATTGATGATTTCGGAGCCCCGACGATTTGAGTGTTTTGGCTGAATGTTTTAGTATTTGGGGGGAATTTAATTTAAATTCGGTGACCAAATTTCTTTAAGGGGGGAAGATTGTAACGTTTTAAAAAAAAAAAAAAAATTAAATAAATAAAATCCTTTAGGGAATTTTTCTGATTTTCGGTAAAATAAACCGTATTTTCCGTTAAACTTAACTATAAATTATTTTCATCATAAATTCAAAAAGACCTATTTTAATTATGTAATTACTAGTAAATGGTGTTTATTTAGTGACTTATAAGTTATTATTTTACTTAAATATTTTTCCTTAATTAATTATTTTAAAAATTAACATAAGCTTTAATTATACATTAAATTAGTGTAAATTACAAATTTGAATGGGTTAATTTAGCAAAAGTGAACCATTACATATTGGAATCAAGTGTTTGTCATGCAAAATTCATTTCCAAAATTTTCAATGGTTCTAGAATTTTCTAGGATTAACTTAGAAAAGAAAATAAACAAAATTAATGAAATTAGTGAAAAGACATAAAACATGTATTATTTTGGAGAACTTTCTACATCATTCTTCTTTCTTTTCTTTCTCTCTTTTCTCCCTAGGTAGTGGCCGGCCTCTCCCCATGGCAGCCCCCCCCCCCCATTTCTCCACTTGATTTTACTTCAGAAATCATCAAAAATTCAACAAAAATTCCAAAAATAAACCTCAAAATCAATATTCAAGATAGGCTTTCTAAAATCAAGTTAGGGTTTTTATTAATTGAGTGGGGTTATAATAAGTAGTCTAACAATTTTAGAAAGGAAAAATCTAACATGGTTGATGTATTGCAAATTGTTCATTCAAAATTGTGTAAATTGAACAATTTTGCTAACTAGGTTTTTATAAAATATATATATTGGTGATATAAATTCTAATTAAGGTTTTTATCATTAGATTGTGGTTTTAATGAGAATATTAACATGTTAAATAAATTAAAAACCTAATTTAGTTACTAGTTTCAAATTGATAATGGAAAATTGTGATAAATATGCTATTTTTGCTAACTAGGTTTTAGAAATTTCTTAAATAATTAAGATTTAAAATATAATTATGGTTTCATGAAATTATTAACATCATAAATTTTAGTTTAATAATTTATTCCATGCAAAATCAAGTTTAGTTGTGGAATTAGGAAGTTTTGCTTACAAGGTGTTGAAATCGGATAATATTGCAAACTAGAATTTTCAATTTAAGACAAATTAGTGTGATAAAAATATAGTAATGGTTTATATAATATAGTTATGTTATTTAATGAATAATATGACCATTAGTTTCATTTAAACCTCAAGTTTTGAAGTAAAACGGTAAATTGACGTTTTCTAGGTTTTTGCGAAAGAGGACGATTTGATCGATTTTAAGGTTTCGATGATTTAAACCATGTTTTATATTATAAATAATGAGTTTTGAAACTACGAGTTGTTTGTTGGTGTTTTATCTCGATCAATTGGAGTTTGTACGCCGATATCGAGCGATATTTGGTTCTTTTGCATGAGCGGGTCATAGGTTTTAACCTATGCGCGTTTCGTGCGCCGTTTTGGTTTTGTCCGTGATTCAGTTTACGATATTATATATTCTTGCGTATAGGTACCCCTCACGTGGACTTCGGAAGAGGAAGAAGAGGAGGGCGACATCGTCTTCGGCAGACAAGGACCAAGTGAGTAGATGTATATCTACGGGGGAAGTCCGGTGGATGGCGTTTAGCACCCCCGCAAACGTAGAATAGGGATATTACGTACTGTTATTAGGAAGTCGGACGTGACCTTAGATTCTTGGCGAGTAGGGTCCTATTAAAGACTTTAGGTTGGATTAGACTGATTTAGAAAGACTTAACCATAAGGATGAAGGTCTTGGAGGGAATTCGTAGGTTTCAGGTAGACACACACACACACGCACACACAGGAACTTAACTTTGTGTATATATGTATGTGTGTGTGTGTGTGTGTGTGTGTATAGGAATGTGTGTAGGTGTATATATATATATATATACACAACATGTATATGTGATATAAGGATGTTATATGATACATGGGGATGAGACGATATAACTGGGCTTGATGCCGTGATCTCTTGGCTATACAGTCGTATTATGATGTTAGCGGATCGTTGGAAAATGAGAAAATGGATATGTATACATAAACGATAATAGGTGATGATGACATTGAGATATACGAGACTCTAGAATAGAACCCGAACTGTAATATGTGACTGAATCACGATATGATATATGTGTGACTTGATTACGATATGATATATGTGACTTAATTGCGACATGATATATGTGACTTAATTACGATATGATATATGTGACATGATATTTCTGAGGACCAATTGACAATGTATATTCACACGAACAATGATATATGTTTGATGATATGGGGATGTATTCGATTATAGCACAGTACCCTTAATCATGATAATATTTGATGATGATATTATAAGAATGATGATTTACATAGGTGATAGTTGACCCATACCCCGATTTGGGATGCCGTACGATGGAATTTACCGTACGAGGCATAGATGTGATGATTGATCCACACTCTTGATTCGAGGAAGTCGTACTATGTACGTGACGCTATTGAGGCTGGATCGCCGACTATTAGAGATATCGACTTAGAATTTAGGTGGATTCTTATTTCCTATTGACTAGTTTCTTTAGTTTAGTTCCTTAGTGGGTTAGATAGATACCAGTTTAGGCTTGAGTCATATAGTGGTAGTTAGATATGTATATTCCAAATGAGTGGTTAATACACATTCATCTTTACATTCATATTGTAATCATCAAGTTGCATGTTCATACATATATTTCTTTAGTCAGTATGAAATTCTGCCTGTTAGGACACCAGCACCATTACCGATGATGCGCATATTCCACGTACACATATTTTTCGGCTCACACACATCATCATCGGTAATTGCTATGTTACGTACACTTTAGAACATATTATCTTTTATTTATAGAATCGGCTAAAGGCTAGATCAATATAATATTGTGATTACTCTCAGGTGTTAGTCTAAACATTGCATTTATTACTTAGACATTTCATGCATTCACATTTTCATGTTATCATGCAGTATGGTGGGGCTTATGCCGATACTTATTATTTACTTACTCATGATTTTGGGATTTTGGATTTCTATGAGATTTCTGGATTTTGGGGAAAACCGCAACTTATATTTTGGGGAAAACCGCAACTTATATATAAAAACTTATATTTACTTACTCTCTCCCTCTCTTTTTAAAATATAAGTTGCGGTTTTCCCCAAAATCCAGAAATCTCATAGAAATCCAAAATCTAAAAATCATGAGTAGGTAAATAATAATTATCGGCATAAGCCCCACAATACTGCATGATAACATGAAAATGTGAATGCATGAAATGTCTAAGTAATAAATGCAATGTCTAGACTAACACCGGTGAGTAATCACAATATTATATTGATCTAGCCTTTAGCTGATTCTATCAATAAAAGATAATATGTTCTAAAGTGTACGTGATATAGCAATTACCGATGATGATGTGTGTGAGCCGGCAAATATGTGTATGTGGAATATGCGCATCATCTGTAATGGTGCTGGTGTCCTAACAGGCAGAATTTCATACTGACTAAAGAAATATATGTATGAACATGCAACTTGATGATTACAATCTGAATGTAAAGATGAATGTGTATTAACCACTCATTTAGAATATACATATCTAACTACCACTATATGACTCAAGCCTAAACTGGTATCTATCTAACCTACTAAGGAACTAAACTAAAGAAACTGGTCGATAGGAAATAAGAATCCACCTAAAGTCTAAGTCGATAACTCTAATAGTCGGCGATCCAGCCTCAATATAGTCACGTACATAGTACGACTTCCTCGAATCAAGAGTGTGGATCAATCATCACATCTATGCCTCGTACGGTAAAATCCATCGTACGACATCCCAAATCGGGGTATGGGTCAACTATCACCTATGTACATCATCATTCGTATAATATCATCATCAAATATTATCATGATCAAGGGTACTGTGTTATAATCTCATACATCCCCATATCATCAAACATATATCATTGTCTGTGTGAATATACATCGTCAATTGGTCCTCAGAAATATCATGTCAGATATATCATATCGTAATTAAGTCACATATATCCTGTCGCAATTAAGTCACATATATCATATCGTAATCAAGTCACACATATATCATATCGTGATTCAGTCACATATTACAGTTCGGGTTCTATTCTAGAGTCTCGTATATCTCAATGTCATCATCACCTATTATCGTTTATGTATACATATCCATTTTCTCATTTTCCAACGATCCGCTAACATCATAATACGACTGTATAGCCAAGAGATCACGGCATCAAGCCCAGTTATATCGTCTCATCCCCATGTATCATATAACATCCTTATATCACATATACATGTTTTGTGTATATATATATATATATATATATATATATATATATATATATATATACACCTACACACATTCCTATACACACACACACACACACACAAACACACACATACACATATACACAAAGTCAAGTTCCTGTGTGTGTGTGTGTCTACCTGAAACCTACGAATTCCCTCCAAGACCTTCAACCTTATGGTTAAGTCTTTCTAAATCAGTCTAATCCAACGTAAAGTCTTTAATAGGACCCTACTCGCCAAGAATCTGAGGTCACGCCTGACTTCCTAATAACAGTACGTAATATCCCTATTCTACGTTTACGGGGGTGCTAAATGCCATCCACCCGACTTCCCCCGTAGATATACATCTACTCACTTGGTCCTTGTCTGCCGAAGACGATGTCGCCCTCCTCTTCTTCCTCATCTGAAGTCCACGTGAGGGGTACCTATACGCAAACATATATAATATCGTAAACTGAATCATGGACAAAACCAAAACGACGTACGAAACGTGCATAGGTTAAAACCTATGACCCGCTCATGCAAAGAACCAAATATCGCTCGATATCGGCGTACAAACGCCGATTGATCAAGATAAAAAACCAAAAAACAACTCGTAGTTTCAAAACTCATTATTTATAATATAAACACATGGTTTAAATCATCGAAACCTTAAAATCGATCAAATCGTCCTGTTTCGCAAAAACCTAGAAAACGTCAATTTACCGTTTTACTTCAAAACTTGAGGTTTAAATGAAACTAATGGTCATAATATTCATTAAATAACACAACTAGATTATATAAACCATTACTATATTTTTATCTCACTAATTTGTCTTAAATTGAAAATTCTAGTTTGCAATATTATCCGATTTCAACACCTTGTAAGCAAAACTTCCCAATTCCACAACTAAACTTGATTTTGCATGAAATAAATTATTTAACTACAATTTATGATGTTGATAATGTCATGAAACCATAATTATATTTTAAATCTCAATTATTTAAGAAATTTCTAAAACCTAGTTAGCAAAAATAGCATATTTATCACAATTTTCCATTATCAGTTTGAAACTAGTAACAAAATTAGGTTTTTCATTACTTTAACATGTTAATATTCTCATTAAAACCACAATCTAATGATAAAAACCTTAATTAGAATTTATATCAACAATATTATATTTTATAAAAACCTAGTTAGCAAAATTGTTCAATTTAAACAATTTTGAATGAACAATTTACAATACATCAACCATGCTAGATTTTTCCTTCTAAAAATGTTAGGCTACTTATTATAACCCCACTCAATTAATAAAAACCCTAACTTGATTTTAGAAATCTTATCTTGAATTTTAAACTTGCAAATAGAATCAATTAAGAAAATCTAAATATGCTAGATTAAAGCATTTAACCACAATTAATCATTGGGATAAGAATTATACCTCTACAACATGAGATCCAAACATGAAAATATGCCTCCAAAATAATGATTTACTACTCCAAAATCCATGCTAAATAGGTCAAAGGAAAATGGTAGAGATTGAATATTGATTTTGAGGTTTATTTTTGGAATTTTTGTTGATTTTTTGATGATTTCTGAAGTAAAATCAAGTGGAGAAATGGGGGGGTGCTGCCATGGGGAGAGGCCGGCCACTACCTAGGGAGAAAAGAGAGAAAGAAAAGAAAGAAGAATGATGTAGAAAGTTCTCCAAAATAATACATCTTTTATGTCTTTTCACTAATTTCATTAATTTTGTTTATTTTCTTTTCTAAGTTAATCCTAGAAAATTCTAGAACCATGGAAAATTTTGGAAATGAATTTTGCATGATACACACTTGATTCCAATATGTAATGGTTCACTTTTGCTAGATTAACCCATTCAAATTTGTAATTTACACTAATTTATTGTATAATTAAAGCTTATGTTAATTTTTAAAATAATTAATTAAGGAAAAATATTTAAGTAAAATAATAATTTATAAGTCACTAAATAAACACCATTTACTAGTAATTACATAATTAAAATATGCCTTTTTAAATTTATGATGAAAATAATTTATAGTTAAGTTTTACGGAAAATACGGTTTATTTTATCGAAAATCAGAAAAATTACCTAAACGATTTTATTTATTTAATTATTATTTTTTTAAAACGTTAATAATGGTATATGCCACAGTACCTATGGACCAACCGTAGAAGGGCAAACCCAAGCCTCATTAATGGCACCGCTGAACTGCTGCAAACCCCAATGTTTCAAAGCGTTCTCATGGTCATTATATCGAGTTAGGGTTTCATTCTTCTAGAGGGTCCACGGAATTACTTGCATGTTTTTCCGAATACTTTATTCTTGGAAAATGGGTTTCTGACATTCGATCGTTTTCTATCGACTTCCAACGTACCTGCGTGAAGTCGTCTCTAGATGGAATCAATCAATCTGATGATCTCGCATCGGGGTAGGCAACGAATCACATGTCCTAGTCATTCCTCCTTGGGTGACTAGCGATCTTCTATCATATCTCTTAGTACAACTCGTGCAGCGTTAGCTTCAAACATCTGGGCAACATCTCGTCAGTCGCAGCAACAACTGAATCATTCGTCCGCATGCTGAACAGTGACTCAATTATCAAGTATAATCGTGGAAATGACGGTCATCACATTCTGGCTGGCCTCTAGCAGTGGTACAATCCTGTGGTGCTGATCTGCACGTACGAGAAATCTTGTAATAGCGATCCATCAAACGCTCATGGCCCGAAAACACAATAGGACGATACATCCATGCAACCGCGTGTCCCTGGAATCACACCTTGGTCAGTCCTCGTCTATGACGAGCTCGTGCTGACGCAACTCTAGCCGTAGCTCTCTCTGCCCGTGTAATCGTGGCAGCAAAACCATAAACCAATATCGATGAGGATAGATCATAGGAATGAATATAATGCTATGCAAGGAAATGTACATCCTAAGGCTTCTTAAGCGTAGTAGCGTATCGTGAGTATGTCGTGGAACATACACACGGTACGTCACTCTCCTTCAGTCACCTACTCCATCAACCAAGGTCAACCTACGCGACGCAAGTTCGGATCTAATACCCCCTAGACTAAGTCTAAGTTCCGTAAGGTCATGCTTAGATTCTTTATATATACAGACGGTCTAGGCTCCGCATAGTCAAACATAGACTCGAACCAAGGTTAAACCTAGCGCTCTAATACCAACTTTGTCATGACCCGAAATGGCACTCGACTGGCACTTGAATCATATGAAGTCTATAGGACCCCATCTAATTCAAGTAAGCCAAAAATCCCAGAAATCTAAACCATTTAAAAGAAGAAGGTGAATGAAAACTTGTTTTAAAGTTGCATGTAATCACTTTGAAAAGTCGTTGTAAACATTTTTAAAACATCATATCTTTTTCGAAAATTTTGGCAGAGTCTCCTTTGTAAATACTAGCCCCAAAAGGGGTACAACATGAATAATAAGAATAAAGGCATCCCTAAGCGGGAGCTAGCTCTTCGTCAATTGACGGTCACAACCACGCAAGCAATATAATATACAACGCAAAGGGCGAGGATCAAAACTCAAAAGGAAACTCAATAACATCAAGAAAACCCATAATAATACAACGCGTGACTCTAAGGTCGAAAGAATATACAACTGGTCTTCTAGATCTAATAAATATACAAGTCTGGTTGATGGAGTTTACTAGATACAACTGAATATAAATGTACAATGGTGGTCACGATACAAGTGAGTCCACCTACCAAAACAATCACCCGAAAAGGGACAGTGTGCCAGCAAAACCGCAACGAACCTGTACGGTAAAACCTGCAAGAAACTGTGGCACAACGGTTGTGAGTTGCCAACTCGTGAGTAGAAAACATCACAGAGCAGAAATCGTATGTATGACTCAATCCTAGGTCAATACAATGAGTAATATATATCCTCAATATGATGAAGTCTGAAGCATGATAAGGTGGCAAGGTAAACATCTATACATAAGTGTAATACCAAGTGCTCGTGTAAGTGCCTCAGGTAGAAACATATCATGAATATGAGGTATGAATGCAGTATAATGAAAACATAATACATCTTGAATGTGAAAACTGTTTTCTTTCTTTAGTGAGATTTCTGTATATATAAATCGAGATATCATCAATGAAATCAACATGAAATCAGTGTCAACTATATGATGAAGGTAATACTATGATATCTAGGGTGACCATATCAGTATAGGTGCCAACTATATACTCAAGTCTATAAGTATGTGGATATCATCCAACTATGTAATCAATGCCTGTATGCATGTGGATCTCGTCCACATGTCAACCAATGACACAACAACATCATGCATGTAAATATCATAAAAGCATATGCATGAAAGTATGAGGATATAAATCAATGTGTGTCCTTCGCGACACATCAAAATCATGGAACCTGAGTGTCCAGCATCGACACCGGAAACATCATGAAACCCGTGTCCAGTATCAACATGTAAATCCTCATATAGCTCAGGCGCCGCATCCTCAGATCGGCCCTCAGGTGCCGCATAATCTGGTCGGCCATCATATCTATCTCACTACTCTGATCGGTATCCTCCGGATAACCGCCGAGTCCCAATACTATCACCGGTAGGTAGTGCTCTCCTGCCAGGCTCACCGTCTAACAATACGAGTCTTCTTGCCCCGGGGTACCTCACCGGGTCCACCATATACCCGCAGATGGTGCCTACCGCTCCTCGAATCGGGTTTCACATATCACACATCTCAGAACCGAGAAAACGCATAGTGGACGCACTGAAATACCATATCAAGAGAAACCGGGTTTTTAAAACAATACATAATTTCTTTTGAAATAACCACAGTTCTCAAATCCAGAAATCTCATGAAAATGACATATCTCAATGCGTGTAATCATAAAGCATGATGTATGCGACATATAACAGAAATGTTAGCATATCCGTATACCATGCAACATGGAACAGTAATATGCACATATCAAGGGTAAACCGCTCTTTTAAATGAATCCAGTTTTAAAATATCTCCTGCGGTTCGCAATTTCTCCAAAGTCAAATGCAATATCGTATAAAGGTGCATATGTAACTATAACAAGTAAATTGTGCAAGGAGTCATATCGTGATGCAACAATCCTACTGTGTAGTGACATGGCAATTATCGATGATGAAGTGTGTGAGCCGGCCAACCTGTGTAAGTGTAACATACGCATCATCGATAATGGTGTTGCTGTCTTGACAGCATGGTTTATAATCACTAAAGTACACATTAAATATGCAATGCGATGATAACAACATGATTGAACGGAATATGAATAGTAAACACGACAATAAGGAAAATACAATTCTATATATGAGTCATACAGTTTTGACATTTGAAATAATATGATTCTTGGTGTTTAGAAATAAGGGCTACGGTGTTTTTAAGAAAAAGTACGTCCATTGAAATATCCGTAGAATCCCTTGGCCTGTCTTTGAAATACTCACGATTCGTTAGTTTTGAAATAGGTATGACTCGAGTCTAGTCTAACATCTACAAGTAACTATAGGACTAAACTAACAGGCTAATCGAAAAGGTAAGGAAACCACCTAATTCTGAGTCGATACATATAAATATAATAGTTGGTGATCCCGCCTCAATAGTTTCACATACGATACAATATATAACATGACATTCTCGAGTCAAGAGTGTGGATTTATCATCAATATATCGCTCGTACGGTAAATCCATCGTACAGCATCCTAAATCTGGGTACGGGTCAAATATCACATTCATCTCATTATTCATATGGTATCCTTATCATCATATCCTGTATTAGGGGTACTGATCTAAGTCTAGTATATACTGATACCATCTACATATAAATATAAATATATATATATATATATATATATATGCGTGTGTATGAAAACACAACGCTAAAGGACCCGCTATAACATTGTGTCGTATCTCATAATACGAACCGAATCACATCACCGATCTCTCGACACCATGCCCAATCTCATCGACTCATATCCAATTACCATGTACTATCCTCATCATCCATGTAAATGTATACTTACATATATATATATATATATATATGTATATATATACATATACATAGTCCCATACCTATGCGTATATATATATCCCCATATACACACAAGTAACACAATGCAAGTGTGTGTGTGTGCGTGTGGGTGTAAACCTTATTCTAGGGTTTCGCGACTAACACTAAACTATAGCATTAACTACCAAATACGCTTACACTAACCCAAGGTCCACTAAAGAATTTCTAGCAATGTATACAGATCTTATAACAACATATAAATATAAATATATTATAACGCATTCTCGTTCTATACTACGAAACTGCGGGGGTGCTATACGCCATCCGCCCGACTTCCCTGTAGATATATATCTACTCACCTTGATCATCGCTTGCCGAAGTTGATGCCGCCATCCTCTTCTTCATCATCTGAAGTCCACGTGGGGGTACCTACATATATACATATAGCATCGTAAACGGAAATCACGAACGAAAACCAAAATGTCGCACGAATTACACATAGGCTAAAACCTATATTTTACACATGCAAGAATAATCAAACAACTCCCGATATCGACATACAAACGTCAAGTGATCGACAAAAATCACAAATACCAAATTCCAATTCATTAAAAGCCGTAAAAAAAATTTAGAAACTATGTAAAACACTTCCAGATTTTCCTCAGGTGACAATTTGGACATTTTGCATACATGGGAGGTCTAATTTACTGCAAATGGAGACTTGGACCAAACCTGGGACCAAACTTCCCCGCTGTAGCCGCAAATTGCGGCCAGAATGGATAAATCTACGGCCAGATAGGAAGGGTAGGGTCTCGGGTCTTGGGGTTATCATATAGATTGCCTGCTTATCTCTCTGTGTTTGCTAAATAATTTTCAGGTCACCCGGGTTATAGCAGATCACCATGACACATCACAAAAGTCCACGAAAAACGATATCGGGGTTTCTAAGTTTGCGAATTGAGGGTTTACTCTCAGGTTTTGGTCTTTAATCACACACCACATGGGTTTAAGGTCACTATTAAGCCTCAATTTCACCTTTGGATTCAACTCAAACCCCAACACTCAACTTGGAGTTTTCAAAGTTCACTAAACCACACAATATGGATTCTAAACTAGTATGGATGCTTAAGTGAATGAAATAAAATGCTAATGGTAAAGGAATTACCTCATTTGGAAACTCAATAATTTTCTTGAGTTGACCCAAGTCTTCAAAATCCAATTTTTCTTGGTCCAAAATGTTTGTAGTGAGCTTGTGCATTTTTTGGATGAAGGGGGGATGAAGTTTTGATGATGGATTGAAGGTGTTTGTGAGGGTTTAGTGGAGGAGGGAGAGAAGGCGGCAATGGGAGTGGAGGGAAGAAAATGGTGAAGGAAAAATAATGAAGGAGGGAAACAAATGGCTAAGTTCAACACAAGACCCCTCACCCTCTCTTCTCTCACTTGCCCATTCCACTTTGTTTATTCATTTTCTTTTCTTTTTCTTTTTTTTCCTCTTCTCTTTTCCTTTCTCTCATTTAAAACCAAACCAAAACAAAGAAAAGCCATGGAGGAAAATGTAACAAAGTGTAATATGACATGGTGCATGTCATGTGCACAAAACCGGATTAATGCAAGATTAGCGATATTTAATCGCGATTAGCATTAAAATGGAATATAATTAATCATAAAGAATTTATAATATGCTTAAATCATATAAAACACCCTCATTTCAGTAATTCCTATAATTGTCCAAATATTTCCCAATTTATTGGTATTTAATTACACCGCATTTTTAAAATATTAATAATATTTATTATTTAATTATAAAATTCCCAAAAATAATATTTTATTTTCCTGAAATGTTACAACGTCCAACCTATCGAAGTCTGATTTTTGAGCAGGGAAAGCAGCCGTGGTGATCTCGCCCGAAGAGGGAGTCGGAACGGTTAGTCTTGTGAAGACCGACCCTTTAGTAGGAGAAGTCTCTCTGATGGCTTCATTTACTGGAGCAGGGATGGCTATCCATTTTGGGATAACCTCCCCAGGTATCGCGGGCTTCTTCATCGGCCCATTGGAGTTTTGGCCCAGTCTGTTAAAGACTGAGGGGTTGGATTTGGGTGACCCGTTGAGAGGGGTCGCGATAGTCGTAAGCCGATCAAAGACTGACTTCTTCGGAGCTTCTTGCGATGGCAGTAGGGCGTTGAAGCTCATGGGTGGGAGCATGGTCCCAAAGAACATCCCAGTGGTGGCTTGCGTCACCTGTTCCACTAGCATCGTGAAAACGGAGGCCGCTTGAGGCCCATAGGTCACTCCTTGAGCAAGGATGGAGTGGGAGTTGTTGCAGTTGAAAACCATTGATCTTTTGTTTTCTGCACGGAGAAAGACACCAAATATTAGTACCTCGAATCCAGGGGCAACCATAGCAAACCGCAATTCGTTCGCGAAACACGACACACGAAGTGTGGAGTGGAAAGAGGAAAAGGTCCCACCGGGCGTGCCAGAGTCTGTTCTCCGCCAAAAACCGGGAAGACAAACGTCTTGCCTAAATTTGAGGGCAGATGCTATTTGGTTTTATCCATCCACCTCTCCGAAGATGCCAAGTTGATTTATGGCACCGTGCATCGGAGGTTTAGACGGATGCGGACGTTGTAGCAGACTTTGTCAGATTCCCCCTCGTTTACGAGGGGTTTTTTACTGTGGGGACGCTCTTCCCTGCAGGCCCAAGCCCCAGCAGTTAATTACGCTATCGCATCGCGGTAACCACTTTCTCCTTCTCCAGATGGTCACTTCGTGTCATGTGTGTTTGTTTTATTTTTGGTTGCCCATGGATTGTATACGGAGACTAATTTATATTGTCGCTCGTAGGACGTGGATTAGTCCAAATCTGTAGTTTCTTAGATTTGGGTTTAGGTTGGGTTTAAGGATCGTTAATCTCATTGAGATTAAGATCAACTTAAATGTTTATTAAGGATACATTAGTCTAATTTTAGACTAAGATCTACTCAACGGGGTTTAGGATCATTTAGATCCAACAAAAGAGCATGTGGGTTCTATTGTGTTAGTTTAAGGACATTGCGGTCCATAAGTTTAAGGACATCATAGTCTATGGAGTTTAAGGACATCATAGTCCATAGTTTAAAGACATCATAGTCTATGGGGGTTTAGTTTAAGGACGTTACGGTCCATAAGTTTAAGGACATCATAGTTCATGGAGTTTAAGGACATCATAGTCCATAGAGTTTAGTTTAGGGACGTTACGGTCCGTAGTTAGTTTAAGGACATTACGGTCCATTGTTAGTTTTAGGACGTTGCGGTCCATTGGGTTTCTGGTTGTTGGTACCCGCCAACTCTCTGAAGACGTTGAAGAATTACAATGACACATATCAGAGGTGTGAAGAGAATGTACCCTTGAACCAATATTGGTTGGGAGATCTGTAGTCAATTTTGGGACTAAGATTAGTTATAAAGATTTATGAGCACATGGGCTCAATTAATATGAATTAAGGGTCTGTGGTCAACTTGGGCTCGGCCCACTCAGTTAAAATGTTGAACATTTGTTTGGGCTCAACCCTTTTTATTTAACAATGCTGAGTATTGGTTTGGTTTCTGATAACCTTTTTTGTCTTTTATTGAGTGTTGAGCACTCATTATGGCTCTGGGGCTTTATTTAAAGAACAATTTATGTTCCCTCAGTGCACACGTGAGGAGCACGTGGCGCGCTTGGTACTGAGCGCCAGACTAAGAGCGCTAAGGCGCTTCATGTGAGATAACGCACACGTGAGGAGCACGTGGCGCGGTTGGCGCTGAGCGCCAGTTAATGAGTGCAGAGCGTTTCTTGTGAAATAGGACACACGTGAGGAGCACGTGGCGCGCTTGGCGCTGAGCACTAAACTTGGAGCGCTGAAGCGCTTCTTTAAATTGGAACGCTAAGGCTCCGCGGCGCTGTGCGCCAGACTTGGAGTGCTAAGGCGCTTCTTTAAATTGGAGCGCTGGGAGCGCCGCGGCGCTGTGCACCAATCTTAGAGCGCTAAGGTGCTTCTTTTTAATTGGAGCGCTAAAGCTTTTTTTAGGCAGCTCTGATCAGTTCTGTGCTCTAAAAATTAAGTACTCGTTTATAAGAGACTTTGTCTCGTGGCTCTAAGAACAAAGTTCTTATTATAGGAGATATTACAATCTCTTTTGTTTTTTGTGAAAGACTTTGTCTTTATGGATCTGTGATCTGAAGAAAATTAAATTCTTCTCCCCCTTTTATGATTAGATGCTATGATCTCTTTTGTAAAAGATGTCTGTCTTATAGATCTATGATCTAGAAAAAGAACTAAGTTCTTCTTCTTTGACGAGATGCTTTGATCTTTCTGTTTTATTTACCTTGAAGAAATTCTTCTTCCGAGAGCTTGCTCTTCTCTTTGAAATTTTTCAAAGTTTGTGTGTGTGTGGAGGGGGGGTTGTTCTGTGTGAGACTTTAAGTCTTGGGGCCTTTATATAGTGGAGGCTGATCAGTTAAGGAAATCTTTTTCTGATTGATTTGGGGGTGTTTCCCCACCATTGGATCTTTGAACCTAGGGCTTCTGTTTTACAGAAGACATATTTCTTGCTATTAAGATTGGGAAATTATTTTCCCATACAGAGATTACTCTGTATCTTGGTGATTTTTAATCACCATTGGATCTTTGATCCAACGGTGCTCAAATTTACAGAGCACAATCTTTCCCGTTTGGAAAGATTTGAGGAGTATTCCCTCAACAGAATTTTATTTTGGTAATTTGATGATTTATCATCTTCGTTGGATCTTTGATCCAACAGTGGAGAACATTTAGTTCTAGCACTCGGCGCCCTCGTGCCTTGCACGTGAGCACTGCTTTTGAGTCTTTGAGTCTTAGTGCTGACGTACTTGGCACTAGCGCTCTCGTGCTTTGCACGTGAGCGCTGCCTCAGACTCTTAGCGCTGGTGCACTTGGCGCCAGCGCTCTTATGAGGCGCTGCTTCATTACCGAAGGTGTCTTTTCACCTTCTTTCTCTGCTTTTCCTGAGTCAAACTTCTCTTTTCCAGATCTTGGAAATAGTTCCATCATGCACAGCATTTTCTGTGCCTAGACTTAAATGTCTCCATTTATAACCTGAAGCAGTGCTTCTCTTCTCTCTTACTTTTTAGAGAATCATTTTGACAAAGAAGAGTTATGGCCTGCAATCGCCCACATGCTCGCCGGCAGCCATAGGAGGTGCCTATTGAGGAAATTATTCCTCATTTTGCTGCACGCTTGGTGAACCCTACTCTTACGGATGACCAATGCGACACAGCGCTGCACGAGCTCTTGACTCGTATAGGATCTCCTCTCCCCATCGGCTCCATTTGGCTCCGGATGGTCTTCTTGTCCGTGATCTATGATATTCCCCTTCTTTCGACGGAGATGACTCCGACAATGCCTAACGCCACGGAAGACTAGATCGAGTGCTTCTATGAGACACTTCTGATCTCCAAAGCTCTGAGGGATCGCTCTGTTCGGCTGTTACGCCAGATACGGGCTCAGCGGATCGTCATGTCTTCCTTAGCTGGTAGGTGCAAAGCTAACCGATGGGTAGCTACTCCTCGTGAAGATCGCTGCTTTGACATGGTGGAGAAGGCCGAGAGGGAATTAGATAATTTTATCCATAGTTTTGTAAATCCCTGTACTTTCGATCCCATGTTTGGTGATCTATTCCCTATAGAATAAAATGTTCAATTAAATTTTTTTCTTTTTTGTGGTTGACCACCAAGTGCTCCCTTTTTAACTCATGTTCTTCCTTTTATGTGTGCATGTGCGTATATGAATGAGCATAGTTTCACACATTTCTGTAAACGAAACTTAAACCGGTATAAATAGGCACAAATAGCTCTTGGCCGAAGATTTTGGCGAGAACATGGCGCTCTTGGCGCTAGCGCTCTCGTGCTTTGCATGTGAGCGCTGGCTCAGAGTCTTTGACTCTTAGCGCCGGCGCTCTTGGCGCCAGCGTTTTTATGAAGCGCTGCTTCATTTAAAATTTCAAAATTTGAACAGAGCTTTGCTCTGATTGGGGGAAACACCCCGTATCATTACAAACATCCACTTCCATTGGATAAATCCATCGTATAGTTACATACGAAATTAAAGGAACTTGTTCCAGATTCGAGGATGGTTTCTAGTTCTGGAGAGATTGAATAAGCTTCGATTGTCTTTTCTCTTTACGTTCTCTCAAGTTGTGAGGGCTCCTACTATTAGGAGAGGGTACACCTATTGAACTTATTGGATAGTCTTCTTCCAAACCATAGGCAAGTACCGATAGGTAGGGAAGGAAGAAAACCAATTAAGCCTAAGTGTGGTGTACAGAAGATAATAAGTAAAGACATATAAAGGAATTAGATTAAGGGCAAAGAAAATTGCGACCACCATCATTCACGACAAAACCGTGTATATCCCTGCCACTCCTACATCCACTTTTCATTTCTCCAGAACACTCCGTATCACTACAGATATCCACTCCTATTGGATATGCCATCTTATAGTTACATACGAACTCGAAGGAACTTGTTCCAAATTCGAGGATGGTTTCCGGTTCAGGAGAAATAGAATAGGATTATTCAGATGTCTTTTCCCTTTACCTTCTCTCAGGTTGCGGAGGCTCCTAGGATTAGGAGAGTACACCTATTACGCTTGTTGGATAGTCTTCTTCCAAACCTTAGTCTGGTGCCGAAGGGTAGGGAAGGAAGAAAACCAATTAGCCTAAAGGTGGTGTACAGAAGGTAATAAGTAAAGAAATAATAAAGAGATTGGAGTGCGGGCATGGAACTATACGGTTACAGTCATGAATCAGGATAGTGGAAGATGCGATACTAGGAATACCAGTTAACCCCTTTTTGAACCATTTTCATGTTTCAGTTTTACTGTGCAATGTTAATTGAAAACTGTTTTCCCAATTTGAATCTGACTCCAGGGTATGTGTTTACCAGATCAGTTTCTCACATCTGTATGTTATTACGGATGGTGAGTGGGAGTAAGATATTGGGAATTGGGTGATTAGATCCTCATTATATCGGAATTCATTGTAATTGGTGATATTTGAGGAAATCATCTGGATTTTGCCGGATGACAAATATTTGGTTTTGAATATCTGTCGTTATGCACCAATTTCAAATTGATATATATGTACATTTATTTTATAAAGTGAGATATAACCTTTTGAAATTATGTCTATGACATTTACCTATATCAGTTGGTGATTAGGTAAGGTGCATTCAACAACGGTGTAATTCTTCTTAACCATAGTACAGTTTTTCAACCTACGACGCACATGTTTTGAGTTATTGAACTCAGGGGACTTATACAAAGTATTGTATGTTGTCCAGTGTCCATTAGGACAATAGGGTTGGTACTCGTACTATATTCTGTTTACTCATAACTTCTCTAGTTCTAGACAAGTATTTCGTTGAAATACAAGGTTAAGATTTTGAGAAGTTATAGGTATAAGAATAAAGTAGAGAACCATTTGTTGGAAGTATCAGAATTCTTCGAGGAAGTCGAAGATGTAGATACTGGTGTTTGGTATTCCGTTGTAAGTAATGGTTTTGAGAACTTGCTTCTCTTTCAGGTCACTCATATATGGATGCACTCCTAGTTGAGTAATGCTGATTAGCCTTTTTCCATTTGGTTGATATGCACTGGAGACAGCTGCATGATTTTGAATCTTGTTCCAATTAAATTAGTGCTTTTGTTTCTATATTGGATACATATAGAATCAATTTATATCTTAACTATGTTAAGGTATAGGGAGTTGTCCAGCTGATGCTTAAAACCAGAATCTGGATAAACTCACGGCACATTTCAGAAATGGATGTTTGTGGGTTATCCCGGGATTTGATGAGGGTTAACTTTCTACCATCAGAAAGATCAATATTTATATTGTTCTAAACTCGCCACAGTTTTAGTACAATGGATTTTTTCAAAAAATAGAAGTGGGAGTATGGTAGAACTGGAAGTGATTCCAGAACCACAAACGATCACTGAAGATTTAATAGAACCTAAGAATTCAATTGGATTTGACATTCCATTAGCCACTCCGCAGATTTGGTGGGTAACCTCAGGCACCCGAGAGGTACTTCGGTCTTCTCAGAGATGGTGACATGGAGGTTCTTGTTTATCCAGACTTGCCATTGTGCTATTCTAGACTATAAGACCCGGCAGGAGGATGAGTATATCGTTGTTCTAAACTAACTTTGGAAGTGCACGTGTATATGATTTTGCCAGAGGGTTGTTGTAGTCAGTGGGAGCAGCGGAAGCATAGTGAGAAAGTAGCTTATGTCTATTTATAGACTAAAGCATGTATAGCGGAAATAGATCATCTATTTTTGATGTGACAGTCATAAGTTTTGACTTCATCAGAATAGGAGATGGATCTGCTAAGAAGGTAGTAGAGAGTGATGTCTAGTTATTAGGATGACATGCACTTGAAAAGAAGAGATATTCCTATACTACGATCGGCGATACTGTGGTTGTCACAAAGTTGTTTCTCCACATAGGATATGGATATAATATCAGGATTTCTGGTTACTAAATTTATGGTTTTAGATTTAGATTTGGAAAGTATCCTAATCTGGGTACTTTGACATTATTCTAAAGGTATTTTAGAATGGACGACTCCTGGCATGGTGGTGTACCTGCAGGTGATGGAGTCACCCTCTCTAAAGGTGTCTTACAGACTAAAGGGGAGAGGGATCTGCATGATTAGCATATCACTTGCTTAGGCAATTGAGTTAATCATGAAATGTCAAGTACCACACCAGATGTTTTTTTCCACTAGCTGCAATAAACATATCTTCATCCAATCCTAGAGAAACATTGGGAAGCAGTTGTTGAACATAAATGGACGTTCTTGGGAAATGATTACGACAGCCTCCTTCGGGAGATGATTATCATTTCAGGTTTCCAAGATGATCTGGATGACAGAGTGACTGTTAGAGTTATAGTTTTCCCTCTTTTGAGGGACAGTATGTTGGATAGGTGGTCCAAGCAGATACTGAGGAATGGCATGGCGCATGATACTGATTAAATTCAGTGGATGGTATAGTCTAGGAAGTTTGCTGGATTTGGAGTTCGTTTGTGAACTGGGTCCCATCAGATATCTAGACAAATTCTAAGATAGGTATTGCTCATTTCAGAAGATAGCTTTCTCCGCGAAGTTGAGATATAGTGAGATATAGAAAGAAACATTGGAGCGGATCCACTCACTGAGGCTGTTTCTCGAACGAAACAGGTTCGCAAACGGGCTTTGCGAAACTAATCAGTAAGGAAGTTGGGTGTTCGGAATCACACGGGCTGTGAGTATGCGACATCGCAATAATTGGCCTTAAGTGCAAGTGGGAGATTGTTGGCTATAGTGCCCTCAAGGCAATTATCGTAATCGCAGGAAGGTGATTATGATGATTGAGGGAGGACCTATACCGGTGGAACAGTCTTACTAGAGATGATAATATGCTATCTGGTTTGTCTTTATCATCATATACATGTTGATAGAGCCCATAGGATTCTTGCTTGACTGCCAGCATTATGATGGCGATCATATGCATTGGAGCTAGTGGTCTATAAGCACATCCTTAAATGTCCCTAGTCATGGGAGTTTCGAGACTGGGCATCGATACTCCAGTGTAGACTAGTGTATACTGATCGAGACCTCGACGAGGGGCGGTGACCAGGTCTCACAAGCCATTGGTGTTAGTTTGTTCACCTAAGATAGTATACAGGTGCTCATTGGGTTATGAGTACACTGGACGGACTCGCCGGGAATCTGCTAGTTGGTATTATCCCTATTGTCAGATAGCAGATCCCAGGTGACATGTGTACAGGTTAGTCTGTCGACCTGAGATCATCATTTATCTCGTGTGAGTTCCCACTATGCTTTGATTACTACCCTACCACGGCTCAAAGGAGTCGTGCAAACAACTTTTAGTTGGGTACAGTCCCGAGCCAGATGGAGGCAGTGATCGGATCGTCGGGGATTCATATCTCCCGGTATTGGGGGATGATGTTGCATTATGCACGGGTGGCCATCACCAGAAATCCGTGGCCACGGTGGACGAGAATTACCGATCCAGGATCGATAGTTTCTCAGGTGGTGATGGGTTTCATGCCGACACTAAATGTCGCGTTGTTAGGGGTCTGACTTTATCCACCCCCTAGACTCGATATGCGATACTCTTAGACGAACAGACTAGACTGTACGGATATTGTTACTGTCAGGCTCAGTAGGGGTTCAGGATGTTGGAGATAGTGCCCTCATAGTCAATTATTGGATCGCAGGTACGTGATTGCAATGATTGCGGAGGACCTATCCCGGTAGCACAGTCTTACTCGAGATGATAGTATGCTATCTGGTTTGCCTTTATCAGTCGTGTACATGTTCAGGTGACTGATTGCATGTTACACTTTGATAGAGCCCTTAGGATCTTGCTTTACTACCAACAGTATGATGGCGATCATATACGTGAGAGTTGGGTAGTTTATATGCATATCCTTAATTGTAGTCCCTAGTCGTGGGAGTTTCGAGACAGGGCATCGATACTCCGGAGTAGACTAGTGTGTACAGTCGAGACCCCGACGAGGGGCGCTGGCCGGTCTCACAAGCCACTGGTGTCAGTTGGATCACCTAAGATGTATACAGGTGCTCATTGGGTTATGAGTACACCGGACAGGACTCGCCGGGAATCTGCTGGTTAGTACTATACCTATCGTCAGATAGCAGTTCCCTGGTGACATGTGTACAGGTTAGTTCATCGACCTGAGGTCGTCATTTGTCTCGTGTGAGTTCCCACTGTGCTTTGATTTCTACCCTACCACGGCTCAAAGGAGTCGTGCAAACAGGTAGCTTTTGGGTACAGTCCCGAGCCATATGGAGGCACGTGAGCGGATCGGCAGGGGATTCGTCTCTCCCGGTATTGGGGGCGAGGTCATGCAGTGTCTAGGAGAGCCATTACACAAAGTCCATGGCCATGGCAGGAGATTTACTGGTAGGTACTCCAGTAGTATCTCAGGGTGTAATTGGGCTTCACTCCGACACGACTTATACTGCTATTGGGGGTCTGACGTGACTAGCCCCCTAGGCAGATATGCGATACTCATTGACAAACGAACCGGACTGTATATACATTATCACTGTTAGGCTCAGTAGGGTTTTCGAAGGAGTTCGCTCATCGGTCTCCCTTGATTTCGCTCCTCGGCCACCCTTGAGGTCAGTCCATGGGCAGCCGTTACGCATTGCTAGTGCCGCTGACGGTTTGTGGTTAAACCCACTGCCAGGGTGCTGACGAGTCATTAGAGTCCCCCACAGACAGTTTCCCAAGTTCGGGCGAAACGTTGTAGAGGCCGTATGGTTTTATGGCAGGGTTCGGAAAATGCACGTGCGTTTACGCACGTGTCGATTTTCGGACAGATGATACTGGTCGGCTTTGGTTTAAGCCGGATCCGAGTATTATATTGAGTAGGTATAATATCTTTGTCTCAGTTGCATTTGTATTCGGTCGTAATACAAATGCGGGTATATTTATACAGTTTCGGGGTTATCCTGAAAGTTGTTTCAGGATCACTTTTGGAAGTTGCCAGTTTCCAGTTTCCAGTTTTCTATCAGCCATCTTTTAACATTCTGTTAAAGACGGATTTATCTTTTCTTCAGATATGATGAGTCGTGCTTCTAGAAGTTTCTAGATATGGTGACTAGGGTGATGACTTGGCTTCATGACTCATTAGGCATTAATGGTGTCATTAAAGCTTTTGGTGACTAGGGTTTTTAGTTCAATATTTCTAAATGACTCATCCTTTTTCATTAATGCATTTTGTTTTGGCTTAAGATATTTTAGTGAGAAGCTTTTGGTTTATGGTCACCTCCCTCCTCCTACGGTCACCCCCCTCTTCCTTATAAGGTGGCCGGCCCCTCTCTCTCTCATAATGGATCTCGATTCACTTGATGTTTCATTCGGTTAGAAAAGATATGATAGTTTTGGGGTGTATGGAATTTACAGTTCATTTCATTCCATCACCCGATTTCCACGGCAACTTCATTTACCGATCGTCCACGGACTTGGACGAAGTGAGACAAAGTCATCTACTCATTCTCTACATCAATCTTGGTCGTCTCTTTTAGCAAACTTGACGATCGAGTTGCCTCGAGTCAGAGACGGGAGCCCGTTTAAAGAACCGATCATGTGGTGCCACCTCGACGAGGAGATCGGAGATCGACGAGATCGGAGCAGCCGCAACGGAGCGTGGGATGATGGTTGAAGAACGAAGGACTCGGATCGTTCGGTATAACCATTCTACACTCTTTACAGTTTGTTAGTTTAGCAATAATGGCAGATCCGGGTTAAAGTATACGATAGCGCCAGTTTAAAAGTTTTTGTTCCGCATTTGGCGTTTGTAGACGGCCGGGGCGATAGCGTAGACTTACAGTGGTATCAGAGCCTAACCATTTTGCTATAGTAACTTGTGCTAACGCGTTCAAAACATCGATCGAACCGAAAAACAAAAACGGCAAAATCCTAGCCCGACAGTTTCTGTTAATTTTAAACGGTCTCAAAATTTATTTCTGGATGTCTTAAAAATCTGTGCAGGCGTTTTCAAGAGCCACGACAAAATTTGGGGTCGTAACTCCTCCAAGCTGCCGCGGAAAGGCGGCCAAACCCATGGTTTGGCCGCGCTTCCGCGGCCACGTGGGGAACACGTGCTCCCAAATTTGGTCAGTGGGTTCTGTGTAGGATTTTGGGGTTTTTGGTATATATCATTTGCGCCCAGGTTTTGTTATTGTTCACCAGTAAGCAGTGGGGCCCACTTTTTGATATTTGGTCTTTGGTCGATCGAAATTTAAACACGTTAGTTTACAGTGCTTACATTATATCTCCGACCGGGAATGTCATTTGATCGGTAGACCGCGTCTGATTGCTATAGTTCTTTTAGACGAGTTTGCGAACGTGACATTCGCGCTGATGTTCTGTGTTGTGCTGTGATGTTGCGGATTTGTCGTGGTGGATAGCAGTGTGCAATGGTAGTACAGTTTGTGTTTATTTGTACATTTGATATTGCGGGGCGAGCGTCCAACTTGTGGACAGCCGTCACTGCCTGTTGTATAATATTCATTTGGGGCACGACCAGGTTGCAGTCGATGTACCTATTGTACTATTTTTCGTTACTGTACTAGGTTTTACCCCGCGACGGAGTGCACGGATAGCCGGGTTCGGGAAAGCAACGGGTCCGCATCTCATGGCTTTGAGAGGCAGAGGGGTCCCACTTCAGAATTGGCAGACTATTCGCCGCACTCGTAGGGGGTACAGGTTGACCCAAGGAGGGGTGCTCAATTTACCGGATTCCGTGAAGTGCCGGGTGTTCCATTCACTATGCTGTGGGGACTGCCTCGCTTCAGGTTTTGGCGGTTAACTTGCCGCACCCGTAGGGGTCTAGGTTTCATTACACAGGCTATCCACACGACAGGGGAACATCGAGTTTCAGCAGCGGCTCTGTGAAACTCGGGGATCCCAGATTATCTGTATTGTTCTGTGATGCTTATTACTTTTCTGTAATGTTGCATATTATCACGCCTGGAGCGATTATTGTATATTGGTTTATATACTATTAGATGTTGTATATGTTTTACACCCGCGCTAGTCCAGTCCCCGCTCTGTCGTTAGTTAAGTAACCTAACGGGTGATGACGGGACCCAGTGACGAATGCGGATGGCATATACGTACTTTATATTTTCGTTCTTTTCTGGTGTGATTGATTGATGGGACTGCGTTGATTCTGATCAACGCAAAGTAAAACAAACCTGTATACAGTTGTTGGAACAATTGAAAAAGTGTTATTGCAAAGACGTTTCGTTTTGCTTTGCATAGCGGTATTCAGTGGAATATCCTGCACCTCATTCCACGAGGAAAGAGCCGAGATCCCTTTACCGGGAGTGACCTCTTTAGCAAAAGGTTTTCGCCACTATATTTTAAAAAGCTATCAGGTTCCTTCAGCGATATCAAGTTCACTACGTTAAAGGTTTTTCGCCAAAAACCAGCCGTAGCCCTCCGTCGTTTCTTATGGATGGTCAGTAGTATTCAAGCTATGTTTGTTGGCATACGTCAAGGCATAGTGTTTGGTAGCTGCTGGGTATTCATTTGTTGCATAGATAGATGAGTTGGTTTGGGACAGTCGTATTACCTTGTTGGCATACGTCAAGGGTATGTACGGGTGGGTTCAAATTAACAAGATAATGACGGGCAGAACTTGACATGTGACTTATGATTTGTTGGCATACGTCAAGGTCATAAGAGCATGGGGCAAGAAAATGATATCGGGAGTTTCTAAAGAAACTGAAACTTGCCAAGTATGCGCATACCTTCTGGAGTATGAATAACGTGGATGCATTCCATCACGTTAACATGCGATGAAAGTTGGATCCCGATTCCCACTGATGAGTTGGTTTACTCTTCGGGTGATCCCGATTGATTCTTCTTTAGGTTTGGAGGAGAATTTGACAGGACAGTGGGAGGTTTCCGGATTAGATAAAATGATGACCATTCTGATCTAGGTTAGAGTGCACGCTGAGTGTTTCTTTTCTCTCTCTCTTTTTGGCAGCGACCTTTGACCGACCCTAGACTATGACTCAGTGACCAGGTTGACCGAACCTTCTTAAAATACTGGCTTTTGGATTGTCTGAGTTGCATAAGTCATTGCCACTCCTTCTTTTACCCTTTGTATTTCTCAGAACACCCGTATTACTACGGATATCCACTTCCATTGGATAGAGCCATCGTATGGTTATATACGAACTCGAAGGGACTTCTTCGGGGATGGATCCAGGTTCAGGAGAAATAGAATTGGTTTATTCAGTTGTCTTTTATTATCACCTTCTCTCAGGTTGCGAGAGCTCCTTGTTTTAGGAGAGTACACCTATTACGCCTATTGGATAGTCTTATTCCAAACCATAGGCTGGTGCCGAAAGGTAGGGAATGAAGAAAACCAATTAGCCTAAGAAGGGTGTGCAGAAGGTAATATGTAAAGACAAAATAAAGGGATTAGAAAGAGGGCAAAGTAAATTGCGACTGATATCATTCACGACCAAAACCGCGTACTTCATCGCCGCTCCTTTTTCACCTTTAAAAAGAATAAGGTATTATTCAGTTGTCTTTTATCGTCACCTTCTCTCGAGATGCGAGTACTCCTTGGTTTAGGAGGGTACACCTATTATGCTTACTGGATAGTCTTCTTCCAAACCATAGGCTGGTGCCGAACGGTAGGGAAGGAAGAAAACCAGTTAGCCTAACGATGGTGTACAGAAGATAATGACCAAAGACAAATAAAGGGGATTTGGAGAGATGGCAATAAAATATACGGTTGAAATCATGAATTGGATTATGGAAGAGGCATTGCTATGAATACCAGAATACCCCTACGAAACATTTTCATGTTTCAGTGCATTGTTAAAGAAAAACTGTTTTCCCGATTTGACACTTACTCCAAGGGTATGTATTTACCAGGTTTCATTCTCATATCTGTATGGTTTTACAGATGATGAGTGGGAGTAAGATATTGGGAATTAGGTGATCATCCTCATTATATCGGAATTCGTTGTAATTGGTGATATTTGAGGAAATCGCCAGGGTACAGTTTTCCACCTACAACGCACAGGTTTTGAGTTGTTTAACTCAGCGGACTTATACAGAGTATTGTATGTTGTCCAGTGTCCATCAGGACAAAGGGGTAGGTCCTCGTACTATGTTCTATTTACTTATAACTTCTCTAGTATATAGACGAGTGTTTCGTAGAAATACAAGGTCTAAGTTTTGAGAAGTTGTGGGTATAAGAATAAAGTAGAGAACCAGGTATCACAAGTATCGGGATTCTTCAAAGAGATCGAAGATGTAGATTCTTGTGATTGGTATTCAGATGATAGTGATGGTTTTGAGAAACGTGTTTCTCTTTCAGGTTACTCATAATTGGATGGATTCCTAACTTGAGTAATGCTGATTAGCCTCTTTCCATTAAAGTTGATATGCACTGGAGACAGTTGCATGATTTGAATATGGTTCCAATTAAATAAGTGCCAAAGTTTCTATATTGGATATAGAATGGATCGTACCCTAAAAGATGTTAAGGTACGGGGAGTTGTCCAGCTTATGATTAAAACCAGACACTGGATAACTCAGGGCACGTTTCTGTAATGGCTGTTTGTGGGTTGACCCTGGCTATGACGAGGGTTGATATTCTACCATTTGGAAGACCAATAGTGATATTGTTCTTGACTCGCCACAGTTTTAGTAAAACAGATCTTTTTCAGAAAACAGTAGTGGGAGTATGGTAGAACTGGAAGTGATTCCAGAACCGCGAACGATTACGGAAAATTTAATAGGACCTATATATTCAATCAGGTTTGACATTCCAATTGCCACTCCGCAGGTAAGGTAGGTAACCTCAGACACCCGAGAGGTACTTCGGTAGGCTCAAGGACGGTGACAGGGAGGTTCTTATCTACCCAGACTTGACACTACTGTTGTTCCAGGATATGAGACCCGGTAGGAGGGTTGTCGTAGTCAGTGGGAGCAGCGGAAGCATAGTGGACAAGTAGCTTATGTCTATTTATAGACTGGAGCAGTTATAGCGGAGATAGATCATCGAATTTTGATTTGACAGTCATGGGTTTGACTTCAATCAGAATAGAGGATGAATCAGTTAAGAAGGTAGTAGGGTGTGATGTCATGGTATCTGGATGACATCCACAGAGTAGGAAGTAAAATTCCTATACTACGATCGGTTATACTGTGGTCGTCACACAGTTGTTTCTCCAGACAGGATATGGATATAATATTTGACATTCTGGTTTCTGGATCTATGGTTTTAGATCTGGATTTGGGTAGTTTCCCAATGTGGGTACTTTGACAGATATTCTAATGGTTTTTAGAATAGTTGACTCCTAGCATGGTAGTGTACCTGCAGGTGATGGAGTCACCCTCTCTAAAGGTGTCGTATAGACTAGAGGGGAGAGGGATGTGCATGATTGGAAGATCACTTGCTTAGGCAATTTGAGTCAATCATGAGATGTCAAGTACCACACCAAATGTTGGTTTTGCACTAGATGCAATAAGTTTGTATTAATCCAATCCGGGAGAAACATAAGGAAGCGGTTTTAGAACATTAGTACATGTTCTGCGGATTTGATAACGGCAGCCTCTTTCGGGAGACGGTTATCATTCCAGGCTTCAAAGGTGACATGGATGACAGAGTGATTGTCAGAGTTTATAGTTTTCCCTCTGACGAGGGACAGTATTATGGACAGGTGGTTCCAGAGGATACTGTGGGTGGCATGGTGCCCGATACTGATTAGGTTCAGTGATCGATTCAGTCTAAGAAGTTTGGATATGGAGTTCATTTATGAACTAAGGTCCCATCAGATATCCAGACATATTCTAAGACAGGTACTACTCAATTCCGGAGATGGCTTTCTCCGCGAACTTGAGATTAAGAGAGATACAGAAAGAAACTTCTAGGCGGATCCACTCACCGAGGCTATTTCTCGAACACAATAGTTTTACAAACGGGCTTTGTGAAACTGATTAGTAGTGGAGTTGGATGTTCGGTTTCACACGGGCTGTGAGTAGTCGACATCGCAATATTAGCCTTGAGTGCAAGTGGGAGATTGTTGGAGATAGTGCCCTCATAGTCAATTATTGGATCGCAGGTACGTGATTGCAATGATTGCGGAGGACCTATCCCGGTAGCAACAGTCTTACTCGAGATGATAGTATGCTATCAGGTTTGCCTTTATCAGTCGTGTACATGTTCAGGTGACTGATTGCATGTTACACTTTGATAGAGCCCTTAGGATCTTGCTTTACTACCAACAGTATGATGGCGATCATATACGTGAGAGTTGGGTAGTTTATATGCATATCCTTAATTGTAGTCCCTAGTCGTAGGAGTTTCGAGACAGGGCATCGATACTCCGGAGTAGACTAGTATGTACAGTCGAGACCCCGACGAGGCGCGGTGGCCGGTCTCACAAGCCACTGGTGTCAGTTGGATCACCTAAGATGTATACAGGTGCTCATTGGGTTATGAGTACACCGGACAGGACTCGCCGGGAATCTGCTGGTTAGTACTATACCTATCGTCAGATAGCAGTTCCCTGGTGACATGTGTACAGGTTAGTTCATCGACCTGAGGTCGTAATTTGTCTCATGTGAGTTCCCACTGTGCTTTGATTTCTACCCTACCACGGCTCAAAGGAGTCGTGCAAACAGGTAGCTTTTGGGTACAGTCCCGAGCCATATGGAGGCACGTGAGCGGATCGGCAGGGGATTCGTCTCTCCCGGTATTGGGGGCGAGGTCGTGCAGTGTCTAGGAGAGCCATTACACAAAGTCCATGGCCATGGCAGGAGATTTACTGGTAGGTACTCCAGTAGTATCTCAGGGTGTAATTGGGCTTCATTCCGACACGACTTATACTGCTATTGGGGGCCTGACGTGACTAGCCCCCTAGGCAGATATGCGATACTTATTGACGAACGGACCGGACTGTATATACATTGTCACTGTTAGGCTCAGTAGGGTTTTCGGAGGAGTTCGCCATCGGTCTCCCTTGAGTTCGCTCCTCGGCCACCCTTGAGGTCAGTCCATGGGCAGCCGTTACGCATTGCTAGTGCCGCTGACGGTTTGTGGTTAAACCCACTGCCAGGGTGCTGACGAGTCATTAGAGTCCCCCACAGACAGTTTCCCAAGTTCGGGCGAAACGTTGTAGAGGCCGTATGGTTTTATGGCAGGGTTCGGAAAATGCACGTGCGTTTACGCACGTGTCGATTTTCGGACAGATGATACTGGTCGGCTTTGGTTTAAGCCCGATCCGATTATTATATTGAGTAGGTATAATATCTTTGTCTCAGTTGCATTTGTATTCGGTCGTAATACAAATGCGGGTATATTTATACAGTTTCGGGGTTATCCTGAAAGTTGTTTCAGGATCACTTTTGGAAGTTGCCAGTTTCCAGTTTCCAGTTTTCTATCAGCCGTCTTTTAACATTCTGTTAAAGACGGATTTATCTTTTCTTCAGATATGATGAGTCGTGCTTCTAGAAGTTTCTAGATATGGTGACTAGGGTGATGACTTGGCTTCATGACTCATTAGGCATTAATGGTGTCATTAAAGCTTTTGGTGACTAGGGTTTTTAGTTCAATGTTTCTAAATGACTCATCCTTTTTCATTAATGCATTTTGTTTTGGCTTAAGATATTTTAGTGAGAAGCTTTTGGTTTATGGTCACCTCCCTCCTCCTACGGTCACCCCCCTCTTCCTTATAAGGTGGCCGGCCCCTCTCTCTCTCATAATGGATCTCGATTCACTTGATGTTTCATTCGGTTAGAAAAGATATGATAGTTTTGGGGTGTATGGAATTTACAGTTCATTTCATTCCATCACCCGATTTCCACGGTAACTTCATTTACCGATCGTCCACGGACTTGGACGAAGTGAGACAAAGTCATCTACTCATTCTCTACATCAATCTTGGTCGTCTCTTTTAGCAAACTTGACGATCGAGTTGCCTCGAGTCAGAGACGGGAGCCCGTTTAAAGAACCGATCATGTGGTGCCACATCGACGAGGAGATCGGAGATCGACGAGATCGGAGCAGCCGCAACGGAGCGTGGGATGATGGTTGAAGAACGAAGGACTCGGATCGTTCGGTATAACCATTCTACACTCTTTACAGTTTGTTAGTTTAGCAATAATGGCAGATCCGGGTTAAAGTATACGATAGCGCCAGTTTAAAAGTTTTTGTTCCGCATTTGGCGTCTGTAGACGGCCGGGGCGCTAGCGTAGACTTACACAGGATGAGTTTGCTCGTCGGCCTCCCTTTCGCTCAATTACTAGGTAGCCATTACGTATAGCTAGTGCCGCTGTCGTGCTTGTGGTTAAACCCACTACCAGCGTATTGATGATTCTTTACAGTCCCACACAGAGAGTTTTCACGGTTCAGGCGATATGGTCTAGATGACTTATGTTGGTACATACAGGTGTCTGATTGAATATGTGCACAACCTGCGTAGACTTTAATCAGACGGTTGATAATACTAGCGGCTTAGGATTAAGCCGGATTATTAAATCAGGTTTTGATTTAATAATTTATATATATATATATATATATATATTTATATATGTACTCTAGTATTATTGTTCACTATTCATTTTCTGTCTTGGCTATTCGTATTTTTGTACGAATACGCGTATATGTATTTCGATAGTGTACCAGGTTGCATTCCGTATTTATACGGAATGGCTTCTAGAAGATGGTCGCCTCATTAGGAAATGAGGTGGAGGGTGAGTTGGCATGAGCATGGGTCATGGACATGTAGAGAGGCATGGGTCTTATTTGTTTATTTAAAAAGGAAATGTGATATTTTGTGTGCATGAGAGAGAGAGGGCAGCCACAAGTTGGGGTGTGGGTTATGCTCATTTCTTGAGTTTATTCTTCACTTGCTTCATTCTATTCTCATAAAAACACTTAGCCATTCTTGAGTTGCTCATGCCATTATTTCCTCACCTCCTTCATCTTCTATGGTTGCTCTCTGGAGCAATTGTGATGAGAGAAAAATATAGTGACACATTCCTACACCTCCACTCTCCATTTCTAGCAACCTTGGAGCATCGGTTGTCTCGCCCGATGAGGGTGAAGCTTGCGCCGTTTCCCTCAGGTGGATCATCGTAGATGGAGGAAGACTGGCAACCAAACTCGATCAAGGAGGCTCTTGGAGCTTGGGATGATGGTTGAAGACCGAAAGACACGGAGCAACTCGGTATAACTATCTAACTTCTTATACTTAGCTTGCTAGTTTAGGGTTTAAGGTAGATCCGGGTATCAGGTAATGGTAGCGCCAGTTCAGTAAATTTTGTTCTGCATTTGGCCACGGTTTGATGGTCGGGACGCTGCCGTAACCCAACATGGTATCAGAGCCAGCCTTTAAACCCTAACCTAGCTTGTTTAGACAATGTTAAAGTATCGAAACCGAAATAACTCCGAAACAGTGTACTGCACATTCCAGTCTCTGTCGACTTTTAAAGTCTTCAGAAAATTATTTTAGCAACTGCAGAAGACTTATTGCAGGATTACCTAGGACGGAGGCAAGGTTTCGGGAGTAATCTCTCATTCCATATTAAAAATTTTCCGTTCTAGCTAACCCTAAACATAGAATCGCTTACTAGAAATCGACGGAATGAAATGCAAACTACTTTGCAAGTAAAAGCGAACAAGGAATACAACCTTTGTAGACCGGTACTCCACTTAATTAGCTCCTTGTAGTAGTCCCTTCACTGCGATCAAGAAGTCCCGGACTCTAGAGAGGCTCCTATGAAGAAACGAACATGCTTGCTTCGAAGTCTTCGAGGCCGAAGATGATCTACGTCGAGGAGACACTAACCCAAGCTATCTCTTCACAAATCATGGAATTAGTGAAGAAAACACCCTATACTAAATGGCAAGTAGTAGAGGATGATGAAGTAGGAATTTTGTTCACTATAGATTTAATATTCTCACAAGTTTTCATCACAAATCAAAAAGCAAGAAAGCTTTTGTCAAGAAGAAGATGAAGAACAAGTGAAGTTGTGATGAATTATTGTGTGAGGTTAGAATTGCAACCATGGCGAGTTAGTGTTATGCCTAACTCATGTAGAGAATAAACCATAGCTATGAGTTAAGGGTTGGGTTAACAAATATCTTTAGGTTGACAAACAAGTGGACTTAGTCAATGAAACCTACAAGCTTCTACAAGCATTGAACCATGACTCATTATCAAAATGTTTAAAATCCTTAAGAAAAATAAAAACCCTAACTTAACCTAGCATGTTTTAAGTCTCATACTAACTATGTTGCAAGTGTAACCTAACATGACACACTTATATATATCACATATATATTTTATGCCAAAAAGAAAACAATACATATATCACATATATGTAAAGTATATCAAATGTGAGAAAGAAATCATAAGTGAGCTAATACTAGTTAATGTAAATTAATATATCAAATATATAATTATACATTGAATTATTAAATCAACAATTGATTTAATAATCCGACTATATCACATATAACCGACTAATATCATGTGTAACAACTTTTCGAATCAACACATGATCCGATAACCCGGCTATATCTCATATAACCGACCAATGTCACAAATCGCGAGAATAGAATATGGTATCTCATATCGTATCAATCTCGGTCCTGCATATATCACATATGTGCTCCAACTACGTTTCGCTTGAGCCAGGAAACCCCTGTGTAGGAATCTAAAGACTCGTCAATACACCGGCAGTAGGTGATGATCATATCAAACACCCACAAGCCGCAAGCGGTCTGCTAAACGTAACGGCCACCCGAGTATTGAGCGATCAGAAGATCAACAAGCAAGCCTGCTCACACTCCTGCGAATCCAATCAGCAACACTACCGTACAGTCCGGTCTCCTCGTCTGATATGTCGCATATCTCGTCTAGGGGTGGTAAACGTCATACTCCAGTAACTCGATAAGTCGTGTCGATATAAGGCTCATAACGGGTCGAGAAACTACTGATAACACTTACCAATATATCTCTAAAGAAGCCCTAGCCAGGGACTTCCTGTTATAGCCAATCGAGCACAGCGCAACATCAACTCCCAATACCAGGAGAGACGAAACCCCTCCTATCGCTCATTGCCTGTATGTGATTCGCGACTTTACCCAAAAGCCACCGTTTTGCACGTTCTCTTGAACATGGTAAGGTGGAAATCAAAGCAAAGTGGGAATCACACAAGTCTCTATGACGATCTCGGGTCTACAGACTAACCTGTACCAGTGTCACCAGAGAACATCCATCCGACGTTAAATATAATACCATCTAGGAGTTCTCGGCGAGTCCGTTCAGTGTACCAAGTCTCCACTGAGCACCCGTACACCGTCTCTGATGTCAAACACCAATGGATATGGGATCATCCATGGCCCATCTACATGGGTCGAGAAGCTATACGCTAGTCTACTCTTGTATATCGATTCCCTGTCTCGATACACCCTCGACTAGGAACTTTTGAAGGATGTACTTAGCGACTACACTGTCCCCACTAGTTTGATCTGCATCATAATCCTGGCAGTCAAGGACTCATCCTAAGGGCTTTATCAACATGTAATATAGAGACAATCAGTGTACATGTTAAGATAAAGAGCAACCAGATAGCATACTATCATGTCGAGCAAGAAAGTCCTCCCTATATATGTCCAAGCATCCACTACAATATACATCGTATGTAAAGTAATGGCCTCTAGGGTATACATATAACTAACAATCTCCCACTTGCACTAGGGCCATCTGTTGTAGTATCCCATACCCAACAATCAGCAGTAGTTGAAGTATCTCATACTCAACCATCCCATAAAAGTCTCTCCTTGGAATAGGCCTTTGTGAGTGGATCCGTCCTGTTCTCCTCTATTTCTACTCTCCTAACCTCGATCTCCCTGGAGATCAACCATCTCCATGATCAGGTGATACTGCCTAAGAATATGTCTGGATCACTAATGGGACGGGGGTTCCTAGGCATAAGCCACAACTCCATTGTCACACAATGGTAGGAACCAAGTTCATCTCATGAACTTTTATATATCCAGACTGCCTCTTTGGTAGCATCCTTGGTAGCAATGTATCCAGCCTTTATCTTCAAGTTTGCCACGGTATCTAGCTTGGAACTCTTCCAACATACCGTCCCTACACCGAGGGTAAAGACAATGCCTGTTACTGACATTCAATCGACCTTACCACCCTGGAAGCTATCCAGTGATTCTCCCCTGGATCGATTGATACTAACTCACTACACCTAGTGAGAATCCTAATATCCAATTAGATCTATCTCATAGATCCAAAACCTAGGATTTAGGAGGTATCACCTTGATCCTCTATGGAGAATCCTTGTGATAAGAGGAGATTGACCGAGTGTAGCATAGGAAACTCCTTTCCTATCAAGAGTATGTCATCGATGTACAACACGAGGATCACCACCATACTCCCTACTATCCTTTTTCTATATACAAGGTTCATCTACTATTTTGATGAAGTCAAACACTTTGACTACCACATCAAAACAGATGTTCCAACTCCGTGATGCCTGCTTTAACCTATAAAGCAACTTGCACACGTTTCCGCTGCTCCCACTATCTACGAAGCCCTCATGCTGTGTACTTATAGTCGCTCTCTTCTAAATCACTATTTAGAAAAGCAGTCATGATACCCAACCGCCAGATATCGTAGTCATGGTATGTAGCAATGGCAAGTAGGATCCGGATGGACTTAAGCATAGGGAATAGAAAAGGTTTCATCATTATCCACACCTGGTGGATGAAGAGAACCTTTGCAACAAGTCTTAGCTTTGAAAGTCTCAACTTTTCCATGTACACCAAGTAATCTTCTCAAGATATACTTTCTCCTGATGGGGATTTAACCCTTCAGATATAGCAACCAAAGTCCATACTTTGTTTGTGTAAATGGATTCCATCTCAGATCACTTAGCATCCAGCCATTCTCACAGAGTCCCCACTCCTGATGGCCTGCTCAAAACTAGTTGGGTCATCATCACATGATGCAATCCTCGCTCCCCTTATCATAGAGAAAACCGAAGTATCTCAGGTGGGTGAGGAACCCTACTTGATCGGCGGAGAGGCTGAGGTTCGTCGGGAGCTATTGAATCCTCCGGTTCTACCAAATCATCAGCTGCAGTTTGTATATAGCTGGAACTCCTTCCAGTTCTACCACATGATCACTAATTTCTTCATAAGAAATTCCCTTTCCAAAAGGTGGCATGCTGAGAAATAAAACAATTTTTGTTCCTCAGTGCGGTAGAAAATATTCCCTTGCTAATGCTTAGGATATTCAACAAACTTCCACAGAACTGACCTTGCCTCGAGCTTGTCCGGATTTTGATTTTAGAAATAGGCCGAACAACCGCAAATCTCAACATCCTTAAGAGATGGGCTCTTCCCATACCATATCGCATATGGAGTGGTAGGCACCTGATTTGGTTGGAACCCAATTCAATTTGTTGGAGATAGTGCCCTCAGAGTCAATTATTGGATCACAGGCACGTGATTGCAATGATTGAGGGAGGACCTATCCCGGTAGGACAGTCTTACTCGAGATGATAGTTTGCTATCTGGTTTACCTTTATCATCGTGTACTGTTTTAAGTGACATGACACGTCGCTATTACACGTTGATAGAGCCCCTAGGATTCTTGCTTGACCACCAGCAGTATGAGGGCGATCATATAAGTGGGAGCTGGGGGTCTATAAGCACATCCTTAAAAGGTCCCTAGTCGTAGGAGTCTCGAGATAGGGCATCGATTCTCCAGAGTAGACTAGTGTATACAGTCGAGACCCCGACGAGGGGCGGTGGCCGGTCTCACAAGCCACTGGTGTCAGTTGGTTCACCTAAGATGTATACAGGTGCTCATTGGGTTATGAGTACACCGGACAGGACTCGCCGGGAACTTGCTAGTTGGTCATATACCAGACGTCAGATGGCAGTTCCCAGGTGACATGTGTACAGGTTAGTTCATCGACCTGAGGATCGTCATTTGTCTCGTGTGAGTTCCCACTGTACTTTGATTACTACCCTACCACGGCTCAAAGGAGTCGTGCAAACAGGTTTTAGTTGGGTACAGTCCCGAGCCACATGGAGGCAGTGAGCGGATCTTCGGGGGTTTCGTCTCTCCCGGTATTGGGGGTGAGGTCGCGCTGTGTCTAGGAGAGCCATTACACAAAGACCTTGGCCAAGGCAGGAGATTTACTGGTAGGTATTCCAGTAGTATCTCAGGGTGTTCTGGGCTACACTCCGACACGACTTGTACCGCTTTTGGGGGTCTGACTTTTACCAACCCCCTAGGCCCGCCATGCGATACTCATAGACGAACGGACCGGACTGCACGGATATTGTCACTGACAGGCTCAGTTGGGTGTCGGGGTGAGCTTCCTCATCGACGTCCCTTTTAGTCAATAGCTGGTGGCCCGTCACGTATTGGCTTATACCTCTGACGTGCTAGTGGTTAAATCCACAGCCATAGTATTGACGAGTCTTTAGAGTCCACCACACTTTCAGTTACTCAAGTTTCGGGCGAAACGCTGTAGAGGCCGTATGGAGATATGGCAGGGTCCGATCAGATACGTGCGGTATTGCACGGATCAGGATCGGACGGTTTGTACTAGTAGCCGTATAGATATATGGCAGGGTTCGATCAGATACGTGCGGTATTGCACGGATCAGGATCGAACGGATATTACTAGCCGGCTTTGGTTTAAGCCGGTCCTAGTTTAGTACAGTGTAGATTTTGTCTCATTGCATTTGTATCCGGACGGAATACAAATGCGGGTGTGTATGCACAGTGTGGGATTATCCTGTAATTTATTACGGGACCAGTTTTCTAGGGTTGCCATTTTGCTTTCCGTTCCGGCCGGTTTTTCTTTGTTCTTTCCCGGCCGGACTGTTCCGATGGAGGGGGTAATTTGCAGTTTTGCAAATTACTTTTGTGGAGGGGTTTCTTGCAAAAGTGTTGATTATGATAGCTTTCATTTCTTTTTCAACCATGCTTTTGCTTTATGAGATTTGAAAGGGTATGGTTTGAAAAAGGTTAAGCATGGTTCATGTTTCTTTGTCTCTTGATGTGGTCACCTTTTCTTCACTCCTACACTCACCTCCCTTCATGTTTTTTGCTATCATATTCATTCCTCCACCCTCTTGCTCTCTCTTGATGGAAGAAGTTTTTCATGGTTGAAGAAAAAGAAAAGAGAGAAGAAGAAAAAGAAAAGAGAGAAAGAAAATGAGAGGGATTCATTTTTGTGCATATCATTCTTCATCTCATTCCATTGCTAGAAAATTGAAAGCACCAATTTTCTATACACCATTCCTCCATCATCCACAAATGGCAACCAAAACCCAAGTGAGACACTACACTACACTTCCTACAGCAAACCTTGGGCATGTCGAGTTGCCGGCTTCATGCGCAAGTTGCCTCGGTATTGAGGTGGGAGCCCGTAAAAGTACCCGGCTTCGTGGTGCCCTTTCCAACGAGGAGGAGACGGACGGAGATCCCGCGAGGAGATTGGAGTGGAGATGAAGACCGGAGGACTTGGATCGTCGGTATACATCTCTAACCCGTATTCTAGTTAGCTTAGACTTGTTAATGGTTACGATCCGGGGTTTAGTGCGCGGTGGTGCCGGTTTGCAAAGTCCGCAAAATTTTAGTTTACCACCGTTTCCGCGTTTGGCCGTCTGGTTGACGGCCGGGGCGCCGCCGTGCACTTACAGTGGTATCAGAGCCTCGCCATTAACTTCGTCTAGCTTTTGTGTAATGTGTTTTACGTTTCCGATCGAACAAAATCCCGAAAACCCGTATTTTGTGCACATCAGTTTCTGTCGAATTTTTTTTTAAGTCCAAAAATTTTTCTGGTTGTCTCAGTGTGATGTGCAGGGAATTCTAAGGTTACTGTAAAAATTTGGTACCCCGATCTCACTATTCCGCCGCGCAAGCGCCGCGAAACCCCACCTCGTGCGGCGCTTCCGCCGCGGATTTTACTATTCACCCCCCCAAATTTTTCCAGTATGTTCCTGAGTTGAAAATGTGGTTTCTGGAATATTACAATTGGGCCAATTATTTCTGTGAGTGCTACAGTTTTCTTTGGGGCCCACTTGTTAATTGTTTGATCGATCGGAATATTTTAAACACATTTTTCACAGTATTTACATTATATCTGCGACCGTGAATGTCACTCGATCGGTAAATCCTGTCTAACTGCTATAGCCCGGTTAGACGGATTTGCGAACGTGACTTTCACGTTGATGTTCTATGTTTATGCTGTGATGTTGCGGATCGGTCGTGGGGGATAGCCTGGATGCAATGCTAGTACAGTTGTGGTAGTATTATGTACATTTGATATTGCGGGGCGAGCGTCCGACATGTGGACTGCCGTCACTGCCTGATTGTATTATTCTTTTGGGGCACGACCTGGTTGCGGTCGATGTACCCGGTGTATGTATATTTTACATTCTGTACTAGGATTACCCCGCGGTGGGGTGCACGGATAGCCGGGTTCTAGAGGGCAACAAGCCCGCATCTCATGGCATTGAGACGGAGGGGGCTTCACTCTGGGATTGGCGGGCTATTCGTCGCACTCGTAGGGGGTACAGGTTGACCCAGGAGGGGTGCCCAAGTTGCCGGATTCCGTGGAGTGCTGGGTGGTCCATTCACGGAGCTGAAGGGGGCTGCCTCGCTTCAGGTTTTGGCGGGTGACTTGCCGCGCCCGTAGGGGTCTAGGATTTCATTGCACAGGCTATCCACACGAACAGGGGAACGTCGGGTTTCAGTAGTGGCTCTGTGAAACCGGGGATCCCAGATATCTGTATTGTTCTGTGATGCTGTACATTTCTGTGATGTTGCATTTCTTTTCACGCCTTGAGCGAAATATAATATATTGGTATATATATTAGTAGATGTTGTATATGTTTTTCACCCGCGCTAGTCCAGTCCCCGCTCTGCCGTTAGTAAGCTAACCTAACGGGTGATGACGGGACCCAGTGGCGAATGCGGATGGCATATACGTACGTCAGTATATTTTCGTTCTTTGTGGTGTGATTAATTGATGGGACTGCGTTGATTCGGATCAATGCAAGTTAAACAAACCTATTCTGATGTTGTTGGAACACTTTTCAAAAGGCTGTTATTGCAAGGACGTTCTCTTTTGTTTTGCATCGTGATATTCATTGGAATATCCTGCTCCTCAGTCGACGAGGCAAGGGCCGAGATCCCTTCACCGGGAGTGACCCCTTGGACAGAAGTTTGCGTCAGGGCATTAACTTCACTATAGCCGATTACTTTTGCTTTGCACCGTGGTATTCAGTTGGAATATCCTGCACCCCATTCTACGGGGAAAGAGCCGAGATCCCTTCACCGGGAGTGACCTCTTTAGTAAAGGTTTTCGTCACTATATTTTCTAAAAAGCTATCCGTTCCTTCAACGATATCAAGTTCATTACGTTAAAGGTTTTCGCCAGAAACCATTCGTAGCCCTCCGTCGTTTCATATGGGTAGTCAATAGTATTCAAGCTGTGTTTGTTGGCCTTAGTCAAGGCACAGTGTTTGGTAGCTATTGGGTATTCATGTGCTGCATAGATAGATGCGTTGGTTTGGGACAGTCGTATAGCCTTGTTGGCCTTAGTCAAGGGCTTGTACGGGTGGATTCAAATTAACCTGGATAATGACGGGTAGAACTTGACATGTGACTTATGATTTGTTGGCCTTAGTCAAGGTCATAAGAGCATGGGGCAGAAATTACATCGGGAGTTTCAAAAGAACTGAAACTTGCCAGATATGCGCATACCTTCTGGAGTGTGATACCGTGAGTGGATTCCGTCACGTTGTCATGCGATGAGAGTTGGATCCCGATTCCCACTGATGAGTTAGTATACTCCTCGGGTGACCCCGACTAATTCTTCTTTCAGGTTTGGAGAAGAATTTGAGGTACAGTGGGAGGTTTCCTGATTAGAAAAAGTGATAACCATTCTGATCTAGGTTAGAGTGCACGCTGAGTGTTTCTTTTCTCTCTCTCTCTGGCAGCGACCATTGACCCGACCCTAAGACTATGACTCAGTGACCAAGTTGACCGAACCTTCTTAACACTGGCTTTTGGATTGTCAGAGTTGCAGACCTCATTGCCACTCCTACTTTTACCCTTTTCTCCAGGACACCCCGTATTACTGCGAACGTCCACTTCCATTGGACAAAACCATCGTATGGTTAGATACGAACTCGAAGGAATTCGAGGATGGTTTCCGGTTCTGGAGAAAACGGATAGGATAATTCAGTTGTCTTTTCTTTTCACCCTCTCTCAGGTTGCGAGTACTCCTTGGTTTAGGAGTAGTACACCTATTACGCAAATTGGATAGTCTTCTTCCAAACCATAGGCTGGTGCCGACCGGTAGGGAATGAAGAAAACCAGTTAGCCTAAACGGTGTACAGAAGGTATTAAGTTCAGACAAAGCAAGGGATTAGTAAGAGGGCAAAGTAAATTGCGACTGCTATTCACGACCAAACCAAGTATTTCTTCGCCAATCCTAAATCACCTTTGTATTTCTCCAGAACACTCCGTATCACTGCGAAGATCCCATTTTATTGGATAATCCATCGTATGGTTATATACGAACTCGAAAGGAACTTGTTCCAGTTCGGGGATGGATCCTGGTTCAGGAGAAATAGGAATAAAGTACATTCAGGTGTCTTTTATCTTCACCCTCTCTCGCAATGCGAGTGCTCCTAGGATTAGGACAGTACACCCTTTATGCTTTTTGGATAGTCTTCTTCCAAACCATAGGCTGGTGCCGAACGGTAGGGAAGGAAGAAAACCATTTGGCCTAAGGGGTGTACAGAAGGTAATGACTAAAGACATATGAAGGGATTTGGAGAGGTGGCAAAGAATTATACGGTTATAGTTGTGAATCTGGATAATGGATGAGGCATTACTAGGAATACCAGGATACCCCATCGAAACATTTCAATGTTTCAGTTTCACTGTGTAATGTTAAAACTGATTTCCCGATTAGATACTTACTCCAGGGTATGTATTTACCAGGTTTGATTCTCACATCTGTATGGTTTTACAGATGATGAGTGGGAGTAAGTTATTGGGAATTGGGTGATCATCCTCATTATATCGGGATTCGTTGTAATCGGTGATATTTGAGGAGATCACCTGGGCTGTTTGCCGGTCGGCAAATATTTGGTTTTGAATATCCGCTGTTGTGCACCAATTTCAAATTGATATATCTGTACGTCTATTTTCATAGAGTGAGATATACCTTTTGATATTATGTCGATGACATTTACCTATATCAATGGATGGTTAGGTAAGGAGCACTAAACAGCGGTGTAATTCTTCTTAACCATAAGTACAGTTTTCAACCTACGACACACAGTGAAAGAGTTATTAGACTCAGTGGACTTATACAGAGTATTGTATGTTGTCCAGTGTCCATTAGGACAGAGGGGTTGGTCCTCATACTATATTCTGTTTACTTTTAACTTCTCTAGTTCTTAGACATGTGTTTCGTAGAAACACAGGGTCTAAGTTTTGAGGAGTTATAGGTATTTGAATAGAGTAGAGAACCAGGTATAGCAAGTATCGGGATTCTTCAAAGTGATCGAAGATGTAGATACTTGTGTTTGGTATTCAGTTGATAGTAATGATAAAGAGAAATTGCTTCTTTTTCAGGTTACTCATAATTGGAAGCATTCCTAAGTTGAGTAACGCTGATCGGCCTTTTTCCATTTAGTTGACATGCACTGGAGACAGCTGCATGATTTGAATCTGGTTCAATTAAATCAGTGCCTCTGGTTCTATATTGGATGTAGAACAGTTCATATCTTAACGTTGTTAAGGTACGGGGAGTTGTCCGGCTTATGCTTAAAACCAGACACTGGACAACTCAAGGCACGTTTCTGTAATGGCTGTTTGTGGGTTGACCCAGGCTATGACGCGGGTTGACTTTCTACCATCTGGATGAACAATAGCAATATTGTTCTAGACTCGCCACAGTTTTATTAAAAATGGATTTTTTCAGAAAACAGTAGTGGGAGTATGGTAGAACTGGAAGTAATTCCAGAACCACAAACGATTACTGAAGATTTGATAAGGAACCTAAAGATTCAATCTGATTTGACATTCCATTGGCCACTCCGCAGATAAGGTGGGTAACTTCAGGCACCCGAGAGGTACTCCGGTAGCCTCAAGGACGGTGACAGGGAAGTTCTTGTTTACCTACACTTGCCATTGTTGTTGTTCCAGGCTGCGAGACCCGGCAGGAGGATGAGCATAGCGTCGTTCTAAACTTGCTTTAGAAGTGCACGTCTATATGACTCTGCCAGAGGGTTGTCGTAGTCAGTGGAGCGGCGGAAGCATTGGTGGACATCAGGCTTATGTCTATTTATAGACTAAAGCAGATGTAGCGGAGATAGATCATCTATTTCTGATGTGACAGTCATAGGTTTGACGTCATCAGAATAGGGGATGGATCTGTTGAGAAGGTAGTAGGAAGTGATATTCCTATACTACGATCGGTTATACTTTGGTCGTCACACAGTGGTTTCTCCACAAAGGACTTGGACATTATATCAGACATACTGGTTACTAGATCTATGGTTTTAGATCTAGATTTGGGTGGTTTCCTAATCTGGGTACCTTGACAGCATTCTATGAATATTTAGAATGGACGGCTCCTGGCACGGTATTGCACCTGCAGGTAATGGAGTCACCCTCTCCAAAGGTGTCTTACAGACTAAAGGGGAGAGGGACGTGCATGATTGGCAGATCACTTGCTCAGGCAATTGAGTCAATCATGAGATGTCAAGTACCACACCAGATGTTGTTCTTGCACTACATGCAATAAGTTAATATGGATCCAATCCTGGAGAAACAGTCGGAGGCAGTTTTAGAACATAAGTGGCTGTTCTAGGGATATGATAACGACAGCCTCATTCGAGAGACAGTTATCATTCCAGGCTTCCAAGGTGACATGGACGACAAGGAGGTTGTCAGAGTTATAGTTATCCCTCTGATGAGGGGCAGTATTTTGGACAGATGGTCCAAGGGAATACTGAGGGTGGCATGGCGCAGGATACTGATTAAGTTCAGTTGAAGATACAGTCTAAGAAGTTTGGATTTGGAGTTCATTTATGAGCTACGTCCCATCAGACATCCAGACATTCTAAGGCAGGTATTACTCATTTCGGGAGATGGCTTTCTCAGCGAACTTGAGATATAGAGAGACATAGAAAGAAACTTCTAGGCGGATCCACTCACTGAGGCTATTCCTCGACCGCAATAGTTTCACAAACGGGATTTGTGAGACTGACTAGTAGAGGAGTTGGATGTTCGGTATCACACGGGCTGTGAGTATGCGACATCGCAATAATTAGCCTTGAGTGCAAGTGGGAGATTGTTGGAGATAGTGCCCTCAGAGTCAATTATTGGATCACAGGCACGTGATTGCAATGATTGAGGGAGGACCTATCCCGGTAGGACAGTCTTACTCGAGATGATAGTTTGCTATCTGGTTTACCTTTATCATCGTGTACTGTTTTAAGTGACATGACACGTCGCTATTACACGTTGATAGAGCCCCTAGGATTCTTGCTTGACCACCAGCAGTATGAGGGCGATCATATAAGTGGGAGCTGGGGGTCTATAAGCACATCCTTAAAAGGTCCCTAGTCGTAGGAGTCTCGAGATAGGGCATCGATTCTCCAGAGTAGACTAGTGTATACAGTCGAGACCCCGACGAGGGGCGGTGGCCGGTCTCACAAGCCACTGGTGTCAGTTGGTTCACCTAAGATGTATACAGGTGCTCATTGGGTTATGAGTACACCGGACAGGACTCGCCGGGAACTTGCTAGTTGGTCATATACCAGACGTCAGATGGCAGTTCCCAGGTGACATGTGTACAGGTTAGTTCATCGACCTGAGGATCGTCATTTGTCTCGTGTGAGTTCCCACTGTACTTTGATTACTACCCTACCACGGCTCAAAGGAGTCGTGCAAACAGGTTTTAGTTGGGTACAGTCCCGAGCCACATGGAGGCAGTGAGCGGATCTTCGGGGGTTTCGTCTCTCCCGGTATTGGGGGTGAGGTCGCGCTGTGTCTAGGAGAGCCATTACACAAAGACCTTGGCCAAGGCAGGAGATTTACTGGTAGGTATTCCAGTAGTATCTCAGGGTGTTCTGGGCTACACTCCGACACGACTTGTACCGCTTTTGGGGGTCTGACTTTTACCAACCCCCTAGGCCCGCCATGCGATACTCATAGACGAACGGACCGGACTGCACGGATATTGTCACTGACAGGCTCAGTTGGGTGTCGGGGTGAGCTTCCTCATCGACGTCCCTTTTAGTCAATAGCTGGTGGCCCGTCACGTATTGGCTTATACCTCTGACGTGCTAGTGGTTAAATCCACAGCCATAGTATTGACGAGTCTTTAGAGTCCACCACACTTTCAGTTACTCAAGTTTCGGGCGAAACGCTGTAGAGGCCGTATGGAGATATGGCAGGGTCCGATCAGATACGTGCGGTATTGCACGGATCAGGATCGGACGGTTTGTACTAGTAGCCGTATAGATATATGGCAGGGTTCGATCAGATACGTGCGGTATTGCACGGATCAGGATCGAACGGATATTACTAGCCGGCTTTGGTTTAAGCCGGTCCTAGTTTAGTACAGTGTAGATTTTGTCTCATTGCATTTGTATCCGGACGGAATACAAATGCGGGTGTGTATGCACAGTGTGGGATTATCCTGTAATTTATTACGGGACCAGTTTTCTAGGGTTGCCATTTTGCTTTCCGTTCCGGCCGGTTTTTCTTTGTTCTTTCCCGGCCGGACTGTTCCGATGGAGGGGGTAATTTGCAGTTTTGCAAATTACTTTTGTGGAGGGGTTTCTTGCAAAAGTGTTGATTATGATAGCTTTCATTTCTTTTTCAACCATGCTTTTGCTTTATGAGATTTGAAAGGGTATGGTTTGAAAAAGGTTAAGCATGGTTCATGTTTCTTTGTCTCTTGATGTGGTCACCTTTTCTTCACTCCTACACTCACCTCCCTTCATGTTTTTTGCTATCATATTCATTCCTCCACCCTCTTGCTCTCTCTTGATGGAAGAAGTTTTTCATGGTTGAAGAAAAAGAAAAGAGAGAAGAAGAAAAAGAAAAGAGAGAAAGAAAATGAGAGGGATTCATTTTTGTGCATATCATTCTTCATCTCATTCCATTGCTAGAAAATTGAAAGCACCAATTTTCTATACACCATTCCTCCATCATCCACAAATGGCAACCAAAACCCAAGTGAGACACTACACTACACTTCCTACAGCAAACCTTGGGCATGTCGAGTTGCCGGCTTCATGCGCAAGTTGCCTCGGTATTGAGGTGGGAGCCCGTAAAAGTACCCGGCTTCGTGGTGCCCTTTCCAACGAGGAGGAGACGGACGGAGATCCGGCGAGGAGATTGGAGTGGAGATGAAGACCGGAGGACTTGGATCGTCGGTATACATCTCTAACCCGTATTCTAGTTAGCTTAGACTTGTTAATGGTTACGATCCGGGGTTTAGTGCGCGGTGGTGCCGGTTTGCAAAGTCCGCAAAATTTTAGTTTACCACCGTTTCCGCGTTTGGCCGTCTGGTTGACGGCCGGGGCGCCGCCGTGCACTTACACAATTGTATGCAGCTCCTTAAGTGCATAACCGCCAAAAGGAAATAGGCAACTTAGTAGTACTCATCATAGAGCACACCATATCACATAGGGTGCAATTGCTCCGTCTCGATATACCAACGTGTTGTGGTGTATACGTAGGAGTAATGCTGAGAGAGAATCTCATTCTCTATTAGAATAGTCCAGGAAATCTGTGCTCAAGTATTCTCCTCCGTGATCACATCAAAGGACATAATACTTATACCCATTGTGGTTCTCTACTTCTAACTTATATTCTTTGAATTTCTCAAAAGCTTCAGACTTGTGTTTCAACAGGAACATATGTCCGAATCTTGAGAGATCATCAGTGAATGTAATGAAGTACATAGAACTAGTCCTGGCATGTGTAGATAGGGGACCTACATACATCATCATGTATCAATCCCAAGAGTTCACTAACTCTTTCTCTGTTTCCAGTAAACAGATAGCTATGGTCATCTTATCTTTGTGACATGACTTGCAAGTTTCACAAGATGTGAATTCAAACTGATTTAAATATGCATCTAAATGTAACTTAGCCAGTCAGGTTGCAGTTGATATGACCTAGTCTACTATGCCTCAAGAAGGATTCGTTCATATCTGAACTCTTCCTCTTGTGTTTGTTCTGTACGTTAAGAACTGCAGTTTGATTTAGAACGTATATGCCATTAGATAACGTTCTTGAACTGATCAACACTTAATATAGGAAATGTTCAAAACATTATCCAACAATACAAAATTATATCCTTCTTTACTTAATAAAGAGACCGATATGATATTGTATATCAGGTTCGGTATCTAATAACATTCGTTCAGAATCAATGTATTTGGTAATACGGGGTGATAACTGCCAACAAGCTTAGCTGCAACACTTGCACCGTTTCCAACTCTTGAATTATCACTCATTCCCAGTTCTCTACCCATCTGTATGTAAGGTTAGCCTAGCACCCTATGAAGAGATTTCAAGCATCACATGACCTAAAGTTTTCATTTTTATGGTGCTAAACTAACAAGCAAAGGAATCGATCCTAGAAAGATTAGGGTTACAAAACTATAAGCTAACAAAGTTAGGGTTTCAAGACTACAACCTTTGTAGCTTCCCTTTTGTTTTGCTCCTTTGACTTTGGGGTGTTGGAAGAAGGTCCACTCGTCGTCCTCTTGCGTCCACGACGATCCACCAGGAGCTTCCCGTCCAAGCTAGCAAGTTTGGTAAAACAAGGAGAACACTCTAATCAAGTGAGCTAGACTTGATTAGAATGAAGTTGTGGCTATGGATCTCACTTCAAAATCCTATTTTTATGAGTGATTCACTCTCTTGTATGAACTAGAGAGCCAAAGCATGGAGGTTGATGAAGATGGTGGATTTTAGAAGAAGAGAAATGAATTATCTTGTGAAAGAGAAAAGAAAAATAGCTATATATATTTTCCTCTCTCTTAACCAACCATGGTTAGATATATGGATATCATTTTATTTTAAATTAAAAGCATGATAAGAAAATAAACTATGGGTTAAATGTTAGGTGAGCATGGTTGAGTTAGAAGAGTGTAGAAAATCTTAAGTGATTTAACCCATTTTTCATTTTCTTTTGCTTTAATTTAAATCCAATAATTATCCAAATACAACCATGGTGTAATTCTTATACATCCACCATTCCCATTGTATAAACAACCATGATAATATATGATGTATGTATGCATGTGTGCTTGCACATCCATATGTGCATGAACATGAATGAATGCACACATGCATGCATACATCCAACATAAACAAGATAGGATTTGTAGTGAGAAACTAATGATGAATCAACACTTGATTCACTAATCCGGTCATATCACATATGACCCGACCATTAGCAAGCCGTCCAATTAAATATACGGTATCCCATACAGGCATTTTAATCGGGTCCAAGCGCATATCGCATATGCGCACCACAACTTTTCGCCTGGACTAGGTAACTCCTATGTGGGACTCTAAGACTCGTCAATACGCCGGCAGTGGGTGATGATCATATCAAGCACCCCCAAGCCGCAAGCGGTCAGCCAAACGTAACGGCCACCCGGGTATTGAGCGATAAGAAGAAAACAAGCGAACCTGTTACAACTCCCGTCGAGCCATCCGGCAACACTACCGTACAGTCCGGTCTCTTCGTCAGATATGCTGCATATCGAGCCTAGGGATGGTCACGTCGACCCCAATAACTCAATAAGTCGTGTCGGTGAATGGTCTATAACAGATCGAGAAACTACTGATAACACTTACCAGCAAATCTCAGCAGCCCTGGCCAGGGACTTGCTGTTATAACCAGTCGAGCACAGCACAACATCAACTCCTAATACCGGGAGAGACGAAACCCCTCCTATCGCTCATTGCCTTCGTGTGTCTCGGGACTGTACCCAACGGCCACCTGTTTGCACGACTCTGTAGAGCCATGGTAGGGTGGCAATCAAAGTACAGTGGGAGAACACACAAGACTCCATGACGATCTCGGGTCTATAGACTAACCTGTACCAGTGTCACCTGAGAACTGCTATCCGACGATAGATATAATTCCATATAGGAGTTCTCGGCGAGTCCGTCCAGTGTACCCAGTCACCACTGAGCACCCGTATATGATCTTGATGTCAAACATCGATGAATGTGGGAACATCCATCGCCCATCACATGGGTCTAGTATCATATACGCTAGTCTACTCTGGTATATCGATGCCCCGTCTCGATACACCTCCGACTAGGGACATTTCAGGATATGCTTATAGACTACAGATGTCCCACTAGTATGATCTCCATCATAATCAGAGTAGTCAAGCCGATATCCTTAGGGCTTTAACATCATGTATGAATGAATAAAAGCATGATCAAATCAACATGTCAGATAAAGAATAACCAGATAGCATACTATCATGCCGAGCAAGAATGCAAACTGAATATATATACATGTATAGATACATCCACTATCACATAATGGCCTCTAGGGCATACATATATCCAACAATCTCCCACTTGCACTAAGGCCAGTTATTGGCGTATCTCATACCCAACATCTCAAAAAGTCGCTTATGCTGTGGCTGAGGGAGGGCCTTGGTGAGTGTATCCGCGGTGTTGTTCTTTGTGTCTAATCTCTTAATCTCGATCTCGCGGCGATCTACAATCTCCCGGATCAAATGAAAGCGCCTCAGGATATGTCTGGACCGCTGATGGGATCTGGGCTCCTTGGCTAACGCCATTGCCCCATTATTGTCACAATACAAAGGTATTGGATCAATAATGGTTGGAACTACTCCTAGCTCCGAGACGAACTTCTTCATCCAGACGGCTTCCTTGGCGGCATCATTTGCAGCAATGTACTCAGCTTCCATCGTAGAGTCTGCAACGGTATCTTGTTTGGAACTCTTCCAACTTACCGCCCCTCCATTGAGGGTAAATACAAACCCTGAGATAGATTTGCTGTCATCCTTATCGCTCTGGAAGCTCGAATCGGTAAAGGCCTCCATTTGGAGATCTTTATTACCATACACCAAGAACAATTCTTTAGTTCTTCGTAAGTACTTAAGAATGTTCTTCACAGCTGTCCAGTGGTTTTCCCCTGGGTTGGATTGATACCTGCTTACAACACTAAGTGCATAAGCTACATCTGGGCGTGTACATAACATCGCATACATTATAGATCCTACTGCCGAAGCATAAGGTATAATGCTCATGCGAGCTCTCTCTTCATCGGTCTTTGGACAAGAATCCTTGGAGAGAGTGACTCCATGGCAAGCGGGTAAGGCACCCCGCTTGGAGTCTTCCATACTAAACCTCTTTAGGATGGTGTTGATGTACCTGGTTTGGGACAGTCCCAATAACTTTTTGGATCTATCCCTATAGATCCTTATGCCCAGGATGTATGTGGCATCACCCAGGTCCTTTATGGAGAACCTCAGTGATAAGAATGATTTGACCGACTGTAGCATAGGAATATCATTTCCTATCAGAACAATGTCATCCACGTACAATACGAGGAATGTGACAGCTCTTCCTACAGCCTTCCTATAAACACAAGGTTCATCTGGATTTTTTGATGAAATCAAACTCTTTGATAACATCATCGAAACAGATGTTCCAACTCCGAGATGCCTGCTTTAACCCATATATCGATTTAAGCAATCTACATGCTTTCTCGCTGCTCCCACTGTCAATGAAGCCCTCCGGCTGATCCATATAAACACATTCTTCTAAATCTCCATTTAGAAATGCTGTTTTAACGTCCATCTGCCAGATTTCATAGTCGCAGTGAGCAGCAATAGCAAGTAGGATCCGAATAGATTTAAGCATGGCTACGGGTGAAAAAGTTTCGTCATAGTCCAAACCTGGTCTTTGACGAAAACCTTTCGCCACAAGTCTTGCCTTATAGGTGTCTACCTGCCCATCCACACCAATCTTTCTTTTAAAGATCCATTTGCACCCTACAGGTTTTACCCCAGGGGGTACAACGTCCAAAGTCCATACTTTGTTGGTGTACATAGACTCCATTTCGGATCTCATGGCATCCAGCCACTTCACAGAGTCACCACTCGTGATAGCTTGCTGAAAACTGGTAGGATCATCATCTTCCATGATACAGTCTTCTTTGTCACCATCAATGAGGAAACCGTAGTACCTCTCCGGTGGGCGAGAAGTCCTACCAGACCTACGGAGTGGCCGAGGTTCTTCAATTTCTGTTGCAACAGCCGGTTCAACCAAATCGTCATTTGTAGTTTGTGTCTCCAGAACCTCTTCTAGATCTACCACCTTGCCATCATCTCTATCTGTGAAAAACTCTTTTTCCAAGAATGTGGCATACTGAGAAACAAACACTTTTTGTTCCTCTTTGTGGTTGAACAGATACCCATAAGAATTCTTTGGATATCCCACAAAGTTACACATGACTGACCGTGTCTCGAGTTTGTCTGGATTCTGCTTTTTAACATAGGCCGGGCTACCCCAAATCTTAATTCTTTTAAGAGATGGTCTCTTCCCATTCCATATCTCATATGGCGTGGTAGACACGGCTTTGGTTGGAACCCTGTTTAGCAGAAACGCTGCAGCCTCCAATGCATGCCCCCAAAACGAGACTGGTAACTCAGCGTCACTCATCATGGACCAGACCATATCTAGTAGGGTCCTATTCCGTCGTTCTGACACACCGTTGTGCTGTGGTGTGTAAGGAGGAGTGAGCTGAGAGAGAATCCCATTCTCTTTTAGGAAGTTTGCAAATTCTGTACTGAGATACTCTCCACCTCGATCTGATCGAAGCATCTTAATACTCAAGCCGGTTTGTTTTTCTATTTCTTGTTTATATTCAATGAATTTCTCGAAAGCGTCGGACTTGTGCTTTAATAAAAATACATGACCAAATCTTAAGAAATCGTCAGTGAATGTAATGAAGTATGAAAAACCGCCTCTAGCCTGTGTAGACATAGGCCCACATACATCACTATGTATGAGGCCCAGGAGCTGAGTAGCTCTTTCTCCGTGTCCGGTAAACGGAGTTTTGGTTATTTTACCCTTGATACAAGACTGGCAAGTCGCATAAGATTTATATTCAAAAGGATTTAAATATCCATCTTTGTGTAACTTGTTTAGTCTTGTTTCGTTAATATGACCAAGTCTACAATGCCAAAGAAAAGCTTCATTTAATTATGAAAGTTTTCTTTTATTAGTGTGTTGTATACTGAAAACTGTGTGTTGATTTAGGACATATATTCCGTTATTAAGTGTACCATACCTAACCAACATTTGATTCAGGTGAATGTTCATAACATTGTTTTGCAATACAAAATTATACCCTTCATTGTCCAACAAAGAAACGGATATTATATTACATAGCATATCAGGTACAAAATAACATGGATTCAAAATCAAAATATATCCAGATGGCAACCCCAAGTGATACTCTCCCACTGCGACTGTATGTACATTGGAACCATTTCCAACGCGGAGAGTATGGTCACCTGTCCTCAAAACCTTGCTATTTCTCAGCCCCTGCATAGAATTGCAAATGTGAGAACCTGAACCGGTATCCAATACCCAGGAAGCAGAGTTTATAGAAAAACAGTTTTCAGTCACAAACGCACCTGAAGCAGAAGCATCACCATGCTTCTTCTTGAGACTTAGGTACTCCGTGCAGTTGCGCTTCCAATGTCCTGTCTTGTGGCAATGAAAACACTCGCCTTTCCCCGGGTCTCCAGCTGTGGACTTTCCCTTTCCTTTCACCTTTTTGACTCCGCCCTTAGGATTAGTGGGTTTCTTCTTTTTCTTTCCCTTGGCCTTAGCTTTTGGGCGAGAAGAAGAAGACTGTCCAATAGTCATAACGGGAGTCTTTGCTGACTTCATAGTGCTCTCTGCACTCCCTAACATATTAAGGAGTTCAGGGAGTTCCTTCTCCATGCCATGCATGTTAAAGTTCACTATGAACTGAGCAAAGGTGGAGGGGAGGGACTGCAGAATAATATCTATATATTGTTCGTTGTCCATTGTCCATCCGAGGCCCTCAAGCTCTTCTATAAGAGCTATCATCTTCAAAACATGGTCTGCTACTGGTGTGCCAGGGGCCATCCGCATCTGAAATAGTTTCTTTGATGCTTCGTATCTGTAACAATTAGGAAAAAGCTAGAAATAAATAAATGTAATTAAATTAAGAATAAGGTAATAAATCACAAAATGGTTAAAATCAAATATGTCAATCTTCATAAGTTATATGTAATAAAAATTAAATTAGAATTTTTGAATATAAATTAAATAAGTTATAAGGGTTTTAATAAAAAATTTAGCTTCATTTTAACAAAAGATGTGTTTTATAATAAGTAAGTTGTGAGGGGTCAAATTGTAAAGTTAAGTTTTTATGCAAATAGAGTATTGTCAAGGGTTTAAGTGATTAAAGGGAATCATTTCAGTTCTGAAAATAAATTCAAAATAAAACAAAAGAAAATGGAAAATAAACCAAAAACACCTCATGCTTCAAATAACCTCTCATTTCCACCTCCTCCTTGCATGAAACATGCACACCTTAGCTTAGGACACCTCCACCTTCCTTTATCTCTTCATTCCTTCACTTAAATAGTTCTTTTTCAGTTAAAAATCAGAATCAAAACTAAAAGAAAATCAAAGGAAAAGGAAAACTAAAGAAGGAAAAAGGAGAACAAGAGGAAGAAGAAGAAGAGGGAGCTTGTTCTTGGAGTTAGTTCATCATCAAGCTAGGAGAAGTTGGTTAATCATGGAGGGTCATTCCTACAACTAATAGGAAGGTAAATTCTTAATCATAGTAGGTTAATTAAGCTCTGTAGTTTAGTTAATTACAGTTTAGCATGTCACATAATATCGTATTCTAGGTAAAATTAGTGTCTGTGGAAATCTGCTTTGATCTGGAAGATAACTAAATAAATTAAACAGGGTCAAAATGATGTAGGTAACAACTAGAGTGAACCACAAGAAGACGGAGGCAGGGGGCCGGTTTTGGGCCGGCGACAGAAGAGTTTTGGCCGGCGTCGCCGGCCAAGTTGAGGAATTTTGGGGTTTTGGTTTTTGGGTAGTCTACAGTATACAATTTAGGATGTTATGGTACTGTTTATTTAAATTAGTTTTACTGTAGTAAGGGTGATATATCGGAAAAGGAATCGTAAAACGCTAAATACGACACGACGAAATCACGTCGCGTTTTAATTTCTGAAACAGTGCAGATTTAGGCTAAAATCCAGCAAGATTAAGTGTTTTATAACTTGATATAATCAGATAATAGGTAACATATAAGAGGGATAGCGTGTTTCTATTTGCGTTATATCGGAATATTCGTTTTGCTTATACACGTAACTTGCATATTTAGACGCGGATACAAGAAATACGGAAGCCGCGAGGAAAGGGAAAGGATTAGCGATTCCGGAGTAGATTCGACTTTCCGGTGAGTAGACTAAACATCTACCGGGGAATTTTGTAAAGATGGCGTGTTTCGCCCGTGGTTTTACTTAATGTGATATTCATATCATCATGTTTAAATGTTAGAATTTCATGCATTAAAATATGTGTATATTGCTTAGTTGTTAGAACACTTCACAAGTATCGACGAGTCATGCCACGTGCACATCTTATATGCTACACACACCTCGTCGATATTGCCATGTCACATACACTTAAATATCATACTTGTTAAAATAGATGATATCGTATTTCACATATCTAATGTAGTGATAGATTGCATCATCGACATCCTGTTACCTTATGCGTATTTTGGTGTTATATATGAGGTAAATGCAGAATTGAGGATTTGTGGTTTTGAATTTGAATACTATTGCATAAATTCAGTGTTTTCATGATTGATGTGTCATGTCCACCATGAGATGATTTCTGTTTTGATTTTATTCCGGACCGAGTGGGGGAGATATACGGTCGCGGATTTACGTTATCCATACTGAGTGGGGGAGATATACAGTTGGATACATGGTGGACCCGGTCGAGACCGAGGGGCAGGATAGCCGTATTGAGACGGGGGAGCCTAGCGAGGTTACTCGATACCGGAGTTGGTTATAGAAATACGTCGTGTATCTGGAGGATAGCGACCGATATTATGGGTATAGGATCATTCGGGGAATGATGCCTATAAGAAATAAAAGTGTTGTGTCGTTGATGGGCACCGAGAAATGATTTACTTGAGTTGTGATTTTCGAAGTATAATGAGATTTACTGTTGAATTTCACATATACACATATACCATATTGATTCATATTCAGTAGCATGATTGTCATATTTACTTTATTCGCCGTTATATGTTAGTCGTATTCACTGAGTTGGCAACTCATCCCCGTTGTGCCACAGTTCCTTGCAGGGATAGAGTGGACGTTTAGCTGCGGGGCAGGATCACTTTTGCCGTTGTATTCCATCTTTTGCTAGGTAGGTTACATATGTAGTAACCTTCCATTTTGTACTTTTGTATCTAGAAAGACTCCATCAGACTTGTATTTTGACTTAGAAATGAGAGATGGTATGTATATGTATAGTTGAGATCGGTTGATCAGTTTCATAGCTTCTTTCTTTGTCAGATTCAGTGATGTTCTATATGTTTATATTCATGTTTATTGTAAACATTGTTGATTCCAACTCGGAATGCAACTGAACTTAACCTTATTATTTGTTTACTGATTTAAATTCATAACTTGAGATTTTTACTTAAAAAAACTAAATTTTCATAAATAATTCCGAAATAAGGTATTTTGATCTTGGTTTTGGCTTACTTGGACTTGTGCATATCTTTAGATATGATACAATCTAGGTGCCTGTCACATCCAAACTTGGGTCGTGACAAAGTTGGTATCAAAGCTTAGGAGTAACCTTATGGAATTTAGTAAGGGATTTCAATAGGTTGATGTAAGTCCGAGAGTTAGGATGACCTTTGGTTTGATGGAGTAGGTGAATTAGGACGAATGCAGTACCGTACGTATGTTCCGCGGCATATTTACGTTAACGTATTCAGCCTAACTAACCTTAGGATGTTTATCTTGATCTATTCTTCCGTTGATTCTTCGTTATTGATTGCTTCTGTTCCCACACCTTATCAACTCTCGTTTCTTGTTCCAGTTGCTATGGCTACGCGGGCTAGACGAGCCGCGGCCAGAAATGCAGCTAGGGCGAGTCCGCCTGTGACGACGACTGGTACACCGGACGTGCAGGAGGTGCAGGAGCATGTTGATCCTCCTCCAGATCGCATGACTAGGATTGAGGAGGGTATGTTGGGATTACAGCGAGTGGTAGGACAGTTAGCTGAGACCACTCGAGCTTTGAGATCAGATCCAGCACCGACCGTAGCAGAGTCCGAGGTACAGCCTACACAGACGGTAGTGCCAGAAGATACGAGAGTGATGGAGGTATCACTTGCAGAGTTTATGAGATTGAGACCCCCAGTATTTACAGGGACCGACGTGACGGAAGATCCTCAGTCTTTTCTTGATAGGATGGCGAGAATTGGCAGATCATTGCGATGTTCTGATGCGAGGTCAGTTGAGCTGACTAGCTTTCGTTTGGAGGGACTTGCACAGGAGTGGTGTGAGTCGATGGAGAGAGGGCGAGCTACGAATCTTCCTCCGATGACGTGGACCGAGTTTTCTACAGTCTTTCTTGCCAGATTTCTTCCCCAGAGTGTGAGGGACGCTAGAGCTAGCAGTTTTGAAGCGTTGAGGAAATCAGCAAGTATGTCAGTAGCAGATTATGATTTACGATTCACCCATCTGTCGCGATATGCCCCATACTTAGTACCTACAGAGGAGCTTCGAGTGAAAAGGTTCCTAAGAAGTTTGGACACACAGTTGTATCTGGCGATAGGCTCCCAGCATTTTGATACATATGCACAGGCTATGGATGCGGTGATTCGAGTAGAGGAGCGGTTGAGCCAGTCAGGAGTTGTTCCAGGGCCAAAGAGGAGTAGACCATTCGTGCCGACAAATAGACAGTTTGGCCGAGGTAGAGGGTCCTATCCAGGCAGATATACTCCAGGTCGCAGTGTTGGACGAGGTTGGACACAGGGCCAGATGTTCAGTTCTTATCCTGATGATCAGAGACCACCATCTACTTGTTATAGTTGTGGACTTCCCGGACACTTTGCGCGAGATTGTAGATCTCAGGGAGGGACTGTTGCTCCACAGGCTGCATTACCCCTTTCATCTCCTACACCAATGGCTTTACTTCCTTCCCCAGTTGGCGCTACACGCCAGGCAGTTGCATCACGAGGTCGAGGCTATGCAGGACGTGCTCGGAGAGGTAGAGGAGATCGAGGTAGAGGACGACAGGATGCGGGCAGGGGCCAGGCACGGGTTTTTGCGCTGACTCCACAGGATGCCCAGGCATCAAATGCAGTCGTGACAGGTACTCTTACAGTATGCTCAGTAGAGGCACATGTTTTATTTGATCCCGGTTCTACACATTCTTATGTATCTTCACGATTCGCACTTTTGTTGGGCAAGGAGTCGTCATTATTAGAGTTACCGTTGGTAGTGATTACTCCAGTTGGAGATTCCTTTATAGCTCGGCACGTATTCAGAACGTGTTCGGTGCGTATTGGTAATAGAGATTCGCTAGTTGATCTGATTCTCCTGGACATGTTGGATTTTGACATACTTCTTGGGATGGATTGGTTAGCCGCTTGTCATGCCTATGTAGATTGTAGAGGAAAAGCGGTTAGATTCTGTTTTCCAGGAGAACCGGTGTTTGTTGTGCAGGGGGATTGCAAGTTAACCCCTGTCAACATGATTTCTGCTTTTGGTGCGAGACGGCTCTTGAAGAAGGGTTGTCATGGGTTCTTGGCATTTATTCAGGACATAGGGGTCGCTGAAGTTCCATTGGACCAAATCCCGATCATACGAGAATTTCCTGAGGTATTCCCAGCTGAGTTACCAGGATTTCCACCTGATCGAGATATCGAGTTTTGCATCGACTTGATTCCGGGTGCAGGGCCTATTTCTATACCACCCTATCGAATGGCACCGACGGAATTGAAAGAACTCAAGGGCCAGTTGCAAGAGTTGTTAGATAGAGGACTTGTTCGTCCCAGTGTTTCACCGTGGGGAGCTCCGGTGTTGTTTGTAAAGAAGAATGACGGTAGTATGAGAATGTGCATCGACTACCGACAGCTGAATCGCGTCACTGTGCGAAACAGGTATCCATTACCACGAATAAATGACTTGTTCGATCAGTTGCAAGGAGCCGGATTTTTCTCGAAGATTGACTTGAGGTCAGGGTATCATCAGTTGAGGGTTCGGAAGGACGATATTCCAAAGACGGCGTTTCGTACGAGATATGGGCATTATGAATTTCTGGTGATGTCGTTCGGACTCACCAATGCTCCAGCAGCTTTTATGGATATGATGAACCGTATCTTTAGACCATTTATCAATCGGTTTATTATAGTATTCATAGATGATATTCTTGTATATTCTCGGAGTCAGACGGAGCACGAGCAGCATTTACGTATCACATTGCAGACCTTGAAAGAGCATCAGCTGTATGCAAAATTTTCTAAGTGTGCTTTTTGGCTCGATAGTGTGGAGTTCTTGGGTCACATAGTTACGAGAGAAGGTATATGCGTAGACCCAAAGAAGATTGAAGCGGTACAACACTGGCCCAGGCCTATGTCAGTTACGGAGGTTCGGAGTTTCTTAGGTCTGGCAGGTTATTACAGACGCTTCGTACAGGATTTCTCACGGATAGCGGCACCTTTGACAGGATTGACTAGGAAGGAAGTTCCATTTCAGTGGACAGATGCGTGTGAGCAAAGTTTCCAACAGCTAAAGACGCGTTTGACGACTGCACCTGTATTATCTTTACCTTTCGGGTCAGGGGGTTTCGTCGTGTATTGCGATGCTTCTAGAGTGGGCTTAGGCTGTGTGTTGATGCAACGCGGCAAGGTTATAGCATATGCTTCTCGGCAGTTGAAGAGGCATGAACAAAACTACCCCACTCATGATCTAGAGAAGGCTGCTGTGGTATTCTCATTGAAGATTTGGAGACATTACTTATATGGAGAAACGTGTCAAATCTTCATAGATCATAAAAGTTTAAAGTATATCTTTCAGCAGAAAGATCTGAACCTCAGGCAGCGTAGATGGATGGAACTGGTGAAAGATTACGACTGTGAGATTTTGTACCATCCAGGCAAAGCAAATGTTGTAGCAGATGCCTTGAGTCGGAGGCCTGGAGGTAATTTATCTCATTTGAGCATTATGCAGAGACAATCTTCTACAGACTGGCAGATCTTATGTGATAGTCGTATACAGTTTGAGTTTACATCGACAGGAGGTCAGTTAGCACATGTTCGCACCAGACCTCAGCTATTGGATCGTATTCGAGATGCGCAGCCTACAGATACTCGCATGATGGAGATTATGGATCATGTTAGGCAGGGCAATGAGACGGAGTTCGTGATTGATGATCATGGAGTATTATGTTTTAGGACTCGTCTCTGTGTGCCAGATTCTGACGGATTGAGGCGTGAGATTTTGGAGGATGCCCACAGATCGGTATACAGTATTCATCCTGGTTCCACCAAAATGTATCGTGATTTGAAGGATAATTATTGGTGGGAAGGAATGAAGAAGGATGTTACGGATTTTGTTTCACGATGCTTGACTTGTTAGCAAGTTAAAGCAGAACACCAGAGGCCAGCCGGGGAGCTGCAACCCTTACCCATTCCAGAATGGAAATGGGAACAGATTTCCATGGATTTTATGGTGGGTCTACCCAGGACTAGCAGAGGGTATGATTCTATTTGGATGATTGTAGACAGGCTAACGAAGGCCGCTCATTTTCTTCCAGTGAAGACGACATATGGATTTGCTCAGTATGCACAGGTTTATATCGATGAGATTGTACGTCTACATGGAGTGCCGACATGCATAGTATCAGATCGAGGTACCCAGTTCACGAGCAGGCTATGGCAGAAACTTCAGGAAGCTCTTGGTACACGATTGAGTTTTAGTACAGCCTTCCACCCACAGACAGACGGTCAGTCGGAGCGGTCCATTCATATACTAGAGGGTATTCTTCGGGCTTGTAGCCTAGATTTCGGTGGTAGTTGGGATCGTCACCTACCTTTGGTAGAATTCTCGTATAACAACAGTTTTCAAGAGACGATCCAGATGGCACCCTTTGAAGCCTTATATGGAAGGAAATGTAGATCACCTGTTTGCTGGACAGAACTTAGTGAGAATTGTATATTGGGACCGCAGATAGTACAGGAAACTACAGAGAAGATTCAATTGATACGAGATAGAATGAAAGCGGCTCAATGCAGACAAAAGTCATATGCAGATCGAAGACGACGCAAACTCGAGTTTGATGTGGGAGATCATGTGTTCCTTCGAGTATCTCCAATGAAGGGTGTGATGCGCTTCGGGAAGAAAGGGAAGCTCAGCCCCAGATATGTTGGACCTTACGAGATTTTAGAGAGAGTGGGCGCTGTGGCTTATCGGTTAGCACTTCCACCTGGTTTTCCCGACGTACATCCGGTGTTCCATGTTTCGATGCTTCGCAGATATCTTCACGATCCATCTCATGCGATCCATCATCAGACTCTCCAGCTTGAGCCAGATCTATCCTACACAGTGCAGCCAGTCGCTATTCTGGACAGGCAGGCAAAGCAACTACGATCGAGGATACTGCCATCTGTAAAGGTTCTCTGGCAAGGAAAGGATCGCGAGGAGATTACTTGGGAGACGGAGGACGCAATGCGGAAGAAATTTCCACATCTTTTCATAGGTATGTCTAGTAATTATTTTAAATTCGGGGACCGAATTTTCTTAAGGGGGGAATATTGTAACAATTAGGAAAAAGCTAGAAATAAATAAATGTAATTAAATTAAGAATAAGGTAATAAATCACAAAATGGTTAAAATCAAATATGTCAATCTTCATAAGTTATATGTAATACAAATTAAATTAGAATTTTTGAATATAAATTAAATAAGTTATAAGGGTTTTAATGAAAAATTTAGCTTCATTTTAACAAAAGATATGTTTTATAATAAGTAAGTTGTGAGGGGTTAAATTGTAAAGTTAAGTTTTTATGCAAATAGAGTATTGTGAAGGGTTTAAGTGATTAAAGGGAATCATTTCAGTTCTGAAAATAAATTCAAAATAAAACGAAAGAAAATGGAAAATAAACCAAAAACACCTCATGCTTCAAATAACCTCTCATTTCCACCTCCTCCTTGCATGAAACATGCACACCTTAGCTTAGGACACCTCCACCTTCCCTTATCTCTTCATTCCTTCACTTAAATAGTTCTTTTTCAGTTAAAAATCAGAATCAAAACTAAAAGAAAATCAAAGGAAAAGGAAAACTAAAGAAGGAAAAAGGAGAACAAGAGGAAGAAGAAGAAGAGGGAGCTTGTTCTTGGAGTTAGTTCATCATCAAGCTAGGAAAAGTTGGTTAATCATGGAGGGTCATTCCTACAACTAATAGGAAGGTAAATTCTTAATCATAGTAGGTTAATTAAGCTCTGTAGTTTAGTTAATTACAGTTTAGCATGTCACATAATATCGTATTCTAGGTAAAATTAGTGTCTGTGGAAATCTGCTTTGATCTGGAAGATAACTAAATAAATTAAACAGGGTCAAAATGATGTAGGTAACAACTAGAGTGAACCACAAGAAGACAGAGGCAGGGGGCCGGTTTTGGGCCGGCGACAGAAGAGTTTTGGCCGGCGTCGCCGGCCAAGTTGAGGAATTTTGGGGTTTTGGTTTTTGGGTAGTCTACAGTATACAATTTAGGATGTTATGGTACTGTTTATTTAAATTAGTTTTACTGTAGTAAGGGTGATATATCGGAAAAGGAATCGTAAAACGCTAAATACGACACGACGAAATCACGTCGCGTTTTAATTTCTGAAAAAGTGCAGATTTAGGCTAAAATCCAGCAAGATTAAGTGTTTTATAACTTGATATAATCAGATAATAGGTAACATATAAGAGGGATAGCGTGTTTCTATTTGCGTTATATCGGAATAGTCGTTTTGCTTATACACGTAACTTGCATATTTAGACGCGGATACAAGAAATACGGAAGCCGCGAGGAAAGGGAAAGGATTAGCGATTCCGGAGTAGATTCGACTTTCCGGTGAGTAGACTAAACATCTACCGGGGAATTTTGTAAAGATGGCGTGTTTCGCCCGTGGTTTTACTTAATGTGATATTCATATCATCATGTTTAAATGTTAGAATTTCATGCATTAAAATATGTGTATATTGCTTAGTTGTTAGAACACTTCACAAGTATCGACGAGTCATGCCACGTGCACATCTTATATGCTACACACACCTCGTCGATATTGCCATGTCACATACACTTAAATATCATACTTGTTAAAATAGATGATATCGTATTTCACATATCTAATGTAGTGATAGATTGCATCATCGACATCCTGTTACCTTATGCGTTTTTTGGTGTTATATATGAGGTAAATGCAGAATTGAGGATTTGTGGTTTTGAATTTGAATACTATTGCATAAATTCAGTGTTTTCATGATTGATGTGTCATGTCCACCATGAGATGATTTCTATTTTGATTTTATTCCGGACCGAGTGGGGGAGATATACGGTCGCGGATTTACGTTATCCATACTGAGTGGGGGAGATATACAGTTGGATACATGGTGGACCCGGTCGAGACCGAGGGGCAGGATAGCCGTATTGAGACGGGGGAGCCTAGCGAGGTTACTCGATACCGGAGTTGGTTATAGAAATACGGCGTGTATCTGGAGGATAGCGACCGATATTATGGGTATAGGATCATTCGGGGAATGATGCCTATAAGAAATAAAAGTGTTGTGTCGTTGATGGGCACCGAGAAATGATTTACTTGAGTTGTGATTTTCGAAGTATAATGAGATTTACTGTTGAATTTCACATATACACATATACCATATTGATTCATATTCAGTAGCATGATTGTCATATTTACTTTATTCGCCGTTATATGTTAGTCGTATTCACTGAGTTGGCAACTCATCCCCGTTGTGCCACAGTTCCTTGCAGGGATAGAGTGGACGGTTAGCTGCGGGGCAGGATCACTTTTGCGGTTGTATTCCATCTTTTGCTAGGTAGGTTACATATGTAGTAACCTTCCATTTTGTACTTTTGTATCTAGAAAGACTCCATCAGACTTGTATTTTGACTTAGAAATGAGAGATGGTATGTATATGTACAGTTGAGATCGGTTGATCAGTTTCATAGCTTCTTTCTTTGTCAGATTCAGTGATGTTCTATATGTTTATATTCATGTTTATTGTTAACATTGTTGATTCCAACTCGGAATGCAACTGAACTTAACCTTTTTATTTGTTTACTGATTTAAATTCATAACTTGAGATTTTTACTTAAAAAAACTAAATTTTCATAAATAATTCCGAAATAAGGTATTTTGATCTTGGTTTTGGCTTACTTGGACTTGTGCATATCTTTAGATATGATACAATCTAGGTGCCTGTCACATCCAAACTTGGGTCGTGACAGTATCGTAATACGCGGGACTGCTCCCCATACAACTCCTTTGTATGGAGCAATATCCCGTGAATGTCCATGTCCTCGTGCTGCTTTTGATGTGTGTTGTCCATCGATGCAAGCGCGAGGCATTTTGCCGTGGCACAGTCAGCGTCCCATGTCTTGCGGACTTCAATGTCCGCAACTGAGGACTTTGGACCTGGGACGGACGGGGCTGAAGCCGTGAGGACATATGATACTTTATCATAAGTCAAGGCGATCTTTAGATTCCTCAGCCAGTCTTTAGAGTTGGTCCCATTCAGTTTGTTCTTATCTAGTAGAAGCTTAAGTCCAGTCATTGGTATCTGCCATTAAGAGAGAGAAAAGAATACACTCAGCGAAAGCTCTTGCACAGATTAGATTGGTTTATTATCTTGTCTAATCGATGTTTCCCACTGCTTTTTATCAAGTTTTCTTTTAAACCCTAAAAAGAAAAACTAGCCAGGATTAATTACAGTCTACAACTTCGCTAACCGTTCAGCCAGGCCAGTGTCGGTACTTTGAGGGAGGTTCCCCGTGCTTTCGCACGGACCTAATTAGAGTAAACCTCGTTTTCCCAGAGGCGGAGCCCCGTTAACACCTTTCTAGACACCTAATGAGTTAGCTAATTGTAAACTGTAAAACTCTCCTAGGAGCAACTATTGCCCACAGTGGGATCGGGATCCAACCATCACATGGAAGGTATGCAATCTCATTGCAAATTTCAACACTTGAAATTCCCGATGTAATTTTTTTTTACCCCTAGTACTTATGACCTTAACTATGGTCAACAAATCATAAGTACCAGTCAAGTTCTACCCGTCATTTCTTGATCAATTAGACCCACCCATATGACCCTTAACTATGGTCAACAAAGTCGCATGAATGTCCTAATTAATCTGCATCATATGCAGTGTAGGAAGACATCACTTAGCTACCGTACACTACGCCTTAACTAAAGTCAACAAACGTAGCACGAATACTAAGTACTCTACTTCCTAAAATGACGGAGGGTTGCGAATGATTTTTAAGAAAATCTTTAACGCTTTGAACTTGATATCGTTGTAGAATCAAACAGTTTTCAAAAGGAGTGGCTTAGGCTCCGCAGTTTTCAAAAGTAGCTTTTTCATAAAAAGCCGAGTAGTTTTTAAATCCGATTCTACAACATCTTTTAGGTTTATTTTCTTTACATTAATCACATTAATGTAATCCCATCATTTAAGTCCTTAAGCCAATTACAGAAAAGAAACGAAAATAACACGTACGCTTATGCCATCCGCATTTGCCGCAATGTTCCGTTATGCACCGTTAGGTTACTTAACTAACGGCATACCGGGACGGGACTAGCGCGGGTGTAAAACATAAGCAACGTCTACTATATATCATATATATAATAAGTCATTCGTCTCAGATTTCACAGAACACAGGCAGCAGAAAAATAGATATAACGTGGGATATACTAGGACGTCCGTATTTAGTATTTAGCCAGAATAGAAAATACGGATTCAACAGTCGCGATGAATAGCCAAGCCCACACCCTGGACCCCTACGAGAGCGGCAAGTGACCCTACCAATCCAGGAGTTTAGGAGACCCGGTCTCGACTCCTCGAGATGGCCTCCCACTGAACCCCAGAACCCGGTCACCTGGGCTCCCCTCCTTGGGTCCATCCTAATGCGGAAAAGTAAAAAATATACAACACTAGTGACACAACCGCAACCTGGAAGTGCCCCAAATAAAAGAATATTACAATACATTTGAATTTACATGAATGAAAATATAAAACTCTCATCTCACAAAAACCCCCCCGGCTATTCGATCGCGACAATCCTACACATCATATCTCAGGAACACATAATATCACATATCATCAACGTAAGTAAGTATGCGTACCCCGATTGTCGTTGATGTATAGCAACGAAAACGGCGATATCTAACATACTACACTTACGGTCACAGAAAAGAAAGTGTAAAACTACAATATTTGGAATCCAGATTCTCTTTAGACATCATAAATGCGAAATATCACATATCTCGTATTTCATGCCTAAACCATATGAATTCCACATATTGTATCACATTCCAAACAAACAGACAGTATTAAAGTTTTTCGAATGAACAATCAAGCACCCAAGATTCACTAAAGTTCAACACTTGAGCAGGGTTCAAAAGATCCGCAGTGTGACACAGTAGTGGCGGTCCAGCCGTAGAAGGGTCAAGCCAACGCCTCACATGTGGCACCCCGTACTGCCCCAAACCCTAGGGTTCAAAGGGCAGTTCGAGACGGTCACTTAATCGAGTTAAGGTTTGTTGTCTTCTAGAGGGACCACCGCAAAAAGACTTGCACGTATCTCGAAACTATTTAAAACCCCGTGAATATTGAGTAAATGATATTCGTTCAAGAACTTCAATACTTTCTAGTTTACCCGGAAAAGAAAACGAAGTGAAAATTCCGATCGAAACCACGAGTCCAAAACATCTCCAGAATTTTTTCAACAGAATATTCAGATTAAATATACTCAGAAAATACTATAGCAGGTAAGGAAAAACACTGTGCAAAACTTGGTCAAAGATCCCCTTATATGGCCGCGGATGCGCGGCCTAAGCTTAAAAGTACTGTTCATGGGTACGAATTCTCCAGATGTCTTATTTTTACCTGCTCTATTTTTTGAGAATTTTTAATTCTTAAAAAAGTCAGTTTTTAAAAAATTTCCAGAGAGCATCCCATAAATCCGTATTTTTGTTCGATCGGACTTTTTACTTCGCAAAAAGGTCGCCTAAAGTTCTAGGTCGGCTCTGATACCAATGTAAGGTTAGCCTAGCACCCTATGAAGAGATTTCAAGCATCACATGACCTAAAGTTTTCATTTTTATGGTGCTAAACTAACAAGCAAAGGAATTGATCCTAGAAAGATTAGGGTTACAAAACTATAAGCTAACAAAGTTAGGGTTTCAAGACTACAACCTTTGTAGCTTCCCTTTTGTTTTGCTCCTTTGACTTTGGGGTGTTGGAAGAAGGTCCACTCGTCGTCCTCTTGCGTCCACGACGATCCACCCGGAGCTTCCCGTCCAAGCTAGCAAGTTTGGTAAAACAAGGAGAACACTCTAATCAAGTGAGCTAGAATTGATTAGAATGAAGTTGTGGCTATGGATCTCACTTCAAAATCCTATTTTTATGAGTGATTCACTCTCTTGTATGAACTAGAGAGCAAAAGCATGGAGGTTGATGAAGATGGTGGATTTTAGAAGAAGAGAAATGAATTATCTTGTGAAAGAGAAAAGAAAAATAGCTATATATATTTTCCTCTCTCTTAACCAACCATGGTTAGATATATGGATATCATTTTATTTTAAATTAAAAGCATGATAAGAAAATAAACTATGGGTTAAATGTTAGGTGAGCATGGTTGAGTTAGAAGAGTGTAGAAAATCTTAAGTGATTTAACCCATTTTTCATTTTCTTTTGCTTTAATTTAAATCCAATAATTATCCAAATACAACCATGGTGTAATTCTTATACATCCACCATTCCCATTGTATAAACAACCATGATAATATATGATGTATGTATGCATGTGTGCTTGCACATCCATATGTGCATGAACATGAATGAATGCACACATGCATGCATACATCCAACATAAACAAAATAGGATTTGTAGTGAGAAACTAATGATGAATCAACACTTGATTCACTAATCCGGTCATATCACATATGACCCGACCATTAGCAAGCCGCCCAATTAATATACGGTATCCCATACACGCATTTTAATCGGGTCCAAGCGCATATCGCATATGCGCACCACAACTTTTCGCCTGGACTAGGCAACTCCTATGTGGGACTCTAAGACTCGTCAATACGTCGGCAGTGGGTGATGATCATATCAAGCACCCCCAAGCCGCAAGCGGTCAGCCAAACGTAACGGCCACCCGGGTATTAAGCGATAAGAAGAAAACAAGCGAACCTGTTACAACTCCCGTCGAGCCATCCGGCAACACTACCGTACAGTCCGGTCTCTTCGTCAGATATGCTGCATATCGAGCCTAGGGATGGTCACGTCGACCCCAATAACTCAATAAGTCGTGTCGGTGAATGGTCTATAACAGATCGAGAAACTACTGATAACACTTACAAGCAAATCTCAGCAGCCCTGGCCAGGGACTTGCTGTTATAACCAGTCGAGCACAGCACAGCATCAACTCCCAATACCGGGAGAGACGAAACCCCTCCTATCGCTCATTGCCTTCGTGTGTCTCGGGACTGTACCCAACGGCCACCTGTTTGCACGACTCAGTAGAGCCGTGGTAGGGTGGCAATCAAAGTACAGTGGGAGAACACACAAGACTCCATGACGATCTCGGGTCTATAGACTAACCTGTACCAGTGTCACCTGAGAACTGCTATCCGACGATAGATATAATTCCATATAGGAGTTCTCGACGAGTCCGTCCAGTGTACCCAGTCACCACTGAGCACCCGTATATGATCTTGATGTCAAACATCGATGAATGTGGGAACATCCATCGCCCATCACATGGGTCTAGTATCATATACGCTAGTCTACTCTGGTATATCGATGCCCCGTCTCGATACACCTCCGACTAGGGACATTTCAGGATATGCTTATAGACTACAGATGTCCCACTAGTATGATCTCCATCATAATCAGAGTAGTCAAGCCGATATCCTTAGGGCTTTATCATCATGTATGAATGAATAAAAGCATGATCAAATCAACATGTCAGATAAAGAATAACCAGATAGCATACTATCATGTCGAGCAAGAATGCAAACTGAATATATATACATGTATAGATACATCCACTATCACATAATGGCCTCTAGGGCATACATATATCCAACACTGTAGCCCATGTAACATATTACATATTCAGGATCCTGATCCGGTATCTCATACCCAGGACGTAGAGGATACTGAGATACAGTTCTCGGCAATGAACACATACGAAGAAGATGTATCAACATCATTTGGGCGGCATGGGAATTCTGGTAATCCCCTATTTCCTGCTCGGTCTTATAACAATTATAAGTTGGAGCGGGACCAACGTTCCTCAGCTCAGTATAACAAGCGGTTTCGGTCAATACATCCATATTATTATCTTGATTAAGGCGTGACATGGTCTCTACCTGGAGAGAGAGAGAAGAAAACACTCAGCGTATGCTCTTGCAAGATCAGATTGGTTATTAATTTATCTAATCAGGATGGTTCCCACTGTTTTAGTCAAATCTTCCTTCAAACCCTAAAAGGAAAGACTAGCCGGGATTAATTATACCCTACAAGTTCGCCAATCCTTTGGCCAGGCCAGTGTCGGTACTTTGAGGGAGGTTCCCCGTGCTTTTGCACAGACCTAATTAAAATAAACCTCATTTTCCCATAGGCGTAACCCCGTTAACACCTTTCTAGACACCTACTTGATCAGCTAATTGTAACGTGTAAAACTCTCCCAGGAGTAACTCTTACTCACAGTAGGTATCGGGATCCAACTATCTCATAGAAGGTATGCAATCTCATTGCAAATTTCAACACTTGAAATTCCCGATAATATTTTACCCCTAGCATCCAATGATCTTGACAGAGGTCAACAAACTATAGGATACTAGTCAAGTTCAACCCGTCATTTCTTAATTGAAATAAACCCACCCGCACGATCCTTGACGGAGGTCAACAAGGTCGCACGACTACCCTATCTCAATCGCATCATATGCTTTTGCAAATAAGCATAAATAGCTACCGCACACTACGTCTTGACGGAGGTCAACAAACGTAGCACGAATACTATGAAGTACTTATCTGAAATGACGGAGGGCTACGACAAGTTTCTAAGAAAACCTTTTGCGTAATGAACTTGATATCGTCGTAGAATCGAGTGATTTTGAAAAGGAGTGTTTTTTATGCTTTTACTTGCTTTGCTAAAGAGGTCACTCCCGGTGAAGGGATCTCGGCTCTTTCCTTATCGAATAAGCAGTAGGATATTCTGCAAGGAATACCGCTATACAAAGCAAAAAATAGAGCTACCAGTTTTTAAAACAAGTTTCTACAACATCTTTTAGGTTTCTTTTATTTCATTAATCTCATTAATGAATTCCCATTTATAATATGCTTCCTAAGCATCACATATGAAACGAAAGCAACAATATATAATATTTATCATCATATATATATATATATATATATATATATAATATAAGCATTCATTTCAGAATATAATCAATGATCACATCACAGAATATCGCAGCAGAATAAAACATATGAAATATTAGATATACTAGGATTTCCGTGTTTTAGATTAAGCCCATATAAAACACAGATTCCATGGTCATGATGAATAGCCAAACCCACATCCCTAGACCCCTACGAGAGCGGCAAGCAACCCTACCAATTCTAGAATTAGGAGACCTGGTCTCGACTCCTCGAGATGGTCTCCCACTGGACCCTAGAACCCGGTTACTTGTGCTCCCCGCCTTGGGTCTATCCTAATGCGGAAAAGTAAATAATATACAATGGTGACATCATCCTCAACCCGGAAGTGCCCCAATAAAAGAATATTACATACAATGAATTTTACATTAATGAAAATGAAAAACTCTCATCTCATATAAAACCCCCGGCTATTCAAACACGACAATCCAATATAACATATCACAGCAACACATAACATCACATGTCATCAACGTAAGTAAATATGCGTATTACAATTATCATTGACATATAGCAACGAAACCGGCGATACACCACATATCACACTTAGGGTCGCAGAAAAGAAAGTGAAAAACTACAACAGTTGGAATCCGCAACCACCTTAGACATCACATGCCTAACCAAATGAATTCCTTAGACATCGCATGCCTACCAATTATAAACCCCGCATTTTAGTCTCGATACCGAAAACACGTTTCAATAACAAGTCGGGCAATTCAACAAGATTCCCGACACCCTGATCGAATGCTCGTCGAAAACTTTAGTAGACGGCCGCATCCCCCGATACCGTCGACGAAGTGCACTAAGGCGGAACACCCGGCCGCGAGCACCCGAACGGATGCTTTTGGTGACGGGGTTCTCCTACAGTTACATGGTTGGGGCTATGGGGCATGACTATCTAATATGGTTACCTGGCGAGTATCTGCGTACTCTACGTGATTGCGACGGACTTTTGATCACTTAAAAATCCCGTGGTAACCGATCAAATGAGACTAAATTGCTAGATTTATAACATTCAAATTAGTTATCTCATAACTACTTGTGGATTCCAAATATTGTATCCCATCACATGATATCCGGGCGACGTTAAATTTTTCGATCGATTCATCAAAGTCCTATAATTTCCCGACAGCTCAACACTTGAGCACAGTTCAATAATACCCAGAATATGCCACAGTACCTATGCAACAGCCGTAGAAGGGCAAACCCATGCCTCACTCATGTCGCCACGGAACTACGGCAAACCCTAGGGTATGATCGCGGTTCCGCGATCCAAAAAGTCGAGTGAGGGTTTCATTCTTCTAGAGGGTTCATAGACGTACTTGCATGCTTTTCAGAATACGTTAAACTTGGAAAAATGGGTTTTTGATAATCGTTCGAACTTTTTAACTTCGCCTAGACAATATGTGAATAACCCGAAACAATATTATAACTACGAATATGAAACACACCGAATTGTTTATAGTGTAATATTACACCGCATGCAAAATTAGCAAAAATAAACAACACCTGAAACATCAAAACCAAGTCACTGGAACACAAAATGTTTTTTAGGCAATTCCAAAAAAATTAGGCCGACCACAACATATATGATCTCAGCTAAATCCGAGCAGACCCCCTTGAAATTTTTTCTGTGTTCATGATATATCCCATATAGCACTCTGTACTTGTTTAAAAAAAATTTGACAACATTTTAAAATCGACAGAAACAAGATTTTCGTGTTTCAAGTTTCGGAGTATTTCGGTTTCGTAATCTTAATAAAATCCGTATAAATTTCTAGCATGGCTCTGATACCACTGCAGGGTTACCTAGGACGGCAGAAAGGTTTCGGGAGGCATCTCTCATGCCATATTAAAATTTTTCCATTCTAGCTAACCCTAAACATAGAATCGTTTACTAGAAATCGACGGAATGAAAGGAAAACTACTTTGCAAGTTAAAGCGAACAAGGAATACAACCTATGTGGACCGGTCCTTCAGTTCATTAGCTCTGTGTAGTAGTCCATTTGCTGCGATCAAGATGTCCCGGACTCTAGAGAGGTCCGATGAAGAAATGAACATGCTTCCTTCGAAGTCTTCGAGGCCGAAGATGATATACGTCGAGGAGACACTAACCCAAGCTATCTCTTCACTAATCATGGAATTAGTGAAGCAACCACCCTATACTAAATGATAAGTAGTAGAGGATGATGAAGTAGGAATTTTGTTCACTTTAGATTTCATATTCTCACAAGTTTTCATCACAAATCAAAAAGCTAGAAAGCTTTTGTCAAGAAGAAGATGAAGAACAAGTGAAGTTGTGATGAATTATTGTGTGAGGTTAGAATTGCAACCATGGCGAGTTAGTGTCATGCCTAACTCATGTAGAGAATAAAACATAGCTATGAGTTAAGGGTTGTGTTAACAAATATCTTAAGGATGACAAACAAGTGGTCTTAGTCAATGAAACCTATAAGCTTCTACAAGCTTTGAACCATGACTCATTATCCAAATGTTTAAAATCCTTAAGAAAAATAAAAACCCTAACTTAACCTAGCATGGTTTAAGTCTTATACTAACTATGTTTCATGTGTAACCTAACATGACACACGTATATATATCACATATATATTTTGTGCCAAAAAGAAAACAATACATATATCACATATATGTAAAGTATATCAAATGTGAGAAAAGAAATCATAAGTGAGCTAATACTAGTTAATGTAAATTAATATATCAAATATATAATTATACATTAAATTATTAAATCAACAATTGATTTAATAATCCGGCTATATCATATATAACCGAATAATATCATGTGTAACAACTTATAGAATCAACACTTGATCCGATAACCCGGCTATATCTCATATAACCGACCAATGTCACAAATCGCGAGAATAGAATACGGTATCTTATATCGTATCAATCTCGGTCCCGCACATATCACATATGTGCTCCTACTCCGTTTTGCTTTAGCTAGGAAACCCCTGTGTAGGACTCTAAAGACTCGTCAATACGCCAGCAGTAGGTGATGATCATATCAAACACCCACAAGCCGCAAGCGGTCTGCTAAATGTAACGGCCACCCGGGTATTGAGCGATCAGAAGAGCAACAAGCAAGCCTTCTCACACTCCTGCGAATCCAATCAGTAACACTACCGTACAGTCCGGTCTCTTCGTCTGATATGTCGCATATCTCGTCTAGGGGTGGTAAACGTCAGACCCCAGTAACTCGATAAGTCATGTCGATATGAGGCTCATAACGGGCCGAGAAACTACTGATAACACTTACCAGTATATCTCTAAAGCAGCCCCGGCCAGGGACTTCCTGTTATAGCCAATCGAGCACAGTGCAACATCAACTCCCAATACCGGGAGAGACGAAACTCCTCCTATCGCTCATTGCCTCCAAGTTATTCGGGACTGTACCCAAAGCCACAATTTTGCACATTCTCTTAAGCGTGGTAAGGTGGAAATCAAAGCATAGTGAGAATCACACAAGACTCTATGACAATCTCGGGTCTACAGACTAACCTGTACCCGTGTCACCCGAGAACTTCCATCTAACGTTAGGTATAATACCATCCGGGAGTTCTCGGTGAGTCCGTTCAGTGTACCCAGTCTCCACTGAGCACCCGTACACCGTCTCTGATGTCAAACACCAATGGATATGGGATCATCCATGGCCCATCTACATGGGTCGAGAAGCTATACGCTAGTCTACTCTTGTATATCGATTCCCTGTCTCGATACACCCTCGACTAAGAACATTTGAAGAATGTACTTAGCAACTATACTGTCCCCACTAGTATGATCTGCATCATAATCCTGGTAGTCAAGTACTCATCCTAAGGGCTTTATCAACATGTAATATAGAGACAATCAGTGTACATGTTAAGATAAAGAGCAACCAGATAGCATACTATCATGTCGAGCAAGAAAGTCCTCCCTATATATGTCCAAGCATCCACTACAATATACATCGTATGTAAAGTAATGGACTCTAGGGTATACATATAACTAACAATTTCCTACTTTCACTAGGGCCATCTGTTGTAGTATCCCATACCCAACAATCAGCAGTAGTTGAAGTATCTCATACTCAACCATCCCATAAAAGTCACTCCTTGGAATAGGCCTTTGTGAGTGGATCCGTCCTGTTCTCCTCAGTGTCTACTCTCCTAACCTCGATCTCTCTGGAGATCAACCATCTCCATGATTAGGTGATACTGCCTAAGAATATGTCTAAATCACTGATGGGACTGGGGTTCCTAGGCATAAGCCACAACTCCATTGTCACACAATGGTAGGAACCAAGTTCATCTCATGAACTTTTATATATCCAGACCGCCTCTTTCGTAGCATCCTTGGTAGCAATGTATCCATCCTTTATCGTCTAATTTGCCACGGTATCTAGCTTGGAACTCTTCCAACATACTGTCCCTATTTTGAGGGTAAAAACAATGGCTGTGACTGATATTCAGACGACTTTACAGCCCTAGAAGCTATCCAGTGATTCTCCCCAGGATCGATTGATACCAACTCACTACACCTAGTGAGAATCCTAATATCCAATTAGATCTATCTCATAGATCCAAAACCCAGGATTTAGGAGGTATCACCATGGTCCTCTATGGAGAATCCTTGTGATAAGAGGAGATTGACCGAGTGTAGCATAGGAAACCTATTTTGTTGAAGTCAAACACTTTGACTACCACATCAAAACAGATGTTCCAACTCCGCGATGCCTTCTTTGACCCATAAAGTAACTTGAACACATTTCCGCTGCTACCACTGTCTACGAAGCCCTTTGGCTGTGTACTTATAGACGCTCTCTTCTAAATCTGTCATGACCCGAAATAGTATGTGACTGGCACATGAATCATATAATGTCTATAGGACCCCATCTAATTCAAGTAAGGCAAAAATCGCAGAAATCTAAACCATTTAAAGGAAGAAGTGAAGAAAACTGTTAATTGTATGTATGCCATAGAGGCCAGTATTATACATATGATGTATATTATATTCGATGCTTGGACATATATAGAGAGGACTTTCTTGCTCGATATGATAGTATGCTATCTGGTTGCTCTTTATCTTAACATGTACACTTGCCTTTGATACTGTCTTATGGTTACATGTTGGTATCTTAACATGTACACTTGTCTTTTGATACTGTCTTATAGTTACATGTTGGTAAAGACCTTAGGATATGTACTTGACTACCATGACTATGATGAAGATCATACTAGTGGGGCCATGGTAGTCCATAAGTACATCCTTTAATGTCCCTAGTCGTGGGTGTATCGAGACAGGGCATCGATATATCAGAGTAGACTAGCGTATACGCTTCTCGACCCATGAGATGGGCGATGGATGATCCCATATCCATTGGTCTTTGACATCAGAGATGGTATACGGGTGCTCAGTAGAGACTGGGTACACTGGACGGACTCGCCGAGAACTCCCAGATGGTATTATACCTCACGTCAGATGGCAGTTCTCTGGTGGCACTTGTACAGGTTAGTCTGTAGACCCGAGATCGTCATAGTATCTTGTATGATTCCCACTGTGCTTTGATTTCCACCTTACCACATCTAAGAGGGCGTGCAAAATGGTGGTTTTTGGGTACAGTCCTGTCACGACCCGAAAGTACGGAACATGACCGTCACTTAGGCTACGAACGTCTTAAGGCGTACGTGCTCTAAGTAAGCCGAGCCCAGAAATCCAAACCAAGAAAAGCAGTGGAGTGAAGGAAAAACCATAAGTAAATCAACCAGTTTGCAACATAATATACAACGCCTAAAGGCGAGAATCACAACAGGAAAGGAAACTCCAAACAGCAAGAAATCCAGAGAAATATAACATGCGACTCTAAGGTCGAAAGAATAAACATCACTGGTCTCTATCTCAAATAAGTACATGTTTAGTTGATGGAACTTCTAGATACAACTGAAATATACTACACAATGTATAATGATGGGTACGATACAAATAAACCCACCCACTAGCAAGTCACCCGAAAAAAGCAGTGCCACAAGCCGTAATGAAACCTGTACGGCAAAACCTGCAAGAACTGGGGCACAATGGGGGTGAGTTGCCAACTCGTGAATAGAAAAACATCTACGAAGAGAAATCGCATGTATTACGCAATCCTAGGTCATACGATCAACATATATAAATCTCAAATGAATAAGTCTGAAGCATGCTAAGGTGTCAATGTAACATCTATACATGTATGTAGTGCCAAGTACTCGTGTCAGTGCCTCAGGTAATAACATGTTATAAATATAATGTATGTCTTCATGAAGTAATATGATGAAGTATCTAATTTGATATGAATACAAATATATTAGCGTCCCATTCCACTAATATTGGTGTAAGGGTATATATAACAGCGTACTCATCCACAGTTATATATACACAAATGAGGTATGATCGATGTAATCAATATGAAACAATGTCAGCTATAACATGAAGTCTAGTAGTATGTGGATATCTTCCAACTAGGTAATCAATGTCTGTAAATAGGTGGATCCCGTCCACGTGTCACCCAATGACAATAAGCATCATGCATGTAAATATCGTAAAGTATATGCATGGAAATATGAGGATATAATCAAATCATGGAACCTGAGTGCCTAGCATCGACACTCGAAAACATCATGAACACCTGTGCCTAGCATCGACACGTAAATCCTTATGTATCTCAGGCGTCGCACACCCTGGTCGGCCCTCATATCCATCTCATGACTCCAGTCGGTATCCTCTGGTTAACCGACGGGTCCCAAATACTATCACCGGTAGGTAGTACTCCCCTTCCGGACTCACCGTCTAGCATAGACGAGTCTTCTTGCCCCGGGGTACCTCACCGGGTCCACCATGTACCCACAATCGGTGCTTACCGCTCCTCAAATCGGGTATACCCACACAAGCTCTCTGGAACCGAGAAAACTCATGGTGGATGCACTGAAATATCATATCAAGGGTAACCGGGTTTTTAAAACAATTACATATTTTTCTTTGAAATATCCACGGTCCCCAAATCCAGAAATATCATGGAAACAACATATCTCAATGCGTATAATCAAAACATGATGTATGCGACATGTAAAGAAAGGTAAGCATATCAGTAAGTCATGCAACATGGAATAGTAATGTGCGCATGTCGAGGGAAACCGCTCTTTTTAAAATGAATCAGTTTAAAGAATATCTTGCGGTTCCCAAATCTCTAATCAAGACAGAATCATCTATGCATGTGTACATGTATAAGTGTACAATATGCCATGCAAGAATCACATCATGAATGCAACAGTACTACAGTGTAGTGGCATTGCAATTATCGATGATGAAGTGTGTGAGCCGGCAAATAGTGTACGTGGAACATACACATCATCGATAATGGTGCTGGTGTCCTAACAGCATGATGGTAATATCTCAATAAACACAAGTAATGCGATACAAATAATATGAATATACAAAATCAAATAATCAACGCAATAGTGCAGAATCTACATCAATATGTAAGTGTCATGCAGTTTTTGCCTTTTGAAATAAAACGAATCGAAGTTTTTAGTAAAATAAGGGCTATGGTGTTTTTTAAGAAAAGATGCCCCTTTTGAAATTATCCGTAGAATCCCTTTTTGCCTGTCTTTAAAATACTCCCGATTCGTTAGTTTTGAAATAGGTATGACTCGGGCCTAGTCTAACATCTACTATACTAACTACTGATCTAACTATCAAGTCAATCGGGAGGGGTATGGAAACCACCTAAATCTGAGTCGATATATATATGAATATAAAGATAGTAGTCGGTGATCCCGCCTCAATAGTATCGCATACGATACCGTATATCATCTGACATCCTGAAGTCATGAGTGCGGATCAATCATCAATATAAAGCTCGTACGGTAAATCGTCGTACGGCATCCCAATAGTTGGGTGCGGGTCAATATCACAATCATCACATCAATTATCTGGTATCCTTATCATCATATCACATAATCTGGGGTACTGATCTAAGTCTAGTACGAATCGATACCATCTATATAAGTATGAATGCGTGTGCGAAAGACACGTCCAAAGGCGCGCTAAAATCACATATCATATCCCAAATACGAGTCACATCACATCACCGATATCATGGCACTATGCCCAATCTCATCGACTCACCTCCAATGTCCTCCAATACCCTCATCATCACAGTATAAACATAGCAAATATGCACGTGTGTGCGTGTGGGTGTAAACCTATTCTAGGGTTCGCGACTAGGAACTACACTAGTTACTTCTAACCCTAATCTATGCATAGTACACCTAACACATCCTAAACAACCAAGTCACACATAAGTTAGCATGTATCTGTATATATAAAGTATATATGGTATACTAGATATCGGACTGCGGGGGTGCTATACGCCACCCACCCGACTTCTCCCCGTAGATATAAATCTGCTCACCTTTCTTTATGCGTGCGGGTACCGATGTCGCCATTTGCATCTCCAACGTCTCGACGCCACGTGGGGTACCTACAAGGATATCACACACTAAAACACATGAAAACCATGTCGGAAACCAAAATGGTGCACGCTACGCCCATAGGTAAAAACCTACAGTCTCGCATGCAAACACGACCAATATCCCTCTGCCGTTGGCGTTCAAACGCCACCCGACGGAAACGAATCATCGAATACCAAAATCCATACGAAAACAAGTCGTAAATCATGCGCCAACTCAAGAAAATCAACCGAGATTCTACCCTGATTGGAATCAGACAAAACTAAACATACCAGGGGTCAAGTTTACAAGTAAAAGAGTCGTGCACATAAAACGAGGCAGTTTCACCCTGGTCTTGCCGCAAATTGCGGCCAGAAGGAATTAAATGGCGGCCTGAAAATGGGGGTTGGAGCTAGGGTTTTGGGTGATGGTTCCCATCTGCCTGCACATCCTACTGCCAAGTCAAAATTATTTTAGGAGGTCCGGCTTGATAGTAGTTTCCAGAAAGGCCACAAAGTCGGCAAAACCGATAAAATACACCAAGTCGAAACACTTTGGTAAGTAACTGGAAATCTGGTGTAATCTTGGTTACAATAGTCTCAAATACACCTAATAAGGTTACCCTAACGATCAAAACCATCACCTGGCCACATCTCACTCAAAATCACTAAAACTAGCACTAGATCACAAATATAACACTAAATTTCAGCCTACAACCCATAACTTGCAAGATAGGAGTTGGGTTGCAAGATTATACCTCAAGAAAGTCCTAGGATGTAGGAGAAAGAGGAGGAAGGAGGAAGGGCTGTTGTTGCTGCTGTGCTCCTGGAGCAGCTGCTGATGTAGCTGTTTTTGTTGTTGTAGTTGTTCAGCTGATGTTTTCCTTGGTGCTGCTGTTGCTGCTTGCAATTTTCCTTTTTTTGCTGTTTATGTTGCAGCAGCAGGTGTTGTGGGAATGTTGGGGTTGCTGTTGCAGCTGCTACTGCAGCTGTTGATGTTGTTTTTGATGTTGGTGTGGAGAAGCGTGAGAGTGGGAGATGTGAGGGAATGATGTGAGTGAGAGGGAGAGATATGAGGGAAAGCAAAAGATTTGAAATGAGATGGACCATGACACATCCTAGAGCCACCTTTCTTTCTCTCTTAATAAATGCTTGCTTGCTCAAGCCACCATAACCTCTCTCTCTCCTAAACACAAGTCAACCCCCAATCCTAATCCAATGTAAACTACCCCACACCCTTGATTAACCCCAATTAGCTTAACCAAAGGGTTAACCCATCATGGTTGGCCAAACATGGTTAACCCACCATGCTCATCTAAACATGGTAACCCTAGACTTAACCCAAGTTAACATGCACAAGTGTGTGCAGTCTAGATAAAATTCCGATAAAATATTCATAAAACCAGATAAAATATTTAAAAGCCGTTTTGGTAAACTTTTTACCAAAAACCCTACATTAAACACAATTACCACTAAATAACGTATTTTAGAATTTCCATAATTTTTCTTCAGAATTTCCCCCATTTATCAGTATTTAATTATACCGAAATATTAAAATATTCAATAAAATAATATTAAATTATAAAAATTCACAAAAATAATATTATATTTTTCTTGAAATGTTACAGTCTTCCCCCTTTAAAGAAATTCGGTCCCCGAATTTTAAATTAAACCCCCAAATTTTAAAACATTTCAATAAAATATCCAAGTCATCGGGGCTCCGAAATTATCAACACAAAAGGTATCATAGCGCAATACATGCGCATGAGTAACGAGCAGATAATTCGAAATAAAAACTCCATCAAGCATCCTGCAATCATCGGAGTCAAGGCGAAAACACGAATGCCGAATCTAAAGCAAAATTGATATGCTATAAATCGGAACTATACATGTAAATATATGAAGGAAATGCATGCCAAAATTCTTTAAAGTCGATGTGCAATGCGCATAGCACTGCACAGTGGCGGACGTCTCAATAAGAAAATAGCCATATGCGTATATATCTTTTGTTTAATATGCACGTTCCGCCGCTTTTAAAACAATTTAGAAGGGTTCCCTGTTTCAAACGTCTCATGTCATATCAGACACGTAGGTAAAATATTGAGACTATAGCTCGCTTTTTGGAATCCCTTTGAAATCTTTCAATGCATGCAAAACACACTCAGGTACTGTCATCTGACAAGTCCTGCTCAGTACGAAAACAAATCGCAATATCATAAAAATGTACTGCTCCATAAGAAATCAATCCCAAAATATGCATATGAATACCACGTGCGTCTGGCGCACGGAAATAAAAATCCATACATGTGCCAAGCAGGTGCACAAAAACGACATCAAGGTGCAACGGGTGTGCCCACAACATCGGTCATAGGCAACGTGTGTGCCTGTCAGCAAAATCAGGTGCATCTGGCATGAACGAAAAATCTCGATTTAGTGCATCTGGTGTGCACCAAATCGCATTTCATAACATGCGCCCTACATGCGCGGAAATCCAAATCCGGTGCATCCATCATGCACGAAATCATGAAATCCAATATCTAGCGTCGAACACGCGCAAAATCTAATCAGGTGTACAAAGTGCACAAAATACGAATCACTGCACTGCAAGCATGTGTGAACTATACCGAGTGCAAAAACCAAATCGTGTGCGTATGTACGCAAAAAAATCAACTCAACTGTGTGAAACCCATAAAATCATGAACACGAGAAATCAATGCACGAACACGATATCAAGTGCAACAACTGTTCGAAAATCGTAAATACTCAGTAAGTGCCACCATGGTGTATGAAAACAAATATCATGAAACTCAATCATCAAGACTAAATCATGCGAACAGAACACCCAAAATACCGACATCCAAGATGACGGATACGTGATAATCGAATCACAAAATCACAAATCATAAATAACGTCGTCGGTAGTTCCTCCTTCAAGTCGAGAAAGTACCGGTGCATCCAATGCTAGCAGCGCAAGATATCTACTTGCCTCTTGCTCACGGTCTGGCGTCCTCTGTCTTTGGGTCCTTATCTTCCCTGTGGATTTCCAATCTCACAATCAATCGGCTCATCGGCCCAGTCAGGTGTGCTAACGGGGACGATTCCGTTTTGGCACTTCTCTGGTCATCTCTCCGTCAATCATTGCGACCACTCGTAAAGCAGCATGTCACTGGCGTCTGCCTCTGGCTCTCTGAATGCACATCATACATCTGTTCCTGATGCAAATCTTATTGCAGCAGTGTCCTGAAAGGAATCCTGCTCAAGTTCTCTTCCGATCTTGCCTATGCCGATCTGTACGGAGGCTGGTACTCTTACATAACCCTTTCTCGTTTTCTGGACATCTGCGTGTTCCGCACACATTTCCTCGGAAACTGGCCGTATCCCAACGCCTCTGTAAGCATATCGGGTCTCTATTCTCGACGGAAGGTAATGACAGCTTGTCAGCGTCTCGCACGAACCTCTTGTCCCGCTTGTCTTTATCGTCGTACACTATGACGTCATGCCACGCTATCTACGCACTGCACTGTTCTCGGCCACGGTCGATCCGAAGTCTCTCGCACGGACTCGAAATCGCGTACTCTGTAGCTTCATCATTCTGTAGAAGACGTCTGGCCGAACAGGTTCTCGGGAACGCGTCCCAACCATCGGAGGAATACTCAATACCCGTCCGTCCTCGATCAACTCACAACACATCTGGGTGAAGTCCTTTATCCGAACCTGGTCAACTATCTCGTCGACGATGCCGAATTCTGGCCTGCTGGGTGTGCGCAATATGACCACTCCTGGGTCCAGGTCTTCTCGTATAATATTCCAGAAAGGTCCTGTCGAGGTCTCTCTCACATCTCATTTCTGCCGAATTGCCCAGAAGTTATCGTCCTTTACTGAAGCAAATTCTTGTTCCGGAACGGCTGCATACTCCCCGCGACTCCTTCTGGAAGGTATATCCATATACTAAGCCTCTGCATGTGTATCGCATCTCTGATATCTGCGGAGTGGAACATCACCTCGTCAAAATCTCTTGCGAACTCTTTACTTCACTCCGCTTCAATGTCGACTGATTCGGACTCGTCTCATCGTGGCTACATGGACTGCGCTCCAATGGCTCTGCTCGTATCTGGAGTCTCCCAAGCAGTATGTCCCATCACATGATATCCGAATGATGTCGAACCATCCGATCGACTCGTCAAAACCTCATAATCCCACAAGAGCTCAACATCTTGGGTACAGTATAATAGTATGGAGTACTTACCACAGCATCAGTGGTCCAGCCGTAGAAGGGCAAACCCAAGCCTCACTAATGGCGCCTCAGAACCGCCGCAAACCCTAAGGTTCAAAGGCTTTCACACGGTCATTAAGTCGAGTTAGGGTTTCATTCTTCTAGAGGGTCCATATAATTGCCTTCATGTCTTTCCGAATACTCTAAACTTGGAATAATAGGTTTCTGACTTTCGATCGTCTCTGTCGACTCTCAACGTCTCCGCGTAAGTCGTCTCAGCTGGAATCAATCTATCTGATGACCTCGCATCAGGGTAGCGAACAAACCACACGTCCTAGTCATTCATCCTCGGGGACTAGCGACCTTCTATCATCTCTTAGTACACTCGTACCGCAACAGCTCCAACATCTGGAGCGATATCTCGTCGTTCACAGCAATAACTGGCTCACTCGTCTGCACGCTGAACAATGCCTCAGTCATCATGAATAAGCCATACATCAACGGTCATCAAAATCTGGATGGCCTCTCTCAGTGGTTCAATCCTCTGGTGCCAATCCGCACGTCCGAGTAATCTCATACAGCGATCCATCCATGCTCGTGGAGCGAAAACACAGTAAAAAGACACATCTCTACAATCGTGTGTCGCCAGAATCACGCCCTGGTCAGTCCTCGTTCGTGACGAGCTCATGCTGACCGCAACTCTAGCCGTAGCTCTCCCTGCCCGTAATCGTGGCAGCAAAACCATAACGGGTACCGATGAGGCCAGATCAGGAATGAATATGATACTGAACAAAGAAATGTACATCCTAAGGCTTCTTAAGTGGAGTGGTGTGTCGTAAATATGCCGCGGACATACCCACGGTACGTCACTCTACTTTAGTCACCTATTCCATCAACCAAGGGTCATCCTACGCTCCGAAGGTAAAACCTAACGCTTTGATACCAACTTTGTCACGACCCGAAAGTACGAAACATGACCGGCACTTAGTCTACGAACGTCTCAAGGCGTACGTGCTCTAAGTAAGCCGAGCCCAGAAATCCAAACCAAGAAAAGTAGTGGAGTGAAGGAAAAACCATATGTAAATCAACCAGTTTGCAACATAATATACAACGCCTAAAGGCGAGGATCACAACAGGAAAGGAAACTCCAAACAGCAAGAAATCCAGAGAAATATAACGTGCGACTCTAAGGTCGAAAAGATAAACATCACTGGTCTCTATCTCAAATAAGTACTTGTTTGTTTGATGGAACTTCTAGATACAACTGAAATATACTACACAATGTATAATGATGGGTACGATACAAATAAACCCACCTACTAGCAAGTCACCCGAAAGAAGCAGTGCCGCAAGCCAAAATGAAACCTGTACGGCAAAACCTGCAAGAACTGGGGCACAACGGGGGTGAGTTGCCAACTCGTGAATAGAAAAACATCTACGAACAAAAATCGCATGTATGACGCAATCCTAGGTCATACGATCAACATATATAAACCTCAAATGAATAAGTCTGAAGCATGCTAAGGTGGCAATGTAACATCTATACATGTAAGTAGTGCCAAGTACTTGTATCAGTGCCTCAGGTAATAACATGTCATAAATATGATGTATGTCTGCATGAAGTAATATGATGAAGTATCTAATTTGATATCAATACACATATATTACCGTCCCATTCCACTAATATTGGTGTAAGGGTATATATAACATCGTCCTCATCCACTGTTATATATACAAATGAGGTATGATCGATGTAATCAATATGAAACAATGTCAGCTATAACATGAAGTCTAGTAGTATGTGGATATCTTCCAACTAGGTAATCAATGTCTGTAAATAGGTGGATCCCGTCCACGTGTCACCCAAAGACAATAAGCATCATGCATGTAAATATCTTAAAGTATATGCATGGAAATATGAGGATATAGTCAAATCATGGAACCTGAGTGCCTAGCATCGACACTCGAAAACATCATGAACACCCGTGCCTAGCATCGACATGTAAATCCTCATGTATCTTAGGCACGCACACCCTGGTCGGCCCTCATACCCATCTCATGACTCCATTCGGTATCCTCCGGATAACCGACGGGTCCCAAATACTATCACCGGTAGCTAGTACTCCCCTGCCGGGCTCACCGTCTAGCATATACGAGTCTTCTAGCCCCGGGGTACCTTACCGGGTCCACCATGTACGCACAATCAGTGCCTACCGCTCCTCGAATCGGGTATACCCACACAAGCTCTCTGGAACCGAGAAAACTCATGGTGGATGCACTGAAATATCATATCAAGGGTAACCGGGTTTTTAAAACAATTACATATTTTCCTTTGAAATATCCACGGTCCCCAAATCCTGAAATATCATGGAAACAACATATCTCAATGCGTATAATCAAAACATGATGTATGCGACATGTAAAGAAAGGTAAGCATATCAGTAAGTCATGCAACATGGAATAGTAATGTGCGCATGTCGAGGGAAACCACTCTTTTTAAAATGAATCAGTTTTAAAGAATATCTTGCGGTTCCCAAATCTCTAATCAAGACAAAATCATCTATGCATGTGTACAGGTATAAGTGTACAATATGCCATTCAAGAATCACATCATGAATGCAACAATACTACAGTGTAGTGGCATGGCAATTATCGATGATGAAGTGTGTGAGCCAGCAAATAGTGTACTTGGAACATACGCATCATCGATAATGGTGCTGGTGTCCTAATAGCATGATGGTAATATCTCAATAAACACAAGTAATGCGATGCAAATAATATGAATATGCGGAATCAAATAATCAACGCAATAGTGCAGAATCTACATCAATATGTAAGTGTCATGCAGTTTTGCCTTTTGAAATAAAACGAATCGGAGTTTTTAGTAAAATAAGGGCTACGGTGTTTTTTAAGAAAAGATGCCCCTTTTGAAATTATCCGTAGAATCCCTTTTTTCCTGTCTTTAAAATACTCCCGATTCGTTAGTTTTGAAATAGGTATGACTCGGGTCTAGTCTAACATCTACTATACTAACTACTGATCTAACTATCAAGTCAATCGGGAGGGGTATGGAAACCACCTAAATCTGAGTCGATATATATATGAATATAAAGATATTAGTCGGTGATCCCACCTCAATAGTATCGCATACGATACCGTATATCATCTTGTTGGAGATGTTAGTTGTATGTATGCCCTAGAGGCCAGTATTGTACAGATGATGTATATTATATTGGATGCTTGGACATATATAGAGATGACTTTCTTGCTCGATATGATAGTATGCTATCTGGTTACTCTTTATCTTAACATGTACACTAGTCTTTTTAAACTGTCTTATGGTTACATGTTGGTAAAGCCCTTAGGATGTGTACTTGACTACCTGGACTATGATGCAGATCATACTAGTGGGGACATGGTAGTCCATAAGTACATCCTTCAAGGTCCCTAGTCGTGGGTGTATCGAGACGGGGCATCGATATACCAGAGTAGACTAGCGTATACGCTTCTCGACCTATGGGATGGGCGATGGATGATCCCATATCCATTGGTGTTTGACATCAGAGATGGTATACGGGTGCTCAGTGGAGACTGGGTACACTGGACGGACACGCCGAGAACTCCCAGATGGTATTATACCTCACGTCAGATGGCAGTTCTCAGGTGACACTTGTGCAGGTTAGTCTGTAGACCCGAGATCGTCATAGAGTCTTGTGTGATTCCCACTGTGCTTTGATCTCTACCTTACCACGTCGATCAGGGCGTGCAAAATGGTGGTCTTTGGGTACAGTCCCAAGTCACATGGAGGCAATGAGCGATAGGAGGGGTTTCGTCTCTCCCGGTATTGGGGGTTGATGTTGCGCTGTGCTCGATTGGCCGTAACAGGGAAGTCCCTGTCCAGGGCTGATCAGAGATTTGCGGGTAAGTGTTACCAGTAGTTTCTCGACCCGTTATGAGCCTCACATCGGCACAACTTATCGAGTATTGAGGTCTGACGTTTACCACCCCTAGACTTGATATGCGACGTATCAGACGAACAGACCGGACTGTACGGTAAGTGTTACTGGTTGGATTCACAGGAGTGTGAGCGGGCTAGCTTGTCGATCTTCTGATCGCTCAATACCCGGATGGCCGTTACGTTTAGCAGACCGCTTGCGGCTTGTGGGTACTTAATATGATCATCATCTGCTACCGGCGTATTGACGAGTCTTTAGAGTCCTACACAGAGGTTTCCTAGCTCAAGCGAAACGAAATAGGAGCGCATATGAGATATGTGCTGGAGCGAGAATAATGCGTGTATGTGATACCGCATTTCATTCTCGCGATAAATGTTTCGATTGGTTATATTCGATATGACCTAATTATCGAATCATTGATTCGATAAATCGATACATTGAATACTAGTCGGTTATGTGCGACATGACCGGATCATTGAATCAAATGTTGATTTAATGATTTAATGTATAATTATATATTTGATATATTACTTTGCATTAACTAGTATTGGTTCACTTTATATTGATTTTCTCACTTGATGTGTAAGTTGTATATGTGATATACTTTTGTGCACATATTTGTATCATGTTTGATGATACTTGATCTTTTGGTTAAGTGTGAAGAATTAAACCATGGTTAAATGATAATTAGGGTTTTTGCCTTATCATTTATTTATTCATTTCTTTATTTATTTCATTGGATAAATGAAAATGAAATGGTTTGTTTTTTTCATGAAGCTTGTTGAAGCTTCATGAAGCTTTGACCAAAGAGACCATTTTGTCTTCATGCTTAACCCTAACCCATCCACTTACCATGGTCTATTCTCTACACTTAACCCTAGTTAGGATATGATAAGTATTGATTTTCTTTTCTATTATGGAATAACTTATCATATTCTTTTCTTTCTTCTTCATCATCTTCTTCTTGAAGAAAGCTTGATGCCATCAATGGCAACTTGAGATCCAAAGTGAGAAATCCAATTCTAAAGTGAACCCACCTCTTATTTCTTCACCCTCTACCTCTTGCCAAGTTGTTTTGGGTGTTTTCTTCACAAGTTTCACCACTTGATGAAGTCGGAGCTTGAACTTGCGATGCTTCGACGTAGATCATCTTCGGCACGAAGCCGACGACCTAGTCCGCCCTATTCTCCGGTGAAGCCGACGTTCGAGTTTGGGAATCGAGATGGACAGCGAGAGGATGCCTACGTGGAGCCAAGGAAGAGGATAACCGGATCTACAAAGGTTGTAGCATCTAACCTTTAGTTAATATGTTAACTAGATTTATCTTTGTAGCATCTAACCTTTAGTTAATATGTTAACTAGATTTATCTTTCGCCTAAACATCTAGTCTACGATCCGTGTTAGGGTTTCTCGGCACCCATAAAATTTTAAATTGGCATGTTCGATGCCTTGTGAGACCTCTATAGGGTGCCAAGGAACCTTTCAGTGGTATCAGAGCCTAGCTAGAGCCTTAGGCGAAGTCTAGACGGAGTTTGAAGTCCGAACGAACCGAAACTCTAACTCACAAAATGCTCTCTGTACATTTTCTAATATCTGGGATTTTTCAATATTAAAAAGGCTTAAAAAATTCAGCAGGGAATTCTAAGAATTACGGTGCAATTTTTATTCCATGAACAGTGAAATGCGCGGCGGAACAGCGGCCTAAGCCAGCTTAGGCGGCGGTTCCGCGGCGGCTTGATGACGTCATCCCTATCTTTTTGCACAGTAATTCTTATTTAACAGTGCTGAGTTCTCTAGGTGTTTTTAATAATTATTCCAGAGTTTAAATTTTCTGGGGTGTTTTAGAGCTTCGGTGTTTCGACCGGATTATCAAATTTCGTCTTAGTGTTTTTCCGGATAATTTATAGAATATGTTAAAAAAGTTCGACCGGATAATTTTCTGGGGTGTTTTAGAGCTTGGATTTTTCCGTAGTTTAACGACGTTCTAAGTAGTGCAAGTAACGCGATGGACCCTCTAGAAGACAACAAACCTTAACTCGATTATGTGACCGTCTTGAACTGCCCTTTGAACTGTAACGTTTTGGAAATCGTTATGCGATTTCATCCGTTTTAGGGTAAGTTTGTCGGTATTTTCCGTTTTTATCCGACTGTGAACAAACGCCCATATAGACTTGCCAGCACCTAGATTAGCTAAAATAAAGCTAGTGCGCGAGCTTTGGGAGTATATGGGACGTTTTGGTTCAATTTGATTTTTCCCAATTTTTAATATTATTTTAATGCGGTATTTAAATTTTGGGAAAATCTCTTTAGCAATCTTTTCTTTAAAATCTTAAGTTAAGAAAATCCTTCTCATTCACCCTAGGGATTTATGTGTGGCCTAGGATTTAAGTTAGGATTTAAAGGAAAAAGAAAAGAAAAGGGAAATGACTAGATGCATGCATGTGTGTGTAGGTGTGCAAATGCATTTAATAGCAATAAATGAAGGAAATTGCTTGGAAATTCATCACAACTCCACCTCCTCAACCCCTTGGCCGAAATCTCCTCCTTCCTACTGCACTTAATCATTTATTCCTCATAACTTATCAATCCAAACTCACAAAACTCTCAAAATTCTGAAACCTATCACAAAAATACCTTAAACTTGGGATTTCTTGCTTCTTGATCACTTGGAGATAGGGAAAAGCTTGGAGTTAGGAGCAAAGTTGTTAGGTATAACCCCTCTACTGCTAATTTATAGTTTTTGTGTGGTTTTGATCGTTAATTTCTGCGTAGATCGTAGTTTATATCGATTGAGGCGATATCGGGTTTTTAGTGACTTTTTAGAGATATTAGTATCTGCTGTGACCTGGGAATTTTAGTGATTGAGGAAACAACTTCAGAGGAGTGTGCAGGTTGACCTGAGACAACACCCAGGAGATGGGGGCCATCCCACCGGCCGGGGCCGGCGAGACTTAAAGAAGGGGCCGGCGACGCCGGCCGAATAGTTAGGGTTTGGGGTGGGTCTACTGTGGTAGTTGTCTGCTGTTATTTTGGGTCGTTTGGCACTGTTGATTTTATTAGTAGATGCAGTATACAAAATCTGGGATCGATTACCTATAATCGTGTGTTTTGAGTTCGCGTGATACGTGTTGCGACACGAGTCGTGTGTCGTGCTGCGATATACTCAGTTTGGGTTTATGTATCGTTTCGTGTGTTTGCACTAGACGTGTATTCGTGAGTTGGTTTAGTGCGTTGATACGTTTTATATTACGTAGTTTTACGTTATTGTGATTGCTTCTTAGATGTTCGCTTTATTTCTTGTATTTGTGATATTATAGCGTCGCAAGCGGGGACTTCAGACGCTACGAACAAAGGGAAGCAGGTGGTCGGATCTTCATAGCTGGAGACCACAGTGTGAGTAGATTTAACATCTACGGGGAATCGCCCGTATGGCGCTACGCGTCGGGGCTAGACATGATATAATATTAGCCGTATGCTTATTTGCTTATATAGAAACAGTGCATGATTCATGTTGCATATAGTTACTTGTGCTTAGTACTGTACCTGTTGTACACTACACTATTATCGACAGTCCATGTTGCACGAGCACCAATGATATGCTACACACACCCTGTCAGTAATTGCCATGACACGCACAATACAAATGCTTATTGTATACCTTGCTATTAGTTAGCAACATTAAACAATTATACTTGTGCGACATTGCTTATTACATAGAACATACCTGTATACCTACATGCTCATATGTATACCATGTTATATTACTCTTTCGCACATATACCTTGCTATTGTTACATGATCACTTTTTATTGCATATATATCGGTGGTATGGGACGCTGTGTATATATGTATTCTGAAATTGGATATTACAGTTTTTATAGCATATATATCGGTGGTATGGGACGCCGTATATATATGTATTTTGGATTTGGATTTACATGATTTGTATTGCATATATATCGGTGGTATGGGACGTTGTATATATATGTATTCTGGATTTGGATTTTTGGGAACCGCGAGATACATTTAATGACTTGATGCATTATTTGGCGATTCGTTCCGTGATATGCTCATATTGATGTTTTATGTTGCATATGCTACTTTTTATTGATTTATGCATTTGAGATGCGATATGGGAAATTAAGGTGTCGATGTTGGGCACTTAATTTCCGAGAGATATATGGGATTTGACAGACCGATACGTGGAAACGCAAGTATCGAGGTGGGATACTTGGTTTTCGAGGAACGTATGAATATCAGAAAGACCGATACGTGGAAACGCAAGTATCGAGGTGGGATACTTGGTTTTCGAGGAACGTATGAATATCAGAAAGACCGATACGTGGAAACGCAAGTATCGAGGTTGGATACTTGGTTTTCGAGGAACGTATGGATATCAGTATTTATGTGTCGATGATAGGCACTGGTTTTTATGATGTTTTTGAGTGTCGATGTTTGACACTCAGGTTTCACGAGATGTACAGGATTTGAGGGCCGATCTGAGGGCCGATCTGAGTATTTTGGGATTTGGGTGTTGCTGAGTTACACCGTGTTTTCTATGCTTATGATTTGTGCATGAGATTATTTACTATCCCGCACTCAGTGTAAAATTGATATGGATATCATGATAGTTGCATATTCATATTGTCATACTCATGTTATCAGTTCACATGTTATTGATCATTGCTGTTAGTGCATACTTGCGATTACTGTATGATGTTAATTACTATTCACGAGTTGGCAACTCACCCCCGTTGTGCCACAGTGTTTTGCAGGACTTACCCTCTGAGTAGTCGCGGCAGGGCAGCTTATCATCACTACTTTTGTGGATACCGCTACCTTGGGCAGTGAGGCCGTTGCATTATAGGTGGGTTTGCGGTTATCCGTTGTACATTGTATATTTTGGTTGGATCTAGTATTCTCCATCTACCCTTGTTGTATATGACTTAGAGACGACTTATGAGAGATCAGTGTTGTATATTGGTTTTGGGAACCGTGCTCGTAGAAGCAGGTTATTTTGGAAATGTTTACTTCCTTTATAGTCGTTCTCTTTGATATTCTTCGCTTTGGCGTCGTATACTTGTTGTGGTGATTGTCTCCGCCGGTGGGCGTGATTTTTCTCCCACTTGGGATGATTTATATATTATCTGTGTTGTACCCGTTTACGGGGCCAGTTTTACAAAGGAGGTGCTGCCGAAATTTTTTATGAATGAAAACTAGAGTTAGAGATTTTAAATGGCAACTCTAACACTTTTAAATTATGTTTTCTCCGTTGATCCAGTCTTGGGTGGTTTAGATTTCTGGGTTTTCGTCTTACTTAAGTTACGTACGCCTGTAGACGTTACGTAGTTTAAGTGCCGGTTACGGGCCGAATTGCGGGTCGTGACAAAGTTGGTATCAGAGCGCTAGGTTTTACCTTTCGGAGTCTAGGATGACCTTGGTATGATGGAGTAGGTAGCTTAAGCAGAGTGACGTAGCGTGCGTATGTTCCGCGGCATACTTACGACACGGTACTCCGCCTAAGTGACCTTAGGACTTGTTGATTGATATTCCTTCCGTGATTGATATACATCTTGTGATTCGATTTCCGTTTCCTTATCGAATCTTGTTTCAAATTTTAGCCCATATGCCGCCGAAGACTACGAGGGCTCAGAGAGCGGCCGCGAGGGCCGAGGTCAGAGTTGACTCGCCTGAGGCGAGGACTGACCAGGATGGTACGCCTGTTGTACCGGAGTATATTGCTATGATTGGAGCTGGTATGCAGGATCTGCGCCAGATTGTGGGGACTTTGGTAGAGACCATCCGAGCGCAGGGGCAGGCAGTTGTTCCACCCGCTGCGGAGGCCACGATGGTACCTACGGTTCCGGTAGTCGTAGTTGCAGCTCCGGAGGTTATTGCTGTGTCGTTGACGGATTTCATGAGGTTGAGACCTCCGGTTTTTACGGGCACAGATGCTACTGAGGATCCGCAGTCGTTCATCGACCGGATGGCCAGGATTTGTCGCTCACTCCAATGTTCCGACGAGAGATGGGTAGAGTTTGCCAGTTTTCGTCTGGAGGGTATGGCCCAGAAGTGGTGTGAGTCGTTGGACAGAGGCAGAGCCGCTGGTCTTGCTCCTATGACCTGGGCTGAGTTTGTGACGTCGTTTCTTGTTCGTTTTCTTCCACCGAGCGTCAGGGATGCGCGAGCGCGCAGATTTGAGTCTTTACGTCAGACGCCGGGGATGACGGTGTCGGATTATGATTTATTGTTTACTGAGCTGTCGATATATGCTCCATACCTGGTGGCGACTGAGGAGATGAGGGTGAAGAGGTTTGTTCGAGGCCTACTTACCCAGATATTCTTAGCCATAAGCATTCAGCATTGTGACACGTATGCGGCAGCGGTGGATGCAGCTCTTTCGGTAGAGGAGCGTCTAGCTGAGTCATCAGTTGCTCCGGGACCGAAGAGAGTTCGTATAGGTGATTTGGCAGCGAGGCAGACGTTTAGACGTCGAGACAGTTTCCGTTCTGATGGTGGCGGTTCGGGACGAGGTAGACTTTATGGTTCTTACCCTCAGGATGATCGGCAGTTTGCTTCGGGATGTTACCGGTGCGGTAGTTTTGGTCATCGGATTCGAGATTGTACGGAGCCGCGTGTGAACGTGTACCGCAGGTTACCTTACCACCTTCTCCACCTCAGAGAGCGTTGCCTCTTATTCCTGTAGTTGCGCCGCGTCAGGCACCTGTTCAGCGAGGTCGTGGTCGCGGAGGTTTTGTACCGAGAGGTCGAGGTGGCAGAGGCAGAGGACAGCCAGTAGCCGGTAGAGGTCAGGCTAGGGTTTTTGCCTTGACTCACCAGGACGCTCAGGCGTCCAATGCCGTGGTTTCAGGTACTCTTTCTGTATGTTCTTATGATGAGCATGTTCTTTTTGATCCGGGATCCACGCATTCGTATGTTTCTACGCACTTCGTGCCGAGGTTAGGCCGAGAGTCGTGCTTGCTGGATCAGCCGCTGATCGTGACTACTCCTGTGGGAGAGTCGTTTGTTGCGCGTTATGTGTTTCGATCTTGTGTCGTCCATATTGGTGACAGAGATCTGCCCGTCGACTTGATCCTTCTGGAGATGTTGGACTTCGACGTTTTGTGGCACATGGATTGGCTAGCTACTTGCTATGCGTCCGTGGACTGCCGCGAGAAGACAGTTAGATTTTGTTTTCCCGGCGAGTCGGTGTTCGTTGTGCAGGGGGACCGTGGTGCCGCCCCTCACAGCTTGATTTCTGTTTTGTGCGCTAGTCGGCTTTTGAGGAGGGGATGTCGGGGATTCTTGGTGTTCATTCATGATACTGGAGCCACAGTGGAGTTGTTGGACCAGGTTTCTACCGTGCGATAGTTTCCCAATGTTTTTCCCGATGAGTTACCTGGGTTGCCGCCAGAGCGCGATATTGAGTTTTCCATTGATCTGATTCCTGGCACGGAGCCTATTTCTATACCGCCTTATCGGATGGCTCCGGCAGAGCTTAGCGAGCTTAAAGATCAACTGCAAGAGTTGCTTGATTTGGGACTTGTGCGTCCGAGTGTTTCGCCGTGGGGAGCTCCTGTTCTGTTCGTCAAGAAGAAGGACGGCAGTTTGAGGTTATGTGTGGATTATCGTCAGTTGAACCGTGTTACGGTGCGGAACAAGTATCCTTTACCCCGCATTGACGATTTATTTGATCAGCTTCAGGGTGCGAAACATTTTTCGAAGATTGATTTGCGTTCGGGTTATCATCAGTTGCGGGTTCGGGATGATGACATTCCGAAGACTGCTTTTCGTACGCGCTATGGGCATTATGAGTTTTTGGTGATGTCGTTCGGACTCACCAATGCTCCAGCAGCGTTCATGGATCTGATGAACCGAATTTTCAGGTCGTTCCTCGACCAGTTCATTATCGTGTTTATTGATGACATACTGGTTTACTCTAGGAGTCGAGAGGAGCATGAGCAGCACTTGGGGATTACTTTGCAGATATTGAGAGAGCACCAGCTGTATGCTAAATTCTCAAAGTGCGCATTTTGGCTTGATCGAGTTGACTTCCTGGGTCATGTGGTGACAAGTGATGGTATTCTTGTGGACCCGAGGAAGATCGAGGCTGTACAGCTTTGGCCCAGACCTGTATCGGTGACTGAGGTCCGCAGCTTTTTGGGCTTAGCTGGTTATTATCGCCGTTTTGTGCAGGATTTTTCGAGTATCGCTGCACCGCTGACTGGACTGACCCGGAAGGGGGTTCCTTTTCTCTGGACTGATGCTTGCGAGCAGAGTTTTCAGCAGTTGAAGACTCGGTTGACGACAGCACCAGTTCTTTCTTTACCTTCTGGATCGGGAGGCTACGTTGTGTATTGTGATGCTTCTCGAGTGGGGCTCGGCTGTGTTTTGATGCAGCATGATAGGGTGATTGCATATGCTTCCAGGCAGTTGAAGAAGCACGAGCAGAATTACCCCACTCACGATCTTGAGATGGCTGCGGTAGTCTTTGCGTTGAAGATCTGGAGGCACTACTTGTGTGGGGAGTCGTGTTAGATCTTCACGGATCACAAGAGTCTGAAGTACATCTTACAGCAGAGAGATCTGAACCTGAGACAGCGCCGATGGATGGAGCTAGTAAAGGATTATGATTGTGAGATCCTTTATCACCCGGGCAGGGCGAATGTGGTAGCCGATGCTTTGAGTCGTAGGCCCGTGGGTAGCTTGTCCCAGCTGAGCGCCGTTCGGTGTCAGTCTTCTGCAGATTGGCAGCTCTTGTGTGATAGTAGAGTGCAGTTCGAGTTTACCTCCACTGGGGGATAGTTTGCTCATGTCCGCGCCCGTCCTCTACTTATTGATCGTATTCGTGAGGCGCAACCCAGTGATGCCCGTTTGTCTGAGATTCTTGAGCTTGTTCGACGGGGTACAGTTTCGGAGTTCATAATTGATGACCAGGGTGTGCTACGATGCGGGACTCGCTTGTGTGTACCAGATGTTGATGGGATGAGACGCGAGATCCTAGAGCAGGCACATCAGTCGGCTTTTAGCGTTCATCCAGGTTCCACCAAGATGTACCGAGACTTGAGAGACTACTACTGGTGGGAAGGGATGAAGCGCGATATTTCGGACTTCGTTTCGAGGTGCCTGACTTGTCAGCAAGTCAAGGCTGAGCATCAGAGACCGGCTGGAGAGTTGCAGCCTTTACCCATTCCGGAGTCGAAATGGGAGCAGATTTCCATGGACTTTATTGTGGGTCTACCCAGGACCAGTAGAGGGTAAGACTCCATTTGGGTTATTGTTGACCGGTTGACGAAAGCGGCTCACTTCCTTCCAGTGAAGACCACTTTCGGCTATGCTCAGTACGCTCAGCTTTATATAGATGAGATTGTGCGTTTGCACGGTGTTCCCACATGCATAGTATCCGACAGAGGTACCCAGTTTACTAGCCGTCTATGGCAGAAGCTTCAGGAAGCTTTGGGTACCAGATTGAGTTTTAGCACCGCTTTTCATCCGCAGACAGATGGTCAGACGGAGCGGACTATTCAGACTCTGGAGGATATGCTCCGTGCTTGTGTGCTTGATTTTGGGGGCAGTTGGGATCGTCACTTGCCGTTGATTGAGTTCTCCTATAATAACAGCTTTCAGGAGACTATTCAGATGGCACCTTTTGAGGCTTTATATGGTAGGAAGTGTCGATCTCCAGTCTGTTGGACCGAGCTTAGTAAGAGTTTGGTGTTGGGACCCCAGCTTGTTCAGGAGACTACGGAGAAGATCCAGCTGATTCAGGACAGGATGAGAGCAGCCCAGTGCAGGCAGAAGTCTTATGCCGACCGTCGTCGTCGCAGACTTGAGTTCGCAGTGGGAGATCATGTATTCCTGAAGATTTCTCCGATGAAGGGCGTTATGAGATTTGGGAAGAGAGGGAAGCTCAGTCCCAGATTCGTAGGTCCTTTCGAGATCCTCGAGCGAGTGGGTTCGGTTGCTTATCGTTTAGCGCTCCCGCCTAGTTTTCCAGATGTTCACCCCGTTTTTCATGTGTCGATGCTTCGTAAATACCTTCATGATCCTTCTCATATGATTCAGCACGAGACCGTTCAGCTTGAGCGTGATCTTTCGTTCACCGAGCAGCCGATAGTTATTTTGGATCGGCAGGTGAAGAAACTTCGGTCTAGGGACTTGCCTTCTGTAAAGGTTCTGTGGCGTAGTCCGACTGGTGAGGAGATCACTTGGGAGATCGAGAGTGAGATGCGGAAGAATATCCCCCATCTTTTTGAAGGTACGTTTAGTATGAAATTGTAATTCGGGGACCGAATTTCTATAAGGGGGGAGATTGTAACGTTTTGGAAATCGTTATGCGATTTCGTCCGTTTTAGGGTAAGTTTGTCGGTATTTTCCGTTTTTACCCGACTGTGAACAAACGCCCATATAGACTTGCCAGCACCTAGATTAGCTAAAATAAAGCTAGTGCGCGAGCTTTGGGAGTATATGGGACGTTTTGGTTCAATTTGATTTTTCCCAATTTTTAATATTATTTTAATGCGGTATTTAAATTTTGGGAAAATCTCTTTAGCAATCTTTTCTTTAAAATCTTAAGTTAAGAAAATCCTTCTCATTCACCCTAGGGATTTATGTGTGGCCTAGGATTTAAGTTAGGATTTAAAGGAAAAAGAAAAGAAAAGGGAAATGACTAGATGCATGCATGTGTGTGTAGGTGTGCAAATGCATTTAATAGCAATAAATGAAGGAAATTGCTTGGAAATTCATCACAACTCCACCTCCTCAACCCCTTGGCCGAAATCTCCTCCTTCCTACTGCACTTAATCATTTATTCCTCATAATTTATCAATCCAAACTCACAAAACTCTCAAAATTCTGAAACCTATCACAAAAATACCTTAAACTTGGGATTTCTTGCTTCTTGATCACTTGGAGATAGGGAAAAGCTTGGAGTTAGGAGCAAAGTTGTTAGGTATAACCCCTCTACTGCTAATTTATAGTTTTTGTGTGGTTTTGATCGTTAATTTCTGCGTAGATCGTAGTTTATATCGATTGAGGCGATATCGGGTTTTTAGTGACTTTTTAGAGATATTAGTATCTGCTGTGACCTGGGAATTTTAGTGATTGAGGAAACAACTTCAGAGGAGTGTGCAGGTTGACCTGAGACAACACCCAGGAGACGGGGGCCATCCCACCGGCCGGGGCCGGCGAGACTTGAAGAGGGGGCCGGCGACGCCGGCCGAATAGTTAGGGTTTGGGGTGGGTCTACTGTGGTAGTTGTCTGCTGTTATTTTGGGTCGTTTGGCACTGTTGATTTTATTAGTAGATGCAGTATACAAAATCTGGGATCGATTACTTATAATCATGTGTTTTGAGTTCGCGTGATACGTGTTGCGACACGAGTCGTGTGTCGTGCTGCGATATACTCAGTTTGGGTTTAGGTATCGTTTCGTGTGTTTGCACTAGACGTGTATTCGTGAGTTGGTTTAGTGCGTTGATACGTTTTATATTACGTAGTTTTACGTTATTGTGATTGCTTCTGAGATGTTCGCTTTATTTCTTGTATTTGTGATATTATAGCGTCGCAAGCGGGGACTTCAGACGCTGCGAACAAAGGGAAGCAGGTGGTCGGATCTTCATAGCTGGAGACCACAGTGTGAGTAGATTTAACATCTACGGGGAATCGCCCGTATGGCGCTACGCGTCGGGGCTAGACATGATATAATATTAGTCGAATGCTTATTTGCTTATATAGAAACAGTGCATGATTCATGTTGCATATAGTTACTTGTGCTTAGTACTGTACCTGTTGTACACTACACTATTATCGACAGTCCATGTTGCACGAGCACCAACGATATGCTACACACACCCTGTCGGTAATTGCCATGACACGCACAATACAAATGCTTATTGTATACCTTGCTATTAGTTAGCAAACATTAAACAATTATACTTGTGCGACTTGCTTATTACATAGAACATACCTGTATACCTACATGCTCATATGTATACCATGTTATATTACTCTTTCGCACATATACCTTGCTATTGTTACATGATCACTTTTTATTGCATATATATCGGTGGTATGGGACGCTGTGTATATATGTATTCTGAAATTGGATATTACAGTTTTTATAGCATATATATCGGTGGTATGGGACGCCGTATATATATGTATTTTGGATTTGGATTTACATGATTTGTATTGCATATATATCGGTGGTTTGGGACGATGTATATATATGTATTCTGGATTTGGATTTTTGGGAACCGCGAGATACATTTAATGACTTGATGCATTATTTGGCGATTCGTTCCGTGATATGCTCATATTGATGTTTTATGTTGCATATGCTACTTTTTATTGATTTATGTATTTGAGATGCGATATGGGAAATTAAGGTGTCGATGTTGGGCACTTAATTTCCGAGAGATATATGGGATTTGACAGACCGATACGTGGAAACGCAAGTATCGAGGTGGGATACTTGGTTTTCGAGGAACGTATGAATATCAGAAAGACCGATACGTGGAAACGCAAGTATCGAGGTGGGATACTTGGTTTTTGAGGAACGTATGAATATCAGAAAGACCGATACGTGGAAACGCAAGTATCGAGGTTGGATACTTGGTTTTCGAGGAACGTATGGATATCAGTATTTATGTGTCGATGATAGGCACTGGTTTTTATGATGTTTTTGAGTGTCGATGTTTGACACTCAGGTTTCACGAGATGTACAGGATTTGAGGGCCGATCTGAGGGCCGATCTGAGTATTTTGGGATTTGGGTGTTGCTGAGTTACACCGTGTTTTCTATGCTTATGATTTGTGCATGAGATTATTTACTATCCCGCACTCAGTGTAAAATTGATATGGATATCATGATAGTTGCATATTCATATTGTCATACTCATGTTATCAGTTCACATGTTATTGATCATTGCTGTTAGTGCATACTTGCGATTACTGTATGATGTTAATTACTATTCACGAGTTGGCAACTCACCCCCATTGTGCCACAGTGTTTTGCAGGACTTACCCTCTGAGTAGTCGCGGCAGGGCAGCTTATCATCACTACTTTTGTGGATACCGCTACCTTGGGCAGTGAGGCCGTTGCATTATAGGTGGGTTTGCGGTTATCCGTTGTACATTGTATATTTTGGTTGGATCTAGTATTCTCCATCTACCCTTGTTGTATATGACTTAGAGACGACTTGTGAGAGATCAGTGTTGTATATTGGTTTTGGGAACCGTGCTCGTAGAAGCAGGTTATTTTGGAAATGTTTACTTCCTTTATAGTCGTTCTCTTTGATATTCTTCGCTTTGGCGTCGTATACTTGTTGTGGTGATTGTCTCCGCCGGTGGGCGTGATTTTTCTCCCACTTGGGATGATTTATATATTATCTGTGTTGTACCCGTTTACGGGGCCAGTTTTACAAAGGAGGTGCTGCCGAAATTTTTTATGAATGAAAACTAGAGTTAGAGATTTTAAATGGCAACTCTAACACTTTTAAATTATGTTTTCTCCGTTGATCCAGTCTTGGTGGTTTAGATTTCTGGGTTTTCGGCTTACTTAAGTTACGTACGCCTGTAGACGTTACGTAGTTTAAGTGCCGGTTACGGGCCGAATTGCGGGTCGTGACATGAACCTTCGGGTTTGGGGCAGTACAGCGTGCCACATGTGAGGCGTTGGCTTGACCCTTCTACGGCTGGACCGTTGGTACTGAGGCACGAACTGAATGTTGCTAGACTTATTTCATGTGTTGGACTGTATCAGGAAAACTTGGGTATTCGACTGTTCGATCGGAAAGTTTAACATTTTCTATTTATCTGGAATGTGATACAATAATTGGAATTCACAAACAGTTATGAGATAACTGAATGAATGTTATAAATCTAGCAGTTTAGTCCCACATGATATTGAAAAGAGTTTTCGATAATGAGACTAAAATGCGGGATTTATATCTGTTAGGCATGTGATGTCTAAGTATTTCATTTGATTAGGCATGTGATGTCTAAAGAAGTTGCGGATTCCAATTGTTGTAGTTTTACACTTTCTTTTCTGTGACCGTAAGTGTAATATGTGATATCGCCGGTTTCGTTGCTATATGTCAACGACAATTGGGATGCGCATATTTACTTACGTTGATGACATGTGTTGTTATGAGTTGCTGGATATGTTATATTGGATCGTCGTGTTCGAATAGCCCCGGGAGTTTTTTTATGTGAGATGAGTGTTTTTCATTTGCATTCATGTAAAAACTTGTATGTAATATTCTTTTATTTGGGGCACTTCCAGGTAGCGGAAGTTGTCACCCTTTGTATATTATTTACTTTTCCGCATTATGATAGACCCAAGGAGGGGAGCACAAGTAACCGGGTTCTGGGGTCCAGTGGGAGACCAACTCGAGGAGTGGAGTCCGGGTCTCCTAACCTTAGAATTGGCAGGGTTGCTTGCCGCTCTCGTAGGGGTCTAGGGGTGTGGGATTGGCTATTCATCACGACCGTGGAATCCGTGTTTTATACTGGCTCGTATTGAAAACACGGACGTCCTAGTATATCCAATATTTCATATGTTTCTTCTGCTGCGATATCTGTGATGTGATTCTGTGATGGATATAGTATATAGTATATATGATATATTATATAGACGTTACTTATGTTTTACACCCGCGCTAGCCCTGCCCTGCTCTGTCGTTAGTTACCTAACCTAACGGTGCACGAGGGGACATCGAGGCGAACGCGGATGGCATAAGTGTACGTCATATCTATCTGTGATGTTTAGGTATTTAAATGATGGGACTTCATTAATGTGATTAATGAAAGTAAGAAACCTAAGATGTTGTGGAATCAAATTTTAAATAAAACAGGTAGCTACAGTTCTTGCTTTGGATAGCGGTATATATGATATACCCTGCACCTTATTCGATGAGGAAAGGACCGAGATCCCTTCACCGGGAGTGACTCCTTTAGAAAAAACTGGCAGATGCTACACACTCGGTTTGTATTTGATTGCTTCTAATAGTTTCTGCTTTGCACAGTGATATATATGATATATCCCGCACCTCATTCGACGAGGAAAGGACCGAGATCCCTTCACCGGGAGTGACTACTTTAGCAAAACTAGAAAAGCCTCAAAATCACTCCATTTTAAAACTTCATTTTGATTCTACAACGATATCAAGTTCATTACGCAATAGGTTTTCAGAAAAACCTGTCGTAGCCCTCCGTCATTTCAGATAAGAACTGTTTAGTATTCGTGCTGCGTTTGTTGGCCTTTGTCAAGGCGTAGTGTGCGGTAGCTAAATAGTGATTATCTGCTTATGCATATGATGCAGATTGTTTCAGGGTAGTCGTACGACCTTGTTGGCCTTTGTCAAGGGCCGTGCGGGTGGGTTTGATTCAATCAAGAAATGACGGGTTGAACTTGACTAGCATGCTATGATTTGTTGGCCTTTGTCAAGGTCATAGGACGCTAGGGGAAAAAGATTATCGGGAATTTCAAGTGTTGAAATTTGCAATGAGATTGCATACCTTCTATGAGATAGTTGGATCCCGATACCCACTGCGAGTAAGAGTTACTCCTGGGAGAGTTTTACACATTGCAATTAGCAGAACAAGTAGGTGTCTAGAAAGGTGTCAACGGGGTTACGCCTTTGGGAAAACGAGGTTTACATTAATTAGGTTCGTGCGAATGCACGGGGGACCTCCCTCAAAGTACCGACACTGGCCTGGCTGAAAGATTAGCGAACTTGTAGTGTGTAATTAATCCCGGCTAGTATTTCCTTTTAGGGTTTGGAGGAAGATTTGATAAAAAGCAGTGGGAGCCATCCTGATTAGATAAGATAATAACCAATCTGATCTTGCACGAGCATACGCTAAAGTGTTTTCTTCTCTCTCTCTCCGGGTAGCGACCATTTCATGCCCTAATGAAGATAATAATATTGATGTATTGACCGAACCCGCATGTTATACAGTGCTGGGGAACGTTGGTTCCGTTCTTTCTTATAAGAGTTATAGGAATGAACAGGATATAGGGGAATACCAGGATTCCCATGCCACCCGAATGAAGAAAGTACATGTTGATGCATTTTCTTCGGGTGTGTTCGTTACTGAGAACTGTTTCTCCATTTGCTTTACGTCCTGGGTATTAGATACCGGGTAAGGATCCCATATATGTAATCAGTTACATGGGCTTAGGAAAGGTAGAGAACTTGGAGAAGGTGATAAAGACATTAGAGTTGGAAATGGTGCAATTGTTGCAGCTAAGACTGTCGGGGAATATCACCTTGTATTACCAACTGGTAATACATTGGTTCTGAACGAATGCTATTACATGCCGAACCTGATATGCAACATTATATCGGTTTCTTTATTAAGTAAAGAGGGATATAATTTTGTATTACAGGACAATGTTATGAACATTTTCCGTAACCAAAAGTTGGTTGGATCAGGCACGTTGTGCAATGCCATTTATGTTCTAAATCAATCAACAGTTCTGAGCATAACAAACACACACAAGAGGAAGAGTTCTGAACTGAACGAATCCTTCTTGTGGCATTGTAGACTGGGTCACATCAATGTGACACGACTAGCTAAGTTGCATAAAGATGGATATTTAAATCCGTTTGAATTTTCATCTTATGACACTTGCCAGTCATGTCTCAAAGGCAAGATGACCAAAACTCCGTTTACGGGACACGGAGAAAGAGTTACCGAACTTTTGGGACTGATACATAGTGATGTATGCGGTCCCATGTCTACACATGCCAGGGATGGTTCTTCATACTTCATTACATTCACTGACGATCTCTCTAGGTTCGGGTATGTGTTCCTGATGAAACACAAATCAGAAGCTTTTGAGAAATTTAGGGAATATAAGCAAGAAGTTGAGAACCAAACCGGAAAAAGTATTAAAATCCTACGATCTGATCGAGGAGGAGAATACTTAAGCAATGAATTCCTGGACTTCCTAAAAGAGAATGGGATTCTCTCTCAGCTGACTCCTCCATATACACCACAGCACAACGGTGTATCAGAACGGAGGAACCGCACCCTATTAGATATGGTGCGCTCTATGATGAGCACAGCTGAGTTACCTATTTCCTTCTGGGGTTATGCGCTGGAGACAGCAGCATACCTATTGAATCAAGTTCCATCTAAATCTGTACCTACCACACCATATGAGATATGGAGTGGGAAGAGACCATGTCTTAAACGAGTTAAGATATGGGGTTGCCCGGCCTATGTCAAAAGGCAAAATCCGGACAAACTCGAGGCACGGTCAGTTCTATGCAAGTTTGTGGGATATCCCAAACATTCACATGGATATCTTTTCTACCATACAGTGGAACAAAAAGTGTTTGTTTCTCGACATGCCACCTTTTTGGAAAAGGAATTTCTTGCAAAAGAAATTAGTGGCGATAAGGTAGAACTGGAAGAAATTCCGGCTACACAAACTCAAACTGAAGATTTAGTGGAACCAGAGGATTCAGTAGCTCCCGACGAACCTCAGCCTCTCCGCCGATCTAGTAGGGTTCCTCGCCAACCTGAGAGATACTACGGTTTTCTCATGGATGGTGGGAGCGAGGATTGCATCATGGAGGATGATGACCCAACTAGCTTCGAGCAGGCCATCACGAGTGGGGACTCAATGAAATGGCTGGATGCTATGCGGTCCGAGATGGAATCCATGTACACCAACAAAGTATGGACTTTGGACGTTGCTCCTGAAGGGGTAAAACCCATTGGGAGCAAGTGGATCTTCAAGAAGAAACTTGGTGTAGATGGGAAAGTGGAGACTTTCAAAGCTAGACTTGTAGCAAAGGGTTTTCGTCAAAGGCCAGGTGTGGACTATGACGAGACCTTTTCTCCAGTGGCTATGCTTAAATCCATCCGAATCATGCTTGCCATCGCTGCATTTCATGATTACGAAATCTGGCAAATGGATGTTAAGACCGCCTTTCTAAATGGTGATTTAGAAGAGTGCGTGTACATGACTCAGCCAGAGGGCTTCGTAGACAGTGGGAGCAGCGGGAAGGTGTGCAAGCTGCTTAAATCCATTTATGGATTAAAGCAAGCATCGCGGAGTTGGAACATCTGCTTTGACGTCGTTATCAAAGAGTTTGATTTCGTCAAAAACCCAGATGAACCTTGTATCTACAAGAAGGTGGCAGAGAGTAAGGTTGTCTTCCTCGTATTGTACGTGGACGACATACTCTTGATAGGAAATGATATTCCTATGCTGCAATCGGTCAAGCTCTTCTTATCACAAAGATTCTCAATGAAAGATCTTGGTGATGCCTCCTGCATATTGGGAATTAGGATATATAGAGATAGATCCAAACGGATTTTGGGATTGTCCCAATCCAGGTACATTGACACCATAATAAAGAGGTTTAGTATGGAAGAGTCCAAGCGTGGGAACTTACCCACGATCTCTGGAGTCACTCTCTCCAAAGAGATGTCTCCCAAGACTGATTTGGAGAGAGCTCGCATGCAAGGGATACCCTATGCTTCGGCAGTAGGCTCTATCATGTATGCGATGCTATATACCAGACCCGATGTAGCATACTCACTAAGTATAGTGAGCAGGTATCAAGCTGATCCTGGAGAGAGTCACTGGACAGCTGTGAAGAGCATTCTCAAGTACTTGCGAAGGACTAGAGATATGTTCTTGGTGTATGGTAACGGAGAGCTCCAAGTGGAGTCCTTTACCGATTCGAGCTTCCAGAGTGATAAGGAAGACTCTAAGTCGCAGTCGGGCTTTGTCTTTACCCTTTACGGAGGGGCGGTTAGCTGGAAGAGTTCCAAGCAGGAAACCGTGGCAGACTCGACGATGGAGGCTGAATACATCGCTGCCAACGATGCTGCCAAAGAGGCTGTCTGGATCAAGAAGTTCATTACTGAACTTGGAGTGGTTCCATCCATTGAGCATCCAATACCTTTGTATTGCGATAACAATGGAGCGGTGGCTTTGGCCAAGGAACCTAGGTCCCATCAGCGATCAAGGCATATTCTGAGGCGGTATCACCTGATCCGGGAGATAGTTGATCGCCGGGAGATCGAGGTCAGGAGGGTTGACACGAAGAACAACACGGCGGATCCACTCACGAAGGCCATTCCCCAGATACAGTTTGAGAGACTCTTCGGGATGCTCGGTATGCGATACTACAGCAGCTGGCCCTAGTGCAAGTGGGAGATTGTTAGTTGTATGTATGCCCTAGAGGCCAGTATTGTACAGATGATGTATATTATATTGGATGCTTGGACATATATAGAGATGACTTTCTTGCTCGATATGATAGTATGCTATCTGGTTACTCTTTATCTTAACATGTACACTAGTCTCTTTAAACTGTCTTATGGTTACATGTTGGTAAAGCCCTTAGGATGTGTACTTGACTACCTGGACTATGATGCAGATCATACTACTGGGGACATGGTAGTCCATAAGTACGTCCATCAAGGTCCCTAGTCGTGGGTGTATCGAGACGGGGCATCGATACACCAGAGTAGACAAGCGTATACGCTTCTCGACCCATGGGATGGGCGATGGATGATCCCATATCCATTGGTGTTTGACATCAGAGATGGTATACGGGTGCTCAGTAGAGACTGGGTACACTGGACGGACTCTCCGAGAACTCCCAGATGGTATTATACCTCACGTCAGATGGCAGTTCTCAGGTGACACTTGTGCAGGTTAGTCTGTAGACCCGAGATCGTCATAGAGTCTTGTGTGATTCCCACTGTGCTTTGATCTCCACCTTACCACGTCCATGAGGGCAAGCAAAATGGTGGTCTTTGGGTACAGTCCCAAGTCACATGGAGGCAATGAGCGATAGGAGGGGTTTCGTCTCTCCCGGTATTGGGGGTTGATGTTGCGCTGTGCTCGATTGGCCGTAACAGGGAAGTCCCTGGCCAGGGCTGATCAGAGATTTGCTGGTAAGTATTACCAGTAGTTTCTCGACCCGTTATGAGCCTCACATCGGCATGACTTATCGAGTATTGGGGTCTGACGTTTACCACCCCTAGACTTGATATGCGACGTATCAGACGAACAGACCGGACTGTACGGTAAGTGTTACCGGTTGGATTCACAGGAGTGTGAGCGGGCTAGCTCGTCGATCTTCTGATCGCTCAATACCCGGATGGCCCTTACGTTTAGCAGACCGCTTGCGGCTTGTGGGTGCTTGATATGATCATCATCTGCTACCGGCGTATTGACGAGTCTTTAGAGTCCTACACAGAGGTTTCCTGGCTCAAGCGAAACGAAATAGGAGCGCGTATGAGATATGTGCTGGAGCGAGAATAATGCGTGTATGTGATACCGCATTTCATTCTCGCGATAAATGTTTCGATTAGTTATATTCGATATGACCTAGTTATCGAATCATTGATTCGATAAATCGATACATTGAATACTAGTCGGTTATGTGCGACATGACCGGATCATTGAATCAAATGTTGATTTAATGATTTAATGTATAATTATATATTTGATATATTACTTTGCATTAACTAGTATTGGTTCACTTTATATTGATTTTCTCACTTGATGTGCAAGTTGTATATGTGATATACTTTTGTGCACATATTTGTATCATGTTTGATGATACTTGATCTTTTGGTTAAGTGTGAAGAATTAAACCATGGTTAAATGATAATTAGGGTTTTTGCCTTATCATTTATTCATTCATTTCTTTATTTATTTCATTGGATAAATGAAAATTAAATGGTTTGTTTTTGTCATGAAGCTTGTTGAAGCTTCATGAAGCTTTAACCAAAGAGACCATTTTGTCTTCATGCTTAACCCTAACCCATCCACTTACCATGGTCTATTCTCTACACTTAACCCTAGTTAGGATATGATAAGTATTGATTTTCTTTTCTATTATGGAATAACTTATCATATTCTTTTCTTTCTTCTTCATCATCTTCTTCTTGAAGAAAGCTTGATGCCATCAATGGCAACTTGAGATCCAAAGTGAGAAATCCAATTCTAAAGTGAACCCACCTCCTATTTCTTCACCCTCTACCTCTTGCCAAGTTGTTTTGGGTGTTTTCTTCACAAGTTTCACCACTTGATGAAGTCGGAGCTTGAACTTGCGATGCCTCGACGTAGATCATCTTCGGCACGAAGCCGATGACCTAGTCCGCCCTATTCTCCGGTGAAGCCGACGTTCGAGTTTGGGAATCGAGATGGACAACGAGAGGATGCCTACTTGGAGCCAAGGAAGAGGATAACCGGCTCTACAAAGGTTGTAGCATCTAACCTTTAGTTAATATGTTAACTAGATTTATCTTTCGCCTAAACATCTAGTCTATGATCCGTGTTAGGGTTTCTCGGCACCCATAAAATTTTAAATTGGCATGTTCGATGCCTTGTGAGACCTCTATAGGGTGCCAAGGAACCTTTCAGGAGATAGTGCCCTCAGAGTCAATTATTGGATCACAGGCACGTGATTACAATGATTGAGGGAGGACCTATCCCGGTAGGACAGTCTTACTCAAGATGATTGTATGCTATCTGGTTTATCTCTATCATCGTGTACTGCTTTAGGTGACCTTGCGAGTCGCTATTACACGTTGATAGAGCCCCTAGGATTCTTGCTTGACTACCAGCAGTATGAGGGCGATCATATACGTAGGAGCTGGGGGTCTATAAGCACATCCTTAAAAGGTCCCTAGTCGTGGGAGTTTCGAGACAGGGCATCGATACTCCAGAGTAGACTAGTATATACAGTCGAGACCCCAACGAGGTGCGGTGGCCGGTCTCACAAGCCACTGGTGTCAGTTGGCTCACCAAAGATGTATACAGGTGCTCATTGGGTTATGAGTACACCGGACAGGACTCGCCGTGAACCTGCTAGTTGGTATTATACCTGATGTCAGATAGCAGTTCCCTGGTGACATGTGTAAAGGTTAGTTCATCGACCTGAGATCGTCATTTGTCTCGTGTGAGTTCCCACTGTGCTTTGATTACTACCCTACTACGCTCAAAGGAGACGTGCAAACAGGTTTTAGTTAGGTACAGTCCCGAGCCACATGGAGGCAGTGTGCGGATTTGCAGTAGTTCGTCTTTCCCGGTATTGGGGGTGAGGTCACGCTGTGTCTAGGAGAGCCAGTACATGAAAAGTCCTTGGCCAAGGCAGGAGATTTACTGGTAGGTATTCCAGTAGTATCTCAGGGTGTTCTGGGCTACACTCCGACACGACTTTTACCGCTTTTGGGGGTCTGACTTTTACCAACCCCCTAGGCCCGCCATGCGATGCTCATAGACGAACGGACCGGACTGTACGGATATTGTCACTGACAGGCTCAGTAGGGTGTCAGGATGAGTTCGCTCATCGACGTCCCTTTTGGTCAATAGCTGGTAGCCCGTCACGTATGGCTAATACCTCTGACGTGCTAGTGGTTAAATCCACAGCCATAGTATTGACGAGTCTTTAGAGTCCACCACACACAGTTACTCAAGTTTCGGGCGAAACGCTGTAGAGGCCGTATGGAGATATGGCAGGGTTCGATCAGATACGTGCGGTATTGCATGGATCATGATCGGACGGATAATACTAGCGGGCTTTGGTTTAAGCCGGATCCTAGTATTGTACAGTGTAGATTTTGTCTCTTTGCATTTGTATTCAGTGGGAATACAAATGCGGGCATGTATATGCAGTTGCGGGGTTTTCCTGTAATTTATTACGGGATCAGTTTTCTGAAGTTGCCAGTTTGCATTCCGTTCCGGCCAGTTTTCCTTTGTTCCTTCTCGGCCGGACTTTTTGATGGAGGGGGTTATTTGCAATTATGCAAATAATTTATTGTGGAGGGGGTGTCTTGCATTTGAGGGATTATGATATAACCATCTTCATTATATTCTTTTTCCATCCACCCTTTTGCATTTATGAGATTAGAATGAGATGAGAAATGAAAGACTTTGATGTGACTATTTTTCCTTCTCGTTTATCTCTCATTTCTCCTTTTGCATAATTGCAATTTTTCCTACACCATTTAAAAAGGGGGCCGGCCACATTCTTGAAGGGGGAGAGGGTTCATTTTTGAGGTGTGGCATTTTTCCTCATCTCATTCCTTGCAAAAATGAGAGCACCATTATTTCTCCAAAGTTCATCTCTCATTCCTCCATCATGGCAACTTCTATAACCCCAAGAGACAACCATTCTATAACCCCAAGAGACAACCAACTTCGTGCCCGAGTTGCCTCGGTCCAGAGGTGGGAGCCCGTAAAAGAACCCGGCGATGTGGTGCCCGTTTCGACGAGGAGGCGACGACCGGAGATTCCGCGAGGAGATCGGAGTGGAGACGAAGACCGAAGGACACAGATCGCTTGGTATATCTCTCTGCCCATCTTTTAGTTTGCTAGTAGCTAGGTTAATGGCCCGATCCGGGATTTTTGTGCGCGGTGGTGCCGGTTTACTAGTTTGTAAAGTTTTTCGTTTCCGCGTTTCCGGCGTCGGATCGATGGCCGGGGCGCCGCCGTGCACTTACATTGGTATCAGAGCCACGCCATTAACCTATTCTAGCTTGATCTAATGTGTTTATAAGTTCGATCGAACAAATTTCCGAAAACCCGATTTCCATTGCATGAGTTTCTGTCGAAATGTTTTTGGGCTCTAAAAATTTTTCAGGTTGTTGCAGAATAACATGCAGGGAATTCTAAGACTTCTGCAAAAATTTGGTGACATGAATCCACTGTTCCACCGCAGAACCGCGGCCAAACCCATGTATTGGCAGCGGTTCCGCGGCCATAATAAGTCCTTGTTGTACCATTTTTTTTCAGTAGGTCTTAGAGTGTGAAATAGGGTTTTTGGAACATTCTTTTTGGGCCCAGATTTTCTGTGAGTGCTACAGTAGTGCTTGGGGCCCACTTCGATAAATTTGGTCGATCGAAAATTTTAAACATGTTAGTTTACAGTATTTACATTATATCCACGACCGTGAATGTCACTCGATCGGTAAATCCAGTCTAACTGCTATAGCCCTTTTAGACGGATTTGCGAACGTGACATTCACGTTGATGTTCTGTGTTGTGCTGTGATGTTGCGGATTGGTCGTAGGGGATAGCCTGGATGCAATGGTAGTACAGTTTTTTTTATATGTACATTTGATATTGCGGGGCGAGCGTCCGACATGTGGACTGCCGTCACTGCCTCTTTGTATTATTCTTTTGGGGCATGACCGGGTCGAGGTCGATGTACCCGTTGTATGTATATTTTACTTTTTGTACTAGGTTTACCCCGCGGAGGGGTGCACGGGTAGCCGGGTTCTAGAGGGCAACGAGCCCGCATCTCATGGCTTTGAGATGGAAGGGGCTTCACTCTAGAATTGGCGGGCTATTCGCCGCACTCGTAGGGGGTACAGGTTGACCCAAGGAGCGGTGCCCAAGTTACCGGATTCCGTGAAGTGCTGGGTGGTCCATTCACTTTGCTGAAGGGGGCTGCCTCGCTTCAGGTTTTGGCAGGTAACTTGCCGCGCCCGTAGGGGTCTAGGATCTCATTGCACAGGCTATCCACACGACCAGGGGAACGTCGGGTTTCAAAAGCGGCTCTGTGAAACCCGGGGATCCCAGATATCTGTATTGTTCTGTGATGCTTATTACATTTATGTGATGTTGCATTTTATCACGCCTTGAGCGAATATTATATATTGATATATATACTAGTAGATGTTGTATGTGTTTTACATCCGCGCTAGTCCAGTCCCCGCTCTGTCGTTAGTTAAGTAACCTAACGGGTGATGAAGGGACCCAGTGGCGAATGCGGATGACATATACGTACATCATTATTTTCATTCTTTATTGGTGTGATCAATTTATGGGACTGCGTTGATTTGGATCAATGCAAGCTAAATAAACCTATTCTGATGTTGTTGGAACATTTTTCAAAAAGCTGTTATTGCGAGGGCGTTCTCTTTTGTTTTGCAAAGTGGTATTCAGTTTGAATATCCTGCTCCTCAGTCGACGAGGCAAGGGCCGAGATCCCTTCACCGGGAGTGACCCCTTGGACAGAAGTTTGCGTCAGGGCAATAACTTCACTATAGCCGATTACTTTTGCTTTGCATCGTGGTATTCAGTTGGAATATCCTGCACCTCATTCTACGGGGAAAGAGCCGAGATCCCTTCACCGGGAGTGACCTCTTTAGCAAAGGTTTTCGCCACTATTTTTTTAAAAGCTATCCGGTTCCTTCAACGATATCAAGTTCATTACGTTAAAGGTTTTCGCCAGAAACCATTCGTAGCCCTCCGTCGTTTTATATGAATAGTCAATAAGTATTCAAGCTGTGTATGTTGGCCAAAGTCAAGGCACAGTGATTGGTAGCTATTGGGTATTCATATGCATCATAGATAGATGCGTTGGTTTGGGACAGTCGTACTGCTATTTTGGCCAAAGTCAAGGGTATGTACGGGTGGGTTCAAATTAACCTGGAGAATGACGGGTAGAACTTGACATGTGACTTATGATATGTTGGCCAAAGTCAAGGTCATAAGAGCATGGGGCAAAAATCCACATCGGGAGTTTCTAAAGAAACTGAAACTTGCCAGATATGCGCATACCTTCTGGAGTGTGATAACGTGAGCGGATTTCGTCACGTTATCATGCGATGATAGTTGGATCCCGATTCCCATTGATGAGTTGGTTTACTCCTCGGGTGATCCCGACTAATTCTTCTTTCGGGTTCGGAGAAGAATTTGAGGTTACAGTGGGAGGTTTCCAGATTAGATAAAGTGATAACCATTCTGATCTAGGCTAGAGTGCACGCTGAGTATTTCTTTTCTCTCTCTCTTTGGCAGCGACCATGGACCGACCCTAGACTATGACTCAGTGACCAAAATTAACCGAACCTTCTTAAACACTGGCTTTTGGATTGTCAGAGTTGCAAACCTCATTGCCACTCCTACTTTTACCCTTTTCTCCAGGACACCCCGTATTACTACAAACGTCCACTTCCATTGGATAAAACCATCGTATGGTTATATACGAACTCGAAGGAATTTATTCGAGGATGGTTTCCGGTTCTGGAGAAAGCGAATAGGACTATTCAGTTGTCTTTTCCTTTACCTTCTCTCAAGTTGCGAGTACTCCTTGGTTTAGGAGATAGTACACCTATTACGCAAATTGGATAGTCTTCTTCTAAACCTCAGGCTGGTGCCGAACGGTGGGGAATGAAGAAAACCAATTAGCCTAACGGTGGTGTACAGAAGGTATTATGTAAAGACAAAGAAAGGGATTAGTAAGAGGGCAAAGTAAATTGCGACTGCTATTCACGACCAAACCAAGTATTTCTTCGCCAATCCTAAATCACCTTTGTATTTCTCCAGGACACTCGTATCTCTACGAAGATCCACAGTTTATTGGATACTCCATCGTATGGTTATATACGAACTCGAAAGGAACTTTTTCCAGTTCGGGGATGGATTCTGGTTCAGGAGAAATAGGAATAAGGTTTATTCGGTTGTCTTTTATCTTCACCTTCTCTCGCATTGCGAGTGCTCCAAGGATTAGGACAGTACACCCATTATGCTTATTGGATAGTCTTCTTCCAAACCATAGGCTGGTGCCGAACGGTAGGGAAGGAAGAAAACAATTTGGCCTAAAGGGGTGTATAGAAGGTAATGACTAAAGACATATAAAGGGATTTAGAGAGATGACAAAGAAATATACGGTTACAGTTGTGAATCTGGATAATGGAAGAGGCATTACTAGGAATACCGGGATACCTCGTCGAAACATTTCAATGTTTCAGTTTCACTGTGTACTGTTAAAATAAAACTGATTTCCCAATTAGACACTTGCTCCAGGGTATGTATTTACCAGGTTAGATTCTCACATCTATATGGTTTTACAGATGATGAGTGGGAGTAAGTTATTCGGAATTAGGTGATCATCCTCATTATATCGGGATTCATTGTAATTGGTGATATTTAAGGAAGTCACCTGGATTGTTTGCCGGAGGCAAATATTTGGTTTTGAATATCCGTTGTTATGCACCAATTTCAAATTGATATATCTGTACGTCTATTTTTATAGAGTGAGATATACCTTTTTGAAATTATGTCTATGACATTTACCTATACCAGTGGATGGTTAGGTAAGGAGCATTGAACAACGGTGTAATTCTTCTTAACCATAAGTACAGTTTTCAACCTACGACACACAGGGTTTGAGTTATTAGACTCAGGGGACTTATACAGAGTATTGTATATTGTCCAGTGTCCATTAGGACAGAGGGGTTGGTCCTCGTACTATATTCGGTTTACTTATAACTTCTCTAGTTCTTAGACAGGTGTTTCGTAGAAACACAAGGTCGAAGTTTTGAGAAGTTATAGGTATAAGAATAGAGTAGAGAACCAGGTGTTGCGAGTATCGGGATTCTTCAAGGAGATCGAAGATATAGATACTTGTGAATGGTATTCAGTTGATAGTAATGATTAAGAGAACTTGCATCTCTTTCAGGTTACTCATAATTGGAAGCACTCCTAAGTTGAGTAACGCTGATCGACCTCCTTCCATTTAGTTGACATGCACTGGAGACAGCTGGATGATTTGAATCTGGTTCAATTAAATCAGTGCCTCTGTTTCTATATTGGATATAAAACAGTTCATATCTTGACATTGTTAAGGTACGGGGAGTTGTCCGGCTTATGCTTGAAACCAGACTCTGGATAACTCAAGGCACGTTTCTGTAATGGCTGTTTGTGGGTTGACCCGGGCTATGATGAGGGTTGATTTTCTACCATCTGGAAGATCAATAGTGATATTGTTCTTGACTCGCCACAGTTTTAATAAAAATGGATTTTTTCAGAAAACAGTAGTGGGAGTATGGTAGAACTGGAAGTGATTCCAGAACCGCAAACGATTACTGAAGATTTGATAAGAACTTAAAGATTCAATCTGGTTTGACATTCCATTGGCCACTCCGCAGATAAAGTGGGTAACCTCAGGCACCCGAGAGGTACTTCAGTATGCTCAAGGACGGTGGCAGGGAGGTTCTTGTTTACCCAGAACTGCCATTGCTGTTGTTCCAGACTGTGAGACCCGGCAGGAGGATGAGTATAGCGTCGTTCTAAAATGGCTTTAGAAGTGTACGTCTATATGACTCTGCCAGAGGGTTGTCGTGGTCAGTGGGAGCAGCGGAAGCATAGTGGACAAGTGCCTTATGTCTATTTATAGACTAAAAAAGATATAGCGGAGATAGATCATCTATTTCTGATGTGACAGTCATAGGTTTGACTTCATCAGAATAAGGGGATGGATCTGTTAAGAAGGTAGTAGGGTGTGATGTCCGGGTATTTGATGACATACACAGAGTAGGAAGTGATATTCCTATACTATGATCGGTTATACTTTGGTTGTCACACAGTAGTTTCTCTACATAGGAATTGGATCTTATATCGTACATTCTGGTTACTAGATCTATAGTTTTAGATCTAGATTTGGGTGGTTTCCCAATCAGGGTACTTAGACAACATTCTAAGAGTATTTAGAATGGACGACTCCTGGCATGGTGGTGTACCTGCAGGTAATGGATTCATCCTCTTTAAAGGTGTCTTACAGATTAAAGGGGAGAGGGATGCGCATGATTGGCAGATCACTTGCTTAGGCAATTGAGTCAATCATGAGATGTCAAGTACCACACCAGATGTTGTTTTTACAGTAGATGCAGTAAGTTGATATTGATCCAATCCTGGAGAAACATTCGGAAGCAGTTTTAGAACATAAGTTGATGTTCTAGGGATATGATAACAGCATTCTCCTTCGGGAGACAGTTATCATTCCAGGCTTCCAAGGTGACCTGGATGGCAGAGTGGCTGTCCGAGTTATAGTTTTCCCTCTGACGAGGGGCAGTATTTTGGACAGGTGGTCCAGGTGGATACTGAGGGAAGGCATTACGCAGGATACTGATTAAGTTCAGTTGACGATACAGTCTAAGAAGTTTGGATTTGGAGTTCACTTATGAGCTAGGTCCCATCAGATATCCAGACACATTCTAAGACAGGTATTGCTCATTTCGGGAGATGGCTTTCTCCGCGAACTTGAGATAAAGAGAGACATAGAAAGAAACACCAGAGCGGATCCACTCACTGAGGTTATTCCTCGAACGTAATAGTTTCGCAAACGAGCTTTGTGAGACCGACTAGTAGAGGAGTTGGGTGTTCGGTATCACACGGGCTGTGAGTATGCGACATCGCAATAAGTAGCCTTGAGTGCAAGTGGGAGATTGTTGGAGATAGTGCCCTCAGAGTCAATTATTGGATCACAGGCACGTGATTGCAATGATTGAGGAAGGACCTATCCCGGTAGGACAATCTTACTCAAGATGATTGTATGCTATCTGGTTTATCTCTATCATCGTGTACTGCTTTAGGTGACCTTGCGAGTCGCTATTACACGTTGATAGAGCCCATAGGATTCTTGCTTGACTACCAGCAGTATGAGGGCGATCATATACGTAGGAGCTGGGGGTCTATAAGCACATCCTTAAAAGGTCCCTAGTCGTGGGAGTTTCGAGACAGGGCATCGATACTCCAGAGTAGACTAGTGTATACAGTCGAGACCCCAACGAGGGGCGGTGGCCAGTCTCACAAGCCACTGGTGTCAGTTGGTTCACCTAAGATGTATACAGGTGCTCATTGGGTTATGAGTACACCGGAAAGGACTCACCGGGAACCTGCTAGTTGGTATTATACATGTTGTCAGATAGCAGTTCCCTGGTTACATGTGTACAGGTTAGTTTATCGACCTGAGATCGTCGTTTGTCTCGTGTGAATTCCCACTGTGCTTTGATTACTACCCTACCACACTCAAAGGAGACATGCAAACAGGTTTTAGTTGGGTACAGTCCCGAGCCACATGGAGGCAGTGAGCGGATCTGCAGGGGTTCGTTTCTCCCGGTATTGGGGGCGAGGTCGCGCTGTGTCTAGGAGAGCCAGTACATGAAAAGTCCTTGGCCCAGGCAGGAGATTTACTGGTAGGTATTCCAGTAGTATCTCAGGGTGTTCTGGGCTACACTCCGACACGACTTGTACCGCTTTTGGGGGTCTGACTTTTACCAACCCCCTAGGCCCGCCATGCGATGCTCATAGACGAACGGACCAGACTGTACGGATATTGTCACTGACAGGCTCGGTAGGGTGTCAGGATGAGTTCGCTCATCGACGTCCCTTTTGGTCAATAGCTGGTAGCCCGTCACGTATGGCTAATACCTCTGACGTGCTAGTGGTTAAATCCACAGCCATAGTATTGACGAGTCTTTAGAGTCCACCACACACAGTTACTCAAGTTTCGGGCGAAACGCTGTAGAGGCCGTATGGAGATATGGCAGGGTTCGATCAGATACGTGCGGTATTGCACGGATCATGATTGGACGGATAATACTAGCGGGCTTTGGTTTAAGCCGGATCCTAGTATTGTACAGTGTAGATTTTGTCTCTTTGCATTTGTATTCAGTGGGAATACAAATGCGGGCATGTATATGCAGTTGCGAGGTTTTCCTGTAATTTATTACGGGATCAGTTTTCTGAAGTTGCCAGTTTGCATTCTGTTCCGGCCAGTTTTCCTTTGTTCCTTCACGGCCGGACTTTTTGATGGAGGGGGTTATTTGCAATTGTGCAAATAAGTTATTGTGGAGGGGGTGTTTTGCATTTGAGAGATTATGATATGACCATCATCATTATATTCTTTTTCCATCCACCCTTTTGCATTTATGAGATTAGAATGAGATGAGAAATGAAAGACTTTGATGTGACTATTTTTCCTTCTCATTTATCTCTCATTTCTCCTTTTGGATAATTGCAATTTTTCCTACACCATTTAAAAAGGGGGCCGGCCACATTCTTGAATGGGGAGAGGGTTCATTTTTGAGGTATGACATTTTTCCTCATCTCATTCCTTGCAAAAATGAGAGCACCATTATTTCTCCAAAGTTCTTCTCTCATTCCTCCATCATGGCAACTTCTATAACCCCAAGAGACAACCATTCTACACTAGTCTACAGCAAATCTTGGACACGTCGATTCGCCAACTTTGTGCCCGAGTTGCCTCGGTCCAGAGGTGGGAGCCCGTAAAAGAACCCGGCGATGTGGTGCCCGTTTCGACGAGGTGGCGACGACCGGAGATTCCGCGAGGAGGTCGGAGTGGAGACGAAGTCCGAAGGACACGGATCGCTTGGTATATCTATCTGCCCATCTTTTAGTTTGCTAGTAGCTAGGTTAATGGCCTGATATGGGATTTTTGTGCGCGGTGGTGCCAGTTTACTAGTTTGTAAAGTTTTTCGTTTCCGCGTTTCCGGCGTCGGATCGACGGCCGGGGCGCCGCCGTGCACTTACACATCTGACATCCTCAAGTCATGAGTGCGGATCAATCATCAATATAAAGCTCGTACGGTAAATCATCGTACGGCATCCCAATAGTTGGGTGCGGGTCAATATCACAATCATCACATCAATTATCTGGTATCCTTATCATCATATCACATAATCTGGGGTACTGATCTAAGTCTAGTACGAATCGATACCATCTATATAAGTATGAATGCGTGTGCGAATGACACGTCCAAAGGCCCGCTAAAATCACATATCGTATTCCAAATATGAGTCACATCACATCACCGATATCATGGCACTATGCCCAATCTCATCGACTCACCTCTAATGTCCTCCAATATCCTCATCATCACAGTATAAACATAGCAAATATGCATGTGTGTGCGTGTGGGTGTAAACCTATTCTAGGGTTCGCGACTAGGAACTGCACTAGTTACTTCTAACCCTAATCTATGCATAGTACACCTAACACATCCTAAACAACCAAGTCATACATAAGCTAGCATGTATCTGTATATATAAAGTATATATGGTATACTAGATATCGGACTGCGGGGATGCTATACGCCATCCACCCGACTTCTCCCCGTAGATATAAATCTACTCACCTTTCTTTATGCGTGCGGGTACCGATGTCGCCATTTGCATCTCCAACGCCTCGACGCCACGTGGGGTACCTACAAGGATATCACACGCTAAAACACATGAAAACCATGTCGGAAACCAAAATGGTGCACGCTACGCCCATAGGTAAAAACCTACAGTCTCGCATGCAAACACGACCAATATCCCTCTGCCGTTGGCGTTCAAACGCCACCCGACGGAAACGAATCATCGAATACCAAAATCCATACGAAAACAAGTCGTAAATCATGCGCCAACTCAAGAAAATCAACCCAGATTCTACCCTGATTGGAATCAGACAAAACTAGATATACCAGGGGTCAAGTTTACAGGTAAAAGAGCCGTGCACAAAAAACGAGGCAGTTTCACCCTGGTCTTGCCGCAAATTGCGGCCAGAGGGAATTAAATAGCGGCCTGAAAATGGGGGTTGGAGCTAGGGTTTTGGGTGATGGTTCCCATCTGCCTGCACATCCTACTGCCAAGTCAAAATTATTTTAGGAGGTCCGGATTGATAGCAGTTTCCAGAAAGGCCACAAAGTCGACAAAACCGATAAAATACGCCAAGTCGAAACACTTAGGTAAGTAACTGGAAATCTGGGGTAATCTTGGTTACAATGGTCTCAAATACACCTAATAAGGTTACCCTAATGATCAAAACCATCACTTGGCCACATCTCACTCAAAATCACTAAAACTAGCACTAGATCACAAATATAACACTAAATTTCAGCCTACAACCCATAACTTGCAAGATAGGAGTTGGGTTGCAAGATTATACCTCAAGAAAGTCCTAGGATGTAGGAGAAGAAGGAGGAGGAAGGAGGAAGGGTTGTTGCTGCTGCTGTGCTCCTGTAGCAGCTGCTGATGTAGCTGTTTTTGTTGCCGTAGCTGTTCATCTGATGTGTTGCTTGGCGCTGCTGTTGCTACTTGCAATTTTCTTTTTTGTTGCTGTTTATGTTGCAGCAACAGGTGTTGTGGGAATGTTGGGGTTGCTGTTGGAGCTGTTGATGTTGTTTTTGATGTTGGTGTGGAGAAGTGGGAGAGTGGGAGATGTGAGGGAAGGATGTGAGTGAGAGGGAGAGATATGAGGGTAAGCAAAAGATTTGAAATGAGATGGACAATGACACATCCTAGAGCCACCTTTCTCTCTCTCTTAATAAATGCTTGCTTGCTCAAGCCACCATAACCTCTCTCTCTCCTAAACACAAGTCAACCCCCAATCCTAATCCAATGTAAACAAAACCACACACTTGATTAACCCCAATTAGCTTAACCAAAGGGTTCACCCATCATGGTTGGCCAAACATGGTTAACCCACCATGCTCATCTAAACATGGTAACCCTAGACTTAACCCAAGTTAACATGCACAAGTGCGTGCAGTCTAGCTAAAATTCCGATAAAATATTCATAAAACCAGATAAAATATTTAAAAGCCGTTTTGGTAAACTTTTTACCAAAAACCCTACATTAAACAGAATTACCACTAAATAACGTATTTTAGAATTTCCATAATTTTTCTTCAGAATTTTCCCCATTTATCGGTATTTAATTATACCGAAATATTAAAATATTCAATAAAATAATATTAAATTATAAAAATTCCCCAAAATAATATTTTTTTGTTGAAATGTTACAAGTACCGAGTCACATGGAGGCAATGAGTGATAGGAGGGGTTTCGTCTCTCCCGGTATTGGGAGTTGATGTTGCGCTGTGCTCGATTGGCCATAACAGGGAAGTCCCTGGCCAGGGCTGATTTAGAGATTTACTGGTAAGTGTTACCAGTAGTTTCTCGACCCGTTATGTGCCTCACATCGGCATGACTTATCAGTTTTTGGGGTCTAACGTTTACCACCCCTAGACTTGATATGCAACATATCAGACGAGGAGACCGGACTGTACGGAAAGTGTTACCGTCAGGCTTTTGCAGGAGTTAGAGCGGGGTTGCTTGCTGATCTTCTGATCGCTCAATACCCGGGTAGCCGTTACGTCCATATAGTACCGCTGACGGCTTGTGGGTGCTTGATGTGATCATCACCTACTGCCGGCGTATTGACGAGTCTTTAGAGTCCTACATAGAGGACTTACTGGCTCAGGCAAAACGAAATAAGAGCACGTATGTGATATGTGCGGGACCAAGAATAATGCGTGTATGTGATACCGTATTCTATTTTTGCGACTTTTGTATCGGTCGGTTATATGAGATATAGCCGGGTTATCGAATCAAGTGTTGATTCGATAAGTCGATACATTGGATGTTAGTCGGTTATATGAGATATGGCCGGATTATTAAATCAAATGTTGATTTGATAATTTAGTGTATAATTGTATATTTGATATACAAATTTACATTAACTAACATTTTCTCACTTAAGCATTTATTTTCTCACAAGTGTACACTTAATATATATGTGATATATATTAATTTGTATTTTGTTTTGTATCATGGTTGTTGATACAACATACATGGGTGTATGAGACTTACACCATGCTAATTGTGATAATGGGTTTTAATATTTAAATTAATTCTAAAATTAGTGGAATATTAGCTTGATGCATGAAGCTAGTGGAAGCTTGTGGATGCATTGACTGAGTCCACTAGTTTTGTTTTACTTAAGATATTTAGTAACCTAACTATTACAATTAGCCATGGTTATGTCTCTACATGAGTTTGTATATGATACACACTCACCCATGGTTCATTCTCTCACCTCACAAGTTCATTCTCATTTGCTTGAGCTCATCTTTTTCTTCCTGGAGATAAGCTTGCTAGGTTTTCAAAAGAGTGAAAAATATTGTGAGAAAAATACTTCTGAAGTGAGCCCACTTCCTATTTCCTCATCCTCTACTAGATTAGCTCTTTAGTATAGGGTGTTTGCTTCACTAATCCTTTAGTTAGTGTAGTAGTAGCTTGAGTTAGTATCCCTCGACGTAGATCATCTTCGGCCTCGAAGACTTCAAGCAAGTTCGCCATTTTCACCTCGAGAAGCCATGCTAGAGTATGAGAGTACCTTGATCGCGGCAATGCGACTACAACAAGGAGCTATTGAAGTGAAGGACCGATCTACAAAGGTTGTATTTCTATTTCACTTAGTGGTAAAAAGCTTACTATCGTTTTGTTACCCTAGCTTTTCTAGTTTGATTCCTACGATTAATTCGTTAGCACCCTCTAAAATTTTAAATATGGCATGTGTGATGCTACCAAACCCTAGTAGTGGTGCTAAGGAAACCCTTCATGGTATCAGAGCCTAACTACAAACCTAGACCGTGTTAAGATAATATGAAACCGAAAAACTCCGCAAAATTACGGTTTTAGAAACCCTAAAAATGCTCTCTGGAATATTTTTTGAAAATTGGGTTAAAAATTATTTTAGCAACTGCACAGTGGCATTTAAGATGTTTTAAGTACACATGTGAAATACGAGTGGGGGGCTCGGATTCGAACTGGCGACCTAGCCTAGTTTTCCGGCGACGCCGACCAACAGTGTTCCCCTCCTCCTCGTATTGCACCAGTGTTCTTGTACTCTTGTTCTGGGGTTTCTGGTATTGTTTGGGCAGTCCAAAATTGCATGTGATGTTAATTCTGTTATGGACTCTTTGCGGAGTATTTCGTACTCATATATTTTAGCATTGTATTGGTAACTTTGACGACGTTAAAAAGGTCGAACGAATTATCAAACACTGGTATTTTCCACGTTGAACGTACTCAAAAAATAATGCAGGTATTCTTATGGACCCTCTAGAAGAATGAAACCCTAACTCGAGATGTGACCACAGAACTGCGACTAAACCTTAGGGTTTACCGTAATTAGTGGCGCCACAAATGAGGCTTGGGTTTGCCCTTCTACGGCTGGTCCATTAAATACTGTGGCATAGTTTTTGGGTATTGTTTAACGGTGCTCAAGTGTTGAGCTTGCTAGGAAATACGGGTGTTCGGTGATTCGATCGAAGGGTTTAACATCGCCTAGTAGTATGTGATATTTATTCTGCGACCGTAAGCGTAGTATGTGTATCGCCGATTTCGTTTCTATATGTCAACGACAATTGGGGTGCACATACTTGCTTATGTTGATGACATGTGATGTTCTGTGTTGCTGGATATGTTATATTGGATCGTCGCGTTTTGAATAGCCGGGGGTTTTATGTGAGATGAGAGTTTTTATTTTCATTCATGTAAAATTAAATATATCTAATATTCTTTTGATGGGGCACTTCCGGGTTAAGGTTGATGTCACCATTGATGTATATTATTTACTTTTCCGCCATAGGATAGATCGAAGGAGGATAGCATAAGTAACCGGGTTCTAGACTCCAGTGGGAGACCAACTCGAAGAGTCGAGTCCGGGTCTCCTAACTATAGAATTCGTAGGGTTTCTTGCCACTCTCGTAGGGTTCTAGGGTGTGGGTTTGGCTATTCATCGGGACCATGGAATCCTTGTTTTATAGAGGCTCAAAATAAAACACGGACCTCCTAGTATATCCATTATTTCATATGTTTCTTCTGCTGCGATATCTGTGATGTGATCATCTGATATGTTGAGATGGATACTGCATATAGTATATATGGTATATTATATAGACGTTACTTATGTTTTACACCCGTGCTAGCCCTGCCCCGCTCTGCCGTTAGTTACCTAACCTAACGGTGCATGACGGGCCATCGAGGCGAATGCGGATGGCATAAGTGTACGTCATATTTATCTATGATGTTTAGGTGACTTAAATGATGGGACTTCATTAATGTGATTAATGAAAGAAAAGAAACCTAAAAGATGTTATAGAATCAAATTTTCAAAAAGGGTAGCTATAGTTTTTGCTTTGCATAGTGATATATATGATATATCCCGCACCTTATTCGATGAGGAAAGAGCCGAGATTCCTTCACCGGGAATGACCACTTTAGAAAAACAGGTAGATGCCACAACACTCGGTTTGTCTTTTGATTGCTTTTGGAGTTTTGCTTTGCATTGTGATATATATAACATATCCCGCACCTTATTCGATGAGGAAAGAGCCGAGATCCCTTCACCGGGAATGACCTCTTTAGAAAAACTAATGAAAGCCTCAAAAACACTCCTTTTAAAAATTCACTTATTTCTACAACGATATCAAGTTCATTACGCAAAAGGTTTTCGCAAAAACCTGTCGTAGCCCTCCGTCATTTCAGATAAGTAGTATTTAGTATTCGTGCTGCGTTTGTTGACCTTATCAAGGCGTAGTGTGCGGTAGCTAATTAGTGCTTATCTGCTTATGCATATGATGCAGATTGGATTAAGGTAGTCGTACGGCCTTGTTGACCTTGTCAAGGGTCGTATGGGTGGGTTTATTTCAATCAAGAAATGACGGGTTGAACTTGACTTGCGGTCTATGGTTTGTTGACCTTGTCAAGGTCATAGATCGTTAGGGGAAAAATATTATCGGAAATTTCAAGTGTTGAAATTTGCAATGAGATTGCATACCTTCTATGAGATAGTTGGATCCCGATACCCACTGCGAGTAATTGTTACTCCTGGGAGAGCTTTACACAGGACAATTAGCCAATCAAGCAGATGTCTAGAAAGGTGTCAACGGGGTTATACCTCTGGGAAAACGAGGTTTATTTTAATTAGGTCTGTGCGAAAGCACGGGGAACCTCCCTCAAAGTACGGACACTGGCCTGGCTGAAAGATTGGCGAAATTGTAGGGTGTAATTAATCCCGGCTAGTCTTTCCTTTTAGGGTTTGAAGGAAGATTCGATAAAAATGGTGGGAGCCATCTGGATTAGATAAAATAATAACCAATCTGATCTTGCAAGAGCATACGCTAGAGTGTTTTCTTCTCTCTCTCTCTCTCCAGGTAGCGACCATATCATGCCTTAATCAAGATAATAATATGGATGTATTGACCGAACACGCATGTTATACTGTGCTGGGGAACGTTAGTTCCGTTCTTTCTTGTAAGAGTTATAAGACTGAACAAGATATAGGGGAATACCAGGATTCCCATGCCACCCGAATGAAGAAAGTACATGTTGATGCATTTTCTTCAGGTGTGTTCGTTACAGAGAACTATTTCTCCATTTGTTCTACGTCCTAGGTATTAGATACCGGTTCAGAATCCCATATATGTAATCGGTTACATGGGCTAAGAAAAGGTAGAGAACTTAGAGAAGGTGATAAGGACATAAGGGTTGGAAATAGTGCAATTGTTGTAGCTAAAACCGTCGGGGAATATCACCATGTATTACCAACTGGTAATACATTGATTCTGTTAGTTATATGTCTGACCTAGAGGCCATTACTGTACATACGATGTATATTGAGGTGGATGCTTGGACATATATAGGGAGGACTTTCTTGCTCGACATGATAGTACGCTATCTGGTTGCTCTTTATCTTAACATGTAGTCTGATTGTCTCTATGTTACATGTTGATAAAGCCCTTACGATATGTACTCGACTACTGGGACTATGATGAGATCATAGAGGCCACGGTAGTCGACGAGTACATCCTATAACTGTTCCTAGTCGAGGGTGTATCGAGACAGGGCATCGATACACCAGAGTAGACTAGCGTATACGCATCTTGACCCATATGATGGGCGATGGATGATCCTATATCCATCAGTGTTCAACATCAAGGATGGTGTAAGGGTGCTCATTAGAGACTGGGTACACTGGACGGACTCGACGAGAACTCCCAGATGGTATTATACCTCACGTCAGATGGCAGTTCTCTGGTGGCACTGGTACATGTTAGTCTGTAGACCCAAGATCGTCATAGAGTCTTGTGTGATTCCCACTGTGCTTTGATTTCCATCATACAACGTGCAAGAGGGCGTGCAAAAAGGTGGCTTTTGGGTACAGTCCCGAATCACATGGAGGCAATGAGCGATAGGAGGGGATCCGTCTCTCCCGGTATAGGGAGTTGATGTTGCGCTGTGTTCGATTGGCTATAACTGGAAATCCCTGGCCCGGGTTGCTGAAATTTACTGGTAAGTGTTATCAGTAGTTTCTCGAACTGTTATAGACCTCATATCGACACGACTTATCGAGCTACTGGGGTCTGACGTTTACCACCCCTAGGCGAGATATGCGACATATCAGACGAAGAGACCGGACTGTAGGGAGTGTTACTGACTGGAATCGCAAGAGAAAGTACAGGCTTGCTTGTTGATCTTCTGATCGCTCAATACCTGGGTGGCTGTTACGTTTAGCTGACTTCTTGCAGCTTGTGGGTGTTTGATATGATCATCACCTACTGCCGGCGTATTGACGATTCTTTAGAGTCCTACACAGAGGTTTCTTGGCTCAGGCAAAACGGAGTAGGAGCACATATGTGATATGTGCGGGACCGAGAACAATACGTGTATGTGATACCGTATTAGATTCTCGCGATATGAGATATCGGCCGGGTATATGTGATATAGCCGGGTATTTGGATCAAGTGTTGATTCGATGAACTGATACATATTATATTAGTCGGTTATTTGTGAAATAGCCGGATTATCGAATCAAGTGTTGATTTAATAATTTAATGTATAATTATATATTTGATATATTAAATTACATTAACTAATATAAGCTCACTAAAAGATTCTTTTTCTCACTCGAGTAATACATTGATATATATGCGATATATGTTAATTGTATTATTTTATTTTGTTACAATAAATATTGTATATGTGATATATAATACTGTAACATGTTATGGTTATAAATGCAACATGTTTTGTGGAGTTTAATTGAGGTTAGGGTTTGGATTAGGGTTAAGTCTTCAGGAAGCTTTGACTTTGAATAGGATATTTTGCATTGATATTTCCTTAACCCAACCCAACCCTTTACCCTAGTTAAATCTCCACATGGGTTAATTCTTCATACTTAACCCATGGTTGTAATTCTAACCACAGTAGAAATTCATTATTCATCACAAAAGGATTTGATTCTTCTTCTTCTTCTTCCTTGGTGAAAAGCTTTCTAGCTTTTTTCTTGGTGATGAAAATGAGTGAGAAATAGAAAACAAATGAGAGCTAAACCATCCTAATCTATCCTAGCCATTTAGATTAGGGTGTTAACTTTATTAGTGAGTGAGAGCTTGTGTTAAAGAAACTTCAAGTTAGATCATCTTTGTTATCGAAGATCGGAAGCAAGCTTGCATCTTTCTCTTCGTGGAGCCTCTCTAGAGTTCGGGAACTCGATGATCGCAGCGAAGGGACCTCAACACGGAGCTTTAAAAGTGAAGGAACTGACTGCAAAGGTTGTAATCCCTAACTCTTAGATGTAAAGTTGTTTACATGCTTTGTTTCACCTAATCTCTAGGTTAAAGATCTTGGTTAGGGTTGTTCGGCACATCTAAATTTTAAATCGTGCATGGTTGATGCCTTATAGACCCTTGTGAGAGCGCCTAGTAACCCTGCAGTGGTATCAGAGCTAAGCTAGAGCTTTAGGCAAAGTCCTGGCGAAGTTTAAAGTCCGATCGAACTCCGAATACCCGGTTTAGACCCCTCTCTGGATATTTTCTAAAAATGTGATTTTTTCTGCATTAAAATTACTCAAAAAAATCAGCAGGGAATTCTATGGATTTGAGTAATAAACGAGCCATTAATTCGCTTAAAGCGCCGCGGAACCGCGGCCGTACCATGGCTTGAGCGGCGGTTCCGCGGCGCTACAGTGGCATTAGGGTTTGAATTTTGTACAATAAAATCCGTAGCTAATTCCTGATACTTCTGGGTATTTTTGATATTACTCAAGTATTGAGTTTTCTGGGTTGTATTGGGAACTCGTTGATTCGATCGGAAAGTTTAACTTCGTTTAAGTTTTTTCCAGGTAATTTTAGATCGTGTTAAAAAGTTCGAACGGATATCAATAACTCACTTTTTCCCCTTTCGGAAATTTTATCAAAAGTTGGATTTTTTTTCTCGAGTTTGAAACTTCCGGAAAATCATGCAAGTAACGCGGTGGACACTCTAGAAGAACACAAACTTTAACTCGATTATGTGACTGTCTGAACCGCCTCTGAACCTTAGGGTTTGGGGAGTACGGCGTTGCCACATGTGAGGCGTTGGCTTGACCCTTCTACGGCTGGACAATTGGTACTGTGGCATGTGATGGATATTTTTTGAGCTCCGCTCAAGTGTTGAGCTATTTGGGAAATCTTGGGTGTTTAATTATTCGATCGAAAAGTTTAACACTGTCTTTTTATCTGAAATGTGATACAATATTTAGAATCCACATGTAGTTATGAGATAACTAATTTGAATGTTAGAAATCTAGCAGTTTAGTCTCAAATGATCGGTTGCCACGGGATTTTGATGCGATCAAAAGTCCGTCGCAATCACGTAGCGTACGCGGATACTCTCTGGGTAAACTTAATAGATAGCCACGCCCCATAGCCTCGACCAAGTGACTGTAGGAGAACCCCGTCGCCAAAAGCATCCGTTCGGGTGCTCGCGGCAGCGGTGTTCTACCTTAGTGCACTTCCTCAACGGCATCCGGGGGTGCGGCCGTCTACTAAAGTTTGCGACGAGCACTCGATCAGGATGTCGGGAATCTTGTTGAATTGCCCGACTTGATATTGAAAAGAGTTTTCGATAATTGAGACTAAAATGCAGGGTTTATAATTGTTAGGCATGCGATGTCTAAGGAATTCATTTGGTTAGGCATGAGATGCCTAAGGAGGTTGCGGATTCCAACTGTTGTAGTTTTACACTTTCTTTTCTGTGACCGTAAGCGTAGTATGTGGTGTATTGCCGGCTTCGTTGCTATACATCAACGACAATCGGGATACGCATACTTGCTTACGTTGAGGATATGAGATATTATGTGTTGCTGTGATATGTTATATTGGATCGTCGTGTTTTGAATAGCCGGGGGTTTTATGTGAGATGAGAGTTATTCTTTTTTATTCATGTAAAATTCATTTATATGTAATATTCTTTTATTGGGGCACTTCCGGGCTGAGGATGATGTCACCATTGTATATTATTTACTTTTCCGCATTAGGTAGACCCAAGGCGGGGAGCACAAGTAACCGGGTTCTGGGGTCCAGTGGGAGGCCATCTCGAGGAGTCGAGACCTGGTCTCATAACCTCAGAATTGGCAGTGTTGCTTGCCGCTCTCGTAGGGGTCTAGGGACGTGGGTTTGGCTATTCATCGCGCCCGTGGAATCCGTGTTTTATGCAGGCTCGTATTAAAACACGGACGTCCTAGTATATCCAATATTTCATATGTGTTCTTCTGCTGCAATGTTCTGTGATGAGATCATATTACTACCTGAGACGATTGTTTATATTATATATATGAGATATATGTTATATTGCAGATTTCGTTTCAAATGTGATGCTTGTGAAGCATAATAAAATGGCACTTCATTAATGAGATTAATGAAACTAAAAGAAACCTAAAGATGTTGTAGAAACTTCTTTAAAAACTGGTAGCTCTAGTTCTTGCTTTGCATAGCGGTGTTCCTTGTAGAACATCCAGCACCTTATTCGATAAGGAAAGAGCCGAGATCCCTTCACCGGGAGTGACCTCTTTAGTGAAACTAGCAGATGCTACAAACTCGGTTTGTCTTTTGATTGTTTTTATAGTTCTTGCTTTGCACAACGATATTTGTGAAATATCCTGCACCTTATTCGATGAGGAAAGAGTCGACGATCCCTTCACCGGGAGTGACCTCTTTAGCGAAACTAGAAAAGCCTAAAAAACACTCCACTTAAAATCACTCGATTCTACAACGAAATCAAGTTCATTACGCAATGAGTTTTCTTAAAAACCTGTCGTAGCCCTCCGTCATTTCAGATAAGTAATAGTTAGTATTCGTGCTGCGTTTGTTGACCTTGTCAAGGCGTAGTGTGCGGTAGCTGATTACTGCTTATCTGTATAAGCATATGATGCGATTGGATTAGGGTAGTCGTGCGACTTTGTTGACCTTGTCAAGGGTCGTGCGGGTGGGTTTAATTCATATCAGGAAATGACGGGTTGAACTTGACTTGCGGTCTATAGTTTGTTGACCTTGTCAAGGTCATAGATCGCTCGGGGTAAAATATTATTGAGAATTTCATGTGTTGAAATTTGCAATGAGATTGCGTACCTTCATTGAGATAGTTGGATCCCGATACCTGCTGCGAGTAAGAGTTACTCCTGAGAGAGTTTTACACATTACAATTAGCCGATCAAATAAGTGTCTAGAAAAGTGTCAACGGGGTTACGCCCCCTGGGAAAATGAGGTTTATTTTAATTAGGTCCGTGCGAAAGCACAGAGAACCTCCCTCAAAGTACCGGCACTGGCCTGGCTGAAAGATTGGCGAACTTGTAGAGTGTAATTAATCCCGGCTAGTCTTTCCTTTTAGGTTTGAAGGAAGATTTGACTAAAATAGTGGGAGACATCCTGATTAGATAAATTGATAACCAATCTAATCTTGTAAAACCACACGCTGAGTGTTTTCTTCTCTCTCTCTACTGGTTGCGACTACGTCACGCCTTAATCAAGATAATAATACGGATGTATTGACCGTACCCGCTTGTTATACTGCACTAGGGAACGTTGGTCCCGCTCCAACTTATAATTGTTATAAGACAGAGCAGGAAATAGGGGATTACCAGAATTCCCGTGCCGCCCAAAGGAAGAAAGTGCATGTTGATGCATCTTCCTCGGGTCTGTTCATTACTCAGAACTGTTTCTCAAATATCCTTTACGTCCTGGGTATTTGATACCAGATCAGGATCCCATATATGTAATTTGTTACATGGCTACAGATAGGTAGAGAACTGAGAACGGGTGATAAATTTCATGAGATAGAAACTGTGAAAGTGTTGCAGCCAAGTCTGTTGGTAGTTATCACCCTGTATTACCAAAATACATTGATTTTGAATGAATGTTATTAGATACCGAACCTGATATACAACATCATATCAGTATCTTTATTAGTAAAGAAGGATATAATTTTGTATTGTTGGATAATGTTTTGAACATTTCCTATATCAACATTTCCTATATCAAGAGTTGATCGGTTCAGGCACGTTATCTAAAAGCATAGACGTTCTAAATCAAACCACAGTTCTTAGTGTACAGAACACACACAAGAGGAAGAGTTCAGAAATGAACGAATCCTTCTTGAGGCATTGTAAACTAGGTCATATCAATGTGACCCGACTAGCTGAAGTTACATAAAGATGCATATTTAAGTTAGTTTGAATTTACATCTTGTGAAACATGCCGGTCATGTCACAGAGATAAAATGACCACAGCTCCGTTTATTGGAAACAGAGAAAGAGTTAGTGAACTCTTGGGATTGATACATGCTGATGTATGAAGGTCCCCTGTCTATACATGCCAGGACCGGTTCTTTATACTTCATTACATTCACTGATGATCTCTCAAGATTCAGATATATGTTCCTGTTGAAACACAAGTCCGAAACTTTTGAGATAATCACAGAATATAAGTCAGAAGTAGAGAACCAAAAACGGGTATAAGTATTATGTCCTTTGATGAGATCATGGAGGAGAACACTTGAGCACGGAATTCCTGGACTATTCTAAAGGAGAATGAGATTCTCTCTCAGCATTACTCCTCCGTATACACCACAGCACGTCGGTGTATCGGGGCGGAGCAATGGCACCCTATATGATATGGTGTGCTCTATGATGAGTACTACTGAGTTTCCTATTTCCTTTTGGGTGTTATGCACTTGAGAAGCTGCATACCTATTGAATAGGGTTCGAATCAAATCAGTTGCCTACCACTTCATATGTTATATGGAATGGGAAGAGCCCATATCTTAAGAATGTTAAGATTTGGGGTTGTCCAACCTATGTCTAAAAGCAAAATACGGACAAGCTCGAGGCAAAGTCAGTTTTATGGAAGTTTGTTGGATATCCTAAGCATTCGCAAGGGAATATCTTCTACCAAACCGAGGAACAAAAGATGTTTTGTTTCTCAGCATGCCACCTTTGTGAAAGGGAATTTCTTGTGAAGAAATTAGTGGTCATGAGGTAGAACTGGAAAGAGTTCCAGCTATATAAACTGCAACTGATGATTTGGTAGAACCAAAGGATTCAATAGTTTCCAACGAACCTCAGCCTCTCCGCCGATCTAGTAGGGTTCCTCACCCACCTGAGAGATACTTCGGTTTCTCTATGACAGTGGGAGCAAGGATTGCATCATGAGATGATAACCCAACTAGTTTCGAGCAGGCCATCCGAAGTGGGACTATGTAAGAATGGCTGGATGCTTAGCGATCTGAGATGGAATCCTTATACACCAACTAAGTATGGACTTTGGTTGCTTTATCCGAAGGGTTAAATCTCCATCAGGAGCAAGTATATATTGAGAAGATTACTTGGTGTACAAGGAAAAGTTGAGACTTTCAAAGCTATGCTTAAGTCCATCCAGATCCTACTTGCCACGGCTACATACCATGACTACGATATCTGGCGGTTGAGTGTCATGACTGCTTTTCTAAATGATGATTTAGAAGAGAGCGTCAATAAGTACACAGCCAGAGGGCTTCATAGACAGTGGGAGCATCGGAAATGTGTGCAAGATATTTTATGTGATAAATCAGGCAACGCGGAGCTGGAACGTCAGTTTTGATGAGGTAGTCAAAGAGTTTGATTTCATCAAAATGGTAGATGAACCTTGTATATACAAAAAGGTAGTAGAGAGTATGGTGATGATCCTCGTGGACTACGTGGATGACATACTCTTGATAGGGAAGGAGTTTCCTATGCTACGCTCGGTCAATCTTCTCTTATCACAAAGATTCTCTATAGGATCAAGGTAATACCTCCTAAATCCTGGGTTATGGATCTATGAGAGAGATCTAATTGGATGTTAGGATTCTCACTAGTTGTAGTGAGATGCTATCAATCAATCCTGGGGAGAATCACTGGAAAGGTTCCAGGGTGATAAGGACGACTGAATGTCAGTCGTAGGCATTGTCTTTACCCTCAGCGGAAGGACGGTATGTTGGAAGAGTTCCAAGCTAGATACCGTGACTTACTAGACGATTAAAGGAAAGATAGATCGTTACCAAGGATGCTACCAAAGAGGCAGTCTGGATATATATAAGTTCGTGAGATGAACTTCGTTCCTACCATTGTGTGACAATGGAGTTGTGGCTTATGCCGAGGAACCCCCGTCCCATCAGAAATCCAGATATAATTCTTAGGCAGTATCGCCTGATCATGGAAATGGTTGATCTCCAGGGAGATCGAGGTTAGGAGAGTAGACACAGAGCACAATAGCGCGGATCCACTCACAAAGGCATTTTTCTTAGTAGAGACTCTTATGGGATGGTTGAGTATGAGATACTTCAACCACAGCTAATTGTTGGGTATGCGATACCACAACTAATGGCCCTAGTGCAAGTGGGAGATTGTTAGTTATATGTATGCCCTAGAGGCCATTACTGTATATACGATGTATATTGTAGTGGATGCTTGGACATATATAGGGAGGACTTTCTTGCTCGACATGATAGTACGCTATCTGGTTGCTTTTTATCTTAACATGTACTCTGATTGTCTCTATGTTACATGTTGATAAGCCCTTAGGATATGTACTCGACTACTGGGACTATGATGAGATCATACTAGTGGGGCCACGGTAGTCGACGAGTACATTCTATAACTGTTCCTAGTAGAGGGTGTATCGAGACAGGGCATCGATACACCAGAGTAAACTAGCGTATACTCATCATGACCCATATGATGGGCAATGGATGATCCCATATCCATCGGTGTTTGACATCAAGGATGGTGTACGGGTGCTCAGTGGAGACTGGGTATACTGGAAAAACTCGCCGAGAACTCCCAGATGGTATTATACATCACGTCAGATGGCAGTTCTCTGGTGACACTGGTACAGGTTAGTCTGTAGACCCGAGATCGTCATAGAGTCTTGTGTGATTCCTACTGTGCTTTGATTTCCATCATACCACGTCCAAGAGGGCGTGCAAAAAGGTGGCTTTTGGGTACAGTCCCGAATCACATGGAGGCAATGAGCAATAGGAGGAGATTCGTCTCTCCCGGTATAGAGAGTTGATATTGCGCTGTGTTCGATTGGCTATAACTGGAAATCGCTGGCCAGGGTTACTGAGATTTACTGGTAAGTGTTATCAGTAGTTTCTCGAACTGTTATAGACTTCATATCGACACGACTTATCGAGCTACTGGGGTCTGACGTTTACCACCCCTAGGCGAGATATGCGACATATCAGACGAAGAGACCGGACTGTACGGGAGTGTTACTGACTGGGATCGCAGGAGAAAGTGTAGGCTTGCTTGTTGATCTTCTGATCGCTCAATACCTGGGTGGCTGTTACGTTTATCTGACCGCTTGCAGCTTGTGGGTGTTTGATATGATCATCACCTACTTCCGGCGTATTGACGATTCTTTAGAGTCCTACACAAAGGTTTCTTGGCTCAGGTAAAACGGAGTAGGAGCACATATGTGATATGTACGGGACCAAGAACAATACGTGTACGTGATACCATATTGGATTCTCGCGATATGAGATATCGGCCGGGTATATGTGATATAGCCGGGTCATCGGATCAAGTGTTGATTCGATGAACTGATACAGATTATATTAGTCGGTTATTTATGAAATAGCCGGATTATCGGATCAAGTGTTGATTTGATAATTTAATGTATAATTATATATTTGATATATTAAATTACATTAACTAATATAAGCTCACTAAAAGATTCTTTTTCTCACTCGAGTAATACATTGATATATATGCGATATATGTTAATTGTATTATTTTATTTTGTTACAATAAATATTGTATATGTGATATATAATATTGTAACATGTTATGGTTATAAATGCAACATGTTTTGTGGAGTTTAATTGAGGTCAGGGTTTGGATTAGGGTTAAGTCTTCATGAAGCTTTCAAGAAGCTTCTTGATGCTTTGACTTTGAATAGGATATTTTGCATAGATATTTCCTTAACCCAACCCAACCCTTTACCCTAGTTAAATCTCTACATGGGTTAAGTCTTTATACTTAACCCATGGTTGCAATTCTAACCACACTAGAGATTCATTATTCATCACAAAAGGATTTGATTCTTCTTCTTCTTCTTCCTTGGTGAAAAGCTTTCTAGCTTTTTTCTTGGTGATGAAAATGAGTGAGAAATAGAAAACAAATGAGAGCTATAATCCTACTTCATCTTCCTAATCTATCCTAGCCATTTAGATTAGGGTGTTCACTTCATTAGTGAGTGAGAGCTTGTGTTAAAGAAACTTCAAGGTAGATCATCTTTGTTATCGAAGATCGGAAGAAACCTTGCATCTTTCTCTTCGTGGAGCCTCTCTAGAGTTCGGGAACTCGATGATCGCAGTGAAGGGACCTCAACACGGAGCTTTAGAAGTGAAGGAATGGACTGCAAAGGTTGTAATCCTTAACTCTTAGATATAAAGATGTTTACATGCTTTGTTTCGCCTAATCTCTAGTTTAAAGATCTTGATTTGGGTTGTTCAGCACGTCTAAATTTTAAATCGGGTATGGTTGATGCCTTCTAGACCCTTGTGAGAGTGCCTAGTAACCCTGCAGATTCTGAACGAATGCTATTACATGCCGAACTTGATATGCAACATTATATCGGCTTCTTTATTAAGTAAAGAGGGATATAATTTTGTATTACAGGATAATGTTATGAACATTTTCCTGAACCAAAAGTTGGTTGGATCAGGCACGTTGTACAATGGCATTTATGTTCTAAATCAATCAACAGTTCTGAGCATAACAAACACACACAAGAGGAAGAGTTCAGAACTGAACGAATCCTTCTTGTGGCATTGTAGACTAGGTCGCATCAATGCGACACGGCTAGCTAAGTTGTATAAGGATGGATATTTGAATCCTTTCGAATTTTCATCTTATGACACTTGTCAGTCATGTCTCAAAGGCAAGATGATCAAAACTCCATTTACGGGACACGGAGAAAGAGTTACAGAACTCTTGGGACTGGTACATAGTGATGTATGCGGTCCCATGTCTACACATGCCAGGAATGGTTCTTCATACTTCATTACATTCACTGACAATCTCTCAAGATTCGGATATGTGTTCCTGCTTTGATGTCGTTATCAAAGAGTTTGATTTCGTCAAAAACATAGATGAACCTTGTATATACAAGAAGGTGGCAGAGAGTAAGGTTGTCTTCCTCGTATTGTACGTGGATGACATACTCTTGATAGGAAATGACATTCCTATGCTGCAATCGGTCAAGCTCTTCTTATCACAAAGATTCTCAATGAAAGATCTAGGTGATGCCTCCTTTATATTGGTACATATGATCTATAGAGATAGATCTAAAAGGATATTGGGATTGTCCCAATCCAGGTACATTGACACCATACTAAAGAGGTTTAGTATGGAAGAATCCAAGCGTGGGTTTTTACCCACGATCTCTGGACTCACTCTCTCCAAAGAGATGTCTCCAAAGACAGATTTTGAGAGAGCTCGCATGCAAGGGATACCCTATGCTTTGACAGTAGGCTCTATCATGTACGCGATGCTATGTACCAGACCCGATGTGGCACACTCACTAAGTGTAGTGAGTATGTATCAAGCAGATCCTAGAGAGAGTCACTGGACAGTTGCGAAGAGCATTCTCAAGTACTTGCGAAGGACTAAAGAGATGCTCTTGGTGTATGGTAACTGAGAACTCCAAGTGGAGTCCTTTACCGATTCGAGCTTCCAGAGTGATAAGGACGACTCTAAGTTGCACTCGGGATTTGTCTTTACCCTCCATGGAGGGGCGTTATGCTGGAAGAGTTCCAAGCAGGAAACCATGGCAGACTCGATGATGGAGGATGAATACATCGCTGCCAACAATGTTGCCAAAGAGGCTGTCTGGATCAAGAAGTTCATAACTGAACTTGGAGCGGTTCCATCCATTAAGGATCCAATACCTTTGTATTGTGATAACAATGGAGCGGTGGCTTTGGCCATGGAACCCTGGTCTTATCAGCGATCCAGGCATATTCTGATGCGGTATCACCTGATCCGGGAGATAGTTGATCGCCGGAAGATCGAGGTCAGGAGGGTTGACACGAAGAACAACACAGCGGATCCACTCACGAAGGCCATTCCCTAGATACAGTTTGAGAGACTCTTCGGTATGCTCGATATGCGATACTGCAGCAGCTGGCCCTAGTGCAAGTGGGAGATTGTTAGTTGTATGTATGCCCTAGAGGCCAGTATTGTACATATGATGTATATTATATTGAATGCTTGGACATATATAGAGAGGACTTTGTAGCTCGATATGATAGTATGCTACCTGGTTGCTCTTTATCTTAACATGTACACTTGTCTCTTGATACTGTCTTATGGTTACATATTGGTAAAGCCCTTAGGATGTGTACTTTACTACCAGGACTTTGATGTAGATCATACTAGTGGGGCCATGGTAGTCCATATGTACATCCTTTAATGCCCCTAGTCGTGGGTGTATCGAGACGGGGCATCGATATACCGGAGTAGACTAGCGTATACGCTTCTCGACCCATAAGATGGGCGATGGAAGATCCCATATCCATTGGTGTTTGACATCATAGATGGTATACGGGTGCTCAGTGGAGACTGGGTACACTGGACGGACTCGCCGAGAACTCCCAGATGGTATTATACCTTACGTCAGATGGCAGTTCTCTGGTGACACTTCTACAGGTTAGTTTGTTGACCCGAGATCGTCATAGAGTCTTGTGTGATTCCCAGTGTGCTTTGATTTCCACCTTACCACATCCAAGAGGGCATGAAAAATGTTGGTTTTTGGGTACAGTCCCGAGTCACATGGAGGCAATGAGTGATAGGAGGGGTTTCGTCTCTCCCGGTATTGGGAGTTGATGTTGCGCTGTGCTCGATTGGCCATAACAGGACAGTCCTTGCCCATGGTTGATTTAGATATTTACTGGTAAGTGTTACCAGTAGTTTCTCGACCCGTTATGAGCCTCACATCGGCATGACTTATCGGTTATTAGGTCTAACGTTTACCACCCCTACACTTGATATGCAACATATCAGATAAGGAGACTGGACTGTACGGAAAGTGTTACCGTCAGGATTTTACAGGAGTTGGAGCGGGCTTGCTTGCTGATCTTCTGATCGCTCAATAGCCGGGTAGCCGTTACGTCCAGCTAGTACCGCTGACGGCTTGTGGGTGCTTGATGTGATCATTACCTACTGCCGGCGTATTGACGAGTCTTTAGAGTCCTACATAGAGGTTTTACTAGCTCAGGAAAAACGAAATAGGAGCACGTATGCGATATGTGCGGGGCTGAGAATAATGCATGTATGTGATACCGTATTCTATTCTCGCGACTTTTGTATCGGTCGGTTATATGAGATATAGCCGGGTTATCGAATCAAATGTTGATTTGATAAGTCGATACATTGGATGTTAGTCGGTTATATGAGATATAGCCGGATTATTAAATCAAGTGTTGATTTGATAATTTAGTGTATAATTGTATATTTTATATACTAATTTACATTAACTAACATTTGCTCACTTAAGCATTTATTTTCTCACAAGTGTACACTTAATATATATATGATATATATTAAATTGTATTTTGTTTTGTATCATGGTTGTGGATACAACATACATGGGTGTATGAGACTTACACCATGCTAATTGTGATAATGGGTTTTAATATTTAATGTAATTCTAAAATTAGTGGAATATTAGCTTGATGCATGAAGCTAGTGGAAGCTTGTGGATGCATTGACTATGTCTACTAGTTTTGTTTTACTTAAGATATTTAGTAACCTAACCATTACAATTAGCCATGTTTATGTCTCTACATGAATTAGTATATGATACACACTCACCCATGGTTCATTCTCTCACCTTACAAGTCCATTCTCATTTGCTTGAGCTCATCTTCTTCTTCCTTGAGATAAGCTTGCTAGGTTTTCAAAAGAGAGAAAAATATTGTGAGAAAAATAATTCTAAAGTGAGCCCACTTCCTATTTCCTCATCCTCTACAAGATTAGCACTTTAGTATAGGGTATTTGCTTTACTAATCCTTTAGTTAGTGAAGTAGCAGCTTGAGTTAGTATTTCTCGACGTAGATCATCTTCGGCCTCGAAGAATTCAAGCAAGTTCGCCCTTTTCACCTCGAGAAGCCATGCTAGAGTCCGAGAGTGCCTTGATCGCAGCGAAGGGACTACAACAAGGAGCTATTGAAGCGAAGTACCGATCTACAAATGTTGTATTTCTATTTCACTTAGTGGTAAAAAGCTCACTATCTTTTTATTACCCTAGCTTTTCTAGTTTGATTCCTAGGATTAATTCGTTAGCACCCTCTAAAATTTTAAATATGGCATGTGTGATGCTACCAAATCCTAGTAGTGGTGCTAAGGAAACCCTTCAAAAACTTAGTTTTTAAAGCAAGTAGTTTTAATAACATAAGCCGAAGTATGCATTTTTAAAATATCAAGTCTTTCTGAAAATTTCGGCAGAGTTTCCTTTGTAAATACTGGCCCCAAAAGGGGTACAATATGAATAATATGAATAAAGGCATCCCCAAGCGGGAGCTAGCTCTTCGTCAATTGACGGTCACAACCACGCAAGCAATATAATATACAACACCGAACGGCGAGGATCAAAACTCAACAGGAAACTCAAATTATCAAGAAAACCATAATAATACAACGCGCGACTCTAAGGTCGAAAGAAAATACAACTAGTTTTCTAAGTCTGAAATAATATACAAGTCTGGTTGAGGGAGTTACTAGATACAACTGAATATAATAAATGTTCAAGGGTGGTCACGATGCGAGCGAACCCACCTACCAAAGCAATCACCCGAAAGGGAGCAGTGCGTTAGTTATATGTATGCCCTATAGGCCATTACTGTACATGAGACGTATATTGTAGTGGATGCTTGGACATATATAGGGAGGACTTTCTTGGTCGACATGATAGTATGCTACATGGTTGCTCTTTGTCTTAACATATTGACTTGTATACGTGATGCTGTCTTGCTCTCACATGTTGACAAAGCCCTTTAGGATGTGTACTTGACACCCAGGACTATGATGCAGATCATACTAGTGGGGCCAAGGATAGTCAAAAAGTACACCCTATAATTGTTCATAGTCGAGGGAGTATCGAGACAGGGAATAGATGCTCCAGAGTAGACTAGCGAATACGCATCTTGACCCATATGATGGGCAATGGATGATCCCACATCCATTGGTGTTTGACATCAAAGATGGTGTACGGGTGCTCAGTGGATACTGGGTACACTGAACGGACTCGCCGAGAACTCCTATAAGGTATTATACCTATCGTAAGATAGCAGTTCTCTGGTGACACTGGTACAGGTTAGTCTGTCGACCCGAGATCGCCATAGAGTCTTGTGTGATTCCCACTATGCTTTGATTTCCACCTTACTACGGTGAAGAGATCGTGCAAAACGGTGGTTTTTGGGTACAGTCCCGAGTTACATGGAGGCAATGAGCGATAGGAGGGGATTCGTCTCTCCCGGTATTGGGAGTTGATGTTGCACTATGCTCGATTGGCTATAACAGGAAATCCCGGGCCAGGGTTGCTGAGATTTACTGGTAAGTGTTATCAGTAGTTTCTCGAACCGTTAAGGACCTTGCATCGGCATGACTTATCAGGCTATTGGGGGTCTGACGTTTTACTTCCCCCAGGCGATGATATGCGACATATCAGACAAAGAGAACGGACTGTACTGTAGTGTCACTGTCAGGCTTTTGCAGGAGTTAGAGTGGGCTTGCTTGCTGATCTTCTGATCGTTCAATACCCGAGTAGCCATATCGTCCAGCTAGTACCGCTGACGGCTTATGGGTGTTTGATGTGATCATCACCTACTGACGAGTCTTTAGAGTCCTACACAGAGGTTTCATTGGCTCAGGCAAAACGAAGTAGGAGTACATATGTGATATGTGCGGGACCGAGATTAATATGTGTATGTGATACTGTATTCTATTCTCGCGATATAAAGTATCGATCGGTTATATATGATATAGCCGGGTTATCGAATCAAATGTTGATTCGATAAGTCAATACTGTATCGGTCGGTTATATATGATATAGCCGTGTTATCGAATAAAGTGTTGATTCGATATAATGATACAAATAATATTAGTCGGTCATATGAGATATAACCGGATTATTAAAACAAGTGTTGATTTAATGTATAATTATATATTTGATATATTAATTTACATTAACTAATATTAGCTCACTTAAACATTTATTTTTCTCACATGTGCACACTTAATATATATGTGATATATATTAATTGTGTTTTATTTTGTGTCATGGTTGATGATACAAGATAGCTGGGTGTATGAGACTTACACCAGGATAAAGATAATATAGGGTTTATTTATTTAGTGTAAATTAATTATTAGTTGGATAATGTGTAAGTCCATGCTACCCTTCCCCGGTTCTTACGGGGTTGCGGAAGTGGTGAAAAACGATTTTCAAGAGGGTCGTAACATGGACTACTAATACGGATCTTTGTTAAACGACTAACTAACAACCTAACAAGAGTTTACCTACTCGGTTAGGGGGCTATACCTTTCTTGAACTCCTTCGTCTTCAACTCCTCCCGGTGTATGGATCGGCCTCACCTCGTCGTCTCCTTGCGCCGAAGATGGATCCACCCGAAAGCTTCTACCTTTGGCTTCTTCTTCGAACTTTGAAGAAACTAGATCACTTGGCTTGCCAGGCCTTGTGAACTAGAATGAGTAGAGGAATGTTTTGGTGTCTTTTTATCTCTAAGGAAATGAGTCTCAACACAAGAGAATGGTTTGCCTTGAGCTAGAGAGAGCAAGAGGAAGAGGGAGAGCTTGAGAATGAGAGAGCTCAAGAGAGAGAAAGCAAAATGAAAGAATGAGAAAAACTTTTTGTCAACCTCTCTCCCATAATCCAAAAAGAATAATAATAATAATAATAATAATAATTGAGTATTATGTGATGGTTCATATCATATCAAGTGGCATTATCATTTCATGCACTCATATTGCAAAGCAAAACAAGCAAGCAAAAGTCTTTGCCATGAAATGATAGCCAATGCAATGATGATGGTCATCAGTCCAACCTAGTCAACCGGTCAACAAAGTCAACAAGTCAACAAAGTCAACCCCTCATCTCAACCATGACACAATAATACTTAATTAATATTATCATTAATCATATTTCTTATTCTCATTATGGTTTTGCCAAAAGTCAACAGTCAACAGTCAACAACCCCAATGAAAATTCTCTGCCTCTGTCTCTCTATCAACTGTGCATACACACCCGCATCCGCGTTCCGAAGAACACGAATACAAACGATATAAAACCAATCCCAAAACATACACTAGGATCTGGCTTAAACCAAAGACCGCTAGTGTTAACTGTCCGGACACTGTACATGCACAAGTGAACGGATGTGACCGAACCCTGTCGCAAAACCATGCGACCTGTCGCAAAACCATGCGACCCCTACTCTTTTGCCTAAAGGCGAATAGCTTTCTGTGTGGGACTCTAAAGACTCGACACTACGCTGGCAGTGGGTTTCACCACAGACCGCAAGCGGCACTAGCTGTGCGTAACGGTCCCCAGGTAGATGCCGACAAGAAGACTGACGAGGTGAAACCCATCTGAACTCCTACTGAGTCTGAATGTGACAATCTCTCTGTACAGTCCGGTCTGTTCGTCTGATACATCGCATGGCGGGCCTAGGGGGCGGTAAACGCCAGTCCCCTAATAGCGGTACAAGTCGTGTCGGAGTGAAGCCCAGAACACCTTGAGATAACACTAGAAACCTACCAGTATATCTCGCTTGCCCTGGCCAGGGACTACTCGTGTAATGGCACTCCTAGACACAGCGCGATGTCAACCCCCAATACCGGGAGAGACGAATCCTGTCTAACCGTCACTGCCTCCACGTGCTTCGGGACTGCACCCAACTACTACCTGTTTGCACGACTCCTTTGAGCCGTGGTAGGGTAGTAATCTAAGTACAGTGGGAACACACTCGAGGCGAAGTGACAATGTCAAGTCAGCGGACTAAGCTGTACTCATGTCACCTGGGAACTGATAACTGACGATAGGTATAGTACCAACCAGCAGTTCCCGACGAGTCCTGTCCAGTGTACTCGTAACCCAACGAGCACCCGCATACTATCTCAAGTACGACGTACTGACGGCTGTGGGACAGACCGTCTCCCACACTGGGATGAGAAGCGCATACGCTAGTCTACTCCGGAGTATCGATGCCCTGTCTCGATAGTCCTGCGACTAGGGACCTGCATAAGGATGTGCTTATAGATTACCCAGCCCCCATTAGTGTGACTGCCATCACAACGCTGGTATTCAAGCAAAGATCCTAAGGGCTCCACTAATGTGTATAAGTGATATACTAAAATAAACACATGTACACATTTAAGTAGAAACAAACTAAGTAGCATACTACTATATTGAGCAAGATTGTCTATACAAGGTGAATATCCCAAGCTTCCATTAAGTAATATACAAACTAGTATGATACAGTAATGGCCTCTAGGGCATATACACTAACAATCTCCCACTTGCACTAAGGCCATGTACTAGCGTATCGAAGACCTATCATCTCGATCAGCCCCGCTCGAACTGAGTCTGGGGTAAGGCCTTTGTGAGTGGATCAGCAGTGTTGTCTTCCGTAGAAACTCTCCGAACCTCGATCTCCTTGCGACCCACGATCTCCCTGATCAGGTGATACCGCCTCAAGATGTGTCTGGATTTCTGATGGGACCTTGGTTCCTTCGCTAAAGCTATAGCCCCGTTGTTGTCGCAATACAGAGGTATTGGATCAACAATGGACGGAACCACCTGAAGTTCAGTTAAGAACATCCTTACCCAGACCGCTTCTTTTGCGGCATCTGCAGCAGCGATATATTCCGCTTCCATCTTCGAGTCAGCAACGGTTTCCTGTTTGGAACTCTTCCAACACACCACCCCTCCATTGAGGGTAAAGACATAACCCGACATGGACTTGGAATCATCCTTGTCACTCTGGAAGCTGGAGTCAGCAAAGACCTCGATCTGGAGGTCTTTTTCGCCATACACCAAGAACATCTCCTTAGTCCTTCTCAGGTACTTGAGAATGTTCTTTACTGCTATCCAGTGTTTCTCCACAGGGTTTGACTGATACCGGCTTACCACACTCAGTGCATAAGCTACATCTGGTCAGGTACACAACATCGCATACATTATAGAGCCTACCGCAGAAGCGTAGGGTATAATAGACATGCGATCCCTTTCCAAATCAGTCTTGGGAGACATCTCTTTGGAGAGGGTGATCCCGTGACAAGCCGGTAGATTACCGCGCTTGGAATCTTCCATACTGAATCTTTTCAGTATGGTGTCGATGTACCTGGACTGTGAGAGTCCCAGTATCCTCTTGGATCTGTCACGATAGATCCGGATCCCCAGAATGTATGAGGCATCACCCAGGTCTTTCATGGAGAACCTGTGTGACAAGAACCCCTTGACAGATTGTAGCATAGGAATGTCATTTCCTATTAAGAGAATGTCATCCATGTATAAAACGAGGAATACTACAGTTCTCGCTACAAATGTACTATAGATGCACGGTTCATCTGGATTTTTGATAAAGCCAAATTCCTTGACCGTCTCATCAAAACAGATATTCCAACTCCGCGATGCCTACTTTAGTCTGTAGATGGACTTAAGCAGCTTGCACACCTTTCCGCTGCTCCCACTCTGAATGAAACCCTCTGGCTGGTCCATATAAACACACTCGTATAAATTTCCATTTAGAAAAGCGGTCTTTACGTCCGTCTGCCAAATCTCATAATCGTGGAAGGCAGCAATGGCAAGAAGGATCCGAATGGATTTCAGCATAGCTACTGGAGAAAAGGTCTCGTCATAGTCCAAACCAGGTCTTTGACGAAAACCCTTTGCAACCAGTCTAGCTTTATAGGTCTCAACCTGTCCATCTACACCAATCTTCCTTTTGAAGATCCACTTGCATCCTACGGTTTTTACCCCATCTGGAGCAACGTACAACGTCCATACTTTGTTGGTGTACATGGACTCCATTTCGGTCCGCATTGCATCCAGCCATTTTACCGGGTTAACGCTCTGAATGGCCTGCTGGAAGCTAGTCGGCTCATCATAATCTATGATGCAATCCTCTCTATCCCCATCTATGAGAAAACCGTAGTATCTCTCGGGCGGATGAGACTGCCTACTACTCCTGCGGAGCGGCGTAGGAATGTCATGATCTTTCGAACCCTCTGGTTCTACTAAGCTTTCAGTAATAGCTCGTGGCTCTGGAATTTCTTCCAGTTCTATTGTGCTCCCGCTTATCAGATTCTCCAAAAACTGAGTTTCTAAGAAGTGGGCATGCCGAGAAACAAAAACCTTTTGTTCCTCTTCGCAATAGAAGAAATATCCCTTGGAGTTCTTTGGATATCCCACAAACTTGCACTGTACTGAGCGTGCCTTGAGCTTGTCCGCATGCTTCTTTTTGACAAAAGCTGGACTTCCCCATGTCTTAATGTGATTAAGATAGGGTCTCTTCCCACACCACATCTCATATGGTGTAGTAGGCACAGTCTTAGTTGGAACTCGGTTCAAAAGGTATGCAGCTGATTCTAGCGCATATCCCCAGAATGATCGTGGTAACTCAGCGTTGCTCATCATGGACCGTACCATATCCAATAGGGTTCGGTTCCGTCTCTCCGATACACCGTTATGTTGCGGAGTGTATGGAGGAGTAAGCTGAGAGAGAATTCCATTCTCTTTTAAATAGTCCAGGAACTCGGCACTCAAGTATTCACCACCTCGATCCGATCTTAGTGTCTTGATACTTTTGCCGGTTTATTTTTCTACTTCATTCTTATATTCCTGGAATTTTCCAAAGGATTCGGACTTATGTTTCATTAAGAAGACATAACCGTACCGTGAAAAGTCATCCGTAAAAGTAATGAAGTAAGAATAACCGCTTCGCGCATGTGTAGACATTGAACCGCATACGTCGCTGTGTACGAGTCCCAAGAGCTCGCTCGCTCTTACTCCGTGTCCAATGAACGGATTCTTTGTCATCTTTCCTTTGAGACAGGATTGACAAGTGGCATACGATTGATATTCGAACGGGTTCAAATATCCTTCTGTATGTAACTTCGTCAACCTTCTCTCATTGATGTGACCCAGTCTACAATGCCATAAGAAAGTCTGATTTATTTCCGGAGACTTTATTTTGTGTGTATTCTGGACATTGAAAATCTGTGGTTGGTTTAGTACGTATATACCATTGCTTAATGTACCTGACCCAATCAGAACTTGATTAAGGTGAATGTTTACAACATTACTTACAAACGCAAATTCATAACCTTCTTTAGAAATCAAAGATACAGAAATGATATTACAAGTTGCGTTGGGTACAAAAAAGCAATTACGTAAAACCAAAACGTGTCCATCTGACAACCCCAGGTGATAGTCCCCCACGGCCTTAGCATCCATGCTAGCTCCGTTTGCAACTTTGAGGGTCATGTCACCTGCCTTCAAAACCCTACGGTTTCTCAACGCCTGCAAAGAATTACAGATATGAGATCCTGATCCGGTATCCAATACCCAGGAAGTAGAGTTTATTGATAGACAGTTTTCAATAACATACACACCTGAAGCTGAAGCCGCAACTTGCTTCAGATCCTGTGTTCTGGCTTTCCAAGCCCTGCAATCTTTCTTCCAGTGACCACTTTTATGACAGAAAAAGCACTCTTCCTTCCCTATAAGCTTCCCCGCTATCTTTGTTGCTTTTGCTTTTCCCTTCGTATTCACTTTACTAACACCGCCCCTTGGTTTGGCGGAGGCTTTCTTCTTCTTTCCCTTGGCTTTCGCCTTGGACCTAGAAGATGAAGATCCTCCTACAAACAAAGTGGATGTTTCCCTACCTTTCTGTAGGGTGCCCTCTGCACTCCTCAGCTTGTTGAGGAGCTCTGAAAGTTCAACTTCTTTTTCTTATAAGTTGAAGTTCAGGATAAACTGGGCATAAGTGGAAGGAAGGGACTGGAGAATCAAGTCCGTATAGAGCTCGTTCTCTAACGTGGTCCCAATTTCCGCGAGCTCCTCAATGAAGCCAATCATCTTAAGCACGTGTTCCGCTACCGATGATCCGATGGCCAACCTTACCGAAAATAACTTCTTCGACACTTCATATCTTGCGATACGAGATTGCTCTCCATACAGTTCTTTTGTATGGAGAAATATGGATTCAAGGTCCATATTCTCGTGCCTCCTCTGATGTTCGTTGTCCATAGAGGCAAGCACGAGGCACTTGGCCTTCGCGCTATCGATCTCCCAAGTCTTACGGATTTCCTTATCCGCGACGCTGGAGGTGGGTCCTGGGACAGGGGGAGCTTTGGTGGTAAGGAGATACCCCAACTTGTCATAAGTGATTGCCATTTTGACATTCCTGAGCCAATCTTTGTAGTTTGGCCCTGTCAGTATGTTTTTATCTAGTAATAACTTAAGTCCGGTCATGATGTTTGGTCGCTGCAATTAGGAGAGAGAGAAGAAACACTTTAGCATGATGCTCTTGCAAGTTTAGAGTGGTTTTTAATTTGTCTAAACAGGATGGCTCCCACTGTCTCTCGAATCCCTCCTCAAACCAAAAAAGGAAGAATTAGTCAGGATCAATCTCACCGTACAATTCTTGCTTAACCGTTCGGCCAGGCTGGTGTCGGTACTTCGAGGGAGGTTTTCCAACGCTTTGGCGAAGTTACTTAATTTAAGAACCTCTTTTCCCTGGGGGCGTAGCCCCGCTAACACCTTTCTAGACACCTACTTGGTTTATAGCATTGATCGTTAAGTGAGAAATTTCCCGAGGAGTAGCATATACTCACAGTAGGATCGGGATCCAAATATCATCGCGTGACGAAACTGAAAGAATCCTACCAGAATCATTACACTCCAAATGGTATGCAACACTAGCAAGTTTCAGTTCTTTTGAAACTCCCGATGTGGATTTTTTCCCCATGCTCTTATGACCTTGACTTTGGCCAAAATATCATAAGTCACATGTCAAGTTCTACACGTCATTCTCCAGGTTAATTTGAGCCCATCCGCACATGCCCCTGACTTTGGCCAAAATGGTAGTACGACTGCCCCAAACCAACACATCTGTCTATGCTGCACATGAATACCCAATAGCTACCAATCACTATGCCTTGACTTTGGCCAACATACACAGCTTGAATACTATTGACCATCCATGTGAAACGACGGAGGGCTACGAATGGTTTTGGTGAAACCGTGAACGTAGTGAACTTGATATAATCGATGGAACGAGATAGCTTTTAAAAGGAGTGGCTTAAGCTCCGCGTTTAAAAGTTATTTTGAAAAGAAACCGAGTGGTTTTTGAAAGTGTTCCAACGACTTTTACTTGGTTTATTTTTTCTTGCATTAGTTCTTTTAATGCGTCCCATCATTTAATCCTACCATTGCAGAAAACAACCAAAATATGACGTACGCTTATGCCATTCGCATTCGCCACGGGGCCCCGTCATTACCCGTTAGGTTACTTAACTAACGACAGAGCGGGGGCTGGGCTAGCACGGCTGCAAAACATAAGCAACGCCTAAATAATATCATACATAGATATATTGCAATGATAGCCATTTCAGATCACAGATGAATACATTGGATATACTAGGAATCCGCAATTCGTACGAGCCTATAACAAAAAGCGGATTACACGGTCGCGATGAATAGCCAATACCCCACCCTAGACCCCTACGGGTGCGGCAAACTACCCGCCAAATATCCGAAGTGGAGCAACCTCCCTCAACGACGTGAGTAGGCCACTCGGCACTTCGAGATACCCGGTAGCTTGTGCACCCCACCTTGGGTCTATCCTAGGAGCAAAAACAGTAAAAGAAATTATACAATGACGGCTACCACCCCGACCCGGTTGTGCGGCCAAAAATAATATTACATCAATTTACATATTACATGAATTGAAAGATAAAAGGAAAAACTCTCATCTCACAACCCCCGGCTATTCATCCGCGACAATCCAAAGAATTCATATACACATACCATCAATCATTACAGATCACAGATATGTATAACCTCCACTAATCATCGTATAGCGATTAGCGGACGTTCAATACATATAACACATCACAGATATATACCCGTTAGCCTTAGTCTTTAGAAGTTCGATAAAAATACGGATTTTCAAGCCCCAAAAACTAATTTTTCTTTCTGGAAAATCTGGGCTGAAAAGACATGTTCCAAAAATCCCAAAATACCCCACAGAGTATACTGCAATGAAACCGATCCACGGCCGAGTCAACTCGGCCGCGGATCCGCGGCAAGAAGCAGTTCTTGCCGCGGAACCGCGGTGTGTTGGACGGCTCTGTGGATCGTTTTTCTGCAGTATACATTAAAATACCTGAGTCGATATTTGGTATATCTCAAATAATTTTTACAGCACTTAGAAAATCGACAGAAAGTTTGAGTTCCGGGTGTATTTCGCGACTTTTTCTCCAATCGAACATCTACTTACTTTGCTAACATGTTAGATAGTGTTTAACTAGGCTCTGATACCACTGTAAGTCCATGCTACCCTTCCCCGGTTCTTACGGGGTTGCGGAAGTGGTGAAAAACGATTTTCAAGAGGGTGGTAACATGGACTACCAATACGGATCTTTGTTAAACGACTAACTAACAACCTAACAAGAGTTTACCTACTCGGTTAGGGGGCTATACCTTTCTTGAACTTCTTCGTCTTCAACTCCTCCCGGTGTACGGATCGGCCTCACCTCGTCGTCTCCTTGCGCCGAAGATGGATCCACCCGAAAGCTTCTACCTTTGGCTTTGTCACGACCCGAAAGAGCACGTGACTGGCCCTTGAACCCTATGAAGCCTATAGGACTCCATCTGATCCAAGTAAACCAAAAGCCCAGAAATCTAAAACCATTTTGAAGAATAAGTAAAGAAAACTGGTTTAAAGAAGTGAAGAAATACAGGTTTGAAATCAAGGTTTTTAAATAACTAAACCGAAAGTACGTTTTGGAAACAATAATTCTTTTCTAAAAATTTCGGCAGAGTCTCTTTTGTAAAACTGGCCCCGAATGGGGTAAAACAAGGATATCAATATATGCAAATGATAAAGGCATCCCCAAGCGGGAGCTAGCTCTTCGTCAATCGACGGTCACAACCACGCAAGATATGATAATATACAACACCAAGTGGCGAGGATCAAATCCAAAAGAAAGCTCAAAAGCAACAAGGAAATCCGCAATACAACTAAGCGCGACTCTAAGGTCGAAATATACAACACTGAAGTCTAGGTCTGAAAGAATATACAAGTTTTGGTTGATGGACATTTCTAGATACAATAAATAAATAAGTACAAAATGGGGATTCTTGATGCAAAAGAATCCACCTACCCAAAAGCAAATCACCCGCAAGAAGGTAGTGTGCCAGAAATGCCGCAATAGAACCTGTACGGCATAACCTGCAAGAGCTGTGGCACAACGGGGGTGAGTTGCCAACTCGTGAATAGAAACATCTACAAGGATAAATCGAATGCAAGACATAATCCTAAGTCAACGATCAATAATATAATCCACAAGAGTACATCTGAGTGTAATAAGGTGGCAAGGTAACATCTAATCATGTATATAGTGCCAGGTACTCAGGTAATAACATGTCATCAGTATAAGGTATGTATGCATGAAGTATCAATGAAGAAATATCAATAATATCAATACACATATATTAGCGTCCCATACCACTAATATTGGTGTAAGATAAGTGTAAATCCAGTCTGTATATGAACCATGTCTGTATATATGTGGAACCCGTCCACCCGTCACCCAATGACAATAAGCATCATGTATGCAATGCGAGGATATAAACAAAATCATGGAAAAACATCATGAAACCCGTGCCTAGCATCGACACGTAAATCCTCCTGTATCGGGCATCCGTCATTCCGGAGCATACCCTATCTCAATCCATCGGGCATCCGTCATTCCGGAGCATACCCTATCTCAATCCATCGGGCATCCGTCATTCCGGAGCATACCCTATCTCAATCCATCGGGCATCCGTCATTCCGGAGCATACCCTATCTCAATCCATCGGGCATCCGTCATTCCGGAGCATACCCTATCTCAACGCATCCTCTAGCACCGAGAAAACACGGGGCGACGCCCCAAATATCATATCTAGGGAACCGGGTTTTTAAATGGTTACTTATTCGAAAAGGCTACGGTTCCCAAATCCAGAAATCACATGAAAATCCAACATCAGGAAGTAAATCCAATGCGACGTACTATGCAATCAATCCATGATATATGCAACATGTAAAGAGAGTAATCATATCGGAAATCATGCAACATGGAATAGGAATGCGCATATGTCGAATGAAGCATCATATCACAAATGCAATAGTACTACGGTGTAGTGACATGGCAATTATCGATGATGAAGTGTGTGAGCCGACAAATAGTGTACGTGAAACATACGCATCAACGATAATGGTGCTGGTGTCCTAACAGCATGATAATAACATGGTAATGAACATATGCCAGCAATGCGAATAGCATGAATATGCGGAAATCTAGTAATCAGCAGCACAGTGAAGTATCTACTATGCAAACTACATCTAAGTATCCTGTCAAATCAGGAGGGGTAGGTGTGGAAACCACCTAAAACTGAGTCTAAGTATATATGTAGATATATAGTCGGTGATCCCACCTCAATGTCATATCGTAAGATATCCTCTAGCTATGAGTGCGGATCTATCATCAATATCAGCTCATACGGTAAACCGTCGTACGGCATTCCCAAAAGCTGGGTACAGGTCAACATCTCACTGTCTCATCACATAACAAATATCACCATCATCAGATCATATAGTCTGGGTGTACTACTCTATATCTAGTACAAACGGTAACATCGGTAAAGTATGCATGCGGGGGTAAACACCATCCCAAGCCCGCAAGAATCACAAGTCATATCCCACATATGAATCGTATCAAATCACCGATCCAGGGCACCAAGCCCACAATATCGACTCATCTCCAAAGTCGTCACATATCATCAATCACAGTGTAAGTACATGTGAAAAGCAAGGGTATGTGTATAGGTGTAACTCTATCCTAGGGTTCGCGACTATGAACTACACTAGTCACTTCTAACCCTACCTTATCCAAAATACACCTAATATCACAATACTATAATATAAGCTATCTACGGACTGCGGGGGTGCTATACGCCATCCACCCGACTTTCCCCCGTAGATATAATCTACTCACCTTGCATCATCATTTGCGGACATCACCATGCATTTGCTTGTCGTCCGAAGTCTTCATAGGTACCTACACATCAAAATATCGTATATGCGCATTAAAACCAAATCCAATCTAAAACGGCGCATAAACTCCAAAACGATACGATAAGGGGGCCTATAGGTGAGAACCTATGGCACGCCTTCAAAACTATCTATAGTCCTCTATATCGTCGTATAAACGACAATAGTCGAGGCAAAACACATTCCACCATTTCAGAATCCAAAAATACGGAATACGGAAACACGAATCCAAAACGACAACATAGGATATATGTCCCAGATTTCACCCTAGGAAGAATCTGTCAAAACTAGAAGTACCCAGGGCCAAGAATTGATGAAATGGGGCCAGGCACGAAAAACGAGGAGATTCCTCTCTGGTCTGGCCGCAAATTGCGGCCAGAAAGGAGGTTTTAGCGGCCGGGAAAAAGAATCAGGGGCTAGGGTTTTGGGTGTTGCCTCTATGTTGCCTGCACATCTCAATTTCCACTCAAAATTATTTTAGGGTTCTCGGGGTGTTAGCAGATTCTAAATAACAGTGGCAGATTCCAGTTTTTCCCCCGATATTGGTTTCTAAAATCCGTATTATGGGTTCAAGCTTCAGGTTAGGGTCTCAATTCAAACACTAGGGTGTTGGTATAATCTTAACTGAGCTCAATTTCATAATGCAGCATCAATTCCACTCAAACCCTAACTAGGTTTTCCTCAATTCCATAATATCACACAATATCGATAAAATCTTGACATGGGGTTATAGGAAAGGCTATAATTAAGCAAATGGTTTAGAAATTACCTTCATTAGCAACTCAAGAATTTTCTTGAGTTGCCCTCTAGTGACCAAATCCATGCTTCTTTAGCTCCATGTGTAGATCTAGGGATTTTGGACATTTTTAGTGAAAGGAGTTTGGGGTTTTGGGGTGATTTTAGAGATGATTCATGGCTTGAGGAGGGGAGGGAGATGGAGGAAGGGGCAGCAGCAGCAAGAGGAGAAGGAAGAGGGAAGAAAATGATGGGAGAATGGCTAAGGGTGCTAGTCAAAAGTCCACTTCTCTTTTTCACCTACCCTCATCATTACTTTTTCTTTTCTTTCCTTTTCTTTTAAAACCAAACCTTCTCACAAGAATAGTAAGCCCAAATGAAAACCATGGCATAGAAAAATACACAAGTGTAGAAAAGGTGATATGTGCAAGTTTTGCACAAAATTGCCAAAAAACCCAATTAGCGATTTTAATCGCGATTAGCACTAAATTAGTGTCAAACTAATCACAAAAACTTAAAAATGTCATAATTCACTAATTTACCCTATTTTAGAATTTTCCATAATTTTTTCATAATTTTTCTAACATTTTTCCTATTTATTTGCATTTAATATTAAAATAATCAATAAAATAATATTAAATTATAAAAATTCCCAAAATTAATATTTTATATTTTTGAAGATGTTACAATCTACCCCCCTTAAAGAAATTCGGTCCCCGAATTTAAATTTAAACCCCCACTACTAAAACAATTTCAGTATAATCCATTTTGTCGGGGCTCCGAAAGCATCAACACATAAGAATATCATAAAAGTATACTGCTCTACTAGAAATCAATCCCCAAAATGCATATATAAGAATATCCTATGCGTCTGGTGCGCAAGGAATCAAAATCCATATATGTGTCAAACAGGTGTACAAACAACATCTAGGTGCAACGGGTGTGCACGAAACATCTGTCGTAGGCAACGTGTGTGCCTGACAGAAAAGTCAGGTGCATGTGACATGCACGAAAAATCCCGATTTAGTGCATCTGGCGTGCACCAAAATCGTAAATCAAAACACTAAAGGTGCATGAAAACTATGCTGGAAGTGTAACTCAAATCACTGAATACGATAGGCATGAAATCTCAATCAATATCTCAAATGTAATAACTCAGCGCAAAATATATAAATATCCAGTGGGTGCATGAAACCAAAACCATGAAACTCAGTCACCAAAACTAAATCATGCAAACAGAACGCCCAAAATACCGAAATCCAAAATGACGGATACGTGATAATCGAATCACAAAATCACAAATCCTAAATACCGTCTTCGGTAGTTCCTCCTTCAAGGTCGAGAAGGAGTCGGCGCAATCCACTGCTAGCAGCGCAGGATATCTAACTGCCTCATGCTCACGGTCTGGCGTCCTCTGACTCTCTGGGTCCTTACCTTCTCTGCGGATTACCTATCACGCGGTCAATCGGCTCATCGGCCCTGTCAGGTGTGCTAACGGGGACGATTCCGTTCTGGCACTTCTCGGTCAAACCTCACGACCACTCGTAAGGAAGCATATCACTGGCGTCGGCCTCTGGCTCTCTGAATGCACGCCACACATCTGATCCTGGGTGCAAACATCATTGCAGCAACGCCCTGGAAGGAATCCTGCTCAAGGTCTCTTCCAATCATGCCTATGCCGATCTGTGCGGAGGCTGGCTCTCCTGCACAACCTCTTCTCGCTTAAAAGACACCTGTGTCCTTAGCACAATATTTTCTCGGAAACTGGTCACCTCCCAACTTCTCTGTAAGCAAATCAGGTCTCTAGTCTCGACGGGAAGAAATGACAGCTCATCGGGGTCTCACACGAACTTCTGTTCCAACTGTCTCTATCGTCGTCCACTATGACGTCACGCCAAGCTACTATGCACTGCACTGTCTCGGCCACGGTCAATTTGAAGTCTCTCACACGGACTCGAATCACGTATCCTGTAGCTTCATCACTCTGTAGCAGATGTCAGGCCGAACTGGTCCTCGGAAACACGTCTCAACCATCGGAGGAATACTCATCACTCGTCCGTCCTCGATCAATTCGCAACGCATCTTGTTAAGTTCCTCTATCCGAACTTGGTCAACTACCTCGTCGACAATGCCGAACTCTGGCCTACTGGGTGTGCGCAACACGACCACTCCTGGTCTAGGTCTTCTCGTATCGTACTCCAGAAAGGTCCTGCCGAGGTTCTTTTCTCAACTCTCAATCCTGCCGAAATGCCCGGAAGTCATCATCCAATGATGAAACTCAAGCTCATTCCGGAACGGCTGCATACTTATCACGCTTCTTTCTGGAAGATATATCCATAAACCACGCCTCTGGGTGCGTATCACATCTCTAATGTCAGCGGAGTGGAACATCATCTCGTCGAAATCTCGTACGAACTCTTTTCTTCACTCTGCTCAAATGTCGACTGATTCGGACTCGTCTCATCGTGGCTACACGAACTGCGCTCCGACGGCTACGCTCGTATCTGGGGTCTCCCAAGCAGTATCCCATCACGATATCCGAAAGATGTCGAACCATCCGATCGACTCGTCAGATCCTCATAATCCCCTAAGAACTCACATCTCGGGTACAGTTTAATAGTATCGAGTACATGCCACAGCGTCGGTGGTCCAGCCGTAGAAGGGCAAACCCAAGCCTCACTAATGGCGCCGCGGAACCGCCGTAAACCCTAAGGTTCAAAGGCTGTCACACGGTCATTAAGTCGAGTTAGGGTTTCATTCTTCTAGAGGGTCCATAGAATCACCTGCATGACTTTCCGTATACTTTAAACTTGGAAAATGGCTCCTGACATTCGATCGTCTCAATCGACTCTCAACGAACCTGCGTGAAGTCGTCTCTATCTGGAATCAATCCACCTGATGTCCTCGCATCGGGGTAAGCGAACTCACCACATGTCCTAGTCCTTCATCCTCGGTGACTAGCGACTCGCTATCATCTCTCTAAGTACATGCTCATGCTGCAGTAGCTCCAATCATCTGGGCGATATCTCATCATTTGCAGCAGCAACTGGCTCATACGCCTGTACGCCGAATAACGCCTCAATCCTCCAGGAAAGGCAACACATAAGCGGTCATCTCTGAGTCGATCTGCTCTAGATCTGAGTAAGACTCTCCACACTGGAAATCTTCAACTCAACTGGGCCCGCTCTGGCGCAAAATCGGACGAATCACCTTCGTCTCTCAAATCGGGTAGACTAGCTATCATCTGTCGCATATCTGCCTGAAAGCTCCGGCAATCTCAGCTCGTAAGCTCCGAAAGCAACGTCCTGTCAATCTCAGCAACAGCTAGTCCATCTGTCTGCACGATAGGCGACATCACAATCTCAGAGGTATGCTGTACATCAACAGTCCTCTCTCAGCTGGCAGCTCTAACAAAGGCACGATCATCCGGTGCACACCAAGCACTCGCCTCCACTAGAGGTCACAAACACCAACACTAACTCGAGACGTTCCCATGTCACCAGAAAACACAAAGGTCGGCCCTCGTACCACACGAGCTCACACCGGCCGTAACCCTAGCAGCAGCCCAAACTGCGCTCAAACATGGTGACAGGAATCCCAATCGAGTATCAAAGAGTACACCAGTGGCAAGAAGGGAAACAACAGATCCAAAGTGGATACATGATCATAGGAAGGAACAGCATCAATGGAGGTATGATCATGAAACTAATAGAATCGGGAATCTCAAATGGATGTATAATCCAGGATATGAAAGAATCACTGATCTCAAAACAAATGTCCATCCTAAGGTTCCTTAAGCGGAGTGGCGTGTCGTAAGTATGCCGCGGAACATACCAACGGTACGTCACTCTACTTTAGTCACCTAATCCATCAACCAAGGGTCATCCTAAAACGACGAAAGTTCGGGTTTACACCCCCTCGACCAAGTCTAAGTTCCGTAAGGTCAAGCCTAAGTTCCGTATGTAAACAACTCCTTAGGCTCCACATAGTCAAACTTAAACTTGAACCAAGGTCAACCTAGCGCTCTGATACCAACTTTGTCACGACCCGAAAGAGCACGTGACTGGCCCTTGAACCCTATGAAGCCTATAGGACTCCATCTGATCCAAGTAAACCAAAAGCCCAGAAATCTAAAACCATTTTGAAGAATAAGTAAAGAAAACTGGTTTAAAGAAGTGAAGAAATACAGGTTTGAAATCAAGGTTTTTAAATAACTAAGCCGAAAGTACGTTTTGGAAACAATAAGTCTTTTCTAAAAATTTCGGCAGAGTCTCTTTTGTAAAACTGGCCCCGAATGGGGTAAAACAAGGATATCAATATATGCAAATGATAAAGGCATCCCCAAGCGGGAGCTAGCTCTTCGTCAATCGACGGTCACAACAACGCAAGATATGATAATATACAACGCCAAGTGGCGAGGATCAAATCCAAAAGAAAGCTCAAAAGCAACAAGGAAATCCGCAATACAACTAAGCGCGACTCTAAGGTCGAAATATACAACACTGAAGTCTAGGTCTGAAAGAATATACAAGTTTTGGTTGATGGACATTTCTAGATACAATAAATAAATAAGTACAAAATGGGGATTCTTGATGCAAAAGAATCCACCTACCCAAAAGCAAATCACCCGCAAGAAGGTAGTGTGCCAGAAATGCCGCAATAGAACCTGTACGGCATAACCTGCAAGAGCTGTGGCACAACGGGGGTGAGTTGCCAACTCGTGAATAGAAACATCTACAAGGATAAATCGAATGCAAGACATAATCCTAAGTCAACGATCAATAATATAATCCACAAGAGTACATCTGAGTGTAATAAGGTGGCAAGGTAACATCTAATCATGTATATAGTGCCAGGTACTCAGGTAATAACATGTCATCAGTATAAGGTATGTCTGCATGAAGTATCAATGAAGAAATATCAATAATATCAATACACATATATTAGCGTCCCATACCACTAATATTGGTGTAAGATAAGTGTAAATCCAGTCTGTATATGAACCATGTCTGTATATATGTGGAACCCGTCCACCCGTCACCCAATGACAATAAGCATCATGTATGCAATGCGAGGATATAAACAAAATCATGGAAAAACATCATGAAACCCGTGCCTAGCATCGACACGTAAATCCTCCTGTATCGGGCATCCGTCATTCCGGAGCATACCCTATCTCAATCCATCGGGCATCCGTCATTCCGGAGCATACCCTATCTCAATCCATCGGGCATCCGTCATTCCGGAGCATACCCTATCTCAATCCATCGGGCATCCGTCATTCCGGAGCATACCCTATCTCAACGCATCCTCTAGCACCGAGAAAACACGGGGCGACGCCCCAAATATCATATCAAGGGAACCGGGTTTTTAAATGGTTACTTATTCGAAAAGGCTACGGTTCCCAAATCCAGAAATCACATGAAAATCCAACATCAGGAAGTAAATCCAATGCGACGTACTATGCAATCAATCCATGATATATGCAACATGTAAAGAGAGTAATCATATCGGAAATCATGCAACATGGAATAGGAATGCGCATATGTCGAATGAAGCATCATATCACAAATGCAATAGTACTACGGTGTAGTGACATGGCAATTATCGATGATGAAGTGTGTGAGCCGACAAATAGTGTACGTGAAACATACGCATCATCGATAATGGTGCTGGTGTCCTAACAGCATGATAATAACATGGTAATGAACATATGCCAGCAATGCGAATAGCATGAATATGCGGAAATCTAGTAATCAGCAGCACAGTGAAGTATCTACTATGCAAACTACATCTAAGTATCCTGTCAAATCAGGAGGGGTAGGTGTCGAAACCACCTAAAACTGAGTCTAAGTATATATGTAGATATATAGTCGGTGATCCCACCTCAATGTCATATCGTAAGATATCCTCTAGCTATGAGTGCGGATCTATCATCAATATCAGCTCGTACGGTAAACCGTCGTACGGCATTCCCAAAAGCTGGGTACAGGTCAACATCTCACTGTCTCATCACATAACAAATATCACCATCATCAGATCATATAGTCTGGGTGTACTACTCTATATCTAGTACAAACGGTAACATCGGTAAAGTATGCATGCGGGGGTAAACACCATCCCAAGCCCGCAAGAATCACAAGTCATATCCCACATATGAATCGTATCAAATCACCGATCCAGGGCACCAAGCCCACAATATCGACTCATCTCCAAAGTCGTCACATATCATCAATCACAGTGTAAGTACATGTGAAAAGCAAGGGTATGTGTATAGGTGTAACTCTATCCTAGGGTTCGCGACTATGAACTACACTAGTCACTTCTAACCCTACCTTATCCAAAATACACCTAATATCACAATACTATAATATAAGCTATCTACGGACTGCGGGGGTGCTATACGCCATCCACCCGACTTTCCCCCGTAGATATAATCTACTCACCTTGCATCATCATTTGCGGACATCACCATGCATTTGCTTGTCGTCCGAAGTCTTCATAGGTACCTACACATCAAAATATCGTATATGCGCATTAAAACCAAATCCAATCTAAAACGGCGCATAAACTCCAAAACGATACGATAAGGGGGCCTATAGGTGAGAACCTATGGCACGCCTTCAAAACCATCTATAGTCCTCTATATCGTCGTATAAACGACAATAGTCGAGGCAAAACACATTCCACCATTTCAGAATCCAAAAATACGGAATACGGAAACACGAATCCAAAACGACAACATAGGATATATGTCCCAGATTTCACCCTAGGAAGAATCTGTCAAAACTAGAAGTACCCAGGGCCAAGAATTGATGAAATGGGGCCAGGCACGAAAAACGAGGAGATTCCTCTCTGGTCTGGCCGCAAATTGCGGCCAGAAAGGAGGTTTTGGCGGCCGGGAAAAAGAATCAGGGGCTAGGGTTTTGGGTGTTGCCTCTATGTTGCCTGCACATCTCAATTTCCACTCAAAATTATTTTAGGGTTCTCGGGGTGTTAGCAGATTCTAAATAACAGTGGCAGATTCCAGTTTTTCCCCCGATATTGGTTTCTAAAATCCGTATTATGGGTTCAAGCTTCAGGTTAGGGTCTCAATTCAAACACTAGGGTGTTGGTATAATCTTAACTGAGCTCAATTTCATAATGCAGCATCAATTCCACTCAAACCCTAACTAGGTTTTCCTCAATTCCATAATATCACACAATATCGATAAAATCTTGACATGGGGTTATAGGAAAGGCTATAATTAAGCAAATGGTTCAGAAATTACCTTCATTAGCAACTCAAGAATTTTCTTGAGTTGCCCTCTAGTGACCAAATCCATGCTTCTTTAGCTCCATGTGTAGATCTAGGGATTTTGGACATTTTTAGTGAAAGGAGTTTGGGGTTTTGGGGTGATTTTAAAGATGATTCATGGCTTGAGGAGGGGAGGGAGATGGAGGAAGGGGCAGCAGCAGCAAGAGGAGAAGGAAGAGGGAAGAAAATGATGGGAGAATGGCTAAGGGTGCTAGTCAAAAGTCCACTTCTCTTTTTCACCTACCCTCATCATTACTTTTTCTTTTCTTTCCTTTTCTTTTAAAACCAAACCTTCTCACAAGAATAGTAAGCCCAAATGAAAACCATGGCATAGAAAAATACACAAGTGTAGAAAAGGTGATATGTGCAAGTTTTGCACAAAATTGCCAAAAAACCCAATTAGCGATTTTAATCGCGATTAGCACTAAATTAGTGTCAAACTAATCACAAAAACTTAAAAATGTCATAATTCACTAATTTACCCTATTTTAGAATTTTCCATAATTTTTTCATAATTTTTCTAACATTTTTCCTATTTATTTGCATTTAATATTAAAATAATCAATAAAATAATATTAAATTATAAAAATTCCCAAAATTAATATTTTATATTTTTGAAGATGTTACAGGCTTCTTCTTCGAACTTTGAAGAAACTAGATCACTTGGCTTGCCAGGCCTTGTGAACTAGTATGAGTAGAGAAATGTTTTGGTGTCTTTTTATCTCTAAGACAATGAGTCTCAACACTTGAGAATGGTTTGCCTTGAGCTAGAGAGAGCAAGAGAAAGAGGGAGAGCTTGAGAATGAGAGAGCTCAAGAGAGAGAAAGCAAAATGAAGAATGAGAAAAAATTTTGTCAACCTCTCTCCCATAATCCAAAAATAATAATAATAATAATAATAATAATAATAATAACTGAGTATTATGTGATGGTTCATATCATATCAAGTGGCATTATCATTTCATGCACTCATATTGCAAAGCAAAACAAGCAAGCAAAAGTCTCTGCCATGAAATGATAGCCAATGCAATGATGATGGTCAACTAGTCCAACCTAGTCAACCGGTCAACAAAGTCAACAAGTCAACAAATTCAACCCCTAATCTCAACCATGACACAATAATACTTAATTAATATTATCATTAATCATATTTCTTATTCTCATTAGGGTTTAGCCAAAAGTCAACAGTCAACAACCCCAATAAGAATCCTCTGCCTCTGTCTCTCTGTCAACTGTGCATACACACCCGCATCCGCTTTCCGAGGAACACGAATACAAACGAGATAAAACCAATCCCAAAACGTACACTAGGATATGGCTTAAACCAAAACCCGCTAGTGTTAATTGTCCGGACACTGTACGTGCACAAGTGCACGGATGTGACCGAACCCTGTCACAAAACCATGCGACCTGTCGCAAAACCATGCGACCCCTACTCTTTTGCCTAAAGGCGAATAGCTTTCAGTGTGGGACTCTAAAGACTCGACACTACGCTGGCAGTTGGTTTAACCACAGACCGCAAGCGGCACTAGCTGCGCGTAACGGTCCCCAGGTAAATGCCGACAAGAAGACTGACGAGGTGAAACCCATCTGAACTCCTACTGAGTCTGAATATGACAATCTCTCTATACAGTCCGGTCTGTTCGTCTGATACATCGCATGGCGGGCCTAGGGGGCGGTAAACGTCAGTCCCCTAATAGCGGTATAAGTCGTGTCGGAGTGAAGCCCAGAACACCTTGAGATAACACTGGAAACCTACCAGTATATCTCGCTTGCCCTGGCCAGGGAGTACTCGTGTAATGGCTCTCCTAGACACAGCGCGATGTCAACCCCCAATACCGGGAGAGACGAATCCTGTCTAACCGCCACTGCCTCCAAGTGCTTCGGGACTGCACCCAACTACTACCTGTTTGCACGACTCCTTTGAGCAATGGTAGGGTAGTAATCTAAGTACAGTGGGAACACACTCGAGGTGAAGTGACAGTGTCAAGTCAGCGGACTAAGCTGTACTCATGTCACCTGGGAACTGATAACTGACGATAGGTATAGTACCAACCAGCAGTTCCCGACGAGTCCTGTCCAGTGTACTCGTAACCCAACGAGCACCCGCATACTATCTCAAGTACGACGTACTGACGGCTGTGGGACAGACCGTCTCCCACACTGGGATGAGAAGCGCATACGCTAGTCTACTCCGGAGTATCGATGCCCTGTCTCGATAGTCCTGCGACTAGGGAACTGCATAATGATGTGCTTATAGATTACCCAGCCCCCACTAGTGTGACTGCCATCACAACGTTGGTAATCAAGCAAAGATCCTAAGGGCTCCACTAATGTGTATATGTGATATACTAAAATAAACACATGTACACATTGAAGTAGAAACAAACCAAGTAGCATACTACTATATTTAGCAAGATTGTCTATACAAGGTGAATATCCCAAGCTTCCATTAAGTAATATACAAACTAGTATGATACAGTAATGGCCTCTAGGGCATATACACTAACATAATGGTCACATGGCATAAAGCTTTGAGAAGCTTGGAGACCCATTGACTAGTCCACTAGTTTTGTTTTATACTAGATATTTTGTTAACCCAACCATTATCTTAACTCATGGTCAAGTCTCTATATGAAACATATTAGATATTTTCTCACCCATGGTTGTCATTCTCACTCACAACATTATCTCTCTTCATCTTCCTCTTCAAAGCTCAAGAGCTCTCTAGCTCTTGATCAAGTGAGAAACCCTAGTGAGAAAATTAATTCCAAAGTGAGCAAAAATCCTATTTCATCATGCTCTACTAGATTAGCACTTTAGTATAGGGTGTTAGCTTCACCAATCCCACATTAGTGAAGAGGGTAGCTTGGGTTAGTGTCTCCTAGACGTAGATCATCTTCGGCCTCGAAGACTTCAAGCTAGTTCGTTGCTTTCTTCTCATGGAGCCTTTCAAGAGTCCGGAAGATCATTTCATCGCAGCGAAAGGAATACTACACGGAGCTATTGAAGTGAAGGACCGGTCTACAAAGGTTGTATTCTTCATTCACTTAGATGTTAAGTTGTTAACATTACTTTTTTTTATAAATTTCTAGTTAAAAATTCTAGGTTAGAGTTATTTAGAACGGGAAAAATTTAAAAACGGCATGGACGATGCCTCCCGAAACCTTGCTGCCATCCTAGGTAACCCTACAGTGGTATCAGAGCCAAGTTAGAAATTTAAACGATGTTTGTTCGATTATGAAACCAAAACTGCTCCGAAACTTGAAAATACAAAACTGTAGTTTTTGTCGACTTTTATTGTTGTAAAAAAATTTTCTAAACAAGTACAGAGTGTTGTATGTGATATAACATGAACACTGGAAAAATTTGAGGCAATTTGGAGAAAAAGTGGCCGGCCACCATACACCCCATCTCGGCCAAAAACTGAGCACATCCACTCAAATTTTGCCAGTGTTCCATTGACTGGGTTTTGGTGTTCCAGGTGTTGTTTGTTTTTGCTAAAGTTGCATGTGATGTTAACTTTCTGCAAAAGCAATTCGGAGAGTTTCGTAGTCATAATTTTAACATGTATTCGGGTTATTCAGACGATGTTAAAAAGTTTGAACATATATCAATAACCCAGTTTTTCCCTGCTGGAAATTTTCTAAGTGTTGGACTTTTTTCCAAGTTTTAAATTTTTCAGAAAATCTTGCAAGCGATTCTGTGGACCCTCTAGAAGAACGAAACCTTAACTTGATTATGTGACCGTCAGAACCACCACCAAACCCTAGGGTTTGTAGTAGTTCAGCGGTACCACATGTGAGGCATTGGTTGACCCTTCTACGGCTGGTTCATAGGAGCTGTGGCAGTTTCTGCGTACTTTTTGAACTCTGCTCAAGTGTTGAGCTTATTGGGAAATTTTAGGTTCTTGTTTATTCGATCGAAAAATTTAACTTCATCTAGTAATCTGTGATTGTGATATAATATTTGGAATCCACAGTTAGTTATGAGATAACTAGTTTGAATTTTCTAAATCTAACAATTTAGTCTCAATTGATCGGTTGCCACGGGATTTTGATGTGATCAGAAGTCCGTCGAAATTACAAAGTGTACGCTGATACTCGCTGGGTAACCTTATTAGATAGCCATGTCCTATAGCCCCGACCAAATGACTATAGGAGAACCCCGTCGCCAAAAGCATCAGTTCGGGTGCTCGCGGCAGCGATGTTCCGCCTTAGTGCACTTCGTCGACGGCATCGGGCGATGCGGCAATCTACTAAAGTTTCCGACGAGCATTCGATCAGGTTGTCGGGAATCTTGTTGAATTACCTGACAGGTTATTGAAAAGTGTTTTCAATATCGAGACTAAAATGCGGGGTTTATAATTGTTGGGCATGCGATGTCTAAGGAATTCATTTGTTGGGCATGAAATCCAAAGTATGTGATACATTGGGTTTATGATGTCTAAGGTGGTTGCGGATTCCAACTGTTGTAGTTTTTCACTTTCTTTTCTGCGACCGTAAGTGTAATATGTGGTGTATCGCCGGTTTCGGTGCTATATGTCAACGACAACTGGGATACACATATTTACTTACGTTGATGACATGTGATGTTATGTGTTGCTGTGATATGTTATATTGGATCGTCTTGTTTGAATAGCCGGGGGTTTTATGTGAGTTGAGAGTTTTTCATTTTCATTCATGTAAAAGCTTGTATGTAATATTCTTTTATTGGGGCACTTCCGGGTTGAGGATGATGTCACCATTGATGTATATTATTTACTTTTCCGCATTAAGATAGACCCAAGGAGGAGAGCACAAGTAACCGGGTTCTAGAGTCCAGTGGGAGACCATCTCGAGGAGTCGAGACCGAGTCTCCTAACTCTAGAATTGGTAGGGTTTCTTGCCGCTCTTTTAGCGGTGTATGGATGTGGGTTTGGCTATTCATCGCGACCGTGGAATCCGTGTTTTATACAGGCTTAACTTAAAATACGGAATTCCTAGTATATCGAATATTTCATATGTGATTCTTCTGCTGCTGATATTTGTGATGTGATCACTGCTTATTCTGAGATGAATTCTTATATTATATATATATGATATATATTATATATTGATGCTTTCATTTCATATGTGATGCTTAGGAAGCAAAATTATTGGAACTTTATTAATGAGATTAATGAATGAAAAAGAAACCTAAAGATGTTGTAGAAACTTGTTTTAAAAACTGGTAGCTCTAGTTCTTGCTTTGCATAGCGGTATTCCTTGTAGAATATCCAGCACCTTATTCGATAAGAAAAGAGCCGAGATCACTTCACCGGGAGTGACCTCTTTAGAGAAACTAGCAGATGCTACAAGCTCGGTTTGTCTTTTGATTGCTTTTATAGTTTTTTCTTTACATGGTGGTATTTTTGAAATATCCTGCACCTTGTTCGATGAGGAAAGAGCCGAGATCTCTTCACCGGGAGTGACCTCTTTAGCAAAACTAGTAAAAGCTTCAAAAACACTCCTTTTCAAAATCACTCGATTCTAAAACGATATCAAGTTCATTACGCTCATGGTTTTCTTAAAAACTTGCGTAGCCCTCCGTCATTTCAGATAAGTACTACTTAGTATTCATGCTGCGGTAGTTTGGCCTGCGTCAAGGCGTAGTGTATGGTAGCTAACTAGTGCTTATCTGCTAGCATACAATGCGATTGGATTAGGGTATTCGTACAGCGTTGTTTGGCATGTGTCAAGGGTTGTGCGGGTGGGTTTAATTCAATCATGAAATGTACGCATTGAACTTGACTAGCGCCCTATGGGTAGTTTGGCCTGTGTCAAGGTCATAGGACGCTAGGGGTAAATACCATTATGGGGAATTTCAAATGTTGAAATTTGCAATGAGATTGCATACCTTCTATGAGGTAGTTGGATCCCGATACCCACTGCGAGTAAGAGTTACTCCTGGAAGAGTTTTACACATTACAATTAGCCGATCAAGTAGGTGTCTAGAAAAGTGTTAACGGGTTACGCCCCAGGGAAAACGGGGTTTATTTTAATTAGGTCCGTACGAAAGCACGGGGAACCTCCCTCAAAGTACCGGCACTGGCCTGGTTGAAAGATTGGCGAACTTGTAGGGTGTAATTAATCCCGGCTAATCTTACATTTTAGGGTTTGAAAGAAGATTTGATAAAAAACAGTGGGAGCCATCCAGATTAGATAAAATAATAACCAATCTAATCTTACGAAGAGATCACGCAGAGTGTTTTCTTCTTTCTCTCCAGGTAGCGACCATGTGACGCCTTAATCAAGATAATAATATGGATGCATTGACCGAACCTGCTTATTGTTAGTGATTATGCCCTTGAGGCCATTACTGTATCATACTAGTTTGTATATTACTTAATGGAAGCTTAGGATATTCACAGTTATATTAACAGTCTTGCTAAACATGGTAGTACGCTACTTGGTTTATATCTATCTTAATATGTCTATATGTTAGCATATCGAGAATACATATTGATAGAGTCCTTAGGATCTTGCTTGAATACCAGCGTTGTGATGACAGTCACACTAGTGGGGTCTAGGTAGTCTACAAGCACATCCTTTTTCAGGTCCCTAGTCGTAGGATTATCGAGACAGGGCATCGATACTCCGGAGTAGACTAGTGTGTGCGCTTCTCATCCTAATTGGGGAGATGGTCTATCCCACAGCCATCAGTACGTTGTACTGGAGATAGTATATAGGTGCTCGTTGGGTTACGGGTACACCGGACAGGACTCACAGGGAACTGTTGGTTGGTATTATACCCGTCGTCAGTTAACAGTTCCCAGGTGACATGAGTACAACATAGTCCGCAGACTTGACACTGCTGCTTCGTCTCGAGTGTGTTCCCACTGTTCTTAGATTGCTACCCTACCACGGCTCAAAGGAGTCGTGCAAACAGGTAGCAGTTGGGTGCAGTCCCGAAGCACTTGGAGGCAGTGGCGGTTAGATAGGATTCGTCTCTCCCGGTATTGGGAGTTGATATCGCGCTGTGTTTGGAAAACCATTACGCAAAGTCCCTGGCCAGGGCAAACGAGATTTTCTGGTAGGATTTCCAGTAGCTTCTCAAGGTGTAATGGGCTTCACTCCGACACGACCTATACAGCTTTTAGGGTTCTGACGCTTGCCGCCCCCCTAGGCCTGGTATGCGATAGTCTTAGACGAACAGACCAGACTGTATGGTGATTGTCACAGCAGGCTCAGTAGGATTTCGGATGGGTTTCTTCATCGGCCTTCTTATCGACATCTACCTGGGGGCCGTTATGTACAGCTAGTGCCACTTGCGGTCTGTGGTTAAACCCACTGCCAGCGTAGTGTCGAGTCTTTAGAGTCCGACATAGAGAGTTTCCCTGCTTCAGGAGAAATGATATAGAGGTCGTACGGTTTTACGACAGGGTTCGGACACATACGTGTTTTTATGCACGTACGATGTTCGGACAGTTTTTACTAGCGGGGTTTAGTTTAAGCCAGATTCTAGTATTGCATTATTGAATTTATACAGTCTCAGTATTTCCGTGTTTTCACGGATAGGAGGGGCATTCTCGTAATTAGTCGAGAAGCTTCTAGAAGATTGATGAGTTGGAGGCTTAGGTGGAATTTGCATTAAATAGATTAGTGACTCATGGTGTGATTCATCCAAATGAGTTAATGAAGCATTTATTGCTTAATGACTCATGAGATGATTCACCCAAAGAGAGTTAATGAAGCATGGTTGATATTATTATTATGTTATTCATTTAATAATTATCATGCTTCATATATTCTAAAATGAGACATAATTCATGATCATTCTCACTCACACCTTCTCTCTCCTCAAGGTCTCTCTCTTCAAAGAACTAACCCTAACCTCTCATGTGTTGAGATCTAAGGGTTAGCAAGACTAATAGATCCCTAATCCTCTTCTATATCCTCTAGGTTTCTTTGATTAGCACTCATAGTCACCTAGTTACCTCAAGTGAGAGGTTAAAGCTTGGAGAAGCAGCTCTCGGGTGGATCTTCTATCACATCGAGGAGGCCGATGAGGAGGTGATCAACAAGAACAAGAAGGACTTGATTCATTAGGTATAATCATCTATCATAGTAGCTAATCACTTCTATATAGTTGTTAGTTAGGGTTTAGCAAAGATCCGTAAAGTTAGTCGATGTTTGTTTAAACAAAATGATTGTTTTACCAATTCCGCCTCCCCGCATCATGTGCGGTGTCTAACGTCGACTTACAGTGGTATCAGAGCCTAGCTAAACCATAACTAACATGTTTACAAGGTCGTTAGAAATTCGATCGCAAAACGAACTCGAAAACACATCATTTTCACCCTGTTTCTTCCAATTTTAAAACGGGGTCTAAAATTTTTTCAGGGACCCTTAAAAATACATGCAGGGAATTTTAAGAATTGTGAAGAAATTTGGGTCTGTGACTCGACCAAAGCACCGAGGAACCGCCGCCGATCCAAGCGATCCGCCGCATATCCGCGGCCGAGTTGACTCGGAGTCAGCCCAAATTTGCTCAGTTATTCTTCTGTGTTGATGTTGTGTTTTTTGGGATATTTTTTTCTGCTCAGGTTTCAGGTGCACAGAGAATTATTTGGAGTAGATTCATTTGTGTTTGCTTGATCGAAATTCTAAGATGTTTGGCTAACTTGATTATATATGTGCTGTGTTTAATGTGTTCGTAAACCTCCCCTAACTGCTAGTATGTCGGTTAGCATGGGTTGCACATTTATGTAATGGTTTTTACTGGTTTGTGATTATGGACTTGTTGGATTGTCGTGAATGGATAGCCGAGGATGTGAGACGAATGTTTCTTTCATTCAAATGTAATTTGTAAATTGTTGTAATATTCTTTTGCGGGGCACATCCGAGTTGAGGTTGTAGCCACCGTTGTATTATTTCATTTACTGTTTTCTGCTCCTAGGATAGACCCAAGGTGGGGTGCACAAACTATCAGGTACTTTGAAGTGTTTAGTGGCCTACTCATGTTATTGAGGGAGACCGCTTCACTTCGGGTACTAGGCGGGTAGTTTGTCGTACCCGTAGGGGTCTAGGGTGGGGTTTTGGCTATTCATCACGACTGTGTAATCCGTCTTTCTTTGCAGGCTCAAAAGGAATGCGGATTCGTAAAAAATCCAATATGTTCATCTGTGATCTGGAATGCCTATTATTGCGTCTGACAAATGTACAATATCTATATATGATATCTATTAGGCATCACTTATGTTTTGCACCCGCGCTAGCCCAGCCCCCGCTCTGTCGTTAGTTAAGTAACCTAACGGGTGAATGACGGGGCCCAGTGTCGAATGCGGATGGCATAAGAGAACGTTGTATTTTCATTGTTTTCTGCAATGAATGGTTAATGATGGGACGCATTATATTAATGCAAAGAAAATAAACCAAAGTTGAATCGTTGGAACAGTTTAAAAGAAACCACTCGGTTATTTTAAAAAGAGCAGAATTTTTAATTGCAGAGCTTTAACCACTCCTTTTAAAAATCTATCAGGTTCCTTCGGTTATATCAAGTTCACTACGTTCACGGTTTCGCCAAAACCAGTCTTAGCCCTCCGTCATTTCATATGAATGGTCAGTAGTATTCAACCTATGTTTGTTTGGCCCTTAGTCAAGACATAGTGATTGGTAGCTGCTGGGGTGTTCACATGTAGTATAGATAGATGCGTTGGTTTGGGACAGTCGTATTACTTTGTTTGGCCCTTAGTTAAGAGTATATACGGGTGTGTTCAAATTAACAAGATAATGATGGGTAGAACTTGACATGTGACTTATGATTTGTTGGTCCTTAGTCAAGGTCATAAGAGCTTGGGGCAAAAATCCACATCGGGAGTTTCTAAAGAAACTGAAACTTGCTGGTGTTGCATACAATTTGGAGTTTGATAATGTTGGTAGGATTCCTTCAGCATTATCACACGATGATATTTGGATCCCGATACTACTGTGAGTATACGCTACTTATCGGGAGATTCGTCACTTAACGATCAATGCTATAAACCAAGTAGGTGTCGAGAAAGGTCTCAGCGGGGCTACGCCCCAGAGAAAAGAGCTTATTTAATTAAGGAACTTCGCGAAAGCGTCGTAAAACCTCCCTCGAAGTATGGACACCGGCCTGGCTGAACGGTTAAGCAAGTATCGTACGGTGAGAATAGTCCTGACTAGTTCTTCCTTTTTGGTTTGAGGAGGGATTCGAGAAACAGTGGGAGCCATCCTGTTTAGATAAACTAAAAACCACTTTAAACTTGCAAGAGCATCATGCTAAAGTGTTCCCCCTTTCTCTCGTTGCAGCAACCTTGTGACCATGACTAGTTTACAGCTAGATAACAAGTTGACTTAATCTGAATTTTATGACTGGCAAAGGTCTGGCCAGATGTCCATTGCCTATGACAAGCTGGACCACCCTATTACTACTCAAGCCCCCGCCATCCCAGGTCCAGTTCCCACCGTCGCAGATATGAATATACGTCAGACAAGGGAAAAGGACAGTGCGAGTGCCAAGTGCCTTGTGTTGGCTTTAGTTGATGGTCTATACAAGAAGCAGCACGAGAAGATGGACTTAGTTTCCATTTTCCTCCATAACAAAGATTTATATGGAGAGAAATCTCGCCTCGCAAGATATGAGACCTCGAACGAATTGTTTCAAGCAAGGTTGGTTGTCGGGTCATCTGTAGGGGACGACGTCCTTACGATGACTAGCTATATTGATGAGCTCACGGACCTGGAGACCACGTTGGGAAACGGGTTATGTACTGACTTATTTCCACAGTCCCTACACTTTACTTACACCTTGAAAGAAACAGGGAGACACCTGCTCTGCTTAATGGGGGGCCTTCTTCTTCTACATCCAGGGCGAAAGCAAAGGGTGAAAAGAAGAGGACCTCCACAAAACCGATATACGGTGTCAGTGAAGTAGAAGGAAAGGGAAGAGCAAAATTTTCGGGACTTGGTGTAGGGATGGAGGGATATTCCTTTTGTTATAGGAACGGACATTGGCAGAAATATTGCAGGGCCATGGAAGCCAGTATCCAGGATTCGAAGCATGTTGTGGCTTCGGCCTCGGGTGTGTTTGTTATTGAGAACTGTTTGTCAATTAACTCTACTTCCTGGGTACTAGATATCGGAGCAGGATCTCATATCTGTAATTCATTACATGCTTTGAGAAACCGTAGAGTTATTAGGGTAGGCGATTTGTCTTTCAGAGTGGCGAACGGAATGAGCGTAGACGCTGAATCCGTGGGAGAATATCGCCTAGGTTTGACAAGTGGGCAGATATTGATTCTACGTAACTTTTTGTATGTACCTAGTTTGACTTGTAATATCATATCAGTTTCCTCACTTTTGAGAGAGGGATATGATTTTACATTCGTAAGCGATGTAGTAAACATCCACCTAAATCAAGTTCTGATTGGGTCCGGTACATTAGATGACGGTATATACGTATTAAATCAAGCTCAGGTTTTCAATGTCCAGAACACACTTAAAAGAAAGTCTCCAGAAATAAATCAGGCTTTCTTATGGCATTCTAGACTAGGTCACATCAATGAAACACGGTTGACTAAGTTACATAAATAAGGATATTTGAATCCGTTCGAATTCAATCTTATGCTACTTGTGAATCTTTTCTCAAGGGAAAGATGACAAAGACTCTGTTTACTGGACACGGAGTAAGAGCGAGTGAGCTCTTGGGACTCGTACACAGAGACGTGTGCGGTCCAATGTCTACACATGCAAGAGGTGGTTATTCCTACTTCATTACTTTTACGGATGATTTCTCTAGGTATGGACATATCTTCTTAATGAAGCATAAATCCGAAGCCTTTGAGAAATTCTGAGAATACAAGAATGAAGTGGAAAACCAGACAGACAAAAGTATCAAGACACTGAGATCTGATCGTGGTGGTGAATACTTAAGTGCCGAGTTCCTGGGTTACCTAAAAGAGAAAGGAATTCTTTCTCAGCTTACTCCTCCATACACTCCACAACATAACGGTGTATCGGAAAGACGGAACCGAACCCTATTGGATATGGTACGTTCCATGATGAGTAAGGCTGAGTTACCGCGATCTTTCTGGGGTTATGCACTAGAATCAGCTGCATATCTTTTGAACCAGGTTCCAACCAAGACTGTGCCTACCACACCATATCAGATGTGGAGTGGGAAGAAACCCTGTCTTAAGCACTTTAGGACATGGGGATGTCCAGATTTTGTTAAAAAGCAGCATGCGGACAAGCTCGAGGCACGCTCAGTACAGTGTAAGTTTGTAGGATATCCAAAGAACTCAAAGGGGTATTATTTATATTACGCAGAGGAACAAAAGGTTTTTTTCTCTCGTCATGCCCACTTCTTGGAAGCTGAATATTTAGAAAATCAGAAGAGTGGGAGAGCAATGGAACCACAAGCTGTTACTGAAAGTATGGTAGAACCAGAAGTTTAAGAAGAAAGGGACATCCCAGCGCCTATCCATAGAAGTAGTAGGCAGTCTCATCTGCCCGAGAGATACTACGGTTTTCTTATAGACGGGGATCGAGAGGATTGTATCATTGACAATGATGGCCCTACTAGCTTCCAGCAGGCCATCCAGAGCGGCGACTCGGTAAGATGGCCGGATGCAATGCGGACCGAAATGGAGTCCATTTACACTAACAAAGTATGGACTTTGGACATTGCTCCAGATGGGGTAAAACCCGTATGATGCAAATGGATCTTCAAAAAGAAAATTGGTGTAGATGGAAAGGTTGAAACCTATAAGGCTAGACTTGTTGCAAAGGGTTTTCGTCAAACACCTGGTTTGGACTATGATGAAACCTTTTCTCCAGTGGCTATGCTCAAATCCATTCGGGTCCTTCTTGTTGGAGATAGTGCCCTCAGAGTCAATTATTGGATCACAGGCACGTGATTGCAATGATTGAGGGAGGACCTATCCCGGTAGGACAGTCTTACTCGAGATGATACTATGCTATCTGGTTTACCTTTATCATCGTGTACTGTTTTAGGTGACCTGACAAGTTGCTATTACACGTTGATAGAGCCCCTAGGATTCTTTCTTGACCACCAGCAGTATGAGGGCGATCATATAAGTGGGAGCTGGGGGTCTATAAGCATATCCTTAAATGGTCCCTAGTCGTGTGAGTTTCGAGATAGGGCATCGATACTCCAGAGTAGACTAGTGTATACAGTCGAGACCCCGACGAGGGGCGGTGGCCGGTCTCACAAGCCATTGGTGTCAGTTGGATCACCTAAGATGTATACAGGTGCTCATTGGGTTATGAGTACACCGGACAGGACTCGCCGGGAACATGCTAGTTGGTCATATACCAGACGTCAGATGGCAGTTCCCTGGTGACATGTGTGCAGGTTAGTTCATCGACCTGGGGATCGTCATTTGTCTTGTGTGAGTTCCCACTGTACTTTGATTACTACCCTACCACGGCTCAAAGGAGTCGTGCAAACAGGTTTTAGTTGGGTACAGTCCCGAGCCACATGGAGGCAGTGAGCGTATCTTCAGGGGTTCGTCTCTCCCGGTATTGGGGGTGAGGTCGTGCTGTGTCTAGGAGAGCCATTACACGAAGCCCTCGGCCGAGGCAAGGTGATTTACTGGTAGGTATTCCAGTAGTATCTCAGGGTGTTCTGGGCTACACTCCGACACGACTTGTACCGCTTTTGGGGGTCTGACTTTTACCAACCCCCTAGGCCCGCCATGCGATGCTCATAGACGAACGGACCGGACTGTACGGATATTGTCACTGACAGGCTCAGTAGGGTGTCAGGCTGAGTTGGCTCACAGACATCCCTTTTAGTCAATACCTGGTAGCCCGTTATGTATTGGCTTATACCTCTAACGTGCTAGTGGTTAAATCCACAACCAAGGTGTTGACGAGTCTTTAGAGTCCCCCACATTCAGTTACTCAGGCTTTCGGGCGAAAAGCTGTAGAGGCCGTATGGAGATATGGCAGGGTTCGATCGGATACGTGCGGTATTGCACGGATCAGGATCGGACGAATTTTTACTAGCCGGGTTTGGTATAAGCCGGATCCTAGTATAGTACAGTGTAGTTTTGTCTCTTTGCATTTGTATCCGGTAGGAATACAGATGCGGGTGTGTATGCACAGTATCTGGGTTTTCCTGTATTTTATTACGGGACCAGTTTTCTGGTGTTGCCAGTTTGCATTCCGTTCCGGCCGGTTTTCCTTTGTTCTTTCCCGGCCGGACTTTTCCGATGGAGGGGGTGTCACGACCCGAAAGAGCACGTGACTGGCCCTTGAACCATATGAAGTCTATATGACTCCATCGGATCCAAGTAAGCCAAAAGCCCAGAAATCTAAAACCATTTTTATGAATAAGTAAAGGAACTGGTTTAAAGAAGTGAAGAACAACATGTTTGAAATCAAGGTTTTTAAATAACTAAGCCGAATAAGCATTTTAAAAGTGTACAGTCCTTTCTAAAAATTTTGGCAGAGTTTCTTTTGTAAAACTGGCCCCGAATGGGGTAAAACAAGAATAACAATATATATGAAATGATAAAGGCATCCCCAAGCGGGAGCTAGCTCTTCGTCAATCGACGGTCACAACCACACATGCAACAATAATATACAACGCCAAGTGGCGAGGATCAAACCCAAAAGAAAGCCCAAAAGCAACAAGAAAACCGCAATACTACTAACCGCGACTCTAAGGTCGAATAATACAACACTGTCTCTAAGTCTGAAAGAATATACAAGTTTTGGTTGATGGACAATTTCTAGATACAATGAAATAAATAAATACAATGGTGATTCTTGATACGAAAGAATCCACCTACCAAAGCAAGTCACCCACAAGAAGGTAGTGTGCCAGAAATGCCGCAAAGAAACCTGTACGGCAGAACCTGCAAGAACTGTGGCACAACGGGGGTGAGTTGCCAACTCGTGAATAGAAATATCTACAAGAAGAAACCGAATGCAAGACATAATCCTAAGTCAACGATCAGTAATACAATCCACAAGAGTACATCTGAGTGTAATAAGGTGGCAAGGTAACATCTAATCATGTATGTAGTGCCAGGTACTCAGGTAATAACATGTCATCAGTGTAAGGTATGTCTGCATGAAGTAACTATGATGAAACATCAATGATATCAATACACATATATTAGCGTCCCATACCACTAATATTGGTGTAAGGGTATATATAACAGCGCCCTCATACCCTGTTATATATACAAATAAAGTATGATCAATGTAAAAACCAGTCTGTATATGATCCATGTCTATATGTATGTGGAACCCGTCCACTCGTCACCCACTGACGAAAAGCATCATATATGCAATGTGAGGATATAAGCAAGATCATGGAAAAACATCATGAAACCCGTGCCTAGCATCGACACGTAAATCCTCATCCATATGGGGCTCCGTCAATCCGGGTCAGCCCTCTCTCAAAGTATATACCGGGAATCCGTCAGTCCGGGTCATCCCTCTCTCAATCCATCGGGCTTCCGTCAGTCCGGGTCAGCCCTCTATCAATCCATCGGGCATCCTTCAGTCCGGGTCAGCCCTCTCCAGAGTATATATATATCGGGAATCCGTCCGTCCGGGTCATCCCTCTCTCAATCCATCGGGCTTCCGTCAGTCCGGGTCAGCCCTCTATCAATCCATCGGGCATCCGTCAGTCCGGGTCAGCCCTATATCAATCCATCGGGCATCCGTCAGTCCGGGTCAGCCCTCTCTCAGTACATCCTCTAGCACCGAGAAAACACGGGGCGACGCCCCAAATATCATATCAAGGGAACCGGGTTTTTAAATGATTACTTATTGAAAAGGACACGTTTCCCAAATCCCGAAATCTCATGAAAATCCAACATCAAGAAGTACATCCAATGCGATGTGCTATGCAATCAATCCATGATGTATGCGACATGTAAAGAAAAGTAATCATATCGGAAATCATGCAACATGGAATAGTAATGTGCATATGTCGAAGGAAGAATCATCTCATGAATGCAATAGTACTACAGTGTAGTGGCATGGCAATTATCGATGATGAAGTGCGTGAGCCGGAAATAGTGTACGTGAAACATACGCATCATCGATAATGGTGCTGGTGTCCTAACAGCATAATAATAATATAGCAATGAATATATGCCAGCAATGCGAATAGCATGAGACTGCAGAAATCTAGTAGTCAACACCACAGTGAAGTATCTACTATGCAAACCACACCTAAGTATCAGGTCAATCAGGAGGGGTAAGTGTGGAAACCACCTAAATCTGAGTCGGTATATATATAAAGATATATAGTCGGTGATCTCGCCTCAATGTCATATCATAAGATATACTCGAGTTATGAGTGCGGATCTATCATCAATATCGGCACGTACGGTAAATCATCGTACGGCATCCCCAAAGCTGGGTAGGGGTCGACATCTCACTGTCTCATCACATAACAGATGTCACCATCATCAGATCATATAGTCTAGAGTACTAATCTATGTCTAGTACAAACGGTAACATCAGTAAGTATGCATGCGGGGGTAAACACATATCCCAAGCCCGCAAGAATCACAAGTCATATCCCACATATGAATTGTATCAAATCACCGATCCCTGGACACCAAGCCCACATCATCGACTCATCTCCAAGTCATCACATATCGTCAATCACAGTGCATGTACAAGTGATAAGCAAAGGTGTGTGTATAGGTGTAATTCTATCCTAGGGTTCGCGACTATGAACTACACTAGTCACTTCTAACCCTATACTATCCATAATACACCTAATATCACAAGAACTACATAATAATCTATCTACGGACTGCGGGGGTGCTATACGCCATCCACCCGACTTCCCCCTGTAGATATAATCTACTCACCTGTATCATCATTTGCGGACATCACCACGCATTTGCTTGTCGTCCCGAAGTCTTCATGGGTACCTACACATCAAATATCGTATATGCGCATTAAACCAAATCCAAGCTAAAACGGCGCATGAAATCCAAAACGATACGATAAGGGGGCCTATAGGTGAGAACCCATGGCACGCCTTCAAAACCACATATAAATCCTCTATATCGTCGTATAAACGCCCAATAGTCGAGGCAAAACACAATCCACCATTTCAGAAATGAAAATACGGAATACGGAAACACGAATCCAAAATAGCAACTTAGGATATATGTCCCAGATTTCACCCTAGATAGAATCTGTCAAAACTAGAAGTACCCTGGGTCAACACTAGAGGAGCTGGGGCTGTGCACAGAAAACGAGGAAATTCCTCACTGGTCTGGCCGCAAATTGCGGCCAGAAAGGGGATTTTGGCGGCCTCAAGGTGGAGTGGGGAGCTAGGGTTTTGGGTGTTGCCTCTATGGTGCCTGCACATCTCAATTTCCACTCAATATTATTTTAGGAGTCTCGGGGTGTTAGCAGATTCTTAATAACAGTGGCAGATTCCAGTTTTTCCCCGATATCGGTTACAAAAATCCGTATTCTTGTTCCCATTTCAGGTTTGGGTTCAATTTAGCATCACACCAGGGTTTCTAGGGTCTCAACAAGCCTCAATTTCATCTTAGTTTCAGTTTTACCCTAAACCCTCACTTGAAATCTCAAAAGTCCACAAAATGACACGATATCGATACTAAACTAGAATCGATGCATAAGGAAATTGAAATGCTACAAGAGGGTGCAGAAATTACCTCTTTTGGCAACTCAAGAAAATTCTTGAGTTGCTCAAAGTGCTCCAAATCCAATCTTGCTAGGTTCAATGTGAAGCTAGTAGGCTTGGGATCATTTTTTGTGAAGTGAGAATGGGGTTTTGGCATTGTTTTCTTGATGGATCTAGGGTTTAGTGAAGAGGGGGAGTGAGGGAAGAGGGCAGCGGCAGCAACAAGGGAAAGGGGAGAGAGAAAAGAGATGGGGAAATGATGAAGGCATGGTGCAAAAAGGTGGGGTTGACTTGTTCTCTCTCTCTCTCATCATTATACCATTTTCTTTCCCTTTTCTTTCCTTCTCACTCAAATAGGGCACCCAAAAGAACAACCATGTCAAAAGAATGTAACACAAGTGTAACAAGTGTGGAAAACAATATGTGGCCACTTTTGCTCAAAAGTGCTAAAAATACAATTAGCGATTTTTAATCGCGATTAACACTAATTTAGCATATAACTAGTCTTAAAAACTTTAAAAATTTCGAAATTCTCTAATTTACCCTATTTTAGAATTTTCCATAATTTTTCTAACATTTTTCCTATTTATTTGCATTTAATATTAAAATAATCAATAAAATAATATTAAATTATAAAAATTCCCAAAATTAATATTTTATATTTTTGAAAATGTTACAATCTACCCCCCTTAAAGAAATTCGGTCCCCGAATTTAAATTTAAACCCCCAATATTAAAAACAATTCCCGTAATAATCTAATTTGTCGGGGCTCCGAAAATATCAACACATAGTGAATATCATAAAATGCACTGCTCTACTAGAAATCAATCCCCAAAATGCATATATAAGAATGTCCTATGCGTCTGGTGCGCAAGGAATCAAAACCCATAAATGTGTCAAACAGGTATACAAAACAACATCTAGGTGCAATGGGTGTGCACGAAACATCTGTCGTAGGCAACGTGTGTGCCTGACAGAAAAAAAAAATCAGGTGCATGTGACATGCACGAAGAATCCCGATTTAGTGCATCTGGCGTGCACCAAAATCGTATATCAAAACACTAAAGGTGCATGAAAATTATGCTGGAAGTGTAAATCAAATCACTGAATACAGTAGGCATGAAATCTCAACCAATATCTCAAATGTAATAACTCTGCGCAAAATATATAAATATCCAGTGGGTGCGTGAAACCAAAATCATGAAACTCAGTCATCAAAACTAAATCATGCCAACAGAACGCCCGAAATACCGAAATCCAAAATGACGGATACGTGATAATCGAATCACAAAATCACAAATCATAAACACCGTCGTCGGTAGTTCCTCCTTCAAGGTCGAGAAGGAGTCAGTGCATCCACTGCTAGCAGCGCAGGATATCTACTGCCTCTTGCTCACGGTCTGGCGTCCTCTGACTCTCTGGGTCTTTATCTTCTCTGCGGATCACCTATCATGCGGTCAATCGGCTCATCGGCCCTGTCAGATGTGCTAACGGGGGCGATTCCGTTCTGGCACTTCTCTGGTCACCTCTCGGTCAATCCTCACGACCACTCGTAAGGCAGCATATCACTGACGTCGGCCTCTGGCTTTCTGAAAGCACGTCTCACATCTGATCCTGGGTGCAAACATCGTTGCAGCAATGTCCTGGAAGGAATCCTGCTCAAGGTCTCTTCCGATTTCGCCTATGCCGAACCAAACGGAGGCTGGCTCTCCTGCACAACCTCTTCTCGCTCAAAAGACACCTGTGTCCTCAGCACAATGTTTTCTCAGAAACTGGTCACATCCCAACGTCTCTGTAAGCATATCAGGTCTCTGGTCTCGACGGAAAGCAATGACAGCTCGTCAGTGTCTCACACGAACCTCTTGTTCCAACTGTCTCTATCGTCGTCCACTATGACGTCACGCTAAGCTACTATGCACTGCACTGTCCTCGGCCACGGTCAATCTGAAGTCTCTCACATGGACTCGAAATCACGTAATCTGTAGCTCCATCACTCTGTAGCAGATGTCAGGCCGAACTGGTCCTTGGGAACACGTCCCAACCATCGGAGGAATACTCATCTCTCGTCTGTCCTTGATCAATTCGCAAAGCATCTGGTTAAGTTCCTTTATCCGCACTTGGTCAACTACCTCGTCGACAATGCCGAACTCTGGCCTGCTGGGTGCGCGCAATACGACCACTCCTGGTCTAGGTCTTCTCATATCGTTTTCCAGAAGGGTCCTGTCGAGGTTCCCTTCTCAAATCTCAATCCTGCCGAAAAGCCCGGAAGTCATCATCCAATGCTGAAGCTAAAGCTGATTCCGGAATGGCTGCCTACTTATCACGCTTCTTTCTGGAAGATATATCCATATACCACGCCTCGGGTTGCATATCACACCTCTGATGTCAGCGGAGTGGGACGTCATCTCGTCGAAATCTCGTACGAAATCTTTTCTTCACTCTGCGTCACTGTCGACTGATTCGGACTCGTCTCAACATGGCTGCATGTACTGTGCTCCAACGGCTATGCTCGCATCTGGAGTCTCCCAAGCAGTGTCTCATCACGATATCCGAAAGATGTCGAACCATCCGATCGACTCGTCAGATCCTCATAATCCCCCAAGAGCTCACATCTCGGGTACAGTTTAATAGTATCGAGTACATGCCACAGCGTCGGTGGTCCAGCCGTAGAAGGGCAAACCCAAGCCTCACTAATGGCGCCGCGGAACCGCCGTAAACCCTAAGGTTCAAAGGCTGTCACACGGTCATTAAGTCGAGTTGGGGTTTCATTCTTCTAGAGGGTCCATAGAATCACCTGCATGTCTTTCCGTATACTTTAAACTTGGAAAATGGGCTCCTGACATTTGATCGTCTCTATCGACTCTCAACGAACCTGCGTGAAGTCGTCTCTATCTGGAATCAATCCACCTGATGACTCGCATCGGGTAAGCAAACTCACCACACGTCCTAGTCATTCATCTTCGGTGACTAGCGACTCGCTATCATATCTCCAAGAACATGCTCATGCTGCAGTAGCTCCAACCATCTGGGCGATATCTCGTCATTTCCAGCAGCAACTGGCTCATACGCCAGTACGCCGAACAACGCCTCAATCCCCCAGGAAAGGCGACGCATAAGCGGTCATCTCTGAGTCGGTCTGCTCTAGATCTGAGTAAGACTCTCCACACTGGAAATCTTCAACTCATCTGGGCCCGCTCTGGCGCAAAATCGGACGAATCACCTTCGTCTCTCAAATCGGGTAGACTAGCTATCCCCAGTCGCATGACTGCCCGAAAGCTCCGGCAGTCTCAGCTCGTACGCTCCGAAAGCAACATCCTGTCAATCTCAGCAACAGCTGGTCCATCTATCTGCACGATAGGCGACATCTTATCTCTGAGGTATGCTGTACATCAACAGTCATCTCTCAACTGGCAGCTCTAACAATGGCCCGATCATTCGGTGCAAGACCAAGCACTCGCCTCCACCAGAGGTCACAATCACCAACACTAACTCGAGACGTTCCCATGTCACCAGAAAACACAACGGTCGGCCCTCGTACCAAACGAGCTCACACCGGCTGTAACCCTAGCAGCAGCCCAAACTGCGCTCAAACATGGTGACAGGAACCTCAATCGAGTATCAAAGAGAGCACATCGATGGCAAGAAAGGAAACAACAGATCCAAAGTGGATACATGATCATAGGAAGGAACAGCATCAATGGAGGTATGATCATGAAGCTAATAGAATCGGGGATCTCCAATGGATTGTATAATCCAGGATATGAAGAGAATCACTGATCTCAAAAGTATGTACATCCTAAGGTTCCTTAAGCGGAGTGGCGTGTCGTAAGTATGCCGCGGAACATACCAACGGTACGTCACTCTACTTTAGTCACCTAATCCATCAACCAAGGGTCATCCTACGCGAAGAAAGTTCGGGTCGAATACCCCCTCGACCAAGTCTAAGTCCGTAAGGTCAAGCCTAAGTTCCGTATATAAATAACTCCCTAGGCTCCACATAGTCAAACTTAGACTCGAACCAGGTCAACCTAGCGCTCTGATACCAACTTTGTCACGACCCGAAAGAGCACGTGACTGGCCCTTGAACCATATGAAGTCTATATGACTCCATCGGATCCAAGTAAGCCAAAAGCCCAGAAATCTAAAACCATTTTTAAGAATAAGTAAAGGAACTGGTTTAAAGAAGTGAAGAAAAACATGTTTGAAATCAAGGTTTTTAAATAACTAAGCCGAATAAGCATTTTAAAAGTGTACAGTCCTTTCTAAAAATTTCGGCAGAGTTTCTTTTGTAAAACTGGCCCCGAATGGGGTAAAACAAGAATAACAATATATATGCAATGATAAAGGCATCCCCAAGCGGGAGCTAGCTCTTCGTCAATCGACGGTCACAACCACACATGCAACAATAATATACAACGCCAAGTGGCGAGGATCAAACCCAAAAGAAAGCTCAAAAGCAACAAGAAAACCGCAATACTACTAAGCGCGACTCTAAGGTCGAATAATACAACACTGTCTCTAAGTCTGAAAGAATATACAAGTTTTGGTTGATGGACAATTTCTAGATACAATGAAATAAATAAATACAATGGTGTTTCTTGATACGAAAGAATCCACCTACCAAAGCAAGTCACCCACAAGAAGGTAGTGTGCCAGAAATGCCGCAAAGAAACCTGTACGGCAGAACCTGCAAGAACTGTGGCACAACGGGGGTGAGTTGCCAACTCGTGAATAGAAATATCTACAAGAAGAAACCGAATGCAAGACATAATCCTAAGTCAACGATCAGTAATACAATCCACAAGAGTACATCTGAGTGTAATAAGGTGGCAAGGTAACATCTAATCATGTATGTAGTGCCAGGTACTCAGGTAATAACATGTCATCAGTGTAAGGTATGTCTGCATGAAGTAACTATGATGAAACATCAATGATATCAATACACATATATTAGCGTCCCATACCACTAATATTGGTGTAAGGGTATATATAACAGCGCCCTCATACCCTGTTATATATACAAATAAAGTATGATCAATGTAAAAACCAGTCTGTATATGATCCATGTCTATATGTATGTGGAACCCGTCCACTCGTCACCCACTGACGAAAAGCATCATATATGCAATGTGAGGATATAAGCAAGATCATGGAAAAACATCATGAAACCCGTGCCTAGCATCGACACGTAAATCCTCATCCATATGGGGCTCCGTCAATCCGGGTCAGCCCTCTCTCAAAGTATATACCGGGAATCCGTCAGTCCGGGTCATCCCTCTCTCAATCCATCGGGCTTCCGTCAGTCCGGGTCAGCCCTCTATCAATCCATCGGGCATCCGTCAGTCCGGGTCAGCCCTCTCCAGAGTATATATATATCGGGAATCCGTCCGTCCGGGTCATCCCTCTCTCAATCCATCGGGCTTCCGTCAGTCCGGGTCAGCCCTCTATCAATCCATCGGGCATCCGTCAGTCCGGGTCAGCCCTATATCAATCCATCGGGCATCCGTCAGTCCGGGTCAGCCCTCTCTCAGTACATCCTCTAGCACCGAGAAAACACGGGGCGACGCCCCAAATATCATATCAAGGGAATCGGGTTTTTAAATGATTACTTATTGAAAAGGACACGGTTCCCAAATCCCGAAATCTCATGAAAATCCAACATCAAGAAGTACATCCAATGCGATGTGCTATGCAATCAATCCATGATGTATGCGACATGTAAAGAAAAGTAATCATATCGGAAATCATGCAACATGGAATAGTAATGTGCATATGTCGAAGGAAGAATCATCTCATGAATGCAATAGTACTACAGTGTAGTGGCATGGCAATTATCGATGATGAAGTGTGTGAGCCGGCAATAGTGTACGTGAAACATACGCATCATCGATAATGGTGCTGGTGTCCTAACAGCATAATAATAATATAGCAATGAATATATGCCAGCAATGCGAATAGCATGAGACTGCAGAAATCTAGTAGTCAACACCACAGTGAAGTATCTACTATGCAAACCACACCTAAGTATCAGGTCAATCAGGAAGGGTAAGTGTGGAAACCACCTAAATCTGAGTCGGTATATATATAAAGATATATAGTCGGTGATCTCGCCTCAATGTCATATCATAAGATATCCTCGAGTTATGAGTGCGGATCTATCATCAATATCGGCACGTACGGTAAATCATCGTACGGCATCCCCATAGCTGGGTAGGGGTCGACATCTCACTGTCTCATCACATAACAGATATCACCATCATCAGATCATATAGTCTAGAGTACTACTCTATGTCTAGTACAAACGGTAACATCAGTAAGTATGCATGCGGGGGTAAACATATATCCCAAGCCCGCAAGAATCACAAGTCATATCCCACATATGAATCGTATCAAATCACCGATCCCAGGACACCAAGCCCACATCATCGACTCATCTCCAAGTCATCACATATCGTCAATCACAGTGCAAGTACAAGTGATAAGCAAAGGTGTGTGTATAGGTGTAATTCTATCCTAGGGTTCGCGACTATGAACTACACTAGTCACTTCTAACCCTATACTATCCATAATACACCTAATATCACAAGAACTACATAATAATCTATCTACGGACTGCGGGGGTGCTATACGCCATCCACCCGACTTCCCCCTGTAGATATAATCTACTCACCTGTATCATCATTTGCAGACATCACCACGCATTTGCTTGTCGTCCCGAAGTCTTCATGGGTACCTACACATCAAATATCGTATATGCGCATTAAACCAAATCCAAGCTAAAACGGCGCATGAAATCCAAAACGATACGATAAGGGGGCCTATAGGTGAGAACCCATGGCACGCCTTCAAAACCACATATAAATCCTCTATATCGTCATATAAACGCCCAATAGTCGAGGCAAAACACAATCCACCATTTTAGAAATGAAAATACGGAATACGGAAACACGAATCCAAAATAGCAACTTAGGATATATGTCCCAGATTTCACCATAGATAGAATCTGTCAAAACTAGAAGTACCCTGGGTCAACACTAGAGGAGCTGGGGCTGTGCACAGAAAACGAGGAAATTCCTCACTGGTCTGGCCGCAAATTGCGGCCAGAAAGGGGATTTTGGCGGCCTCAAGGTGGAGTGGGGAGCTAGGGTTTTGGGTGTTGCCTCTATGGTGCCTGCACATCTCAATTTCCACTCAATATTATTTTAGGAGTCTCGGGGTGTTAGCAGATTCTTAATAACAGTGGCAGATTCCAGTTTTTCCCCGATATCGGTTACAAAAATCCCTATTCTGGTTCCCATTTCAGGTTTGGGTTCAATTTAGCATCACACCAGGGTTTCTAGGGTCTCAACAAGCCTCAATTTCATCTTAGTTTCAGTTTTACCCTAAACCCTCACTTGAAATCTCAAAAGTCCACAAAATGACACGATATCGATACTAAACTAGAATCGATGCATAAGGAAATTGAAATGCTACAAGAGGGTGCAGAAATTACCTCCTTTGGCAACTCAAGAAAATTCTTGAGTTGCTCAAAGTGCTCCAAATCCAATCTTGCTAGGTTCAATGTGAAGCTAGTAGGCTTGGGATCATTTTTTGTGAAGTGAGAATGGGGTTTTGGCATTGTTTTCTTGATGGATCTAGGGTTTAGTGAAGAGGGGGAGTGAGGGAAGAGGGCAGCAGCAGCAACAAGGGAAAGGGGAGAGAGAAAAGAGATGGGGAAATGATGAAGGCATGGTGCAAAAAGGTGGGGTTGACTTGTTCTCTCTCTCTCTCATCATTATACCATTTTCTTTCCCTTTTCTTTCCTTCTCACTCAAATAGGGCACCCAAAAGAACAACCATGTCAAAAGAATGTAACACAAGAGTAACAAGTGTGGAAAACAATATGTTCCCACTTTTGCTCAAAAGTGCTAAAAATACAATTAGCGATTTTTAATCGCGATTAACACTAATTTAACATATAACTAGTCTTAAAAACTTAAAAAATTTCGAAATTCTCTAATTTACCCTATTTTAGAATTTTCCATAATTTTTCATAATTTTTCTAACATTTTTCCTATTTATTTGCATTTAATATTAAAATAATCAATAAAATAATATTAAATTATAAAAATTCCCAAAATTATTATTTTATATTTTTGAAATGTTACAGGGGGTTATTTGCAACTTTGCAAATAACATTTGTGGAGGGATTTTCTTGCACTTGTGGCATTATGAAAAGTCAAGCATCTTTGCTTCTTTTCATGATGGCTTTATTGTGTTTGATGATGTTGGAGTGTTGGGTTTTGTGGACATCATTATGCTTTTCTTGTTTTCTACCCACCTCCTTGCCTTTTCCCTCCACCATTCTAAAAAGCATTGGCCGGCCACTTGATTTGATGGGGGGATAGAGATTTGTGAGAAATGTTGTTGCATGCTTAATTTATTGGGCCTCCCTTAGTGTGCTGTTGGTAACATGTCGGAGTGAGGTTTAATTTGGTGAGAATTTTCCTTCTTGTAAATTTCGTGGGCCCCCCTCTCTTGAGTGTGCAGGAGAATTTTTGGAGAGATGGATTAATTTATTAGAAGGGAATGAGCTTGGATGAGTGCACTGTTTTTGTTGTTGGGGGAATGAGATTAATTAAAGGGGCTCATTTTCTTTTCACAGCAAGAGAGAGAGAGGTGCTTCATTTTCATTTTCGAGTGAGCACAAACAGGGGCTGTTCCTTCTGGCCGAGCCATTTTACATAGAATGCTCCATTCTTCCTGCAAGCCTCCATGGCTTCTTCATTTGCAAAATTCCTCCATCATGGCAACTATACAAAACCCCATAGAGACAATAGCTCACTACACATTTCTACAGCAAATCTTGAGCACGTCGACTAGCCAGCTTCGTGCCCGAGTTGCCTCGGCATTGAGGTGGGAGCCCGTAAAAGACGTAGGCGATGTGGTGCCCTTCCGGCGAGGAGGCGACGACCGGAGATCCCGCGAGGAGATCGGAGTAGAGATGAAGACCGGAGGACTCGGATCAGTCGGTATATCTCTTCCCCTTCTCTTTATAGTTAGCTAGATTTAGTTTAATGGCCCGATCCGGGTTTAGTGCGCGGTGGTGCCGGTTTGCTAAGTTCGCAAAATTAAAGTTTATCACCGCTTCCGCATTTGGCCGTCGGTTTGACGGCCGGGGCACCGCCGTGCACTTACAGTGGTATCAGAGCCTCGCCATTAACTTAGTCTAGCTTGTTTTAATGTGTTTGCATTTCCGATCGATCAAAAAGTTCCAAAACTGCATTTTTCCTTGCATCAGTTTTCTGTCGAATTTTTTTTTTAAGTCCAAATTTTTTTTTCAGGTGATTAAAGAATGATGTACAGAGTATCCTAGACCACTGAAAAATTTTGGTTCCCTGAACCCTCCGTACGACCGCGGAACCGCGGCCGCAACCCCTTTTTGGCCGCGGTTCCGCCGCAGGTAGTTGGGTTCAGTTCACCATTTGTTTCCAGTGGACTTGTGGGCTTAAAATATGGGTTTTGGAATATTAAAATTGGGCCAATTATTTCTGTGAGTGCTACAGTATTCCTTTGGGGCCCACTTGTTAAAGTTTGATCGATCGAATATTTTAAACACATTATTTCACAGTATTTACATTATATCTGCGACCGTGAATGTCACTCGATCGGTAAATCCGGTCTAACTGCTATAGCCCGGTAAGACGGATTTGCGAACGTGACTTTCACGTTGATGTTATGTTTTTGCTGTGATGTTGCGGATCGGTCGTGGGGGATAGCCTGGATGCAATGCTAGTACAGTTGTGGTTGTATTATGTACATTTGATATTGCGGGGCGAGCGTCCGACATGTGGACTGCCGTCACTGCCTGATTGTATTATTATTTTGGGGCACGACCTGGTTGCGGTCGATGTACCCGGTGTATGTATATTTTACTTTCTGTACTAGGATTACCCCGCGGTGGGGTGCACGGATAGCCGGGTTCTAGAGGGCAACAAGCCCGCATCTCATGGCATTGAGACGGAGGGGGCTTCACTCTAGGATTGGCGGGCTATTCGCCGCACTCGTAGGGGGTACAGGTTGACCCAGGAGGGGTGCCCAAGTTGCCGGATTCCGTGAAGTGCTGGGTGGTCCATTCACGGCGCTGAAGGGGGCTGCCTCGCTTCAGGTTTTGGCGGGTGACTTGCCGCGCCCGTAGGGGTCTAGGATTACATTGCACAGGCTATCCACACGACCAGGGGAACGTCGGGTTTCAGTAGTGGCTCTGTGAAACCCGGGGATCCCAGATATCTGTATTGTTTCTGTGATGCTGTTCATTCTCTGTGATGTTGCATTTCTTTCACGCCTTGAGCGAAATATAATATATTGGTATATATATTAGTAGATGTTGTATATGTTTTGCATCCGCGCTAGTCCAGTCCCCGCTCTGTCGTTAGTTAGCTAACCTAACGGGTAATGACGGGACCCAGTGGCGAATGCGGATGGCATATACGTACATCAGTATATTTTCGTTCTTTTTGGTGTGATCAATTGATGGGACTGCGTTGATTCGGATCAATGCAAGTTAAAAACAAACCTAATCTGATGTTGTTGGAACACTTTTCAAAAAGCTGTTATTGCATGGATGTTCACTTTTGTTTTGCATCATGGTATTCAGTTGGAATATCCTGCTCCTCAGTCGACGAGGCAAGGGCCGAGATCCCTTCACCGGGAGTGACCCCTTGGACAAAAGTTTGCGTCAGGGCATTAACTTCACTATAACCGATTACTTTTGCTTTGCACCGTGGTATTCATTTGGAATATCCTGCACCCCATTCTACGGGGAAAGAGCCGAGATCCCTTCACCGGGAGTGACCTCTTTAGCAACGGTTTTCGTCACTATATTTTAAAAAGCTATCCGTTCCTTTGACGATATCAAGTTCATTATGTTAAAGGTTTTCGCCAGAAACCATTCGTAGCCCTCCGTCGTTTCATATGGGTGGTCAATAGTATTCAAGCTGTGTATGTTGGCCAAAGTCAAGGCACAGTGATTGGTAGCTATTGGGGTATTCATATGCAGCATAGATAGATGCGTTGGTTTGGGACAGTCGTACTGCCATTTTGGCCAAAGTCAAGGATATGTACGGGTGGATTCAAATTAACCTGGAGAATGACGGGTAGAACTTGACATGTGACTTATGATATGTTGGCCAAAGTCAAGGTCATAAGAGCATGGGGCAAAAATCACATCGGGAGTTTCAAAAGAACTGAAACTTGCCAGATATGCACATACCTTCTGGAGTGTGACACCGTGAGCGGATTCCGTCACGTTGTCATGCGATGAGAGTTGGATCCCGATTCCCACTGATGAGTTAGTTTACTCCTCGGGTGTTCCCGACTAATTCTTCTTTCAAGTTTGGAGGAGAATTTGACGGTACAGTGGGAGGTTTCCAGATTAGATAAATTGGTAACCATTCTGATCTAGGTTAGAGTGCACGTTGAGTGTTTCTTTTCTCTCTCTCTTTGGCTGCGACCATTGACCCGACCCTAAGACTTTGACTCAATGACCAAATTGACCGAACCTTCTTAACACCGGCTTTTGGACTGTCAGAGTTGCAAACCTCATTGCCACTCCTACTTTTACCCTTTTCTCCAGGACACCCCGTATTACTACGAACGTCCACTTCCATTGGACAAAACCATCGTATGGTTAGATACGAACTCGAAAGAATTTATTCGAGGATGGTTTCCGGTTCTGGAGAAAACGGATAGGATTATTCAGTTGTCTTGTCCTTTTACCCTCTCTCAGGTTACGAGTACTCCTTGGTTTAGGGGTAGTACACCTATTACACAAATTGGATTGTCTTCTTCCAAACCTTAGGCTGGTGCCGACCGGTAGAGAATGAAGAAAACCAATTAGCATAACGATGGTGTGCAGAAGGTATTAAGTTAAGACAAAGCAAGGTATTAGTAAGAGGGCAAAGTAAATTGCAACAGATATTCACGACCAAACCAAGTATTCCTTCGCCAATCCTAAATCACCTTTGTATTTCTCCAGGACACTCCGTATCACTACGAAGATCCACAGTTTATTTGGATACTCCATCGTATGGTTATATACGAACTCGAAAGGAACTTGTTCCAGTTCGGGGATGGATTCTGGTTCAGGAGAAAAAGGAATAAGGTTTATTCGGATGTCTTTTATCTTCACCCTCTCTCATTGCGAGTGTTCCTAGGATTGGGACAGTACACCCATTATGCTTATTGGATAGTCTTCTTCCAAACCATAGGCTGGTGCCGAACGGTAGGGAAGGAAGAAAACCATTTGGCCTAAAGGGGTGTGCAGAAGGTAATGACTAAAGACATATGAAGGGATTTGGAGAGGTGGCAAAGAATTATACGGTTACAGTCGTGAATCTGGAAGAGGCATTACTAGGAATACCGGGATACCCCATCGAAACATTTCAATGTTTCAGCTTCACTGTGTACTGTTAAAGGAAAACTGATTTCCCGATTAGATACTTACTCCAGGATATGTATTTACCAGGTTTGATTCTCACATCTGTATGGTTTTACAGATGATGAGTGGGAGTAAGTTATTGGGAATTGGGTGATCATCCTCATTATATCGGGATTCGTTGTAATCGGTGATATTTGAGGAAATCACCTGGGTTGTTTGCCGGTCGGCAAATATTTGGTTTTGAATATCCGCTTTTATGCACCAATTTCAAATTGATATATCTGTACGTCTATTTTCATAGAGTGAGATATACCTTTCTGAAATTATGTCTACGACATTTACCTATATCAGTGGATGGTTAGGTAAGGAGCATTAAACAGCGGTGTAATTCTTCTTAAACATAAGTACAATTTTCAACCTACGACACACAGTGAATGAGTTATCAAACTCAAGGGAATTATACAGAGTATTGTATGTTGTCCAGGGTCCATCAGGACAGAGGGGTTGGTCCTCGTACTATATTCGGTTTACTTATGACTTTTCTAGTTTTTGGACAAGTGTTTCGTAGAAACACAGGGTCCGAATTTTGAGAAGTTATAGGTATTTGAGTAGAGTAGAGAACCAGGTATAGCAAGTATCGGGATTCTTCAAAGAGATCGAAGATGTAGATACTTGTGTATGGTATTCAGTTGATAGTAATGATAAAGAGATCTTGCTTCTCTTTCAGGTTACTCATAATTGGAGGCATTCCTAAGTTGAGTATCGCTGATCGGCCTCCTTCCATTTAGTTCACATGCGCTGGAGACAGCTGCATGATTTGAATCTGGTTCAATTAAATCAGTGCCTCCGGTCCTATATGGGATATAGAACAGTTCGTATCTTAACGATGTTAAGGTATGGGGAGTTGTCCGGTTTATGATTAAAACCAGACACTGGACAACTCAAGGCATGTTTCTGTAATGGCTGTTTGTGGGTTGACCCAGGCTATGACGAGGGTTGACTTTCTACCATCTGGATGAACAATAGCAATATTGTTCTAGACTCGCCACAGTTTTATTAAAAATGGATTTTTTCAGAAAACAATAGTGGGAGTATGGTAGAACTGGAAGTGATTCCAGAACCACAAACGATTACTGAAGATTTGATAAGGAACCTAAAGATTCAATCTGGATTGACATTCTTTTGGCCACTCCGCAGATAAGGTGGGTAACTTCAGGCACCCGAGAGGTACTCCGGTAGCCTCAAGGACGGTGACAGGGAAGTTCTTGTTTACCCACACTTGCCATTGCTGTTGTTCCAGACTGTGAGACCCGGCATGAGGATGAGTATAGCGTCGTTCTAAACTAGATTTAGAAGTGTACGTGTATATGACTCTGCCAGAGGGTTGTCGTAGTCAGTGGGAGCAGCGGAAGCATTGGTGGACAGGTAGCTTATGTCTATTTATAGACTAAAGCAGTAATAGCGGAGATAGATCATCTATTTCTGACGTGACAGTCATGGGTTTGACTTCATCAGAATAGGGGATGGATCTGTTGAGAAGGTAGTAGGGTGTGATATCCTGGTATTTGGATGACATACACAGAGTAGGAAAAGAAACTCCTATACTACAATCGGTTATACTTTGGTCGTCACACAGTGGTTTCTCCACAAAGGAAATGGATTTTATATCAGGCATACTGGTTACTAGATCTATGGTTTTAGATCTAGATTTGGGTGGTTTCCCAATCAGGGTACTTTGACAGCATTCTAAGAGTATTTAGAATGGACGACTCCTGGCATGGTAGTATACCTGCAGGCGATGGAGTCACCCTCTCTAAAGGTGTCTTACAGACTAAAGGGGAGAGGGACGTGCATGATTGGCAGATCACTTGCTCAGGCAATTGAGTCAATCATGAGATGTCAAGTACCACACCAGATGTTGTTCTTGCACTAGATGCAATAAGTTGACATTGATCCAATCATGGAGAAGCAGTCGGAAGCAGTTTTAGAACATAAGTGGATGTTCTAGGGATATGATAACGACAGCCTCATTCAGGAGACAGTTATCATTCCAGGCTTCCAAGGTGACATGGACGACAAGGAGGTTGTCAGAGCTATAGTTTTTCCTTCTGACGAAGGGCAGTATTTTGGACAGGTGATCCAAGGCAATACTGAGGGTGGCATGGCGCAGGATACTGATTAAGTTCAGTTGACGATACAGTCTAAGAAGTTTGGATTTGGAGTTCATTTATGAGCTATGTCCCATCAGACATCCAAACACATTCTAAGACAGGTATTGCTCATTTCGGGAGATGGGTTTCTCCGCGAACTTGAGATATAGAGAGACATAGAAAGAAATATCTAGGCGGATCCACTCACTGAGGCTATTCCTCGACCGCAATAGTTTCACAAACGGGATTTGTGAGACTGACTAGTAGAGGAGTTGGGTGTTCGGTATCACACGGGCTGTGAGTATGCGACATCGCAATAATTAGCCTTGAGTGCAAGTGGGAGATTGTTGGAGATAGTGCCCTCAGAGTCAATTATTGGATCACAGGCACGTGATTGCAATGATTGAGGGAGGACCTATCCCGGTAGGACAGTCTTACTCGAGATGATAGTATGCTATCTGGTTTACCTTTATCATCGTGTACTATTTTAGGTGACCTGACAAGTTGCTATTACACGTTGATAGAGCCCCTAGGATTCTTGCTTGACCACCAGCAGTATGAGGGCGATCATATAAGTGGGAGCTGGGGGTCTATAAGCATATCCTTAAATGGTCCCTAGTCGTGTGAGTTTCGAGATAGGGCATCGATACTCCAGAGTAGACTAGTGTATACAGTCGAGACCCCGACGAGGGGCGGTGGCCGGTCTCACAAGCCATTGGTGTCAGTTGGATCACCTAAGATGTATACAGGTGCTCATTGGGTTATGAGTACACCGGACAGGACTCGCCGGGAACATGCTAGTTGGTCATATACCAGACGTCAGATGGCAGTTCCCTGGTGACATGTGTGCAGGTTAGTTCATCGACCTGGGGATCGTCATTTGTCTTGTGTGAGTTCCCACTTTACTTTGATTACTACCCTACCACGGCTCAAAGGAGTCGTGCAAACAGGTTTTAGTTGGGTACAGTCCCGAGCCACATGGAGGCAGTGAGCGTATCTTCAGGGGTTCGTCTCTCCCGGTATTGGGGGTGAGGTCATGCTGTGTCTAGGAGAGCCATTACACGAAGCCCTCGGCCGAGGCAAGGTGATTTACTGGTAGGTATTCCAGTAGTATCTCAGGGTGTTCTGGGCTACACTCCGACACGACTTGTACCGCTTTTGGGGGTCTGACTTTTACCAACCCCCTAGGCCCGCCATGCGATGCTCATAGACGAACCGACCGGACTGTACGGATATTGTCACTGACAGGCTCAGTAGGGTGTCAGGCTGAGTTCGCTCACAGACATCCCTTTTAGTCAATACCTGGTAGCCCGTTATGTATTGGCTTATACCTCTAACGTGCTAGTGGTTAAATCCACAACCAAGGTGTTGACGAGTCTTTAGAGTCCCCCACATTCAGTTACTCAGGCTTTCGGGCGAAAAGCTGTAGAGGCCGTATGGAGATATGGCAGGGTTCGATCGGATACGTGCGGTATTGCACGGATCAGGATCGGACGAATTTTTACTAGCCGGTTTTGGTATAAGCCGGATCCTAGTATAGTACAGTGTAGTTTTGTCTCTTTGCATTTGTATCCGGTAGGAATACAGATGCGGGTGTGTATGCACAGTATCGGGGTTTTCCTGTATTTTATTACGGGACCAGTTTTCTGGTGTTGCCAGTTTGCATTCCGTTCCGGCCGGTTTTCCTTTGTTCTTTCCCGGCCGGACTTTTCCGATGGAGGGGGTTATTTGCAAGTTTGCAAATAACATTTGTGGAGGGATTTTCTTGCACTTGTGGCATTATGAAAAGTCAAGCATCTTTGCTTCTTTTCATGATGGCTTTATTGTGTTTGATGATGTTGGAGTGTTGGGTTTTGTGGACATCATTATGCTTTTCTTGTTTTCTACCCACCTCCTTGCCTTTTCCCTCCACCATTCTAAAAAGCATTGGCCGGCCACTTGATTTGATGGGGGGATAGAGATTTGTGAGAAATGTTGTTGCATGCTTAATTTATTGGGCCTCCCTTAGTGTGCTGTTGGTAACATGTTGGAGTGAGGTTTAATTTGGTGAGAATTTTCCTTCTTGTAAATTTCGTGGGCCCCCCTCTCTTGTGTGTGCAGGAGAATTTTTGGAGAGATGGATTAATTTATTAGAAGGGAATGAGCTTGGATGAGTGCACTGTTTTTGTTGTTGGGGAATGAGATTAATTAAAGGGGCTCATTTTCTTTTCACAGCAAGAGAGAGAGAGAGGTGCTTCATTTTCATTTTCCAGTGAGCACAAACAGGGGCTGTTCCTTCTGGCCGAGCCATTTTACATAGAATGCTCCATTCTTCCTGCAAGCCTCCATGGCTTCTTCATTTGCAAAATTCCTCCATCATGGCAACTATACAAAACCCCATAGAGACAATAGCTCACTACACATTTCTACAGCAAATCTTGGGCACGTCGACTAGCCAGCTTCGTGCCCGAGTTGCCTCGGCATTGAGGTGGGAGCCCGTAAAAGACGTAGGCGATGTGGTGCCCTTCCGGCAAGGAGGCGACGACCGGAGATCCCGCGAGGAGATCGGAGTGGAGATGAAGACCGGAGGACTCGGATCAGTCGGTATATCTCTTCCCCTTCTCTTTGTAGTTAGCTAGATTTAGTTTAATGGCCCGATCCGGGTTTAGTGCGCGGTGGTGCCGGTTTGCTAAGTTCGCAAAATTAAAGTTTATCACCGCTTCCGCATTTGGCCGTCGGTTTGACGGCCGGGGCGCCGCCGTGCACTTACACTTCTTGCCATTGCTGCCTTCCACGATTATGAGATATGGAAGATGGACGTAAAGACGACTTTTCTAAATGGAAATTTGGAAGAGTGCGTCTATATGGATCAGCCAGAGGGATTCATTTAGAGTGGGAGCAGCGGTAAAGTGTGCAAGTTGCTTAAGTCCATTTATGGACTAAAGCAGGCATCGCGGAGTTGGAACATCTGTTTTGATGATACTGTTAAAGAATTCGACTTTATCAAGAATCCAGATGAACCATGCATATACAGTAAGATTGTAGGGAGAACTGTAGTATTCCTCGTCTTGTACGTGGATGACATTCTCCTTGTAGGAAATGATATTCCTATACTACAGTCAGTCAAAAGATTCTTGTCACAGAAGTAATCCATGAAGGACCTGGGTGATGCCACCTACATTCTAGGGATCCAGATCTATGATCAAAAAGGATTTTTGGACTTTCACAGTCCAGGTACATAGACACCATATTGAAAAGATTCAGAATGGAAGATTCTAAGCGCGTTAACCTACCGGCTTGTCACGGAATCACCCTCTCCAAAGAGATGTCTCCCAAGACTGATTTGGAAAGGGCTCGCATGTCGACTTTACCCTACGCTTCTGCCGTAGGCTCTATAATGTATGCGATGTTATGTACCAGACCAGATATAGCATACACATTGAGAGTTGTAAGCCGGTATCGGGCAAACCCAGGGGAGAAGCACTAGATAGCAGTAAGGACATTCTTAAGTACCTGAGAAGGACTATGGAGATGTTCTTGGTGTTTGGCGGAAATGACCTCCAGATCGAGGCCTTTGCTGACTCCAGCTTCCAGAGTGACAAGGATGACTCGAAGTCCATGTCAGGTTATGTCTTTACCCTCAATGGAGGGGCAATGTGCTGGAAGAGTTCCAAGCAGGACACCGTTGCTGACTCGACGATGGAAGCGGAGTATATAGCTGCTTGCGATGCCGCAAAAGAAGCTGTCTGGAAGAAGAAGTTCCTAACAGAACATCAGGTGGTTCCTACCAGTGTTGATCCAATACCTCTGTATTGCGACAACAACGGCGCTATAGCTTTAGCGAAGGAACCCAGGTCCCATCAGAAGTCCAGACACATCTTAAGGCGGTATCACCAGATCTGGGAGATCGTAGATCGTCGGGAGATCGAGGTGAAGAAAGTAGATACGGAGAATAACACTGCTTATCCATTCACAAAGGCCATTCCACAGATGCAGTTCGAGAGGCTATTCGAGATGATAGGTCTGCGATATACATGGCCCTAGTGCAAGTGGGAGATTGTTAGTGATTATGCCCTAGAGGCCATTACTGTATCATACTAGTTTGTATATTACTTAATGGAAGCTTGGGATATTCACAGTTATATTAACAGTCTTGCTAAACATGGTAGTACGCTACTTGGTTTATATCTATCTTAATATGTGTATATGTTAGCATATCGAGAATACATATTGATAGAGCCCTTAGGATCTTTCTTGACTACCAGTGTGGTGATGGCAGTCATACTAGTGGGGGCTGGGTAGTCTACAAGCACATCCTTTTCCAGGTCCCTAGTCATAGGATTATCGAGATAGGGCATCGATACTCCGTAGTAGACTAGTGTGTGCGCTTCTCATCCCAGTTGGGGAGATGGTCTGTCCCACAGCCATCAGTACGTTGTACTGGAGATAGTATACAGGTGCTCGTTGGGTTACGGGTACACCGGGCAGGACTCGCAGGGAACTGTTGGTTGGTATTATACCCGTCGTCAGTTAACAGTTCCCAGGTGACATGAGTACAGCATAGTCCGTAGACTTGACACTGCTGCTTCGTCTCGAGTGTGTTCCCGCTGTTCTTAGATTGCTACCCTACCACGGCTCAAAGGAGTCGTGCAAACAAGCAGCAGTTGGGTGCAGTCCTGAAGCACTTAGAGGCAGTGGCGGTTAGATAGGATTCGTCTCTCCCGGTATTGGGAGTTGATATCGCGCTGTGTTTGGAAAGCCATTACGCAAAGTCCCTGGCCAAGGCAAACGAGATTTACTGGTAGGATTTCCAGTAGCTTCTCAAGGTGTAATGGGCTTCACGCCGACACAACTTATACAGCTTTTAGGGGACTGACGCTTGCCGCCCCCTAGGCCTGATATGCGATAGTCTTAGACGAACAGACCGGACTGTACGGAGATTGTCACATCAGGCTCAATAGGAGTTCGAATGGGTTTCTTCATCGGCCTTCTTATCGACATCTACCTGGGGACCGTTACGTACAGCTAGTGCCGCTTGCGGTCTTTGGTTAAACCCACTGCCAGCGTAGTGTCGAGTCTTTAGAGTCCCATACAGATAGTTTCCCTGCTTCAGGCGAAATAATATAGAGGTCGTATGGTTTTCGACAGGGTTCGGACACATACGTGTTTTTATGCACGTACGATGTTCGCACAGTTTTTACTCGTGGGCTTTTGTTTAAGCCAGATTCTAGTATTGGATTATTGGATTTATACAGTCTCAGTATTTCCGTGTTTTCACGGATAGGAGGGGCATTCTCGTAATTAGTCGAGAAGCTTCTAGAAGATTGATGAGTTGGAGACTTAGGTGGAATTTGCATTAAATGGATTAGTGACTCATGGTGTGATTCATCCAAATGAGTTAATGAAGCATTTTTTTCTTAATGAATCATGAGATGATTCACCCAAAGAGAGTTAATGAAGCATGGTTGATATTATTATTATGTTATTCATTTAATAATTATCATGCTTCATATATTCTAAAATGAGACATAATTCATGATCATTCTCACTCACACCTTCTCTCTCCTCAAGCTCTCTCTCTTCAAAGAACTAACCCTAATCTCTCATGTGTTGAGATCCAAGGGTTAGAAAGACTAATAGATCCCTAATCCTCTTCTATATCCTCTAGGTTGCTTTGATTAGTACTCATAGTCACCTAGTTACCTCAAGTGAGAGGTTAAAGCTTGGAGAAGCAGCTCTCGGGTGGATCTTCTATCACATCGAGGAGGCCGACGAGGAGGTGATCAAAAAGAACAAGAACGACTTGATTCATTAGGTATAATCATCTATCATAGTATCTAATCACTTCTATATAGTTGTTAGTTAGGGTTTAGCAAAGATCTGTAAAGTTAGTCGATGTTAGTTTAAACAAAATGATTGTTTTACCTATTCCGTCTCCCCGCATCATGTGGGGTGTCTAACGTCGACTTACACTTATTATACTGTGCTGGGGAACGTTGGTTCAACTCAATCTTATAATTGTTATAAGTCCAAGCAGGAAATTGGGGAATATCTGGATTCCCATGCCACCCAAATGAAGAAAGTGCATGTTGATGCATCTTCTTTGGGTGTGTTCATTACCGAGAACTGTTTCTCAGTATCCTCTACGTACCGGGTATGCTATACCGGATCAGGATCCCGCATATGTAATATGTTACATGGGCTACAGATAGGTAGAGAACCGAGAATGGGTAATATGTCTCTAAGTGTTAGACAATGGTGCAATTGTTTCAGCCAAATCAGTTGGCAAATATCATCTTGTATTAATACATTGATTCTGAACGAATGATATTACATACCGAATCTGATATACAACATTACATCGGTTTCTTTATTAAGTTAAAGAAGGATATAATTTTGTATTAGCGGATAATGTTGTGAACATTTTCCTGAATCAATAGTTGATTCAATCAGGCACGATATATAATATCATATACGTTCTAAATCAAACCACAGTTCAAAGTATAGAACACACAAAAGAGGAATAGTTCAGAAATGAACGAATCCTTCTTGTGGCATTTTAGACTAGGTCATACCAATGCGACACGACTAGCTAAGTTACATAAAGATGAATATAAGAATCTGTTCGGATTTTCATCTTATGATACTTGCCAGTTGTCAAGACCCAAAATTTGGCCCGTAACCGGCATTTAAACTACGTAACGTCTACAGGCGTACGCAGCTTAAATAAGCCGAAACCCAGAAATCTAAACCACCCAAAACTGAATCAACGGAGAAAAACATAGTTTTTAAACGTTTTGAAAATCACAAGTAAAATCTCTAACTCTAGTTTTCTTTCTTAAAAATTTCGGCAGCACCTCCTTTGTAAAAACTAGCCCCGAAAATGGGTACAACACAGATAATATATAAAGCATCCCAAACGGGAGCAAATCACGCCCAACGGTGGAGACAACCACCACAAAATATAAATACGACGCCGAAGCGAAGAATATAAAAGAAAACTACATAAAGAAGTAAACTTTTCAACAAAACCTGCTCCCACAAGCACGACACCCAAAGTCACCAAAATAATACAACACCGAATCCTCACAAGTCGTCTCTAAGTCATATACAAATAGTGGTAGATGGAGAATACTAGATCCAACAAAAAGATATTCAATATACAAGCAGATAACCGCAAACCCACCTAAAGGCAAAGGCCTCATTGCCTAACGTAGCGGTATGCGCAAAAGTAGAGATGATAAGACGCCCTGCCGCGACTACTCAGAGGGAAAGTCCTGCAAAACACTGTGGCACAACGGGGGTGAGTTGCCAACTCGTGAATAGTAAATAATATCATATTGTAATCGCAAGTATGCACGAATAGAGATTTATCCATCACATGTAATCTGATAGCATAAGTATGATAAGTGAATATGCAACAATCTTGTAAAGGTATATCATCAGGGTACTAAAACTACATGAAACAATGCATATCAAAATAATCCTGAGTGTGTGGGATGATATAATAAAATCTCATGCAAAATCATCAGCATGGAAAAACACCAGTGTCCCTCACTGACACATCAAATCCCAAATCCTCAGGCACCGCATCCTCAGATCGGCCCTCACATCCTGTAAGTCTCATGGAACCTGAGTTTCTAACACCGACACTCGAAACATCATGAAACCCGTATATAGCATCGACACGTAAATCCCCATAACTCAGGCGCTGTCATCACGAATGTGTAACACCTTAGAATGTGTTTTGTAGCTAATTATATTTTAAAATGTGGTTTTTAATAAAAAGTTTACCAAATTAAGTTTTAAATATTTTATCTTATTTATTGTGTATTTTATTAGAATTTTGTTAGGCACACACACACTTGTGCATGTTAACTAGGGTTAGATTTGGGGTTAAAGCCATGTTTAGCTAGCATGAAGGGTTAACCAATTTGTATTAAGTGTTTTGGGTTTTAATTGGGTTTTAATTATTTGTGTGTGTCATTATTGAAATTCTTTTTTTTTATTGTTGTTTGGTTTGACTTTGTGTGAGAGAGAGGGCATGGGAGCATGGCTCATGCCATGCTCATTTAATGAGGAAAGAGAGGGTGAGAAAGGGGTCTTTGGGGGTGTGCTCTTTCTCTATGTCATTTCTTTTCTTCTCTCATTATCTCACTCACACACGCACACACACACTCACCTGACCCAGCAGCAGCAGCTCCAGCCTCTGAAGCAGCATCCTCACCATCATCAGCTTCACCATCATCATCATTAACAACAGACAACAACAACAACAGCAATAACAACAAGCAGCAGCAGCAAAGCAAGGCAACAGCAGCAGCAGCTACCCCAGCAACATCAACAACAACAACAACATCATTATCATCATCATCCTCATCATCATCCACAGCACCAGAGGCAGCATCAGTAGCGGCAGCAAGTAGCAGAAGCAGCAGCAACAGGCAGCAGCTGTAGCAGCAGCAACCCCAGCACCTGCACACTTCTTCTCTTGCCTCCTTGGGTTCCCTAGGGTATAATTCAGAGCTCTTTCCCTAGTTTTGCTAGATTGTGTGTGGTTTGGTGTCGATTAGTGTTGAATTAGCTATTTGTGCTTAATTGTGGTGTTTAAGTGGAATTGTGGTAAATTGGTGATTGTGTTAGCTAACCTAGTATATTTAAGTGTTAACAAGGCCACTTCAACTGAGGAATAGCCAGATTACACTAAATTACCCTTAGGTTTCTAAATTGTGCAAATTGGTGTTTTTAAGAGATAATTGTGACATTTGTGATCTGCTATAGACCCGGACCTTGCAGAGTAAAATTGTGGAAACTGGGACATGATACCTAGGTCTAGAATACACCACCAGAGCACGAGCCCCTACCCCCATGTTCAGGCCGCCAATTTTGGCATTCTGGCCGCAATTTGCGGCCAGGAAGGGGAGAGGAATGTTGGGGTTTTGTTGTATGGTTCCCTTCTGTGTTTTCTAGGTCTTTGGTATGTCTAGTTTTCTAATATCTTACCTGTAGGAAAATCTGGGACTATATGTCGTTTTGATGTTATTTGTGTTTGCGCGATACGCGCGATACGTGAGTGGGTTCTGTGATCCAGCGTATCGCGGCGTGTCGCGGTGGGTTTTAGACGCGTGCACACACGATTCAGCGTATCGTGCACACGCGCGTTTAGTTCGCGACGCGTGTTTCTCGTTTCGTTTCGATATCGCGTTTCGCGGTATATTTGGCTTATATGTGATTTCCATGTCGTATTTGCAGGTTTGCAGACAGGGACTACGGACACGGCTACAGGGGGAGCAGATGATAGGACTCACCCAGCGTGGAGTTTAGGTGAGTAGATATAACATCTACAGGGGAATCGCCCGCATGGCGTTATGCGTCTGGGCTAGGATTCAATTACCTGTCGCACATTCTACGTCATTGTAGAATTGCGCCTTACTGCATTTCCTAGATATAGCTATATACTGTGACTAGCAGCCGTAGGACACTGCACACATTATTGACGGTTCATGTTGCACGAGCACGGATTGCATGCTACACACACACCGTCAATAATTGCCATGTCACACACTACCCCTTATAGCTACCATTGCTTGCCACACTTGACATCTAGTTTATCGGTATACCTATAGTGTATCATACCTTTAGTGATAGGTATATTTTCACTTTGGGATACAGCTACAGGTATACCTCATACATATTTTACTTATACCGGGAGGGATTTCCTACATATGTTACTTATACCCATGGGGTATACGACATCAGTTCTTATAGGTAGATACCTATACTTTGCTACACCTGTATGTTAGATACATATTCAGTTGTTGTCGCATATTCACATTTACTGATGTTACTTAGCTGTACCTTATCATGATTTCGCATACATCTGGTTCAGCTATATACTTGTGTTTACTTGCTCGCATTCAGATATATCGCATACATTATTCCTGGATTGCGCATTGTTTATCTGGATTTTTCATGATGTTTTCGGGATTTGGGAACCGCGGGAGTTCATGAAATTATGCATACATGTAACAACCCGGTTCCCTTGATATGATATTTCGAGCGTCCCCCATGAGTTTTATCGGTGCTGATTTTATGCTCCATACGATGTGTGGTTGCCGTATGAGAGTACATGGTGGGGCCCGGTATGGTTCCCCTCGGCAAGAAAATCGATGGGTTTGCCGATTGAGCCTGGAGGCGGGCGAGTACCTACCGGTGATTGTTTGGACCTGGCAGTTGTCTGGAGGCTACTGGCCAGAGTAGAGAGGTGGATGCGGGATGACCTGTACTGTCGAGGCCGAGGGCCGACACTGCAGACGGACCCCGTGGGCTGATCCGGACTGACGGAGCCCCATATACGAGGATTTCTGTGTCGATGCTTGGCACACGGTTTCATGATATTTCTTTAACCCCTTTTTGTATATATAACAGTGGATTTAGCCGTTGTTATATATACCCTTACACCAATATTAGTGGTATGGGACGCTAATATATGTGTATTGCTCCCATCATATTTATTTCTGTACATATATTTACCTTTAGGATGCTAGAAACTTACTTGAGATTGGACTTGGGGTACTAGGTGATTCATTGGGATTGGACATTGGATATACCTATGTGATTGGTGATTTGTACATTCGAGATATAGGAGAGCTATTCGATATTGTACATTGAGGTGATGTGAGACTTTTATATTGTGACAGCCCAATATGGGGGCCGGTTTGAGGATTGGGATTGGAGTATCTTGATGGATTGTGATCCTGCCACGACGTCAGGTTTCCGTGGAAAATGACATATTCCACCCTGTACCTCACCCTTACCTACCTTATGCACAGATTCATATATATTGGTAGTACTTGTAGTGTACCCTTATGATAGTTGCATAATTGCTTTCTCATATCTCTACTGCATACTATTGTCATGTTACTATCGCTTCACTTATTGATTGTACCCGCTAGTGTACTCTCTTTATTCCAGCATTGCATGACATATTATTACTACTGTAATCGCATATCTTAGATTTATGCTGTACGTGCATTCCTACGATTACCTGCATATGTTTTATACTATTCACGAGTTGGCAACTCACCCCCGTTGTGCCACAGGTGTTTCAGGTTTTTTCCCAGAGTAGTCGAGGCAGGCTATTCCTCTATTCAGCTATTCAGCTACCACCTTTTGCTACAGATACCGCATCAGCTCACAGTACTTTTTGCGTAGGTGGGTTAGACGGTTATCTGTATTTCATATTGTACCTTCGTTGTATATTGTACTCTCTCTCCATCTACTATCGTATATTTGACATAGAGACTTGGTGAGGACGTTAGTGTGTATTATTGTGGATTTGATGTCTTTTATATACCTCTTTCTCTCTACTGTCTTTATTTCTTCGCTACGGCGTCGTATATTTGCATTGTATCCATTTTTGCTGGGTTTTACAAAAAGGGGTGTTGCTAAAATTTTAAAGAAAGAAAGTGAGACTTTTAAAGAATTTGGGTTGCGATTTCAAATGTTTCAAAACTTATAGTATCTTTTCCGTATTTTTATGGTTTAGATTTCTGGGTTTTGGCTTTCTTTTACTACGTTGCGTCTTTAGGCATTGCGTAGTATTAGGGCCGTCACGGGCCATTCTTGGGTCGTGACAGAATGGCCCTGACGATATGTCATACCTCACTCCGGTCGGTATCCCCATGATAACCGCCGAGTCCAAATACAATCACCGGTAGGTAGTGGTCCCACCGCCAGGCTTATCGTCTACACCACGAAATCACCACTCGCCCAGGGGTACCATACCGGGTCCACCATGTACCCGCAGACGGTGCCTCCCGCTCCTTGTATCGGGTATCACAAGCCAAATCTCAAAACCGAGAAATCACATGGTGGACGCACTGAAATATCATATCAAGAGAAACCGAGTTTTCAAATAATACATAGTTTTCTTGAAATACACCCACGGTTCTCAAATCCATAAATCATATGAAATCCATATCTCAATGTGTAAATCCATGAAAACTGATATATGCATCATAAAACAACAATATGAGTATATCAAGGGAAAGCCGCTCTTTTAAATGAATCTTCCTTTAAAAATATATCTTGCGGTTCCCAAATCCTCTAAAAAACAAGTGCAGCATCATATGAAGAGTACATGTAAGTGTAGCAAGATTTAAATATCTACATGTAAGCAAGTAGGTATGATGCATTTCATAAGCGCAATGATCAAAAACTCAATATCACATATCAAAACAATATCACTTAAGGTATATATAATTATAGCAAAATATGCGGTATACATGTCAGTATGTGTGCATGGTGTACAGGTAACTGCAATCGAGTATGTGGGTGTACATGTCAATAATTATGCATGATGTACAAGTAGCTATAGTAAGGTATACGTGAAATGGAATAAGAGTCACTATCTTAACTATCCATGTCCAATACAACATCACGTATGTAGGTGTCAACAATATCTCATATGCACAATGGGATAAGGGCTACTACCTCAACTATCCCTATCCACTACCGTATCACGTATGTAGGTGGTTTGTGCGTGTCATGGTAATTACTGACGATGTGGGTGTAGCATATAATTTAGTGCTCGTGCAACATGAACCGTCAGTAATGTGTTATATCTAAAGGTACAACAGATACTATTATGTAATGACATTCATATGAAATTAACCAATATGCAATAACATGCAGCTATCCTATCATATCAGTCCCGACGCATAACGCTATACGGGCGATTTCCCCGTAGATGTTAAATCTACTCACCAATGGCCTCTAGCAATGAAAATCCAACCATCTGCTTCCCCCTGTTCGCAGCGTCCGAAGTCCCCGCTTGCGACGCTATACATTCACAAACACAAAAATAGTGCAAACATCTCAGAATCGACTAATATAACGTAAAACTACACTTTAAACGACGCACCAACACTAAACTAACTCACAAGTCTCCATATAGTGGCTAACGTGCTTTGCGACACTACTAAACCAAACTGAGTACAGCAGCTGGATCAGATCACGATTCGTGTCGGATACGTAACACGCGGATTCAAAATACTATATTATAGGTAAACGATTCTAGATTTTTCATACTGCAATTACTAAAAAAGTAAACAGTACCAAACATCCCTAACCAACAGCAGACAACTACCCACAAAAGCCAAACCCCAACACTTCCCTACAAAGCCGGCGTCGCCGGAATTCGCCAAAGGGGTCGCCGGCCCCGGCCGGTGGGGTGGTCCTCGTGTCTCAGGTGGTGCTCCACGGTCACTAGTACAACACTATAATTTTGTTTGGTCACTCACTAAAATTTCCAGATCACAGCAGGTACAGAGGCTCTAAAACGACACTAAAAACACGATATTGCACTAATCGATATTGAACGTGTTCCAAACCATATTCAACGAGCTAAACAACATAAAAACTCCTATTTATCAGTGTAGGGATTATACCTATCAACTTTAGCTCAAAAGATCCAAGCTTTCCTAGTTTCCAAGTGATCAAAGAGCAAGAATCAAGACTTGAGGTATTTCTGTGATTTGTTTGGGAATTTTGGGGATTTATTATGCTAGGATTTATGAAAAAGGAGAAAGAATTGATCAAGAGCAGAAATGGGAGGAAGGATTTCGGCCAAGGGAGGAGAATGGAGTTTTGTGTGGAATTTCCTAGCCATCTCTAGGGATAAATGCTATTAAATGAACATGCATGCACATGCCACCTATTTGGTTCTTTTCTTTTCTTTAACTATTAATCCTAGTCAACACAAAGATCTAGATATTGTGGGAAGGTTTTGGTTTACTCAAGTTGATTTATGGAAAAGATTAAATAAGAGAAATTTCCCAAAAAGTGAATACATCATTAAAATAATATTAAAATTGGGAACAAATCTAATTGAACCAAAACGTCCCATATATCCCCAAATCTTGCGCACTAGCTTTATTTTAGCTAAACTAGGTACTGGCAAGTCTAAATGGTCGTTTGATCACAGTCGGGTTAAAACGGAAAATACCGACAATTTAACCCTAAAACGGAAAAATTCTCAAAACGATTTCTAAAACGTTACAATCTCCCCCTTATAGAAATTCGGTCTCCGAATTAAAATTAACTACTAAGCGTACCTTCAAAGAGATGAGGGAATTTCTTCCGCATCTCACTCTCGGACTCCCAAGTGATCTATTCACTAGTAGGGCTACGCCAAAGAACCTTCACAGACGGCAAGACCTTTGACCGAAGTTTCTTCACCTACAGATCCGAAATAACTACCGGCTGCTCGGTGAACGAAAGATCGTGCTCAAGCTGAACAGTCTCGTGCTGAATCATGTGAGAAGGATCATGAAGGTATCTACGAAGTATCGACACATGGAAAACGGGGTGAACATCCGGAAAACTAGGCGGGAGCGCCAAACGATAAGCAACGGAACTCACTCGCTCAAGGATCTCGAAAGGACCAATAAATCTGGGACTGAGCTTCCACCTCTTCCCAAATCGCATAACGCCCTTCATCGGAGAAATCCTCAGGAATACAAGATCCCCCACTGTGAACTCAAGTCTGCGACGACGACGGTCGGCATACGACTTCTGCCTACACTGGGCTGCTCTCATCCTGTCCTGAATCAGCTGGATCTTCTCCGTAGTCTCCTGAACTAGCTGGGGTCCCAAAACCAGACTCTCACTAAGTTCGGTCCAACAGACTGGCGATCGACACTTCCTACCATATAAACCCTCAAAAGGTGCCATCTGAATAGTCTCCTGAAAACTGTTGTTGTAGGAGAACTCAATCAACGGCAAGTGAGGATCCCAACTGCCACCAAAATCCAGCACACATGCATGGAGCATATCCTCCAGAGTCTGAATAGTCCGCTCCGACTGACCATCGGTCTGCGGATGAAAAGCGGTGCTAAAACTCAACCGGGTACCCAAAGCTTCGTTAAGGTTCTGCCAAAGACGGCTAGTAAACTGGGTGCCTCTGCCGGATACTATGCATGTGGGAACACCGTGCAAATGCGCATACTGAACATATCCGAAAGTGGCCATCACTGGAAGGATATGAGCCGCTTTCGTCAACCGGTCAACAATCACCCAAATGGAGTCATACCCTCTACTGGTCCTGGGTAGACCCACAATGAAGTCCATGGAAATCTGCTACCATTTCCACTCCGGAATGGGTAAAGGTTACAACTCTCCAGCCGGTCTCTGGTGCTCATCCTTGACTTGCTGACAAGTCAGGCACCTCGAAACGAAGTTGTTCATACCATAATTTTGCATTATTATATTCCCCATTCTTATTCATTTTACAAATAAACAGGTGCTTTTGACCCATGTCTGCTACATAGTTGCAGGTTACAGGTTCTCGGAACGAAACAGTGAAAAAGGTAAAAAAAAACGATATAAAAGTGAGACTACGACCAACAAATGGAAAAATCTTGATCAAGCCTATAGTTTGGAGAATAAACGAAGATCAATAAACAAGTTCACAAAGCATAAAGGCAGCACAAGGTTCAAGACTTCGACACGAAGCAAACGGTAAAGTCTACGACATTATTCACAGTGGAAATCTGGAAGAAATCTAGAAGCCAATCAATGAAAACAACTGAAGAAAATAGAAGGAAAAATGCAACAGAAGAAGACCTGAGAAAATGAAGCAACAAGCTCCCTATAAGGCCGCGGAACCGCGGCCAAACCTGGCTCTTGGCCGCGGTTCCGCAGCCGTGCGAAGCGCGTGTCGGCGCAATCTGGTGGAGATAGTGCCCTCAGAGTCAATTATTGGATCACAGGCAAGTGATTGCAATGATTGAGGGAGGACCTATCCCGGTAGGACAGTCTTACTCGAGATGATAGTATGCTATCTGGTTTACCTATATCATCGTGTACTGCTTCAGGTGACCTTACAGGTCACCATTACACGCTGATAGAGCCCCTAGGATTCTTGCTTGACTGCCGGCAGTATGATGACGATTATATACGTGAGAGCTGGTGGTTTATAAGCACATCCTTAAAAGGTCCCTAGTCGTGGGAGTTTCGAGACAGGGCATCGATTCTCCAGATTAGACTAGTGTATACAGTCGAGACCCGACGAGGGGCGGTGGCCGGTCTCATAAGCCACTGGTGTCAGTTGGTTCACCTAAGATGTATACAGGTGCTCATTGGGTTATGAGTACACAAGGACAGGACTCGCCGGGAACATGCTAGTGTTGGAGATAGTGCCCTCAGAGTCAATTATTGGATCACAGGCACGTGATTGCAATGATTGAGGGAGGACCTATCCCGGTAGGACAGTCTTACTCAAGATGATAGTATGCTATCTGGTTTACCTTTATCATCGTGTACTGCGTTAGGTGACCTGACATGTCGCTATTACACGTTGATAGAGCCCCTAGGATTCTTGCTTGACTACCAGCAGTATGATGGCGATCATATACGTGAGAGCTGGCGGTCTATAAGCACATCCTTAAAAGGTCCCTAGTCGTGGGGGTTTCGAGACTGGGCAACGATACTCCATTAGTAGACTAGTGTATACAGTCGAGACCCCGACGAGGGGCGGTGGCCTGTCTCACAAGCCACTGGTGTCAGTTGGTTCACCTAAGATGTATACAGGTGCTCATTGGGTTATGAGTACACCGGACAGGACTCGCCGGGAACATGCTAGTTGGTCTTATACCAGACGTCAGATTGCAGTTCCCTGGTGACATGTGTACAGGTTAGTTCATCGACCTGAGATCGTCATTTGTCTCGTGTGAGTTCCCACTGTGCTTTGATTACTACCCTACCACGGCTCAAAGGAGTCGTGCAAACAGGTTTTAGTTGGGTACAGTCCCGAGCCACATGGAGGCAGTGAGCGGATCTGCAGGGGTTCGTCTCTCCCGGTATTGGGGGTGAGGTCGCGCTGTGTCTAGGAGAGCCATTACACAAAGCCCTCGGCCGAGGCAGGAGATTTACTGGTAGGTATTCGAGTAGTATCTCAGGGTGTTCTAGGCTACGCTCCGACACGACTTGTACCGCTTTTGGGGGTCTGACTTTTACCAACCCCTAGGCCCGCCATGCGATACTCATAGACGAACGGACCGGACTGTACGGATATTGTCACTGACAGGCTCAGTAGGGTGTCAGGATGAGTTCGCTCATCGACGTCCCTTTTGGTCAATAGCTGGTGGCCCGTCACGTATTGGCTTATACCTCTGACGTGCTAGTGGTTAAATCCACAGCTATAGTATTGACGAGTCTTTAGAGTCCTCCACACTTTTAGTTACTCAAGCTTTCGGGCGAAACGCTGTAGAGGCCGTATGGAGATATGGCAGGGTCCGATCAGATACGTGCGGTATTGCACGGATCAGGATCGGACGGTTTGTACTAGTGGCCGTATGGATATATGGCAGGGTTCGATCAGATACGTGCGGTATTGCACGGATCAGGATCGGACGGATATTACTAGCCGGCTTTAGTTTAAGCCGGATCCTAGTATAGTACAGTGAAGATTTTGTCTCATTGCATTTGTATCCGGTCGGAATACAGATGCGGGTGTGTATGCACAGTATCGGGGTTTTTCCTGTAATTTATTACGGGGCCAGTTTTCTGGAGTTGCCAGTTTGCATTCCGTTCCGGCCAGTTTTCCTTTGTTTCTTACCGGCCGGACTTTTCTGTTGGAAGGGCTAATTTGCAAGTTTGCAAATTAGCTATTGTGGAGGGTTCTTTGTGGCTTTTGACATTATGATGGTTCATATTATTTCTAGTATCTTTAGATGCTTTTCTTATTCTCATTATTGTTTTGCTTTAATGAGATAGGAATTGATTTGATTTGGGGGTGACCTTTTCTCCTCATTATCCTCACATCTCTTATGGTTACCAATATACTCTCTTGTGCTCACCCCCCTTGTTAATTCCCTACACTTTATGGCCGGCCACATTCTAGTGGAGAGAGGATGCATTTTATTTGGTGTTGTTCTCTTTTATGGCTTGCTAGAAAATTGCATTTCTCATCTCTCCAAAATTCATTCTCTTCTCCAACATCAAAGGCAACTTCATAAACCCCAAGAGACAAGAATTCTACACTACAATCTACAGCAAATCTTGGGCACGTCGACTAGCCAGCTTCGTGCCCGAGTTGCCTCGGTATTGAGGTGGGAGCCCGTAAAAGATGCAGGCGATGTGGTGCCCCTTCCGGCAAGGATGCGACGACCGGAGTTTCCGCGGGAGATCGGGACGATGACGAGAAGACCGGAGGACTCGGATCACTTGGTATACTTCTCTTTCCATCTCTTGTTAGCTAGTATAGGTTAATGGTTAACGATCCGGGTTTTATTGTCCGCGGTAGCGCCAGTTTCCAAGTAAGGAAAATTTTTGATTCCGCATTTTGGCTTCGGTAAGACGGCCGGGGCGCTGCCGTGGCGCAACATGGTATCAGAGACACGCCATTAACCTTGTCTAGCTTGCTCTAACGTGTTTACAAGTTCGATCGATCGGATTTTCCAAAAACCACATTTCCATGTCGCACTTTCTGTCGATTTTTCCCTTGCTCTAAAAATTATTTGGTACATTGGAAAATTACGTGCAGGGTTTTTTATGAATTCTGTGAAAATTTGGTACGCTGATGTTACTGTATCGCGGCGGTTTAGCGGCCAAAACCACGTTTTGGCCGCGGAACCGCCGCCGTTTTGTGGCCAAACCGTACCAAATTTCTACAGTGGTTTACTGACATGAAAATAGGGTTTCTGGTATATTCTTTTTGGGCCCAGATATTTTTGAGTGCTACAGTTGTGCTTGGGGCCCACTTCGGAAAATTCAGTCGATCGAAAATTTTAAACATGTTAGTTCACAGTTTTTACATTATATATGCGACCGTGAATGTCACTCGATCGGTAAATCCAGTCTATCTGCTATAGCCCGGTTAGACGGATTTGCGAACGTGACTTTCACGTTGATGTTCTATGTTTATGTTGTGTTGTTGCGGATCGGTCGTGGGGGATAGCCTGGATGCAATGTTTGTTAGTGTATATGCCCTAGAGGCCATTACTGTATCATACTAGTTTGTATATTACTTAATGGAAGCTTGGGATATTCACCATGTATAAACAATCTTGCTCAATATAGTAGTATGCTACTTGGTTTGTTTCTACTTCAATGTGTACTTGTGTTTATTTTACTATATCACTTATACGCATTAGTGGAGCCCTTAGGATCTTTGCTTGATTACCAGCGTTGTGATGGCAGTCGCACTAGTGGGGGCTGGGTAATCTATAAGCACATCCTTATACAGGTCCCTAGTCGCAGGACTATCGAGAAAGGGCATCGATACTCCGGAGTAGACTAGCGTATGCGCTTCTCATCCCAGTGTGGGAGATGGTCTGTCCCACAGCCATCAGTACGTCGTACTAGAGATAGTATACGGGTGCTCGTTAGATTATGAGTACACTGGACAGGACTCGTCGGGAACTGACAGGTTGGTATTATACCTATCGTCAGTCATCAGTTCCCAGGTGACATGAGTACAGCTTAGTCCGCTGACTTGATACTAGCACTTCGCCTCGAGTGTGTTCCCACTGCACTTTGATCACTACCCTACCACGGCTCAAAGGAGTCATGCAAACAGGTGGTGGTTGGGTGCAGTCCCGAAGCACTTGGAGGCAGTGCCGGTTAGACAGGATTCGTCTCTCCCGGTATTGGGGGTTGACATCGCGCTGTGTCTAGGAGAGCCATTACACGAGTAGTCCCTGGCCAGGGCAAGCGAGATATACTGGTAGGTTCCAGTGTTATCTCAGGGTGTTTTGGGCTTCACTCCGACACGACTTGTACCGCTATTGGGGGACTGACGTTTTACCGCCCCCTAGGCCCGACATGCGATGTATCAGACGAACAGACCGGACTGTACGGAGACCGTCACATTCAGACTCAGTAGGAGTACAGATGGGGTTTCACCTCGTCAGCCTTCTTGTCGGCATCTACCTGGGGACCGTTACGCACAGCTAGTGCCGCTTGCGGTCTGTGGTTAAACCCACTGCCAGCGTAGTGCCGAGTATTTAGAGTCCCACACAGAGGGTACTCGCCTCTGGGCAAAACAGAGTAGAGGTCGCATGGTTTTGCGACAGGGTTCGTTCTCATCCGCGCACTTGTGCACGTTTGGAGTCCGGACGGATTATACTGGCAGGCTCTGGTTTGAGCCAGATACTGGTATATGTTTTGGGGGTTGCTTTTATATCTCGGTATTCTTGTTTCTCGGAACGAGAATGCAGGTGTGTATGCACAGTTGCTTGAGGCGGAGGATGAGATTTTTCATTAGGGTTTCGGAACGGGTGCGTATGCACAGTTGACAGTTATCTTTTTCCAAACCCTAATGGATTTATGAATTATCTATTAATAATAGTAATTAAATGAGAATTATGTTATGGTTGATTTTTGTTGACTTATTGACCTTGGTTGACTTGTTGACCATTGACCACCATCATGCTTTGAAAGATCCTCCTTGATTCATGCTTACACTTCATTTAAAGAAGCATGATAGTGGTCATTCTAAATTACCATCAACTATTCTTATTTTGAATTATTATTATTTAGATAATTCTTTTCTTTTGGCATTATGGTTGCAAGAAAGAAAAACCTAGCTCATTATCTCATTTAGCTTCTCTCTCCTCTTATCATCTTCTTCTTCCTCAAGCTCAAGGTGAACCCTTCTCATGTGTTGAGAATCCATCACCTTGAAAAGAAAAACAACCCCTAGTTACTCTCTACTCATTCTAGGATCAAGGTTTAGCAAGCCGGAAACCCTAGTTCACTCAAAGATCGAGGAAGAGCCCAAAGGTTGAACCTTCGAGGTGGATCCATCTTCGACGGAAGAAGGCGACAAGAAGAGAACCATCAACCTCTACAAGGTTTGAAGAAGAAGGAGTTCAAGTTTAGGTATAACCCTCATCCGAGTAGCTAAGACTCTTTAGCTTGTATGCTAGTTTAGTTTAGACACGATCCCGACCTAGTTTAGTCCATGTTGCCTCTTGCGATAAAAATTTGTTTTTTATACCGTTTCCGCCTCCCCGTAAGTACCGTGGGTCGCAATATGGACTTACAGTGGTATCAGAGCCTAACTAAACTTAAACTAGCTAGGTAGTGAAGTGTAACGAAGTTCAGAACCGAAAAAGTCACAAAACCGGAAAAACAAAACCCTAAGTTTCTGTTAAATTTTTTTCTGCTCTAAATGAAAAACTTTATACTTGTAAATTCGGCTCAGGGTTTTGTATGAACACCCAAGAAAAACGATGCCCTAATTCATCCAAACCGCCGCCCTTCCGCCGCACGACGTGGGTATTTGCCGCGGAAGCGCCGCGCTTTGTCTTCTTCTGTGCATCGTTTTTCGTGCAGTGTGTTTGTGTGTTGGTTTTGGGATTTTTAAAATATATTATATGTGCCCAGATTTTCCAGAACAGAAATTTGCTTTTGGGGTCCTATAATTCCGTATTTTTTCCGAACTTCACCGCACTTTGACTATGATGGTTATATCTGTGATGCTTGCATGTATTGAACGTCGGCTAATCGCTATAAGACGATTAGTCGGGGTTATACATGATCTGTGTTTGATATTGGAATGTGTATATGAATGTGTTGGACTGTCGCGGGTGAATAGCCGGGGTGGATGTGAGATGAGCTTTTGTTTTTTCTTTCATTCATTGTAAATGTAAATTGATGTAATAATTATTATTTGTTTGGCCGCACAACCGGGTCGGGGTTGTAGCCGTCATTGTATAATTCTTTTTACTGTTTTTGCTCCTAGGATAGACCCATGGAGGGGTGCACAAACTGCCGGGTACTTGGCGGGTAGTTTGCCGCACCCGTAGGGGTCTTGGGTGGGGTATTGGCTATTCACCGCGACCGTGTTATCCGCTTTTCGTTTCAGGCTCGAAAGGATTGCGGATTGCTAGTATATCCAATGTATTCATCTGTGATCTGTAATGTCTATCATTGCTTTCTATTTAGGCGTTGCTTATGTTTTACAGCCGCGCTAGCCCAGCCCCCGCTCTGTCGTTAGTTAAGTAACCTAACGAGTGATGACGGGACCCCGTGGCGAATGCGAATGGCATAAGCGTACGTCATATTTTGGTTGTTTTCTGCAATGGTAGGATTTAAATGATGGGACGCATTAAAAGTACTGATGCAAGAATATCACGCATTAAAAGAACTAATGCAAGATAATAAACCAAGTTAAAATCGTTGGAACACTTTCGAAAAACCACTCGGTTCTTTTCAAAACTAACTTTTAAATGCGGAGTTTGAGCCACTCCTTCTAAAAGCTATCTCGTTCCATCGATTATATCAAGTTCACTACGTTCACGGTTTCGCCAAAACCATTTGTAGCCCTCCGTCGTTTCATATGAATATTCAACGGTATTCAAGCTGTGTTTGTTGGCCTTAGTCAAGGCACAGTGTTTGGTAGCTGGTGGGTATTCATATGTTGCATAGATAGAATGCGTTGGTTTGGGACAGTCGTATTGCCTTGTTGGCCATAGTCAAGGGTAGATACGGGTGGATTCAAATTAACCTGGATAACGACGGGTAGAACTTGACATGTGACTTATGATTTGTTGGCCTTAGTCAAGGTCATAAGAGCATGGGGCAAAAATCCACATCGGGAGTTTCATAAGTACTGAAACTTGCTAGATTTGCATACCATTTGGAGTGTGGTGATTCTGGTAGGATTCCTTCAGACTCGTCACGCAATGATATTTGGATCCCGATCCTACTGTGAGTATATGCTACTCCTCGGGAAATTTCTCACTAGACGATCAATGCTATAAACCTAGTAGGTGCCTAGAAAGGTGTTAGCGGGGCTACGCCCCCAGGGAAAAGAGGTTATTTAATTAAGGAACTTCGCGAAAGCATTGGAAAACCTCCCTCAAAGTACCGACACTGGCCTGGCTGAACGGTTAAGCAAGTATTGCACGGTGGGATTGATCCCGGCTAATTCTTCCTTTGTGGTTTGAGGAGGGATTCGAGAGACAGTGGGAGCCATCCTGTTTAGACAAATTAAAAACCATTCTAAACTTGCAAGAGCATCGTGCTAAAGTGTTCCTTCTCTCCCCCCTGCAGCGACCAAATCGAAATGACTGGACTTAAGTTGATTCTAGATAAAAACATATTGACAGGGCCAAACTACAAAGATTGGCTCAGGAATGTCAAGTTGGCAATCACTTACGACAAGCTGGGGTATCTTCTTACCACCAAAGCTCCCCCCGTCCCAGGTCCCACCTCCAGCGTCGCGGATAAGGAAATCCGTAAGACTTGGGAGATTGACAGCGCGAAGGCCTGGTGCCTCGTACTTGCCTCGATGGACAACGAACATCAGAGGAGGCACGAGAATATGGATTTGGAATCCATATTTCTTCATACAAAAGAACTGTATGGAGAGCAGTCTCGTATCGCAAGATACGAAGTGTCGAAGAAGTTGTTTTCGACAAAATTGGCCGTCGGATCATCGGTAGCGGACCACGTGCTTAAGATGATTGGCTACACTGAGGAGCTCGCGGAACTTGGGACCACGTTGGACAGTGAACTCTACACGGATATAATTCTCCAGTCCCTTCCATCCACTTACGCCCAGTTCATACTGAATTTCAACTTGCAAGAAAAGGAAGTTGAACTTTCAGAACTCCTCAACATGCTGAGGAGCGCAGAGGGCACCCTACAGAAGGGTAGGGAAACACCCGCTTTGTTTGTAGGAGGATCTTCTTCCTCTAGGTCCAAGGCAAAAGCCAAGGGAAAGAGGAAGAAAGCCTCCGCCAAACCAAGAGGCGGTGTTAGTAAAGTGGGTACGAAGGGAAAGGAAAAGGCAACTAAGATTGCGGGGAAGCTTGTTGGAAAGGAAGAATGCTTCTATTGTCATAAGAGTGGACACTGGAAGAAAGATTGCAGGGCTTGGAAGGCCAAGACACAGGAACTGAAGCAGGTTGCGGCTTCAGCTTCAGGTGTGTATGTTATTGAAAACTGTCTTTGTATAAACTCTACTTCCTGGGTATTGGATACCGGATCAGGATCTCATATCTGTAATTCTTTGCAGGCGTTGAGAAACCGTAAGTTTTTGAAGGCAGGTGACATGACCCTCAGAGTTGCGAACGGAGCTAGCATGGATGCTAAAGCCGTGGGGGACTATCACCTGGGAATGACAGATGGGCATGTTTTGGTTTAGCGTAATTGCTTTTTTGTACCCAACGCAACTTGTAATATCATTTCTGTATCTTTGGTTTCTAAAGAAGGTTATGAATTTGCGTTTGTAAGTAATGTTGTAAACATTCACCTTAATCAAGTTCTGATTGGGTCAGGTACACTGAGCAATGGTATATACGTATTGAACCAACCACAGATTTTCAATGTCCAGAATACACACAAAAGAAAGTCTCCAGATATCAATCAGGCTTTCTTATGGCATTGTAGACTGGGTCACATCAATGAGACACGGTTGACTAAGTTACATAAAGAAGGATACTTCGATCCGTTCGAGTATCAGTCTTATGCCACTTGTGAATCTTGTCTCATGGGAAAGATGACAAAGACTCCGTTCACTGGACACGGAGAAAGAGCGAGCGAGCTCTTGGGACTCGTACACAGCGACGTGTGCGGTCCAATGTCTACACATGCGCGAAGCGGTTATTCATACTTCATTACTTTCACAGACGATTTCTCTAGGTATGGACATGTCTTCTTGATGAAGCACAAATCCGAGGCCTTTGAGAAATTTCGGGATTACAAGAATGAAGTTGAAAAACAAACAGGCAAAAGTATTAAGATTCTAAGATCGGATCGAGGTGGAGAATACTTGAGTGCCGAGTTCCTGGACTATTTAAAAGAGAATGGAATTCTCTCTCAGCGTACTCCTCCATACACTCCGCAACATAACGGTGTATCGGAAAGGAGGAATCGAACCCTATTGGATATGGTTCGTTCCATGATGAGTAAGGCTGAGTTACCGCGATCTTTCTGGGGTTATGCACTGGAAACAGCTGCACATCTCTTGAACCAAGTTCCTACTAAGACAGTGCCTACCACACCATATCAGATGTGGAGTGGGAAGAAACCCTGTCTTAAATCCTTTAAGACATGGGGATGTCCGGCTTTTGTAAAAAAGCAGCATGCGGACAAGCTCGAGGCATGTTCAGTACAGTGCAAGTTTGTGGGATACCCAAAGAACTCCAAGGGGTATCTTTTCTACTACGAAGAGGAACAAAAAGTTCTTGTTTCTCGTCATGCCTACTTCTTGGAAACTGAGTTTTTGGAAAATCAGATAAGTGGGAGCGCAGTAGAACTGGAAGAAGTTCCAGAACCACAAACCATTACTGAAATCTTAGAGGAACCAGAGGGTTCGAAAGAACAGGACATTCCTACGCCGCTCCGCAGGAGTAGTAGGCAGTCTCATCCGCCCGAGAGATACTACGGTTTTCTCATAGACGGGGATAGAGAGGATTGCATCATAGATTATGATGAGCCTACTAGCTTCCAGCAGGCCGTTCAGAGCGTTGACTCGGTAAAATGGCTGGATGTAATGCGGACCGAAATGGAGTCCATGTACACCAACAAAGTATGGACGTTGGACATTGCTCCAGACGGGGTAAAACCCGTAGGATGCAAGTGGATCTTCAAAAGGAAGATTGGTGTAGATGGACAGGTTGAGACCTATAAAGCTAGACTTGTAGCAAAGGGTTTCCGTCAAAGACCTGGCTTGGACTATGACGAAACCTTTTCTCCAGTGGCTATGCTGAAATCCATTCGGATCCTTCTTGCCATTGCTGCCTTCCATGATTATGAGATTTAGCAGATGGACGTAAAGACCGCTTTTCTAAATGGAAATTTAGAGGAGTGTGTCTATATGGATCAGCCAGAGGGTTTCATTCAGAATGGGAGCAGCGGAAAGGTGTGCAAGTTGCTTAAGTCCATCTATGGACTAAAGCAGGCATCGCGGAGTTGGAACATCTATTTTGATAAGACAGTCAAGGAATTTGACTTTATCAAAAATCCAGATGAACCATGCATCTATAGTAGAGTTGTAGCGAGAACTGTAGTATTCCTCGTTTTATACGTGGATGACATTCTCTTAATAGGAAATGACATTCCTATGCTACAATCTGTCAAGGGGTTCTTGTCACACAGGTTCTCCATGAAAGACCTGGGTGATGCCTCATACATCCTGGGGATCCGGATCCATCGTGATAGATCCAAGAGGATATTAGGACTTTCTCAGTCCAGGTACATCGACACCATAGTGAAGAGATTCAGTATGGAAGATTCCAAGCGCGGTAACCTACCGGCTTGTCACGGGATCACCCTCTCTAAAGAGATGTCTCCCAAGACTGATTTAGAGAGGGATCGCATGTCTATTATACCCTACGCTTCTGCGGTAGGCTCTATATTGTATGCGATGTTGTGTACCAGACCGGATGTAGCTTATGCACTGAGTGTGGTAAGTCGGTATCAGTCAAACCCTGGGGAGAAACACTGGATAGCGGTAAAGAACATTCTCAAGTACCTGAGAAGGACTAAGGAGATGTTCTTGGTGTATGGCGGAAAAGACCTCCAGATCGAGGCCTTTGCTGACTCCAGCTTCCAGAGTGACAAGGATGATTCCAAGTCCATGTCGGGTTTTGTCTTTACCCTCAATGGAGGGGCGGTGTGTTGGAAGAGCTCCAAACAGGAAACCGTTGCAGACTCGACTATGGAAGCGGAATACATTGCTGCATCTGATGCCGCAAAAGAAGCTGTCTGGATGAGGAAGTTCTTAAAAGAACTTCAGGTGGTTCCGTCCATTGTTGACCCAATACCTCTGTATTGCGACAACAACGGGGCTATAGCTTTAGCAAAGGAACCCAGGTCCCATCAGAGATCCAGGCACATCTTGAGGCGGTATCACCTGATCAGGGAGATCGTGGATCGCAAGGAGATCGAGGTTCGGAGGGTTGCTTCAGAAGAGAACACTGCAGATCCATTCACCAAGGCCCTACCCCAGACTCAGTTCGAGCGGCTGATCGAGATGATAGGTCTTCGATAAGCCAGTACATGGCCTTAGTGCAAGTGGGAGATTGTTAGTGTATATGCCCTAGAGGCCATTACTGTATCATACTAGTTTGTATATTACTTAATGGAAGCGTGGGATATTCACCTTGTATAAACAATCTTGCTCAATATAGTAGTATGCTACTTGGTTTGTTTCTACTTCAATGTGTACTTGTGTTTATTTTACTATATCACTTATACGCATTAGTGGAGCCCTTAGGATCTTTGCTTGATTACCAGCGTTGTGATGGCAGTCGCACTAGTGGGGGCTGGGTAATCTATAAGCACATCCTTATACAGGTCCCTAGTCGCAGGACTATCGAGACAGGGCATCGATACTCCGGAGTAGACTAGCGTATGCGCTTCTCATCCCAGTGTGGGAGATGGTCTGTCCCACAGCCATCAGTACGTCGTACTAGAGATAGTATACGGGTGCTCGTTAGGTTACGAGTACACTGGACAGGACTCGTCGGGAACTGACAGGTTGGTATTATACCTATCGTCAGTCATCAGTTCCCAGGTGACATGAGTACAGCTTAGTCCGCTGACTTGATACTAGCACTTCGCCTCGAGTGTGTTCCCACTGCACTTTGATCACTACCCTACCACGGCTCAAAGGAGTCGTGCAAACAGGTGGTGGTTGGGTGCAGTCCCGAAGCACTTGGAGGCAGTGCCGGTTAGACAGGATTCGTCTCTCCCGGTATTGGGGGTTGACATCGCGCTGTGTCTAGGAGAGCCATTACACGAGTAGTCCCTGGCCAGGGCAAGCGAGATATACTGGTAGGTTCCAGTGTTATCTCAGGGTGTTTTGGGCTTCACTCCGACACGACTTGTACCGCTATTGGGGGACTGACGTTTTACCGCCCCCTAGGCCCGACATGCGATGTATCAGACGAACAGACCGGACTGTACGGAGACTGTCACATTCAGACTCAGTAGGAGTACAGATGGGGTTTCACCTCGTCAGCCTTCTTGTCGGCATCTACCTGGGGACCGTTACGTACAGCTAGTGCCGCTTGCGGTCTGTGGTTAAACCCACTGCCAGCGTAGTGCCGAGTCTTTAGAGTCCCACACAGAGGGTACTCGCCTCTGGGCAAAACAGAGTAGAGGTCGCATGGTTTTGCGACAGGGTTCGTTCTCATCCGCGCACTTGTGCACGTTTGGAGTCCGGACGGATTATACTGGCAGGCTCTGGTTTGAGCCAGATACTGGTATATGTTTTGGGGGTTGCTTTTATATCTCGGTATTCTTGTTTCTCGGAACGAGAATGCAGGTGTGTATGCACAGTTGCTTGAGGCGGAGGATGAGATTTTTCATTAGGGTTTCGGAACGGGTGCGTATGCACAGTTGACAGTTATCTTTTTCCAAACCCTAATGGATTTATGAATTATCTATTAATAATAGTAATTAAATGAGAATTATGTTATGGTTGATTTTTGTTGACTTATTGACCTTGGTTGACTTGTTGACCATTGACCACCATCATGCTTTGAAAGATCCTCCTTGATTCATGCTTACACTTCATTTAAAGAAGCATGATAGTGGTCATTCTAAATTACCATCAACTATTCTTATTTTGAATTATTATTATTTAGATAATTCTTTTCTTTTGGCATTATGGTTGCAAGAAAGAAAAACCTAGCTCATTATCTCATTTAGCTTCTCTCTCCTCTTATCATCTTCTTCTTCCTCAAGCTCAAGGTGAACCCTTCTCATGTGTTGAGAATCCATCACCTTGAAAAGAAAAACAACCCCTAGTTACTCTCTACTCATTCTAGGATCAAGGTTTAGCAAGCCGGAAACCCTAGTTCACTCAAAGATCGAGGAAGAGCCCAAAGGTTGAACCTTCGAGGTGGATCCATCTTCGACGGAAGAAGGCGACAAGAAGAGAACCATCAACCTCTACAAGGTTTGAAGAAGAAGGAGTTAAAGTTTAGGTATAACCCTCATCCGAGTAGCTAAGACTCTTTAGCTTGTATGCTAGTTTAGTTTAGACACGATCCCGACCTAGTTTAGTCCATGTTGCCTCTTGCGATAAAAATTTGTTTTTTATACCGTTTCCGCCTCCCCGTAAGTACCGGGGGTCGCAATATGGACTTACAATGTTAGTACAGTTTTGTTTTATATGTACATTTGATATTGCGGGGCGAGCGTCCGACGTGTGTACTGCCGTCACTGCCTGTTTGTATTATTCTTTTGGGGCACGACCTGGTTGCGGTCGATGTACCCGTTGTATGTATATTTTACTTTCTGTACTAGGGTTACCCCGCGGAGGGGTACACGGATAGCCGGGTTCTAGAGGGCAACGGGCCCGCATCTCATGGCATTGAGACGGAGGGGGCTTCACTCTAGGATTGGTGGGCTATTCGCCGCACTCGTAGGGGGTACAGGTTGACCCAGGAGGGGTGCCCAAGTTACCGGATTCCGTGAAGTGCTGGGTGGTCTATTCACGGTGCTGAAGGGGGCTGCCTCGCTTCAGGTTTTGGCGGGTGACTTGCCGCGCCCGTAGGGGTCTAGTATTTCATTGCACAGGCTATCCACACGACCATGGGAACGTCGGGTTTCAGCAGCGGCTCTGTGAAACCCGGGGCTTCCAGATATCTATATTGTTCTGTGATGCTGTATATTTCTGTGATGTTGCACTTTATCACGCCTTGAGCAAAATATAATATATTGGTATATATATTAGTAGATGTTGTATATGTTTTACATCCGCGCTAGTCCAGTCCCCGCTCTGTCGTTAGTTAGCTAACCTAACCGGTAATGACGGGACCCAGTGGCGAATGCGGATGGCATATACGTGCATCAGTATATTTTCGTTCTTTGTGGTGTGATCAATTGATGGAACTGCGTTGATTCGGATCAATGCAAGGTAAACAAACCTATTCTGATGTTGTTGGAACACTTTTTCAAAAAGCTGTTATTGCAAGGACGTTCAATTTTGTTTTGCATCGTGGTATTCATTTGGAATATCCTGCTCCTCAGTCGACGAGGCAAGGGCCGAGATCCCTTCACCGGGAGTGACCCCTTGGACAGAAGTTTACGTCAAGGCATTAACTTCACTATAGCCGATCACTTTTGCTTTGCATCGTGGTATTCAGTTTGAATATCCTGCACCTCATTCTACGGGGAAAGAGCCGAGATCCCTTCACCAGGAGTGACCTCTTTAGTAAAGGTTTTCGTCACTATATTTTCTAAAAAGTTATCCAGTTCCTTCAACGATATCAAGTTCATTACGTTAAAGGTTTTTCGCCAAAACCAGTCGTAGCCCTCCGTCATTTCAGATTAGTATTACTTAGTATTCGTGCTGCGTTTGTCGTGCATTGCCGTGGCGTAGTGTTCGGTAGCTATGTAATGCTTTTCTGTCACATGGATACGTGGATTGGTTAGGACAGTCGTACGGTCTTGTTGGCATTGTCAAGGACTCGTACGGGTGGGTTTAATGCAATCAAGATAATGACGGGTAGAACTTGACTAGGACTCTTTGATTTGTTGGCATTATCAAGGTCACTTGGGTCCTAGGGGTAAAAACACACATCGGGAGTTTCAAAAGAACTGAAACTTGCCAGGCATGCGCATACCTTCTGGAGTGTGGTGACTTGATTGGATTCCGTCAAGTTATCATGCGATGATAGTTGGATCCCGATTCCCACTGATGAGTTAGTTTACTCCTCGGGTAACCCCGACTAAGTCTTCTTTCAGGTTTGGAGGAGAATTTGAGGTACAGTGGGAGGTTTCCAGATTAGACAAAGTGATAACCATTCTGATCTAGGTTAGAGTGCACGCTGAGTGTTTCTTTTCTCTCTCTCTTTGGCAGCGACCATTGACCCGACCCTAAGATTATGACTCAGTGACCAAGTTCACCGAACCTTCTTAACACTGGCTTTTGGATTGTCAGAGTTGCAGACCTCATTGCCACTCCTACTTTTACCCTTTTCTCCAGAACACCCCGTATTACTGCGAACGTCCACTTCCATTGGACAAAACCATCGTATGGTTATATACGAACTCGATGGACTTCGAGGATGGTTTCTGGTTCTGGAGAAAACGAATAGGATTATTCAGTTGTCTTTTCCTTTTACCTTCTCTCAGGTTGCAAGTACTCCTTGGTTTAGGAGATAGTACACCTATTACGCAAATTGGATAGTCTTCTTCCAAACCTTAGGCTGGTGCCGACCGGTAGGGAATGAAGAAAACCAATTAGCAAAACGATGGTGTGCAGAAGGTATTAAGTTAAGACAAAGCAAGGGATTAGTAAGAGGGCAAAGTAAATTGCGACTGCTATTCACGACCGAACCAAGTATTTCTTCGCCAATCCTAAATCACCTTTGTATTTCTCCAGGACACTCCGTATCACTACGAAGATCCACAGTTTATTTGGATACCCCATCGTATGGTTATAAACGAACTCGAAAGGAACTTGTTCCAGTTCGGGGATGGATTCTGGTTCAGGAGAAATAGGAATAAGGTTTATTCGGTTGTCTTTTATCTTCACCTTCTCTCACTTTGCGAGTGCTCCTAGGATTAGGACAGTACACCCATTATGCTTATTGGATAGTCTTCTTCCAAACCATAGGCTGGTGCCGAACGGTAGGGAAGGAAGAAAACCATTTGGCCTAAAAGGGTATACAGAAGGTAATGACTAAAGACATATAAAGGGATTTGGAGAGGTGGCAAAGAATTATACGGTTACAGTTGTGAATCTGGATAATGGAAGAGGCATTACTAGGAATACCAGGATACCCCATCGAGACATTTCAATGTTTCAGTTTCACAGTGTAATGTTAAAAGAAAACTGATTTCCCGATTAGATACTTACTCCAGGGTATGTATTTACCAGGTATGATTCTCACATCTGTATGGTTTTACAGATGATGAGTGGGAGTAAGTCATTGGGAATAGGGTGATCATCCTCATTATATCGGGATTCGTTGTAATCTGTGATATCTGAGGAGATCATCTGGGCTGTTTGCCGGTCGGCAAATATTTGGTTTTGAAGATCCGCTGTTGTTCACCAATTTCAAATTGATATATCTGTACGTCTATTTTCATAGAGTGAGATATACCTTTTGATATTATGTCGATGACATTTACCTATATCAGTGGATGGTTAGGTAAGGAGCATCAAACAGCGGTGTAATTCTTCTTAACCATAAGTACAGTTTTCAACCTACGACACACAGTGAAAGAGTTGTTAGACTCAGCGGACTTATACAGAGTATTGTATGTTGTCCATTGTCCATTAGGACAGAGGGGTTGGTCCTCATACTATATTCTGATTACTTTTAACTTCTCTAGTTCTTAGACATGTGTTTCGTGTAAGTCGATGTAGTACACCCCAGTACTTATGGGGAGGCGGAATTTTCAAAAACGATCAAGTTTAAACAACGAACATCGACTAACCGCTTGAATCGAAGCTAAACAAATAATAACCAAACACATAGCTAAACTAAACTAAAGTGTTAAGGGATTATACCGATCGAAACTAGTCCTTCGTCTTTGTGTCCTCATTTGTTCTCCTCGGCCTTCTCTAGGTAGTAGACGATCCACCCGAGAGCGAAACTCCAAGCTAAACCTCTAACTTGAGGTAACTAATCAACTTTGATTGCTAATCAAAGATGAAAGGATGATGTAGAGTGTAGGTTATGGATTGTTTAGTCTAACTAATCCTTTGATCTCAACACATGAGGATTAAGGATTAGGGTTTGAAGATGAGAGCTTGAGGAGAGAGAATGTGAGATAAGATAATGAGAGAAGAGAGAGAGTGTATCATAATATTATGAAGCATTCTTATTTTTCAATAATGAATAAAAAGAAATGAATAAGCATGCTTCATGAAATATCTAGTGGTGATTCATTAGCATGAGTCATTAAGCAATAAATGTGCATTAATGAAATGAATGAATCACCACCATGACTCACTCTCTTATCCAAAAGAAACCTCCTTAGTCACATCTTCTAGAAGCTTCTCGTACAATTACGAGAACGCCCCTCCGATCCGCAAAAATACGGAAAAACTTTAGACTATATAAATCCAATAACCGGATACCAGTAACTGGCTTAAACCAAAGCCGACTGGTAAAAACTGTCCGAAAGTCGTACGCGCGTAAACGCACGTATGCGTCCGAACCCTTTGTCGCAAAACCATGCAACCTCTATATCGTTTCGCCTGGAGTAGGAAACTCTCTGTGTGGGACTCTAGAGACTCGACTACTACGCTGGCAGTGGGTTTAACCACAGACCGCAAGCGGCACTAGCTGTACGTAACGGTCCCCAGGTAGTTGTCGATAAGAAGGCCGATGAGTAAACCCATCCGAACTCCTACTGAGTCTGATGTGACAATCTCCATACAGTCCGGTCCGTTCGTCCAAGACTATCGCATATCGGGCCTAGGGGGGCGGCAAGCGTCAGTCCCCTAATAGCGGTATAAGTCGTGTCGGAGTAAAGCCCATTACACCCTGAGAAACTACTGGAACCTACCAGCAAATCTCGCTTGCCCTGGCCAGGGACTTTGCGTAATGGCTCTCTGACACAGCACGATATCTACTCCCAATACCGGGAGGGACGAATCCTGTCTAACCGCCACTGCCTCCAAGTGCTCGGGACTGCACCCAACTGCCACCTGTTTGCACGACTCCTTTGAGCCGTGGTAGGGTAGCAATCTAAGAACAGTGGGACACACTCGAGGCGAAGTAGCAGTGTCAAGTCTGCGGACTACGCTGCACTCATGTCACCTGGGAACTGTTTACTGACGACTGGTATCAAACCAACCAACAGTTCCCTGTGAGTCCTGTCCGGTGTACCCGTAACCTAACGAGCACCTGTATACTATCTCCAGTACGACGTACTAACGGTTGTGGGACAGACCATCTCCCCAACTGGGATGAGAAGCGTACACACCAGTCTACTCCGGAGTATCGATGCTCTGTCTCGATAATCCAACGACCGGGGACCTGAATAAGGATGTGCTTGTAGACTACCCAGCCCCCACTAGTGTGACTGCCATCACAACGCTGGTAGACAAGCAAGATCCTAAGAGCTCTATCAATACGTACACTCACATATTAAGATAGAAAAACCAAGTAGCATACTACCATGTTTAGCAAGACTGTTATATACATGTGAATATCCCAAGCTTCCATTAAGTAATATACAAGCTAGTATGATACAGTAATGGCCTTCTAGGGCATAAACACTAACAATCTCCCACTTGCACTAGGGCCATGTACTGGCATATCGCAGACCAATGATCTCGAGCAGCCTCTCGAACTGAATCTGAGGAAGGGCCTTCGTGAATGGATCAGCAATGTTTTCTTCTGAAGCAACTCTCCGAACCTCGATCTCCTGACGATCAATGATCTCCCTGATCAGGTGATACCGCCTCAAGATGTGTCTGGACTTCTGATGGGACCTTGGTTCCTTCGCTAAAGCTATAGCTCCGTTGTTGTCGCAATACAGAGGTATTGGATCAACTATGGTAGGAACCACCTGAAGTTCTGTTAGGAACTTCTTCATCCAGACTGCTTCTTTTGCGGCATCGCAAGCAGCTATATACTCCGCTTCCATCGTCGAGTCGGCAACGGTGTCCTGCTTGGAGCTCTTCCAGCACACCGCCCCTCCATTGAGGGTAAAGACATAACCCGACATGGACTTGGAATCGTCCTTATCACTCTGGAAGCCGGAATCAGCAAAGGCCTCCAACCTGAGGTTTTTCCGCCGTAAACCAAGAACATCTCCTTAGTCCTTCTTAGGTACTTGAGAATGTTCTTTACTGCTATCCAGTGTTTCTCCCCTGGGTCTGACTGATACCGGCTTACCACGCTTAGTGCGTAAGCTACATCTGGTCTGATACACAACATCGCATACATTATAGAGCCTACCGCAGAAGCGTAGGGTATAATAGACATGCGTTCCCTTTCCAAATCAGTCTTGGGAGACATCTCTTTGGAGAGGGTGATTCCGTGACAAGCCGGTAGATTACCGCGCTTAGAATCTTCCATACTGAACCTTTTCAGTACAGTGTCGATATACCTGGACTGCGAAAGTCCCAACATCCTCTTGGATCTATCACGATAGATCCGGATCCCCAGAATGTAAGAGGCATCACCCAGGTCTTTCATGGAGAACCTGTGTGACAAGAATCCTTTGACAGATTGTAGCATAGGAATGTCATTTCCTATCAATAGAATGTCATCCACGTACAAGACGAGGAATACGACACTTCTGGCCACAACTTTACTATATATGCACGGTTCATCTGGATTTTTGATAAAGTCATATTCTTTGACTGTCTCATCAAAGCAGATGTTCCAACTCCGCGATGCCTGCTTTAGTCCGTAAATGGACTTAAGCAGCTTGCATACTTTCCCGCTGCTCCCACTCTGATTGAAACCCTCTGGCTGATCCATATAGACGCTCTCTTCTAAATTTCCATTCAGAAAAGCCGTCTTTACGTCCATCTGCCAGATTTCATAATCATGGAAGGCAGCAATAGCAAGAAGGACCCGAATGGATTTGAGCATAGCCACTGGAGAAAAAGTTTCGTCATAGTCCAAACCAGGTCTTTGACGAAAACCCATTGCAACAAGTCTAGCCTTATAGGTTTCCACCTGTCCATCTACACCAATCTTTTTCTTGAAGATTCATTTGCATCCTATGGGTTTTACCCCATCTGGAGCAAAGTCCAAAGTCCATACTTTGTTGGTGTACATGGACTCCATCTCGGTCCGCATTGCATCTAGCCATCGTACCGAGTCGCCGCTCTGGATGGCCTGCTGGAAGTCAGTAGGTTCATCATCATCTATGATGCAATCCTCTCTATCCCCGTCTATGAGAAAACCGTAGTATCTCTCAGGCGGACGAGACGGCCTACTACTCCTGCGGAGGGGTGCGGGAATGTTCTGTTCTTCTTGAACCTCTGGTTCTACCAAACTTTCAGTAGCAGTTTGTGGTTCTGGAATTTCTTCCAGTTCTATTTCGCTCCCACTTGATTCCTTTTCTAAAAACTGATGTTCTAGAAAATGGGCATTACGAGAAACAAATACCTTCTGTTCCTCTGCGTAATAGAATAGATATCCTCTGGAGTGCTTTGGATATCCCACAAACAAACACTTTACTGATCGTGCCTCGAGCTTGTCCACATGCTGCTTTTTAACAAAAGCTGGACATCCCCAAATCTTTATATACTGTAGATGGGGTTTCTTCCCACTCCACATCTGATATGGAGTGGTAGGCACAGTCTTGGTAGGTACCATGTTCAAAAGATATGCCGCTGATTCTAGCGCATGTCCCCAGAAAGATCGCGGTAACTCAGCATTACTCATCATGGATCGTACCATATCCAATAGGGTTCGATTCCGTCTCTCCGATACACCGTTGTGCTGTGGAGTGTATGGAGGAGTAAGCTGAGAGAGAATTCCTTTCTCTTTTAGGTAACCTAGGAACTCGGCACTTAAGTATTCTCCACCTCGATCAGATCTTAGTGTCTTAATACTTTTGCCTGTTTGGTTTTCTGCTTCATTCTTGAATTCCAGGAATTTCTCAAAGGCCTCTGATTTATGCTTCATTAAGAAAACATATCCATACCTAGAGAAATCATCTGTAAAAGTAATGAAGTAGGAATAACCACCTCTCGCATGTGTAGACATTGGACCGCATACATCACTATGTATGAGTCCTAAGAGCTCGCTCGCTCTTACTCCTTGTCCAGTGAATGGAGTCTTTGTCATCTTTCCTTTGAGACAAGATTGACAAGTGTCATAAGTTTGATATTCGAACGTGTCCAAATATCCTTCTCTATGCAACTTAGTCAACCTTCTCTCATTGATGTGACCCAGTCTACAATGCCATAATGCCATAAGAAAGCTTTATTTAAATCTGGAGACTTTCTTTTTAGTGTGTTCTGGACATTGAAAATTTGGAGTTGGTTTAACACATATATGCCGTTATTTAGAGTACCGGACCCAATCAAACCATGATTAAGGTGGATGTTGACAACATCTCTTACAAACGTGAAATCATAACCTTTATTTGATAACAAGGAAACTGATATGATATTACACGTTAAGCTGGGTACAAAATAACAGTTATGTAAAACCAAAATGTGTCCACTCGTCAATCCTAGGTGATAATCCCCGACGGACGCAGCTCCCACGCTAGCTCCGTTAGCAACCCTGAGGATCATATCACCTTCCTTCAGCACTCTACGGTTTCTCAGTGCCTGCAATGAATTGCAAATATGAGATCCTGACCCGGTATCCAATACCCAGGAAGTAGAGTTGATCGACAGACAATTCTCAATTACAAACACACCTGAAGTCGAAGCCACAGCCTGCTTCGGTTCCTGGTTCTTGGCGTTCCACGCCTTGCAATCCTTCTTCCAGTGCCCTTTCCTGTGACAATGGAAGCACTCATCCTGGCCAACTATCGGTACTGCTTTCTTTTGCTTTCCCTTCCCTCTCACCTTACTAACACCTCCTCTAGGTTTGGGTGCGGCCTTCTTCTTCCTTCCTTTGGCCCTAGCCTTGGACCCGGAAGAAGATGCACCGCCAACAAACATAGCGGGTGTTTCCCTTGCCTTCTGCAAGGTGCCCTCTGCACTCCTTAACATGTTCAGGAGTTCCGCAAGTTCAACTTCTTTTCCTTGAAGATTGAAGTTGAGGATAAACTGGGCGTAGGTGGGAGGAAGGGACTGGAGAACAAGGTCTGTATAGAGCTCATTATCCAAAGTCGTCCCAAGGTCTGCGAGCTCTTCTATATAGCCAATCATCTGTAGGACATGTTCACCTACCGATGACCCGACAGCCAACCTCGCTCGAAACAATTTCTTTGAGGTCTCGTATCTTGCTATACGAGATTGCTCTCCATAAAGTTCCTTTGTATGGAGAAATATGCCATCTAAGGACATATCCTCGTGCCTCCTCTGATGTTCATTGTTCATCGAGGCAAGCACGATGCACTTGGCTCTCGCGCAATCTAAATCCCAGGTTTTGCGGATTTCCTTATCCGCATCACTGGATTTGGGACCAGGGACAGCAGGTGCCGTAGCGGTGAGGATGTACCCCAATTTGTCATAGGTCAAAGCCATCTTGACATTCCGCAGCCAATCTTTATAGTTTGGCCCCGTCAGTATATTTTTCTCTAAAATTAACTTAAGTCCAGTCATTTTCAGGGTCGCTGCAATTAGGAGAGAGAGAAGAAAACTCTTTAGCATGATGCTCTTGCAAGTTTAGAGTGGTTTTTAGTTTATCTAAACTGGATGGCTCCCACTGTTTCTCGAATCCTTCCTCAAACCATAAAAGAAGAATTAGCCAAGACTATTCTCACCGTACAATACTTGCTTAACCGTTCAGCCAGGCCGGTGTCGATACTTCGAGGGAGGTTTTCCAACGCTTTCGCGAAGTTCCTTAATTAAGTAACCTCTTTTCTCTGGGGGCGTAACCCCGCTGACACTTTTCTGGACACCTACTAGGTTTATAGCATTGATCGTTAAGTGACGAATATCCTGATAAGTAGCATATACTCACAGTAGGATCGGGATCCAAATATCATCGTCTGATAATGTTGTAGGAATTCTACCAACATTCATCAAACTCAAAATGGTATGCATCTCTTTGCAAATTTCAGTTTCTTTAGAAATTCCCGATATAAGTTTTTGCCCCATGCTCTTATGACCTTGGCGTTAGGTCAAAATGTCATAAGTCACATGTTAAGTTATACCCATCATTATCTTGTCAATTTGAACCCATCCGTATATATCCTTGACGTTCGGCCAAAATGATAATACGACTGTCCCAAACTAACTCATCTATCTATGCAACAAATGAATATCCAGCAGCTACCAAACACTATGCCTTGGCGTTAGGTCAAAATACATAGCTTGAATACTACTGAATACCCAGATGAAATGACGGAGGGCTACGAATGGTTTTGGCGAAACCGTGAACGTAGTGAACTTGATATAACCGAAGGAACCTGATAGCTTTTAAAAGGAGTGGTTAAGTCTCCGCATTTAAAAATATCTGTTTTAAAAATAACCGAGTGGTTTCTTTTAAATTGTTCCAACGATTTAAACTTTGGTTTGTTTTACTTTGCATTATAGATAATGCGTCCCATCATTAACCTATCATTGCAGAAAACAACGAAAATACAACGTCCTCTTATGCCATCCGCATTCGCCACGGGGTCCCGTCATCACCCGTTAGGTTACTTAACTAACGACAGAGCGGGGGCTGGGCTAGCGCGGGTGTAAAACATAAGTGACGTCTAAATAGCTACAATAAATATAGATATTTTACATTCGTCTGACGCAATGATATTCATTCCAGAACACAGATAAACAATATTGGATTTGCAAGCAATCTGTATTTCTTTTGAGCCTGCAAGAAAAGACAGATTACACAGTTGTGATGAATAGCCGTTTACCCCACCCTCGACCCCTACGGGTACGGAAAACTACCCACCCGGTAGTCTGTGTACCCCACCTTGGGCCAGTCCTAGGAGCAAAAAACAGTAAAATGAAATAATACAACGGTGGCTATGACCGCAACCTGGAAGTGCCCCGCGAAAATAATATTACAACAAATTACATTTACAACAAATGAATTAAACGATAACCCATTGCGAACCCCGGCTATACACCACAACAGTCCAATACAGTTTATATGCACAAACAGATATTACCATTTCAGAAATGTGCAACCCCCTGCCAACCGACATACTAGCAGTTGGGGGAGGTTTACGAACACATTAAACAATCACAGATATAATCCAATACGCAAATACTGTACAATTCGATCGAATAAACAACTTCAATATTGCTCCAAAATCTGCTCTGTTAAACAGTAACCTGAGCAATAATTAAATATTCCAGAACACACTAAATATCACAAGGGACCCACACAAAAAATTTGGGATCATGACTCGGCAACTCGGCGGCGGAACCGCGGCGGATCGGTGGGATCCGCCGCGCTTCCGCGGCGCTTTAGCCGAGTCATGGGCCCAATTTTCTTGGGTGTTCTCCTGGACCCATGTCAAGCTTTCTGAACATCCCTGAAAAATTTTAGGACATCATTTTGGATTCGACAGAAACTGATTTTTATTAGGGTTTTCCGGCTTCGTTTTTCCGTTCGAAATTCGTACAAATTTGCAACTAGGTTATTTATTGTTTAGCGAGGCTCTGATACCACTGTAAGTCGATGTAGTACACCCCAGTACTTATGGGGAGGCGGAATTTTCAAAAATGATCAAGTTTAAACAACGAACATCGACTAACCGCTTGAATCGAAACTAAACAAATAATAACCAAACACATAGCTAAACTAAACTAAAGTGTTAAGGGATTATACCGATCGAAACTAGTCCTTCGTCTTTGTGTCCTCCTTTGTTCTCCTCGGCCTTCTCTAGGTAGTAGACGATCCACCCGAGAGCGAAACTCCAAGCTAAACCTCTAACTTGAGGTAACTAATCAACTTTGATTGCTAATCAAAGATGAAAGGATGATGTAGAGTGTAGGTTATGGATTGTTTAGTCTAACTAATCCTTTGATCTCAACACATGAGGATTAAGGATTAGGGTTTGAAGATGAGAGCTTGAGGAGAGAGAATGTGAGATAAGATAATGAGAGAAGAGAGAGAGTGTATCATAATATTATGAAGCATTCTTATTTTTCAATAATGAATAAAAAGAAATGAATAAGCATGCTTCATGAAATATCTAGTGGTGATTCATTAGCATGAGTCATTAAGCAATAAATGTGCATTAATGAAATGAATGAATCACCACCATGACTCACTCTCTTATCCAAAAGAAACCTCCTTAGTCACATCTTCTAGAAGCTTCTCGTACAATTACGAGAACGCCCCTCCGATCCGCAAAAATAGGGAAAAACTTTAGACTATATAAATCCAATAACCGGATACCAGTAACTGGCTTAAACCAAAGCCGACTGGTAAAAACTGTCCGAAAGTCGTACGCGCGTAAACGCACGTATGCGTCCGAACCCTTTGTCGCAAAACCATGCAACCTCTATATCGTTTCGCCTGGAGTAGGAAACTCTCTGTGTGGGACTCTAGAGACTCGACTACTACGCTGGCAGTGGGTTTAACCACAGACCGCAAGCGGCACTAGCTGTACGTAACGGTCCCCAGGTAGTTGTCGATAAGAAGGCCGATGAGTAAACCCATCCGAACTCCTACTGAGTCTGATGTGACAATCTCCATACAGTCCGGTCCGTTCGTCCAAGACTATCGCATATCGGGCCTAGGAGGGCGGCAAGCGTCAGTCCCCTAATAGCGGTATAAGTCGTGTCGGAGTAAAGCCCATTACACCCTGAGAAACTACTGGAACCTACCAGCAAATCTCGCTTGCCCCGGCCAGGGACTTTGCGTAATGGCTCTCTGACACAGCACGATATCTACTCCCAATACCGGGAGGGACGAATCCTGTCTAACCGCCACTGCCTCCAAGTGCTCGGGACTGCACCCAACTGCCACCTGTTTGCACGACTCCTTTGAGCCGTGGTAGGGTAGCAATCTAAGAACAGTGGGACACACTCGAGGCGAAGTAGCAGTGTCAAGTCTGCGGACTACGCTGCACTCATGTCACCTGGGAACTGTTTACTGACGACTGGTATCAAACCAACCAACAGTTCCCTGTGAGTCCTGTCCGGTGTACCCGTAACCTAACGAGCACCTGTATACTATCTCCAGTACGACGTACTGACGGTTGTGGGACAGACCATCTCCCCAACTGGGATGAGAAGCGTACACACCAGTCTACTCCGGAGTATCGATGCTCTGTCTCGATAATCCAACGACCGGGGACCTGAATAAGGATGTGCTTGTAGACTACCCAGCCCCCACTAGTGTGACTGCCATCACAACGCTGGTAGACAAGCAAGATCCTAAGAGCTCTATCAATACGTACACTCACATATTAAGATAGAAAAACCAAGTAGCATACTACCATGTTTAGCAAGACTGTTATATACATGTGAATATCCCAAGCTTCCATTAAGTAATATACAAGCTAGTATGATACAGTAATGGCCTTCTAGGGCATAAACACTAACATTTCGTAGAAACACAGGGTCTAAGTTTTGAGGAGTTATAGGTATTTGAATAGAGTAGAGAACCAGGTGTAGCAAGTATCGGGATTCTTCAAAGTGATCGAAGATGTAGATACTTGTGTATGGTATTCAGTTGATAGTAATGATAAAGAGAAATTGCTTCTCTTTCAGGTTACTCATAATTGGAAGCATTCCTAAGTTGAGTGACGCTGATCGGCCTTCTTCCATTTAGTTGACATGCACTGGAGACAGCTGCATGATTTGAATCTGGTTAAATTAAATCTGTGCCTCTGTTCTATATTGGATATAGAACAGTTCATATCTTGACATTGTTAAGGTACGGGGAGTTGTCCGGCTTATGCTTAAAACCAGACTCCGGATAACTCAAGGCACATTTCTGTAATGGCTGTTTGTGGGTTGACCCAAGCTATGACGAGGGTTGACTTTCTACCATCTGGAAGATCAATAGTGATATTGTTCTAGACTCGCCACAGTTTTATTAAAAATGGATTATTTTTTTTTCAGAAAACAGTATTGGGAGTATGGTAGAACTGGAAGTGATTCCAGAACCGCAAACGATTACTGAAGATTTGATAGGAACCTAAAGATTCAATCTGATTTGACATTCCATTAACCACTCCGCAGATATGATGGGTAACCTCAGGCACTCGAGAGGTACTTCGGTATGCTCAAGGACGGTGGCAGGGAGGTTCTTGTTTACCCAGACTTACCATTGCTGTTGTTCCAGACTGTGTAACCCGGCAGGACGATGAGTATACCGTCGTTCTAAACTAGCTTTAGAAGTGCACGTCTATATGACTCTGGCAGAGGGTTGTCGTAGTCAGTGGGAGCAGCGGAAGCATTGGTGGTCATCAGGCTTATGTCTATTTATAGACTAAAGCAGATATAGCGGAGATAGATCATCTATTTCTGATGTGACAGTCATAGGTTTGACTTCATCAGAATAGGGGATGGATCAGTTGAGAAGGTAGTAGGGTGTGATGTCATGGTATTTGGATGACATACACAAGAGTAGGAAGTGATATTCCTATACTACGATCAGTTATACTTTGGTTGTCACACAGTAGTTTCTCCACACAGGATTTGGATATTATATCAGACATTCTGGTTACTAGATCTATGGTTTTAGATCTAGATTTGGATAGTTTCCCAATCTGGGTACCTTGACAGCATTCTATGAGTATTTAGAATGGACGACTCCTGGCACGGTAGTGTACCTGCAGGTGATGGAGTCACCCTCTCTAAAGGTGTCTTACAGACTAAAGGGGAGAGGATGCGCATGATTGACAGATCACTTGCTTAGGCAATTGAGTCAATCATGAGATGTCAAGTACCACACCAGATGTTGTTCTTGCAGTAGGTGCAATAAGTTGATATTAATCCAATTCCTGGAGAAACAGTCGGAAGCAGTTGTAGAACATAAGTTGATGTTCTAGGGATGTGATAACGACAGCCTCTTTTAGGAAACGGTTATCATTCCAGGCTTCCAAGGTGACATGGATGGCAGAGTGGCTGTCAGAGTTATAGTTTTCCCTCTGACGAGGGGCAGTATATTGGACATGTGGTCCAGGTGGATACTGAGGGAAGGCATGGTGCAGGATACTGATTAAGTGCAGTTGACGATACAGTCTAAGAAGTTTGGATTTGGAGTTCATTTATGAGCTAGGTCCCATCAGACATCCAGACACGTTCCAAGACAGGTATTGCTCATTTCGGGAGATGGCTTTCTCCGCGAACTTGAGATATATAGAGACATAGAAAGAAACTTCTCTGCGGATCCACTCACTGAGGCTATTCCTCGAACGCAATAGTTTCGCAAACGGGCTTTGTGAGACTGACTAGTAGAGGAGTTGGGTGTTCGGTATCACACGGGCTGTGAGTATGCGACATCGCAATAATTAGCCTTGAGTGCAAGTGGGAGATTGTTGGAGATATTGCCCTCAGAGTCAATTATTGGATCACAGGCACGTGATTGCAATGATTGAGGGAGGACCTATCCCGGTAGGACAGTCTTACTCAAGATGATAGTATGCTATCTGGTTTACCTTTATCATCGTGTACTGCGTTAGGTGACCTGACATGTCACTATTACACGTTGATAGAGCCCCTGGGATTCTTGCTTGACTACCAGCAGTATGATGGCGATCATATACGTGAGAGCTGGCGGTCTATAAGCACATCCTTAAAAGGTCCCTAGTCGTGGGGGTTTCGAGACTGGGCATCGATACTCCATTAGTAGACTAGTGTATACAGTCGAGACCCCGACGAGGGGCGGTGGCCTGTCTCACAAGCCACTGGTGTCAGTTGGTTCACCTAAGATGTATACAGGTGCTCATTGGGTTATGAGTACACCGGACAGGACTCGCCGGGAACATGCTAGTTGGTCTTATACCAGACGTCAGATAGCAGTTCCCTGGTGACATGTGTACAGGTTAGTTCATCGACCTGAGATCGTCATTTGTCTCGTGTGAGTTCCCACTGTGCTTTGATTACTACCCTACCACGGCTCAAAGGAGTCGTGCAAACAGGTTTTAGTTGGGTACAGTCCCGAGCCACATGGAGGCAGTGAGCGGATCTGCAGGGGTTCGTCTCTCCCGGTATTGGGGGTGAGGTCGCGCTGTGTCTAGGAGAGCCATTACACAAAGCCCTCGGCCGAGGCAGGAGATTTACTGGTAGGTATTCCAGTAGTATCTCAGGGTGTTCTGGGCTACGCTCCGACACGACTTGTACCGCTTTTGGGGGTCTGACTTTTACCAACCCCCTAGGCCCGCCATGCGATACTCATAGACGAACGGACCGGACTGTACGGATATTGTCACTGACAGGCTCAGTAGGGTGTCAGGATGAGTTCGCTCATCGACGTCCCTTTTGGTCAATAGCTGGTGGCCCGTCACGTATTGGCTTATACCTCTGACGTGCTAGTGGTTAAATCCACAGCTATAGTATTGACGAGTCTTTAGAGTCCACCACACTTTCAGTTACTCAAGCTTTCGGGCGAAACGCTGTAGAGGCCGTATGTAGATATGGCAGGGTCCGATCAGATACGTGCGGCATTGCACGGATCAGGATCGGACTGTTTGTACTAGTGGCCGTATGGATATATGGCAGGGTTCGATCAGATACGTGCAGTATTGCACGGATCAGGATCGGACGGATATTACTAGCCGGCTTTAGTTTAAGCCGGATCCTAGTATAGTACAGTGAAGATTTTGTCTCATTGCATTTGTATCCGGTCGGAATACAGATGCCGGTGTGTATGCACAGTATCGGGGTTTTTCCTGTAATTTATTACAGGACCAGTTTTCTGGAGTTGCCAGTTTGCATTCCGTTCCGGCCAGTTTTCCTTTGTTTCTTTCCGGCCAGACTTTTCTGTTGGAAGGGCTAATTTGCAAGTTTGCAAATTAGCTATTGTGGAGGGTTCTTTGTGGCTTTTGAGATTATGATGGTTCATATTATTTCTAGCATCTTTAGATGCTTTTCTTATTCTCATTATTGTTTTGCTTTAATGAGATAGGAATTGATTTGATTTGGGGGTGACCTTTTCTCCTCATTATCCTCACATCTCTTATGGTTACCAATATACTCTCTTGTGCTCACCCCCCTTGTTAATTCCCTACACTTTATGGCCGGCCACATTCTAGTGGAGAGAGGATACATTTTATTTGGTGTTGTTCTCTTTTATGGCTTGCTAGAAAATTGCATTTCTCATCTCTCCAAAATTCATTCTCTTCTCCAACATCAAAGGCAACTTCATAAACCCCAAGAGACAAGAATTCTACACTAAAATCTACAACAAATCTTGGGCACGTCGACTAGCCAGCTTCGTGCCCGAGTTGCCTCGGTATTGAGGTGGGAGCCCGTAAAAGATGCAAGCGATGTGGTGCCCCTTCCGGCAAGGATGCGACGACTGGAGTTTCCGCGGGAGATCGGGACGATGACGAGAAGACCGGAGGACTCGGATCACTTGGTATACTTCTCTTTCCATCTCTTGTTAGCTAGTATAGGTTAATGGTTAACGATCCGGGTTTTATTGTCCGCGGTAGCACCAGTTTCCAAGTAAGGAAAATTTTTGATTCCGCATTTTGGCCTCGATAAGACGGTCGGGGCGCTGCCGTGGCGCAACAGCTAGTTGGTCTTATACCTGACGTCAGATAGCAGTTCCCTGGTGACATGTGTACAGGTTAGTTCATCGACTTGGGGATCGTCATTTGTCTCGTGTGAGTTCCCACTGTACTTTGATTACTACCCTACCACGGCTCAAAGGAGTCGTGCAAACAGGTTTTAGTTGGGTACAGTCCTGAGCCACATGGAGGCAGTGAGCGGATCTTCAGGGGTTCATCTCTCCCGGTATTGGGGGTGAGGTCGTGCTGTGTCTAGGAGAGCCATTACGCAAAGCCCTCGGCCGAGGCAGGAGATTTACTGGTAGGTATTCCAGTAGTATCTCAGGGCGTTCTGGGCTACACTCCGACACGACATGTACCGCTTTTGGGGGTCTGACTTTTACCAACCCCCTAGGCCCGACATGCGATACTCATAGACGAACGGACCGGACTGTACGGATATTGTCACTAAAAGGCTCAGTAGAGTGTCAGGATGAGTTCGCTCATCGACGTCCCTTTTGGTCAATAGCTGGTGGCCCGTCACGTATTGGCTTATACCTCTGACGTGCTAGTGGTTAAATCCACAACCATAGTATTGACGAGTCTTCAGAGTCCACCACACTTACAGTTACTCAAGCTTTCGGGCGAAACGCTGTAGAGGCCGTATGGAGATATGGCAGGGTCCGATCAGATACGTGCGGTATTGCACGGATCGGGATCGGACAGTTTTGTACTAGTGGCCGTATAGTTATATGGCAGGGTTCGATCTGATACGTTGGGTATTGCACGGATCAGGATCGAACGGATATTACTAGCCGGCTTTGGCTTAAGCCGGTCCTAGTTTAGTACAGTGTAGATTTTGTCTCATTGCATTTGTATCCGGTCGGAATACAGATGCGGGTGTGTATGCACAGTATCGGGGTTTTTCTGTAATTTATTACGGGACCAGTTTTCTGGAGTTGCCAGTTTGCATTCCGTTCCGGCCGGTTTTCCTTTGTTTTTTCCCGGCCGGACTTTTCTGATGGAGGGGGTAATTTGCAGTTTTGCAAATTACATTTGAGTAGGGGGTTTCTTGCATATGTATTATTTATGATAGCATCTTTAGATACCATTCTTTTCCTTCATCATTTCTTGCAAAAGGTGATTAGGATTGATTTAGAGTTTGATATGAGTTTTGTTATCATGATGTTTGGCTATGGTCACCACTTGCTTTTACTACCATTACCTTCCTTCTAAGGTTGTGGTTTTGTATTCCCTCCACCACCATTCTCTTTTTGGAGATGGTAGAACTCACTTGAGAGAAAATGAAGATGAGAGTTTCATTCTTGAGAGTGTAGTATTCTTGATCTCATTTTCATGCTAGAAAAATGCAAGCACCATTTTTCTAATCTTGATTCCTCCATCCATCAATGGCAACAACATAACCCCAAAGAGACAAGCATCTTCTACACTACATTCTACAGCATTTCTTGGGCATGTCGACTTGCCGGCTTCATGCCTGAGTTGCCTCGGTATTGAGGCGGGAGCCCATAAAAGACGCAGGCGATGTGGTGCCCTTCCGGCGAGGAGGCGACGATATGGAGACTAGACTTTCCGCGGGAGATTGGGACGATGACGAGAAGACCGGAGGACTCGGATCACTTGGTATACTTCTCTTCCCATCTCTTGTTTGCTAGCATTAGGTTAATGGTTAACGATCCGGGTTTTATTGTCCGCGGTAGCGCCAGTTTCCGAGTAAGGAAAATTTTTGATTCCATATTTTGGCCTCGGTAAGACGGCCGGGGCGCTGCCGTGGCGCAACATGGTATCAGAGCCACGCCATTAACCTTGCCTAGCTTGTTCTAATGCGTTTTACTTATCCGATCGACCAAAATTCCAAAAACCGCGTTTTTGCATGCATCAGTTTTCTGTCGATTTTTTCCGGGCTCTAAAAATTTTTCAGGTGATTGCAGAATGATGTACAGAACATTCTAAGAGTTCTCTAAAAATTTGGGCTCGTGAACAGTCCATAACGCCGCGGAACCGCGGCCAAGTCCATGCTTGGGCCACGGTTCCGCCGCGACTTGGACTGTTCAGCCCCCCAAAATTTTACAGAATGCTTAAGTGTTGAAAATAGGGGTTTTCGAATATTATTTTTGGGCCCAGAATTTCTGTGAGTACTACAGTATTACTTGTGGGGCCCACTTGGTAAATTTGATCGATCGGATATTTTAAACACATTATTTCACAGTATTTACATTATATCTGCGACCGTGAATGTCACTTGATCGGTAAATCCCGTCTAACTGCTATAGCCCGGTTAGACGGATTTGCGAACGTGACTTTCACGTTGATGTTCTATGTTTATGCTGTGATGTTGCGGATCGGTCGGTGGGGATAGCCTGGATGCAATGTTAGTAAAGTTTTGTTTTATATGTACATTTGATATTGCGGGGCGAGCGTCCGACATGTGGACTGTCGTCACTGCCTGATTGTATTATTCTTTTAGGGCACGACCTGGTTACGGTCGATGTACCCGGTGTATGTATATTTTACTTTATGTACTAGGATTACCCCGCGAAGGGGTGCACGGATAGCCGGGTTCTAGAGGGCAACGGGCCCGCATCTCATGGCATTGAGACGGAGAGGGCTTCACTCTAGGATTGGCGGGCTATTCGCCGCACTCGTAAGGGGTACAGGTTGACCCAGGAGCCCAAGTTACCGGATTCCATGAAGTGCTGGGTGGTCCATTCACGGTACTGAAGGGGGCTGCCTCGCTTCAGGTTTTGGCGGGTGACTTGCCGCGCCCGTAGGGGTCTAGGATTTCATTGCACAGGCTATCCACATTACCAGGGGAACGTCGGGTTTCAGCAGCGGCTCTGTGAAACCCGGGGCTTCCAGATATCTGTATTGTTCTGTGATGCTGTACATTTCTGTGATGTTGCATTCTTATCACGCCTTGAGCGAATATAATATATTGGTATATATATTAGTAGATGTTGTAGATGTTTTGCATCCGCGCTAGTCCAGTACCCGCTCTGTCGTTAGTTAAGTAACCTAACGGGTGATGACGGGACCCAGTGGCGAATGCGGATGGCATATACGTACATCAGTATATTTTCGTTCTTTGTGGTGTGATCAATTGATGGGACTGCGTTGATTCGGATCAATGCAAGATAAACAAACCTATTCTGATGTTGTCGGAACAATTTTTCAAAAAGCTGTTATTGCAAGGACGTTCACTTTTGTTTTGCATCGTGGTATTCATTTGGAATATCCTGCTCTTCAGTCGACGAGGCAAGGGCAGAGATCCCTTCACCGGGAGTGACCCCTTGGACAGAAGTTTGCGTCAGGGCAATAACTTCACTATAGCCGATTACTTTTGCTTTGCATCGTGGTATTCAGTTGGAATATCCTGCACCTCATTCTACGGGGAAAGAGCCGAGATCCCTTCACCGGGAGTGACCTCTTTAGTAAAGGTTTTCGTCACTATATTTTTATAAAAGGCTATGCAGTTCCTTCAACGATATCAAGTTCTTTACGTTAAAGGTTTTTCGCAAAAAACCAGTCGTAGCCCTCCGTCATTTCAGATTAGTATTACTTAGTATTCGTGCTGCGTATGTCGTGCTTAGCCGAGGCGTAGTGTTCGGTAGCTATGTAGTGCTTTTCTGTTGCATGGATATGTGATTGGTTAGGACAGTCGTGCGGTCATTTTGGCTCAGTCTAGGATTCGTGCGGGTGGGTCTAATGCAATCAAGATAATGACGGGTTGAACTTGACTAGGACCCTTTGATATGTTGGCTCAGTCAAGGTCACTTGGGTCCTAGGGGTAAAAACACACATCGGGAGTTTCAAAAGAACTGAAACTTGCCAGGCATGCGCATACCTTCTGGAGTGCGGTGACTTGAGTGGATTCCGTCAAGTTATCATGCGATGATAGTTGGATCCCGATTCCCACTGATGAGTTGGTTTACTCCTCGGGTGATCCCGACTAATTCTTCTTTCAGATTTGGAGGAGAATTTGAGGTTACAGTGGGAGGTTTCCAGATTAGACAAAGTGATAACCATTCTGATCTAGGTTACAGTGCACGCTGAGTGTTTCTTTTCTCTCTCTCTTTGTCAGCGACCTTTGACCCGACCCTGGACTATGACTCAGTGACCAAGTTGACCGAACCTTCTTAACACAGGCTTTTGGATTGTCAGAGTTGCAGACCTCATTGCCACTCCTACTTTTACCCTTTTCTCCAGGACACCCCGTATTGCTACGAACGTCCACTTCCATTGGACAAAACCATCGTATGGTTATATACGAACTCGAAGGAATTCGAGGATGGTTTCTGGTTCTGGAGAAAACGAATAGGACTATTCAGTTGTCTTTTCTTTTCACCTTCTCTCAGGTTGCGAGTACTCCTTGGTTTAGGAGTAGTACACCTATTACGCAAATTGGATAGTCTTCTTCCAAACTATAGGCTGGTGCCGACCGGTAGGGAATGAAGAAAACCAGTTAGCCTAAACGGTGTACAGAAGGTATTAAGATTAAGACAAAATAAAGGGATTAGTAAGAGGGCAAAGTAAATTGCGACTGATATTCACGACCAAACCAAATATTTCTTCGCCAATCCTAAATCACCTTTGTATTTCTCCAGGACACTCCGTATCACTACGAAGATCCACAGTTTATTGGATATTCCATCGTATGGTTATATACGAACTCGAAAGGAACTTGTTCCAATTCGGGGATGGATTCTGGTTCAGGAGAAATAGGAATAAGGTTTATTCGGTTGTCTTTTATCTTCACCTTCTCTCGCGTTGCGAGTGCTCCTAGGATTAGAACAGTACACCCTTTATGCTTATTGGATAGTCTTCTTCCAAACCATAGGCTGGTGCCGAACGGTAGGGAAAGAAGAAAAGCATTTGGCCTAAAGGGATGTACAGAAGGTAATGACTAAAGACATATAAAGGGATTTGGAGAGATGGCAAAGAGATATACGGTTACAGTTGTGAATCTGGATAATGGAAGAGGCATTGCTAGGAATACCAGGATACCCCAACAAAACATTTCAATGTTTCAGTTTCATTGTGTACTGTTAATAGAAAACTGATTTTCCGATTAGACACTTACTCCAGGGTATGTATTTACCAGGTATGATTCTCACATCTGTATGGTTTTACAGATGATGAGTGGGAGTAAGTTATTGGGAATTAGGTGATCATCCTCATTATATCGGGATTCGTTGTAATCGGTGATATTTGAGGAAGTCACCTGGGTTGTTTGCCAGTCGGCAAATGTTTGGTTTTGAATATCCGCTGTTGTGCACCAATTTCAAATTGATATATCTGTACGTCTATTTTCATAGAGTGAGATATACCTTTTGATATTATGTCGATGACATTTACCTATATCAGTGGATGGTTAGGTAAGGAGCATTAAACAGCGGTGTAATTCTTCATAACCATAGTACAGTTTTCAACCTACGACGCACAGTGAAAGAGTTGTTGGACTCAGCGGACTTATACAGAGTATTGTATGTTGTCCAGTGTCCATTAGGACAGAGGGGTTGGTCCTCATACTATATTCTGTTTACTTTTAACTTCTCTAGTTCTTAGACATGTGTTTCGTAGAAACACAGGGTCTAAGTTTTGAGGAGTTATAGGTATTTGAATAGAGTAGAGAACCAGGTCTAGCAAGTATCGGGATTCTTCAATGTGATCGAAGATGTAGATACTTGTCTATGGTATTCAGTTGATAGTAATGATAAAGAGAAATTGCTTCTCTTTCATGTTACTCATAATTGGAAGCATTCCTAAGTTGAGTAACGCTGATCGACCTCCTTCCATTTAGTTAACATGCACTGGAGACAGCTGCATGATTTGAATCTGGTTCAATTAAATCAGTGCCTCTGTTTCTATATTGGATATAGAACAGTTCATATATTGACATTGTTAAGGTACGGGGAGTTGTCCGGCTTATGCTTAAAACCAGACACTGGACAACTCAAGGCACGTTTCTGTAATGGCTGTTTGTGGGTTGACCCAGGCTATGACAAGGGTTGACTTTCTACCATCTGGAAGATCAATAGTGATATTGTTCTTCACTCGCCACAATTTTAAAAGAAATGGATTTTTCAGAAAACAGAAGTGGGAGTATGGTAGAACTGGAAGTGATTCCAGAACCGCAAACGATTACTGAAAATTTGATAGGAACCTGAAGATTCAATCTGATTTGACATTCCATTGGCCACTCCACAGATAAGGTGGGTAACTTCAGGCACCCGAGAGGTACTTCGGTAGCCTCAAGGACGGTGACAGGGAAGTTCTTGTCTACCCACACTTGCCATTGCTGTTGTTCCAGGCTGCGAGACCCGGCAGGAGGATGAGTATAGCGTCGTTCTGAACTAGCTTTAGAAGTGCACGTCTATATGACTCTGGCATAGGGTTGTCGTAGTCAGTGGGAGCAGCGGAAGCATTGGTGGACATCAGGCTTATGTCTATTTATAGACTTAAGCGGATATAGCGGAGATAGATCATCTACTTCTGATGTGACAGTCATGGGTTTGACTTCATCAGAATGGGGGATAGATCTGTTAAGAAGGTAGTAGGGTGTGATGTCCTGGTATTTGATGACATACAGAGAGTAGGAAGTGATATTCCTATACTACGATCGGTTATACTATGGTTGTCACACAGTAGTTTCTCCAAACAGGACTTGGATATTATATCAGACATTCTGGTTACTAGATCTATGGTTTTAGATCTAGATTTGGGTAGTTTCCCAATCTGGGTACCTTGACAACATTCTATGAGTATTTAGAATGGACGACTCCTGGCACGGTAGCGTACCTGCAGTTGATGGAGTCACCCTCTCTAAAGGTGTCTTACAGACTAAAGGGGAGAGGGATGCGCATGATTGACAGATCACTTGCTTAGGCAATTGAGTCAATCATGACATGTCAAGTACCACACCAGATGTTGTTCTTGCAGTAGATGCAATAAGTTGATATTAATCCAATCCTGGAGAAACAATCGGAAGCAGTTTTAGGACATAAGTGCGTGTTCTAGGGATGTGATAATGACAGCCTTTTTTAGGAGACGGTTATCACTCCAGGCTTCCAAGGTGACATGGATGGCAGAGTGGCTGTCAGAGTTATAGTTTTCCTTCTGACGAGGGGCAGTATTTTGGACAGGTGGTCCAAGGCAATACTGAGGGTGGCATGGCGCAGGATACTGATTAAGTTCAGTTGACGATACAGTCTAAGAAGTTTGGATTTGGAGTTCATTTATGAGCTAGGTCCCATCAGACATCCAGACTTTCTAAGACAGGTATTGCTCGTTTCGGGAGATGGCTTTCTCCGCGAACTTGAGATATAGAGAGACATAGAAAGAAACATCACAGCGGATCCACTCACTGAGGCTATTCCTCGAACGCAATAGTTTCGCAAACGAGCTTTGTGAGACTGACTAGTAGAGGAGTTGGGTGTTCGGTATCACACGGGCTGTGAGTATGCGGCATCGCAATAATTAGCCTTGAGTGCAAGTGGGAGATTGTTAGAGATAGTGCCCTCAGAGTCAATTATTGGATCACAGGCATGTGATTGCAATGATTGAGGGAGGACCTATCCCGGTAGGACAGTCTTACTCGAGATGATAGTATGCTATCTGGTTTATCTTTATCATCGTGTACTACTTCAGGTGACCTTACAGGTCACCATTACACACTGATAGAGCCCCTAGGATTCTTGCTTGACTGCCGGCAGTATGATGGTGATCATATACGTGAGAGCTGGTGGTCTATAAGCACATCCTTAAAAGGTCCCTAGTCATGGGAGTTTCGAGACAGGGCATCGATTCTCCAGAGTAGACTAGTGTATACAGTCGAGACCCCGACGAGGGGCGGTGGCCGGTCTCATAAGCCACTGGTGTCAGTTGGTTCACCTAAGATGTATACAGGTGCTCATTGGGTTATGAGTACACCGGACAGGACTCGCCGGGAACATGCTAGTTGGTCTTATACCTGACGTCAGATAGCAGTTCCCTGGTGACATGTGTACAGGTTAGTTCATCGACTTGGGGATCGTCATTTGTCTCGTGTGAGTTCCCACTGTACTTTGATTACTACCCTACCACGGCTCAAAGGAGTCGTGCAAACAGGTTTTAGTTGGGTACAGTACCGAGCCACATGGAGGCAGTGAGCGGATCTTCAGGGGTTCGTCTCTCCCGGTATTGGGGGTGAGGTCACGCTGTGTCTAGGAGAGCCATTACGCAAAGCCCTCGGCCGAGGCAGGAGATTTACTGGTTGGTATTCCAGTAGTATCTCAGGGCGTTCTGGGCTACACTCCGACACGACTTGTACCGCTTTTGGGGGTCTGACTTTTACCAACCCCCTAGGCCCGACATGCGATACTCATAGACCAACGGACCGGACTGTACGGATATTGTCACTGACAGGCTCAGTAGGGTGTCAGGATGAGTTCGCTCATCGACGTCCCTTTTGGTCAATAGCTGGTGGCCCGTCACGTATTGGCTTATACCTCTGACGTGCTAGTGGTTAAATCCACAGCCATAGTATTGACGAGTCTTTAGAGTCCACCACACTTACAGTTACTCAAGCTTTTGGGCGAAACGTTGTAGAGGCCTTATGGAGATATGGCAAGGTCCGATCAGATACGTGCGGTATTGCACGGATCGGGATCGGACAGTTTTGTACTAGTGGCCGTATAGTTATATGGCAGGGTTCGATCTGATACGTGCGGTATTGCACGGATCAGGATCGAACGGATATTACTAGCCGGCTTTGGCTTAAGCCGGTCCTAGTTTAGTACAGTGTTGTCTCATTGCATTTGTATCCGGTCGGAATACAGATGCGGGTGTGTATGCACAGTATCGGGGTTTTCCTGTAATTTATTACGGGACCAGTTTTCTGGAGTTGCCAGTTTGCATTCCGTTCCGGCCGGTTTTCCTTTGTTCTTTCCCGGCCGGACTTTTCTGATGGAGGGGGTAATTTGCAGCTTTGCAAATTACATTTGAGGAGGGGGTTCCTTGCATATGTATTATTTATGATAGCATCTTTAGATACCATTCTTTTCCTTCATCATTTCTTGCAAAAGGTGATTAGGATTGATTTAGAGTTTGATATGAGTTTTGTTATCATGATGTTTGGCTATGGTCACCACTTGCTTTTACTACCATTACCTTCCTTCTAAGGTTGTGGTTTTGTATTCCCTCCACCACCATTCTCTTTTTGGAGATGGTAGAACTCACTTGAGAGAAAATGAAGATGGGAGTTTCATTCTTGAGAGTGTAGTATTCTTGATCTCATTTTCATGCTAGAAAAATGCAAGCACCATTTTTCTAATCTTGATTCCTCCATCCATTAATGGCAACAACATAACCCCAAAGAGACAAGCATCTTCTACACTACATTCTACAGCATTTCTTGGGCATGTCGACTTGACGGCTTCATGCCCGAGTTGCCTCGGTATTGAGGCGGGAGCCCGTAAAAGACGCAGGCGATGTGGTGCCCTTCCGGCGAGGAGGCGACGATATGGAGACTAGACTTTCCGCGGGAGATTGGGACGATGACGAGAAGACCGAAGGACTCGGATCACTTGGTATACTTCTCTTCCCATCTCTTGTTTGCTAGCATTAGGTTAATGGTTAACGATCCGGGTTTTATTGTCCGCGGTAGCGCCAGTTTCCGAGTAAGGAAAATTTTTGATTCCGCATTTTGGCCTCGGTAAGGCTGCCGTGGCGCTGCCGTGGCGCAACACAATCTTCTGGTGGTGCGTCGGTGCTTTGACTAGGTTTCTTAGGGGGTAAAATTGTAATTGCAGATATGACGCGATTGTAAACCTAGGGTTTCTATGTTCTATTAATAGAAACCCTAAAACCTGTTTTAGGTTATGCCTCTTTTTATTTATCTATTCAGATCTGTAAATTCCTGTGTAAATGTTTGGAGAGAGCCATCAATAAAGTAAGTAATTTTCTTTCATTGCCGTAGTATAATTTTCTTATCTGCCCTAGTTAGATAGTTTGAAATGTTTTTCAATTCCCTAATGAGCGAGCAGTCTCCTCGCTTGTTAGGTTTAGATTTGGGGAGGGCTTGAGAGATGAAGATCTCTCACCCCTTTCTTGCCCATCACACGTTTTTATAGGACTCCATGCATACATACACACACCGTTCCCTACGGCACCTTACCCCACGAGATAACGGTGATACCGTAGTATAAACGACCGGTTGCGTATGTTTTCCACGGAGGTTAGGGTAAGAATTAAGAAAGGAAGGACTAGAACCTAGAGGAAGAAACATCGTTCTCCCCGATGGTACTAATCCCCTTTATTAATTGTTACCATAACACCTAAATAGATCTAAATTAGGGCATTGAAAGCGGTGAGGAAATCTTCAATTTCCAAACTTAACCTAAACCTAACCCTAGCAAGATTCTAGTCTTAATATAAATCAGTTTAGTTTTTTGCGATAATCCATTCACACCGTTTGGAATTAATTCGTTAGACCAAATTAGGAAATACACAACATCCCTGTGGACCGACCTGTACTCACCGGCTAGCTACCAAGCGACGCCATTCTTGATTGCGGTTAATAAATATTTTTGATTCATCTTTTGAAAGAGCAAGCACGCTAAACAACATAAAATCAAATGGCGTCGTTGCCGGGGATGGCGTAGTGTTTCCTTTTTGCAATTTCGGGTTAATATAAAATTAAAAAATCATAAAAACTGAAAATTTGAAAAATATAAAAATTTATCATCTTGTGAAGGGTATTTTCGTATGAATTTTGCAGGATAGACGAACGAGTTCGGATTTGGTAAAATCCAACAAGCAAAACAGAAAACGGCAGATCTGAACGACAGAGGGAAATCATAACAGAGGAGCAAAAGAAATCTCAGGAATCGATCCGCCGCCGCCGCCGCCGCCGCGTTTCCGCCGCCAATAGCGCCCTTTGGCCGCGCTTCCGCCGCAGGTAGGTGACGTCAGCACGAGGAAAAACCACTTTGAGCTTTCTCTATCCTCCTCTGAACCCCTTGATATCTCCTCTGTAAATTTTCCTGCAGGATTCTTTGCGCTTAAAAAATCTCTCCCCCTTCCAATAATTGATCTTGTGCAGGATTCTTTGCGCCGCGCTAAAAATAAAAAAATTGTTTGCAAGTGGTTGTTTACTGTTTTGCATATTTTAATTGGATTTTAAGGGGCTTGAAACCAATCCAGATTGGGTGGGGAATTCATCACCCAACCCAGGACCCCAGAAATCATATAAGGTCTATTGCATTGACCATCATTTAATTAAAAAAGATTAGACTCAGCCTTAAGGACTTCGCGCTCAATAAAACAGAGGAATAGTTGTAGTCATCGATCGTTGATCCTAACCTGACTTTGTGGTGTCTAGGCATGTTTGTCTAAGGCAAGTAGTTACTTAATTAGGCCCACTACTTACATGGTGGAGAACCTCCCACTTACCTGGCACTTACCTGGCCACAATTGGCGGTGAAGAGGCGGTTTGAGGTCCTACTTCTTGCCCTTTGGAACAGTTAGGAGTTGTCTAGCTGACCTAGGTGACCCTAGATCTAGGCCTGATTGTGCATTTGTGGTTTATTGAACGTGTGTCTAAGCCTTTTATCGAAAATCTTTTTGCAAAAAGCTCCACATAAAAAAAACAGAAAAAGTTTTACAAAAACTTGCAACTTGTCGCTAAAAATCCGTGCACCCCACTTACACCCACTTTCTTCTCATTGACGTTTTCTTGCCCCCACATTCTGTTTTTAACCTTTTTGACTACACTACCTTTTTAGTGTATGTCCGGTTGGACTAGGGACACTAGCGCCCGATTAGTCCGTATCTCGTTGGTACCGACGGACGAAGCTTTCGACTCCGAAGTCGAAATTCCTTCCACTTCCTTACCTTCACCTTCACATTCTCCCTCCGAAGGGATGTAGGTATATAATCCTAACAACACCTTACCCACGAGACTGATTCCACCTCCGTTAGGTGCGAATAACCCGCAACACCTGCCTGTTGAAGCGCCCCAACGAATCGCGCTCCAGGATCTTTTCTACCCTGTCCGCGCCGCCTTACCTACTTGTCTTTCACTCCCACCGGCAAATGGGGACAATTTTGAGATCAAACCCCACTTCATCAATATGTTGCCAAAATTTCACGGACTGGAATCCGAAAATGCCTATATCTTCATAAACAAATTCCAAAACGTTTGCGCAATGATGAAAACAACCCAATTATCAGATGATGCTATAAGGCTAAGGGTCATTCCTTTCACCTTATGTGACTTAGCCGAGAAGTGGTTATACAGCACAGCATCGCATTCAATTAAAAATTGAGACGAGTTTGTTAAAGCTTTTCTTAAAAAGTTTTATCCTCATCACAAGACCGCGAGAATTCGCAATGAGATTATACAATTTTCCCAGCTTCCTTCCGAACCATTTTGGAAGTGTTTTGAAAGATTCAAAGACCTACTTCTTCAATGCCCTCACCATGGTATCGAAAATTGGCAACTTTTCCAAACTTTATACGAGGGTTTGAACCCAGCAACGAAGCAGTTGCTGGAAACCATTTGTCAAGGTCACTTTCTAACAAAATCTAGTGAGGAAGCTTGGCAGTTTCTTGAGGATCTTGCTGAACAAACAATTCAGTGGGAAAGCACTAAGACCACCTCATCTTCTTCTGTTGGTCAATCTAGGGTAGGCATACATCAATTAGATATATCGATAGCAATGAAGGCCGAGATGACCGCACTTACGAAAAAGTTAGAAGCAATTGAGACCAAAATCTCATCGCCTTCTCCTGCCCCTTCTTTAACTCCACGAACTGTTTGTGCTTGTTGTTCGTATCCATCACACCTTACCGAAGAGTGTCCTTACAATCCACCTGTTCAAGACAAGATTAAGTCAATGCCGCCTTTCTGCAAAGACAAAGAAATGATCCATACTTTTCGACTTATAATCCGGGTTGGAGGAGTCACCCAAATTTTGCTTGGAATCAAAATCAACAATTTCAAGGAAACAACAACTTTCAAAGGCCTCCTCCTCCACAACATCAAGCACCCTAACAAACTCAATACCAGCAACCTTTCCAACCACAACCTTACCCAAATCAAACGAACAATTTTGTGCCTAACAACTCTTACCCTCCAAACAATTTTGTTCAACCAAATGATGATAAGGTTACCTTGGTAGAAAGAAGTCTAGATGCGTTTCTACAATAATCTACACAATCCGCAGCAAGGTTAGAGACTTCCATTCAGTATTTGGCGCACAACAATGCTTCACATGATCAAAGTATCGAATCTATTGAGGCCCAAATTGCACAACTAACTGCTGCGTTGAGAGAGCGAGAAAAGGGAAAGCTTCCATCTCAACCATTGCCAAATCCTGGTCACACACAGAACGCACATGTTGCATATGAACAACAAAATCATAATGTAAATGCTGTGACCACGTTGAGATCTGGAAGAGTGTTGCATAATAACGTGGGTAATAGTGATGACACCCTCGCCGGTGGTTCTTCTTCATCTTCTTCTTTTCCATCATTTTCTTCTTCATCTTCATCTTCTTCGTTTGAGCCTATTCTTCATTCTTCACAAGGCTCTACTTCTTCTAGTTTGCACGGACCCACTTCTCACTTCACGAACACACCACCACTGGGATCCGTTCCAACTCCGCAATCTACTCCACAGACATTGGACTCAACAGATTTTCAAAATTCTCTTTTTCCAAACAGGTTGAGATCCAATAAACTAACTCCACAAATGGAGAAGATTGTGGAGTTATTTAAACAGGTTAACATAAATATACCTCTCTTGGATGCAATCCAACAAGTCCCTTCTTACGCGAAAATCTTAAAGGGCTTATGCTCCTCGAAGAGAAAATCTCAAATACCCAAGAAAGTGCTAGTAGCTAGTGCCGTAAGCAATGCTATTAACCAACATCAACCCTTACCCCAAAAACGAAAGGACCCTGACTGTCCTACAATTTCAATAACAATAGGGGGATAAGAACATCAATCAAGCACCCCAAAAACGAAAGGACCCTGGCTGTCCTACAATTTCAATTACAATTGGGGATAAGAACATCAATCGAGCACTTTTAGATCTTGGGTCTAGTGTTAACCTGCTTCCCTACTCCATGTACGATCAATTAGGTGTTGGAGAGTTGAAACCCACTCGTTGTACTCTCCAAATGGCTGATCGATCAATCACCCATACTAGGGGTGAGTTAGAGGATGTGTTGATCAAAGTATGGGACTTCATATTCCCCGTTGATTTTATTGTTATGGGCACACAACCTGCTGCTAACCCACAAAACCAAATTCCGGTGATCCTCGGTCGACCATTTTTGGCCACTTTCAATGCCGTAATAAATTGTCGCAATGGCTCTATGTGTCTATACTTTGGGAAGATGTCTAGTGAGTTCAATATTTACAAGATAGGAACTAGCCCCCTGTGCCTAAAACTAGTACACGAGAAGTTTTCTCGATTCACGAAATTGTTGGAGATAGTGCCCTCAGAGTCAATTATTGGATCACAGGTACGTGATTGCAAGGATTGAGGGAGGACCTATCCCGGTAGGACAGTCTTACTCGAGATGATAGTATGCTATCTGGTTTATCTTTATCATCGTGTACTGCTTTAGGTGACCTTACATGTCACTATTGCACGTTGATAAAGCCCCTAGGATTCTTGCTTGACTACCAGCAGTATGATGGCGATCATATACGTGGGAGCTGGTAGTCTATAAGCACATCCTTAAAAGGTCCCTAGTCGTGGGAGTTTCGAGATAGGGCATCGATACTCCAAAGTAGACTAGTGTATATAGTCGAGATCCCGACGAGGGGCAGTGGCCGGTCTCACAAGCCACTGGTGTCAGTTGGTTCACCTAAGATGTATACAAGTGCTCATTGGGTTATGAGTACACCGGACAGGACTCGCCGGGAACATGCTAGTTGGTCTTATACCTGACGTCAGATAGCAGTTCCCTGGTGACATGTGTTCAGGTGAGTTCATCGACCTGAGGATCGTCATTTGTCTCGTGTGAGTTCCCACTGTACTTTGATTACTACCCTACCACGCTCAAAGGAGACGTGCAAACAGGTTTTAGTTGGGTACAGTCCCGAGCCATATGGAGGCAGTGAGCGGATCTTCAGGGGTTCGTCTTGTAAGTCCACGTTGCCACCCCCGGTTCTTTCGGGGCGGCGGAAACGGTATAAAAATCAAATTTTTAGCGCATGAGGCAACATAGACTAACAAAGTCGGGATCTTTTCTAAACTAAACTAGCAAGAAAGCTAAAAAGAGTTAGCTACTCGGATAAAAGGTTATACCTAACTTGAACTCCTTCTTCTTGAAACCTTTGTAGGGTTTGATGGTGCTTTCCTCGTCGCCTTCTTCCGTCAAAGATGGATCCACCTGAGGGTTCAACCTTCGGGCTCTTTCTCGAACTTTGAGTGAACTAGGATCTTTGGCTTGCTAAACCTCTAACCCTAGAGTGAGTAGAGAGTGGCTTTGGGGTGTTTTTATCTCAAGAAGATGGATTCTCAACACATGAGAAGGGAGCTCCTTGAACTAGATGAGGAGGAAGAAGAAGAGAGGAGAGAGAAGTGTTATGATAGAATGAGCTATTCTTTTCATTTTACAACCATAACTCAAATGAAAAGAATTATCAAATTAACAATAACAATAAAAATGAAATAGTTGATGGATGGTTTGGAATGACCACTATCATCACATTCTTTAAATGAATTTTGCTAGAATCAAAGAGCATCTTTGATATGTAATGATAATGGTCAAACTTTCAACCATGGTCAACAAGTCAACCTTGGTCAACAAGTCAACAAACCCAACCATAACACATTTTCATTTAATTAATATTATTAATTGATATATCACAAATTCATTAGGGTTTGGAAAAAGACGACTGTCAACTGTGCATACACACCCTTTCCGAAACCCTAATGAAAATCCTCTTCCTCCGCCTCAAACAACTGTTCATACACACCCGCATTCTTGTTACGAGGAACATGAACACAATGAGATAAAATCAACACCAAAACATATACCAGTATCTGACTCAAACCAGAGCCAGCCAGTAATATCCGTCCGGACTCCAAACGTGCACAAGTGCGGGGATGAGAACGAACCCTGTCGCAAAACCATGCGAGCTCTACTCTGTTTTGCCCAATGGCGAATAGCCCTCTGTGTGGGACTCTAAAGACTCGACACTTACGCTGGCAGTGGGTTTAACCACAGACCGCAAGCGGCACTAGCTGTGTGTAACGGTCCCCAGGTAGATGCCGATAAGAAGACTGGCGAGGTGAACCCCATCTGAACTCCTACTGAGTCTAAGTGTGACAGTCTCCGTACAGTCCGGTCTGTTCGTCTGATACATCGCATGGCGGGCCTAGGGGGCGGTAAACGTCAGTCCCCTAATAGCGGTACAAGTCGTGTCGGAGTGAAGCCCAAAACACCCTGAGATACACTGGAAGCCTACCAGTATATCTCGCTTGCCCTGGCCAGGGACTACTCGTGTAATGGGTCTCCTAGACACAGCGCGATGTCAACCCCCAATACCGGGAGAGACGAATCATGTCTAACCGTCACTGCCTCCAAGTGCTTCGGGACTGCACCCAACTACTACCTGTTTGCACGACTCCTTTGAGCCGTGGTAGGGTAGTAATCAAAGTACAGTGGGAACACACTTGAGGCGAAGTGACAGTGTCAAGTCAGCGGACTAAGCTGTACTCATGTCACCTGGGAACTGATAACTGACGATAGGTATAATACCAACCTGTCAGTTCCCGACGAGTCCTGTCCAGTGTACTCGTAACCTAACGAGCACCCGTATACTATCTCCAGTACGACGTACTGATGGCTGTGGGACAGACCATCTCCCATACTGGGATGAGAAGCGCATACGCTAGTCTACTCCGGAGTATCGATGCCCTGTCTCGATAGTCCTGCGACTAGGGACCTGTATAAGGATGTGCTTATAGATTACCCAGCCCCCACTAGTGTGACTGCCATCACAACGCTGGTAATCAAGCAAAGATCCTAAGGTCTCCACTAATGTGTATAGGTGATATACTAAAATAAACACATGTACACATTGAAGTAGAAACAAACCAAGTAGCATACTACTATATTGAGCAAGATTGTTTATACAAGGTGAATATCCCAAGCTTCCATTAAGTAATATACACACTAGTATGATACAGTAATGGCCTCTAGGGCATATACACTAACAATCTCCCACTTGCACTAAGGCCATGTACTGGCGTATCGAAGACCTATCATCTCGATCAGCCGCTCGAACTGAGTCTGGGGTAAGGCCTTGGTGAATGGATCTGCAGTGTTTTCTTCTGAAGCAACCCTCCGAACCTCGATCTCCTTGCGATCCACGATCTCCCTGATCAGGTGATATCGCCTCAAGATGTGTCTGGATCTCTGATGGGACCTGGGTTCCTTCGCTAAAGCTATAGCCCCGTTGTTGTCGCAATACAGAGGTATTGGATCAACAATGGACGGAACCACCTGAAGTTCTTTCTAGAACTTCCTCATCCAGACAGCTTCTTTTGCGGCATCAGATGCAGCGATGTATTCCGCTTCCATAGTCGAGTCTGCAACGGTTTCCTGTTTGGAACTCTTCCAACACACCGCCCCTCCATTGAGGGTAAAGACAAAGCCCGACATGGACTTGGAATCATCCTTGTCACTCTGGAAGCTGGAGTCAGCAAAGGCCTCGATCTGGAGGTCTTTTCCGCCATACACCAAGAACATCTCCTTAGTCCTTCTCAGGTACTTGAGAATGTTCTTTACCACTATCCAGTGTTTCTCCCCAGGGTTTGACTGATACCGGCTTACCACACTCAGTGCATAAGCAACATCCAGTCTGGTACACAACATCGCATACATTATAGAGCCTACCGCAGAAGCGTAGGGTATAATCGACATGCGATCCCTCTCCAAATCAGTCTTGGGAGACATCTCTTTAGAGAGGGTGATCCCGTGACAAGCCGGCAGGTTACCGCGCTTGGAATCTTCCATACTGAATCTTTTCAGTATGGTGTCGATGTACCTGGACTGAGAAAGTCCTAATATCCTCTTAGATCTATCACGATGGATCCGGATCCCCAGGATGTATGAGGCATCACCCAGGTCTTTCATGGAGAACCTGTGTGACAAGAACCCTTTGACAGATTGTAGCATAGGAATGTCATTTCCTATTAAGAGAATGTCATCCACGTATAAAACGAGGAAAACTACCGTTCTCGCTACAAATCTACTATAGATGCATGGTTCATCTTGATTTTTTATAAAGCCAAATTCCTTGACCGTCTCATCAAAACAGATGTTCCAACTCCGCGATGCCTGCTTTAGTCCATAGATGGACTTATGCAACTTGCACACCTTTCCGCTGCTCCCACTCTGAATGAAACCCTCTGGCTGATCCATATAGACACACTCCTCTAAATTTCCATTTAGAAAAGCGGTCTTTACGTCCATCTTCCAAATCTCATAATCGTGGAAGGCAGCAATGGCAAGAAGGATCCGAATGGATTTCAGCATAGCCACTGGAGAAAAGGTTTCGTCATAGTCCAAACCAGGTCTTTGACGAAATCCCTTTGCAACAAGTCTAGCTTTATAGGTCTCAACCTGTCCATCTACACCAATCTTCCTTTTGAAGATCCACTTGCATTCTACGGGTTTTACCCCTTCTGGAGCAATGTCCGACGTCCATACTTTGTTGGTGTACATGGACTCCATTTCGGTCCGCATTGCATCCAGCCATTTTACCGAGTCAACGCTCTGAACGGCCTGCTGGAAGCTAGTAGGCTCATCATAATCTATGATGCAATCCTCTCTATCCCCGTCTATGAGAAAACCGTAGTATCTCTCGGGCGGATGAGACTGCCTACTACTCCTGCGGAGCGACGTAAGAATGTCCTGTTCTTTTGAACCTACTGGCTCTTCCAAGCTTTCAGTAATAGCTTATGGTTCTGGAATTTCTTCCAGTTCTATTGCGCTCCCACTTATCTGGGTTTCTAAAAACTCAGTTTCCAAGAAGCGGGCATTTTGAGAAACAAGAACTTTTTGTTCCTCTGCGGAATAGAACAGATACCCCCTGGAGTTCTTTGGGTATCCCACAAACTTACACAGTACTGAACGTGCCTCGAGCTTGTCCGCATGCTGCTTTTTTACAAAAGCTAGACATCCCCATATCTTGAGGTACTTAAGACAGGGTTTCTTCCCACTCCACATCTGATATGGAGTGGTAGGCACAGTCTTGGTGGGAGCCTTGTTCAAGAGATATGCAGCTGCTTCTAGTGCATAACCCCAGAAAGATCGCGGTAACTCAGCCTTGCTCATCATGGAACGAACCATATCTAATAGGGTTCGATTCCTCCTTTCCGATACACCGTTATGTTGCGGAGTGTATGGAGGAGTACGCTGAGAGAGAATTCCATTCTCTTTTAAATAGTCCAGGAACTCGGCACTCAAGTATTCACCACCTCGATCCGATCTTAGAATCTTAATACTTTTGCCTGTTTGTTTTTCAACTTCATTCTTGTAATCCCGAAATTTTTCAAAGGCCTCGGATTTGTGCTTCATTAAGAAGACATGTCCATACCTAGAGAAATCATCTGTGAAAGTAATGAAGTATGAATAACCGCTTCGCGCATGTGTAGACATTGGACCACACACGTCACTGTGTATGAGTCCCAAGAGCTCGCTCGCTCTTTCTCCGTGTCCAGTGAACGGAGTCTTTGTCAACTTTCCCATGAGACAAGATTCACAAGTGGCATAAGACTGATACTCGAACGGATCCAAGTATCCTTCTTTATGTAACTTAGTTAACCGTGTCTCATTGATGTGACCCAGTCTACAATGCCATAAGAAAGCCTGATTTATATCTGGAGACTTTCTTTTGTGTGTATTCTGGACATTGAAAATCTGTGGTTGGTTTAACACGTATATACCATTGCTCAATGTACCTGACCCAATCAGAACTTGATTAAGGTGAATGTTTACAACATTACTTACAAACGCAAATTCATAACCTTCTTTAGAAACCAAAGATACAGAAATGATATTACAAGTTGCGTTGGGTACAAAAAAGCAATTGCGCAAAACCAAAACATGTCCATCTGACATTCCCAAGTGATAGTCCCCCACGGCTTTAGCATCCATGCTAGCTCCGTTTGCAACTCTGAGGGTCATGTCACCTTCCTTCAAAAACCTACGGTTTCTCAACGCCTGCAAAGAATTACAGATATGAAATCCATGATCCGGTATCCAATACCCAGGAAGTAGAGTTTATCGAAAGACAGTTTTCAATAACATACACACCTGAAGCTGAAGCCGCAACCTGCTTCAGTTCCTGTGTCCTGGCTTTCCAAGCCCTGCAATCTTTCTTCCAGTGTCTACTCTTATGACAATAGAAGTATTCTTCTTTACCCACAAGCTTCCCCGCTATCATTGTTGCCTTTGCCTTTCCCTTCGTATCCACTTTACCAACACCGCCCCTTGGTTTGGCGGGGGCTTTCCTCTTCTTTCCCTTGGCTTTCGCCTTGGACCTAGAAGAAGAAGATCCTCCTACAAACAAAGTGGATGTTTCCCTACTTTTCTGTAGGGTGCCCTCTGCGCTCCTCAGCATGTTGAGGAGTTCTGAAAGTTCAACCTCCTTTTCTTGTAAGTTGAAGTTCAGTATAAACTGGGCGTAAGTGGAAGGAAGGGACTGAAGAATCAAGTCCGTATAGAGCTCATTCTCCAACGTGGTCCCAAGTTCAGCGAGCTCCTCATTGTAGCCAATCATCTTAAGCACGTGTTCCGCTACCGATAATCCGACAGCCAATCTTTCCGAAAACAACTTCTTCGACACTTCGTATCTTGCGATACGAGACTGCTCTCCATACAGTTCTTTTGTATGGAGAAATATGGATTCAAGGTCCATATTCTCGTGCCTCCTCTGATGTTCATTGTCCATCGAGGCAAGTACGAGGAACTTAGCCTTCGCGCTATCAATCTCCTAGGTTTTACGGATTTCCTTATCCGCGACGCTAGAGGTGGGACTTGGGAAGGGGGGAGCTTTGGTGGTAAGAAGATACCCCAGCTTGTCGTAAGTGATTGCCATTTTGACATTCCTGAGCCAATCTTTGTAGTTTGGCCCTGTCAGTATGTTTTTATCTAGAAGTAACTTAAGTCCAGTCATGTCGATTGGTCGCTGCAATTAGGAGAGAGAAGAAGAAACACTCAGCATGATGCTCTTGCAAGTTTAGAATGGTTTTTAATTTGTCTAAACAGGATGGCTCCCACCGTCTCTCGAATCCCTCCTCAAACCATAAAGGAAGAATTAGTCGGGATCAATCCCACCACACAATACTTGCTTAACCGTTCAGCCAGGCCAGTGTCGGTACTTCGAGGGAGGTTTTCCAACGCTTTCGCGAAGTTCCTTAATTAAATAACCTCTTTTCCCTGGGGGCGTAGCCCCGCTAACACCTTTCTAGGCACCTACTAGGTTTATAGCATTGATCGTTTAGTGAGAAATTTCCCGAGGAGTAGCATATACTCACAGTAGGATCGGGATCCAAATATCATCGCGTGACGAAACTGAAGGAATCCTACCAGTATCACCACACTCCAAATGGTATGCAAATCTAGCAAGTTTCAGTACTTATGAAACTCCCGATGTGGATTTTTGCCCCATGCTCTTATGACCTTGACGAAGGTCAACAAATCATAAGTCACATGTCAAGTTCTGCCCGTCATTTTCCAGCTTAATTTGAACCCACCCGTATATACCCTTGACGAAGGTCAACAAGGCAATATGACTGTCCCAAACCAACGCATCTATATATGCTACATATGAACACCCAACAGCTACCAATCTCTATGCCTTGACGAAGGTCAACAAACATAGCTTGAATACTATTGAATATTCATACGAAACGACGGAGGGCTACGAATGGTTTTGGCGAAACCGTGAACTTAGTGAACTTGATATAATCGATGGAACGAGATAGCTTTTAAAAGGAGTGGCTCAAGCTCCGCATTTAAAAGTTAGTTTTGAAAAGAACCGAGTGGTTTTTCGAAAGTGTTCCAACGACTTTTGCTTGGTTTATTATCTTGCATTAGTTCTTTTAATGCGTGATATTCTTGCATTAGTTCTTTTAATGCGTCCCATCATTTAATCCTACCATTGCAGAAAACAACCAAAATATGACGTACGCTTATGCCATTCGCATTCGCCACGGGGCCCCGTCATCACCCGTTAGGTTACTTAACTAACGACAGAGCGGGGGCTGGGCTAGCGCGGCTGTAAAACATAAGCAACGCCTAAATAGTTATAAATGTAAAGCAATGATAGACATTACAGATCACAGATGAATACATTGGATATACTAGGAATCCACAATCCGTTCGAGCCTGCAACGAAAAGCGGATTACACGGTCGCGGTGAATAGCCAAAACCCCACCCAAGACCCCTATGGGTACGGCAAACTACCCGCCAAGTATCCGAAGCGAAGCAACCTCCCTCACCACCGGGAGTAGGCCACTCGGCACTTCGAGATACCCGGTAGTTTGTGCACCCCCTCTATGGGTCTATCCTAGGAACAAAAACAGTAAAAAGAATTATACAATGACGGCTACAACCTCGACCCGGTTGTGCGGCCATACAAATAATAATATTACATCAATTTACATATTACAAATGAATGAAAGAAAAACAACACTCATCTCACATCTACCCCGGCTATTCACCCGTGACAGTCCAACGCATTCATATACACAAACCATCATCAAACACAGATCACAGATATGGATAACCCCGACTAATCGATATATAGCGATTAGACGACGTTCAATACATATAAACATCACAGATATAACCAATATAGTCAAAGTGTAGTGAAGTTCGATAAAAATACGGATTTATAGGCCCCCAAAAACAAATTTCTTTTTTGGAAAACCTGGGCACAAATAAACCATCTGAAAAATCCTAAAACCCTACCAGAAGAACACTGCACAAAACCCGATCACGAGAGGAGCCTAAACGGCGGCGGTTCCGCGGCAAATGAATACCTATTGCCGCGGAACCGCGGCGGTTTGAGGGAATCAGGGGATCGCTTTTGGTGGGTGTTCTCACAAAACCCTGAGCCGATTTTAGGAGTAAAACTTTTTACCTTTTGAGCACAAAAAATTTCAACAGAAAGTTAGGGTTTTTAACTTTTAGGTTTTTGTGATTTTTCCGTTCGAACTTCCGTACACTTTACTACTAAGGTAGTTTAAGTTTAGTTAGTCTCTGATACTGCTGTAAGTCCACGTTGCCACCCCCGGTTCTTTCGGGGAGGCAGAAACGGTATAAAAATCAAATTTTTAGCGCATGAGGAAACATGGACTAACAAAGTCGGGATCTTTTCTAAACTAAACTAGCAAGAAAGCTAAAAAGAGTTAGCTACTCGGATAAAAGGTTATACCTAACTTGAACTCCTTCTTCTTGAAACCTTTGTAGGGTTTGATGGTGCTTTCCTCGTCGCCTTCTTCCGTCAAAGATGGATCCACCTGAGGGTTCAACCTTCGGGCTCTTTCTCGAACTTTGAGTGAACTAGGATTTTTGGCTTGCTAAACCTCCAACCCTAGAGTGAGTAGAGAGTGGCTTTGGGGTGTTTTTATATCAAGGAGATGGATTCTCAACACATGAGAAGGGAGCTCCTTGAACCAGAGGAGGAGGAAGAAGAAGAGAGGAGAGAGAAGTGTTATGATAGAATGAGCTATTCTTTTCACTTTACAACCATAACTCAAATGAAAAGAATTATCAAATTAACAATAATAATAAAAATGAAATAGTTGATGGATGGTTTGGAATGACCACTATCATCACATTCATTAAATGAATTTTTCTAGAATCAAAGAGCATCTTTGATATGTAATGATAATGGTCAAACTTTCAACCATGGTCAACAAGTCAAAAAACCCAACCATAACACAATTTCATTTAATTAATATTATTAATTGATATATCACAAATTCATTAGGGTTTGGAAAAAGACGACTGTCAACTGTGCATACACACCCGTTCCGAAACCCTAATGAAAATCCTCTTCCTCCGCCTCAAACAACTGTGCATACACACCCGCATTCTTGTTCCGAGGAACATGAACACAATGAGATAAAATCAACCCCAAAACATATACCAGTATCTGACTCAAACCAGAGCCAGCCAGTAATATCCGTCCGGACTCCAAACGTGCACAAGTGCGCGGATGAGAACGAACCCTGTCGCAAAACCATGCGACCTCTACTCTGTTTTGCCCAATGGCGAATAGCCCCCTGTGTGGGACTCTAAAGACTCGACACTTACGCTGGTAGTGGGTTTAACCACAGACCGCAAGCGGCACTAGCTGTGCGTAACGGTCCCCAGGTAGATGCCGATAAGAAGACTGACGAGGTGAACCCCATCTGAACTCCTACTGAGTCTAAGTGTGACAGTCTCCGTACAGTCCGGTCTGTTTGTCTGATACATCACATGGCAGGCCTAGGGGGCGGTAAACGTCAGTCCCCTAATAGCGGTACAAGTCGTATCGGAGTGAAGCCCAAAACACCCTGAGATAACACTAGAAGCCTACCAGTATATGTCGCTTGCCCTGTCCAGGGACTACTCGTGTAATGGCTCTCCTAGACACAGCGCGATGTCAACCCCTAATACCGGGAGAGAAGAATCCTGTCTAACCGTCACTGCCTCCAAGTGCTTCGGGACTGCACCCAACTACTACCTGTTTGCACGACTCCTTTGAGCCGTGGTAGGGTAGTAATCAAAGTACAGTGGGAACACACTTGAGGCGAAGTGACAGTGTCAAGTCAGCGGACTAAGCTGTACTCATGTCACCTGGGAACTGATAACTGACGATAGGTATAATACCAACCTGTCATTTCCCGACGAGTCCTGTCCAGTGTACTCATAACCTAACGAGCGCCCGTATACTATCTCCAGTACGACGTACTGATGGCTGTGGGACAGACCATCTCCCACACTGGGATGAGAAGCGCATACGCTAGTCTACTCCGGAATATCGATGCCCTGTCTCGATAGTCCTGCGACTAGGGACCTGTATAAGGATGTGCTTATAGATTACCCAGCCCCCACTAGTGTGACTGCCATCACAACGCTGGTAATCAAGCAAAGATCCTAAGGGCTCCACTAATGTGTATAGGTGATATACTAAAATAAACACATGTACACATTGAAGTAGAAACAAACCAAGTAGCATACTACTATATTGAGCAAGATTGTTTATACAAGGTGAATATCCCAAGCTTCCATTAAGTAATATACAAACTAGTATGATACAGTAATGGCCTCTAGGGCATATACACTAACACGTCTCTCCCGGTATTGGGGGTGAGGTCGCGCTGTGTCTAGGAGAGCCATTACACGAAGTCCTTGGCCAAGGCAGGAGAATTACTGGTAGGTATTCCAGTAGTATCTCAGGGTGTTCTGGGCTACACTGCGACACGACTTGTACCGCATTTGGGGGTCTGACTTTTACCAACCCCCTAGGCCCGCCATGCGATGCTCATAGACGAACGGACCGGACTGTATGGATATTGTCACTGACATGCTCAGTAGGGTGTCAGGATGAGTTCGCTCATCGACGTCCCTTTTGGTCAATAGCTGGTGGCCCATCACATATGGCTAATACCTCTGACGTGCTAGTGGTTAAATCCACAGCCATAGTATTGACGAGTCTTTAGAGTCCACCACACACACAGTTACTCAAGTTTCGGGCGAAACGTTGTAGAGGCCATATGGAGATATGGCAAGGTTCGATCAGATACGTGCGGTATTGCACGGATCAGGATCAGACGGTTAATACTATAGGTCGTATGGATATATGGCAGGGTTCGATCAAATACGTGCGGTATTGCACGGATCGTGATCGGACGGATTTTACTTGCCGGCTTTGGCTTAAGCCGGATCCTAGTATTAGAAAGTGTTGATTTTGTCTCTTTGCAGTTGTATTCAGTGGGAATACAGATGCGGGCATGTATATGTAGTAGCGGGGTGTTCCTGTAATTTTTTAGAGGATCAGTATTCTAAAGTTGCCAGTTTGCATTCCGTTCCGGCCAGTTTTCCTTTGTTCCTTCAAGGCCGGACTTTCTGATGGAGGGGGTTATTTGCAAGTTTGCAAATAACTTATTGAGGAGGGGTTTTATGCATTTGTGGCTTCATGATATGATTATCATCATGAGATGCTTTATCCATCTTTTCCTTTGCATTAATTGAGATTAGAGTTGGATTTGATTTGGTGTGACTTTGTTATCATTGCCTTCTGGATGTGGTCACCATTCTACTTTTCCAACACTCACCTCCCTTCATGGTTGATGTTTTATCCTCCACCATTTTGATGAGTAGGGGGCTGTCCACATTTGAGAGGAGAGAAGGAGAGGTTTCATTTTGAATGAGGGAAATTTTATTATCGCATTTTTGGCTTGCTCACAAAATCCTTCCCACCTCTCTAAAGTTCATATTGATTCCTCCATCAATGGCAACTACATAAACCCCAAGAGACAAAGTTTCTACACTAGTCTACAGCACTCCTTGGACGCGTCTGTTAGTTATATGTATGCCCTAGAGGCCATTACTGTACATTGGATGTATATTGTAGTGGATGCTGGGACATATATAGGTAGGACTTTCTTGCTCGACATGATAGTACGCTATCTGGTTGCTCTTTATCTTAACATGTATACTTTCTGTCTCTCTGATTACATGTTGATAAAGCCCTTAGGATATTTACTCGACTTCCAGGACTATGATGCAGATCATACTAGTGGGGCCTGGATAGTCAATGAGTACATTCTTCATTGTTCCTAGTCGTGGGAATATCGAGACGGGGCATCGATATTCCAGAGTAGACTAGCGCATATCTTCTCGACCCATGCGATGGGCGATGGATGATCCCATATCCATTGGTGTTTGACATCGAAGATCGTATGCGGGTGCTCAGTGGAGACTGGGTACACTAAACGGACTCGCCGAGAACTCCCAGATGGTATTATACCTCACGTGAGATGGCAGTTCTCTGGTGACACTGGTACAGCTTAGTCTGTTGACCCAGATCGTCATAGAGTCTTGTGTGTCTCCCACTATGCTTTGATTTCCACCCTACCACGGCTCTACTGAGTCGTGCAAACAGGTGGTTTTTGGGTACAGTCCCGATTCACATGGAGGCAATGAGCGATAGGAGGGGATTCGTCTCTCCCGGTATTGGGGGTTGATGTTGTGCTATGCTCGACTGGCCATAACAGGAAATCCCTGGCCAGGGTTGCAGTGATATACTGGTAAGAGTTATCAGTAGTTTCACGAATGTTATGGACCTCAAGTCGGCATGACTTATCGAGCTATTGGGGTCTGACGTTTACCACCCCTAGGCGAGATATGCGACATATCAGACGAACGGACCGGACTGTACGGTAAGTGTTACTGGTTGGATTCACAGGAGTGTGAGCGGGCTTGCTCGTCGATCTTCTGATCGCTCAATACCCGGGTGGCCGTTACGTTTAGCAGACCGCTTGCGGCTTGTGGGTGTTTGATATGATCATCATCCGCTGCCGGCGTATTGACGAGTCTTTAGAGTCCTACACAGAGGTTTCCTGGCTCAAGCGAAACGAAATAGGAGCGCATATGAGATATGTGCGGGACCGAGAATAATGCGTGTATGTGATACCACATTCTATTCTCGCGATGATTGTATCGATTGGTTATATGCGATATAACCTAGTTATCGAATCAAGGATTGATTCGATAAGCCGATACATATGATACTAGTCGGTTATATCCGATATGACCGGATCGTTAAATCAAGTGTTGATTTAATGATTTAGTGCATATTTATATATTTGATATATTACTTTGCGTTAACTAGTATTGATTCACTTTAAAAGGATTTTCTCACTTGAATTGTGCACATTGTATATGTGATATATTTTTGTGCACATCATTGTATCATGTTTGATGATACATTCTTTCTTGATTTTGTGTAAAGTATTGAACCATGGTTAGTTAGTGGTTAGGGTATCTTTTCATTTGCTTATTCATTTATCTTTTTATTTATTTCATTTAGAAAAGATAAAGAGAAAGATAAATGGTGGACTTATTTTGTTTTTAGTTGAAACTTCTTGAAACCTTGACTAAGTCCACCATTCTTGTCTTTTCTCTAACCCTAACCACTTATATAACCTTGGTTAAATCTCTACACTAAACTATGGTTGTTGACATGATAAGTATCATATTGTTTTTATTTTTAATGAAGACTTATCATATCATCTTCTTCTTTCTTCATCTTCTTCTTCAATAAAGAAAGCTTGCAACTCCAATGGCAAGTCATGAAATCTAGTGAGAAATCCAAAACTAATGTTTACCCACTTCCTATTTCTTCATCCTCTACCTCTTACCAAGTAGTATAGGGTGTTTCCTTCACAAGTTTTTCCGACTTGGTGAAGTTGGAGCTTGTTCTAGCGATGCCTCGACGTAGATTATCTTCGGCATCGAACCGACGATCAAGCCCGCCCATTCTTCGATGATGCCGACGCTAGAGCCCAAGACATGATTTGGACAGCGAGGGGACCTCATTGCGGAGCCGTGGAGGTGGTGGACCGGATCTACAAAGGTTGTATATCCATTCCCTTAGTTAAAATGTTAACTAGTTTGCTTGTTTCGCCTAAATATCTAGTAAACGATCCGTAGTCGGGTTTGTAGGCATCCGTAAAATTTGATTTGTGCATGTTTGATCACTTGTGAGACTTCACTAGAGTGCCTAGGAACCCTACAGTGGTATCAGAGCCTAGCTAGAGCCTTAGGCGATGTCTAGACGGAGTTTGAAAGCCGGACGAACCGAAACCCTACCCGGAATATGCTCTCTGGACTTTTTCCGAAAATGCGGATTTTTGTGTATTAAAAATGCCTAAAAAATTCAATAAATAATTATAAGAATTACTGTGCAAACTCAGGCGAAAGATTCATCTAAACGGCGGCGGAACCGCGGCATAAGCCCCGCTTCTGCGGCGGTTCCGCGGTCCCCTGGTGACGTCATCACATCTTTTCTGCACAGTAATTCCTATTTAATTATTCTGTACTTTCTGGGAATATTTAAAATTTATTCCAGAGTTGAATGTTCTGGGTTGTTTTGGGGATTCGATTGTTCGATCGGATTATCAGATTTTGTCTATGTGGCTTTCCGGATAAATTTTAGAATATGTTAAAAAGTTCGACCGGATATAAATACCCAATTTTTCCCCTGTCGGGAAATTTCCAAGTGTTGGATTTTTCCGTAGTTTGACGACGTTCTAAGTAGTGCAAGTAACGCGATGGACCCTCTAGAAGACAACAAACCTTAACTCGATTATGTGACCGTCTTGAACTGCCCTTTGAACCTTCGGGTTTGGGGCAGTACGGCGTGCCACATGTGAGGCGTTGGCTTGACCCTTCTACGGCTGGACCGTTGGTACTGAGGCACGAACTGAATGTTGTTAGACTTATTTCATGTGTTGAGCTGTATCGGGAAAACTTGGGTGTTCGATTGTTCGATCGAAAAGTTTAGCATTTTCTATTTATCTGGAATGTGATACAATAATTGGAATTCACAAATAGTTATGAGATAACGGAATGAATATTATAAACATAGCAGTTTAGTCTCACTTGATCAGTTGCCACGGAATTTTGATGTGATCAAAAGTCCGTCGCAATCACGTAGTGTACGCGGATACTCGCCGGGTAAACTTAATAGACAGCTTCACTCCATAGCCCCGACCAAGTGACTGTAGGAGAACCCCGTCGCCGAAAGCATCCGTTCGGGTGCTCGCGGTGGCGGTGTTCCGCCTTGGTGCACTTCGTCGACGGTATCGGGGGTGCGGCCGTCTACTGAAGTTTGCGACGAGCATTCGATCAGTATGTCGGGAATCCTGTTGAATTGCTCGACTTGATATTGAAAAGAGTTTTCGATAATGAGACTAAAATGCGGGGTTTATAATTATTAGGCATGCGATGTCTAAGGAATTCATTTGATTAGGCATAAGATGTCTAAAGAGATTGCGGATACCAACTGTTGTAGTTTTACACTTTCTTTTCTGTGACCGTAAGTGTAATATGTGATATCGCCGGTTTCGTTGCTATATGTCAACGACAATTGGGATGGACATATTTACTTACGTTGATGACATGTGATGTTATGTGTTGCTGGATATGTTATATTGGATCGTCGTGTTTGAATAGCCGGGGGTTTTTATGTGAGATGAGTGTTTTTCATTTTCATATATGTAAAAACTTGTATGTAATATTCTTATATTGGGGCACTTCCAGGTTGCGGAAGTTGTCACCGTTGATGTATATTATTTACTTTTCTGCACTAAGATAGACCCAAGGAGGGGAGCACAAGTAACCGGGTTCTGGGGTCCAGTGGGAGACCAACTCGAGGAGTCGAGTCCGGGTCTCCTAACCTTAGAATTGGTAAGGTTGCTTGCCGCTCTCGTAGGGGTCTAGGGGTGTGGGATTGTCTATTCATCACGACCGTGGAATCTGTGTTTTATACTGGCTCATATTGAAAACACGGACGTCCTAGTATATCCAATATTTCATATGATTCTTCTGCTGTGCTTTATCTGTGATGTGATCATGCGATGTTCTGTGACAGGTATTATATATAGTATATATGATATATTATATAGACGTTGCTTATGTTTTACACCCGCACGAGCCCTGCCCCGCTCTGCCGTTAGTTACCTAATCTAACAGTGCACGAGGGGACATCGAGGCGAATGCGGATGGCATAAGTGTACGTCATATTTATCTGTGATGTTTAGGTAATTTAAATGATGGGATATTCATTAATGAGATTAATGAAAGAAAATAAACCTAATTGATGTTGTGGAATCGAATTTCAAAATAAAACAGGTAGCTACAGTTCTTGCTTTGCATCGCGGTGTTCCTTGTAGAACATCCTGCACCTTATTCGATAAGGAAAGGACCGAGATCCCTTCACCGGGAGTGACTCCTTTAGCAATAACTGGCAGATACAACAACCCTCGGTTTGTCTTTGATCGCTTCTATAGTTTACGCTTTGCACAGTGATATATATGATATATCCCGCACCTCATTCGACGAGGAAAGGGCCGACGATCCCTTCACCGGGAGTGACCCCTTTAGCAAAACTAGAAAAGCTTCAAAAACTTTCCATTTAAAAACCATTTGATTCCGCAACGAGATCAAGTTCAAAGCGTTAAAGGTTTTCACAAAAACCATTCGCAACCCTCCGTCATTTTAGGAAGTAGAGTACTTAGTATTCGTGCTGTGTTTGTTGACCATAGTCAAGGCACAGTGTACGGTAGCTAAGTGATGTCTTCCTACACCGCATATGATGCGATTAGTTAGGACAGTCATGTGGCTTTGTTGACCTTAGCCAAGGGTCATGTGGGTGGGTCTAATTAATCACGAAATGACGGGTAGAACTTGACTAGTACCTATGATTTGTTGACCTTAGCCAAGGTCATAGGTGCTAGGGGTAAAAACCATTATCGGGAGTTTCAAGTGTTGAAATTTGCAATGAGATTGCATACCTTCTATATGATAGTTGGATCCCGATACTCACTGCGAGTAATTGTTACTCCTGGGAGAGTTTTGCACTTTGCAATTAGCCGATCAAGTAGGTGTCTAGAAAGGTGTCAACGGGGTTACGTGTAACATTTTCAAAAATATAAAATATTAATTTTGGGAATTTTTATTATTTAATATTATTTTATTGATTATTTTAATATTAAATGCAAATAAATAGGAAAAATGTTAGAAAAATTATGAAAAATTATGGAAACTTCTAAAATAGGGTAAATTAGTGAATTATGACATTTTTAAGTTTTTGTGATTAGTTTGACACTAATTTAGCGCTAATCGCGATTAAAATCACTAATCGGGTTTTTTGGCAATTTTGTGCAAAACATGCACATATCACATTTTCTACACTTGTGCATTTTCTTGCCATGATTTATCATTTGGGTTTACTATTGAGGTGAGAAGGTTTGGTTTAGGGATTAAAAGAAAAGAAAAAGAAAAGAAAAGGATTAAAGAATGGGGTTGGTGAGAGAGAGGTATGGGTGCACATTTGACCAACACTTAGCCATTTCTCCTCATTTGTTTCCTCCCTCATCTTGTGCTCCTGCTGCTGCTGCTCCTTTCCCCCCTTCCTCCACCTTCAATCCCTCATTTCATCTCAAAAATCAACTCAAAACCTCACGTCCCTTTCACGAAAAATGTGCACAAGCTCGAGATCTACAAGATGGACTAAGAAAGCATGGATTTTGGCCACTAGGGGCAACTCAAGAAAATTCTTGAGTTGCCAATTGAGGTAATTTCTGAACCATTAGCTTAATTGTAGCATTTCCTATAACCCCATGTTAAGATTATATCGATATTGTGTGATATTAAGGACTTGATGAAAACCTAGTTAGGGTTTGAGAGAAACTTGAGTTGTAATGTGAAATTGAGCTCAGTAGAGGACTTGTAAACACCCTAGTGCATGAATTGGAACCCAAAACCTGAAGCTAGAACCAGAAATACGGATTTTAGAAACCGATATCGGGAAAATTGTGTAATCTGTGCAGGTTAACTTGAATCTGCTATCACCCCGAGAACCCTAAAATAATATTGAGTGGAAATTGAGATGTGCAGGCACCATAGAGGCAACACCCAAGACCCTAGCCCCCAACTTCATTTCACGGCCGCCAATTTTGCCCTTTTGGCCGCCAATTGCGGCCTGGGTCCCACCATTTTGGGTCGTGTTGGTTCTGTAGCTCCTACATTGTTAGTTTAGGCCCCTGGTATATATAGATTTGTATAAAGTGACCTGGGGTAAAATCTGGGACATATTTCATGAGTTGCTGTTTTGGACTTTAGTTTCCGTATTCCGTATTTTCATTTCTGCATTGGTGTGTTTCGTTTTGCCTCGACTATTTGGCGTTTATACGACGATATAGAGGATTTATTGATGGTTTTGAAGGCGTGCCATAGGTTCTCACCTATAGGCCCCCTTATCATATCGTTTTGGATTTCATGCGCCGTTTTAGCTTGGATTTGGTTTTAATGCGCATATACGATATGTTGATGTGTAGGTACCCATGAAGACTTCGAGACGACAAACAGATGCGTGGCGACGTCCGCAAATGAGAAGCAAGGTGAGTAGATTATATCTACAGGGGGAAGTCGGGTGGATGGCGTATAGCACCCCCGTAGTCCGTAGTTAGTATACTATATATAGTAGATGTGTGATAGTTTTAGTGTGTTGTAGCTTTGTGTTAGAAGTATTATGGGTAGTTAGGGTTAGAAGTGATTAGTGTAGTTCCTAGTTGCGAGCCCTAGGATAGAATTGCACCTACACGCCTACACTTGTATATCTCTTATACCTACCCTTGATGGATGATATTTGATGACGTTGGTAATGAGTCGATGATGTGGGCTTGATGACGTGAGATCGGTGATTGGATACGATTCATTGTGGGATATGACTTGTGATTTCTTGTGGGCTTGGGATATGTGTTTACCCCGCATGCATACTTCACTGATGGTATCGTTTGGTGTTAGACATAGAGTAGTACCCCAGACTATGTGATCTGATGATAGTGATACCTGTTATGTGATGAGATAGTGAGATGTGACCCGTACCCAGCTATTGGGATGCCGTACGATGATTACCGTACGAGCCGATATTGATGATAGATCCGCACTCATAACTCGAGGATATCTTATGATATGACATTGAGGCGAGATCACCGATTATATACCTTTATATATGTATCGACTCAGATTTAGGCGGTTTCCATACCCCTCCAGACTTGCACGATACTTAGATCAGCAGTTGCATAGTAGATGTTAGATTAGACCAGAGTCATACCTATTTCAAGCTAACGAATCGGGAATATTGCAAGATAGGGAAAAGGGGATTCTACGGATATTTTCAAATGTGTAGTGTCTATTTTCTAAACATCGTAGCCCTTGTTTTACCAAAGACCCCGATTCGTCTTATTTCAAAAGGCAAGGTTGCATGATATAGCTTTTGAGTTAGATTCTTCACTATTGCGTTGATTATTCGATTGCACCTGTTCATACTGTTTGCATGGCATCACTTGTGCTTATTGTTATATTACCATCATGCTGTTAGGACACCAGCACCATTATCGATGATGCGTATGTTCCACGTACACTGATTGCCGACTCACACACTTCATCATCGATAATTGCTATGCCACTACACTGTAGTACTGCTGCATTCATGGTATGATTTCCGCATGGCATATTATACACATAGACCTGTACACAAACATATATGATTTTGACTTGATATTCATACCGGATACTTATGTCACACCTGATCATCTTATTATAGCTCATTTATATGTGACATGACTTGATACTCACATTGATGCTTATATCACACCTGATCATTATATTATAGCTCGTTCATATGTGACATGACTTGATACTCACATTGATGCTTATATCGCACCTGATCATTATATTATAGCTCGTTCATATGTGACATGACTTGATAGTCACATTGATGCTTATATCACATCTGATCATCATATTGTAGCTCATTTATATGTGATATGACTTGATACTCACATTGATGCTTATATCACATCTGATCATCATATTGTAGCTCATTTATATGTGACATGACTTGATACTCACATTGATGCTTATATCACATCTGATCATCATATTATAGCTCATTTATATGTGACATGACTTGATACTCACATTGATGCTTATATCAACCCGATCATTACATTGTAGCTCATCTATATGTGACTTGACATGATATTTATGTTTGACGCACATATCATATCAGATTAGTGACTTACATTTTGGTTTGGATTATATGTGATTTCTGGATTTGGGAACCGTGGCTATTTCAAATATGTAATCATTTAAAAACCCGGTTCCCTTGATATGATATTTCGGTGTGTCCACCATGTGTTTTCTCGGTGCTAGAGTGATATATAAAAACCCGAATCGAGGAGGCGGTTGAGGCCGATTACGGGTACAAGGTGGACCCGGTATGGTATCCCGGGGCGAGAACGGTTTCGCTGTGTGATAGACGGTGAGCCCGGCAGAGGGACTACTACCTACCGGTGATTGTATTTGAGCTCGGCGGATATCTGGAGGATTCCGACCGGAGTTGAGAGATGGACATGGGTTGACCCGTACTGCCGGGGCCGAGGGCCGATACCGCAGACGGAGCCCAGAAATGGACATGGGTTGACTCGTACTGCCGGGGCCGAGGGCCGATACCGCAGACGGAGCCCCATATGGATGAGGATTTACGTGTCGATGCTTGGCACGGGTTTCATGATGTTTTACCATGATGTTGTTTATATCCTCATATTGCATATATGATGCTTATTGTCATTGGGTGACGGATGGACGGGTTCCACGCATATACAGACATGGATCATATACAGATATGGATCATATACAGACATGGATCATATACAGACATGGATCATATACAGACATGGATCATATATATACAGACTGGATTTACACTTATCATACTTCATGTGTATATATAACAGGGTATGAGGGCGCTGTTATATATACCCTTACACCAATATTAGTGGTATGGGACGCTAATATATGTGTATTGATATCATTTGATACTTCATCATATTTACTTCATACAGCATACCTTACATTCATGACATGTTATTACCTGAGTACTTGGCACCACATACATATTTAGATGTTACCTTACCACCTTATCACACTCAGATGTACTCTTATGGATTATATTACTGATTGTTGACTTAGGTTTATGTCTTGCATTCGGTTTCTGCTTGTAGATGTTTCTATTCACGAGTTGGCAACTCACCCCCGTTGTGCCACAGTTCTTGCAGGTTCTGCCGTACAGGTTCATTGCGGCATTTCTGGCACACTACTTTCTTGTGGGTGGCTTGCTTTTGGTAGGTGGATTCTTTCGCATCAAGAACCACCCTTGTATTCATTTTACTCATTGTATCTAGAATTTCCATCAACCCAAACTTGTATATTGTTTCAGACCTAGACTTTAGTGATGTATTATTCGACCCTAGAGTCGCACTTAGTAGTATTGCGGTTTCTTGTTGCTTGAGCTGTTCTTTTGGGTTTGATCCTCGCCACTCGGCGTTGTATATTATTGTTGCATTTGTGGTTGTGACCGTCTATTGACGAAGAGCTAGCTCCCGCTTGGGGATGCCTTTATCATTGCATATATATTGTCATTCTTGTTGTACCCCATTCGGGGCCAGTTTTACAAAAGAAAACTGTGCCGAAATTTTTAGAAAAGACTATACTGTTTTTAAATTGCATATTCGGCTTAGTTATTTAAAAACATTGATTTTTAAACATGTAGTTCTTTACTTATTCCTAAAAAGGGTTTTAGATTTCTGGGTTTTCGGCTTACTTAGTCGCGTTACGCCTGTAGGCGTTACGTGGTTAAGTGCCGGTCACGGGCCAAACTTTGGGTCGTGACATTACGCCTCTGGGAAAACGAGGTTTACAGTAATTAGGTCCGTGTGAAAGCACGGGGAACCTCCCTCAAAGTACCGACACTGGCCTGGCTGAAAGATCGACGAACTTGTAGAGTGTAATTAATCCCGGCTAGTCTTTCCTTTTAGGGTTTGAAGGAAGATTTGATAAAAACAGTGGGAGCCATCCTGATTAGATAAAATATATAACCAATCTGATCTTGCAAGAGCGCACGCTGAGTGTTTTCTTCTCTCTCTCTCCAGATAGCGACCATTTTACGCCTTAATCAAGATAATAATATGGATGTATTGACCGAACCCGCTTGTTATACTGAGCTGGGTAACGTTGTTCCCGCTCCGACTTATAATTGTTATAAGACAGAGCAGGAAATTGGGGAATACCAGAATTCCTATGCCGCCCAAATGAAGAAAGCGCATATGATGCATCTCCTTCGGGTGTGTTCATTATAAAGAACTGTTTCTCAGTATCCTCTGCATCCTTGGTATATGATACCGGATCAGGATCCCAGATATGTAATTTGTTACATAGGGCTACAAAAAGGTAGAAAAACTAAGAACGGGTGATAAGTTTCATGAGACAGAAACCGGGGCAAGTGTTGCAGCCAAGTCTGTTGGTCACTGTCACCCTGTATTACGAATACATTGATTCTGAACAAATGCTATTAGATACCGAACCTGATATACAAAATCATATCAGTCTCTTTATTAGTAAAGAAATGATATAATTTTGTATTGTTGGATAATGTTTTGAACATTTCCTATATCAAAAGTTGATCGGTTCAGGCACGTTATCTAAAAGCATTGACGTTCTAAATCAAACTACAGTTCCTTGTATACAGAACACACACAAGAGGAAGAGTTCAGAAATAAACGAATCCTTCTTGAGGCATTGTAGACTAGGTCACATCAATGCGACCCGACTGGCTAAAGTTACATTTTAGATGCATATTTAAATCAGTTTGAATTTACATCTTGTGAAACTTGCCAGTCATGTCACAAAGATTAGATGACCATAGCTCTGTTTATTAGAAACAGAGAAAGAGTTAGTAAACTCTTGGGACTGATACGTGATGATGTATGCAAAGTCTCCTGTCTACATATGCCAGGACTGGTTCTTCACACTTCATTATATTCTCTGATAATCTCTCAAGATTCAATCATATGTTTCTGTTGAAACATAAGTCCGAACCTTTTGAGATATTCACAGAATATAAGTTAGAAGTAGAGAACCAAAATACGGGTATAAGTATTATGTCCTATGATAAGATCAGGGAGGAGAATACTTGTGCATAGAATTCCTGGAATATTCTAAAGGAGAATGAGATTTTCTCTCAGTGTTACTCCTCTGAATACACCACAGCACAACGGCGTATCAGGGCGGAGCAATTGCACAATATTAGATATGGTGTGCTCTATGATGAGTATTACTGAGTTACCTATTTCCTTTTGGGGTTATGCACTTGAGAAGCTGCATACCTATTGAATCAGGTTCGAATCAAATCAGTGCCTACCACTCCATATAAGATATGGTGTGGGAAGATCCTATCTCTTAAGTAAGTTAAGATTTGGGATTTTCCGGCCTATGTCAAAAGCAAAATCCGGACAAGATCGAGGCAGGATCAGTTCTGTAGAACTGGAAAGGTTCCAGCTATACAAAACTGCAGTTGATGATTTGACAGAACCAAAGGATTCTATAGTTCCCGACGAACCTCAGCCTCTCCGCCGATCTAGTAGGGTTCCTCATCCGCCTGAGAGATACCTCGGTTTCTCGATGACAGTGGGAGCAAGGATTGCATCATGAGATGATGACCCAACTAGTTTCGAGCAGGCCATCGAGAGTAGGGACTCTGTAAGAATGGCTGGATGCTTAGCGATCTGAGATGGAATCCATGTACACCAGCAAAGTATGGACTTTAGCTGCTATATCTGAAGGGTTAAATCCCCATCAGGAGCAAGTATATCTTGAGAAGATTACTTGGTGTAGATGGAAAAGTTGAGACTTTCAAAGCTAGACTTGTTAAAGGTTTTCGTCATGGACCAGGCGTGGATAATGATGAAACCTTTTTCCAGTAGCTATGCTTAAGTCTATCCAGATCCTACTTACCACGGCTACATACCATGACTACGATATCTGGCGGTTGGGTGCCATGACTGTTTTTCTAAATACTGATTTAGAAGAGAACGTCTATAAGAACACAGCCAGAGGTCTTCGTAAACAGTGAGAGCAGCGGAAACGTGTGCAGGTTGCTTTACATAATGAAGCAGGCATCGCGGAGTTGGAACGTCTGTTTTGATGTTATAGTCAAAGTGTTTGACTTCATCAAAATGGTAGACGAACCTTGTATATACAAAAGGGTAGTAGAGAGTAAGGTGGTCATCTTCGTATTGTACGTAGACAACATACTCTTGATAGGAAAAGAGTTTCCTATACTACGATCGGCCAATCTCCTATTATCACTAGGATTCTCCAAATAGGATCAAAGTGATACCTCCTAAATCCTGAGTTTTCATCTATGAGATAGATGTAATTGGATGCTAGGATTCTCACTAGGTGTAGTGAGATAGTATCAATCGATCCTGAGGAGAATCACTGGAAGTGTTCCAGGGTGATAAAAACGACTGAATGTCAGTCACAGGCATTGTCTTTACCCTCAGTAAAGGGACGGTATGTTGGAAGAGTTCCAAGCTTGATGCCGTGGCAAACTAGACGATAAAGGCTGGTAACATCGCTATTGAAGATACTACCAAAGAGGAAGTTTGGGTATATATTGGTTCATAAGATGAACTAGGTTCCTGCCATTGTATGACAATGGAAGTATGGCTTTGGCCCTGGAACCCTGGTCCCATCAGTGACCCAGACATATTCTGAGGAAGCATCACCTGATCATGGAGATAGTTGATCTCCGGGGTGATCGAGGTTAGGAGAGTAGACTCAGAGGACAACACGGCGGATCCACTCACGAAGGCCTTTTTCCCAAAGAGAGACTTTTAGGGAATGGTTGAGTATGTGATACTGCAACCACTGCTACAGATGGCCCTAGTGCAAGTGGGAGATTGTTAGTTATATGTATGCCCTAGAGGCCATTACTGTACATTGGATGTATATTATAGTGGATGCTGGGACATATATAGGCAGGACTTTCTTGCTCGACATGATAGTACGCTATCTTGTTGCTCTTTATCTTAACATGTATACTTTCTGTCTCTCTGATTACATGTTGATAAAGCCCTTAGGATGTTTACTCGACTTCTAGGACTATGATGCAGATCATACTAGTGGGGCCTGGGTAGTCAATGAGTACATTCTTCATTGTTCCTAGTCGTGGGAATATCGAGATGGGGCATCGATATTCCAGAGTAGACTAGCGCATATCTTCTCGACCCATGCGATGGGCGATGGATGATCCCATATCCATTGGTGTTTGACATCGAAGATCGTATGCGGGTGCTCAGTGGAGACTGGGTACACTGAACGGACTCGCCGAGAACTCCCAGATGGTATTATACCTCACGTCAGATGGCAGTTCTCTGGTGACACTGGTACAGCTTAGTCTGTTGACCCGAGATCGTCATAGAGTCTTGTGTGTCTCCCACTATGCTTTGATTTCCACCCTACCATGGCTCTACTGAGTCGTGCAAACAGGTGGTTTTTGGGTACAGTCCCGATTCACATGGAGGCAATGAGCGATAGGAGGGGATTCGTCTCTCCCGGTATTGGGGGTTGATGTTGTGCTATGCTCGACTGGCCATAACAGGAAATCCCTGCCCAGGGTTGCAGTGATATACTGGTAAGAGTTATCAGTAGTTTCACGAATGTTATAGACCTCAAGTCGGCATGACTTATCGAGCTATTGGGGTCTGACGTTTACCACCCCTAGGCGAGATATGCGACATATCAGACGAACGGACCGGACTGTACGGTAAGTGTTACTGGTTGGATTCACAGGAGTGTGAGCGGGCTTGCTCGTCGATCTTCTGATCGCTCAATACCCGGGTGGCCGTTACGTTTAGCAGACCGCTTGCGGCTTGTGGGTGTTTGATATGATCATCATCCGCTGCCGGCGTATTGACGAGTCTTTAGAGTCCTACACAGAGGTTTCCTGGCTCAAGCGAAACGAAATAGGAGCGCATATGAGATATGTGCGGGGCCGAGAATAATGCGTGTATGTGATACCGCATTCTATTCTCGCGATGATTGTATCGATTGGTTATATGCGATATAACCTAGTTATCGAATCAAGGATTGATTCGATAAGCCGATACATATGATACTAGTCGGTTATATCCGATATGACCGGATCGTTAAATCAAGTGTTGATTTAATGATTTAGTGCATATTTATATATTTGATATATTACTTTGCGTTAACTAGTATTGGTTCACTTTAAAAGGATTTTCTCACTTGAATTGTGCACATTGTATATGTGATATATTTTTGTGCACATCATTGTATCATGTTTGATGATACATTCTTTCTTGATTTTGTGTAAAGTATTGAACCATGGTTAGTTAGTGGTTAGGGTATCTTTTCAATTTCTTATTCATTTATTTCATTTAGAAAAGATAAAGAGAAAGATAAATGGTGGACTTATTTTGTTTTTAGTTGAAACTTCTTGAAACCTTGACTAAGTCCACCATTCTTGTCTTTTCTCTAACCCTAACCACTTATATAACCTTGGTTAAATCTCTACACTAAACTATGGTTGTTGACATGATAAATATCATATTGTTTTTATTTTTAATGAAGACTTATCATATCATCTTCTTCTTTCTTCATCTTCTTCTTCAATGAAGAAAGCTTGCTACTCCAATGGCAAGTCATGAAATCTAGTGAGAAATCCAAAACTAAAGTTTACCCACTTCCTATTTCTTCATCCTCTACCTCTTGCCAAGTAGTATAGGGTGTTTCCTTCACAAGTTTTTCCGACTTGGTGAAGTTGGAGCTTGTTCTAGCGATGCCTCGACGTAGATCATCTTCGGCATCGAACCGACGATCAAGCCCGCCCATTCTTCGATGATGCCGACGCTAGAGCCCAAGACATGATTTGGACAGCGAGGGGACCTCATTGCGGAGCCATGGAGGTGGTGGACCGGATCTACAAAGGTTGTATATCCGTTCCCTTAGTTAAAATGTTAACTAGTTTGCTTGTTTCGCCTAAATATCTAGTAAACGATCCGTAGTCGGGTTTGTAGGCATCCGTAAAATTTGATTTGTGCATGTTTGATCACTTGTGAGACTTCACTAGAGTGCCTAGGAACCCTACAGCGTCGGCTAGCCAACTTCGCGCCCGTGTTGCCTCGGACCAGAGGTGGGAGCCCGTAAAAGAAGCAGGCGACGTGGTGCTTTTCCGGCGACTTGGTGGAGACCGGAGATTCCGCTGGGAGATCAGGACGACGACGAGAAGACCGAAGGACACGGATCGCTCGGTATATCTCTCTACCCCTTCTCTTGTTAGCTAGGACTAGATTAATGGCACGATCCGGGTTTATAGTGCGCGGTGGTGCCGGTTTGAAAAGTTAAAGTAAATCACCGCTTCCGCATTCCGGCATCGGATTGACGGCCGGGGCGCCGCCGTACACTTACAGAAATCACGCAGAAGGACTGCGAGCTTGAAAAATTTCTGTTTGATAACAACATTTTTGACGCCACTAGTGCGTCCCTCCTTGAATCTAACACAATTGGCACAACCGATGTTGATTATGAATGTTTTACTTTTTCGGATGATTTTGACGAATCACCACCCGAGTATGGGTCCTTTGAATTTTTGGATGAGTTAGTTGAACTATCCGATTCGGTTGCTTACAGTGATTTCGAGCCATTGTTGGAATCCTTTGAGTTCGAGGTAGATTCCCCAATTTTACCTTTGATTGTTTCGCCTCCGAAACTCGAACTCAAGCCCTTGCCGTCTCACCTTAAATACGCTTACCTAGATGAGAATGAGACCTTTCTCGTTATCATATCGGCATCTCTAGCTCTCGAGCAAGAGAAAGCCCTTTTAATGGTCTTACAAGATAACCGGCAAACTTTTGGCTGGACTATGGCGGACATCGAGGAGATTAGTTCCCTCATAATTGAATATCATATGTATATGATGGATGATGCCAAGTCAATAAAGGATCTACTGAAACATCTTGGGGATTGTGTGGATAATCAACCTCCTCCTTTAGAAGTTGAACCACCCTTTTTTCTTTTAATAAGCTACGAAAATGCCAATATTCCTCTAATTTCTGATCATTCCCATTCTCGTTTTCATTCATCATCACCTCCTATCTCTTCACTACACTGTCCATACCACCACTTATCTCTTCCCCAATTCTTCTTGGCACGGTACAACATGTTCTTCCACCGACCGATGCTTTACACAGATAAATTTTTCAACTGGTTAGTGTTGACTTTTGGTCTTTGCAAAGTTTGGGATTGATTAGTAACATCGTTTAACTGAAGTTTGGGGGGGCCTTTCTGTATATATTTTTTCGTTTTTCTTTCAACAATAAAAAATATAAAAAAATAAAAAATTATAAAAAAAAAATAAACAGGGGAGTGCCGACATTTTGACCCTCTTGGTGTAGCCTGACAGTGAGGACACTCTCAAGTTTAAGTTTAGGGGTGTGCTCGGTAAGATTTCTTTCTTCGCATTCATATGTACATTTTTGCATTTGCATACTTATTTTTAAAAACCCATAAAAATTGAAATTTTTTAAAAATTATAAAAATTAAAAAGTTCAATTTTGGCCATATTTGACTTAAGTTTGACAAAAAGGTTAACTAGCTAGGAACAATTAGACCTTAGACTTAGAAAATTAAAAACCCTAAAAATAACCTTTCTTAAAATTTAACGGTAGAAAGTATATGTCTTTGTAGTTTATTTAGAAATAGGCAAATTTCGAGTTCACTTCTTGGGCTAAGTTAAAACAAGGGAAAAGTATTGATATTTTTATTAAAGTATAAGTTTGAAAATTAATTCCTAAGCTTAAGTCTAGATTCTGAAAATATATACCCTACAAATTGCACAAACACGAACCTTGAAACTTGGAATAGTAGAAGAGACCTTGAAATGCTCTTTTCTAAAGTCCTTAGTATGAAAGAAAAATAAAATAAAAATACAAGTGTGAATGAAGAAATAAAAAATGAACACTGGTTTTTGTAATTACTTAAGGCTGCATTAATAGAAAAAAATTATTTAGCAAGGGTGCTTTATCACCTAGTGCCTTAGACCAACTGGTTTGGGAGTCACTGCTAAAAGCCTTAGGTGTTACAAGACTAGGAATTACGCCTTAATGTGCAAACACATTTTGTAATCGGTCGTTGGTACCTCAAGAAGTATGAACGGTCGCATGAAGAATGTGTAAGCAATTTCATCTAAAAAATTCACCAATTAAAAGTACTTTGGACAATGGACAAGAGTATAATAGCTTGATTTGAATTTCCAAGTGTAGGGGTGATATATACACACACGTAGGGGTATGTGATTGGGGTTTAGATAAGAGATAAGAATGAAAAATAGGACTTATATCTTTAGTAGAGATGATAGAAATTCCTAAGTTGAGATGGAACCGTAGAAGGAAAACTTAAAAGATGCTAAAAGCTAAATAAGTCTACATAACATATATAATCTTAAGTTAAATGATAAGGAAGCGTTAAAAATACGGATGAATAATTTATGAGTCAAAGATAATAGAGTTCTTGTTAGAAAACCTAATTGGAGAATAAAAGTTAATAGGCCAAATTGATAGGATTTTGTGGGTAGTATCCAGTGAAAAGCCTCAGGAGACAACACTCCTTCTACTAGGGACACCTAGAGGTTTAACGGCTTGTTGCACGAGCTCAGTGCAATCGCGTTTCCCTGCGAAAGTGAGGTTAGATCTTTTTCGAGAATAAAACTAGGTTTGCTCGAGGACGGGCAAAAGATAAGTTTGGGGTATTTGTTTATACCATAATTTTGCATTATTATATTCCCCATTCTTATTCATTTTACAAATAAACAGGTGCTTTTGACCCATGTCTGCAACATAGTTGCAGGTTACAGGTTCTCGGAACGAAAACAGTGAAAAAGGTAAAAAAAACGATATAAAAGTGAGACTACGACCAACAAATGGAAGAATCTTGATCAGGCCTACAGTTTGGAGAATAAACGAAGATCAATAAACAAGTTCACAAAGCACAAAGGCGGCATAGGGTTCAAGACTTCGACACGAAGCAAACAGTAAAGTCCACGACATTATTCACAGTGGAAATCTTGAAGAAATCTAGAAGCCAATCTGAGAAAACGACTGAAGAAAATAGAAGGAAAAATGCAACAGAAGAAGACCTGAGAAAATGAAGCAACAAGCTCCATATACGGCCGCGGAACCGCGGCCAAACCTGGCTCTTGGCCGCGGTTCCGCGGCCGTGCGAAGCGGGTGTCGGCGCAAAAATCTTCTGGCGGTGCGTCGGTGCTTTGACTAGGTTTCTTAGGGGGTAAAATTGTAATTGCAGATATGACACGATTGTAAACCTAGGGTTTCTATGTTCTATAAATAGAAACCCTAAAACCTGTTTTAGGTTATGCCACTTTTTATTCATCTATTCAGATCTGTAAATTCCTGTGTAAATGTTTGGAGAGATCCATCAATAAAGTAAGTAATTTTCTTTCATTGCCGTCGTATAATTTTCTTATCTGCCCTAGTTAGATAGTTTGAAATGTTTTTCAATTCCCTAATGAGAGAGTACTCTCCTCGCTTGTTAGGGTTAGATTTAGGGAGGGCTTGAGAGATGAAGATCTCTCACCCCTTTCTTGCCCATCGCACGTTTTTATAGGACTCCATGCATACATACACACACCGTTCCCTACGGCACCCTACCCCACGAGATAACGGTGATACCGTAGTATAAACGACCGGTTGCGTATGTTTTCCATGGAGGTTAGGGTATGAATTAAGAAAGGAAGGACTAGAACCTAGAGGAAGAAACATCGTTCTTCCCGATGGTACTAATCCCCTTTATTAATTGTTACCATAACACCTAAAGAGATCTAAATTAGGGCATTGAAAGCGGTGAGGAAATCTTCAATTTCCAAACTTAACCTAAACCCAACCCTAGCACGATTCTAGTCTTAGAATAAATCAGTTTACTTTTTAGCGATAATCCATTCACACCGTTTGGAATTAACTCATTAGACCAAATTAGGAAATACACAACATCCCTGTGGACCGACCCGTACTCACCGGCTAGCTACCAAGCGACGCCGTTCTTTATTGCAGTTAATAAATATTTTTGATTCATCTTTTGAAAGCGCAAGCACGCTAAATCTATTCAATCAGAAGTTCGAAATATCGCGTTTCATCCCTTCCCACCAGTTAAAGTCTCTCAAGTCACGGTACATCTTGGTGGAACCTGGATGAACGCTAAAGGCCGACTGATGTGCCTGCTCTAGGATCTCGCGTCTCAACCCATCAGCATCTGGTACACACAAGCGAGTCCCTCATCGTAGCACACCCTGGTCATCAATCATGAACTCCGAAACTGTACCCTATCGAACAAGCTCAAGAATCTCGAACAAACGGGCATCACTGGGTTGCGCCTCATGGATACGATCAAATAGTAGTGGACGGGTATTGACATGAGCAAATTGTCCCCCAGCGGAAGTGAACTCGAACTGCACTTTACCATCACATAAGAGCTGCCAATCTGCAGAAGACTGACGCTGAACTGCGCTCAACTGGGATAAGCTACCCCCGGGCCTAGACTCAAAGCATCAGCTACCACATTCGCCTTGCCAGGGTGATAAAGGATCTCACAATCATAATCCTTCACTAGCTCCATCCACCGGCGCTGTCTCAGGTTCAGATCTCGCTGCTGGAAGATATACTTCAAGCTCTTGTGATCTATGAAGATCTGACACGACTCTCCGTACAAGTAGTGTCTCCAAATCTTCAACGCAAAGACCACCGCGGCCATCTCGAGATCGTGAGTGTGGTAATTCTGCTCATGCTTCTTCAGCTACTTAGAAGCGTAAGCAATCACTCTGTTGTGCTGCATCAGAACACAGCCGAGCCTCACTCGAGAAGCATCACAAAAAACAACATAGCCGCCCGATCCAGAAGGTAAAGAAAGAACTGGTGCTGTCGTCAACCGAGTCTTCAACTGCTGAAAACTCTGCTCGCACACTTCAGTCCAAAGAAAAGGAACTCCCTTCCGGGTCAGTCCAGTCAGCGGTGCAGCGATACTCGAGAAATCCTGCACAAAACGGCGATAATAACCAGCTAAGCCCAAAGAGCTGCGGACCTCGGTCACCGATACAGGTCTGGGCCAAAGCTGTACAGCCTCGATCTTCCTCGGGTCCATAAGAATACCATCACCAGTCACCACATGACCCAAGAAGTCAACTCTATCAAGCCAAAACGCGCACTTTGAGAATTTAGCATACAGCTGGTGCTCTCTCAAAATCTGCAAAGTAATCCTCAAGTGCTACTCATTCTCCTCACGACTCCTAGAGTAGACCAGTATGTCATCAATAAACACTATAATAAACTGGTCGACGAACAGCCTGAAAATCCGGTTCATCAGATCCATGAACGTTGCCGGCACATTGGTGAGTCTGAACGACATCACCAAAAACTCATAGTGCCCATAGCGCGTACGAAAAGGAGTCTTCAGAATGTCATCATTCCGAACCCGCAACTGATGATAACCCGAACGTAAATCAATCTTAGAAAAATGTTTCGCACCCTGGAGCTGATCAAATAAATCATCAATGTGAGGTAAAGGATACCTGTTCCGCACCGTAACTCGTTTCAACTGACGATAATCCACACATAGCCTCAAATTGTCGTCCTTCTTCTTGACGAACAGAACTTGAGCTCCCCACGGCGAAACACTCGGACGTACAAGTCCCAAATCAAGCAACTCTGCAATTGATCTTTAAGCTCTCTAAGCTCTGCTGGAGCCATTCGATAAGGTGGTATAGAAATAGGCTCCGTGCCAGGAATCAGATCAATGCAGAACTCAATATCGCGCTCTGGCGGCAACCCAGGTAACTCATCGGGAAAGACATCGGGAAACTCTCGCACGGTAGGAACCTGGTCCAACGACTCTACTGTAGCTCAAGTATCATGAATGAAAGACAAGAATCCCCGACATCCCCTCCTCAAAAGCCGACTAGCGCACATGACAGAAATCAAACTGTGAGGGGTTGCACCACGCCCCCCTGCACAATAAACACTGACTCGCCGGGAAAGCAAAACCTAACTGTCTTCTCTCGGAAATCCACGGACGCGTAGCAAGTAGCTAACCAGTTCATGCCCAACAGAAGGTCAAAGTCCAACATCTCAAGAAGGATCAAGTCGACGGACAGATCTCTGTCATCAATACGGACAGCACAAGATTGGAACACGTGTCGCGCAACAAACGACTCTCCCACAGGAGTGGTCACGACAAGCGGCTGATCTAGCAAAAACGACTCTCAACCTAACCTCGGCACAAAGTGCGTAGAAACATACGAATGTGTAGATCCCGGATCAAAAAGAACATGTGCATCATGAGAACATACAGAAAGGATACCTGAAACCACAGCATTGGATGCCTGAGCGTCCTGGTGAGTCAAGGCAAAAACCCGTGCCTGCCCTCTACCGGCTACTGGCTATCCTCTGCCTCCGCCACCTCGACCTCTCGGCATAAAAACCCCGCGACCACGACCTCTCTAAATAGGAGTCTGACGCGGCACAACAACAGGAACAAGAGGCAACGCTCTATGAGGCGGAGAAGGTGGTAAGGTAACCTGGGATACTGCTGGCCCTCTCTGACACAACACGGTACAATCTCAAACCAGGTGATGTAGACTGCCACACCCAAAGCACCCATAAGACGGTCGCCGGCCCTCCTGAGAGTAAGAGCTGAATAACTGGCCCCGTCCCATATCTCTGCTACTCCCCGAGTCTGAAGTAACTCTGCCTCGGCGTGCAAACCTCTGTCTCCGTGCTGGTACATCCGTGTGAGTCCTCTTCGGTTCCGGAAAAACCGATGACTCAGCTAGACGCTCCTCCACCAATAGGGCTGCATCCACAGCTGCCGCATACATGTCGCAATGCTGAATGCTGATGGCTAGGAACAACTGGGTAAGCATGCCTCGAACAAACCTCTTCACCCTCATCTCTTCAGTCGCCACCAGGTACAGAGCATACACAGACAGCTCGGTAAACAGTACATCATACTCAGACACCGTCATCCCCGGAGTCTGACGTAATGACTCAAATCTGCACGCTCGCGCATCTCTGACGGTTGGTGGAAGAAAACGGGAGAGGAATACTGTCACAAACTCAGCCCAGGTGATAGGAGCAAGACCTGCGGCTCTGCCCCTCTCCAACGACTCACAACACTTCTGGGCCATACCCTCCAGCCGGAAACTCGCAAACTCCACCCATCTCTCGTCGGAGCATCGGAGCGAATGACAAATCCTATCCATCCGGTCGATAAACGACTGCGGATCCTCAATAGTATTTATGCCAGTGTACACCGGAGGCCTCAGCCTCATAAACTCTGTCAGTGACACGGTAATAACCCCCGGAGCTGTAACTGCAACTGCCGGAACTTTAGGTACCATCGTGGTCCCTACAACGGGTGGAACAACTGCCTGTCCCTGCGCTCGAATGGCCTCTACTAAAGTCCCCATCATCTGGCGCAGGTCCTGCATACCAGCCCCAATCATAGCAATATGCTCCGGTACAACAGGAGTACCGCCCTGGTCAGTCCTCTCCTCAGACGAGTCAACTCTGACCTCGGCCCTCGCGGCCGCTCTCTGTGCCCTCGTAGTCTTCGGCAGCATATAGGCTGGAAATTGAAACAAGATTCGATCAGGAAACATGAATCAAATCACAAAGATGTAAATCATCATGGAGGAATATCAATCAATAAGTCCTAAGGTCACTTAGACGGAGAACCGTGTCGTAAGTATGCCGCGGAACATACACATGCTACGTCATTCTGCTTAAGCTACCTACTCCATCATACCAAGGTCATCCTACACTCCGAAAGGTAAAACCTAGCTCTCTGATACTAACTTTGTCACGACCCAAAATTTGGCCCGTAACCGGCATTTAAACTACGTAACGTCTACAGGCGTACGCAGCTTAAATAAGCCGAAACCCAGAAAACTAAACCACCCAAAACTGGATCAACGGAGAAAAACATAGTTTTTAAACGTTTTGAAAATCACAAGTAAAATCTCTAACTCTAATTTTCTTTCCCAAAAATTTCGGCAGCACCTCCTTTGTAAAAACTAGCCCCGAAAACGGGTACAACACAGATAATATATAAAGCATCCCAAACAGGAGAAAATCACGCCCAATGGTGGAGACAACCACCGCAAGAAATAAATACGACGCCGAAGTGAAGAATATAAAAGAAAACTGCATAACGAAGTAAACTTTTCAACAAAACCGGCTCCCACGAGCACGGCACCTAAAGTCACCAAAATAATGCAACACCGAATCCTCACAAGTCGTTTCTAAGTCATATACAAACAGTGGTAGATGGAGAATACTAGATCCAACAAAAAAATATACAATGTACAAGCATATAACCGTAAACCCATCTAAAAGCAAAGACCTCACTGCCAAACGTAACGGTATCCGCAAAAGTAGAGATGATATGACGCCCTGCCGCGACTACTCAGAGGGAAAGTCCTGCAAAACACGGTGGCACAACGGGGGTGAGTTGCCAACTCGTGAATAGTAAATAACATCATACTGTAATCTCAATTATGCACGAATAGAGATTTATCTATCACATGTAATTCGATAGCATAAGTATGATAAGTGAATATGTAACAATCATGTAAAGGTACATCATCAGGGTGTTAGTTATATGTATGCCCTAGAGGCCATTATTGTACATACGATGTATATTGTAGTGGATGCTTGGACATATATAGGGAGGACTTTCTTGCTCGACATGATAGTACGCTATCTGGTTGCTCTTTATCTTAACATATACTCTGATTGTCTCTATGTTACATGTTGATAAAGCCCTTAGGATATGTACTCGACTACTGGGACTATGATGAAATTATACTAGTGGGGCCACGGTAGTCGGCGAGTACATCCTATAATAGTTCCTAGTCGATGGTGTATCAAGACAGGGCATCGATACACCAGAGTAGACTAGCGTATACGCATTTTGACCCATATGATGGGCGATGGATGATCCTATATCCATCGGTGTTTGACATCAAGGATGGTGTGTGGGTGCTCAGTAGAGACTGGGTGCGCTGGACGGACTCGCCGAGAACTCCCAGATGGTATTATACCTCACGCCAGATGGCAGTTCTCTGGTGACACTGGTACAGAGTAGTCTGTTGACCCGAGATCGTCATAGAATCTTGTGTGATTTCCACTGTGCTTTGATTTCCATCATACCACGTCCAAGAGGGCGTGCAAAAAGGTGGCTTTTGGGTACAGTCCCGAATCACATGGAGGCAATGAGCGATAGGAGGGGATTCGTCTCTCCCGGTATAGGGAGTTGATGTTGCGCTGTGTTCGATTGGCTATAACTGGAAATCCCTGGCCAGGGTTGCTGAGATTTACTGGTAAGTGTTATCAATAGTTTCTCGAACTGTTATAGACCTCATGTCGACACGACTTATCGAGCTATTGGGGTCTAACGTTTACCACCACTAGGCGAGATATGCGACATATCAAACGACGAGACCGAACTGTCAGGAGTGTTTCTGACTGGATTCACAGGAGAAAGTATACGCTTGCTTGTTGATCTTCTGAGCTCTCAATACCTGGGTGGCTGTTACGTTTAGCTGACCGCTTGCAGCTTGTGGGTGTTTGATATGATCATCACCTACTACCGGCATATTGACGATTCTTTAGAGTCCTACACAGAGGTTTCTTGGCTCAGGAAAAACGGAGTAGGAGCACATATGTGATATGTGCGTGACCGAGATCAATACGTGTAAGTGATACTGTATTAGATTCTCACGATATGAGATATCGGCCAGGTATATGTGATATAGCCGGGTCATCGGATCAAGTGTTGATTCGATGAACTGATACAGATTATATTAGTCGGTTATATTCGATATAGCCGGATTGTCGGATCAAGTGTTGATTCGATAATTTAATGTATAATAATATATATGATATATTGAATTACATTATCTAATATTGGCTCGCTTTATTGATTCATTTTCTCACCGGGTAATACATTGATATATATATGCGATATATGTTAATTGTATTATTTTCTTTTGTTGCAAATATATATTATATATGTGATATATAATATTATAACATGATATGATTACTAATGCAACATATTTAGCGGAGATTAAACAAGGTTAGGGTTTGAATTGGGTTAGTTCTTTCATGAACCTTTTAGAAGGTTTTCTTTTGTTTTGTGCTAAGATATTTTTTAGTGACTCATTCTTAACCCAACCCAAACCCTTAGCCCTAGTTAAATCTCTATATGAGTTAGCCTTGTCATGGTTGACCAGGGTTACATTTGCAATGATATTATCATTTGCATTATTCATCACAAAAGGATTATTCATTGTTCATCTTCTTCTTCCTTCTTGCAAAGCTTTCTAGCTTTGATTCATGTGATGAAAATGGGTGAGATTATGAAAATAAAATAGAACTAAATTCCTACTTCATCATCCTAATCTATCCTAGCCATTTAGATTTGGGTGTTCACTTCATTTAGTGAGTGAGAGCTTATGTTAATGAAACTTCAAGGTAGATCATCTTTGTTATCGAAGATCGGAAGCAAACTTGCGTCTTTCTCTTCGTGGAGCCTCTCGAGAGTCCGGAACTTGATGATCGCAGCGAAGGGACCACAACATGGAGCTTATGAAGTGAAGGACCGGACTACAAAGATTGTAATCCCAAACTCTTAGATGTTAAAGTGTTTAACATGCTTTGTTTCACCTAATCTCTAGTCTAAGATCCTGGTTTAGGGTTGTTCGGCACGGCTAAATTTTAAATCGGGCATGGTTGATGCCTTATAGACCCTTGTGTGTGTGCCTAGTAACCCTGCAGTAGTATCAGAGCCATGTTAGAGGTTTACGCGAAGTCTAGGCGAAGTTTAAAGTCCGATCGAACTCCGAATACCCGTAAAACCCTAGATTCTGGAAATTTTTCAAAAATGTTGATTTTTTCATATTAGAAATATTCAGAAAAATCAACAGGGTATTTTGGGAATTACTGTGAAAAACGACAATGTAGTTAGCCCAGAGCACCGCGGAACCGTGGCATGAACATGGGTCGCGCGGCGGTTCCGCGGCCGTACAGGGTAATTTTTGTTTTCTTTTTCCACAGTAACTTCCGTACCAATATCCTGATTGTTCTGGGAATTTTTATTTTTACTCAAGTGTTGAGTTTTCTGGGTTGTATTGGGGACTCATTGATTCGATCGGATAATTTAACTTCGTTTAATTTTTCCCGGATAATTTTAGAAACTGTTAAAAAGTTCGAACGGATATCAATAACTCACTTTTTCCCCTGTCGGAAATTTTTTCAAAAGTTGGATTTTTTCTCGAGTTTGAAACTTCCGGAAAATCATGCAAGTAACGCGGTAGACCCTCTAGAAGAACACAAACCTTAACTCGATTATGTGACCGTCTGAACCGCCTCTAAACCTTAGGGTTTGTGGCAGTACGGCGCTGCCACATGTGAGGCGTTGGCTTGACTCTTCTACGGCTGGACCATTGGTACTGTGGCATATCATGGATACTTTTTGAACTCCACTCAAGTGTTGAGCTATTTGGGAAAACTTGGGTGTTTGATTATTCGATCGGAAAGTTTAACACTGTCTTTTTTATCTGGAATGTGATACAATATTTGGAATCCACAAGTAGTTATGAGATAACTAATTTGAATGTTATAAATCTAGCAGTTTAGTCTCAGTTGATCGGTTGCTACGGAATTTTGATGTGATCAAAAGTCCGTCGCAATCACGTAGCGTACGCGGATACTCGCCGGGTAAACTTAATAGACATCCATGCCTCATAGCCCCTGTAAGTGCACGGCGGCACCCCGGCCGTCAATCCGACGCCGGAATGCGGAAACGGTGAAAAACTTTAATTTTGCGGACTTAGCAAACCGGTACCACCGCGCACTAAAGATCCGGATCGTAACCATTAACAAGTCTAAGCTACTAACTAGATAGGGAAGAGAAGTATACCGACAGATCCGAGTCCTCCGGTCTTCTCGTCATCGTCCCGATCTCCTGCGGAATGTCCCGTCTCCTCCTCGTCGCCGGAAGTGCACCACATCGCCTACTTCTTTTACCGGCTCCCACCTCAATGCCGAGGCAACTACTCGACGTGCCCATGATTTGCTGTAGAATGTATAATAGAACTTGTGTCTCATTTGGGGTTCATGGAGGTGCCATTTTGGTGGAGGGATGATACAAGAATTATGTGGAGGAACTTGGGGATTTTTCTAGCACCTAGAGAGCAAAAATCCCCACTACAAAAATGGGCAACCCTTCCTCCATGCTTGGCCGGCCATCAAGAGAGAGGAGAGTGAGAATGGAGAGAGTCTCAAAAATAATGGGAGCCTTACTCCTATCATGCAAGAGAGAGAAAGTCAAAGGATATCATGCAAAAGTGAATGATCACAACAAATCCAACACTCCAAGGCAACCATCATCTGATGCATGATGGCTTCAAAAAGTCAAGCCATCATGAGAAGAAGAAGTCAAGGGATGGTGCTAATCATGAAAGCCATCATGATGCAACAAGATGCAAAGAACCCCCTCCACTAATGCCTATTTGCAACAATGCAAATAAACCCTCCTCCACCAATCTTCGGCCAATGAACGGAACAAAGGAAATTGGCCGAAACGGAAAGCAAACTGGCAACTCCAAAAAACTGGTCCCGTAATAAATTACAGGAAAACCCCAATACTGTGCATACACACCCGCATCTGTATTTCGACCGAAATGCAAATGGAATGAGACAAAATCTCCACTGTACTATACTAGAATCCGGCTTATACCAAAACCGGCTAGCAATATCTGTTCGATCCTGATCCGTGCAATACCGCACGTATCTGATCGAACCCTGCCATATAACCATACGTCCTCTAGTACAAGCTGTCAGATCCTGATCCGTGCAATACCGCACGTATCTGATCGGACCTTGCCATATCTCCATACGGCCTCTACAATCTTTCGCCCGAAAGCTGAGTAACTGAATGTGGGGGACTCTAAAGACTCGTCAACACCTTGGTTGTGGATTTAACCACTAGCACGTCAGAGGTATAAGCCAATACGTAACGGGCTACCAGGTATTGACTAAAAGGGATGTCTGTGAGTGAACTCAGCCTGACAACCCTACTGAGCCTGTCAGTGACAATATCCGTACAGTCCGGTCCGTTCGTCTATGAGCATCGCATGGCGGGCCTAGGGGGTTGGTAAAAGTCAGACCCCCAAAAGCGGTACAAGTCGTGTCGGAGTGTAGCCCAGAACACCCTGAGATACTACTGGAATACCTACCAGTAAATCTCCATGCCTCGGCCGAGGGCTTCGTGTAATGGCTCTCCTAGATACAGCACGACCTCACCCCCAATACCGGGAGAGACGAACCCCTGAAGATGCGCTCACTGCCTCCATGTGGCTCGGGACTGTACCCAACTAAAACCTATTTGCACGACTCCTTTGAGCCGTGGTAGGGTAGTAATAAAAGTACAGTGGGAACTCACACGAGACAAATGAGGATCCCCAGGTCGATGAACTAACCTGCACACATGTCACCAGGGAACTGCCATCTGACGTCTGGTATATGACCAACTAGCATGTTCCCGGCGAGTCCTGTCCGGTGTACTCATAACCCAATGAGCACCTGTATACATCTTAGGTGATCCAACTGACACCAGTGGCTTGTGAGACCGGCCACCGCCCCTCGTCGGGGTCTCGACTGTATACACTAGTCTACTATGGAGTATCGATGCCCTGTCTCGAAACTCACACGACTAGGGACCATTTCAGGATATGCTTATAGACCCCAGCTCCCACTTATATGATCGCCCTCATACTGCTGGTGGTCAAGCAAGAATCCTAGGGGCTCTATCAACGTGTAATAGCGACTTGTCAGGTCACCTGAAACAGTACACGATGATAAAGGTAAACCAGATAGCATACTATCATCTCGAGTAAGACTGTCCTACCGGGATAGGTCCTCCCTCAATCACCGCAATCACGTACCTGTGATCCAATAATTGACTCTGAGGGCATTATCTCCAACAATCTCCCACTTGCACTCAAGGCTAATTATTGCGATGTCGCATACTCACAGCCCGTGTGATACCGAACACCCAACTCCTCTACTAGTCAGTCTCACAAAGCTCGTTTGCGAAACTATTGCGTTCGAGGAATAGCCTCAGTGAGTGGATCCGCCTTGATGTCTCTTTCTATGTCTCTCTATATCTCAAGTTCGCGGAGAAACCCATCTCCCGAAATGAGCAATACCTGTCTTAGAATGTGTCTGGATGTCTGATGGGACATAGCTCATAAATGAACTCCAAATCCAAACTTCTTAGACTGTATCGTCAACTGAACTTAATCAGTATCCTGCGCCATGCCTCCCTCAGTATTGCCTTGGACCACCTGTCCAAAATGCCGCCCCTCGTCAGAGGGAAAACTATAACTCTGACAACCTCCTTGTCGTCCTTGTCACCTTGGAAGCCTGGAATGATAACTGTCTCACGAATCAGGCTGTCGTTATCATATCCCTAGAACATTCACTTATGTTCTAAAACTGCTTCCGACTGTTTCTCCAGGATTGGATTAATGTCAACTTATTGCACCTACTGCAAGAACAACATCTGGTGTGGTACTTGACATCTCATGATTGACTCAATTTCCTAAGCAAGTGATCTGCCAATCATGCGCATCCCTCTCTACTTTAGTCTGTAAGACACCTTTAGAGAGGGTGACTCCATCACCTGCAGGTACACTACCGTGCCAGGAGTCGTCCATTCTAAATACTCTTAGAATGCTGTCAAGTACCCTGATTGGGAAACCACCCAAATCTAGATCTAAAACCATAGATCTAGTAACCAGTATGTCTGATATAAAATCCATTTCCTTTGTGGAGAAACCATTGTGTGACGACCAAAATATAACCGATTGTAGTATAGGAGTTTCTTTTCCTACTCTGTGTTTGTCATCCAAATACCAGGATATCACACCCTACTACCTTCTCAACAGATCCATCCCCTATTCTGATGAAGTCAAACCCATGACTGTCACGTTAGAAATAGATGATCTATCTCCGCTACATCTGCTTTAGTCTATAAATAGACATAAGCTACTTGTCCACCAATGCTTCCGCTGCTCCCACTGTCTACGACAACCCTCTGGCAGAGTCATATACACGTACACTTCTGAAACGAGTTCAGAACGACGCTATACTCATCCTCCCGCCGGGTCTCGCAGCCTGGAACAACAGCAATGGTAATTGTGGGTAAACAAGAACTTCCCTGTCACCGTCCTTGAGGCTACCGTAGTACCTCTCGGGTGCCTGAAGTTACCCACCCCATCTGCGGAGTGGTCAATGGAATGTCAATCCAGATTGAATCTTTAGGTTCCTTATCAAATCTTTTGTAATCGTTTGTGGTTCTGGAATCACTTCCAGTTCTACCATACTCCCACTACTGTTTTCTGAAAAAAAATTCCATTTTTAATAAAACTGTGGCGAGTCTAGAACAATATTGCTATTGTTCATCCAGATGGTAGAAAGTCAACCCTCGTCATAGCCTGGGTCAACCCACAAACAGCCATTACAGAAACATGCCTTGAGTTGTCCAGTGTCTGGTTTTAAGCATAAACCGGACAACTCCCCGTACCTTAACATCGTTAAGATATGAACTGTTCTATATCCAATATAGAAACAGAGGCACTGATTTAATTGAACCAGATTCAAATCATGCAGCTGTCTCCAGTGCATGTCAACTAAATGGAAGGAGGCGGATCAGCGTTACTCAACTTAGGAACACTTCCAATTATGAGTAACCTGAAAGAGAAGGAAAATCTCTTTATCATTACTATCAACTGAATACCATACACCAGTATCTACATCTTCGATCTCTTTGAAGAATCCCGATACTTGCTACACCTGGTTCTCTACTCTATTCAAATACCTATAACTTCTCAAAATTCGGACCCTGTGTTTCCGCGAAACACTTGTCTAAAAACTAGAGAAGTCATAAGTAAACCGAATATAGTACGAGGACCAACCCCTCTGTTCTGATAGACCCTGGACAACATACAATACTCTGTATAAGTCCCTTGAGTCTGAATAACTCATTCACTGTGTGTCGTAGGTTGAAAACTGTACTTATGGTCAAGAAGAATTACACCGCTGTTTAATGCTCCTTACCTAACCATCCACTGATATAGGTAAATGTCGTAGACATAATTTCAGAAAGGTATATCTCACTCTATGAAAATAGACGTACAGATATATCAATTTGAAATTGGTGCATAAAAGCGGATATTCAAAACCAAATATTTGCCGACCGGCAAACAACCCAGGTGATTTCCTCAAATATCACCGATTCCAACGAATCCCGATATAATGAGAATGATCACCCAATTCCCAATAACTTACTCCCACTCATCATCTGTAAAACCATACAGATGTGAGAATCGTACCTGGTAAATACATACCCTGGAGTAAGTATCTAATCGGGAAATCAGTTTTCCATTAACAGTACACAGTGAAACTCAAACTTTGAAATGTTTCGATGGGGTATCCCGGTATTCCTAGTAATGCCTCTTCCAGATTCACGACTGTAACCGTATAGTTCTTTGCCACCTCTCCAAATCCCTTCATATGTATTTAGTCATTACCTTCTGCACACCCCTTTAGGCCAAATGGTTTTCTTCCTTCCCTACCGTTCGGCACCAGCCTATGCTTTGGAAGAAGACTATCCAATAAGCATAATGGGTGTACTGTCCTAATCCTAGGAACACTCGCAATGCGAGAGAAGGTGAAGATAAAAGTCACCTGAATAAATCTTATTCCTATTTCTCCTGAACCAGAATCCATCCCCGAACTGGAACAAGTTCCTTTCGAGTTCGTATATAACCATACGATGGAGTATCCATTAGACTGTGGATCTTCGTAGTGATACGGAGTGTCCTGGAGAAATACAAAGGTGATTTAGGATTGGTGAATGAATACTTGGTTTGGTCGTGAATATCTGTTGCAATTTATTTTGCCCTCATACTAATCCCTTGCTTTGTCTTAACTTAATACCTTCTGCACACCATCGTTATGCTAATTGGTTTTCTTCATTCCCTACCGGTCGGCACCAGCCTAAGGTTTGGAAGAAGACAATCCAATTTGCATAATAGGTGTACTACCCCTAAACCAAGGAGTACTCGTAACCTGAGAGAAGGTAAAAGGAAAAGACAACTGAATAGTCCTATTCGTTTCCTCCAGAACCTGAAACCATCCTCGAATAAATTCTTTCGAGTTCGTATCTAACCATACGATGGTTTTGTCCAATGGAAGTGGACGTTCGTAGTAATACGGGGTGTCCTGGAGAAAAGGGTAAAAGTAGGAGTGGCAATGAGGTTTGCAACTCTGACAATCCAAAAGCCAGTGTTTAAGAAGGTTCGGTCAATCTTGGTCACTGAGTCATAGTCTTAGGGTCGGGTCAATGGTCGCTGCCAAAGAGAGAGAGAAAAGAAACACTCAGCGTGCACTCTAACCTAGATCAGAATGGTTACCAAATTATCTAATCTGGAATACTCCCACTGTACCTCAAATTCTCCTCCAAACCTGAAAGAAGAATTAGTCGGGGTCACCCGAGGAGAAAACTAACTCATCAGTGGGAATCGGGATCCAGCTATCATCGCATGATAACGTGACGGAATCCTTTCACATCATCACACTCTAGAAGGTATGCGCATATCTGGCAAGTTTCAGTTCTTTTGAAACTCCCGACGTGATTTCTGCCCCATGCTCTTATGACCTTGGCGAAGGTCAACAAATCATAAGTCACATGTCAAGTTCTACCCGTCATTATCCAGGGTTAATCTGAATCCACCCGTACAAGCCCTTGACGAAGGTCAACAAGGCTATACGACTGTCCCAAACCAACGCATCTATCTATGCAGCAGAAAGGTAACAAGCAGCTACCATACACTATGCCTTGACGAAGGTTAACAAACATAGCATGAATACTACGTGCTACCCGTCTGAAACGACGGAGGGCTACGAATGGTTTCTGGCGAAAACCTTTAACGTAATGAACTTGATATCGTTGAAGGAACGGATAGCTTTTTGAAAATATAGTGACGAAAACCGTTGCTAAAGAGGTCACTCCCGGTGAAGGGATCTCGGCTCTTTCCCCGTAGAATAGGGTGCAGGATATTCCAACTGAATACCACGGTGCAAAGCAAAAGTAATCGGCTATAGTGAAGTTAATGCCCTGACGCAAACTTTTTGTCCAAGGGGTCACTCCCGGTGAAGGGATCTCGGCCCTTGCCTCGTCGACTGAGGAGCAGGATATTCCAACTGAATACCACGATGCAAAACAAAAGTGAACGTCCTTGCAATAACAGCTTTTTGAAAAGTGTTCCAACAACATCAGATTAGGTTTGTTTTTAAACTTGCATTGATCCGAATCAATGCAGTCCCATCAATTGATCACACCAAAAAGAACGAAAATATACTGATGTACGTATATGCCATCCGCATTCGCCAGTGGGTCCCGTCATTACCCGTTAGGTTAGCTAACTAACGACAGAGCGGGGACTGGACTAGCGTGGATGAAAAACATATACAACATCTACTAATATATATACCAATATATTATATTTCGCTCAAGGCGTGAAAAGAAATGCAACATCACAGAAATGTACAGCATCACAGAACAATACAGATATCTGGGATCCCCGGGTTTCACAGAGCCACTGCTGAAACCCGACGTTCCCCTGGTCGTGTGGATAGCCTGCGCAATGAAATCCTAGACCCCTACGGGCGCGGCAAGTCACCCGCCAAAACCTGAAGCGAGGCAGCCCCTTTCAGTACCGTGAATGGACCACCCAGCACTTCACGGAATCCGGCAACTTGGACACCCCTCCTGGGTCAACCTGTACCCCCTACGAGTGCGGCGAATAGCCCGCCAATCCTAGAGTGAAGCCCCCTCCGTCTCAATGCCATGAGATGCGGGCTTGTTGCCCTCCAGAACTCGGCTATCCGTGCACCCCTCCGCAGGGTAATCCTAGTACAGAAAGTAAAATATACATACAACGGGTACATCGACCGCAACCAGGTCGTGCCCCAAAAGAATAATAAAATCAGGCAGTGACGGCAGTCCACATGTCAGACGCTCGCCCCGCAATATCAAATGTACATAATACAACACAACTGTACTAGCATTGCATCCAGGCTATCCCCCACGACCGATCCGCAACATCACAGCAAAAACAGAACATCAACGTGAAAGTCACGTTCGCAAATCCGTCTAACTGGGCTATAGTAGTTAGACCGGATTTACCGATCGAGTGACATTCACGGCGCAGATATAATGTAAATACTATGAAAAATGTGTTTAAAATTTTCCTATTGATCAAAAATTAACAAGTGGGCCCCAAAACAATACTGCAGCACACACAGAAATACTTGGCCCAAATTTAATATTCCAAAACCTATATTTTAAGCCCACAAAGACACTGTAGAAATTGGGCGCAGAGATCTCAACAGTGCGCGGCGGAAACGCGGCCCAAAGGGGGTTTTGGCCGCGGTTACGCGCCTGCACTGTCGACTGAACATGTCGAATTTTTACAGTATCCTTGTAATCTCCAGTACATCAATTTTATACAACCTGAAAAATTTTTCGACACCAAAAATTTCCAACAGAAAACTGATGTGATAAAAAATGCGATTTTGGAACTTTTGATCGATCGGAAATGCAAACACATTACACAAAGCTAGACTAAGTTAATGGCGAGGCTCTGATACCACTGTAAGTGCACGGCGGCACCCCGGCCATCAATCCGACGCCGGAATGCGGAAACGGTGAAAAACTTTAATTTTGCGGACTTAGGAAACCGGTACCACCGCGCACTAAAGATCCGGATCGTAACCATTAACAAGTCTAAGCTACTAACTAGATAGGGAAGAGAAGTATACCGACAGATCCGAGTCCTCCGGTCATCTCGTCATCGTCCCGATCTCCTGCAGAATGACCCGTCTCCTCCTCGTCGCCGGAAGTGCACCACATCGCCTACTTCTTTTACGGGCTCCCACCTCAATGCCGAGGCAACTCGGGCACGAAGCCGGCTACTCGACGTGCCCAAGATTTGCTGTAGAATGTATAATAGAACTTGTGTCTCATTTAGGGTTCATGGAGGTGCCATTTTGGTGGAGGGATGATACAAGAATTATGTGGAGGAACTTGGGGATTTTTCTAGCAACTAGTGAGCAAAAATCCCCACTACAAAAATGGGCAACCCTTCCTCCATGCTTGGCCGGCCATCAAGAGAGAGGAGAGTGAGAATGGAGAGAGTCTCAAAAATAATGGGAGCCTTACTCCTATCATGCAAGAGAGAGAAAGTCAAAGGATATCATGCAAAAGTGAATGATCACAACAAATCCAACACTCCAAGGCAACCATCATCTGATGCATGATGGCTTCAAAAAGTCAAGCCATCATGAGAAGAAGAAGTCAAGGGATGGTGCTAATCATGAAAGCCATCATGATGCAACAAGATGCAAAGAACCCCCTCCACTAATGCCTATTTGCAACAATGCAAATAAACCCTCCTCCACCAATCTTCGGCCAATGAACGGAACAAAGGAAATCGGCCTAAACGGAAAGCAAACTGGCAACTCCAAAAAACTGGTCCCGTAATAAATTACAGGAAAACCCCAATACTGTGCATACACACCCGCATCTGTATTTCGACCGAAATGCAAATGGAATGAGACAAAATCTCCACTGTACTATACTAGAATCCGGCTTATACCAAAACCGGCTAGCAATATCTGTTCGATCCTGATCCGTGCAATACCGCACGTATCTGATCGAACCCTGCCATATAACCATACGGCCTCTAGTACAAACTGTCAGATCCTGATCCGTGCAATACCGCACGTATCTGATCGGACCTTGCCATATCTCCATACGGCCTCTACAACCTTTCGCCCGAAAGCTGAGTAACTGAATGTGGGGGACTCTAAAGACTCGTCAACACCTTGGTTGTGGATTTAACCACTAGCACGTCAGAGGTATAAGCCAATACGTAACGGGCTACCAGGTATTGACTAAAAGGGATGTCTGTGAGTGAACTCAGCCTGACAACCCTACTGAGCCTGTCAGTGACAATATCCGTACAGTCCGGTCCGTTCGTCTATGAGCATCGCATGGCGGGCCTAGGGGGTTGGTAAAATTCAGACCCCCAAAAGCGGTACAAGTCGTGTCGGAGTGTAGCCCAGAACACCCTGAGATACTACTGGAATACCTACCAGTAAATCTCCTTGCCTCGGCCGAGGGCTTCGTGTAATGGCTCTCCTAGACACAGCACGACCTCACCCCCAATACCGGGAGAGACGAACCCCTGAAGATGCGCTCACTGCCTCCATGTGGCTCGGGACTGTACCCAACTAAAACCTGTTTGCACGACTCCTTTGAGCCGTGGTAGGGTAGTAATCAAAGTACAGTGGGAACTCACACGAGACAAATGACGATCCCCAGGTCGATGAACTAACCTGCACACATGTCACCAGGGAACTGCCATCTGACGTCTGGTATATGACCAACTAGCATGTTCCCGGCGAGTCCTGTCCGGTGTACTCATAACCCAATGAGCACCTGTATACATCTTAGGTGATCCAACTGACACCAGTGGCTTGTGAGACCGGCCACCGCCCCTCGTCGGGGTCTCGACTGTATACACTAGTCTACTATGGAGTATCGATGCCCTGTCTCGAAACTCACACGACTAGGGACCATTTCAGGATATGCTTATAGACCCCAGCTCCCACTTATATGATCGCCCTCATACTGCTGGTGGTCAAGCAAGAATCCTAGGGGCTCTATCAACGTGTAATAGCGACTTGTCAGGTCACCTGAAACAGTACACGATGATAAAGGTAAACCAGATAGCATACTATCATCTCGAGTAAGACTGTCCTACCGGGATAGGTCCTCCCTCAATCACCGCAATCACGTACCTGTGATCCAATAATTGACTCTGAGGGCATTATCTCCAACAGCCCCGACCAAGTGACTGTAGGAGAACCCCTTCGCCAAAAGCATCCGTTCGGGTGCTCGCGGCAGCGGTGTTCCGCCTTTGTGCACTTCGTCAACGGCATCCGGGGGTGCGGCCGTCTACTAAAGTTTGCGATGAGCATTCGATCAGGATGTCGGTAATCTTGTTGAATTGCCCGACTTGATATTGAAAAGAGTTTTCGATAATGAGACTAAAATGCGGGGTTTATAATTGTTAGGCATGCGATGTCTAAGGAATTCTTTTTGTTAGGCATGTGATGTCTAAGGAGGTTGCGGATTCCAACTGTTGTAGTTTTACACTTTCTTTTCTGTGTCCGTAAGCGTAGTATGTGGTGTATCGCCGGCTTCGTTGCTATACATCAACGACAATCGGGATACGCATACTTGCTTACGTTGATGATATGAGATATTATGTGTTGTTGTGATATGTTATATTGGATCGTCGCGTTTTGAATAGCCGGGGGTTTTATGTGAGATGAGAGTTTTTCTTTTTCATTCATGTAAAATTCATTTGTATGTAATATTCTTTTATTGGGGCACTTCCGGGCTGAGGATGATGTCACCATTGTATATTATTTACTTTTTCGCATTAGGTAGACCCAAGGCGGGGAGCACAAGTAACCGGGTTCTAGGGTCCAGTGGGAGACCATCTCGAGGAGTCGAGACCGGGTATCCTAACCCTAGAATTGGCAGTGTTGCTTGCCGCTCTCGTAGGGGTCTAGGGATATGGGTTTGGCTATTCATCGCGACCGTGGAATCTGTGTTTTATACAGGCTCGTATTAAAACACGGACGTCCTAGTATATCCAATATTTCATATATGTTCTTTTGCTGCAATGTTCTGTGATAAGATCATATTACTGCCTGAGACGAATGTTTATATTATATATATGAGATATATGTTATATTGCAGATTTCGTTTCAAATGTGATGCTTGTGAAGCATAATAAAATGGGACTTCATTAATGAGATTAATGAAATAAAAGAAACCTAAATATATTGCAGAAACTTGTTTAAAAAAAACTGGTAGCTCTAGTTCTTGCTTTGCATAGAGGTGTTCCTTGTAGAACATCCATCACCTTATTCGATAAGGAAAGAGCCGAGATCCCTTCACCTGGAGTGACCTCTTTAGTGAAACTAGCAGATGCTACAAACTCGGTTTGTCTTTTGATTGCTTCTATAGTTTTTTCTTTGCACAGCGGTATTTGTGAAATATCCCGCACCTTATTCGATGAGGAAAGAGCCGACGATCCTTTCACCGGGAGTGACCTCTTTAGCAAAACTAGAAAAGGCCTCAAAAACATTCCATTAAAAATCACTCGATTCTACAACGATATCAAGTTCATTACGCAAAGGGTTTTCTTAAAAACCTGTCGTAGCCCCCCGTCATTTCAGATAAGTACTGCTTAGTATTCGTATTACGTTTGTTGGCCTACGTCAAGGGGTAGTGTGAGGGAGCTAACTAGTGCTTATCTGCTGCATATGATGTGATTAGATTAGGTTAGTCGTGCGACTTTGTTGGCCTGCGTCAAAGGTCGTGCGGGTGGGTTTAATTCAATCAGGAAATGTACGGGTTGGACTTGACTAGCCGACTATGGTTTTTTGGCCTGCGTCAGTGTCATGGGATGCTAGGGGTAAAATATTATTAGGAATTTCAAGTGTTGAAATTTGCAATGAGATTGCATACCTTCTATGAGATAGTTGGATCCCGATACCCGCTGCGAGTAAGAGTTACTCCTGGGAGTGTTTTACACATTACAATTAGCTGATCAAGTAGGTGTCTAGAAAGGTGTCAACGGGTTACGCCCCTGGGAAAATGAGGTTTACTTTAATTAGGTCCGTGCGAAAGCACGAGGAACCACCCTCAAAGTACCGGCACTGGCCTGGCTGAATGATTGGCGAACTTGTAGAGTGTAATTAATCCTGGCTAGTCTTTCCTTTTAGGGTTTGAAAGAAGATTTGACTAAAACAGTGGGAGCCATACTGATTAGATAAATTGATAACCAATCTAATATTGTAAAAGCGCACGCTGAGTGTTTTCTTCTCTCTCTCCTGGTTACGACTATGTCACGCCTTAATCAAGATAATAATACAGATGTATTGACCGAACCCGCTTGTTATACTGCGCTAGGGAACGTTGGTCCCGTTCCAACTTATAATTGTTATATGACAGAGCAGGAAATTGGGGATTTCCGGAATTCCCGTGCCGCCCAAACGAAGAAAGTACATTTGATGCATCTTCTTCGGGTGTGTTCATTACACAGAACTGTTTCTCAATATTCTTTACGTCCTGGGTATGAGATACCGGATCAGGATCCCGCAAATGTAATTAGTTACATGGGCAACAGATAAGTAGAGAACTGAGAACGGGTGATAAGTTTCAAGAGTTGGAAATGATGCAAGTGTTGCAGCCAAGTTTGTTGGCAGTTATCACCCTGTATTACCAGAATACATTGATTCTGAACGAATGTTATTAGATACCGAACCTGATATACAACATCATATTAGTCTCTTTATAAAGAAGGATATAATTTTGTATTGTTGGATAATGTTTTGAACATTTCCTATATTAAGAGTTGATCGGTTCAGGCACGTTATCTAAAAGCATAGACGTTATAAATCAAACCACAACTCTTAATGTACAGAACACATACAAGAGGAAGTGTTCAGAAATGAACGAATCCTTCTTGAGGCATTGTAGACTAGGTCATATCAATGCGACCCGACTAGCTGAAGTTACATATAGATGCATATTTAAATTAGTTTGAATTTACATCTTGTGAAACTTGCCGGTCATGTCACAGAGATAAGATGACCACAGCTCCGTTTATTGGAAACAGAGAAAGAGTTAGTGAACTCTTGGGATCGATACATGCTGATGTATGAAGGTCCCCTGTCTACAGATGTCAAGACCGGTTCTTTGTACTTCATTACATTCACTGATGATCTCTCAAGATTCAGACATATGTTCCTATTGAAACACAAGTCCGAAACTTTTGAGATAATCACAGAATATAAGTTAGAAGTAGAGAACCAAAAATCGGGTATAAGTATTATGTACTTTGATGTGATCAAGGAGGAGAATACTAGAGCACGGAATTCCTGGACTATTCTAAAGGAGATTGTGATTCTCTCTCGGCATTACTCTTTCGTATACACCATAGCACGATGGTATATCGGGGTGGAGCAATTGCACCCTATATGATATGGTGCGCTCTATGATGAGTACTACAGAGTTTTCTCTTTTCTTTTGGGAGTTATGCAATTGAGAAGCTGCATACCTATTGAATAGGGTTCCAACCAAATCAGTTGCCTACCACTTCATATGTGATATGGACTGAGAAGAGCCCATATCTTAAGTCTAAAAGCATAATCCGGACAAGCTCGAGGCAAAGTCAGTTCTGTAGAAGTTTGTTGGATATCCCAAGCATTCGCAAGGGAATATCTTCTACCAAACCGAGGAACAAAAGATGTTTTGTTTCTCTGCATGCCACCTTTGTGAAGAAATTAATGGTCATGAGGTAGAACTGGAAGGAGTTCCAGCTATACAAACTGCAGCTGATGATTTGGTAGAACCAAAGGATTCAATTGTTTCCAACGAACCTCAGCCTCTCCGCCGATCTAGTAGGGTTCCTCACCCACCTGAGAGATACTTCGGTTTTCTCTATGACGGTGGGAGAGAGGATTTCATCATGAGATGATGACCCAACTTATTTCGAGCAGGACATCAGGAGTGGGACTCTGTAAGAATGGCTGGATGCTTAGCGATTTGAGATGGAATCCTTATACACCAACAAAGTATGGACTTTGGTTGCTTTATCTGAAGGGTTAAATCCCCATCAGGAGCAAGTATATCTTGAGAAGATTACTTGGTGTACATGGAAAAGTTGAGACTTTCAAAGCTATGCTTAAAGTCCATCCAGATCCTACTTGCCACGGCTACATATCATGAATACGATATCTGGCGATTGGGTATCATGACTGCTTTTCTAAATGATGATTTAGAAGAGAGCGTCTATAAATACACAGCCATAGGGCTTCGTAGACAGTGGGAGCAGCGGAAACGTGAGCAAGATGTTTTATGTGATAAATCAGGCATCGCAGAGTTGGAACGTCTGTTTTGATGTGGTAGTCAAAGAGTTTGACTTCATCAAAATGGTAGATGAACCTTGTATATACACAAAGGTAGTAGAGAGTATGGTGATGATCCTCGTAGAGTACGTAGATGACATACTCTTGAAAGGGAAGGAGTTTCCTATTCTACGCTCGGTCAATCTCCGCTTATCACAAGGATTCTCCATATAGGATCAAGGTGATACCTCCTAAATCCTGGGTTATGGATCTATGAGATAGATCTATTTGGATGTTAGGATTCTCACTAGTTGTAGTGAGATGGTATCAATCGATCCTGGGGAGAATCACTGGAAAGGTTCCAGGGTGATAAGGACGACTGAATGTCAGTCGCAGGCATTGTCTTTACCCTCAATGGAGGGACGGTATGTTGGAAGAGTTCCAAGCTAGATACCGTGACTTACTAGACGATTAAAGGCAAGATACATCGTTACCAAGGATGCTACCAAAGAGGCAGTATGGATATATTTAAGTTCATGAGATGAACTTCGTTCCTGCCATTGTGTGACAATGGAGTTGTGGCTTATGCTAAGGAACCCCCGTCCCATCAGAAATCCAGATATAATTCTTAGACAGTATCACCTGATCATGGAGATGGTTGATCGGAGAGTAGACACAGAGGACAACAACGCGGATCCACTCACAAAGGCCTTTTTCCCAGTAGAGACTTTTATTGGATGGTTGAGTATGAGATACTTCAACCACAGCTAATTGTTGGGTATGCGATACCACAACAGATGCCCCTAGTGCAAGTGGGAGATTGTTAGTTATATGTATGACCTAGAGGCCATTACTGTACATACGATGTATATTGTAGTGGATGCTTGGACATATATAGGGAGGACTTTCTTGCTCGACATGATAGTACGCTATCTGGTTGCTCTTTATCTTAACATGTACTATGATTTTCTCTATGTTACATGTTGATAAAGCCCTTAGGATATGTACTCGACTACTGGGACTATGATGAGATCATACTAGTGGGGCCACGGTAGTCGGCGAGTACATCCTATAACAGTTCCTAGTCGAGGGTCTATCAAGACAGGGCATCGATACACCAGAGTAGACTAGCGTATACGCATCTTGACCCATATGATGGGCGATGGATGATCCCATATGTATCGGTGTTTGACATCAAGGATGGTGTACGGGTGCTCAGTAGAGACTGGGTACACTGGACGGACTCGCCGAGAACTCCCAGATGTTATTATACGTCACGTCAGATGGCAGTTCTCCGGTGACACTGGTACAGAGTAGTCTGTTGACCCGAGATCGTCATAGAGTCTTGTGTGATTCCCACTGTGCTTTGATTTCCATCATACCACGTCCAAGAGGGCATGCAAAAAGGTGGCTTTTAGGTACTGTCCCGAATCACATGGAGGCAATGAGCGATATGAGGGGATTCGTCTCTCCCGGTATAGGGAGTTGATGTTGCGCTGTGTTCGATAGGCTATAACTGGAAATCCCTGGCCAGGGTTGTTGATATTTACTGGTAAGTGTTATCAGTAGTTTCTCGAACTATTATAGACCTCATGTCGACACGACTTATCAAGCTACTGGGGTCTAACGTTTACCACCCTTAGGCGAGATATGCGACTTATCATACAACGAGACCGGACTGTACGGGAGTGTTACTGACTGGATTCACAGGAGAAAGTACAGGCTTGCTTGTTGATCTTCTGAGCGCTCAATACCTAGGTGGCTGTTACATTTAGTTGACCGCTTACAGCTTGTGGGTGTTTGATATGATCATCACCTACTACCGGCGTATTGACGATTCTTTAGAGTCCTACACAGAGGTTTCTTGGCTCAGGCAAAACGGAGTAGGAGAACATATGTGATATGTGCGGGACCGAGAAAAATACATGTATGTGATACCGTATTAGATTCTCGCGATATGAGATATAGGCCGGGTATATGTGATATAGCCGGGTCATCGGATCAAGTGTTGATTCGATGAACTGATATAGATTATATTAGTCGGTTATATTCGATATAGCCGGATTGTCAGATCAAGTGTTTATTCGATAATTTAATGTATAATAATATATATGATATATTGAATTACATTATCTAATATTGGCTCGCATTATTCATTCTTTTTCTCACCGGGTAATACATTGATATATATGCGATATATGTTAATTGTATTATTTTCTTTTGTTGCAAATATATATTATATATATGATATATAATATTATAACATGATATGATTACTAATGCAACATGTTTAGTAGAGATTAAATAAGGTTAGGGTTTGAATTGGGTTAGTTCTTTCATGAACCTTATAGAAGGTTTTCTTTTGTTTTATGCTAAGATATTTTTTAGTGACTCATTCTTAGCCCAACCCAAACCCTTAGCCCTAGTTAAATCTCTACATGAGTTAGCCTTGTCATGGTTGACCATGGTTACATTTGTAATGATATTATGATTTGCATTATTCATCACAAAAGGATTATTCATTGTTCATCTTCTTCTTCCTTCTTGCAAAGCTTTCTAGCTTTGATTCATGTGATGAAAATGGGTGAGATTATGAAAATAAAATAGAGCTAAATTCCTACTTCATCATCCTAATCTATCCTAATCATTTAGATTAGGATGTTCACTTCATTTAGTGAGTGAGAGCTTGTGTTAATGAAACTTCAAGGTAGATCATCTTTGTTATCGAAGATCGGAAGCAAGCTTGCATCTTTCTCTTAGTGGAGCCTCTCGAGAGTCCGGAACTTGATGATCGCAGCGAAGGGACCACAACACGGAGCTTATGAAGTGAAGGACCGGAATACAAAGGTTGTAATCCCAAAATCTTAGATGTTAAAGTGTTTAACATGCTTTGTTTTGCCTAATCTCTAGTATAAGATCTTGGTTTAGGGTTGTTCGGCACGGCTAAATTTTAAATCGGGCATGGTTGATGCCTTATAGACCCTTGTGCGTGTGCCTAATAACCCTGCACAGGGTACTACAACTACATGAAACAATGCATATCAAAATAATCCTGAGTGTGTGGGATGATATAATAAAATCTCATGCAAAATCATCACTATGGAAAAACACCAGTGTCCCTCACTGACACATTAAATCCCAAATCCTCAGGTACCGCATCCCCAGATCGGCCCTCACATCCTGTAAGTCTCATGGAACCTGAGTGTCTAACAACGACACTCGAAACATCATGAAACCTGTGTCTAGCATCGACACGTAAATCCCCATAACTCAGGAGTTGTCATCACGACTGGACCTGACGATATGTCATACCACACTCCGGTCGTTATCCCCATGATAACCGCCGAGTCCAAATACAATCACCGGTAGGTAGTGGTCCTACCGCCAGGCTTATCGTCTACACCACGAAATCACCACTCGCCTTGGGGTACCATACCGGGTCCACCATGTACCCGCAGACGGTGCCTCCCGCTCCTCATATCGGGTATCACAAGCCAAATCTCAGAACCGAGAAATCACATGGTGGACGCACTGAAATATCATATCAAGAGAAACCGGGTTTTCAAATAATACATAGTTTTCTTCAAATACCCCCACAGTTCTCAAATCCATAAATCATTTGAAATCCATATCTCAATGCGTAAATCCATGAAAACTGATAAATGCATCATAAAACGACAATATGAGTATATCAAGGGAAAGCCACTCTTTTAAATTAATCTTCCTTTAAAAATATATATTGCGGTTCCTAAATCCTCCGAAAAACAAGTGCAACATCATATGAAGAGTACATGTAAGTGTAGCAAGGTTTAAGTATCTACATGTAAGCAAGTAGGTATGATGCATTTCATAAGCGCAATGATCAACAACTCAATATCACATATCAAAACAATACCACTTAAGGTATATACAATTATAGAAAAATATGCGGTATACAAGTCAGTATGTGTGCATGGTGTACAGGTAACTGCAATCGAGTATGTGGGTGCACATGTCAATATGTATGCATGGTGTACAAGTAGCTATAGTAAAGTATACGTGAAATGGAATAAAAGTCACTATCTTAACTATCCATGTCCAATACAACATCACGTATGTAGATGTCAACAATATCTCATATGCACAATGGGATAAGGGCTACTACCTCAACTATCCCTACCCACTACCGTATAACGTATGTAGGTGGTTTGTGCGTGTTATGGCAATTACTGACGATGTGGGTGTAGCATACAATTTAGTGCTCGTGCAACATGAACCGTCAGTAATGTGTTATATCTAAAGGTACAACAGATACTACTATGTAATGACATTCATATGAAATTAACCAATATGCAATAACATGCAGCTATCCTATCATATTAGTCCCGACGCATAACGCCATACGAGCGATTTCCCCGTAAATGTTAAATGTACTAACCAATGGCCTCCAGCTATGAAAATCCAACCACCTGCTTTCCCTTGTTCGCCGCGTCCGAAGTCCCCACTTGCGATGCTATACATTCACAAACACACAAATAGTGCAAACATCTCAGAATCGACTAATATAACGTAAAACTACACTTTAAACGACGCACCAACACTAAACTAACTCACAAGTCTCCGTCTAGTGGCTAACGTGCGTTGCGACACTACTAAACCAAACTGAGTACAGCAGCTGCACCAGATCACGATTCGTGTCGGATACGTAACATGCGGATTCAAAACAATATATTATAGGTAAACGATTCCAGATTTTTCATACTGCAATTACTAAAAAAGTAAACAGTACCAAACACCCCTAACCACAGCAGACAACTACCCACAAAAGCCAAACCCCAACACTTCCCTACAAAGCCGGTGTCGCCGGAATTCTCCAAAGGGGTCGCCGGCCCCGGCCGGTGGGGTGGTCCTCGTGTCTCAGGTGGTGCTCCAGGGTCACTAGTACATCACTACAATTTTGTTTGGTCACTCACTAAAATTTCCAGATCACAGCAGGTACAGAGGCTCTAAAACGATACTAAAAACACGATATTGCACTAATCGATATTGAACGTGTTCTAAACCATATTCAACGAGCTAAACAACATAAAAACTCCTATTTATCAGTGTAGGGATTATACCTATCAACTTTAGCTCACAAGATCCAAGCTTTCCTAGTTTCCAAGTGATCAAAGAGCAAGAATCAAGACTTGAGGTATTTTTCTGATTTGTTTGGGAATTTTGGGGATTTATTGTGCTAGGATTTATGAAAAAGGAGAAAGAATTGATCAAGAGCAGAAGGGGGGAGGAAGGATTTCGGCCAAGGTAGGAGAATGGAGTTTTGTGTGGAATTTCCTAGCCATTTCTAGTGATAAATGCACATAAATGCTATTAAATGAACATGCATGCACATGCCACCTATTTGATTCTTTTCTTCTCTTTTCTTTAACTACTAATCCTAGTCAACACATAGATCTAGAAATTGTGGGAAGGTTTTGGTTTACTCCAGTTGATTTATGGAAAAGATTACATAAGAGAAATTTCCCAAAAAGTGAATACCGTATTAAAATAATATTAAAATTGGGAAAATATCTAATTGAACCAAAACGTCGCATATACCCCCAAAGCTTGCGCACTAGCTTTATTTTAGCTAAATTAGGTGCTGGCAAATCTATATGGTCATTTGATCACAGTCGGGTTAAAACGGAAAATACCGATAATTTAACCCTAAAACGGAAAAATTCTCAAAACGATTTCTAAAACGTTACACCAGTTTTGTCTCAAAGATAAAATGACATATACTCCATTTACTAGAAACAGAGAAAGAGGTAGTGAACTTTTGGGACAGATACATGATGATGTACAGTCCTATGTCAACAAATGACAGGCTTGGTTCTTCGTACTTCGTTATATTCATCGACTATCTCTCAGGATTCGGACATATGTTCCTGTTGAAACACAAGTCTGAAACTTTTGAGAAATTCAAGGAATATAAGCTTGAAGTTGAAAAACCAAAAGGGTAGAAGTATTAAGTCCTTCAATGTGATCGGAGAAGAGAATACTTGTGTAAGTGCACGGCGGCGCCCCGGCCGTCAATCCGACGCCGGAATGCGGAAGCGATGATGTACTTTAACTTTTCAAACCGGCACCACCGCGCACTATAAACTGTTAGTCTACGGTAGCGCCCCGGCAGTCTACAGACACCAAAATGCGGAACAAAACTTTTAAACTGGCGCTATCGTATACTTTAACCCGGATCTGCCATTATTGCTAAACTAACATACTGTAAAGAGTGTAGGAAGATTGTACCGAACGATCCGAGTCCTTCGTTCTTCAACCATCATCCCACGCTCCGTTGCGGCTGCTCCGATCTCGTCGATCTCCGATCTCCTCGTCGAGGTGGCACCACATGATCGGTTCATTAAACGGGCTCCCGCCTCTGACTCGAGGCAACTCGATCGTCAAGTTTGCTAAAAGAGACGACCAAGAATGATGTAGAGAATGAGTAGATGACTTTGTCTCACTTCGTCCAAATCCGTGGACGATCGGTTAATGAAGTTGCCGTGGAAATCGGGTGATGGAATGAAATGAACTGTAAAATTCCATACACCCCTAATGCTATCATAATCTTTTCTAACCGAAATGAAACATCAAGTGAGAGTGAGCATGAGGAGAGAGAGAAGGCAAGCCATATATAGCAAGAGGGAGGTGACCGTAGGAGAGGGGGGGTGACCACAAGAAAGCTTCTCACTTAAAAGATCAAGAAGAAATATCTTAACCAAAACAAGAATCATTAAACCTAAAGCATGACTCACAAATACACCTCATCATGCTTTTAATGAAACCATTAATGCACTAATGAGTCATATGCCTCATCATCAATTCTAGAAGCTTCTAGAATGATGACTCACTCATATCAGAAGAAAAGATAAATCCGTCTTTAACCGAATGTTAAAAGACGGCTGATAGAAAACTGGAAACTGGCAACTTCCAAAAGTGATCCTGAAACGAATTTCAGGACAACCCCGAAACTGTATAAATATACCCGCATTTGTATTACGACCGAATACAAATGCAACTGAGACAAAGATATTATACCTACTCAATATAATACTCGGATCCGGCTTAAACCAAAGCCGACCAGTATCATCTGTCCGAAAATCGACACGTGCGTAAACGCACGTGCATTTTCCGAACCCTGCCATAAAACCATACGGCCTCTACAACGTTTCGCCCGAACTTGGGAAACTGTCTGTGGGGGACTCTAATGACTCGTCAGCACCCTGGCAGTGGGTTTAACCACAAACCGTCAGCGGCACTAGCTATGCGTAACGGCTGCCCATGGACTGACCTCAAGGGTGGCCGAGGAGCGAACTCAAGGGAGACCGATGAGCGAACTCCTCCGAAAACCCTACTGAGCCTAACAGTGACAATGTATATACAGTCCGGTCCGTTCGTCAATGAGTATCGCATATCCGCCTAGGGGGCTAGTAACGTCAGACCCCCATTAGCAGTATAAGTCGTGTCGGAGTGTAGCCCAGAACGCCCTGAGATACTACTGGAATACCTACCAGTAAATCTCCTGCCTCGGCCGAGGGCTTTGCGTAATGGCTCTCCTAGACACAGCACGATCTCGCCCCCAATACCGGGAGAGACGAAACCCCTGCCGATCCGCTCACGTGCCTCCATATGGCTCGGGACTGTACCCAAAAGCTACCTGTTTGCACGACTCCTTTGAGCCGTGGTAGGGTAGAAATCAAAGCACAGTGGGAACTCACACGAGACAAATGACGACCTCAGGTCGATGAACTAACCTGTACACATGTCACCAGGGAACTGCTATCTGACGATAGGTATAGTACTAACTAGCAGATTCCCGGCGAGTCCTGTCCGGTGTAATCATAACCCAATGAGCACCTGTATACATCTTAGGTGATCCAACTGACACCAGTGGCTTGTGAGACCGGCCACCGCCCCTCGTCGGGGTCTCGACTGTACACACTAGTCTACTCCGGAGTATCGATGCCCTGTCTCGAAACTCCCACGACTAGGGACCACAATTAAGGATATGCATATAAACTACCCAACTCTCACGTATATGATCGCCATCATACAGTTGGTAGTAAAGCAAGATCCTAAGGGCTCTATCAAAGTGTAACATGCAATCAGTCACCTGAACATGTACACGACTGATAAAGACAAGCCAGATAGCATACTATCATTTCGAGTAAGACTGTCCTACCGGGATAGGTCCTCCGCAATCATTGCAATCACGTACCTGCGATCCAATAATTGACTATGAGGGCACTATCTCCAACAATCTCCCACTTGCACTCAAGGCTAATATTGCGATGTCGACTACTCACAGCCCGTGTGAAACCGAACATCCAACTCCTCTACTAATCAGTTTCACAAAGCCCGTTTGTAAAACTATTGTGTTCGAGAAATAGCCTCAGTGAGTGGATCCGCCTAGAAGTTTCTTTCTGTATCTCTCTTAATCTCAAGTTCATGGAGAAAGCCATCTCCCGAATTGAGTAGTACCTGTCTTAGAATATGTCTGGATATCTGATGGGACCTTTGTTCATAAATGAACTCCATATCCAAACTTCTTAGAAAGTATGGATCACTGAACCTAATCAGTATCCGGCACCATGCCACCCACAGTATCCTCTTGAACCACCTGTCCATAATACTGTCCCTCTTCGTCAGAGGGAAAACTATAACTCTGACAATCACTCTGTCATCCATGTCACCTTTGAAGCCTAGAATGATAACCGTCTCCCCCGAAAGAGGCTGCCGTTATCAAATCCATAGAACATGTACTAATGTTCTAAAACTGCTTCCTTATGTTTCTCCAGGATTGGATTAATACAAACTTATTGCATCTAGTGCAAAACCAACATTTGGTGTGGTACTTGACATCTCATGATTGACTCAATTGCCTAAGCAAGTGATCTGCCAATCATGCGCATCCCTCTCCCCTTTAGTCTGTAAGACACCTTTAGAGAGGGTGACTCCATCACCTGCAGGTACACCACCATGCTAGGAGTCAACTATTCCAAAAACCATTAGAATATCTGTCAAAGTACCCGCATTGGGAAACTACCCAAATCTAGATCTAAAACCATAGATCTAGAAACCAGAATGTCAAATATTATATCCATATCCTGTCTGGAGAAACAACTGTGTGACGACCACAGTACAACCGATCGTAGTATAGGAATTTTACTTCCCACTATGTGTATGTCATCCAGATACCATGACATCACACCCTACTACCATCTTAACTGATCCATCCCCTATTCTGATTGAAGTCAAACCCATGACTGTCACATCAAAATTAGATGATCTATCTCCGCTATAACTGCTCAAGTCTATAAATAGACATAAGCTACTTGCCCACCATGCTTCCGTTGCTCCCACTGACTACGACAACCCTCCTACCGGGTCTCATATCCTGGAACAACAGTAGTGTCAAGTCTGGGTAGATAAGAACCTCCCTGTCACCGTCTTTGAGGCTACCGAAGTACCTCTCGGGTGTCTGAGGTTACCTACCATACCTGCGGAGTGGCTATTGGAATGTCAAACCTGATTGAATGTATAGGTCCTATTAATTTTTCCGTAATCGTTCGCGGTTCTGGAATCACTTCCAGTTCTACCATACTCCCACTTCTGTTTTCTGAAAAAGATCCATTTTTACTAAAACTGTGGCGAGTCAAGAACAATATCACTATTGATCTTCCAAATGGTAGAATATCAACCCTCGTCATAGCCAGGGTCAACCCACAAACAGCCATTACAGAAACGTGCCCTGAGTTATCCAGTGTCTGGTTTTAATCATAAGCTGGACAACTCCCCGTACCTTAATATCTTTTAAGGTACGAACTATTCTATATCCAATATAGAAACTTTGGCACTTATTTAATTGGAACCATATTCAATCCATGCATCTGTCTCCAGTGCATATCAATTTAATGGAAAGAGGCTAATCAGCATTACTCTACTTAGGAATCCATCCAATTTTGAGTAACCTGAAAGAGAAACACGTTTCTCAAAACCATCACTATCATCTGAATACCAATCACAAGAATCTACATCTTCGATCTCTTTGAAGAATCCCGATACTTGTGATACCTGGTTCTCTACTTTATTCTTATACCCACAACTTCTCAAAATTTAGACCTTGTATTTCTACGAAACACTCGTCTAAATACTAGAGAAGTTATAAGTAAACAGAACATAGTACGAGGACCTACCCCTTTGTCCTGATGGACACTGGACAACATACAATACTCTGTATAAGTCCGCTGAGTTAAACAACTCAAAACCTGTGCGTTGTAGGTGGAAAACTGTACCCTGGCGATTTCCTCAAATATCACCAATTACAACGAATTCCGATATAATGAGGATGATCACCTAATTCCCAATATCTTACTCCCACTCATCATCTGTAAAACCATACAGATATGAGAATGAAACCTGGTAAATACATACCCTTGGAGTAAGTGTCTAATCAGGAAAACAGTTTTTTCCTTTAACAATGCACTGAAACATGAAAATGTTTCGTAGGGGTATCCTGGTATTCATAGCAATGCCTCTTCCATAATCCAATTCAGGACTTCAACCGTATATTTTATTGCCATCTCTCCAAATCCCTTTATTTGTCTTTAGTCGTTACCTTCTGTACACCATCGTTAGACTAAATGGTTTTCTTCCTTCCCTACCGTTCGGCACCAGCCTATGGTTTGGAAGAAGACTATCCAGTAAGCATAATAGGTGTACCCTCCTAAACCAAGGAGTACTCGCAACTGAGAGAAGGTGATGATAAAAGACAACTGAATAATACCTTATTCTTTCAAAGGTGAAATAGGAGTGGCGATGAAGTACGCGGTTTTGGTCGTGAATGATATCAGTCACAATTTACTTTGCCCACTTTCTAATCCCTTTATTTTGTCTTTACATATTGCCTTCTGCACACCCTACTTAGGCTAATTGGTTTTCTTCATTCCCTACCTTTCGGCACCAGCCTATGGTTTGGAATAAGACTATCCAATAAGCGTAATAGGTGTACTCTCCTAAACCAAGGAGCTCTCGCAACCTGAGAGAAGGTGATAATAAAAGACAACTGAATAAACCAATTCTATTTCTCCTGAACCTGGATCCATCCCCGAAGAAGTACCTTCGAGTTCGTATATAACCATACGATGGATCTATCCAATGGAAGTGGATATCCGTAGTAATACGGGTGTTCTGAGAAATGCAAAGGGTAAAAGAAGGAGTGGCAATGACTTATGCAACTCAGACAATCTAATAAGCCAGTATTTTAAGAAGGTTCGGTCAACCTGGTCACTGAGTCATAGTCTAGGGTCGGTCAAAGGTCGCTGCCAAAGAGAGAGAGAGAAAAGAAACACTCTGCGTGCACTCTATCCTAGATCAGAATGGTCATCATTTTATCTAATCCGGAAACCTCCCACTGTCCTGTCAAATTCTCCTCCAAACCTAAAGAAGAATTAATCGGGATCACCCGAAGAGTAAACCAACTCATCAGTGGGAATCAGGATCCAACTCTCATCGCATGATAACGTGATGGAATGCATCCACGTTACTCATACTCCAGAAGGTATGCGAATACTCGGCAAGTTTCAGTTTCTTTAGAAACTCCTGATATGATTTTTGCCCCATGCTCTTATAACCTTGGCTTTGGTCAAAGTGTCATAAGTCACATGCCAAGTTCTACCCGTCACTATCTTGTCAATTTGAACCCATCCGCACATGCCCCTGACTTTGGCCAATCGGCAGAACGACTGTCCCAAACTGACTCATCTATCTATGCAACAATTGAATACCCAGCAGCTACCAAACACTATGCCTTAACTTTGGCTAAAATGCATAGCTTGAATACTACTAAATACCCAAAAGAAGTGACGGAGGGCTACGACTGGTTTTTGGCGAAAAACCTTTAGCGTAGTGAACTTGATATCGCTGAAGGAACCTGATAGCTTTTTAAAATATAGTGGCGAAAACCTTTTGCTAAAGAGGTCACTCCCGGTAAAGGGATCTCGGCTCTTTCCTCGTGGAATGAGGTGCAGGATATTCCACTGAATACCGCTATGCAAAGCAACTTGTAATCGACTATAGTAAAGTTATTACCCTGACGCAAACTTCTGTCCAAGGGGTCGGTCCCGGTAAAGGGATATCGGCCCTTGCCCCGTCGAATGAGGTGCAGGATATTCCACTGAATACCGCTATACATAACAAAAGGAAACGTCTTTGCAATAACACTTTTTAAATTTGTTCCAACAACTCAAACAGGTTTGTTTTACTTTGCATTGATCAGAATCAACGCAGTCCCATCAATCAATCACACCAGAAAAGAACGAAAATAAAATGTACGTATATGCCATCCGCATTCGTCACTGGGTCCCGTCATCACCCATTAGGTTACTTAACTAACGACAGAGCGGGGACTGGACTAGCGCGGGTGTAAAACATATACAACATCTAATAGTATATAAGCCAATATACATAATCGCTCCAGGCGTGATAATATGCAACATTACAGAAAAGTAATAAGCATCACAGAACAATACAGATATCTGGGATCCCCGAGTTTCACAGAGCCGCTGCTGAAACCCGACGTTCCCCTGTCGTGTGGATAGCCTGTGCAATGAAACCTAGACCCCTACGGGTGCGGCAAGTTACCCGCCAAAACCTGAAGCGAGGCAGTCCCCCACAGCATAGTGAATGGAACACCCGGCACTTCACGGAATCCGGTAAATTGAGCACCCCTCCTTGGGTCAACCTGTACCCCCTACGAGTGCGGCGAATAGTCTGCCAATTCTGAAGTGGGGCCCCTCTGCCTCTCAAAGCCATGAGATGCGGACCCGTTGCTTTCCCGAACCCGGCTATCCGTGCACTCCGTCTCGGGGCAAAACCTAGTACAGTAATGAAAAATAGTACAACAGGTACATCGACCGCAACCTGGTCGTGCCCCAAAAGAATATTATACAACAGGCAGTGACGGCAGTCCACAAGTTGGACGCTCGCCCCGCAATATCAAATGTACAAATAAACTCAAATTGTACTATCATTGCACACTGCTATCCACCACGACAAATCCGCAACATTACAGCACAACACAGAACATCAACGAGAATGTCACGTTCGCAAACCCGTCTAAAAGAACTATAGCAATCAAACGCGGTTTACCGATCAAATGACATTCCCGGTCGGAGATATAATGTAAGCACTGTAAACTAACGTGTTTAAATTACGATCGACCAAAGACCAAATATCAAAAAGTGGGCCCCACGGCTTACTGGTGAACAGTAACAAAACCTGGGCGCAAATGATATATACCAAAAATCACAAAATCCTAAATAAAGCCAACTGAGAAAAACTGGTGCACTGTTCCCTCTGAAGCGCGGCGGTTCCGCGGTCAAACCCTAGGTTTGACCGCGGAAGCGCGGCGCTTTAGTGGGATCACGTGACCGTCTTTTCTCAGATGTCTTAGAAAACCCTGCACTGATTTTTAAGACATGCAGAAATTGATTTTGAGACCATTTAAAATTAACAGAACTGTCGAGCTAGGATTTCGTGTTTTTTGATTTTCGGTCGGATCGATGTTTTAAACGCGTTAGCACAAGTTAGTATAGCAAAATGGTGAGGCTCTGATACCACTGTTAGTCTACGGTAGCGCCCCGGCAGTCTACAGACGCCAAAATGCGGAACAAAACTTTTAAACTGGCGCTATCGTATACTTTAACCCGGATCTGCCATTATTGCTAAACTAACATACTGTAAAGAGTGTAGGAAGATTGTACCGAACGATCCGAGTCCTTCGTTCTTCAACCATCATCCCACGCTCCGTTGCGGCTGCTCCGATCTCGTCGATCTCCGATCTCCTCGTCGAGGTGGCACCACATGATCGGTTCTTTAAACGGGCTCCCGCCTCTGACTCGAGGCAACTCGATCGTCAAGTTTGCTAAAAGAGACGACCAAGAATGATGCAGAGAATGAGTAGATGACTTTGTCTCACTTCGTCCAAATCCGTGGACGATCGGTTAATGAAGTTGCCGTGGAAATCGGGTGATGGAATGAAATGAACTGTAAAATTCCATACACCCCGAATGCTATCATAATCTTTTCTAACCGAAATGAAACATCAAGTGAGAGTGAGCATGAGGAGAGAGAGAGGGCAAGCATTATATAGCAAGAGGGAGGTGACCGTAGGAGAGGGGGGTGACCACAAGAAAGCTTCTCACTTAAAAGATCAAGAAGAAATATCTTAACCAAAACAAGAATCATTAAACCTAAAGCATGACTCATAAATACACCTCATCATGCTTTTAATGAAACCATTAATGCACTAATGAGTCATATGCCTCATCATCAATTCTAGAAGCTTCTAGAATGATGACTCACTCATATCAGAAGAAAAGATAAATCCGTCTTTAACCGAATGTTAAAAGACGGCTGATAGAAAACTGGAAACTGGCAACTTCCAAAAGTGATCCTGAAACGAATTTCAGGACAACCCCGAAACTGTATAAATATACCCGCATTTGTATTACGACCGAATACAAATGCAACTGAGACAAAGATATTATACCTACTCAATATAATACTCGGATCCGGCTTAAACCAAAGCCGACCAGTATCATCTGTCCGAAAATCGACACGTGCGTAAACGCACGTGCATTTTCCGAACCCTGCCATAATACCATACGGCCTCTACAACGTTTCGCCCGAACTTGGGAAACTGTCTGTGGGGGACTCTAATGACTCGTCAGCACCCTGGCAGTGGGTTTAACCACAAACCGTCAGCGGCACTAGCTATGCGTAACGGCTGCCCATGGACTGACCTCAAGGGTGGCCAAGGAGCGAACTCAAGGGAGACCGATGAGCGAACTCCTCCGAAAACCCTACTGAGCCTAACAGTGACAATGTATATACAGTCCGGTCCGTTCATCAATGAGTATCGCATATCCGCCTAGGGGGCTAGTAACGTCAGACCAGCATTAGCAGTATAAGTCGTGTCGGAGTGTAGCCCAGAACGCCCTGAGATACTACTGGAATACCTACCAGTAAATCTCCTGCCTCGGCCGAGGGCTTTGCGTAATGGCTCTCCTAGACACAGCACGATCTCGCCCCCAATACCGGGAGAGACGAAACCCCTGCCGATCCGCTCACGTGCCTCCATATGGCTCGGGACTGTACCCAAAAGCTACCTGTTTGCACGACTCCTTTGAGCCGTGGTAGGGTAGAAATCAAAGCACAGTGGGAACTCACACGAGACAAATGACGACCTCAGGTCGATGAACTAACCTGTACACATGTCACCAGGGAACTGCTATCTGACGATAGGTATAGTACTAACTAGCAGATTCCCGGCGAGTCCTGTCCGGTGTACTCATAACCCAATGAGCACCTGTATACATCTTAGGTGATCCAACTGACACCAGTGGCTTGTGAGACCGGCCACCGCCCCTCGTCGGGGTCTCGACTGTACACACTAGTCTACTCCGGAGTATCGATGCCCTGTCTTGAAACTCCCACGACTAGGGACCACAATTAAGGATATGCATATAAACTACCCAACTCTCACGTATATGATCGCCATCATACAGTTGGTAGTAAAGCAAGATCCTAAGGGCTCTATCAAAGTGTAACATGCAATCAGTCACCTGAACATGTACACGACTGATAAAGGCAAGCCAGATAGCATACTATCATTTCGAGTAAGACTATCCTACCGGGATAGGTCCTCCGCAATCATTGCAATTACGTACCTGCGATCCAATAATTGACTATGAGGGCACTATCTCCAACATAAACCCGGATCGTGCCATTAAACTAACTCTAGCAAATTACAAGATGGGATAGAAGGCTATACCAAGCGATCCGTGTCCTTCGGTCTTCGCCTCCACTCCGATCTCCTCGCGAAATCTCCAGTTGTCGCCTCCTCGTCGAAACGGGCACCACAACGCCGGGTTCATTTACGGGCTCCCACCTCTGGACCGAGGCAACTCGGGCGCGAAGTTGGCGAACCGACGCGTCCAAGAGATGCTGTAGACTAAGTGTAGTAGCTTGTCACTTTGGGGTTATGAAGTTGCCATAAGGATGATGGAGAAGAGAAAGAACTTTGGAGAGGATGAAGGTGTATCATTTTACAAGCATGAAGAATGAGATGAATAAATCACACCACAAGAAAATGAACTCTCTCATTCGCTCCTCTAAAATGTGGTCGGCCCCCTTCTCATCAAAATGGTGGAGGATAAACATCAAAACTAAGAAGGGAGGTGAGTGTAGGAAAAGCAAAGGGTGACCACATCCAAAAGTGATGATAACAATATCATCTCAATTTCTAATCAACTCTAATCTCATTAATACAAGAAATGATGAAAGAAAAGAATGGAATCAAAAGATGCTATCATAATCTTTCATTTCACAAATACCCCCTTCCACAAATGCTAATTTGCGAACTTGCAAATTAGCCCCTCCAACACAAAAGTCCGGCCGAGAAGCAACAAAGGAAAACGGCCGAAACCGGAAAGCAAACTGGCAACTTCAGAAAAATGATCCCGTAATAAATTACAGGAAAACCCCGTGACTGTATATACATACCCGCATTTGTATTCCCACTGAACACAAATGCAAAGAGACAAAATCTACACTTTCTAATACTAGGATCCGGCTTAAACCAAAGCCCGCTAGTAAAATCCGTCCGATCACGATTCGTGCAATACCGCACGTATCTGATCGAACCCTGCCATATCTCCATACGGCCTCTACAGCGTTTCGCCCGAAACTTGAGTAACTGTGTGTGTGGTGGACTCTAAAGACTCGTCAATACTATGGCTGTGGATTTAACCACTTGCACGTCAGAGGTATTAGCCATACGTGACGGGCCACCAGCTATTGACCAAAAGGGACGTCGATGAGCGAACTCATCCTGACACCCTACTGAGCCTATCAGTGACAATATCCGTACAGTCCGGCCCGTTCGTCTATGAGCATCGCATGGCGGGCCTAGGGGGTTGGTAAAAGTCAGACCCCCAAAAGCGGTACAAGTCGTGTCGGAGTGAAGCCCAGAACACCCTGAGATACTACTGGAATACCTACCAGTAAATCTCCTGCCTTGGCCAAGGACTTCATGTAATGGCTCTCCTAGACACAGCACGACCTCACCCCCAATATCGGGAGAGACTCACTGCCTCCATGTGGCTCGGGACTGTACCCAACTAAAACCTGTTTGCACGTATCCTTTGAGCGTGGTAGGGTAGTAATCAAAGCACAGTGGGAACTCACACGAGACAAATGACGATCTCAGGTCGATGAACTAACCTGTACACATGTCACCAGGGAACTACTATCTGACGTCAGGTATAAGACCAACTAGCATGTTCCCGGCGAGTCCAGTCCGGTGTACTCATAACCCAATGAGCACCTGTATACATCTTAGGTGAAACAACTGACACCAGTGGCTTGTGAGACCGGCCACCGCCCCTCGTCGGGGTCTCGACTGTATACACTAGTCTACTCTGGAGTATCGATGCCCTGTCTCGAAACTCCCATGACTAGGGACCTTTTAAGGATGTGCTTATAGACTACCAGCTCCCACGTATATGATCGCCCTCATACTGCTGGCAGTCAAGCAAGAATCCTAGGTGCTCTTATCAACGTGCAATAGTGACCTGTAAGGTCACCTAAAGCAATACACGGTGATAAAGGTAAACCAGATAGCATACTATCATCTTGAGTAAGACTGTTCTACTGAGACAGGTCCTCCCTCAATCATTGCAATCACGTGCCTGTGATCCAATAATTGACTCTGAGGGCACTATCTCCAACAACTTGTGTATGGAGTTCCTGGATTTTATAAATGGAGAATGTGATTCTCTCTCAGCTTACTCGTTCGTATATACCACAGCACAACGGTGTATCGGGGCGGAGGTATTGCACCCTATGAAATATGGCGCGCTCTATGATGAGTACTGCTGAGTTACCTATTTTTTTTGGGTTATACACTTGAGAAGCTGCATACCTATTGAATGGGGTTCCATTCAAATCAGTGCCTACCACTCCATATGAGATATGAAATGGGAAGAGACCATGTATTAAACGAGTTAAGATATAGGGTTGTCCGGACTATGTTGAAAAGCAAAATTCGGACAAACTCGAGGCAAAGTCACTTCTGTATAAGTTTGTTAGGATATCCCAAACATTAGTGAGGGAATATCTTCTACCACTCTAAGGAGCAAAAGGTGTTTTGTTTCTCAGCATGACACCTTTTTAGAAAAGGAATTTCTTATGAAGAAATTAGTAGTCATGAGATAGAACTGGAAGAAGTTCCATCTACACAAACTAACAGTTGATGATTTGGTGAAACCAAAGGTATCAATAGTCTCCAACGAACCTCAGCCTTTCCGCGAATCTGGTAGGGTTCCTCATCCACTTGAGATATACTACGGTCTTCTCGGTGACAGTGAGAGCGAGGATTGCATCATGGTTGATAATGGCCCAACTAGGTTCATGCAGGACATCATGAGAGACGACTCTGTGAAAAGGCTGGATGCTATGCGATCAAAGATGGAATCTATGTACACCAACAAAGTATGACTTTGCATGTTGCACCTGAAGTGGTAAAACTCATTTGGAGAAAATGGATCTTGAGAAGATTCTTGGTGTAGATAGAAAAGTTGAGACTTTCAAAACTATGCTTAAATCCATCAGGATCAATGCAAGCATCGCGGAGATGGAACATCTGTTTTGAAGTGGCAGTCAAAGTGTTTGACTTCATCAAAAAGGTAGATGAACCTTGTATATACAAGAAGGTTGTAAAGAGTAAGGTTGTCTTCTGCGTATTGTACGTAGATGACATACTCTTGATAGGAAAGTGTTTCCTATGCTGCACTCGGTCAAGCTCCTCTTATCATGAGGATTCTCAATATAAGATCTGGATGATAACTACTACATCTTGTGGATTATGATCTGTGGTGATAGATCTATGTGGATGTTGGGAGTGTCCCAAATCCAGGTACATTAACACCATACTAAAGGGGTTTAGTATGGAGGATTCTAAGCATGGTGGTTCCCCCACTTACTCATGGATCACTCGCGTGCAAGGGATATCCTATGCTTCGGCAGTAGGCTCTGTCATGTATGCGATGTTATGTACCCGACCAGATGTAGATGACTCACTAGGTGTAATGATCAGGAATCGGATCTTGGGAGAATAACTTGACAGCTGTGGAGGACATTCTTAAGTACTTGTGAAGCACTGAAAGAAACTTCTTGGTTCCAGCTTCCAGAGTGATAAGTTCGACTGAAAGTCAGTCACAGGCATTGTCTTTACCATCGATGGAGGGACGGTATGATTGGAAGAGTTCCGAGCTAGATACCGTGGCATACTAGACGATAAAGGCAGAATACATTGCTACAAACGATGCTACCAAATAGGTTGTCTGGACATTACTTGTTCATGAGATGAGCAAGGTTCCTACCATTGAGCGTCCAATAATTGTTATTGTGACAACAATGGAGTTGTGGCTTTCGCCTAGAAACACCGGTCCCATCAGCGATCCGGACATATTCTGAGACTAGTATCACCTGATCAGGGAGATGGTTGATCTCCAACGGATAGAGATAAGGAGAGTAGATTTTGAGGTTAACACGGCGGATTCACTCACCAAGGCCTGCTTTCCCAAATACAATTTGAGAGATTTTGGGATGTTTGTGTATGGGATACTACAACTACTGCTATATTGTTAAGTATATGATACTGCGACAAATGGCCTTAGTGCAAGTGGGAGATTGTTAGTTATATGTATTCCCTAGAGGCCATTAATGTACATGGCATGTATATTGTAGTGGATGCTTGGACATATATAGGGAGGACTTTATTGCTCGATATGATAGTATGCTATCTGGTTGATCTTTGCCTTAACATGTTGACTTGTATATGTGATGCTGTCTTGCTCTCATATATTAACAAAGCCCTTTAGGATGTGTACTTGACACCTAGGACTATGATGGAGATCATACTAGTGGGGCCAAGGATAGTCAACAAGTACACCCTATAATTCTTCCTAGTCGAGGGAGTATCGAGACAGGGCATCGATGCTCCAGAGTAGACTAGCGTATACGCATCTTGACCTATATGATGGGCGATGGATGATCCCACATCCATTGGTGTTTGACATCAAAGATGGTGTACGAGTGCTCAGTTGAGACTGCGTACACTGAACAGACTCGCCGAGAACCCCTAGATGGTATTATACCTATCGTCAGATAGCAGTTCTCTGTTGACACTGGTACAGGTTAGTCTGTCGATCCGAGATCGCCATAGAGTCTTGTGTGATTCCCACTATACTTTGATTTTCACTTTACCACGGTCAAGAGATCGTGCAAAACAGTGGTTTTTGGGTATAGTCCTGAGTCACATAGAGGCAATGAGCGATAGGAGGGGATTCGTCTCTCCCGGTATTGGGAGTTGATGTTGCACTATGCTCGATTGGCTATAACAGGAAATCCCTGGCCAGAGTTGCTGAGATTTACTGGTAAGCGTTATCAGTAGTTTCTCGAACTGTTATGGAACTTGCATCGGCATGACTTATCAGGCTATTGGGGTCTGACGTTTTACCACCCACAGGCGATGATATGCGACATATCAGACGAAGAGACCGGACTGTACGGTAGTGTTACTGTCAGGCTTTTGCAGGAGTTAGAGCGGGCTTACTTGCCGATCTTCTGATCGTTCGATACCCGGGTAGCCGTTTCGTCCAGCTAGTACCGCTGACGGCTTGTGGGTGTTTGATGTAATCATCACCTACTGCCGGCGTATTGACGAGTCTTTAGAGTCCTACACAGTGGTTTCGCTGGTTCAGGCAAAACGAAGTAGGAGCACATATGTGATATGTGCGAGACCGAGATTAATACGTGTATACCGTATTATATTCTCGCGATATAAAGTATCAATCAGTTATATATGATATAGCCCGGTTATCGAATCAAATGTTGATTCGATAAGTCGATAGTGTATCGGTCGGTTATATGTGATATAGCCGGGTTATCGAATCAAGTGTTGATTCGATATAATGATACAAATAATATTAGTTGGTCATATGAGATATAATCGGATTATTAAAACAAGTGTTGATTTAATGATTTAATGTATAATTATATATTTAATATATTAATTTACATTAACTAATATTATCTCACTTAAACATTCATTTTTCTCACATGTGCACACTTAATATATATGTGATATATATTAATTGTGTTTTATTTTGTGTCATGGTTGATGATACAAGATACATGGGTGTATGAGACTTACACCAAGATAAAGATAATGTAGGGTTTATTTATTTAGTGTAAATCAATTATTAGTTGGATAATGGTCACATGGCAGGAAGGTTTGAGAAGCTTGGAGACCCATTGACTAGTCCACTAGTTTTGTTTTATACTAGATATTTTGTTAACCCAACCATTATCTTAACTCATGGTTAAGTCTCTACATGAGACATATTAGATATTTTCTCACCTATGGTTGTCATTCTCACTCACAATATTATCTATCTTCATCTTCCTCTTCAAAGCTCAAGAGCTTTCTGGCTCTTGATCAAGTGAGAAACCCTAGTGAGAAAATTAATTCCAAAATGAGCAAAAATCCTACTTCATCATACTCTACTAGATTAGCACTTTAGTATAGAGAGTTAGCTTCACTAATCCCACATTAGTGAAGTGGGTAGCTTGGGTTAGTGTCTCCTCGACGTAGATCATCTTCGGCCTCGAAGACTTCAAGCAAGTTCATTGCTTTCTTCTCATGGAGCCTTTCAAGAGTCTGCAAGATCATTTCATCGCAGTGAAGGGACTACTATACGAAGCTATTGAAGTGAAGGACCGGTAAACAAAGGTTGTATACCTCATTCACTTAGATGTTAAGTTGTTAACATAGCTTGTTTGTTTAAATTTCTAGTTAAAGATTCTAGGTTGGAGTTATTTAGAACGGAAAAAAATTTAAAAACGGCATGGACGATGCCTCCCGAAACCTTGCTTCCGTCCTAGATAACCCTACACAGTGTACCAGCAAAGCCGCAAAAAAAACTCTACGGCATAACCTTCAAGAAACTGTAGCACAACGGGGGTGAGTTGCCAACTCGTGAGTAGAAAATATCACCGAGCAGAAATCGTATGTATGACTCAATCCTATGTCAATACGATCAGTAGTAATATATCCTCAATATGATAAATTCTGAAGCATGATAAGGTGGCAAGGGTAAACATCTATACATAAGTGTAATACCAAGTGCTCATGTTAGTGCCTCAGGGAGCAACATATCATATATATGATGTATGAATGCATGAAAACAGAATACATCTAAAAGAGAAAACCGTTTTCTTTTTATAATGAGATTTCTGTATATATATAATCGAGGTATTATCAATGAAATCAGTGTCAAGTATCGACACAAAACATATATCTCAATATCTCAGGCTCCGGCAATCCGGACTGGCCTGTAACCTCGAATCTCAAAATTTACGGCTCCGGCTATACGGACTGGCCCATATCATCAAATCTCAAAACCTCAGGCTCTAGCTATCCGGACTGGCCTGTACTCCGATCGGTATCTTTCGGATATCCGTCGAGTCACAATACAATCACCGATCAGTAATGCTCCCCTGTCACAGGTTCAACGCCATCATCTATGACCTTCTCGTCCCGGGGTACCATACTAGGTCCACCATGCACCCATAGACGGTTCCTCATCCTCCTCGAATCGGGTATATGATATCGCTCAAGAGCCGAGAAAACTCATGGTGGACATATCTCAAATCATATCATGAGAAAACAGCATTTTCTATTTTTTAAAAAGATGAAAAGTTTATAAAATCTTTGCGGTTTCTCTAAATCGAGAAATCTCATGGAAATCCGAAATCATGAATCACTATATGAATAAATAATGAATACTGGGCTCCGGCAATCCGGACTGGCCCATACTATCGCATGGAAAACGAATATATGAATATACATGCATGAGATAACATAGTAAATAAATGCAATATCTAAACTAGCATATGAAAACAATAGCATATAGGAACTATCAGCTAGCAAGCTATGTCAATGAAGTAATGTTCTCTAAAGTGTACGTGACATAGCAATTACAGATGAAGATGTGTGTGAGCCGGCGAGCAAGTGTACGTGGAGCATACTCATCATCGGTAATGGTGTTGGTGTCCAAACAACAGTTTTCATCATTTCTCACGAAAATACATATAGACATGCAATGCAATGCGAACAGCAGAATAAATGGCAAATGAATAGTAAATACAGCAATAATATGAGGAACATGATTAATAACTCAACATATGTGGATACACATTTATATGAGACATACAGTTTTTCTATTTAAAATAACACGAATCGTGGAGTTTAGAAATAAGGGCTACGGTGTTTTTAAGAAAATGTACGTCCTTTGAAATATCCGTAGAATCCCTTGGCCTGTCTTTAAAATACTCACGATTCGTTAGTTTTGAAATAGGTATGACTCGAGTCTAGTCTAACATCTACAAGTAAACTACAGGACTAAACTAACAGGCTAATCGAAAAGGTAAGGAAACCACCTAAATCTGAGTTGATATATATATATAACATATAATTGTCGGTGATCCCGCCTCAATAGTATCACATATGATACAATATATCATATGACATCTTCGAGTCAAGAGTGCGGACCTATCATCATAATTATAGCTCGTACGGCATCCCAAATCAGGGTACGGGTCGAATATCACATTATCTCATTATTAATCTGGTATCCTTATCATCATATCCTATAATCGGGGTACTGATCTAAGTCTAGTACATACTGATACCATCTACATATATATATGCGTGTGTATGAAAACACATCGCCTAAGGACCCGCTATACTAATCATGTCGTATCTCATAATACGAACCATGTCATATCACCGATCTCGTGGCATCATGCCCAATCTCATCGACTCATATCCAAGTACCATGTACTATCCTCCTCATCCATGTATATGTATATGTATATAAATATACATAGTCCCATACCTATGTGTGCTTATATATATATGCATATCCCTATATACGCACAAGTTAAACAATGTAAGTGTGTGTGTGCGTATGGGTGTAAACCTTATTCTAGGGTTTCACGACTAACACTAAACTATAGAATTAACTACCAAAAACACTTACAGTAATCTAAAGTCCACTAAAGCATTTCTGACAATGTATACACATCTTATAATACCATATAAGTATATATTTATATATAACATAACGCATTCGCGTTTTATACTACGAATTGTGGGGGGTGCTATACGCCATCCACCCGACTTCCCCCGTAGATATATATCTACTCCCCAGATCTTCGCTTGCCGAAGTCGATGTCGTCATCCTTTTCTTCATCATCCGAAGTCCATATAGGGGTACCTACATATACACAATAGCATCGTAAACGGAAATCACGCACAAAAACCAAAATGTCGCATGAATCACATATAGGTCAAAACCTATAGTTTACGCATGCAAGAATAACCAAACAACCCTCGAGATTGATGTGCAAACGTCAAGTGATCGAGATAAAACACAAATACCAAATTCCAATTCCTTAAAAGCCGCAAAACGAATTCAGAAACATCGTAAAAACACTTCCAGATTTTACCCTTGGTGAAATTAGACAATTTTGCATACATGGAGGGTCTATTCTAAAGATACTGGAGCCATGAACCAAAAAAGTGTTGGAGATAGTGCCCTCATAGTCAATTATTGGATCGCAGGTACGTGATTGCAATGATTGCGGAGGACCTATCCCGGTAGGACAGTCTTACTCAAGATGATAGTATGCTATCTGGTTTGCCTTTATCAGTCGTGTACATGTTCAGGTGACTGATTGCATGTTACACTTTGATAGAGCCCTTAGGATCTTGCTTTACTACCGACAGTATGATGGCGATCATATACGTGAGAGTTGGGTAGTTTATATGCATATCCTTAATTGTGGTCCCTAGTCGTGGGAGTTTCGAGACAGGGCATCGATACTCCGGAGTAGACTAGTGTGTACAGTCGAGACCCCGACGAGGGGCGGTGGCCGGTCTTACAAGCCACTGGTGTCAGTTGGATCACCTAAGATGTATACAGGTGCTCATTGGGTTATGAGTACACCGGACAGGACTCGCCGGGAATCTGCTAGTTAGTATTATATCTATCGTCAGATAGCAGTTCCCTGGTGACATGTGTACAGGTTAGTTCATCGACCTGAGGTCATCATTTGTCTCGTATGAGTTCCCACTGTGCTTTGATTTCTATCCTACCACGGCTCAAAGGAGTCGTGCAAACAGGTAGCTTTTGGGTACAGTCCCGAGCCATATGGAGGCACGTGAGCGGATCGGCAGGAGATTCGTCTCTCCCGGTATTGGGGGCGAGGTCGTGCTGTGTCTAGGAGAGCCATTACACAAAGCCCACGGCCGTGGCAGGAGATTTACTGGTAGGTACTCCAGTAGTATCTCAGGGTGTAATTGGGCTTCACTCCGACATGACTTATACTGCTATTGGGGGTCTGACGTTGCTAGCCCCCTAGGCGGATATGCGATACTCATTGACGAACGGACCGGACTGTATATACATTGTCACTGTTAGGCTCAGTAGGGTTTTCCGGATGAGTGCGCTCATCGGCATCCCTTGAGGTCAGTCCATGGGCAGCCGTTACGCATTGCTAGTGCCGCTGACGGTTTGTGGTTAAACCCACTGCCAGGGTGCTGACGAGTCATTAGAGTCCCCCACAGACAGTTTCCCAAGTTCGGGCGAAACGTTGTAGAGGCCGTATGGTTTTATGGCAGGGTTCGGAAAATGCACGTGCGTTTACGCACGTGTTATTTTTCGGGCAGATAATACTGGTCGGCTTTGGTTTAAGCCGGATCCGAGTATTATATTGAGTAGGTATAATATCTTTGTCTCAGTTGCATTTGTATTCGGTCGTAATACAAATGCGGGTATATTTATACAGTTTCGGGGTTATCCTGAAATTCGTTTCAGGATCACTTTTGGAAGTTGCTAGTTTCCAGTTTTCTATCAGCCGTCTTTTAACATTCGGTTAAAGACGGATTTATCTTTTCTTCTGATATGAATGAGTCATCATTCTAGAAGCTTCTAGAAGTGATGATGAGGCATATGACTCATTAGTGCATTAATGGTTTCATTAAAGGCATGATGAGGTGTTTAAGTGACTCATGGTTTTCATTAATGAGTTTTGTTTAGCTAAGGATATTTCTTCTTGATCTTTTGAGTGAGAAGCTTTCTTATAGTCACCCTTTGCTCCTACACTCACTCTCCTCCTTCATATATGAATGGAAGGCCTCCTCCCTCATTCATTCTCTCACTTGATTCATTCTTGAAAAGATTATGATAGATTTTTGGGGTGTATGGAATTCATAGCTCATTTCATTCCATCACCCGATTTCCACGGCAACTTCATTAACCGATCGTCCACGGACTTGGACGAAGTGAGACAAAGTCATCTACTCATTCTCTACATCATTCTTGGTCGTCTCTTTTAGCAAACTTGACGATCGAGTTGCCTCGAGTCAGAGGCGGGAGCCCGTTTAAAGAACCGATCATGTGGTGCCACCTCGACGAGGAGATCGGAGATCGACGAGATCGGAGCAGCCGCAACGGAGCGTGGGATGATGGTTGAAGAACGAAGGACTCGGATCGTTCGGTATAACCATTCTACACTCTTTACAGTTTGTTAGTTTAGCAATAATGGCAGATCCGGGTTAAAGTATACGATAGCGCCAGTTAAAAAGTTTTGTTCCGCATTTTGGCGTCTGTAGACTGCCGGGGCGCTAGCGTAGACTTACAGTGGTATCAGAGCCTAACCATTTTGCTATACTAACTTGTGCTAACGCGTTTAAAACATCGATCCGACCGGAAAACTAAAAACTGCATTTTCCAAGCCGACAGTTTCTGTTGATTTTAAACGGTATCAAAATTGATTTCTGTATGTCTTAAAAATCCGAGCAGGCTTTTCTAAGAATCACGACAAAATATGGGCTCATGATCTCTTCATGGAGGCGCGGAAGCGCGGCCAACCCTATTGTATTGGCCGCGCTTCCGCGGCCACGTGAGGAGCACGTGCTCCCAATTTTTTTCTGTGGGTTCTTGGATGGATTTTGGGGTTTTTGGTAAATACAGTTTTGGCCCAGGTTTTGTTACTGTTCACCAGTAAGCAGTGGGGCCCACTTTTTGATATTTGGTCTTTGGTCGATCGAAATTTAAACACGTTAGTTTACAGTGCTTACATTATATCTCCGACCGGGAATGTCATTTGATCGGTAAACCGCGTTTAATTGCTATAGTTCTTTTAGACGGGTTTGCGAACGTGACATTCGCGTTGATGTTCTGTGTTGTGCTGTGATGTTGCGGATTTGTTGTGATGGATAGCAGTGTGCAATGATAGTACAGTTTGAGTTTATTTGTACATTTGATATTGCGGGGCGAGCGTCCAACTTGTAGACTGCCGTCACTGCCTGTTGTATAATATTCTTTTGGGGCACGACCAGGTTGCGGTCGATGTACCTGTTGTACTATTTTTCATTACTGTACTAGGTTTTGCCCCGAGACGGAGTGCACGGATAGCCGGGTTCGGGAAAGCAACGGGTCCGCATCTCATGGCTTTGAGAGGCAGAGGGGCCCCACATCAGAATTGGCAGACTATTCGCCGCACTCGTAGGGGGTACAGGTTGACCCAAGGAGGGGTGCTCAATTTACCGGATTCCGTGAAGTGCCGGGTGTTCCATTCACTATGCTGTGGGGACTGCCTCGCTTCAGGTTTTGGCGGGTAACTTGCCGCACCCGTAGGGGTCTAGGTTTCATTGCACAGGCTATCCACACGACAGGGGAACGTCGGGTTTCAGCAGCGGCTCTGTGAAACTCGGGGATCCCAGATTATCTCTATTGTTCTGTGATGCTTATTACTTTTCTGTAATGTTGCATATTATCACGCCTGGAGCGATTATGTATATTGGTTTATATACTATTAGATGTTGTATATGTTTTACACCCGTGCTAGTCCAGCCCCCGCTCTGTCGTTAGTTAAGTAACCTAACGGGTGATGACGGGACCCAGTGACGAATGCGGATGGCATATACGTACATTTTATTTTCGTTCTTTTCTGGTGTGATTGAATGATGGGACTGCGTTGATTCTGATCAATGCAAAGTAAAACAAACCTGTATATAGTTGTTGGAACAATTTAAAAGTGTTATTGCAAAGTCGTTTCCTTTTGTTATGCATAGCGGTATTCAGTGGAATATCCTGCACCTCATTCGACGGGGCAAGGGCCGATATCCCTTCACCGGGACTGACCCCTTGGGCAGAAGTTTGCGTCAGCGTAATAACTTCACTATAGTCGATTACAAGTTGCTTTGCATAGAGGTATTCAGTGGAATATCCTGCACCTCATTCCACGAGGAAAGAGCCGAGATCCCTTTACCGGGAGTGACCTCTTTAGCAAAAGGTTTTCGCCACTATATTTTAAAAAGCTATCAAGTTCCTTCAGCGATATCAAGTTCACTACGCTAAAGGTTTTTCGCCAAAAATCAGCCGTAGCCCTCCGTCACTTCTTTTAGGTATTCAGTAGTATTCAAGCTATGTATTTTGACCTAACGCCAAGGCATAGTGTTTGGTAGCTGCTGGGTATTCAATTGTTGCATAGATAGATGAGTTGGTTTGGGACAGCCGTTCTGCCATTTTGACCTAACGCCAAGGGCATGTGCGGGTGGGTTCAAATTAACAAGATAGTGATGGGTAGAACTTGGCATGTGACTTGTGACATTTTGACCTAACGCCAAGGTTATAAGAGCATGGGGCAAAAATAATATCAGGAGTTTCTAAAGAAACTGAAACTTGCCGAGTATGCGCATACCTTCTGGAGTATGAGTAACGTGGATGCATTCCATCACGTTATCATGCGATGAAAGTTGGATCCTGATTCCCACTGATGAGTTGGTTTACTCTTCGGGTGATCCCGATTGATTCTTCTTTAGGTTTGGAGGAGAATTTGCCAGGAAAGTGGGAGGTTTCCGGATTAGATAAAATGATGACCATTCTGATCTAGGTTAGAGTGCACGCAGAGTGTTTCTTTTCTCTCTCTCTCTCTCTCTTTAGCAGCGACCTTTGACCGACCCTAGACTATGACTCAGTGACCAGGTTGACCGAATCTTCTTAAAATACTGGCTTTTGGATTGTCTGAGTTGCATAAGTCATTGCCACTCCTTCTTTTACCCTTTGTATTTCTCAGAACACCCGTATTACTACGGATATCCACTTCCATTGGATAGAGCCATCGTATGGTTATATACGAACTCGAAGGTACTTCTTCGGGGATGGATCCAGGTTCAGGAGAAATAGAATTGGTTTATTCAGTTGTCTTTTATTATCACCTTCTCTCAGGTTGCGAGAGCTCCATGGTTTAGGAGAGTACACCTATTACGCCTATTGGATAGTCTTATTCCAAACCTTAGGCTGGTGCCGAAAGGTAGGGAATGAAGAAAACCAATTAGCCTAAGTAGGGTGTGCAGAAGGTAATATGTAAAGACAAAATAAAGGGATTAGAAAGAGGGCAAAGTAAATTGCGACTGATATCATTCACGACCAAAACCGCGTACTTCATCGCCACTCCTATTTCACCTTTAAAAGAATAAGGTATTATTCAGTTGTCTTTTATCATCACCTTCTCTCGAGATGCGAGTACTCCTTTGTTTAGGAGGGTACACCTATTATGCTTACTGGATAGTCTTCTTCCAAACCATAGGCCGGTGCCGAACGGTAGGGAAGGAAGAAAACCATTTAGCCTAACGATGGTGTACAGAAGGTAACGACTAAAGACAAATAAAGGGATTTGGAGAGATGGCAATAAAATATACGGTTGAAGTCATGAATTGGATTATGGAAGAGGCATTGCTATGAATACCAGGATACCCCTACGAAACATTTTCATGTTTCAGTGCATTGTTAAAGGAAAACCTGTTTTCCTGATTAGACACTTACTCCAAGGGTATGTATTTACCAGGTTTCATTCTCATATCTGTATGGTTTTACAGATGATGAGTGGGAGTAAGATATTGGGAATTAGGTGATCATCCTCATTATATCAGAATTCGTTGAAATTGGTGATATTTGAGGAAATCGCCAGGGTACAGTTTTCTACCTACGACGCACAGGTTTTGAGTTGTTTGACTCAGCGGACTTATACAGAGTATTGTATGTTGTCCAAGTGTCCATCAGGACAAAGGGGTAGGTCCTCGTACTATGTTCTATTTACTTATAACTTCTCTAGTATTTAGACAAGTGTTTCGTAGAAATACAAGGTCTAAGTTTTGAGAAGTTATGGGTATAAGAATAAAGTAGAGAACCAGGTATCACAAGTATCGGGATTCTTCAAAGAGATCGAAGATGTAGATTCTTGTGATTGGTATTCAGATGATAGTGATGGTTTTGAGAAACGTGTTTCTCTTTCAGGTTACTCATAATGGGATGGATTCCTAAGTTGAGTAATGCTGATTAGCCTCTTTCCATTAAGTTGATATGCACTGGAGACAGCTGCATGGATTGAATATGGTTCCAATTAAATAAGTGCCAAAGTTTCTGTATTGGATATAGAATGGATCGTACTTTAAAAGATGTTAAGGTACGGGGAGTTGTCCAGCTTATGATTAAAACCAGACACTGGATAACTCAGGGCACGTTTCTGTAATGGCTGTTTGTGGGTTGACCCTGGCTATGACGAGGGTTGATATTCTACCATTTGGAAGATCAATAGTGATATTGTTCTTGACTTGCCACAGTTTTAGTAAAAATGGATCTTTTTCAGAAAACAGTAGTGGGAGTATGGTAGAACTGGAAGTGATTCCAGAACCGCGAACGATTACGGAAAATTTAATAGGACCTATACATTCAATCAGGTTTGACATTCCAATAGCCACTCCGCAGATTTGGTAGGTAACCTCAGACACCCGAGAGGTACTTCGGTAGCCTCAAGGACGGTGACAGGGAGGTTCTTATCTACCCAGACTTGACACTACTGTTGTTCCAGGATATGAGACCCGGTAGGAGGGTTGTCGTAGTCAGTGGGAGCAACGGAAGCATAGTGGGCAAGATGCTTATATCTATTTATAGACTTGAGCAGTTATAGCGGAGATAGATCATCTAATTTTGATGTGAAAGTCATGGGTTTGACTTCAATCAGAATAGGGGATGGATCAGTTAAGAAGGCAGTAGGGTGTGATGTCATGGTATCTGGATGACATACACAGAGTAGGAAGTAAAATTCCTATACTACGATCGGTTGTACTGTGGTCGTCACACAGTTGTTTCTCCAGACAGGATATGGATATAATATTTGACATTTTGGTTTCTAGATCTATGGTTTTAGATCTGGATTTGGGTAGTTTCCCAATGTGGGTACTTTGACAGATATTCTAATGGTTTTTGGAATAGATGACTCCTAGCATGGTGGTGTACCTGCAGGTGATGGAGTCACCCTCTCTAAAGGTGTCGTATAGACTAAAGGGGAGAGGGATGTGCATGATTGACAGATCACTTGCTTAGGCAATTGAGTCAATCATGAGATGTCAAGTACCACACCAGATGTTGTTTTTGCACTAGATGCAATAAGTTTGTATTAATCCAATCCTGGAGAAACATAAGGAAGCAGTTTTAGAACATTGGTACATGTTCTACGGATTTGATAACGGCAGCCTCTTTCGGGAGACGGTTATCATTCCAGGCTTCAAAGGTGACATGGATGACAGAGTGATTGTCAGAGTTATAGTTTTTCCCTCTGACGAGGGACAGTATTATGGACAGGTGGTTCCAGAGGATACTGTGGGTGGCATGGTGCCCGATGCTGATTAGTTTCAGTGATCGATTCAGTCTAAGAAGTTTGGATATGGAGTTCATTTATGAACTAAGGTCCCATCAGATATCCAGACATATTCTAAGACAGGTACTACTCAATTCGGGAGATGGCTTTCTCCGCGAACTTGAGATTAAGAGAGATACAGAAAGAAACTTCTAGGCGGATCCACTCACCGAGGCTATTTCTCGAACACAATAGTTTTACAAACGGGCTTTGTGAAACTGATTAGTAGAGGAGTTGGATGTTCGGTTTCACACAGGCTGTGAGTAGTCGACATCGCAATATTAGCCTTGAGTGCAAGTGGGAGATTGTTGGAGATAGTGCCCTCATAGTCAATTATTGGATCGCAGGTACGTGATTGCAATGATTGCGGAGGACCTATCCCGGTAGGACAGTCTTACTCAAGATGATAGTATGCTATCTGGTTTGCCTTTATCAGTCGTGTACATGTTCAGGTGACTGATTGCATGTTACACTTTGATAGAGCCCTTAGGATCTTGCTTTACTACCGACAGTATGATGGCGATCATATACGTGAGAGTTGGGTAGTTTATATGCATATCCTTAATTGTGGTCCCTAGTCGTGGGAGTTTCGAGACAGGGCATCGATACTCCGGAGTAGACTAGTGTGTACAGTCGAGACCCCGACGAGGGGCGGTGGCCGATCTTACAAGCCACTGGTGTCAGTTGGATCACCTAAGATGTATACAGGTGCTCATTGGGTTATGAGTACACCGGACAGGACTCGCCGGGAATCTGCTAGTTAGTATTATATCTATCGTCAGATAGCAGTTCCCTGGTGACATGTGTACAGGTTAGTTCATCGACCTGAGGTCGTCATTTGTCTCGTATGAGTTCCCACTGTGCTTTGATTTCTACCCTACCACGGCTCAAAGGAGTCGTGCAAACAGGTAGCTTTTGGGTACAGTCCCGAGCCATATGGAGGCACGTGAGCGGATCGGCAGGGGATTCGTCTCTCCCGGTATTGGGGGCGAGTTCGTGCTGTGTCTAGGAGAGCCATTACACAAAGCCCACGGCCGTGGCAGGAGATTTACTGGTAGGTACTCCAGTAGTATCTCAGGGTGTAATTGGGCTTCACTCCGACATGACTTATACTGCTATTGGGGGTCTGACGTTGCTAGCCCCCTAGGCGGATATGCGATACTCATTGACGAACGGACCGGACTGTATATACATTGTCACTGTTAGGCTCAGTAGGGTTTTCCGGATGAGTGCGCTCATCGGCATCCCTTGAGGTCAGTCCATGGGCAGCCGTTACGCATTGCTAGTGCCGCTGACGGTTTTTGGTTAAACCCACTGCCAGGGTGCTGACGAGTCATTAGAGTCCCCCACAGACAGTTTCCCAAGTTCGGGCGAAACGTTGTAGAGGCCGTATGGTTTTATGGCAGGGTTCGGAAAATGTACGTGCGTTTACGCACGTGTTATTTTTCGGGCAGATAATACTGGTCGGCTTTGGTTTAAGCCGGATCCGAGTATTATATTGAGTAGGTATAATATCTTTGTCTCAGTTGCATTTGTATTCGGTCGTAATACAAATGCGGGTATATTTATACAGTTTCGGGGTTATCCTGAAATTCGTTTCAGGATCACTTTTGGAAGTTGCCAGTTTCCAGTTTTCTATCAGCCGTCTTTTAACATTCGGTTAAAGACGGATTTATCTTTTCTTCTGATATGAATGAGTCATCATTCTAGAAGCTTCTAGAAGTGATGATGAGGCATATGACTCATTAGTGCATTAATGGTTTCATTAAAGGCATGATGAGGTGTTTAAGTGACTCATGGTTTTCATTAATGAGTTTTGTTTAGCTAAGGATATTTCTTCTTGATCTTTTGAGTGAGAAGCTTTCTTATAGTCACCCTTTGCTCCTACACTCACTCTCCTCCTTCATATATGAATGGAAAGCCTCCTCTCTCATTCATTCTCTCACTTGATTCATTCTTGAAAAGATTATGATAGATTTTTGGGGTGTATGGAATTCATAGCTCATTTCATTCCATCACCCGATTTCCACGGCAACTTCATTAACCGATCGTCCACGGACTTGGACGAAGTGAGACAAAGTCATCTACTCATTCTCTACATCATTCTTGGTCGTCTCTTTTAGCAAACTTGACGATCGAGTTGCCTCGAGTCAGAGGCGGGAGCCCGTTTAAAGAACCGATCATGTGGTGCCACCTCGACGAGGAGATCGGAGATCGACGAGATCGGAGCAGCCGCAACGGAGCGTGGGATGATGGTTGAAGAACGAAGGACTCGGATCGTTCGGTATAACCATTCTACACTCTTTACAGTTTGTTAGTTTAGCAATAATGGCAGATCCGGGTTAAAGTATACGATAGCGCCAGTTAAAAAGTTTTGTTCCGCATTTTGGCGTCTGTAGACTGCCGGGGCGCTAGCGTAGACTTACAAAAAGATGCCATATTTCCCTACTCTGGCCGTAAATTGTGGCCAGAACTATTAAAATTGAGGCCAGGAAAGTGAATTGGGGTCTCGGGTCTTTAGGGTACACTCCAGGTTGCCTGTACACTCCTCTGTGTTTGCTAAATAATTTTCAGAGGCTTCGGGTGTTAGCAGATCTCCAATTCTCATCACAAATCCCACAATTTCCCGATATCGGGGTTTCTAAGTTTAGGAATTGGGGGTTTACTCTATGTTTTCAGTCCAATATACAATCCCTACAGGGGTTATAAGTTCTCTACTAACCTCAATTACACCTTTGGATTAAATTCAAAACCCTAACCACTTCTAGAAATTTTCAAAGTTCACATGTCCACACTAAATCGGTTCTAAACATGTATAGGTGCTAAGGTGAATGAAATACAATACAAATGATGAAGGAATTACCTCATTTGGCAACTCAAGAATTTTCTTGAGTTACCCCGAGTCTTCAAAATCCAATTTTTCTTGGTCCAAACGATTTGTAATGAGCTTGTGCATGTTTTTAATTAAATGGAGATGAAGTTTTGATAAGTTTTTGATAATGTTTTGATGAGGTAGAGGAGGGAGGGAGAGAGGGCAGCATCCATGAGTGAAGGAGGAAGTAAGAATGATGAGAAAAATGAAGAGGGAAACAATGGGAGCTAAGGTCAATGACCCCCCACCTCTCTCTCTCTCTCTCTCTCATGCACATACCTATTATTCTAATCCCTTTTTCTTTTCTTTTCTTTTCTCATTTAAACCAAAACCATGCACAAAAGAACTCAAGGAAAATAAAATGTAACAAGTGTTAAAATGTGACAAGGTGCATGTCATATGCACAAATCAAGCTTAATGCGCGATTAGCGATATTTATTCGCGATTAGCATTAAAATGGAATATAATTAATCATAAAAATTCATAATTTGCCTAAATCATATAAAACACCTTCATTTCCGTAATTCCTATAATTTTCCAAATATTACCCAATTTATCAGTATTTAATTATACCGCCTCATTAAAATATTCATAATATTTATTATTTAATTATAAAAATTCCCAAAAATAACTATATATTTGAATATATATATCCTTTGTTTAACATACACGTCCCACCATTTTGAAAATAATTTAGAAGGGTTTCCTTTATTAAATGACTTGTGTCATCTCAGACACGTAAGTAAATACTGAGACTATAGCTCCTTTTTGGAATTCTCTTCGGTAACTATCAATGCAGGCAAAAATATATTCAGGTACTGTTCTCGGACAAGTCCTGCTCAGCTACTATATCAAATAGCAAATATCATAAAATATGTTGCTCAAGGGAAATCAATCCAAACATGTATATAGAATGTCGCGTGCATCTGGTGCGCACGGAAATCGAAATCCATGAATGTGCCATACATGGGAACAGAACAAAATCTAAGTGCAAAGGGTGTGCACGAAACACGTGTCAAAGGCAACGGGTGTGACTGACAGCAATATCAGGTGCATATTATATGCACGAAGAATCTCGATTTAGTGCATCTGGTGTGCACCAAAATCGCATCAAGCGCGTCAAGTCTGCGCAAAATCCAACTCAATTGCACAAGGTGCACAAAAACAAATATCGAGTATCACAATCGAAATCGACGGTATACAACAAATCTCAATCCAAATCCAAATCAGGTATACCGTGGTATATAATCTCCCAACAATGTGCATCAGTGTGCATAAAATCGAATCAAAATGCTGAAAGTGCATGAAAACTACGCTGAAAGCATAAATCAAATCACTTGCATACCATAGGCATGAAATCAGAATCAACATCTTGAATAAAATCAAGTCGAAGTCAAGTGCAACTGTGGTGCACAAAATCTCAATCATGCACATAAATCGCCCAAAATACCGAAATCAAAGATGGCGGAAACAGTCCCACTCAAGCACATCCTCTAAAGATCTCTGGCCAACTGTCATGATCACTCATAACATGTCTCGTCGACGATGCCGAATCTGTTCTACTGGGTGTGCATAATATGACCAATCCTTGGTCCAAGTCTTGTCGTATAGTGTTCCAGAAAGATCTTGTCGGGGTCTCTCCCGAATCTCGTTTCTGCCGAACTGCCCGGAAATTATCATCCTTTACTAAATCTTTTTCTTGTTCCGGAACGGCTTCATACTCATCGTGACTCCTTCTGGAATATATATCATGTACAACGCCTCTGCATGCGTATCACATCTCTGATGTCAGCGGAGTGGAACGTCATCTCATCAAGATCTCGCACGAACCTCTTACTCCACTTTTCTCTAATGTCGACTGATTCGGACTCGTCTCTTCGTGGCTGCACGAACTGCGCTCCAATGATCATACTCTTGTCTGGAGTCTCCCAAGCAATGCATCCCGTCACATGATATCATGGAAAAGAAAAGAAATAATCAAAGAGAGAGAAAAGGGGTATCATGATGAAAAGAAATGACCATCAACCAAAAGCAACACTCCACCAACCAATCATCTCATCACAAAGTCAAGCAATCATGAAGTCAAGAAAGTCAAGGGATGGTGCAATCATCATGATACTGCAACTTGCAAAAACAACCCTCCAAATTGCTAATTTGCACATTTGCAAATTAGCCCTCCTCCACCAACTTTCAGCCAGGGAAAGATACAAAGGAAAAAGGCTGAAACGGAATGCAAACTGGCAACTTCAGAAAACTGATCCCGTAATAAATTACAGGAAAAACCCCGCTACTGTATATACATACCCGCATTTGTATTCCGACCGAATACAAATGCAATGAGACAAATCTACACTGTATAATACTAGGATCCGTCTTAAACCAAAGCGTGCTAGTATTATCCGTCCGATCATGATCCGTGCAATACCGCACGTATCTTATCGAACCCTGCCATATCTCCATACGGCCTCTACAACGTTTCGCCCGAAACTTGAGAAAACGGTCTGTGGGGGACTCTAAAGACTCGTCAATACTTTGGTTGTGGATTTAACCACTAGCACGTCAGAGGTATTAGCCATACGTAACGGGCTACCAGGTATTGACCAAAAGGGACGTCGATGAGCGAACTCATCCTGACACGCTACAGAGCCTGTCAGTGATAATTTCCGTACAGTCCGGTCCGTTCGTCTATGAGTATCGCATGGCGGGCCTAGGGGGTTGGTAAAAGTCAGACCCCCAAAAGCGGTACAGGTCATGTCGGAGTGTATCCCAGAACACCCTGAGATACTACTGGAATACCTACCAGTAAATCTCCTAAGGGCTCTCCTAGACACAGCGCGACCTCACCCCCAATACCGGGAGAGACGAACCCCTGCAGATCCGCTCACTGCCTCCGTGTGGCTCGGGACTGTACCCAACTAAAATCTGTTTGCACGTCTCCTTTGAGCGTGGTAGGGTAGTAATCAAAGTACAGTGGGAACTAACACGAGACAAATGACGATCTCGGGTCGATGAACTAACCTGTACACATGTCACCAGGGAACTGCTATCTGACGTCAGGTATAAGACCAACTAGCATGTTCCCGGCGAGTCCTGTCCGGTGTACTCATAACCCAATGAGCACCTGTATACATCTTAGGTGAACCAACTGACACCAGTGGCTTGTGAGACCGGCCATCGCCCCTCGTCGGGGTCTCGACTGTATACACTAGTCTACTCTGGAGTATCGATGCCCTGTCTCGAAACTCCTACGACTAGGGACCTTTTAAGGATATGCTTATAGACTACCAGCTCCCACGTATATGATTGCCCTCATACTGCTGGCAGTCAAGCAAGAATCCTAGGGGCTCTATCAACGTGCAATAGTGACCTGTAAGGTCACCTAAAGCATTACATGATGATAAAGATAAACCAGATAGCATACTATCATCTTGAGTAAGACTGTCCTACTGGGACAGGTCCTCCCTCAATCATTGCAATCACGTGCCTGTGATCCAATAATTCACTCTGAGGGCACTATCTCCAGCAATCTCCCACTTGCACTCAAGGCTAATTATTGTGATGTCGTATACTCACAGCCCGTGTGATACCGAACACCCAACTCCTCTACTAATCAGTCTCACAAAACCCGTTTGCGAAACTATTGCGTTCGAGGAATAGCCTCAGTGAGTGGATCCGCTCTGATGTTTCTTTCTATGTCTCTCTATATCTCAAGTTCGCGGAGAAAGCCATCTCCCAAAATGAGCAATACCTGTCTTAGAGTGTGTCTGGATGTCTGATAGGACCTAGCTCATAAATGAACTCCAAATCCAAACTTCTTAGACTGTATCGTTAACTAAACATAATCGGTATCCTGCGTCATGCCTCCCTCAGTATCCCCTTGGACCACCTGTCCAAAATACTACCCCTCGTCAGAAGGAAAACTATAACTCTGACAACCAATCTGTCATCTAGGTCACCTTGGAAGCCTGGAATGATAACTGTCTCCCGAATGAGGCAGTCGTTATCATATCCCTAGAACATCAACTTATGTTCTAAAACTGCTTCCGAATGTTTCTCCAGGATTGGATCAATGTCAACTTATTGCATCTAGTGCAAAAACAACATCTGGTGTGATACTTGACATCTCATGATTGACTCAATTGCCCAAGCAAGTGATCTGCCAATCATGCACATCCCTCTCCCCTTTAGTCTGTAAGACACCTTTAGAGAGGGCGACTCCATCACCTGCAGGTATACTACCGTGCCAGGAGTCATCCATTCTAAAAACTCTTAGAATGCTGTCTAAGTGCCCTGATTGGGAAACCACCCAAATCTAGATCTATAGATCTAGTAACCAGAATGTCTTGATATTATACCCAATTCCTATGTGGAGAAACCACTGTGTGACAACCAAAGTATAACCGATTGTAGTATAGGAATATCACTTCCTACTCTGTGAATGTCATCCAAATACCGGGACATCACACCCTACTACCTTCTCAACAGATCCATCCCCTATTCTGATGAAGTCAAACCTATGACTGTCACATCAGAAATAGATGATCTATCTCCGCTATATCTGCTTTATTCCATAAACAAAAGCTATTTGTCCACCAATGCTTCCGCTGCTCCCACTGACTACGACAACCCTCTGGCAGAGTCATATAGACGTACACTTGTAAAGCCAGTTTAGAACAACGCTATACTCATCCTCCTGCCGGGTCTCACAGTCTGGAACAACAGCAATGGCAAGTTTGGGTAAACAAGAACCTCCTTGTCACCGTCCTTGAGGCTACCGGAGTACCTCTCGGGTGCCTGAGGTTACCCACGATATCTGCGGAGTGGCCAATGGAATGTCAAACCATATTGAATCTTTAGGTTCTTATCAAAACTTCAGTAATCGTTTGCGGTTCTGGAATCACTTCCAGTTCTACCATACACCCACTACTGTTTTCTGAAAAATCCATTTTACTTAAAACTGTGGCGAGTCTAGAACAATATCACTATTGATCTTCCACATGGTAGAATGTCAACCCTCGTCATAGCCTGGGACAACCCACAAACAGCCATTACAGAAACGTGCCTTGAGTTATCCAGACTCTGGTTTTAAGCATAAGCCGGACAACTCCCCGTACCTTAACATCGTTAAGATATGAACTGTTCTATATCCAATATAGAAACAGAGGCACTAATTTAATTGAACCAGATTCAAATCATGTAGCTGTCTCCACTGCATGTCAACTAAATGGAAGGAGGCCGATCAGCATTTACTCAACTTAGGAGCACTTCCAATTATGAGTAATCTGAAAGAGAATCAAGTCCTCTTAATCATTACTATCAACTGAATACCCTACACAAGTATCTACATCTTCGATCAACTTGAAAAATCCCGATACTTGCAACACCTGGTTCTCTACTTTATTCATATACCTATAACTTCTCAAAAACCAGACCTTGTGTTTCCACGAAACACTTGTCTAAGAACCAGAGAAGTCATAAGTAAACCGAATATAGTACGAGGACCTACCCCTCTGTCCAAATGGACATTGGACAATCATACAATACTCTGTATAAGTCCCTTGAGTCTGGTAACTCAATCCCTGTGTGTCGTAGGTTGAAAACTGTACCTATGGTTAAGAAGAATTACACCGTTGTTTAATGCTCCTTACCTAATCATCCACTGATATAGGTAAATGTCATGGACAAAATTTCAAAAAGCTATATCTCACTCTATAAAAATAGACGTACAGATATATCAATTTGAAATTGGTGCACAACAATGGATATTCAATACCAAATATTTGCCGTCCGGCAAACTACCCAGGTGATTTCCTCAAATATCATCAATTACAACGAATTCCGATATAATGAGGATGATCACCAAATTCCCAATAACTTACTCCTACTCATCATCTGTAAAACCATACAGATGTGAAAATCATACCTGGTAAATACATACCCTGGAGCAAGTGTCTAATTGGGAAATCAGTTTTCTTTTAACAGCACACAGTGAAACTGAAACATTGAAATGTTTCGATGGGGTATCCCGGAATTCCTGGTAATGCCTCTTCCATTATCCAGATTCACAACTGTAACCGTATAATTCTTTGCCATCTTTCCAAATCCTTTTATATGTCTTTAGTCATTACCTTCTGCACACTCTCTTAGGCTAAATGGTTTTCTTCCTTCCCTACCGTTCGGCACCAGCCTATGGTTTGGTAGAAGACTATCCAATAAGCATAATGGGTGTACTGTCCTAATCCTAGGAGCACTCTCAATGTGAGAGAAGGTGAAGATAAAAGACAACCAAATAAACCTTATTCCTATTTCTCCTGGACCAGAATCCATCCCCGAACTGGAACAAGTTCCTTTCGAGTTCGTATATAACCATATGATGGAGTATCCAATAAACTGTGGATCTTCGTAGTGATACGGAGTGTCCTGGAGAAATACAAAGGTGATTTAGGATTGGCGAAGAAATGTAAGTCGATGTAGTACACCCCAGTACTTATGGGGAGGCGGAATTTTCAAAAACGATCAAGTTTAAAGAACGAACATCGACTAACCGCTTGAATCGAAGCTAAACAAATAATAACCGAACACATAGCTATACTAAACTATAGTGTTAAGGGATTATACCTAATGAAAACGGTCCTTCGTCTTTGTGTCCTCCTTTGTTCTCCTCTACCTTCTCTAGGTAGTAGACGATCCACCCGAGAGCAAGACACCAAGCTACACCTCTAACTTGAGGTAACTAATCAACTTTGATTGCTAATCAAAGATGAAAGGATGATGTAGAGTGAAGGTAATGGATGTTTAAGTCTAACTAATCCTTTGATCTCAACTCATGAGGATTAAGGATTAGTCTTCTTGAAGATGAGAGCTTGAGGAGAGAGAATGTGAATAATATTATGAGATAAGTTTATGAGTATCATATCATATATGAAGCATTTTCTAATAATGAGAAAAGAATAAAGAGTGATGATAAATCATGCTTCATAAAATATCTAGTGGTGATTCATTAGCATGAGTCATTAAGTAATAAATGAGCATTAATGAAATGAATGAATCACCACCATGACTCATAAACTCATTCAATGAATATGACACATAACCCTCCTTAGTCACCACTTCTAGAAGCTTCTCGAACATTTACGAGAACGCCCCTCCGATCCGCAAAAATACGGAAAAACTTTTGACTGTATAAATCCAATAACCGGATACCAGTAACTGGCTTAAACCAAAGCCGACTGGTAAAAACTGTCCGAAAGTCGTACGCGCGTAAACGCACGTATGCGTCCGAACCCTTTGTCGCATAACCATGCAACCTCTATATCGTTTCGCCTGGAGTAGGAAACTCTCTGTGTGGGACTCTAGAGACTCGACTACTACGCTGGCAGTGGGTTTAACCACAGACCGCAAGCGGCACTAGCTGTACGTAACGGTCCCCAGGTAGTTGTCGATAAGAAGGCCGATGAGAAAACCCATCCGAACTCCTACTGAGTCTGATGTGACAATCTCCATACAGTCCGGTCCGTTCGTCCAAGACTATCGCATATCGGGCCTAGGGGGCGGCAAGCGTCAGTCCCCTAATAGCGGTATAAGTCGTGTCGGAGGGAAGCCCATTACACCATGAGAAACTACTGGAACCTACCAGCAAAACTCGCTTGCCCTGGCCAGGGACTTTGCGTAATGGCTCTCTGACACAGCGCGATATCTACTCCCAATACCGGGAGGGACGAATCCTGTCTAACTGCCACTGCCTCCAAGTGCTCGGGACTGCACCCAACTGCTACCTGTTTGCAAGACTCCTTTGAGCCGTGGTAGGGTAGCAATCTAAAAACAGTGGGACACACTCGAGGCGAAGCAGCAGTGTCAAGTCTGCGGACTATGCTGTACTCATGTCACCTGGGAACTGTTAACTGACGATGGGTATAATTCCAACCAATCAGTTCCCCGGCGAGTCCTGTCCGGTGTACCCGTAACCTAACGAGCACCTGTATACTATCTCCAGTACGACGTACTGATGGCTGTGGGACAGACCATTTCCCCAACTGGGATGAGAAGCGTATACACTTAGTCTACTCCGGAATATCGATGCCCTATCTCGATAATCCAACGACCAGGGACCCGTATGGGATGTTGCTTACAGACTACCCAGCTCCCACTAGTGTGATTGCCATCACGACGCTGGTAATCAAGCAAAGATCCAATGGGCTCTACTAATATGTATAAGTGATACGTTACAAGAAACATATGCACATATTAAAGTAGACACAAACCAAGTAGCATACTACCATTTTAGCAAGACTGTATATATAACTGTGAATATCCCAAGCTTCCATTAAGTAATATACAATCTAGTATGATACAATAATGGCCCCTAGGGCATATACACTAACAATCTCCCACTTGCACTAGGGCCATGAGCTGGCATATCGTAGACCTATCATCTCGAATAGCCTCTCGAACTGCGTCTGAGGAATGGCCTTTGTGAATGGATCAGCAACGTTATCCTCTGTCTTTACTCTCTTTACCTCGATCTCCCGGCGATCTATGATCTCCCTGATCAGGTGATACCGCCTTAAGATGTGTCTGGACTTCTGATGGGACCTGGGTTCCTTCGCTAAAGCTATAGCGCCGTTGTTGTCACAATACAGAGGTATTGGATCAACGCTGGTAGGAACCACCTGAAGTTCTGTGAGGAACTTCTTCATCCATACTGCTTCTTTTGCGGCATTGCAAGCAGCTATGTACTCTGCTTCCATTGTTGAGTCAGCAACGGTCTCCTGTTTGGAACTCTTCCAACAGACCGCCCCTCCATTGAGGGTAAAGACATAACCCGACATGGATTTGGAGTCATCTTTGTCACTCTGGAAGCCGGAGTCGGCAAAGGCCTCTAACTGGAGGTCTTTTCCGCCATATACTAAGAACATTTCCTTAGTCCTTCTCAGGTATTTGAGAATGTTCTTTACTGCTATCCAGTGCTTCTCCCCTGGGTTTGCTTGATACCTGCTTACTACGCTCAATGCGTATGCTACATCTGGTCTGGTACATAACATCGCATACATTATAGAGCCTACTGCAGAAGCGTAGGGTATAATTGACATGCGATCCCTTTCCAAATCAGTCTTAGGAGACATCTCTTTGGAGAGGGTGATTCCGTGACAAGCCGGTAGGTTACCGCGCTTAGAATCATCCATACTGAATCTCTTTACTATGGTGTCTATGTACCTGGACTGTGAAAGTCCCAATATCCTTTTTGATCTATCACGATAGATCCGGATCCCCAGAATGTAGGTGGCATCACCCAGGTCTTTCATAGAGAATTTATGTGACAAGAACCTTTTGACTGACTGTAACATAGGAATATCATTTCCTATTAGGAGAATGTCATCCACGTACAAGACGAGGAATACTACAGCTCTCCCTACAATCTTACTGTATATGCAAGGTTCATCTGGATTTTTGATAAAGTCAAATTCTTTGACAGCATCATCAAAACAGATGTTCCAACTCCGTGATGCCTGCTTTAGTCCATAAATGGACTTAAGCAACTTGCATACTTTACCGCTGCTCCCACTCTGAATGAATCCTTCTGGCTGATCCATATAGACGCTTTCTTCCAAATTTCCATTTAGAAAGGCCGTCTTTACGTCCATCTGCCAGATTTCATAATCGTGGAAAGCAGCAATAGCAAGAATGACCCGAATAGATTTAAGCATAGCCACTGGAGAAAAGGTTTCGTCATAGTCCAACCCAGGTCTTTGACGGAAACCCTTTGCAACAAGTCTAGCTTTATAGGTTTCAACCTGTCTATCTACACCAATCTTCTTTTTGAAGATCCATTTGCATCCTACGGGTTTTACCCCATCTGGAGCAATGTCCAAAGACCATACTTTGTTGGTGTACATGGACTCCATTTCAGTTCGCATTGCATCCAGCCATTTTACTGAGTCACCGCTCTGAATGGCTTGCTGGAAGCTAGTAGGCTCATCATAGTCAATAGTGCAATCCTCTCTATCCCCGTCAATTAGAAAACCGTAGTATCTCTCGGGCGGATGAGATTGCCTACTACTCCTGCGGAGTGGCGTTGGGATGTCCAGTTCTTCTTGAACTTCTGGTTCTACCAAACTTTCAGTAGTAGTTTGTGTTTCTGGAATTTCTTCCAGTTCTATTTCGCTCCCACTAGTTTCTTTTTCTAAAAACTGATATTCTAGAAAATGGGTATTACGAGAAACAAAAACCTTTTGTTCCTCTGCGTAATAGAATAGATATCCCCTGGAGTTCTTTGGATATCCCACAAACTTACATAGTACTGATCGTGCCTCGAGTTTGTCCGCATACTGCTTTTTAACATAAGCCGGACATCCCCAAATCTTTAGATACTGAAGATAGGGTTTCTTCCCACTCCACATCTGATATGGTGTGGTAGGCACAGTCTTGGTGGGAACCTGGTTCAAAAGATATGCAGCTGATTCTAGTGCATATCCCCAGAATGATCGCGGTAACTCAGCGTTACTCATCATGGAACGAACCATATCCAATAGGGTTCGATTCCTCCTTTCTGATACACCGTTATGTTGTGGTGTGTATGGAGGAGTAAGCTGAGATAGAATTCCATTCTCTTTTAAGTAACCCAGGAACTCGGCACTTAAGTATTCACCACCTCGATCAGATCTCAGTGTCTTTATACTTTTGCCTGTTTGTTTTTCCACTTCATTCTTGTATTCTTGGAATTTCTCAAAAGCCTCGGATTTATGCTTCATTAAGAAGACATATCCATACCTAGAGAAATCATCCGTAAAAGTAATGAAGTAGGAATAACCACCTCGCGCATGTGTAGACATTGGACCGCACACGTCACTGTGTACGAGTCCCAAGAGCTCGCTTGCTCTTACTCCGTGTCCAGTGAACGGAGTTTTTGTCATCTTTCCTTTGAGACAAGATTCACAAGTAGCATAAGATTGATATTCGAATGGATTCAAATATCCTTCTTTATATAACTTAGTCAACCTTCTCTCATTGATGTGACCTAGTCTACAATGCCATAAGAAAGCCTGATTTATCTATGGAGACTTTCTTTTAAGAGTGTTCTGGACACTGAAAATCTGAGCTTGATTTAATACGTATATTCCGTTTTCTAATGTACCTGACCCAATCAAATCTTGATTTAGGTGGATGTGAACCACATCTCTTGTAAAAGCAAAATCATATCCTTCTTTAGAAAGTAAGGGTATAGATATGATATTACAAGTCGTACCTGGTACATAAAAACAGTTACGTAGAATCAATATCTGCCCAGTTGTCATTCCAAGATGATATTCCCCTACGGATTCAGCGTCCATGCTCATTCCGTTAGCAACTGTGAGGGTCATATCACCTATCCCGATAACCCTACGATTTCTCAGAGCCTGTAATGAATTACAGATGTGAGTTCCTGATCCGGTATCCAATACCCAGGAAGTAGGGTTAACTGACATACAGTTCTCTATCATAAACACACCCGAAGTCGAAGCCACAACATGCTTCGTATCCTGGCTACTGGCTTCTAAAGCCCTGCAATCACTCTGCCAATGCCCAATCCCATAGCAATAGGAATGTCCCTCAATAGGGTGGTCCAGCTTGTCATAGGCAATGGATATCTGGACAAACTTTTGCCAGTCATATAAGTCAGATTCAGTCAAATTATTATCTAGATGTAACCTATGTGTGGTCATAGGGTCGCTGCATTTTAAGAGAGAAAAAAAGATAACAATTAGCATGATGCTGTTGCAAGTTTAGAGTGGTTTAATTTATCTAAACAGGATGGCTCCCACTGTTTCTCGAATCCTTCCTCAAACCATAAAATAAGAATTAGCCAGGACAATTCTCACCGTACAATACTTGCTTAACCGTTCAGCCAGGCCAGTGTCGATACTTCGAGGGAGGTTTTCCAACGCTTTCGCGAAGTTCCTTAATTAAATAACCTCTTTTCTCTGGGGGCGTAACCCCGCTGACACCTTTCTTGGCACCTACTTGGTTTATAGCATTGATTGTTAAGTGACGAATCTCCTGATAAGTAGCATATACTCACAGTAGGATCGGGATCCAAAATATCATCGTATGATAATGTTGAAGGAATCCTACCAACATTCATCAAACTCCAAAATGGTATGCTTCTCTCTGCAAATTTCAGTTTCTTTAGAAATTCCCGATTGGATTTGCAAGCAATCTGTATTTCTTTTGAGCCTGCAAGAAAAGACAGATTACACAGTTGTGATGAATAGCCATTACCCCACCCCAGACCCCTACGGGTACGGCAAACTACCCGCCAAGTACCAGAAGTGAAGCGGTCTGCCTCAACACTTCAAAATACCCGGTAGTTTGTGCACCCCACCTTGGGTCTATCTAGGAGCAAAAACAATAAAAAGAAATAATACAACGGTGGCTACAACCGCAACCTGGATGTGCCCCGCAAAATAATATTACAACTTGTTACAATTACATCAAATGAATTAAAACAATAACCCATCATAAAACCCGGCTAACCACCACAACAGTCCAATACAGTTTATATGCACAAACAGTTAAAATCATTACAGAAATGTGCAACCCCCTGCCAACCGACATACTAGCAGTTAGGGGAGGTTTACGAACACATTAAACAATCACAGATATAATCCAATATGCAAATACTGTACAATTTCGATCGATTAAACAACATCAATATTGCTCCAAAATCTGCTCTGTTAAACCAAAACCTGAGCAATAATTAAACATCCCAGAAAACCCCAAACACCAGAGAGGACCCACCCATGAAAGATGAGCCCATGACTCGGCAACTCGGCCGCGGAAGCGCGGCGGATCGGTGGGATCCGCCGCCCTTCCGCGGCGCTTTAGTCGAATCATTGGCTCAAATTTCGTGGGTGTTCTCCAGGACTCATTTCATGCTTTCTGAACACACCTGAAAAAGTTTTGGACTTCATTTTAAGTTCGACAGAAACTGATAATATTTAGGGTTTTCCGGCTTCGATTTTTCGTTCGAAATTCGTACAAATTTGCAATTAAGTTATTTATTGTTTAGCGAGGCTCTGATACCACTGTAAGTCGATGTAGTACACCCCAGTACTTATGGGGAGGCGGAATTTTCAAAAACGATCAAGTTTAAAGAACGAACATCGACTAACCGCTTGAATCGAAGCTAAACAAATAATAACCGAACACATAGCTATACTAAACTATAGTGTTAAGGGATTATACCTAATGAAAACGGTCCTTCGTCTTTGTGTCCTCCTTTGTTCTCCTCGACCTTCTCTAGGTAGTAGACGATCCACCCGAGAGCAAGACACCAAGCTACACCTCTAACTTGAGGTAACTAATCAACTTTGATTGCTAATCAAAGATGAAAGGATGATGTAGAGTGAAGGTAATGGATGTTTAAGTCTAACTAATCCTTTGATCTCAACTCATGAGGATTAAGGATTAGTCTTCTTGAAGATGAGAGCTTGAGGAGAGAGAATGTGAATAATATTATGAGATAAGTTTATGAGTATCATATCATATATGAAGCATTTTCTAATAATGAGAAAAGAATAAAGAGTGATGATAAATCATGCTTCATAAAATATCTAGTGGTGATTCATTAGCATGAGTCATTAAGTAATAAATGAGCATTAATGAAATGAATGAATCACCACCATGACTCATAAACTCATTCAATGAATATGACACATAACCCTCCTTAGTCACCACTTCTAGAAGCTTCTCGAACATTTACGAGAACGCCCCTCCGATCCGCAAAAATACGGAAAAACTTTAGACTGTATAAATCCAATAACCGGATACCAGTAACTGGCTTAAACCAAAGCCGACTGGTAAAAACTGTCCGAAAGTCGTACGCGCGTAAACGCACGTATGCGTCCGAACCCTTTGTCGCATAACCATGCAACCTCTATATCGTTTCGCCTGGAGTAGGAAACTCTCTGTGTGGGACTCTAGAGACTCGACTACTACGCTGGCAGTGTGTTTAACCATAGACCGCAAGCGGCACTAGCTGTACGTAACGGTCCCCAGGTAGTTGTCGATAAGAAGGCCGATGAGAAAACCCATCCGAACTCCTACTGAGTCTGATGTGACAATCTCCATACAGTCCGGTCCGTTCGTCCAAGACTATCGCATATCGGGCCTAGGGGGCGGCAAGCGTCAGTTCCCTAATAGCGGTATAAGTCGTGTCGGAGGGAAGCCCATTACACCCTGAGAAACTACTGGAACCTACCAGCAAAACTCGCTTGCCCTGGCCAGGGACTTTGCGTAATGGCTCTCTGACACAGCGCGATATCTACTCCCAATACCGGGAGGGACGAATCCTGTCTAACTGCCACTGCCTCCAAGTGCTCGGGACTGCACCCAACTGCTACCTGTTTGCACGACTCCTTTGAGCCGTGGTAGGGTAGCAATCTAAAAACAGTGGGACACACTCGAGGCGAAGCAGCAGTGTCAAGTCTGCGGACTATGCTGTACTCATGTCACCTGGGAACTGTTAACTGACGATGGGTATAATTCCAACCAATCAGTTCCCCGGCGAGTCCTGTCCGGTGTACCCGTAACCTAACGAGCACCTGTATACTATCTCCAGTACGACGTACTGATGGCTGTGGGACAGACCATTTCCCCAACTGGGATGAGAAGCGTATACACTTAGTCTACTCCGGAATATCGATGCCCTATCTCGATAATCCAACGACCAGGGACCTGTATGGGATGTTGCTTACAGACTACCCAGCTCCCACTAGTGTGATTGCCATCACGACGCTGGTAATCAAGCAAAGATCCAATGGGCTCTACTAATATGTATAAGTGATACGTTACAAGAAACATATGCACATATTAAAGTAGACACAAACCAAGTAGCATACTACCATTTTAGCAAGACTGTATATATAACTGTGAATATCCCAAGCTTCCATTAAGTAATATACAATCTAGTATGATACAATAATGACCCCTAGGGCATATACACTAACAAGAAATACTTGGTTTGGTCGTGAATAGCAGTCGCAATTTACTTTACCCTCTTACTAATCCCTTGATATATCTTTACTTAATATCTTCTGTACACCATCGTTAGGCTAATTGGTTTTCTTCATTCCCTACCGGTCGGCACCTGCCTATGGTTTGGAAGAAGACTATCCAATTTGCATAATAGGTGTACTATCTCCTAAACTAAGGAGTATTCGCAACCTGAGAGAAGGTAAAAGGAAAAGACAACTGAATAGTCCTATTCATTTTCACCAGAACCAGAAACCATTCTCGAATAAATTCCTTCGAGTTCGTATATAACTATACGATGGTTTTGTCCAATGGAAGTGGACGTTCGTAGTAATACGGGGTGTCCTGGAGAAAAGGGTAAAAGTAGGAGTGGCAATGAGGTTTGCAACTCTGACAATCAAAAAGCCAGTGTTAAGAAGGTTCGGTCAACTTGGTCACTGAGTCATAGTCTAGGGTCGGGTCAATGGTCGCTGCCAAAGAGAGAGAGAAAAGAAACACTAAGCGTGCACTCTAACCTAGATCAGAATGGTTATCACTTTATCTAATCTGGAAACCTCCCACTGTACCATCAAATTCTCCTCCAAACCTGAAAGAAGAATTAGTCGGGATCACCCGAGGAGTAAACCAACTCATCAGTGGGAATCAGGATCCAACTATCATCGCATGATAACGTGACGGAATCCGCTCACGTTATCACACTCCAGAAGGTATGCGCATATCTGGCAAGTTTCAGTTTCTTTAGAAACTCCCGATGTTTATTTTTACCCCATGATCTTATGACCATGACTTTGGCCAACATATCATAAGTCACATGTCAAGTTCTACCCGTCATTCTCCAGGTTAATTTGAACCCACCCGTACATACCCTTGACTTTGGCCAAAATAGTAGTACGACTGTCCCAAACCAACACATCTATCTATGCTGCATATGAATACCCAATAGCTACCAATCACTGTGCCTTGACTTTGGCCAACATACACAGCTTGAATACTTATTGACTATCCATATGAAACGACGGAGGGCTACGAATAGTTTCTGGCGAAAACCTTTAACGTAATTAACTTTATATCGTTGAAGGAACCGGATAGCTTTTAAAAATATAGTGACGAAAACCTTTGCTAAAGAGGTCACTCCCGGTGAAGGGATCTCGACTCTTTCCCCGTAGAATGAGGTGCAGGATATTCCAACTGAATACCACGATGCAAAGCAAAAGTAATCGGCTATAGTGAAGTTATTACGCTGACGCAAACTTCTGTCCAAGTGGTCACTCCCGGTGAAGGGATCTCGGCCCTTGCCTCGTCGACTGGGGTGCTGGATATTCATAACCGAATACCACTATGCAAAACAAAAGTGAACGTCCTTGCAATAACAGCCTTTTGAAAATTGTTCCAACAACATCAGAATAGGTTTGTTTAGCTTGCATTGATCCGAATCAACGCAGTCCCATCAATTGATCACACCAATAAAGAACGAAAATATTGATGTACGTATATGCTATCCGCATTCGCCACTGGGTCCCGTCATCACCCGTTAGGTTACTTAACTAACGACAGAGCGGGGACTGGACTAGCGCGGATGCAAAACATATACAACATCTACTAGTATATATATCAATATATAATATTCGCTCAATGCGTGATAAAATGCAACATCACAGAAATGTAATAAGCATCACAGAACAATACAGATATCTGGGATCCCCGGGTTTCACAGAGCCTCTACTGAAACCCGACGTTCCCCTGGTCATGTGGATAGCCTGTGCAATGAAATCCTAGACCCCTACGGGCGCGGCAAGTTACCCGCCAAAACCTGAAGCGAGGCATCCCCCTTCAACAACGTGAATGGTCCACCCAGCACTTCACGGAATCCGGTAACTTGGGCACCCCTCTTGGGTCAATCTGTACCCCCTACGAGTGCGGCGAATAGCCCGCCAATTCTAGAGTAAAGGCCCCTCCGTCTCAATTCCATGAGATGCGGGCTTGTTGCCCTCTGGAACCCGGCTATCCGTGCACCCCACCTTGGGGTAATCCTAGTACAGAAAGTAAAATATACATACAACGGGTACATCGACCTCACCCCGGTCGTGCCCCAAAAGAATAATATACAAACAGGCAGTGACGGCTGTCCACATGTAGGACGCTCGCCCCACAATATCAAATGTACATAATACAGCAAAAACTGTTCTACCATTGCATCCAGGCTATCCCCCACGACCAATCCGCAACATCACAGCACAACACAGAACATCAACGTGAATGTCACGTTCGCAAATCCGTCTAAAAGGGCTATAGCAGTTAGACAGGATTTACCGATCAAATGACATTCACGGTCGCAGATATAATGTAAATACTGTGAACTAACATGTTTAAAATTTTCGATTGACTGAATTTTCCGAAGTGGGCCCCAAGCACAACTGTAGCACTCAAAAACATCTGGGCCCAAAAAGAATATACCAGAAACCCTATTTCTATGTCAGTAAACCACTGTAGAAATTTGGTGAAGTTTGGCCACAAAACAACGGCGGTTCCGCGGCAAAAACGTGGTTTTGGCCGCTGAACCGCCGCGCTACAGTAATATCAGCCGACCAAATTTTCACAGAATGCATAAAAAACCCTGCACGTATTTTTCCAATATACCAAATAATTTTTAGAGCAAAGAAAAATTCGACAGAAAGTGCGACATGGAAATGTGGTTTTTGGAAAATCCGATCGATCGAACTTGTAAACACGTTAGAGAAAGCTAGACTAGGTTAATGGCCTAGCTCTGATACCACTGTAAGTGCACGGCGGCACCCCGGCCGTCAATCCGAGGCCAAAATGCGGAAACGATAATTTACTTTAACGTTTGAACCGGCACCACCGCGCACTATAAAACCAAGATCGGGCCATTAACATAGTCCTAGCTTACTAGAGAAGGGGTAGAGAGATATACCGAGCGATCCATGTCCTTTGGTCTTCTCGTCGTCGTCCCGATCTCCCCGCGGAATCTCCGGTCTTCAACTCCTCGCCGGAAGTGCACCACGTTGCCAGCTTCTTTTACGGGCTCCCACCTCTGGACCGAGGCAACTCGTGCACAAAGTTGGCGAGCCAACGTGCCCAAGGATGCTGGAGGTTAACTGTAGAATGCTTTGTCTCATTTGGGGTTGTATGAAGTTGCCATATAGGTGGAGGAATGATATATCAATTGGAGATGAGCTAAAGGGTTTTTTAGCAAGCCAAAAGATGAAAAGCCCCACCCTAAATATTTGGACAGCCCCCCCTCTTCCCCTTGGCCGGCCATGAATCAAAAGAGAGGAAAAATGAGAGTGGGAGAGTATCAATGAGGTGAGTGAGTGAGCCAATAATCAAAGAGAGAGAAAAGGGGTATCATGATGAAAAGAAATGATCATCAACCAAAAGCAACACTCCACCAACCAATCATCTCATCACAAAGTCAAGCAATCATGAAGTTAAGAAAGTCAAGGGATGGTGCAATCATCATGATACTGCAACTTGCAAAAACAACCCTCCAAATTGCTAATTTGCACATTTGCAAATTAGCCCTTCTCCACCAACTTTCAGCCAGGGAAAGATACAAAGGAAAAAGGCTGAAACGGAATGCAAACTGGCAACTTCAGAAAACTGATCCCATAATAAATTACAGGAAAAACCCCTCTACTGTATATACATACCCGCATTTGTATTCCGACCGAATACAAATGCAATGAGACAAATCTACACCGTACAATACTAGGATCCGGCTTAAACCAAAGCCTGCTAGTATTATCCGTCCGATCATGATCCGTGCAATACCGCACGTATCTGATCGAACCCTGCCATATCTCCATACGGCCTCTGTAGGGTTACTAGGAACACTAACAAGGTTCTACAAGGCATCGACCAAGCCCGCTTAAAAAATTTATGTGCCAAAAAACCCTAAGCAAGATCTTATACTAAAGTTTAGGCGAATCTAAAGGCAAGTAAACAACTTTACTCTAAAGGGAACTCGAAATACAACCTTTGTAGATCAGTCCTCCACTTATTTTGCTCCTTGTTGAAGTCCCTTCGCTGCGATCAAGGTTCTCCCGGGCTCTTGCATGGCTTAACGACGTGAAGGATGCGACCTTGCTTGAAGTCTCCGAGGCCGAAGATGATCTACGTCGAGGGAATTCCGACTCAAGCTCCTACTTCACTAACCAGAGAATTAGTGAAGTAAACACCCTAAACTAAAGTGCTTGTCTAGTAGAGGATGGAGAAATAGGAAGTGGGTTCTCTTTAGATTTTTTTTTCTCACAATCTTTTTCACTTTGGATCAAACCTTAGTTTTTATTTTGTCTCTTGTTCAAAATGAAGAAGAAGATGAACAAAGAATGTGAAGAGGATAATGATCAAGTGTGAAGGGTAACCATGGTGAGTGAGTATCATATACTAACCCTTGTAGAGCCATAACCATAGCTAATTGATTTTGGTTGGGTTAAAAGGAATCTAAGGTAAAGACAAAGCTAGTAGACTTTGTCAAAGCAAAGTAAGCTTCTACAAGCTTCATGCTCATTCCAAAACTCCACAAATTTTGTAATTATCCTAAATAAACATAACCCATCATAATACATAGAATGGTGTATGTCTCATACACACATGAATGTTGTATCATCAACTATGATACAATATGATAACACATTTTAACATATATCATATATATGTTAAAGTAGTGTACATGTGAGGAAAAAAAAACCCTAAGTGAACAAGTGTTAGCAAGTGTAAATTAGTATATCTAATATACAATTATACACTTAATTATTAAATCAACACTTGACTTAATAATCCGGTCATATCTCATATAACTGGCTAACATCCTTTGTATCGACTTATCGAATCAACACTTGATTCGATAACCCGGTCATATCATATATAACCGACCGATACAAAAAATCGCGAGAATAGAATACGGTATCACATACTTGCATTTATTCTCGGTCTCGCAAATATCACAAACGTGCTCCTATTTCGTTTTGCCTGAGCCAGTAAAACCTCTGTGTAGGACTCTAAGTACTCGTCAATACGCCCGCAGTAGGTGATGATCACATCATGCACCCACAAGCCGTCAGCGGTACTAGCTGGACGTAACGGCTACCTGGGTATTGAGCGATCATAAGATCAGCAAGCAAGCCCTCTCCAACTCCTGTAAAAACCTGTCGGTAGCACTTCCCGTACAGTCCGGTCTCCTCGTCTGATATGTCGCATATCAAGTCTAGGGGTGGTAAACGTCAGACCCCAATAACCGATAAGTCGTGCCGATGTGAGGCTCATAACGGGTCGAGAAACTACTGGTAACACTTACCAGTAAATCTCTAAATCAGCCAAGGCCAGGGACTTCCCTGTTACGGCCAATCGAGCACTGCGCATCATCAACCCCCAATACCGGGAGAGACGAAACCCCTCCTATCGCTCATTGCCTCCATGTGACTCGGGACTGTACCCAAAAACCACCGTTTTGCATGCCCTCATGGACGTGGTAAGGTGGAAATCAAAGCACAGTGAGAATCACACAAGTCTCTATGACGATCTCGGGTCTACAGACTAACCTGCACAAGTGTCACCAGAGAACTGCCATCTGACGTGAAGTATAATACCATCTGGGAGTTCTCGGTGAGTCCTTCCAGTGTACCCAGTCTCCACTGAGCACCCGTATACCATCTCTGATGTCAAACACCAATGAATATGGGATCATCCATCGCCCATCTCATGGGTCGAGAAGCATATACGCTAGTCTACACTGGTATATCGATGCCCCGTCTCGATACACCCACGACTAGGGACCTTGAAGGATGTACTTATGGACTACCATGTCCCCACTAGTATGATCCGCATCATAGTCTAGGTAGTCAAGTACACATCCTAAGGGCTTTACCAACATGTAACGATAAGACAGTATAAAGAGACAAGTATACATGTTAAAGTATAGAGCAACCAGATAGCATACTATCACATCGAGCAAGAAAGTCCTCTCTATATATGTCCAAGCATCCAATATAATATACATCATCTTTACAATACTGGCCTCTAGGGCATACATACAACTAACAATCTCCCACTTGCACTAGGGCCAGCTGCTGTAGTATCGCATACCAAGCATCCCGAAGAGTCTCTCAAACTGTATCTGAGGAATGGCCTTCGTGAGTGGATCCGCTGTGTTGTTCTTCATGTCAACCCACCTGACCTCGATCTCCCGGCGATCAACTATCTCCCGGATCAGGTGATACCGCCTCAGAATATGCCTGGATCGTTGATGGGACCTGGGTTCCTTGGCCAAAGCCACCGCTCCATTGTTATCGCAATACAAAGGTATTGGATGCTCAATGGATGGAACCACTCCAAGTTCAGTGATGAACTTCTTGATCCAGACAGCCTCTTTGGCAGCATCGTTGGCAGCGATGTATTCAGCCTCCATCGTCGAGTCTGCCACGGTTTCCTGTTTGGAACTCTTCCAGCTAACCGCCCCTCCGTAAATGGTAAAGACAAATCCCGACTGCGACTTAGAGTCGTCCTTGTCACTCTGGAAGCTCGAATCGGTAAAGGACTCCACTTGGAGTTCTCCGTTACCATACACTAAGAGCATCTCTTTAGTCCTTCATAAGTACTTGAGAATGCTCTTCACAGCTGTCCAGTGACTCTCTCCAGGATCAGCTTGATACCTACTCACTACACTTAGTGAGTATGCTACATCGGGTCTGGTACATAGAATCGCGTACATGATAGAGCCTACTGCCGAAGCATAGGGTATCCCTTGCATGCGAGCTCTCTCCAAATCATTCTTGGGAGACATCTCTTTGGAGAGAGTGAGCCCTGAGATCGTGGGTAAAAACCCACGTTTGGACTCTTCCATACTAAACCTCTTTAGTATGGTGTCAATATACCTGGATTGGGACAATCCCAATATCCTTTTAGATCTATCTCTATAGATCATAATTCCCAATATGCAGGAGGCATCACCAAGATCTTTCATTAAGAATCTTTGTGATAAGAAGAGCTTGACCGATTGCAGCATAGGAATGTCATTTCCTATCAAGAGTATGTCGTCTACGTACAATACGAGGAAGACAACCTTACTCTCTGCCTCCTTCTTGTAGATACAAGGTTCATCTACGTTTTTTACGAAATCAAACTCTTTGATAACGAATTCAAAGAAGATGTTCCAACTATGCGATGCTTGCTTTAATCCATAAATGGATTTAAGCAGCTTGCACACCTTCCCGCTGCTCCCACTATCTACGAAGCTCTCTGGCTGAGTCATGTACACTCACACTTCTAAATCACCATTTAGAAAGGCGGTCTTAACATCCATTTGCCAGATTTCGTAGTCATGATATGCAGCGATGGCAAGCATGATCCAGATGGATTTAAGCATAGCCACTGGAGAAAAGGTTTCGTCATAGTCCACACCTGGTCTTTGACGAAAACCTTTTGCAACAAGTCTAGCTTTGAAAGTCTGCACTTTCCCATCTACACCAAGTTTTTTCTTGAAGATCCACTTGCTCCCAATGGATTTTACCCCTTCAGGAGCAACTTCCAAAGTCCATACTTTGTTGGTGTACATGGATTCCATCTCGGACCGCATTGCATCTAGCCATTTCACTGAGTCCCCACTCGTGATGGCCTGCTCGAAGCTAGTTGGGTCATCATCAATCATGATGCAATCCTCGCTCCCACCATCCATGAGAAAACCGTAGTATCTCTCAGGTGGGTGAGGAACCCTATTAGATCGGCGGAGAGGCTGAGGTTCATTGGGAACTACCGAATCCTCTGGTTCTACTAAATCTTCAGTTTGAGTTTGTGTAGCCGGAATTTCTTCCAGTTCTACCTGGTCGGCACTAATTTCTTTTGTAAGAAATTCCTTTTCTAAAAAGGTGGCATGTCGAGAAACAAACACTTTTTGTTCCTCAGTATGGTAGAAAAGATATCCATGTGAATGTTTGGGATATCCCACAAACTTGCATAGAACTGACCGTGCCTCGAGTTTGTCTGGATTTTGCATTTTAACATAGGCCGGACAACCCCATATCTTAACACGTTTAAGACATGGTCTCTTCCCACTCCATATCTCATATGGTGTGGTAGGTACAGATTTAGATGGAACTTGATTCAATAGGTATGCCGTTGTCTCCAGCACATCCCCCCAGAAGGAAATAGGTAACTCAGCTGTGCTCATCATAGAGCGCACCATATCTAATAGGGTGCGGTTCCTCCGTTCAGATACACCGTTGTGCTGTGGTGTATATGGAGGAGTCAGCTGAGAGAGAATCCCATTCTCTTTTAGGAAGTCCAGGAATTCATTGCTCAAGTATTCACCTCCTCGATCAGATTGAAGGATTTTAATACTTTTCCCGGTTTGGTTCTCGACTTCTTGTTTATATTCTCTAAATTTCTCAAAAGCTTCTGATTTGTGTTTCATCAGGAACACATATCCGAATCTAGAGAGATCATCAGTGAATGTAATGAAGTACGCAGAACCATTCTTGGCATGTGTAGACATAGGGCCGCATACATCAATATGTACCAGTCCCAAGAGTTCCGTAACTCTCTCTCCGTGTCCCGTAAACGGAGTTTTGGTCATCTTGCCTTTGAGACATGACTGGCAAGTGTCATAAGATGAAAATTCAAACGGATTCAAATATCCATGTTTATGAAACTTAGCTAGTCATGTCGCATTGATGTGACCCAGTCTACAATGCCACAAGAAGGATTCGTTCATTTCTGAACTCTTCCTCTTGTATGTGTTTGTTATGCTCAGAACTATTGATTAATTTAGAACATAAATGCCATTGCACATCGTGCCTGATCCGACCAATTTTTGGTTTAGGAAAATGTTCATAACATTATCCTGTAATACAAAATTATATCTCTCTTTACTCAACAAAGAAACCGATATAATGTTGCATATCAGGTTCGGCATGTAATAGCATTCGTTCAGAATCAATGTATTACCAGTTGGCAATACAAGGTGATATTCCCCGAAGGTTTTAGCTGCAACAATTGCACCATTTCCAACCCTCATGTCTTTATCACCTTCTCCAAGTTCTCTACCTTTCCTAAGCCCATGTAACTGATTACATATATGGGATCCTGACCCGGTATCTAATACCCAGGACGTAGAGGAAATGGAGAAACAGTTCTCTGTAACGAACACACCCGAAGAAAATGCATCAACATGTACTTTCTTCATTCGGGTGGCATGAGAATCCTTGTATTTCCCTATATCCTGTTCAGTCTTATAACTCTTATAAGAAAGAACGGAACCAACGTTCCCCAGCACAGTATAACATGCGGGTTCAGTCAATACATCCATATTATTATCTTTATTAAGGCAAGATATGGTCGCTACCTGGAGAGAGAGAGGAGAAAACACTTTAGCGTATGCTCTTGCAAGATCAGATTGGTTATTATTTTATCTAATCAGGATGGCTCCCACTGTTTTTATCAAATCTTCCTTCAAACCCTAAAAGGAAAGACTAGCCGGGATTAATTACACCCTACAACTTCGCCAATCTTTCAGCCAGGCCAGTGTCGGTACTTTGAGAGAGGTTCCCCGTGCTTTCGCACGGACCTAATTAAAGTAAACCTCATTTTCCCAGAGGCGTAACCCCGTTGACACCTTTCTAGACACCTACTTGATCGGCTAATTGTCCTGTGTAAAACTCTCCCGGGAGTAACAATTACTCGCAGTGGGTATCGGGATCCAACTATCTCATAGAAGGTATGAAATCTCATTGCAAATCTCAACACTTGAAATTCCCGATAATATTTTGCCCCTAACCCCGATGACCTTGACAAAGGCCAACAAATCATAGGATGTTAGTCAAGTTCAATCCGTCATTTCTTGATTGAATCAAACCCACCCGCACAACCCTTGACAAAGGCCAACAAGGTCGTACGACTATCCCAAAACAATCTGCATCATATGCAAGGACAGATAAGCACCATTTAGCTACTGCACTCTATGCCTTGACAAAGGCCAACAAGCGCAGCATGAATACTAAATAGTTCTTATCTGAAATGACGGAGGGCTACGACAGGTTTTTCTGAAAACCTATTGCGTAATGAACTTGATATCGTTGTAGAATCAAGTGAATTTTGAAATGGAGTCTTTTTGAGGCTTTCATTAGTTTTGCTAAAGAGGTCACTCCCGGTGAAGGGATCTCGGCTCTTTCCTTATGGAATAAGGTGCAGGATATATTATATACATCTCTATGCAAAGCAGAACTCCAAAAGCAATCAAAAGCAAACCGAGTGTTGTAGCATCTACCAGTTTTACTAAAGAGGTCACTCCCGGTGAAGGGATCTCGGCTCTTTCCTCATCGAATAAGGTGCAGGGTATATCATATATACCGCTATGCAAAGAAAAACTGTAGCTACCCTTTTTATTTGAAAATTTGATTCTACAACATCTTTTAGGTTTCTTTTCTTTCATTAATCACATTAATGAAGTCCCATCATTTAAGTCACCTAAACATCACAGATAAATACGACGTACACTTATGCCATCCGCATTCGCCTCGATGTCCCCTCGTGCACCGTTAGGTTAGGTAACTAACGGCAGAGCAGAGCAGGGCTAGCGCGGGTGTAAAACATAAGTAACGCCTATATAATATATCATATATACTATATACAATATTTATCACAGAACATCAAATGATCGCATCACAAATATCGCAGCAGAAGAAATATATGAAACATTGGATATACTAGGACGTCCGTGTTTTATTTTAAGCCTCTATAAAACACGGATTCCACGGTCGCGATGAATAGACAAACCCACACCCCTAGACCCCTACGAGAGCGGCAAGCAACCCTACCAATTCAAGAGTTAGGAGACCCGGACTCGACTCCTCGAGTTGGTCTCCCACTGGACTCCAGAACCCGATTACTTGTGCTCTCCTCCTTGGGTCTATCCTAGTGCGGAAAAGTAAATAATATACAAAAGGTGACATCAACCTCATCCCGGAAGTGCCCCAATAAAAGAATATTACATACATTTAAATTTACATGAATGAAAATAAAAACTCTCATCTCACATAAAACCCCCGGCTATTCAAAACGCGACAATCCAATATAACATATCCAGCAACACATAACATCACATGTCATCAACATAACTAAATATGCGCATCCCAATTGTCGTTGACATATAGTAACGAAACCGGCGATATCACATATTACACTTACGGTCACAAAAAAGAAAGTGTAAAACTACAACATTTGGAATCCACAATCACTTTAGACATCGTAAATCCGAAATATCACATATTTCGCACTTCATGCCTAACTGTATGAATTCCACATATTGTATCACATTCCAGATATATAGACAGCATTAAACTTTCCGATCGAATAATCTGTAAGTACGCGGCGGCGCCCCGGCCGTCTAACAGACGCCGATATGCAGAACAAAACTTTTACGACTGGCGCTATCGCGTACTTTATCCCAGATCGTCCATTAAAGCTAAACTAACAAATTGTAAAGAGGGTAGAATTGTTATACCGAATGATCCGAGTCCTTCGGTCTTCAACCATCATCCCACGCTATGTTGCAACTGATCCGAACTCGCTCGATCTCCGGTCTCGTCGTCCAGGTGGCACCACGTCGACGGATCTTTAAACGGGCTCCCGCCTCTGAACCGAGGCAACTCGATCGTCAAGTTTGCCAAAAGAGACGATCAAGATGAAGTAGAGAATGAGTAGAACACTTTGTCTCGTTACGTCCAATGTCACGGACGAACGGTTATAGAAGTTGCCTTTTGGAATCGGGTGAATGGAAATTGGGCTATGAAATTTCCAAACACTTAATTATCATAGTCTTTTGCACAAAATGAAATGAATCAAAAAATCTCTCACCCTCACAAGAGGGGCCGGCCAAATATATGAGAGGAGGGAGGTGAGGGTAGGAGCATCAAGTGGTGACCATATCCCTTCATGCTTATCACAAAGAATGAATCATCAACTAGCAATTAATGCAAGCCTATCACAATTAACCTAGTCATCCTCCATCATTAATGAACCATTAATGACAAAGCCACCTCACTATCCTAGTCACTATCCTAGTCACCTCTTCTAGAAGTTTCCACACAAATCCAAAGAAAAGATAAATCCGCATTTAACCGAATGTCAAAATACGGCTGATAGAAAACTGGAAACTGGCAACTTCCAAAAATCATCCCGAAACGAATTTCAGGATAACTCCGTATCGGTATAAACATACCCGCATTTGTATTACGACCGAATACAAATGCAACTGAGACAAAGATATTATATCTACACAGTATAATACTGGGTTCCGGCTTAAACCAAAGCCTACCAGTATTATCTGCCCGAAAACTGACACGTGCGAAAACGCACGTGCTTTTTCCGAACCTTGCCATAAACCCATACGGCCTCTACAACGTTTCGCACGAACTTGGGAAAGTGTCGGTGGGGGACTCTAATGACTCATCAGTACACTGGCACTGGGTATAACCCCTAGCACGTCAGAGGTACAAGCTGTACGTAACGTTTTGCTTATGTATTGATTGGAAGGGAAGCTGACGAGCGAACTCATCTGTAAACCCTACTAAGCCTGACAGTGACAATAACCGTACAGTCCGGAACATTCGTCTATGAGTATCGCATATTAGGCCTAGGGGGTCGGTTAACGTCAGACCCCCAATAGCTGCATAAGTCGTGTCAGAGAGCAGCCCAGAACACCCTGAGATTCTACTGGTATACCTACCAGTATATCTCGATTACCCTGGCCAGGGATTTCGTGTAATGGCTCTCCTAAACACAGCGCTATCTCACCCCCAATACCTGGAGAGACGAATCCCCAACGATCCGCTCACTTGCCTCCAATGTGGCTCGGGACTGTACCCAACTAAAACCTGTTTGCATAACTCCTTTGAGCGGGGTAGGGTAGTAATCTAAGCACAGTGGGAACTCACACGAGACAAATGACGACCTCAGGTCGATGAACTAACCTGTACACATGTCACCAGGGAACTGCTATCTGACGATATGTATAATACCAACTAGCATGTTCCCGGCGAGTCCTGTCCGGTGTACTCATATCCCAATGAGCACCTGTATACATCTTAGGTGATCCAACTGACACCAGTGGCTTGTGAGACCGGCCACCGCCTTTCGTCGGGGTCTCGACTGTATACACTAGTCTACTCCGGAGTATCGATGCCCTGTCTCGAAACTCCCACGACTAGGGACACTTTAAGGATGTGCTTATAGACCCCAGCTCCCACATATATGATCGCCATCATACTGCTGGTAGTCAAACAAGAATCCTATGGGCTCTATCATGATGATAAAGTCAAACCAGATAGCATACTATCATATCGAGTGAGACTGTTTTATCGGTATAGGTCCTCTCTCAATCATTGCAATCACGTACCTGCAATCCAATAATTGACTTAGAGGGCACTATATCCAACAATCTCCCACTTGCACTTAAGACTAATTATTGCGATGTCGTGTACTTACAGCTCGTGTGATACCGAGCATCCAACTCCTCTACTAATCAGTTTCGCAAATCTCGTTTGCAAAACTATTGTATTCGAGAAATAGCCTCAGTGAGTGGATCCGCTTCGGTGTTTCTTTTTATGTCTCTCTTAATCTCAAGTTCGCGGAGAAAACCATCTCCCGATTTGACTAATACCTGTCTTAGAATATGTTTGGATATCTGATGGGACCTAGTTCATAAATGAACTCCAAATCCAAACTTCTTAGACTGTATCAATCACTGAAACTAATCAGTGTCCAACACCATGCCTCCCACGGTACCCCTTTGGACCACCTGTCCATAATACTGTCCCTCGTCTGAGGGAAAACTATAACTCTGACAATCACTCTGTCATGCATGTCACCTTTGAAGCCTGGAATGATAACCGTCTCCCGAAGGAGCCCGCCGTTATCAAATCCATAGAACATTCAGTTATGTTCTAAAAACTGCTTCATAATGTTTCTCCAGGATTGGATTAATATAAAATTATCGCATCTAGTACAATAACAACATCTGGTGTGGTACTTGACATCTCACGATTGACTCAATTGCCTAAGCAAGTGATCTGCCAATCATGTACGTCCCTATCCCCTTTAGTCTGTAAGACACCTTTAGAGAGGGTGACTCCATCACCTGCAGGCACACCACCATGCAATGAGTCATCTATTCTAAAATACTATTAGAATATAGTCAAAGTACTCAAATTGGGAAACTACCCAAATCTAGATCTAAAACCATAGATCTAGTTATCAGAATGTTTGATATTACATCCATGTCCTTTGTGGAGAAACAACTGTGTGACGACCACAGTACAACCGATCGTAGTATAGGAATTTTACTTCCTACTCTGTGTATGTCATCCAAATACCAGGACATCACACCCTACTACCTTCTTAACAGATCCATCCCCTATTCTGATGAAGTCAAACCCATGACTGTCACATCAAAAATTAGATGATCTATTTCCTCTATATCTGCTCAAGTCTATAAATAGATATAAGCTTCTTGCCCACTATGCTTCCGCTGTTCCCACTGACTACGACAACCCTCTGGCAGAATAATATATACGTAAATTTTTAAAACTAGTTTAGAACGACGCTATACATAATCTCCTGCCGGGTCTCACAGTCTGGAACAACAGTAGTGTCAAGTCTGGGTAAACAAGAACCTCCCTGTCACCTTCCTTGAGGCTACCAGAGTACATCTTGGGTGTCTGAGGTTACCCACCATATGTGCGGAGTGGTTATTGGAATGTCAAACCTGATTGAATATATAGGTCCTATTAAACTTTTCGTAATCGTTTGCGGTTCTGGAATCACTTCCAGTTCTACCATGCTCCCACTACTGTTTTTCTGAAAAAATCTATTTTAATAAAACTATGGCGAGTCAAGAACAATATCACTATTGATCTTCCGGATGGTAGAAAATCAACCCTCGTCGAAGTTAGGCTCAACCCGCAAACTGCCATTACAGAAACGTGCCTTGAGTTATCCAGTGTCTGGTTTTAAGCATAAGCTGGACAACTCCCCTTACCTTAACATCGTTAAGATATGAATCGTTCTATATCCAATATAGAAACTTTGGCACTTACTTAATTGGAACCGGATTCAAATTATGCAGTTGTCTCCAGTGCATAATAACTTAATAGAGAGAGGCTGATCAGTATTACTCAACTTAGGAATCCATCCAATTATGAGTAACCTGAAAGAGAAAATAGTTTCTCAAAACCATTACTATCAACTGAATACCAATCACAAGAATCTACATCTTCGATTTCTTTGAAGAATCCCGATACTTGTGACACTTGGTTCTCTACTTTATTCCTATACCCACAACTTCTCAAAACTTAGACATCGTATTTCTACGAAACACTTGTCTAAAAACTAGAGAAGTTACAAGAAAACAGAATATAGTATGAGGACCAACCTCTTTGTCCTGATGGACACTTGACAATATATAATACTCTGTATAAGTCCCCTGAGTTGAATAACTCAAAACCTGTGCATCGTAGGTTGAAAATTGTATCCAGGTGATTTCCTCAAATATCACCAATTACAACGAATTCCGATATAATGAGGATGATCACCTAATTCCTAATAACTTGCTCCCACTCAACATCTATAAAACCATACAGATGTGAGAATCATACCTGGTAAATACATACCCTGGAGTAAGTATCTAATCGGGAAATCAGTTTTCAATTAACAATGCACAGTGAATATGAAACATAAATATGTTTCGTAGGGGTATCTTGGTATTCTTTAGTAATGCCTCTTCCATAATCCAAATCATGACTTTAACCGTATATTTCCCCGCCATCTTTCCAATTCCCTTTATTTTGTCTTCAGTCGTTACCTTCTGTACACCATCATTAGGCTAAATGGTTTTCTTCCTTCCCTACCATTCGTCACCAGCCTATGGTTTGGAATAAGAATATCCAGTGAGCATAATAGGTGTACCCTCCTAATCTTAGGAGTACTCGCAACTTGAGAGAAGGTGATGATAAAAGACAACTGAATAATCCTTATTCCTATTTCTCCTGAACCGGAATCCATCCTCGAAAAAATATCCTTCGAGTTCGTATATAACCATACGATGGATTTATCCAATGGAATTGGATATTCGTAGTGATACGAGTTGTTCTGGAGAAATCAAAGGTGAAGTAGGAGTGGCGATGAAATACGTGGTTTGGTCTGAATGTAAATAGTCGCAATTTACTTTGCCCTCATTCTAATTCCTTTATTTTGTCTTTACATATTACCTTTTGCACACCAAACTTAGGCTAATTGATTTTATTCATTCTCTACCATTCGGCACCTGCCTATGGTTTGGAAGAAGATTAACCAATAAGCGTAATAGGTGTACTCTCCTAAATCAAGGAGCCCTCGCAACCTGAGAGAAGGTGATAATAAAAGACAACTGAATAAATCAATTCTATTTCTTCTGAACCTGGATCCATCCTCGAAGAATTCCCTTCGAGTTCGTATATAACCATACGATGGATCTATCCAATGGAAGTGGATGTCCGTAATAATACGGGTTGTTCTGAGAAATACAAAGGGTAAAAGAAGGAGCGGCAATGACTTATGCAACTATAGACAATCCAAAAGCCAGTATTTTAAGAAGGTTCGGTCAACTTTGGTCACTGAGTTGTAGTCTAGGGTCGGTCAAAGGTTGCTGCCAAAGAGAGAGAGAAAAGAAACACTCTGCGTGCACTCTAGCCTAAATTAAAATGGTTATCACTTTATCTAATTAGGAAACCTCCCACTGTTTTCTCAAATTCTCCACCAAACCTGAAAGAAGAATTATTCGGGGTCACCCGAAGAGTAAACCAACTCATCAGTGAGAATCGGGATCCAACTATCATCGCATGATAACTTGATGGAAGCCACTCAAGTTAACACACTCCAGAAGGTATGCGCAAGTCTGGCAAGTTTCTTGTATGTTTGAAACTCCCGATGTAATTTTTATCCCATGCTCTTATGACCTTGACGTAGGCCAACAAGTCATAAGCAACATGTCAAGTTCTACCCGTCGTTGTCCTGATCAACTTAAGTCATCGTACAAGCCCTTGACGTAGGCCAACAACGTGTACGTATGACTTAAACTAATGCATCTATCTATGCAACAAATGAATACCCAGCAACTACCAAACACTATGTCTTGACGTAGGCCAACAAACATAGCTTGAATACTACTGACCATCCATAAGAAACGACGGAGGATTACGGCTGTTTTTTGGCGAAAAACCTTTAACGTAATGAACTTGATCTCGTTGAAGGAACCTGATAGCTTTATAAAAATATATAGTAGCGAAAACCTTTTGTTAAAGAGGTCACTCCCGGTGAAGGGATCTCGGCTCTTTCCTCGTGGAATGAGGTGCAGGATATTCCAACTGAATACCGCTATGCATAACAAAAGGAAACGTCTTTGTAATAATTTTAAAATTTGTTCCAACAACATCAAATATAGGTTTGTTTTATCTTTGCATTGATAAGAGTCAATGCAGTCCCATCAATCAATCACACCAGAAAAGAACGAAAATAAAATGTACGTATATTCCATCCGCATTCGTCACTGGGTCCCGTCATCACCTGTTAGGTTACTTAACTAACGACAGAGCGGGGACTGGACTAGCGCGGGTGTAAAACATATACAACATCTAATAGTATATATACTAATATACAGTAATCGCTCCAGGAGTGATAAAATGCAATACTACAGAAAAGTAATAAGCATCACAAAACAATACAGATAATCTGGGATCCCCGGGTTTCACAGAGCCGCTACTGAAACCCGACGTTCCCCTGGTCGTGTGGATAGCCTGTGCAATGAAAACTAGACCCCTACGGGTGCGGCAAGTTACCCGCCAAAACCTGAAGCGAGGTGGTCCCCACAACATAGTGAATAGAACACCCGGCACTTCACGGAATCCGGTAAATTGAGCACCCCTCCTTGGGTCAACCTGCACCCCCTACGAGTGCGGCGAATAGTCTGCCAATTCTAGAGTGAGGTCCCTTTGCCTCTCAATGCCATGAGATACGAACCCGTTGCCCTCCAAAACCCGGCTATTCGTGCACCCCACCGCGGGGTAAACCTAGTACAGAAATCAAAATAGTACAACAGGTACATCGACCGCAACCTGGTCGTGCCCCAAAAGAATATTATACAAACAGGCAGTGATGGCAGTCCACAAGTCGGACGCTCGCCCCGCAATATTAAATGTACAAATAAAACTGAACAACACTATCATTGCACCTTGCTATCCACCACGACAAATCCGCAACATTACAGCACAACATAGAACATTAACGCGAATGTCACGTTCGCAAACCCGTCTAAAAGAACTATAGCAATCAGACGCGGTTTACCGATCAAATGACATTCCCGGTCGGAGATATAATGAAAATACTGAAAAACTAACAAGTTTAAAATTTCGATCGACTAAATTTGCCGAAGTGGGCCCCACAAGAATCTGGTGTACAGTAATAAAATATGGGCCCAAACTAACAGTACCAGAAACTACATTTCCCTGTGAAGAAGCCCCTGGAAAAATTTGGTGCACTGTTCCCACAAAAGCGCGGCGGATCAGCGGCGAAACCATGGTTTGGGCCGCGGATCCGCGGTCCTTTTGTGGGATCACGTGCCCAAATTTCACCAGTATTCTTCAAAAACCCTGCATGATTTTCTGAAATGCTCAAAATGAATTTTAGAACAGTTTAAAAATCGACAGAAACTGTGGGCCTGAAAAATGTAGTTTTGAAAATTCCGTTCGATCGATCTTTTAAACGCGTTAGCACAAGTTAGTATAGCTTAATGGTGAGGCTCTGATACCACTGTAAGTACGCGGCGGCGCCCCGGCCGTCTAACAGACGCCGATATGCGGAACAAAACTTTTACGACTGGCGCTATCGCGTACTTTATCCCGGATCGTCCATTAAAGCTAAACTAACAAATTGTAAAGAGGATAGAATTGTTATACCGAATGATCCGAGTCCTTCGGTCTTCAACCATCATCCCACGCTATGTTGCAACTGATCCGAACTCGCTCGATCTCCGGTCTCGTCGTCCAGGTGGCACCACGTCGACGGATCTTTAAACGGGCTCCCGCCTCTGAACCGAGGCAACTCGATCGTCAAGTTTGCCAAAAGAGACGATCAAGATGAAGTAGAGAAAGAGTAGAACACTTTGTCTCGTTACGTCCAATGTCACGGACGAACGGTTATATAAGTTGCCTTTTGGAATCGGGTGAATGGAAATTGGGCTATGAAATTTCCAAACACTTAATTATCATAGTCTTTTGCACAAAATGAAATGAATCAAAAAATCTCTCACCCTCACAAGAGGGGCCGGCCAAATATATGAGAGGAGGGAGGTGAGGGTAGGAGCATCAAGTGGTGACCATATCGCTTCATGCTTATCACAAAGAATGAATCATCAACTAGCAATTAATGCAAACCTATCACAATTAACCTAGTCATCCTCCATCATTAATGAACCATTAATGACAAAGCCACCTCACTATCCTAGTCACCATCCTAGTCACCTCTTCTAGAAGTTTCCACACAAATCCCAAGAAAAGATAAATCCGCATTTAACCGAATGTCAAAATACGGCTGATAGAAAACTGGAAACTGGCAACTTCCAAAAATCATCCCGAAACGAATTTCAGGATAACTCCGTATCGGTATAAACATACCCGCATTTGTATTATGACCGAATACAAATGCAACTGAGACAAAGATATTATATCTACACAGTATAATACTGGGTTCCGGCTTAAACCAAAGCCTACCAGTATTATCTGCCCGAAAACTGACACGTGCGAAAACGCACGTGCTTTTTCCGAACCTTGCCATAAACCCATACGGCCTCTACAACGTTTCGCCCGAACTTGGGAAAGTGTCGGTGGGGGACTCTAATGACTCATCAGTACACTGGCACTGGGTATAACCCCTAGCACGTCAGAGGTACAAGCTGTACGTAACGTTTTGCCTATGTATTGATTGGAAGGGAAGCTGACGAGCGAACTCATCTATAAACCCTACTGAGCCTGACAGTGACAATAACCGTACAGTCCGGAACATTCGTCTATGAGTATCGCATATTAGGCCTAGGGGGTCGGTTAACGTCAGACCCCCAATAGCTGCATAAGTCGTGTCAGAGAGCAGCCCAGAACACCCTGAGATTCTACTGGTATACCTACCAGTATATCTCGATTACCCTGGCCAGGGATTTCGTGTAATGGCTCTCCTAAACACAGCGCTATCTCACCCCCAATACCGGGAGAGACGAATCCCCGACGATCCGCTCACTTGCCTCCAATGTGGCTCGGGACTGTACCCAACTAAAACATGTTTGCACAACTCCTTTGAGCGGGGTAGGGTAGTAATCTAAGCAAAGTGGGAACTCACACGAGACAAATGACGACCTCAGGTCGATGAACTAACCTGTACACATGTCACCAGGGAACTGCTATCTGACGATATGTATAATACCAACTAGCATGTTCCCGGCGAGTCTTGTCCGGTGTACTCATATCCCAATGAGCACCTGTATACATCTTAGGTGATCCAACTGACACCAGTGGCTTGTGAGACCGGACACCGCCTTTCGACGGGGTCTCGACTGTATACACTAGTCTACTCCGGAGTATCGATGCCCTGTCTCGAAACTCCCACGACTAGGGACACTTTAAGGATGTGCTTATAGACCCCAGCTCCCACATATATGATCGCCATCATACTGCTGGTAGTCAAACAAGAATCCTATGGGCTCTATCATGATGATAAAGTCAAACCAGATAGCATACTATCATATCGAGTGAGACTGTTTTATCGGTATAGGTCCTCCCTCAATCATTGCAATCACGTACCCGCAATCCAATAATTGACTTAGAGGGCACTATATCCAACATAATCAAATACTCAAGATTTCCATAATAGCTCAACTCTTGAGCGGAGTTCAAAGATTCCAGAATACGTCACAGTAGCAACGGTCCAGCCGTAGAAGGGTCAAGCCAACGCCTCACATGTGGCACGCCGTACTGCCCGAAACCCTAAGGTTCAAAGGGCAGTTCAAGACGGTCACATAATCGAGTTAAGGTTTGTTTTCTTCTAGAGGGTCCATCGCGTCACATGCACATTTTTCCGAAAAATTTAAACCCGAGAAAAATTCAACACTTGAATGTTTTTCGTGCCGGGAAATTAATGAGTTAATGATATCCGTTCGGACATTTTAATACTTTCTAAATTATCCGGAATAAAATAACAAAATTAAATTCTTCGATCGAATCGACGATTACAAAATAAACCCCAAAATACTCAACACTTGAGTTAGGTTAAAAAATACCCATAAAATAGCAATAACAGAGAAGGGTATTACTGTGCAAAAAGTGAAACACAAGCTCACTTTACGGCCGCGGAGCCGCGGCACAAGCAGGGTATTGCCGCGGTTCCGCGGCCATCCGTACGACTCACTTTGTCGTTTTGCACAATAATTCCTAAAATCACCTGCTGAATTTTTAAGGTATTTTTAATTCCAAAAAATCACAGATTTTGAAAAAAGTCCAGATAGGGGGTTAAAATTGCGTATTCGGGTTCGTTCGGAGTTTTAACATCATTAACACATCGCCTAATGCTCTAGCTAGGCTCTGATACCACTGTAGGGTTACTAGGCACACTAACAAGGTTCTACAAGGCATCGACCATGCCCGTTTAAAAAATTTATGTGCTTAAAAACCCTAAGCAAGATCTTATAGTAAAGTTTAAGCGAATCTAAAGGCAAGTAAACAACTTTACTCTAAAGGGAACTCGAAATACAACCTTTGTAGATCGGTCCTCCACTTCTTTTGCTCCTTGTTGAAGTCCCTTCGCTGCTATCAAGGTTCTCCCTGGCTCTTGCATGGCTTCACGACGCGAAGGATGCGACCTTGCTTGAAGTCTCCGAGGCCGAAGATGATCTACGTCGAGAGAATTCCGACTCAAGCTCCTACTTCACTAACTAGAGAATTAGTGAAGTAAACACCCTAAACTAAAGTGCTAGTCTAGTAGAGGATGGAGAAATAGGAAGTGGGTCCTCTTTAGATTTTTGTTTATCACAATCTTTTTCACTTTGGATCAAACCCTAGTTTTTCTTTTTCTCTTGTTCAAAATGAAGAAGAAGATGAACAAAGAATGTGAAGAGGATAATGATCAAGTGTGAAGGGTAACCATGGTGAGTGAGTATCATATACTAACCCTTGTAGAGCCATAACCATAGCTAATTGATTATGGTTGGGTTAAAAGGAATCTAAGGTAAAGACAAAGCTAGTAGACTTTGTCAAAGCAAAGTATGCTTCTACAAGCTTCATGTTCATTCCAAAACTCCACTAATTTTGTAATTATCTTAAATAAACATAACCCATCATAATACATAGAATGGTGTATGTCTCATAGACACATGAATGTTGTATCATCAACCATGATACAATATGATAACACATTTTAACATATATCATATATATGTTAAAGTAGTGTACATGTGAGGAAAAAAAAGCCCTAAGTGAACAAGTGTTAGCAAGTGTAAATTAGTATATCTAATATACAATTATACACTTAATTATTAAATCAACAGTTGACTTAATAATCCGGTCATATCTCATATATCCGGCTAACATCCTTTGTATCGACTTATCGAATCAACACTTGATTCGATAACCCGGTCATATCATATATAACCGACCGATACAAAAAATCGCGAGAATAGAATACGGTATCACATACATGCATTTATTCTCGGTCTCGCACATATCACATACGTGCTCCTATTTCGTTTTGCCTGAGCAAGTAAAACCTCTGTGTAGGACTCTAAAGACTCGTCAATATGCCCGCAGTAGGTGATGATCACATCACGCACCCACAAGCCGTCAGCGGTACTAGCTGGACGTAACGGCTACTCGGGTATTGAGCGATCAGAAGATCAGCAAGCAAGCCCGCTCCAACTCCTGTAAAAACCTACCGGTAACACTTCCCGTACAGTCCGGTCGCTTCGTCTGATATGCCGCATATCAAGTCTAGGGGTGGTAAACATCAGACCCCAATAACCGATAAGTCGTGCCGATGTGAGGCTCATAACGGGTCGAGAAACTACTGGTAACACTTACCAGTAAATCTCTAAATCAGCCCTGGCCAGGGACTTCCCTGTTACGGCCAATCGAGCACTGCGCAACATCAACCCCTAATACCGGGAGAGACGAAACCCCTCCTATCGCTCATTGCCTCCATGTGACTCGGGACTGTACCCAAAAACCACCATTTTGCACGCCCTCATGGACGTGGTAAGGTGGAAATCAAAGCACAGTGGGAATCACACAAGACTCTATGACGATCTCGGGTCTACAGACTAACCTGCACAAGTGTCACCAGAGAACTGCCATCAGACGTGAGGTATAATACCATCTGGGAGTTCTCGGTGAGTCCGTCAAGTGTACCCAGTCTCCACTGAGCACCCGTATACCATCTCTGATGTCAAACACCAATGGATATGGGATCATCCATCGCCCATCTCATGGGTCGAGAAACATATACGCTAGTCTACACTGGTATATCGATGCCCCATCTCAATACACCCACGACTAGGGACCTTGAAGGATGTACTTATGGACTACCATGTCCCCACTAGTATGATCCGCATCATAGTCCAGGTAGTCATGTACACATCCTAAGGGCTTTACCAACATGTAACGATAAGACAGTATAAAGAGACAAGTATACATGTTAAAGTAAGAGCAACCAGATAGCATACTATCATATCGAGCAAGAAAGTCCTCTCTATATATGTCCAAGCAACCAATATAATATACATCATCTGTACAATACTGGCCTCTAGGGCATACATACAACTAACAGCCTCTACAGCGTTTCGCCCGAAACTTGAGAAAACGGTCTGTGGGGGACTCTAAAGACTCGTCAATACTTTGGTTGTGGATTTAACCACTAGCACGTCATAGATATTAGCCATACGTAACGGGATACCAGGTATTGATTAAAAGGGACGTCGATGAGCGAACTCATCCTGACACCCTACTGAGCCTGTCAGTGACAATATCCGTACAGTCCGGTCCGTTTGTCTATGAGCATCGCATGGCGGGCCTAGGGGGTTTGTAAAAGTCAGACCCCCCAAAGCGGTACAAGTCGTGTCGGAGTGTAGCCCAGAACACCCTGAGATACTACTGGAATACCTACCAGTAAATCTCTTGCCTTGGCCAAGGACTTCGTGTAAGGGCTCTCCTAGACACAGCACGACCTTCCCCCAATACCGGGAGAGACGAACCCTTGCAGATCCGCTCACTGCCTCCATATGGCTCGGGACTGTACCCAACTAAAACCTATTTGCACGTCTCCTTTGAGCATGGTAGGGTAGTAATCAAAGTACAGTGGGAACTCACACGAGACAAATAACGATCTCAGGTCGATGAACTAACCTGTACACATGTCACCAGGGAACTGTTATCTGACGTCAGGTATAAGACCAACTAGCATGTTCCCGGCGAGTCCTGTCCGGTGTACTCATAACCCAATGAGCACCTGTATACATCTTAGGCGAACCAACTGACACCAGTGGCTTGTGAGACCGGCCACCGCCCCTCGTCGGGGTCTCGACTGTATACACTAGTCTACTCTGGAGTATCGATGCCCTGTCTCGAAACTCCTACGACTATGGACCTTTTAAGGATATGCTTATAGACTACCAGCTCCCACGTATATGATCGCCCTCATACTGCTGGCAGTCAGGCAAGTATCCTAGGGGCTCTATCAACGTGCAATAGTGACCTGTAAGGTCACCTAAAGCATTACATGATGATAAAGATAAACCAGATAGCATACTATCATCTTGAGTAAGATTGTCCTACTGGGACAGGTCCTCCCTCAATCATTGCAATCATGTGCCTGTGATCCAATAATTGACTCTGAGGGCACTATCTCCAACATGACCGAGAGATGACCAGAGAAGTGCCAGAACGGAATCGTTCCCGTTAGCACACCTGACAGGCCGATGAGCCGATGGATTGCGAGATTGGTAATCCACAGGGAAGATAAGGAACCAGAGGCAGAGGACGCCAGCCGCGAGCAAGAGGCAAGTAGATATCTTGCGCCGCTAGCATTGGATGTGCCGACACCTTCTCGACTTCGAAGGAGGATATACCGACGGCGGTATTTATGATTTGTGATTTTGTGATTTGATTATCACGTATCCGTCACTTTGGATTTCGGTCTTTTGGGCGATCTATTCGCATGATTTAGTCTTGATGACTGAGTTCCATGATATTTGATTTTGTGCACCATGGTTGCACCTATTGGGTATTTATACCTTGCGCATAGTTATTACTCTTGAGGTATTGATTGTGATTTCATGCCTATTTTATGCCGGTGATTTGATTTACGCTTCCAGCATAGTTTTCATGTACTTTTAGTATTTTGATTTGATTTGTGCACATTGATGCACGCGGTTGCGAGATTTTCCATCACGGTACACTTGATTTCGATTGAGCCGCATTGTATATCGTCGACTTTGACCCTAATATTATGATTCTTGCACTCTGTGCTTTTGACAGGACTTACGCATGTGCGGCGTTGCTATTGGATTTCGTGATTCCGTGCATGTTGAGTGCGCAGGGTTTAGATTTTCATTCGTGCACGATGGATGCACCAATTTGGATTTTCGCGCATGTGGGGCGTATGTTTTGAGATACGATTTTGGGTGCACACCAGATGCACTAAATCGAGATTCTTCGTGCATGTCAGATGCACCTGTTTTGGCTCTCAGGCACACACGTTGCCTATGACAGATGCTTCGTGCACACCCATTGCACCTAGATGTTGTTTTGTGCACCTGTATGGAACATATATGGATTTTGATTTCCGTGCACACCAGACGCACGGGGTGGTGTTATGTGCATTTTAGTGATTTATTCCTTTTGGAGCAGTACTTTTTTTATGATATTTGATATTCGTTTCGTACTGAGCAGGACTGGTAAGAGGACAGTACCTGGATATATTTTGCTTGCATTGATAGTTATCGAAGGGATTTCTAAAAAGCGAGCTATAGTCTCGGCATATATACCTACGTGTCCGATATGACACGAAACGTTTTAAAAACAAGGAAACCTTTTTAAATTGTTTTCAAAACGGCGGAACGTACATAGTAAACAAAAGATGTATACATATATGGTTATTTTCTTATGAAAAACGTTCGCTACTGTGCAGTGTTATGTGCATCGCACAGCGACTTAAAAGGATTTGGCATGCATTTACATCAGCTATTCACATGTATAGATTGGATGTCTACATGTATAGTTCTGATCTATATCATATTGGTTTTGTATTGGATTTGACATTTGTGTCTTTACCATGACTCCGATGATTTCGGGATGCTTGTCGGAGTTTTGCTTTTGAGTTATCTGGTCAGTACTCATGCGCATGCATTGCGCTATGATGTTTTATGTATTGATGATTTCAGAGCCCCGACGACTTGGCCCTGACGACTTGGATTTGTATCGAAATGTTTTAGTATTTGGGGGTTTAAATTTAAATTCCGGGACCAAATTTCTTTAAGAGGGGTAGATTGTAACTTTTCCAAATAATCAAATATTATTTTTGGGAATTTTTATAATTTAATTTTATTTTAATGAATATTTTAATATTTTGGTATAATTAAATATCGATAAATGGAGAAACGGTTGGAAAAATTATGGAAAATTCTAAAATAGGGTATTTTATGGAATTATACCATTTTAAAGTTTTTATGATTAGTTATATGCTAATCTAGTGCTAATCGCGATTAAAAATCGCTAATCGGATTTTTGGCATTTTTGTGTAAAACATGCACATATCTTTTCTCCACACTTGTGCATTTCTACCATGACTTTTCTTTTGGGTTTACTATTCAAGTGAGAAGGGATTTAGTGAAGAAAAGAAATATGAAAAAAGAATAGAAAATAGGTATGGTGAGAGAGAGGGTAGGTGAGGGTATTGACTTAGCCTTTTTCCTCTCATTTCTTCATCCCATTTCTCTCTCCCTCTCCTTCATTGCTGCTGCTGCTCCTGCTCCCTCCCCTCTTCATTCTCCAAATCACCATGAAAACAACACCAAAACACCACTCTCATTTCATTAAAAGTGTGCACGAGCTCGAGATCTACACTTTGGACCAAGGATGCTAGGATTTTGGCCACTAGGGGCAAATCAAGAAAATTCTTGAGTTGCCAAATGAGGTAATTACTGAACCATTAGTTGAGTTTTAGCATTTACTTATACCCCCATGCAAGTTTAGAACCGATATTGTGTGTGTTTGTGGACTTAAATAAAACCTAGTTAGGGTTTGAGGAAAAATTGAGTTGTGAAGTGAAACTAAGACTTGTTGTGACCTTAGAATCTTGGTGTGATGTTATATTGGACCCTAACCTGAAGCTTTAACCCATAATACGGATTTATGAGACGATGTCGAGAAAAACTGCAATTCTGGGATTGTATTTGGGAATCTACTATCACCCCGGGAACCCTAAAATAAAATTAATTGGACAGTGAGATGTGCAGGTACCCTAGAACCACCACACAAGACCCCAGCCCCTACCTCCTTTCCCCGGCCGCCAATTAATTCCCTATGGCCGCAAATTGCTGCCAGACCTGCACCAATCTGTGTCGTTTTGGTTCTGCAACCCCTACATGAGTATATTAGACCCCTAGCATGTATAGATTTGTCTAATTTGACCTAGGGTGAAATCTGTAGCCTATTTCCTTTGTTGCTGTTTTGGATTCGTATTCTGTATTCCGTATTTCTAATTCTGAATTTGGGTATGGTTTTTTACCTCGACTACTTGGCGTTCATACGACGATATCGAGGGTTGTTGATGGTTTTGGAAGGCGTTGTCCATAGGTTCTAACTTATAGAACATAGCGTATCGTTTTGGGGTTTCGTATGCCGTTTTAGTTTTGAATTGGTTTTGATACGCATTTGCGATACGTTAATGTGTAGGTACCCCATGAAGACTTTGGGATGACAAGCAAACACGTGGCGACGTCGACAGATAAAGACGCAAGGTGAGTAGATTTATATCTACGGGGAGAAGTCGGGTGGATGGCATATAGCACCTCCGCAGTCCATGGTGATGTATATGAATACGTATACACGTATATTTATTATGTGTTGTTTAAGATTATTAATGGTAATAATGGAATTATTGGTGATAAGGGTGTATTGGTTTAGTATAGTGCGAAACCCCAGAGTAGTGGTTGCACCCACACATACACGTACACATATACTTGCATACATTCTTTCTTTTATCTGTGCGCATTTGGAGGTGTGTATATCTCTACATGGGTATGGGACTAAGTGTTCATATACGGGATTGAGGATGATACGTGGGATTGAGATGAGTCGATGAGGTTTGATTGAGGCCGTGAGATTCGGCGATATGACAGAGTTCGTATTTGAGATGCGACATGATGGTTTTAGCGGGCCTTTGGGCATGTGTTTTACCCCGCATTCATATTTATATAGATGGTATCGATGTACTAGACTTAGACTTGTACCCTAGACTATGTGATATGATGGTAGTGATACCTGATATGTGATGAGATGAATGCGATATTGACCCGTACCCAGCTATTGGGATGCCGTACGACGATTTACCGTACGAGCTTTATATTGATGTCAGATTCACCCTCATGACTCGAGGATGTTATATGATATACTGTATCGTACGTGATACTACTGAGGCGGGATCACCGACTATTGTATATATATGTGTATATTGACTCAGATTTAGGTGGTTTCCATACCCCTGCCGATTGACTTGATATTTGGGTCCGTAGTTCGCATAGTAGGCGTATACTAGACCCGAGTCATACCTATTTCAAAACTAACGAATCGGGGATATTTTAAAGATAGGCAAAAAGGGATTCTACGGATATTTTCAAATGTAGCATCTGTTCTTAAAACACCGTAGCCCTTATTTTACCAAAAACCCCGATTCGTCTTATTTCAAAAGGCAAGGCTGCATGATATAGTTTTTGAGGTAGATTCTTTACTGTTGCGTTGATTATTCGATTCCGCATTTTCATGCTGTTTGCATTGGATCGCTTGTATTGTTGATATATTACAGTCATGCTGCTAGGACACCAACACCATTATCGATGATGCGTATGTTCCACGTTGTCACGACCCGCAGGGTACGGAACGTAACTGCACTTAAATTACGAAACGTCTCAAGGCGCCCGTAAAATAAGTAAGCCAAAGTCCAGAAATCAAAACCAAATAAGCAGAAGAGTGAAGGAAAACCAATCAATTTAAAGCGAGTTTATCAAATAAGTCATATCAAGCCTATTTAAAAACAATATCAATTTTTCCGAAAATTTCGGCAGAGTCTCCTTTGTAAATACTGGCCCACAAAATGGGTACAACAAGAATATAAATGAATCCAACAAATATGGCATCCCCAAGCGGGAGCTAGCTCTTCGCCACAAGGCGGTCACAAATCCCACGCAATAAAAAGCAACAACATGCGAAATAATCCTAATGAAGCATAAGAAAAACAGCATGTCGACTCAAGTGAGCTCGACCCCAAAATACAGCATAAAAAGTCCACAAATCTCACAGTCTCATCTCTAGGTCAATATACAACAATACTGGTAGAAACAGTAGATGGAGTACACTAGATACAAAGAATATACAAGGTGGTGCAAAAATAATCATATAACCCACCTAAGAGCAAAACCTCTTGTCCAGGCAAAAGAGGCAAAAGAAGCAAGCGCACCCGCCGCTACTGTACTGACGGAGCGGACCAGCAAAAGGCTATGGCACAACGGGGGTGAGTTGCCAACTCGTGAGTAATAAATAACATCTACACAGGCTATCGAATGCATGCACACAAGCATCCTAGCATCTAAATACAGGTAAGGCAGGACGTAATGGCAAGTATGTATGCAATATGGATATACTAGCAGGTATGAATGCAATGCGAATCAACTCGTGATCTGAATGTGTAAGTATAAGAAATCATGTTTTTCCCTTTAAGAATCTCTTTTGAAATACCAGCACAATACCAATAGAATCAACAAGAACCTGTGTCCAGCAACGACACCTCAAAACTATCTCAGATCTCATATATCCATGTCATAGTATCTCTGGCCTCAGCCATCCGGCTGACCCAGCTCAATATCAAAATCTCATCATCTCGCGGCCACGGTCGGTATCCTCTGGATATCCGCCGTGCCAAACAGTCACCGGTAGGTAATCCGTCCCCTGCCAGGCTCAACGTCAACACCACATTCATCTTGCCCCGGGGTACCATACCGGGCCCACCATGTACCCGTGACGGTTCCTCCACTCCTCGACACGGATCTCGAAAACCACAGCAAACTCATGGTGGACGACACTTACATCACTAGAAAACCGCAATTTACATATTTTAAAAAATATAATAAGTTTAGAAATTTTGCGGCTTTCCCCCGAAATCCAGAAATATCATAAAATCTCAAGAAATCCTCATAAGTGCATATGTCAATGATAATGAATGCATATGGTATCAATAATCGAGTTGCGATGTGTGATTAATAGATTAGGCATGAACAAATAATATGATGAAGCACATACACATGAATAGCAATCCTACGATTTCATTTTAAGGAATTAAAGCAATAGCGCGAGTTTAAGTATCAATTATAGTAAAAGGTTTCAATTTAAAGGTTATCTAGTGTGGTGGCATGGCAATTACCAGGGTGTGTGTGTAAGCATGAATAGTGCTCGTGCTGCATATAAAAACCCTGGCAATGGTGCAGGTGTCCAATAAAAAGGGTTCGCATATGTATGTCAATATAAGGCATGGATGCAGCAAATAATCATATAATTATTACACCCCTAATTACTAACATCACTAAGAATCTTTTAAGTTACTAAAACTATCGGGCGGCTTGCGCCATCCAATGATAGTCCCCCGTAGATGTTACATCTACTCACAGGAATCCCTAGCTAGTCATGTCCAATCATCGCTTTCCCCTTTCGTGCCGCCTCTGACGTCTCCGCGACCGAACCTGGAATTTACATCAATACCAAACATAAGGTTACATATCAAGAACGACGCAAAACCCAAACGAAAACACTAACGTTCACAAGCTAGGTACAACGTGCACAAGGTGCGCGGAACACACGCGAAAATCGCAAAAACTGCAAAAATCGCCGATTTGGTCGCCCGGCAAAACTAAAACCCGATTACTCAAAAATCCGCACTCACACATCCTAAAAGTCATAGGATAAGCCAACAATATAATCTAGATATCGCAATTAATTTGCCACAATAATATAATAAAAACCTAGTAAGCTAGAAGTTTGCAAATTTGGTGCAAACATCGACAATTAGCGATAAAATTAACACAATCCAACACAACAATCCAAACTAACCCACTAGCTAGCCATTACACTAATTTTAAACCATTAACTATGCTTAAAAACCTAATTTCCATAAGCAAAATCTTTGTTGATTTTCATAATTAGCAATTTCAATCCAAAACTAAACATGACAATACCAAATTAACACTAATTTGAAGCCCACACAAATAAAGTAACCTCATTAACCTAGATTAGCAAACAACTAGATAGCTAATTAGCTTTAATTAACTAAATAATGGTTTCAAGAAACCCTAGTTAACTCAACCATTAACTTTAAACAACACTAGAATGAAAATAGCACTAAATTAACACTAAACAACTAGATTAAAGAATTCTAACCATAAGAAATTAAAAGAGTAGAAATTATACATCAAATTTTTATAGATCTAGCAAGAAGAATTTGCCTCAAAGATGGCCTCATAGCACCATGATTCCAAGCAAGAGAGGTTAAAGAGAAAGGGGATGAAGAATGGGGTTATTTTGTGAGGTTTAAATTTGGAAATTTTGGAGCAACTTGATGAATTTTTGAACAAGATGAAAAGAAAAATGATGAAGAGGGGAGGGGCTGCAGATTTCTACCAGAGGAGGGAGAGGGGAGTGGAGTGGTTGTATGGAAAAAGTCATGGTCAACCCCCCTCAAAGTCAATGCACCATACCTTCAACATACAATATTTTAAACATACACATTCAACTCAATTCATCCCTAACAAAAGAATTTTAAAACAAAAGAGAGAGGGGGAATTTTCTGCAGTTTGGGACAGCCAAGGAGATGTGAGGATGTGTGTGTGAGAGTGCAAAAAATTTTTTTTTCAAAAAGACCCCCTACAAGTCCAAAATTGCAAGTTTAAGCTTAAATTCAATAAATTTCGTTTTCTATAATAAAAATTAGTTAAAAATCAAAATAAAATACTAAAAATTTATGTTACAAATAGATTTTAATTAACATGATTTTAAAGCTTAATTTTAGCCCATTTAAATTTGTATTTAACGCTAATTTAATGTATTTTCTTACCGGCTTAAAATAATATTAAAAAAATTGAAAAATTAGGGAAAAATTTTAAACGACCAGAATTTCATAATTAACTCATTTTCTACTAAAAAATAGCAATTACCTATCCAAATTAGGTTTAATTAGTCCTAAACTGAAAAATAACAAAAAAGACGGTTTTCGGAAAAATATCGAATTTTCACCGATATTCAGGAAAACACCAAAACGACTTTTCAAGGCGCTACAATATTCCCCCCTTAAAGAAATTAGGTCCCCGAATTTAAAAATATAACTACGTGTACATTCAAAGAGATGGGGGTATTTCTTCCTCATCTCGCCTTCGGTCTCCCAGGTAACCTCCTCGCTGATCGGGCTACGCCAAAGGACCTTGACGGTTGGTATAATCTTCGATCTCAACTTCTTCACCTGCCGATCCAGGATGGCCAGCGGCTGCTCTGCAAATGAAAGGCCGTGCTCTAGCTGGACTGTCGGGTGCTGAATCGCATGTGAAGGGTCGTGAAGGTACTTGCGGAACATCGAAATATGGAAGACGGGGTGAACATCGGGAAAGCTGGGTGGAAGGGCCAAACGATATGCAGCAGTGCCGACACGCTCGAGGATCTCGAAGGGACCTACGAATCTAGGGCTAAGCTTCCCTTTTCGCCCAAAACGCATCACGCCCTTCATCGGAGAGACTCTCAGAAAAACATGATCGCCAACTGCGAACTCTAAGCTGCGACGGCGCCTGTCCGCATAGGATTTCTGTCTGCTCTGAGCTGCCCTCATCCGGTCTCGAATCAACTGTATCTTCACTGTCGTCTCCTCAACATGCTGCGGCCCCAAAATGCTGCTCTGGCTGAGCTCTGTCCAACAGACGGGCGATCTGCATCTCCTCCCATACAATGCCTCGAAAGGTGCCATCTGAATAGTATCCTGGAAGCTGTTGTTGTAGGAGAACTCCACTAGAGGTAAATGACGATCCCAGCTACCGCCGAAGTCTAAAACGCACGCTCTGAGCATGTCCTCGAGAGTCTGAATGGTCCGCTCTGACTGTCCGTCGGTCTGCGGATGAAACGCTGTGCTGAAGCTCAAACGAGTGCCCAAAGCCTCCTGAAGTCTCTGCTAAAGTTGGCTGGTGAACTGGGTGCCTCGATCTAACACGATACAAGTCGGTACGCCATGCAACCGCACGATCTCGTCGATGTAAAGCTGAGCATACTGAGCGAAGCTGAAAGTGGTCTTCACTGGTAGGAAGTGAGCCGCTTTCGTCAATCGATCTACGATCACCCAGATGGAGTCATACCCTCGACTGGTCCTGGGTAAACCCACAACGAAATCCATCGAAATCTGCTCCCATTTCCACTCCGGAATGGGTAACGGCTGCAGCTCTCCTGCGGGCCTCTGGTGCTCGGCCTTGACTTGCTGACAAGTCAGGCATCTCGATACAAACTCCGCAATGTCCCTCTTCATCCCGTCCCACCAGTAGGTCTCTCTCATATCATGGTACATCTTGGTGGAACCGGGGTGACACTATACACTGATCGGTGTGCCTCCTCAAGAATTTCGCGCCTCAATCCATCAGCATCTGGTACGCACAGTCTAGATCCATAGCGTAAAATCCCCTGATCGTCAATCACGAACTCGGAAAATCTGCCCTGTCCCATCTGTGCCATGATCTCTGAGCAACGGTCGTCACTGCGCTGTGCCTCATATATACGGTCAAGCAACTGTGGGCGTGCACGAACATGCGCGAGCTGTCCCCCTGTCTAAGTGAACTCGAACTCAACTCGGCTGTCGCATAAAGTCTTCCAATCTGCTGACGACTGCCTCTGCACTGCGCGCAAATAGGATAGACTACCCCCAGGCCTCCTACTCAACGCATCTGCCACCACATTCGCCTTGCCTGGGTGATATAAGATCTCGCAGTCGTAGTCTTTCACCAACTCCATCCAACGACGCTTTCTGAGGTTCAGGTCTCGCTGCTGAAATATGTATTTTAAGCTCTTGTGGTCTGTGAATATTTGGCACGACTCGCCATATAGGTAATGTCGCCAAATCTTCAATGCAAAGACCACTGCAGCCATCTCCGAATCGTGAGTGGGGTAGTTCTGTTCGTGCCTCTTCAACTGCCGAGAAGCATAAGCGATCACCTGGCCATGCTGCATCAATACGCATCCTAATCCCACTCGCGAAGCATCACAGTAGACCACAAATCCTCCTGATCCCAAAGGCAAAGATAATACCGGCGCCGTAGTCAAACATGTCCGCAGCTGCTGAAAACTGCGCTCGCACTCCTCTGTCCAAACGAAAGGAACTCCCTTCCGGGTCAAACCGGTCAAAGGTGCAGCTATACGGGAGAAGTCCTGAACAAAACGCCTGTAGTAGCCCGCCAGGCCTAGAAAACTACGGATCTCAGTAACCGATATAGGTCGGGGCCACTGCTGAACAGCCTCAATCTTCTTCGGGTCCACACATATGCCGTCTCTCGTAACCACGTGACCCAAGAATCCGACGCTGTCCAGCCAGAATGCACACTTGGAGAACTTTGCGAACAGCTGGTGCTCCCTCAGAGTCTGTAACGTAATCCGCAAGTGCTTCTCGTGCTCCTCTCTGCTCCGGGAGTACACCAAGATAGCGTCGATAAACACGATGATGAACAAGTCAAGATACGGCCTGAATGTACGGTTCATCAAATCCATGAATGCTGCTGGGGCGTTGGTGAGTCCGAACGACATCACCAAAAACTCGTAGTGGCCATAGCGTGTACGGAAGGCTGTCTTCGGTATATCCTCCTGTCGAACTCACAGTTGATGGTATCCTGATCGTAAGTCGATCCTCGAAAAATACCCCGCACCCTGAAGCTGGTCGAACAAATCATCAATGCGTGGCAACGGATATCTGTTCCGCACGGTAACCTTGTTCAGCTGGCGGTAGTCGATACTGCGCAAACTTCCATCCTTCTTCTTGACAAACAGGACCGGAGCACCCCACGGAGAAACACTAGGTCGAATAAGCCCCTTATCTAACAAATCCTGCAACTGATCCTTCAGCTCTCGAAGCTCTGCCGGGGCCATCCGATAAGGCGGTATAGAAATGGGCCCCGAGCCGGGAATCAAATCGATGCAGAACTCAACGTCGCGCTCAGGTGGTAGCCCAGGTAGCTCATCAGGGAAAACATCAGGGAACTCATAAACAACCGGGACCCGGTTCAACGGAACCTCTGCAGCAACAGCATCATAAATAAACGCTAAGAATCCCTGACATCCCGCCCGCAAGAGCTGACCAGCGCGAAGAGACGAAATCAAGCTGGGAAGGGTGACGCTGCGGTCTCCCTGAATAACAAGGACTGGCTCTCCCGGAAAGCTAAATCTGACTGCCTTCTCACGGCAGTCCACCGAAGCATAACAAGTGGCTAGCCAATCCATGCCCAGAAGCACAACAAAGTCCAACATATCGAGGAGAATCAAATCAACCGATGAATCCCTCTCCCTGATACGAACGGAACACAAACGAAAAACGAAACGAGCGACAAACGACTCGCCTACCGGAGTACTAAAAACAAGCGGATGATCTAACGACGATGACTCACGGCCCAACATCGGTGCAAAGTGTGTAGAGACGTACGAATGTGTGGAACCTCGGTCGAAAAATACCCGCGCGTCGAAAGAACAAACTGGCAAGGTACCTGTCACAACGGCATTGGATGCCTGCGCATCCTGCGGTGTCAAAGCAAACACTCGGGCCTGTCCTCCACCGATAGCGGGCTGACCTCGACCTCGGCCTCTGCCTCTTCGTCCTCTCTGAACAGGACCGCCGTGTCCACGGCCTCTGGGTGTACCTAGCTGGCGTGGAGCATCGCCTGGGGTAGGAAGTAGGGCTCTCTGAGGAGGGGGTAGTGATGGTGGTAGGGTCACATGCGGAACTGTCGCTGCTCCCTGTCGTCTCGCCGGACAGTCTCTGACAAGATGGTGCGGACTCCCGCACCCAAAACACCCTGGCGACGGCTGCTGTCCCTGGGGATAAGAACCATATAACTGTCCCCATCCAAATCCTCTGCAAGGCCTATCTCTCGGAAAGAATCTGGCGCGCTGCCTCTGAGACGGTACATCGGTGCGAATCCTCTTCGGCCCAGAAACGGCCGAAGTCTGTGATATGCGTGCCTCCATCCGCAATGCCGTATCCATAGCAGCTGAATAAGTGTCGTAGTGCTGGGCGCCAATGGCAAGATATAGCTGGGCATCAATTCCCTGTACGAACCTCTTCACCATCTTCTCTTCGGTATCCACCAAATACTGAGCATATCGGGATAACTGTGTAAACTGGATGTCATACTCAGACACCGTCATCCCAGGTGTCTTGACTAAGGCCTCGAAGCTACGAGCTCTGGCGTCACGAACGCTCTCTGGGAGGAAACGAGCTAGAAAGACCGCTGTAAACTCGGCCCACGTCATAGGCGGTAGACCTGCAGCTCGACCTCTCAAGACTGACTCCCACCATGTCTGCGCGAGACCCTCTAGTCGGAAACTCGCAAGCTCTACCCATCGATCATCCGAACATCTCAGCGAACGACAGATCCTGGCTAAACTGTCAAGGAACGTCTGTGGGTCCTCCGCTGCCTCGGTGCCGGTGAATACTGGAGGTCTCAACCTCATGAAATCCTGTAGTGAAACCAGGATGGTCACGGTGGTAGTAGTAGGAGCAGGTATTATGGTCGTCTGTGATGTAGTAGGTGCGTCATCCGGCCTCGGTGTACGACTGGCTGCAAATAGGGATCCTACCATCTGACGTAGCTCCTGCATGCCCCCCATCATCTGTCGCAACTCCTCCATACCAGTCTCGAGCCTATCCATACGGCCTGGGGAAGGTGGATCGGTCTGTCCCTGCGGCGTAGGCATACCACCCTGCTCAGTCCTAGTCTCGGACGAGCCAGCTCGAATCTCGTCTCGGGCGGCAGCCCTCTGTGCCCTCGTAGCCTTCGGCGGCATAGTGACTGGTACAGGAAACAGGACAGTGCAATAGGATCATAGGATACACGGAAATGAAGAAGGAATTTCAAGCAAGTATATCCTAAAGTCACTTAGGCGGAGTACCTATCACAAGTATGCCGCGGACATACACACGCTACGTTACCCTACTTAAGTCACTTACTCCATCTACCAAGGGTCATCCTACACTCAAAAAGGTAAAACCTATCGCTCTGATACCAACTTTGTCACGACCCGCAGGGTACGGAACGTGACTGGCACTTAAATTACGAAACGTCTCAAGGCGCCCGTAAAATAAGTAAGCCAAAGCCCAGAAATCAAAACCAAATAAGCAGAAGAGTGAAGGAAAACCAATCAATTTAAAGCAAGTTTATCAAATAAGTCATATCAAGCCTTTTTAAAAACAATATCAATTTTTCCGAAAATTTCGGCAGAGTCTCCTTTGTAAAAACTGGCCACCAAAATGGGTACAACAAGAATATAAATGAATCCAACAAATATGGCATCCCCAAGCGGGAGCTAGCTCTTCGCCACAAGGCGGTCACAAATCCCACGCAATAAAAAGCAACAACATGCGAAATAATCATAATGAAGCATAAGAAAAACAGCATGTCGACTCAAGTGAGCTCGACCCCAAAATACAGCATAAAAAGTCCACAAATCTCACAGTCTCATCTCTAGGTCAGTATACAACAATACTGGTAGAAACAGTAGATGGAGTACACTAGATACAAAGAATATACAAGGTGGTGCAAAAATAATCATATAACCCACCTAAGAGCAAAACCTCTAGTCCAGGCAAAAGAGGCAAAAGAAGCAAGCGCACCCGCCGCTACTGTACTGACGGAGCGGACTAGCAAAAGGCTATGGCACAACGGGGGTGAGTTGCCAACTCGTGAGTAATAAATAACATCTACACAGGCTATCGAATGCATACACACAAGCATCCTAACATCTAAATACAGGTAAGGCAGGACATAATGGCAAGTATGTATGCAATATGGATATACTAGCAGGTATGAATGCAATGCGAATCAACTCGTGATCTGAATGTGTAAGTATAAGAAATCATGTTTTTCCCTTTAATAATCTCTTTTGAAATACCAGCACAATACCAATAGAATCAACAAGAACCTGTGTCCAGCAACGACACCTCAAAACTATCTCAGATCTCATATATCCATGTCATAGTATCTCTGGACTCAGCCATCCGGCTGACCCAGCTCAATATCAAAATCTCATCATCTCGCGGCCACGGTCGGTATCCTCTGGATATCCGCCGTGCCAAACAGTCACCGGTAGGTAATCCGTCCCCTGCCAGGCTTAACGTCAACACCACATTCATCTTGCCCCGGGGTACCATACCGGGCCCACCATGTACCCGTGACGGTTCCTCCACTCCTCGACACGGATCTCGAAAACCACAGCAAACTCATGGTGGACGACACTTACATCACTAGAAAACCGCAATTTACATATTTTAAAAAATATAATAAGTTTAGAAATTTTGCGGCTTTCCCCCGAAATCCAGAAATATCATAAAATCTCAAGAAATCCTCAAAAGTGCATATGTCAATGATAATGAATTCATATGGTATCAATAATCGAGTTGCGATGTGTGATTAATAGATTAGGCATGAACAAATAATATGATGAAGCACATACACATGAATAGCAATCCTACGATTTCATTTTAAAGAATTAAAGCAATATCGCGAGTTTAAGTATCAATTATAGTAAAAGGTTTCAATTTAAAGGTTATCTAGTGTGGTGGCATGGCAATTACCAGGGTGTGTGTGTAAGCATGAATAGTGCTCGTGCTGCATATAAAAACCCTGGCAATGGTGCAGGTGTCCTATAAAAAGGGTTCGCATACGTATGTCAATATAAGGCATGGATGCAGCAAATAATCATATAAGTATTACACCCCTAATTACTAACATCACTAAGAATCTTTTAAGTTACTAAAACTATCGGGCGGCTTGCGCCATCCAACGATAGTCCCCCGTAGATGTTACATCTACTCACAGGAATCCCTAGCTAGTCACGTCCAATCACCGCTTTCCCCTTTCGTACCGCGTCTGACGTCTCCGCGACCGAACCTGGAATTTACATCAATACCAAACATAAGGTTACATATCAAGAACGACGCAAAACCCAAACGAAAACACTAACGTTCACAAGCTTGGTACAACGTGCACAAGGTGTGCGGAACACACGCGAAAACTGCAAAAATCGCCGATTTGGTCGCCCGGCAAAACTAAAACCCGATTACTCAAAAATCCGCACTCACACATCCTAAAAGTCATAGGATAAGCCAACAATATAATCTAGATATCGCATATAATTTGCCACAATAATATAATAAAAACCTAGTAAGCTAGAAGTTTGCAAATTTGGTGCAAACATCGACAATTAGCGATAAAATTAACACAATCCAACACAACAATCCAAACTAACCCACTAGCTAGCCATTACACTAATTTTAAACCATTAACTATGCTTAAAAACCTAATTTCCATAAACAAAACCTTTCTTGATTTTCATAATTAGCAATTTCAATCCAAAACTAAACATGACAATACAAAATTAACACTAATTTGAAGCCCACACAAATAAAGTAACCTCATTAACCTAGATTAGCAAACAACTAGATAGCTAATTAGCTTTAATTAACTAAATAATGGTTTCAAGAAACCCTAGTTAACTCAACCATTAACTTTAAACAACACTAGAATGAAAATAGCACTAAATTAACATTGAACAACTAGATTAAAGAATTCTAACCATAAGAAATTAAAAGAGTAGAAATTATACCTCAAATTTTTATAGATCTAGCAAGAAGAATTTGCCTCAAAGATGGCCTCATAGCACCATGATTCCAAGCAAGAGAGGTTAAAGAGAAAGGGGATAAGAATGGGGTTATTTTGTGAGGTTTAAATTTGGAAATTTTGGAGCAACTTGATGAATTTTTGAACAAGATGAAAAGAAAAATGATGAAGAGGGGAGGGGCTGCAGATTTCGGCCAGAGGAGGAAGAGGGGAGTGGAGTGGGTGTATGGAAAAAGTCATGGTCAACCCCCCTCAAAGTCAATGCACCATACCTTCAACATACAATATTTTAAACATACCCATTCAACTCAATTCATCCCTAACAAAAGAATTTTAAAACAAAAGAGAGAGGGGGAATTTTCTGCAGTTTGGGACAGCCAAGGAGATGTGAGGATGTGTGTGTGAGAGTGCACAAATTTTTTTTTTCAAAAAGACCCCCTACAAGTCCAAAATTGCAAGTTTAAGCTTAAATTCAATAAATTTCGTTTTCTATAATAAAAATTAGTTAAAAATCAAAATAAAATACTAAAAATTTATGTTACAACTAGATTTTAATTAATATGATTTTAAAGCTTAATTTTAGCCCATTTAAATTTGTATTTAACGCTAATTTAATGTATTTTCTTACCGGCTTAAAATAATATTAAAAAAATTGAAAAATTAGGGAAAAATTTTAAACAACCAGAATTTCATAATTAACTCATTTTCTACTAAAAACTAGCAATTACCTATCCAAATTAGTTATAATTAGTCCTAAACTGCAAAATAACAAAAAAGACGGTTTTCGGAAAAATATCGAATTTTCACCGATATTCAGGAAAACACCAAAACGACTTTTCAAGGCGCTACACACGTACACTATTTGCCGGCTCACACACTTCATCATTGATAATTGCCATGTCACTACACTGTAGTACTATTGCATTCAGGATATGATTCTTGCATGACAGACTGATATGCTTACATTTCTTTTACATGTCACATACATCATGTTTTCTGATTATACGCATTGAGAGTTGCTATTTCCATGATATTTCTGGATTTGGGAACCGTGGGTATTTCAAAAGAGAATATATCATTGCTTTAAAAACCCGGTTACCCTTGATATGATATTTCAGTGCGCCCACCATGTGTTTTCTCGGTGGTGAGAGCGACATGTGAAACCCGATTCGAGGAGTGGACGAGCCGATTGCGGGTACATGGTGGACCCGGTATGGTTCCCCTCGGCAAGATGATCAAAGGACTTTGCCGATTGAGCCTGGAGGCGGGCGAGTACCTACCGGTGATTGGTTGGACCTGGCGGTTATCCGGAGGATACCGACCAGAGTCGATAGATGGATATAGGCGTACTGCTGGGGCCGAGGGCCGATTCCGCAGACGGAGCCCGTGGGCTGGTCCGGACTGACGGAGCCCGATATATAAGGATTTACGTGCCGATGCTGGGCACAGTTTTCTTGATGTTTTCGAGTGTCGATGCTAGGCACTCCGGTTCCATGATTTTGACGTGTCGCGAGGGACACAGGTGGTTTATATCCTCATATTTCCATGCATATGCTGATGATATTTACATGCATGATAGTGAATGTCATTGGGTGACGAGTGGACGGGATCCACATACATGCAGATTGATTTCATTGATCATACCTCACATTTATGATATGCTATTACCTGAGGCACTGGCATGAGCACTTGGCACTACACTAATGTATAGAGATTACATTGCCAGTTTAGCATGCTTCAAACTTGTTTATATTGAGGTTTATATATATTTATCTGATCGTATTAACCTAGGATGGGTCATACATTCGATTTCTGCGTGTAGATATTTTCTATTCACGAGTTGGCAACTCACCCCCGTTGTGCCACAGTTCTTGCAGGTTTTTGCCGTACAGATTCCATAGCGGCATTTCTGGCACACTGCTTCCATATGGGTGACTTGCGTTGGTAGGTGGGTTCTTTTGCATCAGAACCACCCTTGTACATGTACTTTCAGTTGTATCTAGTCATTCCATCAACCAAAACTTGTATATTGTTTCAGACTTAGAGACAGTGATGTATTATTTCGACCTTAGAGTCGCGCTTGTAGTATTATGGTTTTCTGGCTGATTTGAGTTTCTTTTTGGGTTTTGATCCTCGCCCTTTGGCGTTGTATATTATTATTGCTTGCGTGGTTGTAACCGTCGATTGACGAAGAGCTAGCTCCCGCTTGGGGATTTCTTTTATCATTTCATATATATTGTTCTTGTTGTACCCCGTTCGGGGCCAGTTTTTACAAAGGAAACTCTGCCGAAATTTTCAGGAAAGGTTTCACATTTTAAAAATGCATACTCGGCTAGTTATTTAAAAACTTTGATTTTCAAAACATGATTTCTTTACTTCTTAAAACCAGTTTTTCTTATTTACTCCTTAAAACGGTTTTAGATTTCTGGGCTTTTGGCTTACTTGGATCAGATGGGGTCCTATAGACTTCATATGGTTCAAGGGCCAGTCATGTGCTCTTTCAGGTCGTGACACATCGGGGCAGGCAATGAATCACATGTCCTAGTCATTCCTTCTTGGGTGACTAGCGATCTTCCATCATATCTCTAAGTACAGCTCATGTGGCGTTAGCTTCAAATATCTGGGGTGATATCTTGTCATTCGTAGCAACAACTGGCTCATTTGTCCGCACGATGAACAGTGCCTCAATTATCAAATAATCGGTGCATTGAAGGTCATCATACTCTGGCTGGCCTCTAGTAGTGGCCCAATCCTCTGGTGCTGATCTGCACGCTCGAAAAATTTGTAAAAGCGATCCATCAAATGCTCATGGCGCGAAAACACAATAGGACGATACATCTATGCAATCGTGTGTCCCTGGAATCACGCCCTGGTCAGTCCTCGTCCGTGACGAGCTCGTGCTGACGCAACTCTAGCCGTAGCTCTCTCTTCCCGTGTAATCGTGGCAGCAAAACCTTGAACTAATATCGATGAGGATAGATCATGAATGAATATAATGATGTGCAAGGAAATGTACATCCTAAGGCTTCTTAAACGTAGCAGCTTATCGTAAGTATGCTGCGGAACATACACACGGTACGTCGCTCTACTAAAGTCACATACTCTATCAACCAAGGTCAACCTATGTGACGAAAGTTCCGGTCTAATACCCCTAGACTAAGTCTAAGTTCCGTAAGGTCAAGCCTAGATTCCGTATATATACAAACGCGCTAGGCTTCGGATAGTCAAACATAGACTCGAACCAAGGTTAACCAAGCGCTCTAATACCAACTTTGTCACGACCCGAAATAGTACGTGACTAGCACTTGAATCATATAAAGTCTATAGGACCCCATCTAATTCAAGTAAGCCAAAAATCCCAGAAATCTAAACCATTTAAAGGAAGAAGTGAAGAAAATTTAGTTTCTAAAGCAAGTAGTTTTAATAACATAAGCCGATGTATGCATTTTTAAAATATCAAGTCTTTCTGAAAATTTCGGCAGAGTTTCCTTTGTAAATACTGGCCCCAAAAGGGGTACAACATGAATAATATGAATAAAGGCCACCCCAAGCGGGAGCTAGCTCTTCGTCAATTGACGGTCACAACCACACAAGCAATATAATTTACAACACCGAAGAGCGAGGATCAAAACTCAACAGGAAACTCAAATCATCAAGAAAACCATAATAATACAACGCGCGACTCTAAGGTGGAAAGAAAATACAACTATATTTCTAAGTCTGAAATAATATACAAGTCTGGTTGATAGAGTTACTAGATACAACTGAATATAATAAATGTACAAGGGTGGTCACGATGCGAGTGAACCCACCTACCAAAGCAATCATCCGAAAGGGAGCAATGTACCAGCAAAGCCGCAACGAAACCTCTACGACATAACCTGCAAGAAACTGTGGCACAACGAGGGTGAGTTGCCAACTCGTGAGTAGAAAAAATCACCAAGCAGAAATCGTATGTATGACCCAATCCTAGATCAATACGATCAACAGTAATATATCCTCAATATGATAAAGTCTGAATCATGATAAGGTGGCAAGGGTAAACATCTATACTAAGTGTAATACCAAGTGCTCATGTCAGTGCCTTAGGTAGCAACATATCATATATATGATGTATGAATGCATCAAAACAGAATACATCTAAATGAGAAAACTGTTTTCTTTATATAATGAGATTTCTGTATATATATTATCGAGGTATTATCAATGAAATCAATAATGAAATCAGTGTCAAGCATCGACACAAAATATAAATCCCAATATCTCAGGCTCCGGCAATCCGGACTGGCCTGTAACCTCGAATCTAAAAATCTAGGCCTCCGGCTATACGGACCGGCCCATATCATCAAATCTCAAAACCTCAGGCTCTAGCTATCCGGACTGGCCTGTACTCCGATCAGTATCTTCCGGATATCCGTCGAATCACAATACAATCACCGGTCAGTAGTGGTCCCCTGTCACAGGCTCAACAACATCATCTACGACCTTCTCGCCCCGGGGTACCACACTAAGTCCACCATGTACCCACAGATGGTTCCTCATCCTCCTCGAATCGGGTGTATGATATCGCTCAAGAGGCGAGAAAACTCATGGTGGACATATCTCAAATCATATCATGAGAAAACCGCATTTTCTATCTTTTAAAAAGATGATAAGTTTATAAAATCTTTGCGGTTTCTCTAAATCCAGAAATCTCATGGAAATCCGAAATCATGAATCACTATGTGAATAAATAATGAATACTGGGCTCCGGCAATCCGGATTGGCCCATACTATCGCATGGAAAATGAACATATGAATATACATGCATGAGATAACACAGTAAATAAATGCAATATCTAAACTAGCATATGAAAACAATAGCATATAGGAACTATCAGCTAGCAAGCTATGTCAATGAAGTAATGTTCTCTAAAGTGTACGTGACATAGAAATTACCGATGAAGATGTGTGTGAGCCGACGAGCAAGTGTACGTGGAGCATACGCATCATCGGTAATGGTGCTGGTGTCCTAACAACAGGTTTCATCATTTCTCACGAAAATACATATAGACATGCAATGCAATGCGAACAGCAGAATAAATGGCAAATGAATAGTAAATGCAGCAATAATATGTGGAACATGAGTAATAACTCAACATATGTGGATACACATTTATATTAGTCATACAGTTTTGCCATTTGAAATAACACGAATCGTGGTATTTAGAAATAAGGGCTACGGTGTTTTTAAGAAAAGGTACGTCCTTTGAAATATCTGTAGAATCTCTTGGCCTGTCTTTAAAATACTCACGATTCGTTAGTTTTGAAATAGGTATGACTCGAGTCTAGTCTAACATCTACAAGTAAACTACAGGACTAAACTAACAGGCTAATCGAAAAGGTAAGGAAACCACCTAAATCTGAGTCGATATATATATAACATATAATAGTCGATGATCCCGCCTCAATAGTATCACGTACGATACAATATATCATATGACATCTTCGAGTCAAGAGTGCGAATCTATCATCATAATTATAGCTCGTACGGTAAACCCATCGTACGGCATCCCAAATCAGGGTACGAGTCGAATATCACATTATCTCATTGTTAATCTGGTATCCTTATCATCATATATCCTGTAATCGGGGTACTGATCTAAGTCTAGTACATACTGATACCATCTACATATATATATATATATATATATCCGTGTGTATGAAAACACATCGCCTAAGGACCCGCTATACTAATCATGTCGTATCTCATAATACGAACCATGTCATATCAGCGATCTCGTGGCATCATGCCCAATCTCATCGACTCATATCCAAGTACCATGTACTATCCTCATCATCCATGTATATGTATACGTATTTATATATACACAGTCCCATACCTATGTGTGTGTGTGTGTATATATATATATATACATATCCCCATATACGCACAAGTAAAACAATGTAAGTGTGTGTGTGCGTGTGGGTGTAAACATTATTCTAGGGTTTCGCGACTAACACTAAACTATAGCATTAACTACCAAAAACACATACACTGATCCAAAGTCCACTAAAGCATTTCTAACAATGTATACACATCTTATAATACCATATAAGTATATATTTATATATAACATAACGCATTCGCGTTCTATACTACGAATTGTGGGGGTGCTATACGCCATCCACCCGACTTCCCCCGTAGATATATATCTACTCACCAGATCTTCGCTTGCCGAAGTCGATGTCGTCATCCTTTTCTTCATCATCCTAAGTCTATTTAGGGGTACCTACATATACACAATAGCATCGTAAACGGAAATCACCCACAAAAACCAAAATGTCGCACGAATCACATATAGGACAAAACCTATAGTTTACGCATGCAAGAATAACCAAACAACCCTCGAGATTGACGTGCAAACGTCAAGTGATCGAGATAAAACATAAATACCAAATTCCAATTCCTTAAAAGCCGCAAAACGAATTCAGAAACATCGTAAAACACTTCCAGATTTTACCCTTGGTGAAATTAGCCAATTTTGCATACATGGAGGGTCTATTTTAAAGATACTGGAGCCATGAACCAAAAACGATGCCATATTTCCCTACTCTGGCCGCAAATTGCGGCCATAACTATTAAAATTGCGGCCAGGAAAGTGAATTGGGGTCTCAGGTCTTTAGAGTACACTCCAGGTTTCCTGCACACTCCTCTGTGTTTGCTAAATAATTTTCAGAGGCTTCGGGTGTTAGCAGATCTCCAATTCTTATCACAAATCCCACAATTTCCCGATATCGGGATTTCTAAGTTTAGGAATTGGGGGTTTACTCTATGTTTTCAGTCCAATATACTGTTAGTGTATATGCCCTAGAGGCCATTAGTGTATCATACTAGCTTGTATATTACTTAATGGAAGCTTGGGATATTCACAGTTGTATTGACAATCTTGCTCAAAATGGTAGTATACTACTTGGTTTGTTTCTAGTTCAATATATGCATGTGTTTCTTTTAGCATATCGCTTATACATATTAGTAGAGCCCTTAGGATCTCTGCTTGATTACAAGCGTTGTGATGGCAGTCACACTCGTGGGGGCTGGGTAATCTATAAGCACATCCTTATACAGGTCCCTAGTCGTAGGACTATCGAGACAGGGCATCGATACTCCGGTGTAGACTAGCGTATGCGCTTCTCATCCCAGCAGGGGAGATGGTCTGTCCCACAGCCATCAGTACGTCGTACTGGAGATAGTATGCGGGTGCTCGTTGGGTTACGAGTACACTGGACATGACTCGTCGGGAACTGTTGGTTGGTACTATACCTATCGTCAGTTATCAGTTCCCAGGTGACATGAGTACAGCTTAGTCCGCTGACTTGACACTGTCACTTCGCCTCGAGTGTGTTCCCACTGTACTTTGATTACTACCCTACCACGGCTCAAAGGAGGCGTGCAAACAGGTAGTAGTTGGGTGCAGTCCCGAAGCACTTGGAGGCAGTGACGGTTAGACAGGATTCGTCTCTCCCGGTATTGGGGGTTGACATCGCGCTGTATCTAGGAGAGCCATTACACGAGTAGTCCCTGGCCAGGGCAAGCGAGATATACTGGTAGGTTTCCAGTGCTATCTCAGGGTGGTCTGGGCTACACTCTGACACGACTTGTACCGCTATTAGGGGACCGACGTTTACCGCCCCCTAGGCCCGCCATGCGATTTATCAGACGAACAGACCGGACTGTACAGAGATTGTCACATTCAGGCTCAGTAGAAGTTCAGATGGGTTTCACCTCGTCAGTCTTCTTGTCGGCATCTACCTGGGGACCGTTACACACAGCTAGTGCCGCTTGCGGTCTGTGGTTAAACACACTGCCAGCGTAGTGTCGAGTCTTTAGAGTCCCACACAGAAAGCTATTCGTCTTTAGGCAAAAGAGTAGAGGTCGCATGGTTTTGCGACAGGTCGCATGGTTTTGCGACAGGGTTCGGTCACATCCGTGCACTAGTGCACGTTTGGTGTCCGGACAGTTAACACTAGCGGGCTTTGGTTTAAGCCAGATCCTAGTGTACGTTTTGGGATTAGTTTTATCTCGTTTGTATTCGTGTTCCTCGGAACGCTGATGCGGGTGTGTATGCACAGTTGACAGAGAGACAGAGACAGAGGATTCTCAATGGGGTTATTGACTGTTGACTGTTCACTGTTGACCATTGACTTTTGCTAAACCCTAATGAGAATAAGAAATATGATTAATGATAATATTAATTAAGTATAATTGTGTCATGGTTGAGATGAGGGGTTGACTTTGTTGACTTTGTAGACCGGTTGACTAGGTTGGACTAGTTGACCATCCTCATTGCAATGGCTATCATTTCATGGCAAAGACTTTTGCTTGCTTGTTATGTTTTGCAATATGAGTGCATGAAATGATAATGCCACTTGATATGATATGAACCATCACATAATACTCAATTATTATTATTATTATTATTATTATTTTTTGTTATGGGAGCATGGGAGGAAAATGGGTTGGCTCATTCTATCATTCTTCTTCTCTCTCATGCTCAAGCTCTCCCTCTTGCTCTTCCTCTTGCTCTCTCTCTAGTTCAAGGCAACTCCATCTCATGAGTTGAGAAACATTGCCTTAGAGATAAAAGAAAACCCAAATCACTTCTCTACTCATCCTAGTTCACAAGATTTAGCAAACCAAGTGTTCTAGTTTCTTCAAGTTCGAAGAAGAAGCCAAAGGTAAAAGATTTCAGGTGGATCCATCTTCGGCGCAAGGAGACGACGAGGTGAGGCCGATCCGTACACCGGAAAGAGTTGAAGATGAAGGAGTTCCAGAAAGGTATAGCCCCCTAACCGAGTAGGTAAAACTCAAGTTTGGTTGTTAGGTAGTTGTTTAACAAAGATCCGTATTTTGAGTCCATGTTACCACTTCTTGAAAAATCATTTTTTCATCATTTCCGCAAGCCCGTAAGTACCGGGAGAGGTAACGTGGACTTACAGTGGTATCAGAGACAGGTTAAACACTATCTAACTTGTTAGCAAAGTAACTAGAAGTTCGATCGAAGAAAAAGTCGCGAAACATGCCCGAAAAATCAAGTATCTGCCGATTCTGTTTTCTGTTCAAAAAAATAAAAAATCTTACACTAAAAATCGGCTCAGGCTTTTTAGAACACACTGTAGAAAAATGGTCCCACGACTCGGTCAAAGTCATGCTCCCGCCGCGGAACCGCGGCCGAGTTGACTCGGCCGTGGGAGATGTTTCATGCAGTGTGTTCAGTGGGGTGTTTTGGGATATTTACAATATGTTTTTCCTGCCCAGATTTTCCAGAAAGCAAATTTTGTTTTTGGGGCCTAAAAATCCGTATTTTGATCGAACTTCTAAAAGACTTAAGCTAACGGGTTATATCTGTGATGTGATATATGTATTGAACGTCCGCTAATCGCTATACGTCGATTAGTGGGGGTTATACATATCTGTGATCTGTAATGTTGATGGTATGTGTATATGAATTCATTGGATTGTCGCGGATGAATAGCCGGGGGTTGTGAGATGAGAGTTTTCTTTTATGTTTCAATTCATGTAATATGTAAATTGATGTAATATTATTTTTGGCCGCACAACCGGGTCGGGGTTGTAGCCGTCATTGTATAATTTCTTTTTACTATTTTTGCTCCTAGGATAGACCCAATGTGGGGTGCATAAACTACTGGGTATCTCGAAGTGCCGAGTGGCCTACTCACGTCGTTGAGGGAGGTTGCTCCGCTTCGGATATTTGGCGGGTAGTTTGCCGCACCCGTAGGGGTCTAGGGTGGGGTATTGGCTATTCATCGCGACCGTGTAATCTGCCTTTCGTTACAGGCTTGTACGAATTGCGGTTTCCTAGTATATCCAATGTGTTCATCTGTGATCTGGAATGGCTATCATTGCATGTGACGAATGAGTATATCTATATATGATATCTATTTAGGCGTTGCTTATGTTTTGCATCCGCGCTAGTCCAGCCCCAGCTCTGTCGTTAGTTAAGTAACCTAACGGGTAATGACGGGGACCCGTGGCGAATGCGGATGGCATAAGCATACGTCATATTTTCGTTGTTTTCTGCAATGGTAGGATTAATTGATGGGACGCATTAAAATTAATGCAAGAAAAATAAACCAACTAAAAGTCGTTGGAACAATTTCAAAAACCACTCGGTTTCTTTTCAAAAAATAACTTTTAAAACGCGGAGCTTAAGCCACTCCTTTTAAAAGCTATCAAGGTTCCTTCGATTATATCAAGTTCACTACGTTCAAGGTTTCGCCAAAACCATTCGTAGCCCTCCGTCGTTTCGTATGAATATTCAATAGTATTCAAGCTATGTTTGTTGACCTTCGTCAAGGCATACTGATTGGTAGCTGTTGGGTGTTCATATGTAGCATAGATAGATGCGTTGGTTTGGAACAGTCGTATTACCTTGTTGACCTTCGTCAAAGGTATATACGGGTGGGTTCAAATTAACCGGGACAATGACGGGTAGAACTTGACATGTGACTTATGATTTGTTGACCTTCGTCAAGGTCATAAGAGCATGGGGCAGAAATCCACATCGGAAGTTTCAAAAGAACTGCAACTTGCTAGCGTTGCATACCATTTGGAGTGTGATGATTCTGGTAGGATTCCTTCAGTTTATCACACGATGATATTTGGATCCCGATCCTACTGTGAGTATATGCTACTCCTCCGGAACTTTCTCACTTAACGATCAATGCTATAAACCAAGTAGGTGCCTAGAAAGGTGTTAGCGGGGCTACGCCCACAGGGAAAAGAGGTTATTTAATTAAGGAACTTCGTGAAAGCGTTGGAAAACCTCCCTCGAAGTACCGACACCAGCCTGGCCGAACGGTTAAGCAAGTATTGTACGGTGAGATTGATCCTGACTAATTCTTCCTTTATGGTTTGAGGAGGGATTTGAGAGACAGTGGGAGCCATCCTGTTTAGATAAATTAAAAACCAATCTAAACTTGCAAGAGCATCATGCTGAGTGTTTTCTTCTCTCTCTCTTAATTGCAGCGTCCCAGTGACCAGACATAGGTTACATCTAGATAATAAAATGACTGAATCTGACTGTTTTGACTGGCAAAGGTCTGTCCAGATGTCCATTTCCCATGACAAGCTGGGACACCTCTTGACTGATCCAACCCCTGCCGTCTCAGGTCCAGTTTCCCCTGTCACGGATATTTATATCCGCAGGACATCGGAAAAAGACTGTGCGAAAGCCAAGTGCCTCGTGTTAGCCTCGTGTTGATGGTGCAAACCAGAGGCAGCACGAGAAGATGGACTCAGTTTCTATCTTCCTCCATAACAAAGATTTATATGGAGAGCAATCTCGTATCGCAAGACATGAGACCTCGAACAAATTGCTTCAAGCGAGGTTGGCTGTCGGGTCATCTGTAAGGGGCATCGTCCTTACAGAGACCAGCAATTTTGAGCTCACGGACCTGGAGACCACGATGGAGAATGGGTCAAGTACTGACTTAATTCTACAGTCCCTGCCCTCTGCTTATACCAGGGAAGAAGAAGGAAAGGGAAGGGCAAAAGTTTCGGGACTGGATGTAGTAAAAGAGGGAGGTTCCTATTGTTATGGGAATGAACATTGGCAGAAGGATTGCAGGGCTAGCAAAGCCAGTAGCCAAAATTCGAAGCATGTTGTGGCTTCGGCTTCGGGTGTGTTTGTGATAGAGAACTGTATGTCAGTTAACCCTACTTCCTGGGTATTGGATAGCGGATCAGGATCTCGCATCTGTAATTCATTACAGGCTCTGAGAAACCGTAGGGTTATCAGGAAAGGTGATATGACTCTCAGGGTTGCTAACGGAATGAGCATGGATGCTGAATCCGTAGGGGAATATCATCTTGGACTGACAACTGGGCAGATATTGATTTTGCGTAACTGTTTGTATATACCAGGTGCGACTTGTAATATCATCTCTACATCCTTACTTTCTAAGGAAGGATATGAATTTACTTTTGTAAGCGATGTAGTACACATCCACCTAAATCAAGTTCTGATTGGGTCAGGTACATTAAATAATGGGATACACGTATTGAATCAAGCTCAGATTTTCAGTGTCCAGAACACACTTAAAAGAAAGTCACCGGAAACAAATCAGGCTTTCTTATGGCATTGTAGACTGGGTCACATTAATGAGACACGATTAACTAAGTTACATAAAGAGGGATACATGAATCCGTTCGAGTATCAGTCTTATGCCACTTGTGAATCTTGTCTCATGGGAAAGATAACAAAGACTCCGTTAACTGGACACGGAGTAAGAGTGAGCGAGCTCTTGGGACTCATACACAGTGATGTGTGTGGTCCAATGTCTACACATGCGCGAAGTGGTTATTCATACTTCATTACTTTCACAGATGATTTCTCTAGGTATGGACATGTCTTCTTAATGAAGCACAAATCCGAGGCCTTTGGGAAATTTCTGGAATACAAGAATGAAGTTGAAAAACAAATAGGAAAAAGTATAAAGACACTGAGATCGGATCGAGGTGGTGAATACTTGAGTGCCGAGTTTCTGGACTACTTAAAAGAGAATGGAATTCTCTCTCAGCGTACTCCTCCATACACACCACAACACAACGGTGTATCTGAAAGGCGGAATCGAACCCTATTGGATATGGTTCGTTCCATGATGAGTAAGGCTGAGTTACCGCAATCTTTCTGGGGTTATGCACTAGAAACAGGTGCATATCTCTTGAACAAGGCTCCAACCAAGACTGTGCCTACCACCCCATATCAGATGTGGAGTGGGAAGAAACCCTGTCTTAAATATCTTAAGACATGGGGATGTCCAGCTTTTGTAAAAAAGCAGCATGCGGACAAGCTCGAGGCACGCTCAGTACTGTGTAAGTTTGTGGGATACCCAAAGAACTCTAGTGGGTATCTTTTCTATTCTGCAGAAGAACAAAAAGTTTTTGTTTCTCCGCATGCCCACTTCTTGGAAACTGAATTTTTGGAAAATCAGATAAGTGGGAGCGCAATAGAACTGGAAGAAATTCCAGAACCACAAGTTGTTACAGAAAGCTTGGATGAACCAGAAGTTTCAGGAGAACCGGACATTCCTAGCCGCTCCGCAGGAGTAGTAGGCAGTCTCATCCGCCCGAGAGATACTACGATTTTCTCATAGACGGGGATAGAGAGGATTACAATATTGGTTATGATGAGCCTACTAGCTTCCAGCAAGCCATTCAAAGCGGTGACTCGGTAAAATGGTTGGATGCAATGCGGACCGAAATGGAGTCCATGTACACCAACAAAGAATGGACGTTGGACGTTGCTCCAGATGGGGTAAAACCCGTAGGATGCAAGTGGATCTTCATAAGGAAGATTGATATAGATGGACAGGTTGAGACCTATAAGGCTAGACTTGTTGCAAAGGGTTTTCGTCAAAGACCTGGTTTGGACTATGATGAAACCTTTTCTCCAGTGGCTATGCTGAAATCCATTCGGGTCCTTCATGCCATTGCTGCCTTCCACGATTATGAAATCTGGCAGATGGACGTAAATACGGCTTTCCTAAATGGATATTTGGAAGAGTGCATCTATATGGATCAGCCAGAGGGATTCATTCAGAGTGGGAGCAACGGTAAAGTGTGCAAGTTGCTCAAGTCCAGCTATGGACTGAAGCAGGCATCGCGGAGTTGGAACATCTGATTTGATGATACTGTCAAAGAATTCGACTTTATCAAAAACCCAGACGAACCATGCATTTACAGTAAGATTGTAGGGAGAAATGTGGTATTCCTCGTCTTGTACGTCGATGACATTCTCCTAATAGGAAATGATATTCCTATGTTACAGTCAGTCAAAGGATCCTTGTCACAGAGGTTCTCCATGAAGGACCTGGGCGATGCCAACTACATTCTAGGGATCCAGATCTATCGTGATAGATCTAAAAGGATGTTGGGACTTTCACAGTCAAGGAACATCGTCACTATACTGAAACGATTCAGTATGGATGATTCCAAGCGCGGTAATCTACCGGCTTGTTACGGAATCACCCTCTCTAAAGAGATGTCTCCCAAGACTGATTTGGAAAGGGCTCGCATGTCATCAATACCCTACGCATCTGCGGTAAGATCTATTATGTATGTGATGTTGTATACCAGACCAGATGTAGCATACACATTGAGCGTTGTAAGCCGGTATCAGTCGAACCCAGGGGAGAAACACTGGATAGCAGTAAAGAACATTCTCAAGTACCTGAGATGGACTAAGGAGATGTTCTTGGTGTATGGCGGAAAAGACTTCCAGATCGAGGCCTTTGCTGACTCCAGCTTCCAGAGTGACAGGGATGACTCCAAGTCTATGTCGGGTTATGTCTTTACCCTCAATGGAGGGGCGGTTTGCTGGAAGAGCTCCAAGCAGGAAACCGTTGCTGACTCAACTATAGAAGCGAAGTACATAGCTGCTTGCAATGCCACAAAGGAAGCTGTCTGGATGAAGAAGTTCCTCACGGAGCTTCAGGTGGTTCCTACCAGTGTTGATCCAATACCGCTGTATTGTGACAACAACGGCGCTATAGCTTTAGCGAAGGAACCCAGGTCCCATCAGAAGTCCAGGCACATTTTGAGGCGGTACCACCTGATCAGGGAGATCGTAGATCGCCGGGAGATCGAGGTGAAGAGAGTAAATACAGAAGATAACACTGCTGATCCACTCACGAAGGCCTTACCCCAGACTCAGTTCGAGCGGCTGATCGAGATGATAGGTCTTCGATATGCCAGTTCATGGCCTTAGGGCAAGTGGGAGATTGTTAGTGTATATGCCCTGGAGACCATTACTGTATCATACTAGCTTGTATATTGCTTAATGGAAGCTTGGGATATTCACAGTTGTATAAACAATCTTCCTCAAAATGGTAGTATGCTACTTGGTTTGTTTCTACTTCAATATGTGCATGTGTTTCTTTTAGCATATCGCTTATACATATTAGTAGAGCCCTTAGGATCTTTGCTTGATTACCAGCGTTGTGATGGCAGTCACACTCGTAGGGGCTGGGTAATCTATAAGCACATCCTTATACAGGTCCCTAGTCGTAGGACTATCGAGACAGGGCATCGATACTCCGTAGTAGACTAGCGTATGCGCTTCTCATCCCAGCAGGGGAGATGGTCTGTCCCACAGCCATCAGTACGTCGTACTGGAGATAGTATGCGGGTGCTCGTTGGGTTACGAGTACACTGGACAGGACTCGTTGGGAACTGTTGGTTGGTACTATACCTATCATCAGTTATCAGTTCCTAGGTGACATGAGTACAGCTTAGTCCGCTGACTTGACACTGTCACTTCGCCTCGAGTGTGTTCCCACTGTACTTTGATTACTACCCTACCACGGCTCAAAAGAGTCGTGCAAACAGGTAGTAGTTGGGTGCAGTCCCGAAGCACTTGGAGGCAGTGACGATTAGACAGGATTCGTTTCTCCCGGTATTGGGGGTTGACATCGCGCTGTGTCTAGGAGAGCCATTACACGAGTAGTCCCTGGCCAGGGCAAGCGAGATATACTGGTAGGTTTCCAGTGCTATCTCAGGGTGTTCTGGGCTACACTCCGACACGAATTGTACCGCTATTAGGGGACTGATGTTTACCGCCCCCTAGGCCCGCCATGCGATTTATCAGACGAACAGACCGGACTGTACAGAGATTGTCACATTCAGGCTCAGTAGGAGTTCAGATGGGTTTCACCCCGTCAGTCTTCTTGTCGGCATCTACCTGGGGACCGTTACGCACAGCTAGTGCAGCTTGCGGTCTGTGGTTAAACCCACTGCCAGCGTAGTGTCGAGTCTTTAGAGTCCCACATAGAAAGCTATTCGTCTTTAGGCAAAAGAGTAGAGGTCGCATGGTTTTGCGACAGGTCGCATGGTTTTGCGACTGGGTTCGGTCACATCCGTGCACTTGTGCACGTTTGGTGTCCGGACAGTTAACACTAGCGGGCTTTGGTTTAAGCCAGATCCTAGTGTACATTTTGGGATTGGTTTTATCTCGTTTGTATTCGTGTTCCTCGGAACGCGGATGCGGGTGTGTATGCTCAGTTGACAGAGAGACAGAGGCAGAGGATTCTCATTGAGGTTATTGACTGTTGACTGTTCACTGTTGACCATTGACTTTTGCTAAACCCTAATGAGAATAAGAAATATGATTAATGATAATATTAATTAAGTATTATTGTGTCATGGTTGAGATGAGCGGTTGACTTTGTTGACCGGTTGACTTGGTTGGACTAGTTGACCATCATCATTGCAATGGCTATCATTTCATGGCAAAGACTTTTGCTTGCTTGTTATGCTTTGCAATATGAGTGCATGAAATGATAATGCCACTTGATATGATATGAACCATCACATAATACTCAATTATTATTATTATTATTATTTGTTATGGGAGCATGGGAGGAAAGGGGGTTGGCTCATTCTATCATTCTTCTTCTCTCTCACGCTCAAGCTCTCCCTCTTGCTCTTCCTCTTGCTCTCTCTCTAGTTCAAGGAAACTCCATCTCATGAGTTGAGAAATATTGCCTTAGAGATAAAAGAAAACCCAAATCACTTATCTACTCGTCCTAGTTCACAAGGTTTAGCAAACCAAGTGTTCTAGTTTCTTCAAGTTCGAAGAAGAAGCCAAAGGTAGAAGCTTTCAGGTGGATCCATCTTCGGCGCAAGGAGACGACGAGGTGAGGCCGATCCGTACACCGGAAAGAGTTGAAGACGAAGGAGTTCAAAAAAGGTATAGCCCCCTAACCGAGTAGGTAAAACTCAAGTTAGGTTGTTAGGTAGTTGTTTAACAAGATCCGTATTTTGAGTGCATGTTACCACCTCTTGAAAAATCATTTTTTCATCATTTCCGCAAGCTCATAAGTACCGGGAAAGGTAACATGGACTTACATATACAATCCCTACAGGGGCTATAAGGTCTCTACTAATATCAATTCACCTTTGGATTCAATTCAAATCCTAACCTCTTCTAGAAATTTTCAAAGTTCACATGTCCACAATAAATCGGTTCTAAACATGTATAGGTTCTAAGGTGAATGAAATACAATACAAATGATGAAGGAATTACCTCATTTGGCAACTCAAGAATTTTCTTGAGTTGCCCCAAGTCTTCAAAATCCAATTTTGCTTGGTTCAAAGGGTTTGTAGTAAGCTTGTGGATGTTTTTAATGAAATGGGGATGAAATTTTGATGAGTTTTTGATGATGTTTTGATGAGGTAGAGGAGGGAGGGAGAGAAGGCAGCAGCCATGAGTGAAGGAGGAAGTGCGAATGATGAGAAAAATGAAGAGGGAAACAATGGGAGCTAAGGTCAATGACCCCTCACCTCTCTCTCTCATGCCCATACCTATTATTCTAATCCTTTTTTCTTTTCTTTTCTCATCTCTTCTCATTTAAACCAAAACCATGCACAAAAGAACTCATGGAAAATAAAATGTAACAAGTGTTAAAAGTGACATGGTGCATGTCATATGCACAAATCAAGCTTAATGCGCGATTAGCGATATTTAATCGCGGTTAGCATTAAAATGGAATATAATTAATCATAAAAATTCATAATTTTCCTAAATCATATAAAACACCTTCATTTCCCTAATTCCTATAATTTTCCAAATATTGCCTAATTTATCAGTATTTAATTATACCGCCTCATTAAAATATTCATAATATTTATTATTTAATTATAAAAATTCACAAAAATAATATTTTACTTTTCTGAAATGTTACAAAATCACTATTTAGAAAAGCTGTCATGATACCGAACCGCCAGATATCGTTGTCATGGTCTGTAGCAATGGCAAGTAGCATCCGGATGGACTTAAGCATAGGGACTAGAAAAGGTTTCATCATTATCCACACCTGGTGGATGATAAGAACCTTTGCAACAAGTCTTAGATTTGAAAGTCTCAACTTTTCCATGTACACCAAGTAATCTTCTCAAGATATACTTGCTCCTGATGGGGATTTAACCCTTCAGATATAGCAACCAAAGTCCATACTTTGTTGGTGTAAATGGATTCCATCTCAGATCACTTAGCATCCAGCCATTCTCACAGAGTCCCCACTCCTGATGGCCTGCTCGAAACTAGTTGGGTCATCATCTTATGATGCAATCCTCGCTCCTACTGTCATAGAGAAAACCGAAGTATCTCTTAGGTGGGTGAGGAACCCTACTAGATCAACGGAGAGGCTGAGCTTCGTCGGGAGCTATTGAATCCTTCGGTTCTACCAAATCATCAGCTGCAGTTTGTATAGCTGGAACTCCTTCCAGTTCTACCTCATGATCACTAATTTCTTCACAAGAAATTCCCTTTCCAAAAGGTGGCATGCTGAGAAATAAAACACTTTTTGTTCCTCAGTGCGGTAGAAGATATTCCCTTGCTAATGCTTGGGATATTCAACAAACTTCCACAGAACTGACCTTGCCTCGAGCTTGTCCGGATTTTGCTTTTAGACATAGGCCGGACAACCCCAAATCTTAACATCCTTAAGAGATGGGCTCTTACCATAACATATCGCATATGGAGTGATAGGCACCTGATTTGGTTGGAACCCAATTCAATAGGTATGCAGCTTCTCATGTGCATAACCACCAAAAGGAAATAGGAAACTCAGTAATACTCATCATAGAGCACACCATATCACATAGGGTGCGATTGCTCCGCCCCGATATACCAACGTGCTGTGGTGTATACGGAGGAGTAATGCTGAGAGTATGCTATCTGGTTTGTCTTTATCATCGTGTACATGCTTCAAGTGACATTACAGATCACTATTACATGTTGATAGAGCCCATAGGATTCATGCTTGACTACCAGCAGTATGATGGCGATCATATACGTGAGAGTTAGGTGGTCTATAAGCACATCCTTAAAGTGTCCCTTGTCGTGGGAGTTTCGAGACTGGGCATCGATACTCCAAGAGTAGACTAGTGTATACGGATCGAGACCCCGACGAGGGGCGGTGGCCAGTTTCACAAGCCATTGGTGTCAGTTGGTTCACCTAACATGTATACAGGTGCTCATTAGGTTATGAGTACATCGGACGGACTCGCCGGGAACATGCTAGTTGGTATTATACCTATCGTCAGATAGCAGTTCCCAGGTGACATGTGTACATGTTATTCTATCGACCTGAGATCGTCATTTGTCTTGTATGAGTTCCTACTGTTCTTTGATTACTACCCTACCACGGCTCAAAGGAGTCGTGCAAACAGGTTTTAGTTGGGTACAGTCCCGAGCCACATGGAGGCAGTGAGCGGATCGTCAGGGGATTCGTCTCTCCCGGTATATTGGGGGTTGATGTCACGGTGTGGACGGGTGGCCATCACTAGAAATCCTCGGCTGGGGTAGACGAGAATTACTGATTCGGATCAGTAGTTTCTCAGTTGGTAATAGGCTTCATACTGAACTAAATGTCGCGTTATTAGGGGCCTGACTTTATCCACCACCTAGACTTGATATGCGATACTCATAGATGAACAGACCGGACTGTACGGATATTGTCACTGTCAGGCTCAGTAGGGTTTCAGGATGAGTTTGCTCGTCGACCTCCCTTTCGCTCAATACCTGGGCAGCCATTACGTACAGCTAGTGCCACTGACGTGCTTGTGGTTAAACCTACTGCCAGCGTATTGACGAGTCTTTAGAGTCCCACAAAGAGGGTTTCCCTAGTTCGGGCGAAACGTTGTAGAGGCTGTATGGTTTTATGGCAGGGTTCGATCATATTCGTGTACTTGTGCAAGGATCATGATCGTACGGATAATACTAGTGGGCTTTGGCTTAAGCCGGATCCTAGTATTATATTGTTGGATTATTTTTGTCTCATTGTATTCGTATTCAGTTGGAATACGGATGCATGTATGTATGTACAGATGAGGGGTATTCTTGTAATCCGTTACAAGATAACTTTAAAAGTTTCAATTATCTTTTTCTTGTTTAAACATTTGGTTTAATGTTTAATTGTGTGGAATTGGTGAGTGCAAGTCTTGGCTTCTGGCATTGATTGTGCATGTGCACTTGGTGTCTCATGACATGGATTGGTTTTTGTTATGCTTAAGATTTTTTGTGAGATATTTGTGGTGAGCATGAGAGTGGCAAATCTTTTTTGTATGTGTGTGGGGGTTTTCTTGAGTTTGTTTATTTTTGCTCACAACAAATACACTCACATCCCTCAAGCCAAAAAACAACAGATACTTTTCTTTTCTTGTTTTTCTTTAGCCAAGTATTGAGCTCACACATTCCCTCCAATGGCTTCTTCTTCATCTCCACCCATTCCATCTCATGTGTTGATAATCATTAGGTGTATTGAGACAAAATGATCACACACTCTCTCTACTTCATCTTGTGCATCTAGGCTAGCAAAATGGATGCTCGAGTTGCTTCGGTTATTGAAGCGGGAGCCCGTATTACTAATCCTTGACGTGGATCGTCTTCGACGAGGGAGACCGGTGATTGAACTTCATCGACGCAGCCGCGAGGAGCTTGGGCACAGGTTGAAGACCGAAGGACATGGATCGATCGGTATAACCTCTCTAAACTCTTTACAGTTAACTAGTATAGGGTAAATGGTACGATCCGTCGATTAGGGTTACGTTAGCGCCGGGTTTTTAAAATTTTTGTTCCGCGTTTGGCCACAGATTGATGGCCGGGGCGCTGCTGTAGCCCTACATGGTATTAGAGCCAACCCATTAACCATATACTAGTTGGTTTAGACAATGTTAAACTATCGAAACCAAAACAACTCCAAATCAATACCAACAATATTCTAGTTTCTGTCAATTTTTTGTGTGGCTTCTAAAATTTTTTAGAAATTGCAGAAGACTACTAACATGACCACTTGAGTACACCCCAAATACAAACCAATTCCACCTGTAAAAAACCGAGCAAATGGATACAAAATCCGGCCAGGCCGGCCATTCCTTTGAGTTTAGACTTCGTATTTGGGTTCTTGTTTAGTCTCTGGAATATTGGTTCAGTAGTATTGCTAGTTTAGCCCAGTTTTGATATGGATTTATCTAGTTGTTTGGGGCTATTCGGGGTTATTTCAAAGTCGATATTTCTAACATTGTTTAAAGTTTTCAGTACATGCATTTCTATCTGCGACCGTGAATGGCATTAGAGCGGTACAACTTGTCTAATTTCTATAGTTCTTTTAGACGGGTTTGCGAACGTGACATTCATGTTGATGTTCAGTGTTTGTTGCGGATTTGTCATGGTGGATAGTTTGGATACAGTTTAGTTTTATTTGTACATTTATATCGCGGGGCGAGCGTCCGACATGTGGACTGCTGTCACTGCCTGTTTGTATATTATTTGTTTAGGGCACAACCGGGTTGAGTCCAATGTCACCATTGTACATATTTTTCTTTTCTGTACTAGGATTACCCCGCGATGGAGTACACGGATAGCCGGGTTTTAGAGGGAAACGGATCCGCATCTCATGGCGTTGAGAAGGAGGGGGCCTCACTCTAGAATTGGCGAGCTATTCGCCGCACTCGTAGGGGGTACAGGTTGACCAAAGGAGGGGTGCTTAAGTTACCGGATTCCGTGAAGTGCTGGGTGGCCCATTCACTTTGATGAAGGGGGCTGCCTCGCTTCTGGTTTTGGCGGGTAACTTTCCGCGCTCGTAGGGGTCTAGGTTTTCATTGCACAGGCTATCCACATGACCAGGGGAATGTTGGGTTTCACTTGAGGCTCAAAGGAAACCCGGGGCTCCCAGATTATCTGTATTAATCTGTGATGCTTATTGCTTATCTTTGATGTTGCATTTATCATGCCTGGAGCGATCATTATATATTGTTATATATATACCAGTAGATGTTGTATATGTTTTACACCCGCGCTAGTCCAGTCCCCGCTCTGTCGTTAGTTAAGTAACTTAACGGGTGACCCAGTGGCAAATACGGATGGCATATACGTACATCATATTTTCGTTCTTCTGTGGTGTGATTAATTGATGGGACTGCGTTGATTCAGATCAATGCAAGGAAAATAGACCTATTCGATGTTGTTGGAACAATTTTTCAAAAGCTGTTATTACAGGGACGTTTTCTTTTGTTGTTCACAGCGGTATTCGGTTATGAATATCCAGCACCTCATTCGACGAGGCAAGGGCCAAGATCCATTCATCGGGAGTGACCCATTGGGCAGAAGTTTGTGTCAGGGTAATAACTTCACTATAGTCGATTACTTTTTTCTTTGCATTGCGGTATTCAGTTAGAATATCCTGCTGCCGAGATCCCGTCACCAGGAGTGACCTCTTTAGCAATGGTTTTCGCCACTATATATTTATAAAAACCTATCCGGTTCTTGTAAGTCCATGTCACGCACCCCACGAACTTGCGGGGAGGAGGAATATATGAAAAACGATTATCAAATCTTCGTAACACGGACTTGAGCGCATGAATCATATCTAAACCGTTACTAGCAAACTACGAGAGGTTTAACTACTCGGATTCAAAATTATACCTCACGTTACATGTCCTTCGGGTCTTCATCGCTGTCCTCCACACCTCGTAGGCTCCTTGGAACATCGGCAACTCAACGGCCTCCTCGATTCAAAGACGATCCACCCGAAAGCTCCTTCTCCAAGCTTGATCTCTAACTTGAGATAACTAGATTGCTCAAAGTGCTAATTTAAGCTACCTAGGGGATATAGAGTGAGGTTATGGATGTATTAGTCTAGCTAACCCTTGATCTCAACACATGAGAGGTTAGGGTTAGGGTTTCAAGAATGAGAGAGCTTGAGGAGAGAGAAGGTGATGATAAGAATGATATTGAAAAATGAACTCATTAGAATATAACAACCATAACAATTTATCAAATAAATAATATAAATGATTAATCATCATGTTTGATGCATTCACCTTGTGTGATTCATCACATGAGTCATAAGCTCAATAAATGAAGCATTAACTCTAAGGATGAATCACACAAATGAGTCATTAAGCAATAAATGCTTATGCCACCTTAACCCCCAAGTCACCATGCTTCTAGAAGCTTCCCGGAAAATTACGAGAACGCCCCTCCAATCCATGAAAACACGGAAAAACTTTAGACAATATAAATCCAATAACCTGATACTAGAATCTGGCTTAAACCAAAGCCGGCTAGTAAAAACTGTCCGAACGTCGTACGTGCGTTTAAACACGTATGTGTCCGAACCCCTGTCGTAAAACCATACGACCTCTATATCGTTTCGCCTGGAGCAGGGAAACTCTCTGTGCGGGACTCTAAAGACTCGACACTACGCTGGCAGTGGGTTCAACCATAGACCGCAAGCGGCACTAGCTGTACGTAACGGTCCCCAGGTAGATGTCGATAAGATGGCCGTTGAGGAAAACCATCCGAACTCCTACTGAGCCTGATGTGACAATCTCCGTACAGTCCGGTCTGTTCGTCTAAGACTATCGCATATCGAGCTTAGGGGGCGGCAAGCGTCAGTCCCCTAATAGCGGTATAAGTCGTGTCGGAGCGTAGCCCATTACACCCTGAGAATCTACTAGAACCTACCAGTAAATCTCGCTTGCCCTGGCCAGGGACTTTGCGTAATGGCTCTCTGACACAGTGCGATACCAACTCCCAATACCGGGAGAGACGAATCCTGTCTAACCGCCACTGCCTCCAAGTGCTCGGGACTGCACCCAACTGCTACCTGTTTGCACGAATCCTTTGAGCCGTGGTAGGGTATCAATCTAAGAACAGTGGGACACACTCGAGGCGGAGTAGCATTGTCAAGTCTGCGGACTATGTTGTACCATGTCACCTGGGAACTGTTAACTGATGACGGGTATAATACCAACCAACAGTTCCCCTGCGAGTCATGTCCGGTGTACCCGTAACCCAACGAGCACCTGTATACTATCTCCAGTACGACGTACTAATGGCTGTGGGACAGACCATCTCCCAACTGGTATGACACGCGTACACACTAGTCTACTCCGGAATATCGATGCCCTGTCTCGATAATCCTACGACCAGGGACAAGTATAGGATGTTGCTTATAGACTACCCAGCCCCCTCTAGTGTGACTGCCATCACAACGCTGGTAATCAAGCAAAGATCCTATGGGCTCTACTAATATGTATAAGTGATACGTTACAAGAAACATATTAAAGTAGACACAAACCAAGTAGCATACTACCATGTTTAGCAAGACTGTTATATAAATGTGAATATCCCAAGCTTCCATTAAGTAATATACAACCTAGTATGATACAATAATGGCCCCTAGGGCATATACACTAACAATCTCCCACTTGCACTAGGGCCATGAGCTGGCATATCGTAGACCTATCATCTCGAATAGCCTCTCGAACTGCGTCTGAGGAATGTCCTTTGTGAATGGATCAGCAGTGTTATTCTCTGTATCTACTCTCTTTACCTCGATCTCCCGGTGATCTACGATCTCCCTGATCAGGTGATACCGTCTTAAGATGTGTCTGGACTTCTGATGGGACCTGGGTTCCTTCGCTAAAGCTATAGCGCCGTTGTTGTTGCAATACAGAGGTATTGGACTAACACTGGTAGGAACCACCTGAAGTTCTGCGAGGAACTTCTTCATCCAGACATCTTCTTTTGCGGCATCGCAAGCAGCTATGTACTCCGCTTCCATCGTTGAGTCAGCAATGGTCTCCTGTTTGGAACTCTTCCAACAGACCGCCCCTCCATTGAGGGTAAAGACATAACCCGACATAGACTTGGAGTCATCCTTGTCACTCTGGAAGCTGGAGTTGGCAAAGGCTTCGATCTGAAGGTCTTTTCCCCCATACACCAAGAACATATCCTTAGCCCTCCTTAGGTACTTGAGAATGTTCTTTACTGCTATCCAGTGCTTCTCCCCTGGGTTTGCCTGATACCGGCTTACAACGCTTAATGCGTATGCTACATCTGGTCTGGTACGTAACATCGCATACATTATAGAGCCTACCGCAGATGCGTAGGGTATAATCGACATGCGATCCCTTTCCAAATCAGTCTTGGGAGACATCTCTTTGGAGAGGGTGATTCCGTGACAAGCCGGTAGGTTACCGCGCTTAGAATCATCCATACTGAATCTCTTCACTATGGTGTCTATGTACCTGGACTGCGAAAGTCCCAACATCCTTTTTGATCTATCACGATAGATCCGGATCCCCAGAATGTAGGTGGCATCACCCAGGTCTTTCATGGAGAATTTCTGTGATAAGGATCTTTTGACTGACTGTAACATAGGAATATCATTTCATATTAGGAGAATGTCATCCACGTACAAGACGAGGAATACTACAGCTCTCCCTACAATCTTACTGTATATGCAACGTTCATCTGGATTTTTGATAAAGTCGAATTCTTTGACAGCATCATCAAAACAGATGTTCCAACTCCGCGATTCCTGCTTTAGTCCATAAATGGACTTAAGCAGCTTGCATACTTTACTGCTGCTCCCACTCTGAATGAATCCCTCTGGCTGATCCATATAGACGCACTCTTCCAAATTACCATTTAGAAAGGTCGTCTTTACGTCCATCTGCCAGATCTCATAATCGTGGAAGGCAGCAATAGCAAGAAGGACCCGAATGGATTTGAGCATAGCTACTGGAGAAAAGGTTTCGTCATAGTCCAAACCAGGTCTTTGACGGAAACCCATTGCAACAAGTTTAGCCTTATAGGTTTCAACCTGTCTATCTACACCAATCTTCTTTTTGAAGATCCATTTGCATCCTACGGGTTTTACCCCATCTGGAGCAATATCCAAAGTCCATACTTTGTTGGTGTACATGGACTCCATTTCGGTCCGTATTGCATCCAGCCATTTTACTGAGTCACCGCTCTGAATGGCTTGCTGGAAGCTAGTAGGCTCATCATAGTCAATAGTGCAATCCTCTCTATCCCCATCTATGAGAAAACCGCAGTATCTCTCGGGTGGATGAGACTGCCTACTACTCCTGCGGAGTGGTGTTGGGATGTCCCTTTCTTCTAAAATCTCTGGTTCTACCATACTTTCAGTAGTAGTTTGTGGTTCTGGAATTTCTCCCAGTTCTATTTCGCTCCCATTCTTCTGATTTCCTAAAAATTCAGCTTCTAAGAAATGGGCATGACGAGAAACAAAAACCTTTTGTTACTCTACGTAATAGAAATAATATCCCTTGGAGTTCTTTGGATATCCCACAAACTTACACTGCACTGTGCGTGCCTCGAGCTTGTCCGCATGCTGCCTTTTTACAAAAGCTGGACATCCCCATGTCTTAAAATGTTTTAGACAGGGTTTCTTCCCACTCCACATCTGATATGGTGTGGTAGGCACAGTTTTGGTAGGAACCTGGTTCAAAAGATATGCAGCTGATTCTAGTGCATATCCCCAGAATGATCGCGGTAACTCAGCCTTACTCATCATAGAACGAACCATATCCAATAGGGTTCGATTCCTCCTTTCTGATACACCGTTATGTTATGGTGTGTATGGAGGAGTAAGCTGAGAGAGAATTCCATTCTCTTTTAAGTAACCCAGGAACTCGGCACTTAAGTATTCACCACCTCGATCAGATCTCAGTGTCTTGATACTTTTGTCGGTTTGGTTTTCCACTTCATTCTTGTATTCTTGGAATTTCTCAAAGGCCTCGGATTTATGCTTCATTAAGAAGACATATCCATACCTAGAGAAATCATCCGTAAAAGTAATGAAGTAGGAATAACCTCCTCGCGCATGTGTAGACATTGGACCGCACACGTCACTGTGTACGAGTCCCAAGAGCTCGCTTGCTCTTACCCCGTGTTCAGTAAACGGAGTCTTTGTCATCTTTCCTATGAGACAAGATTCACAAGTAGCATAAGATTGATATTCGAACGGATTCAAATATCCTTCTCTATGTAACTTAGTCAACCTTCTCTCATTGATGTGACCCAGTCTACAATGCCATAGCAAAGCCTGATTTAATTCCGGAGACTTTCTTTTAAGTGTGTTCTGGACACTGAAAATCTGAGTTTGATTTAATACGTATATTCCATTTTCTAATGTACCTGACCCAATCATAACTTGATTTAGGTGGATTTGGACCACATCGCTTATAAAAGTAAAATCATATCCTTCCTTAGAAAGTAAGGATATAGATTTGATATTACAAGTTGTACCTGGTACATAAAAACAGTTACGCAGAATCAATATCTGCCCAGTTGTCAGTCCAAGATGATATTACCCTATAGATTCAGCGTCCATGCTCATTCCGTTAGCAACCATGAGGCTCATATCACCTATCCCGATAACCCTACGGTTTCTCAGAGCCTGTAATGAATTACAGATGTGAGATCCTGACCCGGTATCCAATACCCAGGAAGTAGGGTTAACTGACATACAGTTCTCTATCACAAACACACTCGTAGCCGAAGCTACAACATGCTTCGAATCCTGGCTACTGGCTTTGCTATCCCTGCAATCATTCTGCCAATGTTCATTCCTGTAACAATAGGAATGTCCCTCTTTTACTATATCCAGTCCCGAAACTTTTGATCTTCCCTTTCCTCCTACTTTACTGGTGTAAGTAGATGGTAGGGACTGTGGAAATAAGTCAACATATGACCTGTTTCCCAACGTAATCTCCAGGTCCTTGAGCTCATCAATATAGCCAGTCATTATAAGGACGTGGTTCCCTACAGATGAACCGACAGCCAACCTCGCTTGAATTAATTCGTTCGAGGTCTCATATCTTGCGATATGAGATTGCTCTCCATATAAATCTTTGTTATGGAGAAAGATGGAAACTAAGTCCATCTTCTCGTGCTGCTTCTGGTATACACCATCAACTGAAGCTAACACGAGGCACTTATCTTTCGCTTTATCCTTTTCCTTTGTCTTACGGATATTCATATCCGTGAAAGTGGAAACTGGACCTGGGACGGCGGGATCTTGAATAGTAATAGGGTGGTCCAACTTGTCATAGGCAATGGACATCTGGACAGACCTTTGCCAGTCATATAAGTCAGATTCAGTAATTTGTTATCTAGATGTAACCTAGTCGTGGTCACAAGGTCGCTGCAATTAAGAGAGAGAGAGAAGAAAACAATTTTAGCATGATGCTCTTGCAAGTTTAGATTGGTTTTTAATTTATCTAAACAGGATGGCTCCCACTGTTTCTCGAATCATTTCTCAAACCATAAAAGAAGAATTAGCCAGGACTATTCTCACCGTACAATTCTTGCTTAACCGTTCAGCTAGGCTAGTGTCGATACTTCGAGGGAGGTTTTCCAACGCTTTCGCGAAGTTCCTTAATTAAATAACCTCTTTTCTCTGGGGGCGTAGCCCCGCTGACACCTTTCTAGGCACTTACTTGGTTTATAGCATTGATCGTTAAGTGACGAATCTCCTAATAAGTAGCATGTACTCACAGTAGGATCGGGATCCAAAATATCATCGAATGATAATGTTGAAGGAATCCTACCAACATTCATCAAACTCCAAAATGGTATGCATCTCTCTGCAAATTTCAGTTTCTTTAGAAATTTCCGATGTGGATTTTTGCCCCATGCTCTTATGACCTTGACTAAGGGCCAACAAATCATAAGTCACATGTCAAGTTCTACCCGTCATTATCCAGGTTAATTTGAACCCACCCTACATACTCTTGACTAAGGGCCAACAAAGTAATACGACTGTCCCAAACCAACGCATCTATCTATGCAACAAATGAATACCCCAGCAGCTACCAAACACTATGTCTTGACTAAGGGCCAACAAACATAGCTTGAATACTACTGACCGTCCATAAGAAATGACGGAGGGCTATGAATGGTTTTAGCAAAACCGTGAACGTGGTGAACTTAATATGATCGAAGGAACCTGATACTTTTTTTAAAAAAAAGGAGTGGTTAAAGCTCCGCAATTAAAAATTTTAATCTTTTAAAATAACCGAGTGGTTTCTTTTAAATTTGTTCCAACGATTGAACTTTGGTTTATTTTCTTTGCATTATAATAATACGTCCCATCTTTTATCCTTTCATTGCAGAAAACAACGAAAATACCACGTCCTCTTATGCCATCCGCATTTGCCACGGGGTCCCGTCATCACCCGTTAGGTTACTTAACTAACGACAGAGCGGGTGCTGGGCTAGCGTGGGTGTAAAACATAAGTGACGTCTAATAGCTATCATATATAGATATTGTACATTCGTCAAACGCAATAATAGGCATTCCAGATCACAGATGAACTTTATTGGATATACTAGCAATCCGCGTTTGCTTTCAGCCTGTAACAAAAGGTGGATTACACAGTTGTGATGAATAGCCTTTACCCCACCCTAGACCCCTACGGGTACGGCAAACTACCCGCCAAGTACCCGAAGTGAAGCGGTCTCCCTCAACAAAGTGAGTAGGCCACTAAACACTTCAAAGTACCCGATAGTTTGTGCACCCCACCTTGGGTCTATCCTAGGAGCAAAAACAGTAAAAAAGAAATAATACAACGGTGGCTACAACTGCAACCTGGATGTGCCCCGCAAAAGAATATTACATCATATTACATTTACATCGAATGAATAAATATTAAACTCATCTCAAACCCCGGCTAATCATCACAACATTCCAATCAAGTCCATATACACAAACAGTAAACATTACAGAAATGTGCAACCCCTGCCAACTGACATACTAGCAGTTAGGGGAGGTTTACGAACACATTAAACATTACAGATAAAAAACCCAATTAGCAAATAACTTAGAACATCGATCGACTACCATTTTCCGTGTCTACCCCAAAAGCAAACCAGCACAGAAGTAACCTGGTCAGAAACAGAATATACTGGAAAACAAAACACAAAAATTTATGAATTGTAGAGCAAATCGGAGTCAACTCGGGGTTGACTCCGCCGCGGATCCGCGGCCAAAAGCACACACTTGCCGCGGATCCGCGACCATCAAGCCGAGTTAGAACTTCGTATTTTCCCAGAATTCTTATATTTCCCTGCTGTGAATTTTAAGGCATATCAAATATTTTTTCGACACGTTTAAAATTTAAAGAAACTGTTAGGGTACCCGGGGTTTCGTTTTCGCGTTTTTTGACGATCGAAGTTCTAATCAGTTGCTAACAAGCTAGTAATGGTTTAGTTGGCTCTGATACCACTGTAAGTCCATGTCACGCACCCCACGAACTTGCGGGCAGGCGGAATATATGAAAAACGATTATCAAAGCTTCGTAACACGGACTTGAGCGCATGAATCTAATCTGAACCGTTACTAGCAAACTACGAGAGGTTTAACTACTCGGATTCGAAGTTATACCTTACGTTACATGTCCTTCGGGTCTTCATCGCTGTCCTCCACTCCTCGTAGGCTCCATGGAACATCGGCACCTCAACGGCCTACTCGAGTCAAAGACGATCCACCCGAAAGCTCCTTCTCCAAGCTTGATCTCTAACTTGAGATAACTAGGTTGCTCAAAGTGCTAATCTAAGGTACCTAGGGGATATAGAGTGAGGTTAAGGATGTAATAGTCTAGCTAACCCTTGATCACAACACATGAGAGGTTAGGGTTAGGCTTTCAAGAATGAGAGATCTTGAGGAGAGAGAAGGTGATGATAAGAATGATATTGAAAAATGAACTCATTAGAATATAACAACCATAACAATTTATCAAATAAATAATATAAATGATTAATTATCATGTTTGATGCATTCATATTGTGTGATTCATCACATGAGTCATAAGCTCAATAAATGAAGCATTAACTCTAAGGATGAATCACACAAATGAGTCATTAAGCAATAAATGCTTATGCCACCTTAACCCCCAAGTCACCATGCTTCTAGAAGCTTCCCGGAAAATTACGAGAACGCCCCTCCAATCCGTAAAAACACGGAAAAACTTTAGACTGTATAAATCCAATAACCTGATACTAGAATCTGGCTTAAACCAAAGCCGGCTAGTAAAAACAGTCCGAACGTCGTACGTGCGCTTAAACACGTATGTGTCCGAACCCTTGTCGTAAAACCATACGACCTCTATATCGTTTCGCCTGGAGCAGGGAAACTCTCTGTGCGGGACTCTAAAGACTCGACACTACGCTGGCAGTGGGTTCAACCACAGACCGCAAGCGGCACTGGCTGTACGTAACGGTCCCCAGGTAGATGTCGATAAGATGGCCGATGAGGAAAACCATCCGAACTCCTACTGAGCCTGATGTGACAATCTCCGTACAGTCCGGTCTGTTCGTCTAAGACTATCGCATATCGAGCATAGGGGGCGCCAAGCGTCTGTCCCTTAATAGCGGTATAAGTCGTGTCGGAGCGTAGCCCATTACACCCTGAGAAACTACTAGAACCTACCAGTAAATCTCGCTTTCCCTGGCCAGGGACTTTGGGTAATGGCTCTCTGACACAGTGCAATACCAACTCCCAATACCGGGAGAGACGAATCCTGTCTAACCACCACTGCCTCCAAGTGCTCAGGACTGCACCCAACTGCTACCTGTTTGCACGAATGTTTTGAGCCGTGGTAGGGTATCAATCTAAAAACAGTGGGACACACTCTAGGAGGAGTAGCAGTGTCAAGTCTGCGGACTATGCTGTACTCATGTCACCTGGAAACTGTTAACTGACGACGGGTATAATACCAACCAACAGTTCCCCTGCGAGTCATGTCCGGTGTACCCGTAACCCAACGAGCACCTGTATACTATCTCCAGTATGACGTACTGATGGCTGAGGGACAGACCATCCCTCAACTGGGATGAGAAGCGTACACACTAGTCTACTCCGGAATATCGATGCCCTGTCTCGATAATCCTACGACCAGGGACAAGTATAGGATGTTGCTTATAGACTACCCAGCCCCCACTAGTGTGACTGCCATCACAACGCTGGTAATCAAGCAAGGATCCTATGGGCTCTACTAATATGTATAAGTGATACGTTACAAGAAATATATTAAAGTAGACACAAACCAAGTAGCATACTACCATGTTTAGCAAGACTGTTATATAAATGTGAATATCCCAAGCTTCCATTAAGTAATATACAACCTAGTATGATACAATAATGGCCCCTAGGGCATATACACTAACAGTTCCTTCAACGATATCAAGTTTATTACGTTAAAGGTTTTTCGCCAAAAACCAATCGTAGCCCTCCGTCATTTCAGACGGGTAGCACTTTGTATTCATGCTATGTTTGTTGGCCTTCGTCATGGCATAGTGTATGGTAGCTATTTGTTGATTTTCTGTTGCATAGATATATGCGTTGGTTTGGGACAGTCGTACTACTATTTTGGCCTTCGTCAAGGGTATGTACGGGTGGGTTCAAATCAACCTGGATAATGACGGGTAGAACTTGACATGTGACTTATGATATGTTGGCCTTCGTCAAGGTCATAAGAGCATGTGGTAAAAATCACATCGGGAGTTTCAAACATACAGGAAACTTTCCAGGCATGCACATACCTTCTGGAGTGTGATAACTTGAGTGGATTCCATCAGGTTATCATGCGATAATAGTTGGATCCCGATGCCCACTGATAAGTTGGTTTACTCCTCAGGTGATTTTAGATGATCCCGATTGATTCTTCTTTCAGGTTTGGAGGAGAATTTGAAGATACAGTGGGAGACATCCTGATTAGATAAAGTGATTGACCATTCTGATCTAGGTTACAGTGCACGCTGAGTGTTTCTTTTCTCTCTCTTTTTGGCAGCGACCATGGCCCGACCCTAGACTATAACTCAGTAACCAAGTTAACTGAACCTTCTTAAAACATGCTGGCTTTTGATTTGTCAGAGTTGCATACTTCATTGCCACTCCTACTTTTACCCTTTGCTTTTCTCCGGAACATTCCGTATCACTACTAAGATCCACAGTTATTGAATATGACCATCGTATAGTTACATACGAACTCGAAGAAACTTGTTTCAGATTCGAGGATGGTTTCCAGTTCTGGAGAAATTGAATAGGACTATTCAGTTGTCTTTTCCTTTTACTGTAACACCTTAGAATGTGATTAGTGTTAATTAAGCGATAATGCGGGTTTTTAATAAAATGTTTACCAAAATTGTTTTCTTATATTTTATAAAAATTAATTAATATTTTATTATTATTTATTTCGGGCTTGCACACACATGTGCATGTTAACCTAGGGTTAATTAGGTGTTAAACCATGCTTAAGTAGCCATGGCACCTTAACCTCATTTCATTATGTATCATGTCATTTCAAAAGAGAGAGAGAGGGTGGCATAGGAATCATGAGGCATGGAAAGCATGCCATGCATTAAATAAGGAGAGAGAAGAGGGAGGCATGGCTCATGTTAAACTCACACCCTCATTCCCTCACCCTCACTCACACATACACCCTCACCCTCATTCACAACTCTCATTCACTTATCATTTTCTCCTCTTCATTTTTTCTTCACCCCATTTCATCACCCTCACTCCCTCAACTGAAACCCTAACCCAATCCTCACTAAACCAAATAAAATCTCCACTAAACTTCACTTAAACCCTTCACAAGTCAAGATTTAAGCCACTAGGATCATTTGAAGCATAGGAAGCTAGGGTTTTGGAGCAAGTGTGGATATGTAATGACCCCTAACTGTTAACTAGGTTATTATGATGTTGTGTTGATAATTAGTTGCTGATTAGAACACAAAAATTTCAGTTTTTGTGAAAATATCATATTTTGGTAAGGAATTATGTCCCGAGTGAATCTGCTATCAAACAAGGAATTTGTTGGAGAAGTTGCCATCACAGAGACCCAGTTTAGAGGCCTAGAACCCACCATAGAAACCTGAGACCATTCCCTGCACACTGGGCCACAAATAAATAGGTTCTGACCTCAATTTGCGGCCAGATTAGGGACTGGGGTCTCGATTCTTGGTCGTAGGGTCTCTGGGGCTGTTTGTAGTCTTGTGGAACTTGTAACTTTCACCAATTGTTTATGTAGAAAAATCTGGGACCTTTTAGCAAAAATTCAAGCGTTTCGGCAAAGTGCTATGCGGATTATCCGATATTTGTTTAAGTGTTTCGTACGATGTGTAGCCGTAAGGCTGGTCTACGAAGTTGTTGCACGTGTTTAGCCCGCTAAGAGAATACTTGGGAGCTTATGGGGGTCGGTTTGTTGTTGTCGTTGTTTGCGTGTGTTATCGAAAGGTTTCTAATGTTCACTTGTTATGTTGTTGTATGATTTTAGGATCGCTGGCCGGGACTTCGAACACCGCGAAGAACGAAAAGAAGGTGGTTGGATTCACTTAGCTCGAGATCGTCGGTGAGTAGATTTAACATCTACGGGGAAATCGCCCGTATGGCGTTATGCGTCAGGGCTTCATAGGATATTATAGCTGCATGTTTATATACATATATGTTGATTGTGCATGAGCATCATTACCTACCATTACTTGTTGTGGCTTGACTTAGTACCTGGTGGACACTGCACTATTACTGACGGCTCAAGTTGCACGAGCACTAAATTATATGCTACACCCACACCGTCGGTAATTTCCATGACACACACAACCTATACAAATATGCAGTATTGTATTGTTATTGATATTGACACATGGATTATTGTTCTATTGCGCATATGAGATACATCGTGCATACATACTTACATGTATACACCCATACTTGCTATAGCTACATGTACACCTTTATATGATGTTGCATTTGATTTTAGAGAAAAAGAGAACCGCATGATATATTTAAAAACTAGATTCATTTAAAAAAGCCGTTTTCCCTTGATATGCTCATATTACGGTTTTATGTTGCATATATATATTTCATGGATTTACGCATTGAGATACGGATTTCATGTGATTTATGGATTTGAGAACCGTGGCATTATTTCAAAAAAGAATGCATTGTTTTGAAAACCCGGTTTCTCTTGATATGATATTTCAGTGCGTCCACCATGCGTTTTCTCGGTTCTGAGACGTGTGATAGAAACCCGATACGAGGAGCTGGAAGATCCGTTTGTGGGTTCATAGTGGACCTGGTATGGCACCCCGGGGCGAGAATGGATGGATGTGCAGTAGACGATGAGCTTGGCAGAGAGACTACTACCTATCGGTGATTTGTAGGGTTGCTATGCACGCTCACAAGTTTCCACGAGGCATCAACCATTCCCGATTAAAAATTTAGCCGTGCCGAACAACCCGAAGCCGGATCTTTAAACTAGAGTTTAGGCGAAAACAAGTATGTTAAACACTTTAACACTAAGCGAGAGAGATTACAACCTTTGTAGATCCGGTCCTTCACTTCTAAAGCTCCGTGTTGAATTCCCTTCGCTGCGATCATCGTGTTCCGGACTCTCGAGAGGCTTCACGAAGAGAAAGATGCAGTCTTGCTTCCGATCTTCGATAACATAGATGATCTACCTTGAAGTTTCATTAACACAAGCTAACACTCACTAAAAGAAGTGAACACCCTCATCTAAAGGGCAAGGGTAGATGAGGATGATGAAGTAGGATTTTTGCTCTCATTTGTTTTCTTATTCTCACTTATTTTTCATTACAAAATCAAAGCAAGAAAGCTTTGCAAAAGAGGAAGAAGAAGAAGAATAGTGATCAATCCCTTTTGTGATGAATAATGCAAGGATTAATATGATCAATAATGCAACCATGGTTGACTAAACCATTGTAGAGAATTAACCAAGGCTAGGGTTTTGGGTTAGGTTAAGAATGAGTCACTTGAAAATATCTTTTCCAAAACAAAAGAAAACCTTCTAGAAACATCTAGAAAGCATTAACCCAAATCAAACCCTAATCTTGTTTAATCTCTACTAAACATGTTGCATTAGTTATCATATCATGTTACAATATTATATATCACATATATAATATTTATTGTAACTAAAGAAAATAATACAATTAACATATATCAATGTATTACCCGAGGGAGAAAAAGAAACTTTTAGTGAGCTAATATTAGTTAATGTAATTTAATATATCATATATATTATTATACATTAAATTATAGAATCAACACTTGATCCGACAATCCGGCTATATCACATATAACCGACTAATATTTATCCTTACCGATTCATCGAATCAACACTTGATCCGATGACCCGGCTGATATCAAATATCGCGAGAATAGAATACGGTATCTCATATCGTATTATCCTCGGTCCCGCACATATCACATATGTGCTCCTACTCCGTTTTGCCTGAGCCAAGAAACCTCTGTGTAGGACTCTAAAGAATCGTCAATACGCCGGCAGTAGGTGATGATCATATCAAACACCCACAAGCTGCAAGCGGTCAGCAAAACGTAACAGCCACCCAGGTATTGAGCGCTCAGAAGATCAACAAGCAAGCTTGTACATTCTCCTGTGAATCCAAACAGTAACACTCCCGTACAGTCCGGTCTCGTCGTCTGATATGTTGCATATCTCGCCTAGGGGTGGTAAACGTCAGACCCCAGTAGCTCGATAAGTCGTGTCGATATGAGGTCTATAACAGTTCGAGAAAATACTGATAACACTTACCAGTAAATCTCAGCAACCCTGGCCAGGGATTTCCGGTTATAGCCAATCGAACACAGCACAACATCAACTCCCTATACCGGGAGAGACAAATCCCCTCCTATCGCTCATTGCCTCCATGTAATTCGGGACTGTACCCAAAAGCCACCTTTTTGCACGCCCTCTTGGACGTGGTATGATGGAAATCAAAGCACAGTGGAAATCACACAAGACTCTATGACGATCTCGGGTCAACAGACTACTCTGTACCAGTGTCACCGGAGAACTGTCATCTGACGTGAGGTATAATACCATCTGGGAGTTCTCGGCGAGTCCGTCCAGTATACCCAGTCTCTACTGAGCACCCGTACACCATCCTTGATGTCAAACACCAATGGATATGGGATCATCCATCGCCCATCATATGGGTCAAGATGCGTATACGCTAGTCTACTCTGGTGTATCGATGCCTTGTCTAGATACACCCTCGACTAGGAACTATTATAGGATGTACTCGTCGACTACCGTGGCCCCACTAGTATGATCTCATCATAGTCCCAGTAGTCGAGTAAATATCCTAAGGGCTTTATCAACATGTAATATAAAGATAATCAGAGTACATGTTAAGAAAAAGTACAACCAGATAGCATACTAGCATGTCGAGCAAGAAAGTCCTCCCTATATATGTCCAAGCATCAATTACAATATACATCGTATGTACAGTAATGGCCTCTAGGGCATACATATAACTAACAATCTCCCACTTGCACTAGGGCCATCTGTTGTGGTATCACATACCCAACAATTAGCTGTGGTTGAAGTATCTCATACTCAACCATCCCATAAAAGTCTCTACTGGGAAAAAGGCCTTTGTGAGTGGATCCGTGCTGTCGTCCTCTGTGTCTAGTCTCCTAACCTCGATCTCCCTGGAGATCAACCATCTCCATGATCGGGTGATACTGCCTAAGAATTATATCCGGATTTCTGATGGGACGGGGATTACTTGGCATAAGCCACAACTCCATTGTCACACAATGGTAGGAACGAAGTTTATCTCATGAACTTATATATATCCAGACTGCCTCTTAGGTAGCATCATTGGTAATGATGTATCTTGCATTTAATCGTCTAGTATGCCACGGTATCTAGCTTGGAAATCTTCGAACATACCGTCCCTCCACTGAGGGTAAAGACAATGCCTGCGACTGACATTCAGTCGTCCTTATCACCCTGGATCCTTTCCAGTGATTCTCCCCAGGATTGTTTGATACCATCTCACTACAACTAGTGAGTATCCTAACATCCAATTCGATCTATCTCATAGATCCAAAACCCAGGATTTAGGAGGTATCATTTTGATCCTATATGGAGAATCCTTGTGATAAGCGGAGATTGACCGAGCATAGCATAGGAAACTCCTTCCCTATCAAGAGTATGTCATCCATGTACTCTATGAGGATTACCACCATACTCCCTACTACCTTTTTGTATATACAAGGTTCATCTAACATTTTGATGAAGTCAAACTCTTTGACTACCACATAAAAATAGATGTTCCAACTCCGCGATGCCTGCTTTATCACATAAAACATCTTGCACACATTTCCGCTGCTCCCACTGTCTATGAAACCCTCTGGCTGTGTACTTATAGACGCTCTCTTCTAAATCAACATTTAGAAAAGCAGTCATGACACCCAACCGCCAGATATCGTAGTCATGGTATGTATCCGTGGCAAGTAGGATCTGGATAGACTTAAGTATAGCTTTGAAAGTCTCAACTTTTCCATGTACACCTAGCAATCTTCTCAAGATGTACTTGCTCCTGATGGGGATTTAACCATTCAGATAGAGCAAACAAAGTCCATACTTTGTTGGTGTATAAGGATTCCATCTCAGATCACTAAGCATCCAGCCATTCTTACAGAGTGCCACTCCTGATGGCCAGCTCGAAACTAGTTGGGTCATCATCTCATGATGCAATCCTCGCTCCCACTGTTATAGAGAAACCAAAGTATCTCTCAGGTGGGTTAGGAACCCTACTAGATCGGCGGAGAGGTTGTGGTTCGTTGGTTACTATTGAATCCTTCGGTTCTACCAAATCATCTGCTATAGTTTGTATAGCTGGAACTCCTTCCAGTTCTACCTCATGACCACTAATTTCTTCACAAGAAATTCCCTTTCACAAAGGTGGCATGCTGAGAAACAAAACATCTTTTGTTCCTCTGTTTGGTAGAAGATATTGCCTTGCGAATGCTTGGGATATCCAACAAACTTCCACAGAACTGACTTTTTCTTGAGTTTGTCCGGATTTTGCTTTTTAGACATAGGCCGGACAACCCCAAATCTTAACAAACTTAATATATGGGCTCTCCCCTTTCCATATCAGATATGAAGTGGTAGGCAACTGATTTGATTGGAACCCTATTCAATAGGTATGCAGCTTCACAAGTGCATAACTCCCAAAAGGAAATAGGAAACCCAGTAGTACTCACATAGGGTGCTATTGCTCCGCCCCGATACACCGACGTGCTGTGCTGTATACGGAGGAGTAATGCTGAGAGAGAATCCCATTCTCCTTTAGAATAGTCCAGGAATTCCGTGCTCAAGTATTCTCCTCCTTGATCTCATCAAAGGACATAATACTTATATCTGTATTTTGGTTCTCTACTTCTAACTTACATTATATGAATATCTCAAAAGGTTCGGACTTGAGTTTCAACAGAAACATATGACTGAATCTTGAGAGATCATCAGAGAATGTAATGAAGTACAAAGAACCGGTCATGGCATGTGTAGACAGGAGACTTTCATACATCAGCATGTATCAATCCCAAGAGTTCACTAACTCTTTCTCTGTTTCCAATAAACAGAGATATGGTCATCTTATCTTTGTGACATGACCGACAAGTTTCACAAGATGTAAATTCAAACAGATTTAAATATGCATGTAAATGTAACTCAGCTAGTCGGATCGCATTGATATGACCTAGTCTACAATGCCTCAAAAAGGATTCGTTCATTTCTGAACTCTTCCTCTCGTGTGTTTTCCGTATACTAAGAACTGTGGTTTGATTTAGAACGTCTATACTTTTAGATAACGTACCTGAACCGATCAACTCTTGATATAGGAAATGTTCAAAACATTATCGAACAATACAAAATTATATCATTTCTTTACTAATAAAAAGACTGATATGATGTTGTACATCAGGTTCGGTATCGAATAACATTCGTTCAGAATCAATGTATTCTGGTAATACAGGGTGATAGTGACCAACAGAATTGGCTGCAACACTTGCACCGTTTTCTATCTCATGAAACTTATCACCCGTTCTCAGTTCTCTACCTATCTGTAGCCCATGTAACAGATTACATATACGGGATCCAGATCCGGTATCACATACCCAGGACGTAAAGGATACTGAGAAACAATTCTATGTAATGAACACACCCGAAGATGATGCATCAGCATGCACTTTCTTCGTTTGGGTGGCACGGGAAATCTGGTATTCCCCAATTTCCTGCTCTGTCTTATAACAATTATAAGTTGGAGCGGGACCAACGTTCCCCAGCTCAGTATAACAAGCGGGTTCGGTCAATACATCCGTATTATTATCTTGATTAAGACATGATATGGTCGCTACCGGGAGAGAGAGAGAAGAAAACACTCAGCGTATGCTCTTGCAAGATTAGATTGGTTATCTCATATATCTAATCAGGATGTCTCCCACTGTTTTAGTCAAATCTTCCTTCAAACCCTAAAAGGAAAGACTAACCGGGATTAATTACACGCTACAAGTTCGCCAATCTTTCAGCCAGGCCAGTGCCAGTACTTTGAGGGAGGTCCCCCGTGCTTTCGCACGAACCTAATTAAAGTAAACCTCATTTTCCCAGGGGCGTAACCCTGTTAACACCTTCTAGACACCTACTTGATCGGCTAATTGTAATGTGTAAAACTCTCCCAGGAGTAACTCTTACTCGCAGCGGGTATCGGGATCCAACTATCTCACCTACTTGATCGGCTAATTGTAATGTGTAAAACTCTCCCAGGAGTAACTCTTACTCGCAGCGGGTATCGGGATCCAACTATCTCATAGAAGGTATGCAATCTCATTGCAAATTTCAACACTTGAAATTCTCAATAATATTTTGCCCCTAGCGTCCTATGACCTTGACAGAGGTCAACAAACCATAGGCTGCTAGTCAAGTTCAACCCGTCATTTCCTGATTGAAGTAAACCCACCAGCACGACCCTTGACAGAGGTCAACAAGGTCGCTCGACTACCCAAAATCAATCACATCATATGTTTATACAGATAAGTACTAATCAGCTACCGCACACTACGCCTTGACAGAGGTCAACAAACGCAGCACGAATACTAAATACTACTTATCTGAAATGACGGAGGGCTACGATAGGTTTTTAAGAAAACCCTTTGCGAAATGAACATGATATCGTTGTAGAATCGAGTGATTTTAAATGGAATGTTTTTGAGGCCTTTTCTAGTTTTGCTAAAGAGGTCACTTCCGGTGAAGGGATCGTCGGCTCTTTACTCATCGAATAAGGTGCAGGATATTTCACAAATATCGCTGTGCAAAGCAAAAACTATAGAAACAATCAAAAGACAAACCGAGTTTGTAGCATCTGCTAGTTTCACTAAAGAGGTCACTCCCGGTGAAGGGATCTCGGCTCTTTCCTTATCGAATAAGGTGCTGGATGTTCTACAAGGAACACCGCTATGCAATGCAAGAACTAGAGCTACCATTTTTTAAACAAGTTTCTACAACATCTTAGGTTTCTTTTAGTTCATTAAACTCTTTAATGAAGTCCCATTTTAATTATGCTTCACAAGCATCACAGTTGAAACGAAATCTGCAATATAACATATATCTCATATATATAATATAAACATTCGTCTAAGGCAGTAATATGATCTCATCACAGAATATTGCAGCAGAAGAACATATATGAAATATTGGATATACTAGGACGTCCTTGTTTTAGTACGAGCCTGTATATAACACGGATTCCACGGTCGCGATGAATAGCCAAACCCACATCCCTAGACCTCTACGAAAGTGGCAATCAACACTACCAATTCTAGGGTTAGGAGACCCGGTCCCGACTCCTTGAGATGGTCTCCCACTGGACCCTAGAACCCGGTTACTTGTACTACCCGCCTTGGGTCTACCTAATGCGGAAAATTAAATAATATACAATGGTGACATCATCCTCAGCCCGGAAGTGCCCCAATAAAAGAATATTACATACAAATGAATTTTACATGAATGAAAAAGAAAAACTCTCATCTCACATAAAACCCCCGGCTATTCAAAACGCGACGATCCAATATAACATATCACAGCAACACGAAATATCTCATATCATCAACATAAGCAAGTATGCGTATCCCGATTGTCGTTGATGTATAGCAACGAAGCCGGCGATACACCACATACTACGCTTACGGTCACAGAAAAGAAACTGTAAAACTACAACAGTCGGAATCCGCAACCTCCTTATGTAGGGTTGCTATGCACGCGCACAAGGGTCTACGAGGCATCAACCATGCCCGATTAAAAAATTAGCCGTGCCGAACAACCCGAAGCCGGATGTTTAAACTAGAGTTTAGGCGAAAACTAGCATGTTAAACAGTTTAACACTAAGTAAGAGGGATTACAACCTTTGTAGATCCGGTCCTTCACTTCTTAAGCTCCGTGTTGAGGTCCCTTCGCTGCGATCATCGTGTTCCGGACTCTCGAGAGCCTTCACGAAGAGAAAGATGCAGTCTTGCTTCCGATCTTCGATAACAAAGATGATCTACCTTGAAGTTTCATTAACACAAGCTAACACTCACTAAATGAAGTGAACACCCTCATCTAAATGGCAAGGATAGATGAGGATGATGAAGTAGGATTTTTGCTCTCTTTTATTTTCATTTACTCACTCATTTTTCATCACCTTGAAAAAGCTAGAAAGCTTTTTCTTGAAAAGAAGAAGGAAGAAGAATAATAAATCATATAATGAATTAATTCCTTTTGTGATGAATAATGATTGACTTGATAAGGTTAGAAATGCAACCATGGTTCAAGTAACCATTGTAGAGATTTTACTAGGGTTAAGGGTTAGGGTTAAGTTAAAGAAATATTTTGCAAAATATCTTTTCCAGAACAAAAAAGAAAACCTTCTTGAAATTTCTAGAAATGATTAACCCTAATCAAACCCTAACCAAGTTTAATCTCCACTAAACATGTTGCATTAATAACCATATCATGCTACAATATTATATATCACATATATAATATTTGTTGTAACGAAATAAAATAATACGTTTAACATATATCGCATATATATCAATGTATTTCCCGAGTGAGAAAAAGAATCTCTTAGTGAGCTAATATTAGTTAATGTAATTTAATATATCATATATATTATTATACATTAAATTATCGAATCAACACTTGATCCGACAATCCGGATATATCGCATATAACCGACTAATATTTATCCGTACTGATTCATCGAATCAACACTTGATCCGATAACCCGGCTGATATCAAATATCGCGAGAATAGAATACGGTATCACATATCGCATTATCCTCGGTCCCGCACATATCACATATGTGCCCCTACTCCGTTTTGCCTGAGCCAAGAAACCTCTGTGTAGGACTCTAAAGAATCGTCAATATGCCGGCAGTAGGTGATGATCATATCAAACACCCACAAGCTGCAAGCGGTCAGCTAAACGTAACAGCTACGCAGGTATTGAGCGCTCAGAAGATCAACTAGCAAGCCTGTACATTCTCCTGTGAATCCAAACAGTAACACTCCCGTACAGTCCGGTCTCGTCGTCTGATATGTCGCATATCTCGCCTAGGGGTGGTAAACGTCAGACCCCAGTAGCTCGATAAGTCGTGTTGATATGAGGTCTATAACAATTCGAGAAACTACTGATAACACTTACCAGTAAATCTCAATAACCCTGGCCAGGGATTTCCGGTTATAGCCAATCGAACACAGCACAACATCAACTCCCTATACCGGGAGAGACGAATCCCCTCCTATCGCTCATTGCCTCCATATGATTCGGGATTGTACCCAAAAGCCACCTTTTTGCACGCCATCTTGGATGTGGTATGATGGAAATCAAAGCACAGTGGGAATCACACAAGACTCTATGACGATCTCGGGTCAACAGACTACTCTGTACCAGTGTCACCGGAGAACTGCCATCTGACGTGAGGTATAATACCATCTGGGAGTTCTCGGCGAGTCCGTCCAGTATACCCAGTCTCTACTGAGCACCCGTACACCATCCTTGATGTCAAACACCGATGGATATGGGATCATCCATCGCCCATCATATGGGTCAAGATGCGTATATGCTAATCTACTCTGGTGTATCGATGCCCTGTCTCGATGCACCCTCGACTAGGAACAGTTATAGGATGTACTCGTCGACTACTGCGGCCCCACTAGTATGATCTCATCATAGTCCCAGTAGTCGAGTACATATCCTAAGGGCATTATCTACATGAAATATAGAGACAATCAGAGTACATGTTAAGATAAAGTACAACCAGATAGCATACTATCATGTCGAGCAAGAAAGTCCTCCCTATATATGTCCAAGCATCCACTACAATATACATCGTATGTACAGTAATGGCCTCTAGGGCATACATATAACTAACAATCTCCCACTTGCACTAGGGCCATCTGTTGTGGTATCACATACCCAACAATTAGCTGCGGTTGTAGTATCTCATACTCAACCATCCCATAAAAGTCTCTACTGGGAAAAAGGCCTTTGTGTGTGGATCCGCGCTATTGTCCTATGTGTCTACTCTCCAAACTTCGATCTCCCTGGAGATCAACCATCTCCATGATCAGGTGATACTGCCTAAGAATTATATCTAGATTTCTGATGGGACGGGGGGTTCCTTGGAAAAAGCCACAACTCCATTGTCACACAATGGTAGGAACGAAGTTCATCTCATGAACTTATATATATCCAGACTGCCTCTTTGGTAGCATCCTTGGTAACGATGTATCTTGCCTTTATATCATCTAGTATGTCACGGTATCTAGCTTGGAACTCTTCCAACATATCGTCCCTCCACTGAGGGTAGAGACAATGCCTGCGAATGACATTCAGTCGTCCTTATCACCCTGGAACCTTTCCAGTGATTCTCCCCAGGATCGATTGATACCATCTCACTATAACTAGTGAGTATCCTAACATCCAATTAGATCTATCTCATAGATCCAAAACCCAGGATTTAGGAGGTATCATTTTGATCCTATATGGAGAATCCATGTGATAAGCGGAGATTGACCGAGCGTATGTCATCCACGTACTCTACGAGGATCACCACCATACTCCATACTACCTTTTTGTATATACAAGGTTCATCTACCATTTTGATGAAGTAAAACTCTTTGACTACCACATCAAAACAGATGTTCCAACTCCGCGATGCCTGTTTTATCATATAAAACATCTTGCACACGTTTCCGCTGCTCCCACTGTCTACGAAGCCCTCTGGCTGTGTACTTATAGACGCTCTTTTCTAAAACATCATTTAGAAAAGCAGTCATGACACTAAACCGTCGGATATCGTAGTCATGGTATGTAGCCGTGGCAAGTAAGATCTGGATGGACTTAAGCATAGCTTTGAAAGTCTCAACTTTTCCATGTACACCTAGTAATCTTCTCAAGATATACTTGCTCCTGATGAGGATTTAACCCTTCAGATAGAGCAACCAAAGTCCATACTTTGTTGGTGTATAAGGATTCCATCTCAGATCGATAAGCATCCAGCCATTCTTACAGAGTCTCACTCCTGATGGCCAGCTCGAAACTAGTTAGGTCATCATCTCATGATGCATTCCTCGCTCCCACTGTCATAGAGAAAACCGAAGTATCTCTCAGGTAGGTGAGGAACCCAACTAGATCGGCGGAGAGGCTGAGGTTCGTTGGAAACTATTGAATCCTTTGGTTCTACCAAATCATCAGCTGCAGTTTGTATAGCTGGAACCATTCCAGTTCTACATAACAGACCTTTCCTCGAGCTTGTCCAGATTTTGCTTTTAGACATAGGCCGGACAACCCCAAATCTTAACCAACTTAAGATATTCGCTCTTCCCTTTCCATATCACATATGAAGTGGTAGGCAACTGATTTGATTTGAACCCTATTCAATAGGTATGCAGCTTCTCAAGTGCATAACTCCCAAAAGGAAATAGGAAACTCAGTAGTACTCATCATAGAGCACACCATATCACATAGGGTGCTATTGCTCCGCCCCGATATACCGATGTGCTGTGGTGTATACAGAGGAGTAATGCTAAGAGAGAATCTCATTCTCCTTTAGAATAGTCCAGGAATTCCGTGCTCAAGTATTCTCCTCCTTGATCTCATCATAGGACATAATACTTATACCCGTATTTTGGTTTTGTACTTCTAACTTATATTCATTGAATTCCTCAAAAGTTCCAGACTTGTGTTTCAACAGGAACATATGTCCGAATCTTGAGAGATAATCAGTGAATGTAATGAAGTACAAAGAACCGGTCTTGGCATGTGTAGACAGGGGACCTTCATACATCAGCATGTATCAATCCCAAAAGTTCACTAACTCTTTCTCTGTTTCCAATAAACAGAGCTATGTTCATCTTATCTTTGTGACATGACCGGCAAGTTTCACAAGAGGTAAATTCAAACAGATTTAAATATGCATCTAAATGTAACTTAGCTAGTCGGGTTGCATTGATATGACCTTGTCTACAATGCCTCAAGAAGGATTCGTTCATTTCTGAACTCTTCCTCTTGTGTGTGTTCTGTATACTAAGAACTGTAGTTTGATTTAGAACGTTAATGCTTTTAGATAACGTGCCTGAACCGATCAACTCTTGATATAGGAAATGTTCAAAACATTATCCAACAATACAAAATTATATCCTTTCTTTACTAATAAAGAGACTGATATGATGTTGTATATCAGGTTCGGTATCTAATAACATTCTTTCAGAATCAATGTATTCTGGTAATACAGGGTGATAGTGACCAACAGACTTGGCTGCAACACTTGCACCGTTTTCTGTCTCATGAAACTTATCACCCGTTCTCAGTTCTCTACCTATCTGTAGCCCATGTAACAGATTACATATGCGGGATCCTGATCCGGTATCTCATACCCAGGACGTAAAGGATACTGAGAAACAGTTCTATGTAATGAACACACCCGAAGATGATGCATCAACATGCACTTTCTTCGTTTGGGCGGCACGGGAAATCTGGTATTCCCCTATTTCCTGCTCTGTCTTATAACAATTATAAGTTGGAGCGGGACCAACGTTCCCCAGCTCTGTATAACAAGCGGGTTCGGTCAATATATCCGTATTATTATCTTGATTAAGGCGTGATATGGTCGCTACCTGGAGAGAGAGAGAAGAAAACACTCAGCGTATGCTCTTGCAAGATTAGATTGGTTATCTAATATATCTAATCAGGATGTCTCCCACTGTTTTAATCAAATCTTCCTTCAAACCCTAAAAGGAAAGACTAGCCGGGATTAATTACACGCTACAAGTTCGCCAATCTTTCAGCCAGGCCAGTGTCGGTACTTTGAGGGAGGTCCCCCGTGCTTTCGCACGAACCTAATTAAAGTAAATATCGTTTTCCCAGGGGCGTAACCCCATTAACACCTTTCTAGACACCTGCTTGATCGGCTAATTGTAATGTGTAAAACTCTCCCAGGAGTAACTCTTACTCGCAGCGGGTATCGGGATCCAACTATCTCATAGAAGGTATGCAATCTCATTGCAAATTTCAACACTTGAAATTCCCAATAATATTTTACCCCTAGCATCCTATGACCTTGACGAAGGCCAAACTACCCATAGTCCGCTAGTCAAGTTCAACCCGTTCATTTCTTGATTGAATTAAACCCACGCGCACGACCCTTGACGAAGGCCAAACTATGACGTACGAATATCCTAATCCAATCGCATCGTATGCTAGCAGATAAGCACTAGTTAGCTACCGTACATTATGCCTTGACGAAGGCCAAACTACCGCAGCACGAATACTAACTAGTACTTATCTGAAATGACGGAGGGCTACGACAGGTTTTTAAGAAAACCCTTTGCGTAATGAACTTGATATCGTTGTAGAATCGAGTGATTTTAAATGGAGTGTTTTTGAGACCTTTCTAGTTTTGCTAAAGGGGTCACTCCCGGTGAAGGGATTGTCGGCCCTTTCCTCATCGAATAAGGTGCGGGATATTTCACAAATATCACTATGCAAATCAAGAACTATAGAAGCAATCAAAAGACAAACCGAGTTTGTAGCATCTGCTAGTTTCACTAAAGAGGTCACTCCCGGTGAAGGTGTTAGTTATGTATATGCCCTAGAGGCCATTGTTGTACATATGATGTATATTATAATGGATGCTTGGTTATATATAGAGATGACTTTCTTGCTCGTCATGATAGTATGCTATTTGGTTTTACTTTATCTTAACATGTTGACTTGTATTGGTTTACTGTTTTACTCTCACATGTTGATAAAGCCCTTAGGACTTGTACTCGACTACTGGGACTATGATGAGATCATACTAGTGGGGCCGCGGTAGTCGATGAGTACATCCTATAACTGTTCCTAGTCGAGGGTATATCGAGACAGGGCATCGATACACCAGAGTAGACTAGCGTATACGCATCTTGACCCATATGATGGGCGATGGATGATCCCATATCCATCGGTGTTGGACATCAAGGATGGTGTACGGGTGCTCAGTGGAGACTGGGTACACTGGACGGACTCGCCGAGAACTCCCAGATGGTGATATACCACACGTCAGATGGCAGTTCTTCGGTGACACTGGTACAGGGTAGTCTGTAGACCCGAGATCGTCATGGAGTCTTGTGTGATTCCCACTGTGCTTTGATTTCCACCTTACCACGTCCAAGAGGGCGTGCAAAACGGTGGCTTTTGGGTACAGTCCCGAATCACATGGAGGCAATGAGCGATAGGAGGGGATTCGTCTCTCCCGGTATAGGGAGTTGATGTTGTGCTGTGTTCGATTGGCTATAACTGGAAGTCCCTGGCCAGGGCTGATATGGAGATTTACTGGTAAGTGTTACTAGTAGTTTCTCGACCTGTTATGAGCCACACATCGACACAACTTATCGGTTACTGGGGTCTGACGTTTACCACCCCTAGACTTGATATGCGACATATCAGACGAACAGACCGGACTGTACGGGAGTGTTACTGGTTGGATTAATAGGAGAACGCACAGGCTAGCTTGTTGATCTTCTGATCGCTCAATACCTTGGTGGCTGTTACGTTTAGCTGACCGCTTGCAGCTTGTGGGTGTTTGATATGATCATCACCTGCTACCGGCGTATTGACGATTCTTTAGAGTCCTACACAGAGGTTTCTTGGCTCAGGCGAAACAGAGTAGTAGCACATATGTGATATGCGCAGGAACGAGAATAATGCGATATGGGATACCGTATTATATTCTCAGGATATTTAGATATGAACCGGGTCATCGGATCAAGTGTTGATTCGATGAATCGGTACATGATATATTAGTCGGTAATATTCGATATAGCCGGATCATCGATTCAAGTGTTGATTCGATGATTTAATGTACAATAATATATATGATATATTATTACATTATCTAATATTGGCTTGCTTTAATATTTCATTTTCTCACGGGATGATACATTGATATATATGCGATATATGTTAATTGTATTATTTTCTTTTGTTGCAAATATATAATATATATGTGATATATATTATTGTGACATGATATGATTAATTGTTAAACATGTTTATGGATGATTAATTGAGGTTAGGGTTTGATTTGGTTTAGTTGCTTCAAGTTGCTTCTAGAAGCATTTTTCTTTTGTCATTGTGAAGATATTTTTGGATGACACATTTATTAACCAAACCAAACCCTAACTATAGTTTATTCTCTACTCATTTTCATCCAATCATCCTTGACCATGGTTAATAATTCAATCATATGTTTTATTCTATTCATCACAAAAGAAAAGGATTATGATTATCATTATTCTTTATCCATTATCTTCTTCTGCTTCTCTCTTGAAGAAGCTCTCTTGAAAATTCTTATGTGATGAAAGATTATGAGAAAATGATATAAAAGGAAAGCAAAATCACTACTCTCTCATCCTCATCTCATCTAGCCCTTGGGATTAGGGTGTTCTTCTCTTTTGAGTGAGATAGCTTGAGTCGAAGCAACTTCAAGGTAGATCATCGGAGATTTGGATTACGACAAGCTAGAATGGATCGTTCGAGTCGTGGAGCCTCTCATGAGTCCGGGAGATCGTGGATCGCGGCAAAGGGACTTCTACTCGGAGCTTGTGAAGTGAAGGAGCGGACTACAAAGGTTGTAATCCCTCACCCTTAGATAAAAGTGTCACGCCCCAAAAGAGCACATGACTGGCCCTTGAACCATATGAAGTCTATAGGACTCCATCTGATCCAAGTAAGCCAAAAGCCCAGAAATCTAAAATCATTTTAGGGATAAGTAAAGAAAACTGGTTTAAAGAAGTGAAGAATACAGGTTTGAAATCAAGGTTCGTAAATAACTAAGCCGAAGGTACGTTTTGAAAACAATAAAGTCTTTTCTAAAAATTTCGGCAGAGTTTCTCTTGTAAAACTGGCCCCGAATGGGGTACAACATGAATAACAATATATAAAATGATAAAGGCATCCCCAAGCGGGAGCTAGCTCTTCGTCAATCGACGGTCACAACCACGCAATGATAAGATAATATACAACGCCAAGTGGCGAGGATCAAAACCAAAAGAAAGCTCAAAAGCAACAGTAAAACCACAATACTACTAAGCGCGACTCTAGGTCGAATAATACAACACTGTCTCTAAGTCTGAAAGAATATACAAGATTTGGTTGATGGAAAATTTCTAGATACAATGAAATAAATAAATACAAAGGTGATTCCTGATACGAAAGAATCCACCTACCAAGGCAAATCACCCGCAAGAAGGTAGTGTGCCAGAAATGCCGCAATAGGACCTGTACGGCAGAACCTGCAAGAACTGTGGCACAACGGGGGTGAGTTGCCAACTCGTGAATAGAAACATCTACAAGCAGAAACCGAATGCAAGACATAAACCTAAGTCAACGATCAGTAATATAATCCACAAGAGTACATCTGAGTGTAACAAGGTGGCAAGGTAACATCTAATCATGTATGTAGTGCCAAGTACTCGGTAATAACATGTCATCAATATAAGGTATGTCTGCATGAAGTAAATATGGTGAAATATCAAAGATATCAATACACATATATTAGCGTCCCATACCACTAATATTGGTGTAAGATAAGTGTAAATCCAGTCTGTATATGATCCATATCTGTATATCTGTGGAACCCGTCCACCTGTCACCCACTGACAGCAAGCATCATGTATACAATGTGAGGATATAACCAAAATCATGGAAAACTCATCATGAAACCCGTGCCAAGCATCGACATGTAAATCCTCATCCATATGGGGCTCCGTCTGCGGTATCGGCCCTCGGCCCCCGGCAGTACGCCCATCTCTCAGCTCCAGGCGGTATCCCCCGGATATCCGCCGAGCTCAAATACAATCACCGGTAGGTACTCGCCCGCCTCCAGGCTCAATCGGCATAACCCATCGATCATCTCGCCGAGGGGAACCATACCGGGCCCACCACGAACCCGCAAACGGTACATCACCTCCTCGAATCGGGTTTCAAGCACACGTCTCAGCACCGAGAAAACGCGTGGAGGACGCACCAAATATCATATCACGAGGTACCGGGTTTTTCATAAAGAGCATCTTTTATTAAATAATCCCACGGTCCTCAAAACCAGAAATCACATGAAAATCCACATCGAGAAGTAAATCCAATGCAACGTGCTATACAATTAATCCATGAAGTATGCGACAAGTAAAGAGAGGTAATCATATCGGAAATCATGTAACATGGAATATCTTGCAGTCCTCAATCTCAATCAAGTATGAATCATCTATGTTTGTGTACAGGTACATGTGTACAATATGCCGAGCAGTAATCATATCATGAATGCAACAGTACTACAGTGTAGTGGCATGGCAATTATCGATGATGAAGTGTGTGAGCCGGAAAATAGTGTACGTGAAACATACGCATCATCGATAATGGTGCTGGTGTCCTAACAGCATGATAATAGCATAATAATGAACATATTCCAGCAATGCGAATAACAGGAAAATGCAGATATCTAGTAGTCAACACCACAGTGAAGTATCTACTATGCAAACTACATCTAAGTAACAGGTCAATCAGGAGGGGTAGGTATGGAAACCTCCTAAATCTGAGTCAATGTATATATATAAAGATATGTAGTCGGTGATCCCGCCTCAATGTCATATCGTAAGATATCCTCGAATTATGAGTGCGGATCTATCATCAATATCGGCTCGTACGGTAAATCGTCGTACGGCATCCCCAATAGCTGGGTAGGGTCAACATCTCACTATCTCATCACATAACAGATATCACCATCATCAGATCGTATAGTCTGGAGTACTACTCTATGTCTAGTACAAAACGGTAACATCAGTAAATATGCATGCGGGGGTAAACACATATCCCAAGCCCGCAAGAAGCACAAGTCATCTCCCACATATGAATCGTATCAAATCACCGATCCCAGGGCACCAAGCCCACATCATCGACTCATCTCCAAGGTCATCACATATCATCAATCACAGTGCATGTACAAGTGACAAGCAAGGGTGTGTGTGTAGGTGTAATTCTGTCCTAGGGTTCGCGACTATGAACTACACTAGTCACTTCTAACCCTACATTATCCACAATACACCTATATCACAATAAACTGCAAAGTAATCTATCTACGGACTGCGGGGGTGTTATACGCCATCCACCCGACTTCCCCCTGTAGATATAATCTACTCACCTGTAACCCGTGTGTCGGTGTCGATGTCTCCGTCATCTTCCGCATCGCCTCAGATCGTCGCGGTGTACCTACACGAATCACACGTATCGCATCGCATCAAAACCAAATCAACAGTTGAAACGACACACTAAATCCAATACGATACGATAAGGGGCCTATAGGTGAAAACCTATGGCACGCCTTCAAAACCATCAATAAATCCTCTATATCGTCGTATAAACGACAAATAGTCGAGGCAAAACACATTCCACCATTTCAGAATCAAAAATACGGAATACGGAAATACGAATCCAAAACAAAAACTTAGGATATATGTCCCAGATTTCATCTGTAAGTCTACGCTAGCGCCCCGGCCGTCTACAGACGCCAAAATGCGGAACAAAACTTTTAAACTGGCGCTATCGTATACTTTAACCCGGATCTGCCATTATTGCTAAACTAACAAACTGTAAAGAGTGTAGGAATGTTATACCGAACGATCCGAGTCCTTCGTTCTTCAACCATCATCCTACGCTCCGTTGCGGCTGCTCCGATCTCGTCGATCTCCGATGTCCTCGTCGAAGTGGCACCACATGATCGGTTCTTTAAACGGGCTCCCGCCTCTGACTCGAGGCAACTCGATCGTCAAGTTTGCTAAAAGAGACGACCAAGATTGATGTAGAGAATGAGTAGATGACTTTGTCTCACTTCGTCCAAATCCGTGGACGATCGGTTAATGAAGTTGCCGTGGAAATCGGGTGATGGAATGAAATGAACTGTAAAATTCCATACACCCCGAATGCTATCATAATCTTTTCTAACCGAAATGAAATATCAAGTGAGAGTGAGAATGAGGAGAGAGAGAGGGCAAGCCATATATAGCAAGAGGGAGGTGACCGTAGGAGAAGGGGGTGACCACAAGAGAATGCTTCTCACTTCAAAAATATCTTAAGCAATCCAAAACCATTAATAACAAAGCATGAATCACTAATAACACCTCATCAAGCATTAATGAACCATTAAATGCAACCAATGAAAACTTAACACCATTTAATCCTAGTCACCTCATCTAGAACCTTCTAGATGAATCCACACTCATCTCAAGAAAAGACAAATCCGTCTTTAACCGAATGTTAAAAGACGGCTGATAGAAAACTGGAAACTGGCAACTTCCAAAAGTGATCCTGAAACGAATTTCAGGACAACCCCGAAACTGTATAAATATACCCGCATTTGTATTACGACCGAATACAAATGCAACTGAGACAAAGATATTATACCTACTCAATATAATACTCGGATCCGGCTTAAACCAAAGCCGACCAGTATCATCTGTCCGAAAATCGACACGTGCGTAAACACACGTGCATTTTCCAAACCCTGCCATAAAACCATACGGCCTCTACAACGTTTCGCCCGAACTTGGGAAACTGTCTGTGAGGGACTCTAATGACTCGTCAGCACCCTGGCAGTGGGTTTAACCACAAACTGTCAGCGGCACTAGCTATGCGTAACGGCTGCCCATGGACTGACCTCAAGGGTGGCCGAGGAGCGAACTCAAGGGAGACCGATGAGTGAACTCCTCCGAAAACCCTACTGAGCCTAACAGTGACAATGTATATACAGTCTGGTCCGTTCGTCAATGAGTATCGCATATCCGCCTAGGGGGCTAGTAACGTCAGACCCCCATTAGCAGTATAAGTCGTGTCGGAGTGTAGCCCAGAACGCCCTGAGATACTACTGGAATACCTACCAATAAATCTCCTGCCTCGGCCGAGGGCTTTGCGTAATGGCTCTCCTAGACACAGCACGATCTCGCCCCCAATACCGGGAGAGACGAAACCCCTGCCGATCCGCTCATGTGCCTCCATATGGCTTGGGACTGTACCCAAAAGCTACCTGTTTGCACGAATCCTTTGAGCCGTGGTAGGGTAGAAATCAAAGCACAGTGGGAACTCACACGAGACAAATGACGACCTCAGGTCGATGAACTAACCTGTACACATGTCACCAGGAAACTGCTATCTGACGATAGGTATAGTACTAACTAGCAGATTCCCGGCGAGTCCTGTCCGGTGAACTCATAACCCAATGAGCACCTGTATACATCTTAGGTGATCCAACTGACACCAGTGGCTTGTGAGACCGGCCACCGCCCCTCGTCGGGGTCTCGACTGTACACACTAGTCTACTCCGGAGTATCGATGCCCTGTCTCGAAACTCCCACGACTAGGGACCATAATTAAGGATATGCATATAAACTACCCAACTCTCACGTATATGATCGCCCTCATACTGTTGGTAGTAAAGCAAGATCCTAAGGGCTCTATCAAAGTGTAACATGCAATCAGTCACCTGAACATGTACACGACTGATAAAGGCAAACCAGATAGCATACTATCATTTCGAGTAAGACTGTCCTACCGGGATAGGTCCTCCGCAATCATTGCAATCACGTACCTGCGATCCAATAATTGACTATGAGGGCACTATCTCCAACAATCTCCCACTTGCACTCAAGGCTAATATTGCGATGTCGACTACTCACAGCCCGTGTGAAACCGAACATCCAACTCCTCTACTAATCAGTTTTACAAAGCCCGTTTGTAAAACTATTGTGTTCGAGAAATAGCCTCGGTGAGTGGCTCCGCCTAGAAGTTTCTTTCTGTATCTCTCTTAATCTCAAGTTCGCGGAGAAAGCCATCTCCCGAATTGAGTAGTACCTGTCTTAGAATATGTCTGGATATCTGATGGGACCTTAGTTCATAAATGAACTCCATATCCAAACTTCTTAAACTGTATGGATCACTGAACCTAATCAGTATCCGGCACCATGCTACCCACAGTATCCTCTGGAACCACCTGTCCATAATACTGTCCCTCGTCAGAGGGAAAACTAAAACTCTGACAAACACTCTGTCATCCATGTCACCTTTGAAGCCTGGAATGATAACCGTCTCCCGAAAGAGGCTGCCGTTATCAAATCCATAGAACATGTACTAATGTTTTAAAACTGCTTCCTTATGTTTCTCCAGGATTGGATTAATACAAACTTATTGCATCTAGTGCAAAACCAACATTTGGTGTGGTACTTGACATCTCATGATTGACTCAATTGCCTTAGCAAGTGATCTGCCAATCATGCGCATCCCTCTCCCCTTTAGTCTGTAAGACACCTTTAGAGAGGGCGACTCCATCACCTGCAGGTACACCACCATGCTAGGAGTCAACTATTCCAAAAACCATTAGAATATTTGTCAAAGTACCCGCATTGGGAAACTACCCAAATCCAGATCTAAAACCATAGATCTAGAAACCAGAATGTCAAATATTATATCCATATCCTGTCTGGAGAAACAACTGTGTGACGACCACAGTACAACCAATCGTAGTATAGGAATTTTACTTCCCACTCTGTGTATGTCATCCAGATACCATGACATCACACCCTACTACCTTCTTAACTGATCCATCCCCTATTCTGATTGAAGTCAAACCCATGACTGTCACATCAAAATTAGATGATCTATCTCCGCTATAACTGCTCAAGTCTATAAATAGACATAAGCTACTTGCCCACCATGCTTCCGTTGCTCCCACTGACTACGACAACCCTCCTACCGGGTCTCATATCCTGGAACAACAGTAGTGTCAAGTCTGGGTAGATAAGAACCTCCCTGTCACCGTCCTTGAGGCTACCGAAGTACCTCTCGGGTGTCTGAGGTTACCTACCATACCTGCGGAGTGGCTATTGGAATGTCAAACCTGATTGAATGTATAGGTCCTATAAAATTTTTCCGTAATCGTTCGCGGTTCTGGAATCACTTCCAGTTCTACCATACTCCCACTACTGTTTTCTGGAAAAGATCCATTTTTACTAAAACTGTGGCGAGTCAAGAACAATGTCACTATTGATCTTCTAAATGGTAGAATATCAACCCTCGTCATAGCCAGGGTCAACCCACAAACAGCCATTACAGAAACGTGCCCTGAGTTATCCAGTGTCTGGTTTTAATCATAAGCTGGACAACTCCCCGTACCTTAATTTCTTTTAAGGTACGAACTATTCTATATCCAATACAGAAACTTTGGCACTTATTTAATTGGAACCAAGATTCAATCCATGCAGCTGTCTCCAGTGCATATCAACTTAATGGAAAGAGGCTAATCAGCATTACTCAACTTAGGAATCCATCCAATTATGAGTAACCTGAAAGAGAAAAACGTTTCTCAAAACCATCACTATCATCTGAATACCAATCATAAGAATCTACATCTTCGATCTCTTTGAAGAATCCCGATACTTCTGATACCTGGTTCTCCACTTTATTCTTATACCCACAACTTCTCAAAACTTAGACCTTGTATTTCTACGAAACACTTGTCTAAATACTAGAGAAGTTATAAGTAAACAGAACATAGTACGAGGACGTACCGCTTTGTCCTGATGGACACTGGACAACATACAATACTCTGTATAAGTCCGCTGAGTTGAATAACTCATAACCTGTGCGTTGTAGGTGGAAAACTGTACCCTAGCGATTTCCTCAAATATCACCAATTACAACGAATTCCGATATAATGAGGATGATCACCTAATTCCCAATATCTTACTCCCACTCATCATCTGTAAAACCATACAGATATGAGAATGAAACCTGGTAAATACATACCCTTGGAGTAAGTGTCTAATCGGGAAAACAGTTTTTCCTTTAACAATGCACTGAAACATGAAAATGTTTCGTAGGGGTATCCAGGTATTCATAGCAATGCCTCTTCCATAATCCAATTCATGACTTCAACCGTATATTTTATTGCCATCTCTTCAAATCCCCTTTATTTGTCTTTAGTCGTTACCTTCTGTACACCATCGTTAGGCTAACTGGTTTTCTTCCTTCCCTACCGTTCGGCACCAGCCTATGGTTTGGAAGAAGACTATCCAGTAAGCATAATAGGTGTACCCTCCTAAACCAAGGAGTACTCGTATCTCGAGAGAAGGTGACGATAAAAGACAACTGAATAATACCTTATTCTTTTTAAAGGTGAAATAGGAGCGGCGATGAAGTACGCGGTTTTGGTCGTGAATGATATCAGTCGCAATTTACTTTGCCCTCTTTCTAATCCCTTTATTTTGTCTTTACATATTACCTTCTGCACACCCTACTTAGGCTAATTGGTTTTCTTCATTCCCTACCTTTCGGCACCAGCCTATGGTTTGGAATAAGACTATCCAATAGGCGTAATAGGTGTACTCTCCTAAACCAACGAGCTCTCGCAACCTGAGAGAAGGTGATAATAAAAGACAACTGAATAAACCAATTCTATTTCTCCTGAACCTGGATCCATCCCCGAAGAAGTCCCTTCGAGTTCGTATATAACCATACGATGGATCTATCCAATGGAAGTAGATATCCGTAGTAATACGGGTGTTCTGAGAAATGCAAAGGGTAAAGGAAGGAGTGGCAATGACTTATGCAACTCAAACAATCCAAAAGCCAGTATTTTAGGAAGGTTCGGTCAACCTGGTCACTGAGTCATAGTCTAGGGTCGGTCAAAGGTCGCTGCCAAAGAGAGAGAGAGAAAAGAAACACTCTGCGTGCACTCTAACCTAGATCAGAATGGTCATCATTTTATCTAATCCGGAAACCTCCCACTGTCCTGTCAAATTCTCCTCCAAACCTAAAGAAGAATCAATCGGGATCACCCGAAGAGTAAACCAATTCATCAGTGGGAATCAGGATCCAACTCTCATCGCATGATAACGTGATGGAATGCATCCACGTTACTCATACTCCAGAAGGTATGCGCATACTCGGCAAGTTTCAGTTTCTTTAGAAACTCCTGATATAGTTTTTGCCCCATGCTCTTATAACCTTGGCTTTGGTTAAAATGTCATAAGTCACATGCCAAGTTCTACCCATCACTATCTTGTCAATTTGAACCCACCCGCACATGCCCCTGACTTTGGCCAATCGGCAGAACGACTGTCCCAAACTAACTCATCTATCTTTGCAACAATTGAATACCCAGCAGCTACCAAACACTATGCCTTAACTTTGGCTAAAATGCATAGCTTGAATACTACTAAATACCCAAAAGAAGTGACGGAGGGCTACGGCTGGTTTTTGGCGAAAAACCTTTAGCGTAGTGAACTTGATATCGCTGAAGGAACCTGATAGCTTTTTTAAAATATAGTGGCGAAAACCTTTTGCTAAAGAGGTCACTCCCGGTAAAGGGATCTCGGCTCTTTCCTCGTGGAATGAGGTGCAGGATATTCCACTGAATACCGCTATGCAAAGCAACTTGTAATCGACTATAGTGCAGTTATTACGCTGACGCAAACTTCTGCCCAAGGGGTCAGTCCCTGTGAAGGGATATCAGCCCTTGCCCCGTCGAATGAGGTGCAGGATATTCCACTGAATACCGCTATGCATAACAAAAGGAAACGTCTTTGTAACAACACTTTTTAAATTGTTCCAACAACTGTATACGGGTTTGTTTTTACTTTGCGTTGATCAGAATCAACGCAGTCCCATCAATAAATCACACCAGAAAAGAACGAAAATAAAATGTACGTATATGTCATCCGCATTCGTCACTGGGTCCCGTCATTACTCGTTAGGTTACTTAACTAACGACAGAGCAGGGACTGGACTAGCGCGGGTGTAAAACATATACAACATCTAATAGTATATAAACCAATATACATAATCGCTCCAGGCGTGATAATATGCAACATTACAGAAAAGTAATAAGCATCACAGAACAATACAGATAATCTGGGATCCCCGAGTTTCACAGAGCCGCTGCTGAAACTCGACGTTCCCCTGTCGTGTGGATAACCTGTGCAATGAAACCTTGACCCCTACGGGTGCGGCAAGTTACCCGCCAAAACCTGAAGCGAGGTAGTCCCCACAGCATAGTGAATGGAACACCCGGCACTTCACGGAATCCGGTAAATTGAGCACCCCTCCTTGGGTCAACCTGTACCCCCTACGAGTGCGGCGAATAGTCTGCCAATTCTGAAGTGGGGCCCCTCTGCCTCTCAAAGCCATGAGATGCGGACCCGTTGCTTTCCTGAACCCGGCTATCCGTGCACTCCGTCTCGGGGTAAAACCTAGTACAGTAATGAAAAATAGTACAATAGGTACATCGACCGTAACCTGGTCGTGCCCCAAAAGAATGTTATACAACAGGCAGTGACGGCAGTCCACAAGTTGGACGCTCGCCCCGCAATATCAAATGTACAAATAAACACAAACTGTACTACCATTGCACACTGCTATCCACCACGACAAATCCGCAACATCACAGCACAACACAGAACATCAACGCGAATGTCACGTTCGCAAACCCGTCTAAAAGAACTATAGCAGTTAAACGCGGTTTACCGATCAAATGACATTCCCGGTCGGAGATATAATGTAAGCACTGTAAACTAACGTGTTTAAATTACGATCGACCAAAGACCAATTATCAAAAAGTGGGCCCCACTGCTTACTGTTGAACAGTAATAAAACCTGGGCCAAAATTATATATACCAAAAACCCAAAAATCCAACACAGAACATCCTGACGAAATTTGGGAGCACGTGCTCCCCACGTGGCCGCGGTTGCGCGGCCAAACCATGGGTTTGGCCGCCCTTCCGCGGCAGCTTGGAGGGATCACAACCCCAAATTTCGTCGTGGCTCTTAGAATTCCCTGCACAGATTTTTAAGACATCCAGACATAAATTTTGAGACCGTTTAAAATTAACAGAAACTGTCAGGTAGGATTTTTGCAGTTTTGGTTTTTCGGTTCGATCGATGTTTTGAACACGTTAGCACAAGTTAGTATAGCAAAATGGTTAGGCTCTGATACCACTGTAAGTCTACGCTAGCGCCCCGGCCGTCTACAGACGCCAAAATGCGGAACAAAACTTTTAAACTGGCGCTATCGTATACTTTAACCCGGATCTGCCATTATTGCTAAACTAACAAACTGTAAAGAGTGTAGGAATGTTATACCGAACGATCCGAGTCCTTCGTTCTTCAACCATCATCCCACGCTCCGTTGCGGCTGCTCCGATCTCGTCGATCTCCGATGTCCTCGTCGAAGTGGCACCACATGATCGGTTCTTTAAACGGGCTCCCGCCTCAGACTCGAGGCAACTCGATCATCAAGTTTGCTAAAAGAGACGACCAAGATTGATGTAGAGAATGAGTAGATGACTTTGTCTCACTTCGTCCAAATCCGTGGACGATCGGTTAATGAAGTTGCCGTGGAAATCGGGTGATGGAATGAAATGAACTGTAATATTCCATACACCCCGAATACTATCATAATCTTTTCTAACCGAAATGAAACATCAAGTGAGAGTGAGAATGAGGAGAGAGAGAGGGCAAGCCATATATAGCAAGAGGGAGGTGACCGTAGGAGAAGGGGGTGACCACAAGAGAATGCTTCTCACTTCAAAAATATCTTAAGCAATCCAAAACCATTAATAACAAAGCATGAATCACTAATAACACCTCATCAAGCATTAATGAACCATTAAATGCAACCAATGAAAACTTAACACCATTTAATCCTAGTCACCTCATCTAGAACCTTCTAGAAGAATCCACACTCATCTCAAGAAAAGACAAATCCGTCTTTAACCGAATGTTAAAAGACGGCTGATAGAAAACGGGAAACTGGCAACTTCCAAAAGTGATCCTGAAACGAATTTCAGGACAACCCCGAAACTGTATAAATATACCCGCATTTGTATTACGACCGAATACAAATGCAACTGAGACAAAGATATTATACCTACTCAATATAATACTCGGATCCGGCTTAAACCAAAGCCGACCAGTATCATCTGTCCGAAAATCGACACGTGCGTAAACGCACGTGCATTTTCCGAACCCTGCCATAAAACCATACGGCCTCTACAACGTTTCGCCCGAACTTGGGAAACTGTCTGTGGGGGACTCTAATAACTCGTCAGCACCCTGGCAGTGGGTTTAACCACAAACCGTCAGCGGCACTAGCTATACATAACGGCTGCCCATGGACTGACCTCAAGGGTGGCCGAGGAGCGAACTTAAGGGAGACCGATGAGTGAACTCCTCCGAAAACCCTACTGAGCCTAACAGTGACAATGTATATACAGTCCGGTCCGTTCGTCAATGAGTATCGCATATCCGCCTAGGGGGCTAGTAACGTCAGACCCCCATTAGCAGTATAAGTCGTGTCGGAGTGTAGCCCAGAACGCCCTGAGATACTACTGGAATACCTACCAGTAAATCTCCTGCCTCGGCCGAGGGCTTTGCGTAATGGCTCTCCTAGACACAGCACGATCTCGCCCCCAATACCGGGAGAGACGAAACCCCTGCAGATCCGCTCATGTGCCTCCATATGGCTCGGGACTGTACCCAAAAGCTACCTGTTTGCACGACTCCTTTGAGCCGTGGTAGGGTAGAAATCAAAGCACAGTAGGAACTCACACGAGACAAATGACGACCTCAGGTCGATGAACTAACCTGTACACATGTCACCAGGGAACTGCTATCTGACGATAGGTATAGTACTAACTAGCAGATTCCCGGCGAGTCCTGTCCGGTGAACTCATAACCCAATGAGCACCTGTATACATCTTAGGTGATCCAACTGACACCAGTGGCTTGTGAGACCGGCCACCGCCCCTCGTCGGGGTCTCGACTGTACACACTAGTCTACTCCGGAGTATCGATGCCCTGTCTCGAAACTCCCACGACTAGGGACCATAATTAAGGATATGCATATAAACTATCCAACTCTCACGTATATGATCGCCCTCATACTGTTGGTAGTAAAGCAAGATCCTAAGGGCTCTATCAAAGTGTCACATGCAATCAGTCACCTGAACATGTGCACGACTGATAAAGGCAAACCAGATAGCATACTATCATTTCGAGTAAGACTGTCCTACCGGGATAGGTCCTCCGCAATCATTGCAATCACGTACCTGCGATCCAATAATTGACTATGAGGGCACTATCTCCAACATCATCCTAGAAAGAATCTGTCAAAACTAGAAGTACCCAGGGCCAAGAATTGATGAAATGGGGCCAGGCACGCAAAACGAGGAATTTCCTCGCTGGTCTGGCCGCAACTTACTGCCAGAATGGAGGTTTTGGCGGCCGTACGGATGAGATAGGGGCTAGGGTTTTGGGGTTGGTTTCCTGGGTGCCTGCACACCTTAATTTCCACTCAATATTATTTTAGGGTTCTCGGGGTGTTAGCAGAGTCAATTTAATAGTGGCAGATTACACAATTTCCCCGATATCGGTTTCTAAAATCCGTATTATGGGTTTAAACTTCAGGTTAGGGTCTCAATTCATACACTAGGGTGTTGGTGTATCCTCAATTGAACTCAATTTCACAATACAATCCAAGTTCCTCTCAAACCCTAACTAGGTTATCATCAAATCCATAATATCACACAATATCGATTAAATCTTAACATGGGGTTATAGGAAAAGCTATAATTAAGCAAATGGTTCAGAAATTACCTTCATTAGCAACTCAAGAAAATTCTTGAGTTGCCCTCTAGTGGCCAAATCCATGCTTCTTTAGCTCCATGTGTAGATCTAGAGATTTTGCACAATTTTAATGAAAGGGGTTTGGGGTTTTGGGTATGTTTTTGAGATGAAGTGAGAGGATTTAGTGGAGGGGAGAGAGGGCTAGGGCAGCAGCAGCAAGGGAGAGGAAGAGGGAGAGAAAATGATGGGAGAATGGCTAAGTCTCAAGGTCAATAGTACCCCATGTCTCTCTCTCACCTACCCTCATCATTACATTTTCTTTTCTCTTTTTCTCCATTATTCCCAAAGCCTTCTCACAAGAATAGTAAACCCAAATGAAAACCATGGCTAGAAAAATGCACAAGTGTAGAAAAAGTGATACGTGCAAGTTTTGCATAAAATTGCCAAAAAACCCGTTTAGCGATTTTAATCGCGATTAGCACTAAATTAGTGTCAAACTAATCACAAAAACTTAAAAATGTCATAATTCACTAATTTACCCTATTTTAGAATTTTCCATAATTTTTCATAATTTTTCTAACATTTTTCCTATTTATTTGCATTTAATATTAAAATAATCAATAAAATAATATTAAATTATAAAAATTCCCAAAATTAATATTTTATATTTTTGAAAATGTTACAATCTACCCCCCTTAAAGAAATTCGGTCCCCGAATTTAAATTTAAATCCCCAATACTAAAAACAATTTCAGTAATAATCCATTTGTCGGGGCTCCGAAAATATCAACACATAAAACATCACAGCGCAATGCATGCGCATGAAAAATGAGCAGATAACTCAAAAGCAAAACTCCGTCAAGCATCTCGCAATCATCGGAGTCGAGGTAAAAACACAATGTCAAATCCAATACAAAACCGATATGATATGGATCAATACTACACATGTAGACATCTAATCCATACATAACACCATCCTGTGCGTCTGGTGCGCACTGAAATCAAAAATCCATATATGTGCTAAACAGGTGCACAAAACAACATCTAGGTGCAACGGGTGTGCACGAAGCATCTGTCATGGGTAACGTATGTGCCTGACAGCAAAATAAATCAGGTGCAAGTGACATGCACGAAGAATCCCGATTTAGCGCATCTGGCGTGCACCAAAATCGTATCTAAAAACATGCGCTCAACATGCGCGAAAATCCAAACCGGTGCATCCATCGTGCACGAATGAAAATCTAGGCCCTGCGCACTCAACATGCACGGAATCACGAAATCCAATAGCAAACACCGAACAGGCATAAAGCATATCACCAGCACGGAGTGCAAAAATCCACCATCAAAATCCGGGTCAAAATCAACGATATAATGCGGCTCAAACCAAAATCAGGTGTACCGCAAAGGAGAATCTCACAACCGTGTGCATCAGCGTGCACGAATCAAAGCATAACACTAAAATGCATGAAAACTCTGCGTAAAATATATAAATGTCCAGTGGGTGCATGAAACCAATACCATGAAACTCAGTCACCAAAACTAAATCATGCAACAGAACGCCCAAAATACCGATATCCAAAATGACGGATACGTGATAATCGAATCACAAAATCACAAATCATAAATACCGTCGTCGGTAGTTCCTCCTCCAAAGTCGAGAAGGAGTCGGTGCAATCCACTGCTAGCAGTGCAGGACATCTACCTGCCTCTTGCTCGCGGTCTGGCGTCCTCTGACTCTCTGGGTCCTTATCTTTTCTGTGGGTTACCAATCTCACAGTCAATCGGCTCATCGGCCCTGTCAGGTGTGCTAACGGGGACGATTCCGTTCTGGCACCTCTCTGGTCACCTCTCGGTCAAACCTCACGACCACTCGTAAGGCAGCATATCACTGGCATCGGCCTCTGGCTCTCTAAATGTACGTCACACATCTGATCCTGGGTGCAAACATCATTGCAGCAACGTCCTGGAAGGAATCCTGCTCAAGGTCTCTTCCAATCATGCCTATGCCGATCTGTACAGAGGCTGGCTTTCCTGCACAACCTCTTCTCGCTCAAAAGACACCTGTGTCCTCAGAACAACATTTCTCAGAAACTGGTCACATCCCAACGTCTCTGTAAGAAAATCAGGTCTCTAGTCTCGACGGGAAGCAATGACAGCTCGTCAGTGTCTCACACGAACCTCTGGTTTCAACTGTCTCTATCATCGTCCACTATGACGTCATGCCAAGATACTATGCACTGCACTGTTCTCGGCCACGGTCAATCTGAAGTCTCTCACACGGACTCGAAATCGCGTATTCTGTAGCTTCATCACTCTGTAGCAGATGTCAGGCCGAACTGGTCCTCGGGAACACGTCCCGACCATCGGAGGAATACTCATCACTCGTCCGTCCTTGATCAATTCGCAACGCATCTGGTTAAGTTCCTTTATCCGAACTTGGTCAACTACCTTGTCGACAATGCCGAACTCTGGCCTGCTGGGTGTGCGCAAAATGACCACTCCTGGGTCCAGGTCTTTTCGTAACGTACTCCAGAAAGGTCCTGTCGAGGTTCCTTTCTCAAATCTCAATCCTGCCGAATTGCCCGGAAGTCATCATCCAATGCTGAAGCTAAAGTTTATTCCGGAACGGCTGCATACTTATCGCGCTTCTTTCTGGAAGATATATCCATATACCACGCCTCGGGGTGCATATCACATCTCTAATGTCAGCGGAGTGGGACATCATATCGTCGAAATATCTTGCGAACTCTTTTCTTCACTCTGCGTCAATGTCGACTGATTCGGACTCGTCTCATCATGGCTGCATGTACGGTGCTCCAACGACTATGCTCGCATCTGGAGTCTCCCACGCAGTGTCCCATCACGATATCCGAAAGATGTCGAACCATCCGATCGACTCGTCAGATCCTCATAATCCCCCAAGAACTCACATCTCGGGTACAGTTTAATAGTATCGAGTACATGCCACAGCGTCGGTGGTCCAGCCGTAGAAGGGCAAACCCAAGCCTCACTAATGGCGCCGCGGAACCGCCGTAAGGTTCAAAGGCTGTCACACGGTCATTAAGTCGAGTTAGGGTTTCATTCTTCTAGAGGGTCCATAGAATCACCTGCATGTCTTTCCGTATACTTTAAACTTGGAAAGTAGGCTCCTGACATTCGATCGTCTCTATCGACTCTCACGAACCTGCGTGAAGTCGTCTCTAGCTGGAATCAATCCGCCTGATGACCTCGCATCGGGGTCAGCGAACTCACCACACGTCCTAGTCATCCATCCTCGGTGACTAGCGACTCGCTATCATCTCTCTAAGAACATGCTCATGCTGCAGTAGCTCAAACCATCTGGGCGATATCTCGTCATTTGCAGCAGCAATTGGCTCATACGCCTGTACGCCGAACAACGCCTCAATCCTCCAGGAAAGGCAATACATAAGCGGTCATCTCTGAGTCAGCCTGCTCTAGATCTGAGTAAGACTCTCCACACTGGAAATCTTCAACTCAACTGGGCCAGCTCTGGCGCAAAATCGGACGAATCACCTTCGTCTCTCAAATCAAGTAGACTAGCTATCATCTGTCTCATATCTGCCTGAAAGCTCCGGCAATCTCAGCTCGTAAGCTCCGAAAGCAACATCCTGTCAATCTCAGCAACAGCTGGTCCATCTGTCTGCACGATAGGCGACATCGCAATCTCTGAGGTATGCTGTACATCCACAGTCATCTCTCAACTGGCAGCTCTAACAATGGCCCGATCATCCGGTGCAAGACCAAGCACTCGCCTCCACTAGAGGTCACAATCACCAACACTAACTCGAGACGTTCCCGTGTCACCAGAAAACACAATGGTCGGCCCTCGTACCAAACGAGCTCACACCGGCCGTAACCCTAGCAGCAGCCCAAACTGCGCTCAAACATGGTGACAGGAATCTCAATCGAGTATCAAAGAGAGCACATCAATGGCAAGAAAGGAAACAACAGATCCAAAGTGGATACATGATCATAGGAAGGAACAGCATCAATGGAGGTATGATCATGAAACTAGTAGAAGCGGGAATCTCAAATGGATGTATAATCCAGGATACGAAGAGAATCACTGATCTCGAAAAAGATGCACATCCTAAGGTTCCTTAAGCGGAGTGGCGTGTCGTAAGTATGCCGCGGAACATACCAACGGTACGACACTCTACTTTAGTCACCTAATCCATCAACCAAGGGTCATCCTAATACGACGAAAGTTCGGGTTTACACCCCCTCAACCAAGTCTAAGTTCCGTAAGGTCAAGCCTAAGTTCCGTATATAAACAACGCCCTAGACTCCACATAGTCAAACTCAGACTCGAACCAAGGTCAACCTAGCGCTCTGATACCAACTTTGTCACGCCCCGAAAGAGCACGTGACTGGCCCTTGAACCATATGAAGTCTATAGGACTCCATCTGATCCAAGTAAGCCAAAAGCCCAGAAATCTAAAACCATTTTAGGGATAAGTGAAGAAAACTGGTTTAAAGAAGTGAAGAATACAGGTTTGAAATCAAGGTTCGTAAATAACTAAGCCGAAGGTACGTTTTGAAAACAATAAAGTCTTTTCTAAAAATTTCGGCAGAGTTTCTCTTGTAAAACTGGCCCCGAATGGGGTACAACATGAATAACAATATATAAAATGATAAAGGCATCCCCAAGCGGGAGCTAGCTCTTCGTCAATCGACGGTCACAACCACGCAATGATAAGATAATATACAACGCCAAGTGGCGAGGATCAAAACCAAAAGAAAGCTCAAAAGCAACAGTAAAACCACAATACTACTAAGTGCGACTCTAGGTCGAATAATACAACACTGTCTCTAAGTCTGAAAGAATATACAAGATTTGGTTGATGGACAATTTCTAGATACAATGAAATAAATAAATACAAAGGTGATTCCTGATACGAAAGAATCCACCTACCAAGGCAAATCACCCGCAAGAAGGTAGTGTGCCAGAAATGCCGCAATAGGACCTGTACGGCAGAACCTGCAAGAACTGTGGCACAACGGGAGTGAGTTGCCAACTCATGAATAGAAACATCTACAAGCAGAAACCGAATGCAAGACATAAACCTAAGTCAACGATCAGTAATATAATCCACAAGAGTACATCTGAGTGTAACAAGGTGGCAAGGTAACATCTAATCATGTATGTAGTGCCAGGTACTCGGTAATAACATGTCATCAATATAAGGTATGTCTGCATGAAGTAAATATGGTGAAATATCAAAGATATCAATACACATATATTAGCGTCCCATACCACTAATATTGGTGTAAGATAAGTGTAAATCCAGTCTGTATATGATCCATATCTGTATATCTGTGGAACCCGTCCACCTGTCACCCACTGACAGCAAGTATCATGTATACAATGTGAGGATATAACCAAAATCATGGAAAACTCATCATGAAACCCGTGCCAAGCATCGACACGTAAATCCTCATCCATATGGGGCTCCGTCTGCGGTATCGGCCCTCGGCCCCCGGCAGTACGCCCATCTCTCAGCTCCAGGCGGTATCCCCCGGATATCCGCCGAGCTCAAATACAATCACCGGTAGATACTCGCCCACCTCCAGGCTCAATCGGCATAACCCATCGATCATCTCGCCGAGGGGAACCATACCGGGCCCACCACGAACCCGCAAACGGTACATCACCTCCTCGAATCGGGTTTCAAGCACACATCTCAGCACCGAGAAAACGCGTGGTGGACGCACCAAATATCATATCACGAGGTACAGGGTTTTTCATAAAGAGCATCTTTTATTAAATAATCCCACGGTCCTCAAAACCAGAAATCACATGAAAATCCACATCGAGAAGTAAATCCAATGCAACGTGCTATACAATCAATCCATGAAGTATGCGACAAGTAAAGAGAGGTAATAATATCGGAAATCATGTAACATGGAATATCTTGCAGTCCTCAATCTCAATCAAGTATGAATCATCTATGTTTGTGTACAGGTACATGTGTACAATATGCCGAGCAGTAATCATATCATGAATGCAACAGTACTACAGTGTAGTGGCATGGCAATTATCGATGATGAAGTGTGTGAGCCGGCAAATAGTGTACGTGAAACATACGCATCATCGATAATGGTGCTGGTGTCCTAACAGCATGATAATAGCATAATAATGAACATATGCCAGCAATGCGAATAACAGGAAAATGCAGATATCTAGTAGTCAACACCACAGTTAAGTATCTACTATGCAAACTACATCTAAGTAACAGGTCAATCAGGAGGGGTAGGTGTGGAAACCTCCTAAATCTGAGTCAATGTATATATATAAAGATATGTAGTCGGTGATCCCGCCTCAATGTCATATCGTAAGATATCCTCGAATTATGAGTGCGGATCTATCATCAATATCGGCTCGTACGGTAAATCGTCGTACGGCATCCCCAATAGCTGGGTAGGGTCAACATCTCACTGTCTCATCACATAACAGATATCACCATCATCAGATCGTATAGTCTGGAGTACTACTCTATGTCTAGTACAAAACGGTAACATCAGTAAATATGCATGCGGGGGTAAACACATATCCCAAGCCCGCAAGAAGCACAAGTCATCTCCCACATATGAATCGTATCAAATCACCGATCCCAGGGCACCAAGCCCACATCATCGACTCATCTCCAAGGTCATCACATATCATCAATCACAGTGCAAGTACAAGTGACAAGCAAGGGTGTGTGTGTAGGTGTAATTCTGTCCTAGGGTTCGCGACTATGAACTACACTAGTCACTTCTAACCCTACATTATCCACAATACACCTATATCACAATAAACTGCAAAGTAATCTATCTACGGACTGCGGGGGTGCTATACGCCATCCACCCGACTTCCCCCTGTAGATATAATCTACTCACCTGTAACCCGTGTGTCGGTGTCGATGTCTCCGTCATCTTCCGCATCGCCTCAGATAGTCGCGGTGTACCTACACGAATCACACGTATCGCATCGCATCAAAACCAAATCAACACTTGAAACGACACACTAAATCCAATACGATACGATAAGGGGCTTATAGGTGAAAACCTATGGCACGCCTTCAAAACCATCAATAAATCCTCTATATCCTCGTATAAACGACAAATAGTCGAGGCAAAACACATTCCACCATTTCAGAATCAAAAATACGGAATACGGAAATACGAATCCAAAACAACAAGTTAGGATATATGTCCCAGATTTCATCCTAGAAAGAATCTGTCAAAACTAGAAGTACCCAGGGCCAAGAATTGATGAAATGGGGCCAGGCACGCAAAACGAGGAATTTCCTCACTGGTCTGGCCGCAATTTGCGGCCAGAATGGAGGTTTTGGCGGCCGTACGGATGAGATAGGGGCTAGAGTTTTGGGGTTAGTTTCCTGGGTGCCTGCACACCTCAATTTCCACTCAATATTATTTTAGGGTTCTCGGGGTGTTAGCAGATTCAATTTAACAGTGGCAGATTACACAATTTCCCCGATATCGGTTTCTAAAATCCGTATTATGTGTTTAAACTTCAGGTTAGGGTCTCAATTCATACACTAGGGTGTTGGTGTATCCTCAATTGAACTCAATTTCACAATACAATCCAAGTTCCTCTCAAACCCTAACTAGGTTATCATCAAATCCATAATATCACACAATATCGATTAAATCTTAACATGGGGTTATAGGAAAAGCTATAATTAAGCAAATGGTTCAGAAATTACCTTCATTAGCAACTCAAGAAAATTCTTGAGTTGCCCTCTAGTGGCCAAATCCATGCTTCTTTAGCTCCATGTGTAGATCTAGGGATTTTGCACAATTTTAATGAAAGGAGTTTGGGGTTTTGGGTATGTTTTTGAGATGAAGTGAGAGGATTTAGTGGAGGGGAGAGAGGGCTAGGGCAGCAGCAGCAAGGGAGAGGAAGAGGGAGAGAAAATGATGGGAGAATGGCTAAGTCTCAAGGTCAATGGTACCCCATGTCTCTCTCTCACCTACCCTCATCATTACATTTTCTTTTCTCTTTTTCTCCATAATTCCCAAAGCCTTCTCACAAGAATAGTAAACCCAAATGAAAACCATGGCTAGAAAAATGCACAAGTGTAGAAAAAGTGATACGTGCAAGTTTTGCACAAAATTGCCAAAAAACCCGATTAGCGATTTTAATCGCGATTAGCACTAAATTAGTGTCAAACTAATCACAAAAACTTAAAAATGTCATAATTCACTAATTTACCCTATTTTAGAATTTTCCATTATTTTTCATAATTTTTCTAACATTTTTCCTATTTATTTGCATTTAATATTAAAATAATCAATAAAATAATATTAAATTATAAAAATTCCCAAAATTAATATTTTATATTTTTGAAAATGTTACAAAAAGTTATCTTATTGCATGTTAAACCCTAATAATCTAGCAAAGATCCCGGCTTTGGGTTGTTCGGCACGTCTAAAATTTAATCAGGGCATGTTTGATGCCTTATGAACCTTCACAAGAGTGCCTAGGAACCCTAAAGTGGTATCAGAGCCTAACTAGAGCATTAGGCGATGTGTTTACGAAGTTAAAACTCCGATCGAACCCGAAACAGACAAAATGGACCCCTCTCTGGAAATTTTTTAAATTCTGGGATTTTTCAGAATTAAAAATATGTAAAAAAATCAGCAGGGAATTCTAAGATTACCCTGAAACACGTGCCCATAATTCCACCAACCAAGCGCGGAAGCGCGGCATAACCATGGTCAACGCGGCGGATCCGCGGCTGAACTGTAGGATTGGGACACGTGGATTTGATGGTAATGACCGTAGGTACTTGCTGATGGTTCTGGATATTTTTAATCTGTCTCAGGTGTTTATAAAATCTGGGGTTTATTTTTTAATCGTAGATTCGATCGGAATATTTAAATTCGTATTTCTTTCCGGATATTTAGAAACTGTTAAACTGGTTGAACGGATATCATTTTTAAGTCCACGGTAGCGCCCTGGCCGTCTAACAGACGCCAAATGCGGAACAAAAACTTTTTACTAAACTGGCGCTATCGTGTACCGTAACCCGGATCTGCCATTAAAGCTAAACTAACAAACTACAAATGTGTAGAAACGTTATACCGAATGATCCGAGTCCTTCGGTCTTCAACCATCATCCCACGCTTATTGCGGCTGCTCCGATCTCCTGAATCTCCGGTCTTCTCGTCCAGGCGGCACCACGTCGAAGGATTTTTAAACGGGCTCCCGCCTCTGAACCGAGACAACTCGGTCATCAAGTTTGCTAAAAGAGATGACCAAGATTGATATAGAGAATGAGTAGAACACTTTGTCTCTGTACATCCAAAACTATGGATGAACGGTTAATAAAGTTGCCTCTTTTGAATTGGAGATGAAGTGATCAAGTGATCAAAGGATTTTGCAAAGGATTTTTGTGCATGAAGAAAACAAAATCAGCCCCCACAAAATTTAGCCCCCCACCAAAAAATGTGCTCTGCCAGATCAAATGAGCTCGGCCACCCTTAGCACAAATTGTGCTCTGTGTATTTCATAATTGTGAAGAAGTGTGAAAAGAACAACACCAATTAATATACAATAATGCATGTCTCATGAAGGGGTGGGGCCGGCCACAAAAAAAAAACTCACAGAGAATGGAAATTGAGGAGGTAATCACAGAGTCAAAGAAGTGGTGAACATAAAGAAATCCCAACACAAAATATCCAAAGGAAATATCTTAAGCTTGGACAACTCCAATTAATGAAAGCATGACTCATTAAAATGAAACCATACTTCATCAAATAAACTAGTGACTCATCAAAAAAAAAACCACCTCACCAAATCACAATTTCGGCCACAAAGATAGAATGAAGGAAATTGTGGCCAAAAAGATATTTCAACATCAACAAATAATTAAACATTAAAACTAATGTTTAATCGAACGGTGAAAAACTGGCAACTTCAAAAAGCAATCCCGTAACAAATTACAGAATTACCGCACAACGGTATATAAATACTCGCATTTGTATTCCGATCGAATACAAAATGCAATGAGACATAGATATTATATCTACACAGTATAATACCTGGATCCGGCTTAAACCAAAGCCCACCAGTATTATCTGCCCGAAATATGACACGTGCATAAACACACGTGCATTTTTCGAACCCTGCCATAAAACCATACGGCCTCTATAACGTTTCGCCCGAACTTAGGAAAGTGTCTGTGGGGGACTCTAATGACTCATCAACATACTGGCACTGGGAATAACCCCTAACACGTCAGAGGTACAAGCTGCACGTAACGTTTTGCCTATTTATTGATTGGAAGGGAAGCTGACGAGCGAACTCATCTCTAAACCCTACTGAGCCTGACAGTGACAATGTATATACAGTCCGGTCCATTCGTCTAAAGAGTATCGCATATCGGGTCTAGGGGGTGGATAAAGTCAGACCCCTAATAACGTGATAAATCGTGTCGGCATGAAGCCCATCACCATCTGAGAAACTACTGATCCAAATCAGTAATTCTCCACTACCTCGGCCGAGGATTCCTAGTGATGGCCACCCGTGCACTGCGCGACATCAACCCCCAATACCGGGAGAGACGAATCCCCGACGATCCGCTCACTTGCCTCCAATGTGGCTCGGGACTGTACCCAAAAAAGACCTGTTTGCACGACTCCTTTTAGCCGTGGTAGGGTAGAAATCAAAGCACAGTGGGAACTCACACGAGACAAATGACGACCTCAGGTCGATGAACTAGCCTGTACACATGTCACCAGGGAATTGCTATCTGACGATATGTATAATACCAACTAGCAGATTCCCGGCGAGTCCTGTCCGGTGTACTCATAACCCAATGAGCACCTGTATACATCTTAGGTGATCCAATTGACACCAGTGGCTTGTGAGACCAGCCACCGCCCCTCGCCGGGGTCTCGACTGTATACACTAGTCTACTCTGGAGTATCGATGCCCTGTCTCGAAACTCCCACGACTAGGGACACTTAAAGGATATGCTTACAGACCCCAGCTCCCACGTATATGATGGCCATCATACTGCTGGTAGTCAAGCAGGAATCCTATGGGCTCCATCATCATGTAATAGTGAACTAAAGCATATATACGATGATAAAGTCAAACCAGATAGCATACTATCATCTTGAGCAAGACTGTCATATCGGTATAGGTCCTACCTCAATCATTGCAATCACGTACCTGCGATCCAATAATTGACTTTGATGGCACTATCTCCAACAATCTCCCACTTGCACTTAAGGCTAATTATTGCGATGTCGCATACTCACAGCCCGTGTGATATCGAACACCCAACTCCTCTACTAATCAGTTTCACAAAGCTAGTTTGTAAAACTCTTGTGTTCGAGAAATAGCCTCAGTGAGTGGATCCGCCCTGATGTTTCTTTTTATGTCTCTCTTATTCTCAAGTTCGCGGAGAAAACCATCTCCCGAATCGAGTAATACCTGTCTTAGAATATGTCTGGATATCTGATGGGACCTAGTTCATAAATGAACTTCAAATCCAAACTTCTTAGACTGTATCGATAACTGAACCTAATCAGTATCCAGCACCATGCCTCCCACAGTATCCTCTTGGACCACCTGTCCAAAATACTGTCCCTCGTCAGAGGGAAAACTATAACTCTGACAATCACTCTGTCATTCATGTCACCTTGGATGCCTGGAATGATAACCGTCTCTCGAAGGAGGCTGCCGTCATCAAATCTGTAGAACAAGCACTTATGTTCTAAAACTGCTTCCTAATGTTTCTTCAGGATTGAATTAATATAAACTTACCGCATCTAGTGCAAAAACAACATCTGGTGTGGTACTTGACATCTCATGATTGACTCAATTGCCTAAGCAAGTGATCTGCCAATCATGCACATCCCTCTCTGCTTTAGTCTATAAGACACCTTTAGTGAGGGTGACTCCATTACCCGCAGGTACACCACCATGCCAGGAGTCATCTATTCTAAAATACTATTAGAATATTGTCAAAGTACCCACATTGGGAAACTACCCAAATCTAGATCTAAAGCCATAGATCTAGTAACCAGAATGTCTAATATTATTTCCATATCCTTTCTGGAGAAACAACTGTGTGACGACCAAAGTACAACCGATCGTAGTACAGGAATTTTACTTCCTACTCTGTGTATGTCATCCAAATATTAGGACATCACACCCTACTACCTTCTTAACAGATCCATCCCTATTTTGATGAAGTCAAACCCATGACTGTCACATCAAAATTAGATGATCTTATCTCCGCTATATTTGCTTAAGTCTATAAATAGATATAAGTTACTTGCCCACTATACTTCCGCTGCTCCCACTGACTACGATAACCCTCTGGCAGAATAATATCCACGTACACTTCTAAACCTAGTTTAGAACGACGTTATACTTATCCTCTTGCCGGGTCTCATAGTCTGGAACAACAGTAGTGTCAAGTCTGGGTAAACAAGAACCTCCCTGTCACCGTCCTTGAGGTTACCGGAGTACCTTTCGGGTGTCTGAGGTTACCCACCATATCTGCGGAGTAGCTATTGGAATGTCAAAACCTGATTGAATATATAGGTCCTATTGAATTTTCCGTAATCGTTTGCGGTTCTGGAATCACTTCCAGTTCTACCATACTCCCACTACTGTTTTCTGGACGCACCAAATATCATATCACGAGGTACAGGGTTTTTCATAAAGAGCATCTTTTATTAAATAATCCCACGGTCCTCAAAACCAGAAATCACATGAAAATCCACATCGAGAAGTAAATCCAATGCAACGTGCTATACAATCAATCCATGAAGTATGCGACAAGTAAAGAGAGGTAATAATATCGGAAATCATGTAACATGGAATATCTTGCAGTCCTCAATCTCAATCAAGTATGAATCATCTATGTTTGTGTACAGGTACATGTGTACAATATGCCGAGCAGTAATCATATCATGAATGCAACAGTACTACAGTGTAGTGGCATGGCAATTATCGATGATGAAGTGTGTGAGCCGGCAAATAGTGTACGTGAAACATACGCATCATCGATAATGGTGCTGGTGTCCTAACAGCATGATAATAGCATAATAATGAACATATGCCAGCAATGCGAATAACAGGAAAATGCAGATATCTAGTAGTCAACACCACAGTGAAGTATCTACTATGCAAACTACATCTAAGTAACAGGTCAATCAGGAGGGGTAGGTGTGGAAACCTCCTAAATCTGAGTCAATGTATATATATAAAGATATGTAGTCGGTGATCCCGCCTCAATGTCATATCGTAAGATATCCTCGAATTATGAGTGCGGATCTATCATCAATATCGGCTCGTACGGTAAATCGTCGTACGACATCCCCAATAGCTGGGTAGGGTCAACATCTCACTGTCTCATCACATAACAGATATCACCATCATCAGATCGTATAGTCTGGAGTACTACTCTATGTCTAGTACAAAACGGTAACATCAGTAAATATGCATGCGGGGGTAAACACATATCCCAAGCCCGCAAGAAGCACAAGTCATCTCCCACATATGAATCGTATCAAATCACCGATCCCAGGGCACCAAGCCCACATCATCGACTCATCTCCAAGGTCATCACATATCATCAATCACAGTGCAAGTACAAGTGACAAGCAAGGGTGTGTGTGTAGGTGTAATTCTGTCCTAGGGTTCGCGACTATGAACTACACTAGTCACTTCTAACCCTACATTATCCACAATACACCTATATCACAATAAACTGCAAAGTAATCTATCTACGGACTGCGGGGGTGCTATACGCCATCCACCCGACTTCCCCCTGTAGATATAATCTACTCACCTGTAACCCGTGTGTCGGTGTCGATGTCTCCGTCATCTTCCGCATCGCCTCAGATAGTCGCGGTGTACCTACACGAATCACACGTATCGCATCGCATCAAAACCAAATCAACACTTGAAACGACACACTAAATCCAATACGATACGATAAGGGGCCTATAGGTGAAAACCTATGGCACGCCTTCAAAACCATCAATAAATCCTCTATATCCTCGTATAAACGACAAATAGTCGAGGCAAAACACATTCCACCATTTCAGAATCAAAAATACGGAATACGGAAATACGAATCCAAAACAACAAGTTAGGATATATGTCCCAGATTTCATCCTAGAAAGAATCTGTCAAAACTAGAAGTACCCAGGGCCAAGAATTGATGAAATGGGGCCAGGCACGCAAAACGAGGAATTTCCTCACTGGTCTGGCCGCAATTTGCGGCCAGAATGGAGGTTTTGGCGGCCGTACGGATGAGATAGGGGCTAGGGTTTTGGGGTTAGTTTCCTGGGTGCCTGCACACCTCAATTTCCACTCAATATTATTTTAGGGTTCTCGGGGTGTTAGCAGATTCAATTTAACAGTGGCAGATTACACAATTTCCCCGATATCGGTTTCTAAAATCCGTATTATGGGTTTAAACTTCAGGTTAGGGTCTCAATTCATACACTAGGGTGTTGGTGTATCCTCAATTGAACTCAATTTCACAATACAATCCAAGTTCCTCTCAAACCCTAACTAGGTTATCATCAAATCCATAATATCACACAATATCGATTAAATCTTAACATGGGGTTATAGGAAAAGCTATAATTAAGCAAATGGTTCAGAAATTACCTTCATTAGCAACTCAAGAAAATTCTTGAGTTGCCCTCTAGTGGCCAAATCCATGCTTCTTTAGCTCCATGTGTAGATCTAGGGATTTTGCACAATTTTAATGAAAGGAGTTTGGGGTTTTGGGTATGTTTTTGAGATGAAGTGAGAGGATTTAGTGGAGGGGAGAGAGGGCTAGGGCAGCAGCAGCAGGGGAGAGAGGGCTAGGGCAGCAGCAGCAAGGGAGAGGAAGAGGGAGAGAAAATGATGGGAGAATGGCTAAGTCTCAAGGTCAATGGTACCCCATGTCTCTCTCTCACCTACCCTCATCATTACATTTTCTTTTCTCTTTTTCTCCATAATTCCCAAAGCCTTCTCACAAGAATAGTAAACCAAAATGAAAACCATGGCTAGAAAAATGCACAAGTGTAGAAAAAGTGATACGTGCAAGTTTTGCACAAAATTGCCAAACAACCCGATTAGCGATTTTAATCGCGATTAGCACTAAATTAGTGTCAAACTAATCACAAAAACTTAAAAATATCATAATTCACTAATTTACCCTATTTTAGAATTTTCCATAATTTTTCATAATTTTTCTAACATTTTTCCTATTTATTTGCATTTAATATTAAAATAATCAATAAAATAATATTAAATTATAAAAATTCCCAAAATTAATATTTTATATTTTTGAAAATGTTACAAAAAGTTATCTTATTGCATGTTAAACCCTAATAATCTAGCAAAGATCCCGGCTTTGGGTTGTTCGGCACGTCTAAAATTTAATCCGGGCATGTTTGATGCCTTATGAACCTTCACAAGAGTGCCTAGGAACGCTAAAGTGGTATCAGAGCCTAGCTAGAGCATTAGGCGATGTGTTTTCGAAGTTAAAACTCCGATCGAACTCGAAACAGACAAAATGGACACCTCTCTGGAAATTTTTTAAATTTTGGGATTTTTCAGAATTAAAAATATGTAAAAAAATCAGTATGGAATTCTAAGATTACCTTGAAACACGTGCCCATAATTCCACCAACCAAGCGCGGAAGCGCGGCATAACCATGGTCAACGCGGCGGATCCGCGGCTGAACTGTAGGATTGGGACACGTGGATTTGATGGTAATGACCGTAGGTACTTGCTGATGGTTCTGGATATTTTTAATCTGTCTCAGGTGTTTATAAAATCTGGGGTTTATTTTTTAATCGTAGATTCGATCGGAATATTTAAATTCGTATTTCTTTCCGGATATTTAGAAACTGTTAAACTGGTTGAACGGATATCATTTTTAAGTCCACGGTAGCGCCCTGGCCGTCTAACAGACGCCAAATGCGGAACAAAAACTTTTTACTAAACTGGCGCTATCGTGTACCGTAACCCGGATCTGCCATTAAAGCTAAACTAACAAACTACAAATGGGTAGAAACGTTATACCGAATGATCCGAGTCCTTCGGTCTTCAACCATCATCCCACGCTTATTGCGGCTGCTCCGATCTCCTGAATCTCCGGTCTTCTCGTCCAGGCGGCACCACGTCGACGGATCTTTAAACGGGCTCCCGCCTCTGAACCGAGACAACTCGGTCATCAAGTTTGCTAAAAGAGATGACCAAGATTGATATAGAGAATGAGTAGAACACTTTGTCTCTGTACATTCAAAACTATGGATGAACGGTTAATAAAGTTGCCTCTTTTGAATTGGAGATGAAGTGATCAAGTGATCAAAGGATTTTGCAAAGGATTTTTGTGCATGAAGAAAACAAAATTTAGCCCCCACAAAATTTAGCCCCCCACCAAAAAATGTGCTCTGCCAGATCAAATGAGCTCGGCCACCCTTAGCACAAATTGTGCTCTGTGTATTTCATAATTGTGAAGAAGTGTGAAAAGAAAAACACCAATTAATATACAATAATGCATGTCTCATGAAGGGGTGGGGCCGGCCACAAAAAAAAAAACTCACAGAGAATGGAAATTGAGGAGGTAATCACAAAGTCAAAGAAGTGGTGAACATAAAGAAATCCCAACACAAAATATCCAAAGGAAATATCTTAAGCTTGGACAACTCCAATTAATGAAAGCATGACTCATTAAAATGAAACCATACTTCATCAAATAAACTAGTGACTCATCAAAAAAAAAACCACCTCACCAAATCACAATTTCGGCCACAAAGATAGAATGAAGGAAATTGTGGCCAAAAAGATATTTCAACATCAACAAATAATTAAACATTAAAACTAATGTTTAATCGAACGGTGAAAAACTGGCAACTTCAAAAAGCAATCCCGTAACAAATTACAGAATTACCGCACAACGGTATATAAATACTCGCATTTGTATTCCGACCGAATACAAAATGCAATGAGACATAGATATTATATCTACACAGTATAATACCTGGATCCGGGTTAAACCAAAGCCCACCAGTATTATCTGCCCGAAATATGACACGTGCGTAAACACACGTGCATTTTTCGAACCCTGCCATAAAACCATACGGCCTCTATAACGTTTCGCCCGAACTTAGGAAAGTGTCTGTGGGGGACTCTAATGACTCATCAACATACTGGCACTGGGAATAACCCCTAGCACGTCAGAGGTACAAGCTGCACGTAACGTTTTGCCTATGTATTGATTGGAAGGGAAGCTGACGAGCGAACTCATCTCTAAACCCTACTGAGCCTGACAGTGACAATGTATATACAGTCCGGTCCATTCGTCTAAAGAGTATCGCATATCGGGTCTAGGGGGTGGATAAAGTCAGACCCCTAATAACGTGATAAATCGTGTCGGCATGAAGCCCATCACCATCTGAGAAACTACTGATCCAAATCAGTAATTCTCCACTACCTCGGCCGAGGATTCCTAGTGATGGCCACCCGTGCACTGCGCGATATCAACCCCCAATACCGGGAGAGACGAATCCCCGACGATCCGCTCACTTGCCTCCAATGTGGCTCGGGACTGTACCCAAAAAAGACCTGTTTGCACGACTCCTTTTAGCCGTGGTAGGGTAGAAATCAAAGCACAGTGGGAACTCACACGAGACAAATGACGACCTCAGGTCGATGAACTAGCCTGTACACATGTCACCAGGGAATTGCTATCTGACGATATGTATAATACCAACTAGCAGATTCCCGGCGAGTCCTGTCCGGTGTACTCATAACCCAATGAGCACCTGTATACATTTTAGGTGATCCAATTGACACCAGTGGCTTGTGAGACCAGCCACCGCCCCTCGCCGGGGTCTCGACTGTATACACTAGTCTACTCTGGAGTATCGATGCCCTGTCTCGAAACTCCCACGACTAGGGACACTTAAAGGATATGCTTACAGACCCCAGCTCCCACGTATATGATCGCCATCATACTGCTGGTAGTCAAGCAGGAATCCTATGGGCTCCATCATCATGTAATAGTGAACTAAAGCATATATACGATGATAAAGTCAAACCAGATAGCATACTATCATCTTGAGCAAGACTGTCATATCGGTATAGGTCCTACCTCAATCATTGCAATCACGTACCTGCGATCCAATAATTGACTTTGATGGCACTATCTCCAACAATCTCCCACTTGCACTTAAGGCTAATTATTGCGATGTCGCATACTCACAGCCCGTGTGATATCGAACACCCAACTCCTCTACTAAGCAGTTTCACAAAGCTAGTTTGTAAAACTCTTGTGTTCGAGAAATAGCCTCAGTGAGTGGATCCGCCCTGATGTTTCTTTTTATGTCTCTCTTATTCTCAAGTTCGCGGAGAAAACCATCTCCCGAATCGAGTAATACCTGTCTTAGAATATGTCTGGATATCTGATGGGACCTAGTTCATAAATGAACTTCAAATCCAAACTTCTTAGACCGTATCGATAACTGAACCTAATCAGTATCCAGCACCATGCCTCCCACAATATCCTCTTGGACCACCTGTCCAAAATACTGTCCCTCGTCAGAGGGAAAACTATAACTCTGACAATCACTCTGTCATTCATATCACCTTGGATGTCTGGAATGATAACCGTCTCTCGAAGGAGGCTGCCGTCATCAAATCTGTAGAACAAGCACTTATGTTCTAAAACTGCTTCCTAATGTTTCTTCAGGATTGAATTAATATAAACTTACCGCATCTAGTGCAAAAACAACATCTGGTGTGGTACTTGACATCTCATGATTGACTCAATTGCCTAAGCAAGTGATCTGCCAATCATGCACATCCCTCTCTGCTTTAGTCTATAAGACACCTTTAGTGAGGGTGACTCCATTACCCGCAGGTACACCACCATGCCAGGAGTCATCTATTCTAAAATACTATTAGAATATTGTCAAAGTACCCACATTGGGAAACTACCCAAATCTAGATCTAAAGCCATAGATCTAGTAACCAGAATGTCTAATATTATTTCCATATCCTTTCTGGAGAAACAACTGTGTGACGACCAAAGTACAACCGATCGTAGTACAGGAATTTTACTTCCTACTCTGTGTATGTCATCCAAATACTAGGACATCACACCCTACTACCTTCTTAACAGATCCATCCATATTTTGATGAAGTCAAACCCATGACTGTCACATCAAAATTAGATGATCTTATCTCCGCTATATTTGCTTAAGTCTATAAATAGATATAAGTTACTTGCCCACTATGCTTCCGCTGCTCCCACTGACTACGATAACCCTCTGGCAGAATAATATCCACGTACACTTCTAAACCTAGTTTAGAACGACGTTATACTTATCCTCTTGCCGGGTCTCATAGTCTGGAACAACAGTAGTGTCAAGTCTGGGTAAACAAGAACCTCCCTGTCACCGTCCTTGAGGTTACCGGAGTACCTTTCGGGTGTCTGAGGTTACCCACCATATCTGCGGAGTAGCTATTGGAATGTCAAAACCTGATTGAATATATAGGTCCTATTAAATTTTCCGTAATCGTTTGCGGTTCTGGAATCACTTCCAGTTCTACCATACTCCCACTACTGTTTTCTGAAAAAATCCATTTTTACTAAAACTGTGGCGAGTCAAGCACAATATCACTATTGATCTTCCAGATGGTAGAAAAATCAACCCTCGTCGAAGCCAGAGTCAACCCACAAACAGCCATTACAGAAACGTGCCTTGAGTTATCCAGTGTCTGGTTTTAAGCATAAGCTGGACAACTCCCCGTACCTTAACATCGTTAAGATATGAACCATTCTATATCCAATATAGAAACAGAGGCACTAATTTAATTTGAACCAGATTCAAATCATGCAGCTGTCTCCAGTGCATAACAACTTAATGGAAAAAGGATAATCAGCATTACTCAACTTAGGAATCCATCCAATTATGAGTAACCTGAAAAAGAGAAACAATTTTATCAAAACCATTACTTTTAACTGAATACCAATCACAAGTATCTACATCTTCGATCTCTTTGAAGAATCCTGATACTTGCGATACCTGGTTCTCTACTTTATTCTTATACCCACAACTTCTCAAAACATTAGACATTGTATTTCTACGAAACACTTGTCTAAAAACTAGAGAAGTTATAAGTAAACAGAATATAGTACGAGGACCTCCCCTTTGTCCTGATGGACACTGGACAACATACAGTACTCTGTATAAGTCCCTGAGTTGAATAACTCAAAACCTATGCATCGTAGGTTGAAAACTGTACCCAGGCGATTTCCTCAAATATCACCAATTACAACGAATTCCGATATAATGAGGATGATCACCTAATTCCCAATAACTTACTCCCACTCATTTTCTGTAAAACTGTACAGATATGAGAATGGAAACTTGGTAGATACATACCCTGGAGTAAGTATGTAATCGGGAAATCAGTTTATAATTAACAATGCACAGTGAAACTGAAACATGAAAATGTTTCTTAGGGGTATCCTGGTATTCCTAGTAATGCCTCTTCCATAATCCAATTCATGACTATAACCGTATATTTCTTTGCCATCTCTCCAAATCCCTTTATTTGTCTTTAGTCGTTACCTTCTGTACACCATCGTTAGGCTAAATGGTTTTCTTCATTCCCTACCGTTCGGCACCTGCCTATGGTTTGGAATAAGAGTATCCAATAAGCGTAATAGGTGTACTCTCCTAAACCAAGGAGCCCTCGCAACCTGAGAGAAGGTGATAATAAAAGACAACTGAATAAACCAATTCTATTTCTCCTGAACCTGGATCCATCCTCGAAGAAGTCCCTTCGAGTTCGTATATAACCATACGATGGATCTATCCAATGGAAGTGGATATCCGTAGTGATACGGGGTGTTCTGAGAAATGCAAAGGGTAAAAGAAGGAGCGACAATGATTTATGAAACTAAGACAATCCAAAGGCCAGTATTTTAAGAAGGTTTGGTCAACTTTGGTCATTGAGTCATTGTCTAGGGTCGGTCAAAGGTCGCTGCCAAAAAGAGAGAGAAAAGAAACACTCTGCGTGCACTCTAACCTAGATCAGAATGGTTATCAATTTATCTAATCAGAAAACCTCCCACTGTAATCTCAAATTCTCCTCCAAACCTGAAAGAAGAATTAGTCGGGATTACCCGAAGAGTAAACCAACTCATCAGTGAGAATCGGGATCCAACTATCATCGCATGATAACTTGATGGAAGCCACTCAAATTATCACACTCCAGAAGGTATGCGCATATCTGGCAAGTTTCATTTTCTTTAGAAACTCCCGATGTAATTTTTTGCCTCATGCTCTTATGACCTTGACTTTAGTCAACAAATCATAAGTCACATGTCAAGTTCTACCCATCATTGTCCAGGTTGATTTGAACCCACCCGTACATACCCTTGACTTTAGTCAACAAGGTAATACGACTGTCCCAAACCAACACATCTATCTATGCAACATACGAATACCCAGCAACTACCAAACACTATGCCTTGACTTTAGTCAACAAACATAGCTTGAATACTACTGACTACCCATAAGAAATGACGGAGGGCTACGGCTGGTTTTTGGCGAAAAACCTTTAACGTAATGAACTTGATTTCGCTGAAGGAACCTGATAGCTTTTTATAAAATATAGTAACGAAAACGTTTTGCTAAAGAGGTCACTCCCGGTGAAGCGATCTCGGCTCTTTCCTCGTAGAATGAGGTGCAGGATATTCCAACTGAATACCGCGATGCAAAGCAACTTGTAATCAACTATATTGAAGTTATTATCCTGACGTAAACTTCTGCCCAAGGGGTCACTCCCGGTGAAGGAATCTCGGCCCTTGCCTCGTCGAATGAGGTGCGGGATATTCTAACTGAATATTACTATGCAAAACAAAAGGAAACATCTTTGTAATAACATCTTTTAAAATTTGTTCCAACAACATCAAATATCGGTTTGTTTTATCTTGCATTGATAAGAATCAATGCAATCCCATCATTCAATCACACCAGAAAAGAACGAAAATATAATGTACGTATATGCCATCCGCATTCGCCACTGGGTCCCGTCATTACCCGTTAGGTTACTTAACTAACGACAGAGCGGGGACTGGACTAGCGCGGGTGTAAAACATATACAACATCTAATAGTATATATACCAATATACAATAATCGCTCCAGGCGTGATAATATGCAACATTACAGAATAAGTAATAAGCATCACAGAACAATACAGATAAACTGGGATCCCCGGGTTTCACAGAGCCGCTGCTGAAACCTGACGTTCCCCTGGTCGTGTGGATAGCCTGTGCAATGAAACCTAGACCCCTACGGGTGTGGCAAGTTACCCGCCAAAACCTGAAGGGAGGTGGTCCCCACAGCATAGTGAATGGAACACCCGGCACTTCACGGAATCCGGTAAATTGAGCACCCCTCCTTGGGTCAACCTGTACCCCCTACGAGTGCGGCGAATAGTCTGCCAATTCTAGAGTGAGGTCCCTTTGCCTCTCAATGCCATGAGATACGGACCCGTTGCCCTCCAGAACCCGGCTATCCGTGCACTCCTTCACGGGATAAACCTAGTACAGAAAATAAAAATAGTACAACAGGTACATCGACCGCAATCTGGCCGTGTCCCAAAAGAATATTATACAAACAGGCAGTGACGGCAGTCCACATGTTGGACGCTCGCCCCGCAATATCAAATGTACAAATAAATCCAAACTGCACTATCATTGCACCCTGCTATCCACCACGACATATCCGCAACAACACAGCACAACATAGAACATCAACGCGAATGTCACGTTCGCAAACCCGTCTAAAAGAACTATAGCAATCAGACGCGGTTTACCGATCAAATGACATTCCCGGTCGGAGATATAATGTAAATACTGCATACTAACAAATTTAAAATTTCGATCGACTAAATTTCCCGAAGTGGGCCCCACGTACATCTACTGTACTGTAACAAAATCTGGGCCCAAAATTTATATACCAAAAAGCCACAATTTCGAAATAAAGCCTACTGGGAAAAATTGATGCACTGTTCCCTCTAAACCGCCGCTCTTCCGCGGTCAAACCTAGGGTTTGACCGCGGAAACGCCGCGCTTTTGTGGGATCACGTGACCAATTTTTTTCAGTATTCTTAGAAAACCCTGCACAATATTCTGTGACTTGTAAAATTATTTTTAGGCCCTTAAAAAAATCGACAGAAACCGACATGCTTGAAAATTGTGTTTTTGCGAAATCCGTTCGATCGATATTTTAAACGTGTTAGCACAAGTTAGTATAGCTTAATGGTGAGGCTCTGATACCACTGTAAGTCCACGGTAGCGCCCTGGCAGTCTAACAGAAGCCAAATGCGGAACAAAAACTTTTTACTAAACTGGCGCTATCGTGTACCGTAACCCGGATCTGCCATTAAAACTAAACTAACAAACTACAAATCGGTAGAAACGTTATACCGAATGATCCGAGTCCTTCGGTCTTCAACCATCATCCCACGCTTGTTGCGGCTGCTCCGATCTCCTGAATCTCCGGTCTTCTCGTCCAGGTGGCACCACGTCGACGGATCTTTAAACGGGCTCCCGCCTCTGAACCGAGACAACTCGGTCATCAAGTTTGCTAAAAGAGATGACCAAGATTGATATAGAGAATGAGTAGAACACTTTGTCTCTGTACATCCAAAACTATGGATGAACGGTTAATAAAGTTGCCTCTTTTGAATTGGAGATGAAGTGATCAAGTGATCAAAGGATTTTGCAAAGGATTTTTGTTCATGAAGAAAACAAAATCAGCCCCCACAAAATTTAGCCCCCCACCAAAAAATGTGCTCTGCCAGATCAAATGAGCTCGGCCACCCTTAGCACAAATTGTGCTCTGTGTATTTCATAATTGTGAAGAAGTGTGAAAAGAACAACACCAATTAATATACAATAATGCATGTCTCATGAAGGGGTGGGGCCGGCCACAAAAAAAAAACTCACAGAGAATGGAAATTGAGGAGGTAATCACAAAGTCAAAGAAGTGGTGAACATAAAGAAATCCCAACACAAAATATCCAAAGGAAATATCTTAAGCTTGGACAACTCCAATTAATGAAAGCATGACTCATTAAAATGAAACCATACTTCATCAAATAAACTAGTGACTCATCAAAAAAAAAAAACCACCTCACCAAATGACAATTTCGGCCACAAAGATAGAATGAAGGAAATGGTGGCCAAAAAGATATTTCAACATCAACAAATAATTAAACATTAAAACTAATGTTTAATCGAACGGTGAAAAACTGGCAACTTCAAAAAGCAATCCCGTAACAAATTACAGAATTACCGCACAACGGTATATAAATACTCGCATTTGTATTCCGACCGAATACAAAATGCAATGAGACATAGATATTATATCTACACAGTATAATACCTGGATCCGGCTTAAACCAAAGCCCACCAGTATTATCTGCCCGAAATATGACACGTGCGTAAACACACGTGCATTTTTCGAACCCTGCCATAAAACCATACAGCCTCTATAACGTTTCGCCCGAACTTAGGAAAGTGTCTGTGGGGGACTCTAATGACTCATCAACATACTGGCACTGGGAATAACCCCTAGCACGTCAGAGGTACAAGCTGCACGTAACGTTTTGCCTATGTATTGATTGGAAGGGAAGCTGACGAGCGAACTCATCTCTAAACCCTACTGAGCCTGACAGTGACAATGTATATACAGTCCGGTCCATTCGTCTAAAGAGTATCGCATATCGGGTCTAGGGGGTGGATAAAGTCAGACCCCTAATAACGTGATAAATCGTGTCGGCATGAAGCCCATCACCATCTGAGAAACTACTGATCCAAATCAGTAATTCTCCACTACCTCGGCCGAGGATTCCTAGTGATGGCCACCCGTGCACTGCGCGACATCAACCCCCAATACCGGGAGAGACGAATCCCCGACGATCCGCTCACTTGCCTCCAATGTGGCTCGGGATTGTACCCAAAAAAGACCTGTTTGCAAGACTCCTTTGAGCCGTGGTAGGGTAGAAATCAAAGCACAGTGGGAACTCACACGAGACAAATGACGACCTCAGGTCGATGAACTAGCCTGTACACATGTCACCAGGGAATTGCTATCTGACGATATGTATAATACCAACTAGCAGATTCCCGGCGAGTCCTGTCCGGTGTACTCATAACCCAATGAGCACCTGTATACATCTTAGGTGATCCAATTGACACCAGTGGCTTGTGAGACCAGCCACCGCCCCTCGCCGGGGTCTCGACTGTATACACTAGTCTACTCTGGAGTATCGATGCCCTGTCTCGAAACTCCCACGACTAGGGATACTTAAAGGATATGCTTACAGACCCCAGCTCCCACGTATATGATCGCCATCATACTGCTGGTAGTCAAGCAGGAATCCTATGGGCTCCATCATCATGTAATAGTGAACTAAAGCATATATACGATGATAAAGTCAAACCAGATAGCATACTATCATCTTGAGCAAGACTGTCATATCGGTATAGGTCCTACCTCAATCATTGCAATCACGTACCTGCGATCCAATAATTGACTTTGATGGCACTATCTCCAACATCATTAACCCACTTTATTCCGGCACAGCAAACTTTCAAGCGTTGAATTTTTATTGGGTTTAAATCTTTCGGAAAATTGTACAAGTTAAGCGGTGGACCCTCTAGAAGACAACAAAGCTTAACTCGATTATGTGATCGTCTTGAACTGCCTTTTGAACCTTCGGGTTTGGGGCAGTACGGCGTGCCACATGTGAGGCATTGGCTTGGCCCTTCTACAGCTGGATCACTGGTACTGTGACATATTTTGGGATTATTTGAACTCCGCTCAAGAGTTGAGCACTTCGGGAAATTTTGGGTGTTTGATTATCTGTTCAAATAGTTTAATACCGTATATTTATCTGGAATGTGATACAATATGTGGAATTCATAGAATTAGGCATGAAATACGAAGTATGTGATATTTCGGATTTACGATGTCTAAAGTGATTGTGGATTCCAAATATTGTAGTTTTACACTTTCTTTTCTGTGACCGTAAGCGTAGTATGTGGTGTATCGCCGGCTTCGTTGCTATACATCAACGACAATCGGGATACGCATACTTGCTTACGTTGATGATATGAGATATTATGTGTTGTTGTCATATGTTATATTGGATCGTCGCGATCAGAATAGCCGGGGGTTTTATGTGAGATGAGGGTTTTTATTTTCATTCATGTAAAATTCATTTGTAATGTAATATTCTTTTATTTGGGGCACTTCCAGGTTGCGGTTGCTGTCACCAGTGTATATTATTTACTTTTCCGCATTAGGTAGACCCAAGGAGGGGAGCACAAGTAACCGGGTTCTAGGGTCCAGTGGGAGGCCATCTCGAGGAGTCGAGACCGGGTCTCCTAACCCTAGAATTGGCAGAGTTACCTGCCGCTCTCGTAGGGGTCTTGGGATGTGGTTTGGCTATTCATCGCGACCGTGGAATCCGTGTTTTATACAGGCTCGTATTGAAAACACGGACGTCCTAGTATATCCAATATTTCATATATGTTCTTCTGCTGCAATGTTCTGTGATGAGATCATATTACTGCCTGAGACGAATGCTTATACTATATATATATGCTGATATATAAATATTACTGCTTTCGTTTCTTCTGTGATGCTTAGGAAGCATAAGATGATGGGATTTTTATTAATGAGATTAATAAAAGAAAAGAAACCTAAAGATGTTGTAGAATCAAAACTTTATAAAAGGGTAGCTACAGTTTTGCTTTGCACAGTGATATATACGATATATCCTGCACCTTATTCGATGAGGAAAGGACCGAGATCCCTTCACCGGGAGTGACTCCTTTAGCAAAACTGGCAGATGCTACAAAACGCGGTTTGTCTTTTGATTACTTTAAGTGTTTTGCTTTGCACAGCGGTATATATGATATATCCTGCACCTTATTCGATGAGGAAAGGGTCGACGATCCCTTCACCGGGAGTGACCCCTTTAGCGAAACTAAGAAAAGCCTCAAAAACACTCCTTTTTCAAAACTTCACTCTATTCTACGACGATATCAGGTTCATTACGCTCAGGGTTTTCTGAAAAACCTGCGTAGCCCTCCGTCATTTCAGATAGATATTATTTAGTATTCGTGCTACGCTTGTTGGCCTGCGTCAAGACGTAGTGTGCGGTAGCTAACTAATATATATCTGTTTATGCATATGATGCAGATTCGATTAGGGTAGTCGTGCGACTTTGTTGGCCTGCGTCAAGGGTCGTGCGGGTGGGTTTAATTGAATCAAGAAATGACGGGTTGAACTTGACTAGCGCACTATGGTTTGTTGGCCTGCGTCAAGGTCATAGGATGCTAGGGGTAAAAGCATTATCGGGAATTTCAAGTGTTGAAATTTGCAATGAGATTGCATACCTCCTATGAGATAGTTGGATCCCGATACCCACTGCGAGTAAGAGTTACTCCTGGGAAAGTTTTACACAGGACAATTAGTCTTTCAAGTAGGTGTCTAGAAAAGTGTTAACGAGGTTACGCCTCTGGGAAAACGAGGTTTACTTTAATTAGGTCCGTGCGAAAGCACGGGGAACCTCCCTCAAAGTACCGACACTGATCTGGCTGAAAGATTGACGAAATTGTAGGGTGTAATTAATCCCGGCTAATCTTACCTTTTAGGGTTTTAAGGTATATTTGATAAAACCAGTGGGAGACATCCTGATTAGATAAGATAATAACCAATCTAATCTTGCAAGAGCATACGCTAAAGTGTTTTCTTCTCTCTCTCTCCAGGTAGCGACCATTTCAGGCCATAATCAAGATAATAATATGGATGTATTGACTGAACCTGATTATTGTACTGAGCAAGGGAACGTTGGACCCGTTCTTTCTTATAAGAGTTATAAGACTGAACAGGAAACAGGAGAATATCTAGATTCTCATGCCGCCCAAAAGAACATACATGTTGATGCATCTTCTTCAGGTGTGTTAGTTATTGAGAACTGTTTCTCAGTTCACCCTACGTCCTGGGTATTAGATACCGGATCAGGATCCCACATATGTAAACAGTTACATGGGCTACGTAAAGGTAGAGAACTGGGAACAGGTGATCATTCCGTTCAAGTAGGGAACGGTGCAAGTATTGTAGCCAAAGCAGTTGGCGAATATCACCTTGTATTGCCGAGTCGTAATACACTGATTCTAAATGAGTGCTATTATATACCGAACATGATGTGCAACATTATATCAGTTTCTTTATTGAGTAAAGAGGGATATAATTTTGTAGTACAGGATAATGTTATGAACATATTCCTAGATCAAATGTTGATTGCATCAGGCTCGTTACATAATGGCATATTCATTCTAAATCAGAATACAGTCCTGAATATACAAAACACACACAAGAGGAAAAGTTCAGATATGAACGAATCCTACTTGTGGCATTGTAGACTTGGTCATATCAATGCAACACGACTGGCTAAGTTACATAGAGATGGTTATTTGAATTCGTTCGAATTATCATCTTATGATACTTGCCATTCATGTCTCAAAGGAAAAATGACCAAAGCTCCGTTTAGTAGACACGGAGAAAGAGTTGCTGAACTCTTAGGACTAGTACATAGTGATGTATGCGGTCCCATGTCTACGCATGCCAGGAACGGTTCTTCCTACTTCATTACATTCACTGACGATCTCTCAAGATTCGGATATGTATTCCTGATGAAACACAAATCTGAAGCTTTTGAGAAATTCAGAGAATATAAGCACGAAGTAGAGAACCAAACGGGCAAAAGTATTAAGATTCTTCGATCTGATCGAGGAGGCGAATACTTAAGCGGTGAGTTCCTAGATTATCTAAAAGAGAATGGGATTCTCTCTCAGCGTACTCCTCCCTATACACCACAGCACAACGGTGTATCTGAGCGGAGGAATCGCACCCTATTAGATATGGTGCGCTCTATGATGAGTACAGCTGAGTTACCTATTTCCTTCTGGGGGTATGCACTGGAGACAGCTGCAGACCTATTGAATATGGTTCCCACCAAATCTGTGCCAACCACTCCATATGAGATATGGAAAGGAAAGAGACCATATCTTAATTATGTTAGGATATGGGGTTGTCCAGCATATGTGAAAACACAAAATCCGGACAAACTCGGCGCAAGGTCTATTCTGTGCAAGTTTGTTGGATATCCCAAACATTCGCGCGGGTATATCTTCTACCACACCGAAGAACAAAAGGTGTTTGTTTCTCGGCACGCCACCTTTTTAGAAAAGGAATTTCTTGAAAAAGAAATTAGTGGCTCTGAGGTAGAATTGGAAGAAGTTCCAGCAGAACAAACTACAACAGATGATTTAGTGGAACCAGAGGATTCAGTAGTACCCGAAGAACCCCAGCCTCTCCGCAGATCTAGTAGGGTTTCTCGTCCACCTGAGAGATACTACGGTTTTCTCATTGATGGTGGAAGTGAGGATTGCATCATGGATGATGATGAACCCACTAGTTTCGAGCAGGCCATCACAAGTACTGACTCTGTGAAATGGCTGGATGCAATGCGATCTGAGATGGAATCCATCTACACCAACAAAGTATGGACTTTGGAAAATGCTCCTGAAGGGGTAAAACCCATTGGGAGCAAGTGGATCTTTAAAAAGAAATTTGGTGTAGATGGAAAAGTTGAGACTTTCAAAACTAGACTTGTAGCAAAGGGTTTTCGTCAACGTCCAGGTGTGGATTATGACGAAACCTTTTCTCCAGTGGCTATGCTTAAGTCCATCCGGATCTTACTTGCCATTGCTGCATACCATGACTACGAAATCTGGCAAATGGATGTTAAGACCGCTTTTCTAAACGGTGATTTAGAAGAGTGCGTGTACATGACTCAGCCAGAGGGCTTCGTAGATAGTGGGAGCAGCGGAAAGGTGTGCAAGCTGCTTAAATCCATTTATGGGTTAAAGCAAGCATCGCGGAGTTGGAACATCTGTTTTGATGTTGTAGTCAAAGAGCTTGACTTCATCAAAAATATAGATGAACCTTGTATCTATAAGAAGGTGGCAGAGGGTAAGGTAGTCTTCCTCGTATTGTACGTGGATGACATACTCTTGATAGGAAATGATATTCCTATGCTGCAATCAGTCAAGCTCTTCTTATCACAGAGATTCTCAATGAAAGATCTAGGTGATGCCTCCTGCATATTGGGAATCATGATCTATAAAGATAGATCTAAACGGATACTGGGATTGTCCCAATCCAGATACATTGACACCATACTAAAGAGGTTTAGTATGGAAGAATCCAAACGTGGGAATCAGCCCACGATATCTGGACTCACTCTCTCCAAAGAGATGTCTCCCAAGACTGATTTGGAGAGAGCTCGCATGCAAGGGATACCCTATGCTTCGGCAGTAGGCTCTATCATGTATGCGATGCTATGTACCAGACCCGATGTAGCATACTCACTAAGTGTAGTGAGTCGGTATCAAGCAGATCCTGGAGAGAGTCATTGGACAGCAGTGAAGAACATTCTCAAGTACTTGCGAAGGACTAAGGAGATGTTCTTGGTGTATGGTAACGGTGAACTCCAGGTGGAGTCCTTTACCGATTCCAGCTTCCAAAGTGATAAGGACGACTCTAAGTCGCATTCGGGTTTTGTCTTTACCCTAAATGGAGGGGCGGTATGTTGGAAGAGTTCCAAACAGGATACCGTTGCAGACTCAACGATGGAGGCTGAATACATCGCTGCCAACGATGCTGCCAAAGAGGCTGTCTGGATCAAGAAGTTCATTAGTGAACTTGGTGTGGTTCCATCCATTGAGCATCCAATACCTCTTTATTGCGATAACAATGGAGCTGTGGCTTTGTCCAAGGAACCCAGGTCCCATCAGAAGTCCAGACATATTCTGAGGCGGTATCACCTGATCAGGGAGATAGTTGATCGCCGGGAGATCGAGGTCAGGAGAGTAGATACGAAGGACAACACTGCGGATCCATTCACGAAGGCTATTCCCCAGATACAGTTTGAGAGATTATTCGGGATGCTAGGTATGAGATACTACAGCAGCTGGCCTTAGTGCAAGTGGGAGATTGTTAGTTATGTATATGCCCTAGAGGCTATTGTTGTACATATGATGTATATTATAATGGATGCTTGGTTATATATAGAGATGACTTTCTTGCTCGTCATGATAGTATGCTATTTGGTTTTACTTTATCTTAACATGTTGACTTGTATTGGTTTACTGTTTTACTCTCACATGTTGATAAAGCCCTTATGATTTGTACTCGACTACTGGGACTATGATGAGATCATACTAGTGGGGCCGCGGTAGTCGATGAGTACATCCTATAACTGTTCCTAGTCGAGGATATATCGAGACAGGGCATCGATACACCAGAGTAGACTAGCGTATACGCATCTTGACCCATATGATGGGCGATGGATGATCCCATATCCATCGGTGTTGGACATCAAGGATGGTGTACGGGTGCTCAGTGGAGACTGGGTACACTGGACGGACTCGCCGAGAACTCCCAGATGGTGATATACCACACGTCAGATGGCAGTTCTTCGGTGACACTGGTACAGGGTAGTCTGTAGACCCGAGATCGTCATGGAGTCTTGTGTGATTCCCACTGTGCTTTGATTTCCACCTTACCACGTCCAAGAGGGCGTGCAAAACGGTGGCTTTTGGGTACAGTCCCGAATCACATGGAGGCAATGAGCGATAGGAGGGGATTCGTCTCTCCCGGTATAGGGAGTTGATGTTGTGCTGTGTTCGATTGGCTATAACTGGAAGTCCCTGGCCAGGGCTAATATGGAGATTTACTGGTAAGTGTTACTAGTAGTTTCTCGACCTGTTATGAGCCACACATCGACACGACTTATCGGTTACTGGGGTCTGACGTTTACCACCCCTAGACTTGATATGCGACATATCAGACGAACAGACCGGACTGTACGGGAGTGTTACTGGTTGGAATCACAGGAGAACGCACAGGCTAGCTTGTTGATCTTCTGATCGCTCAATACCTGGGTGGCTGTTACGTTTAGCTGACCGCTTGCAGCTTGTGGGTGTTTGATATGATCATCACCTGCTACCGGCGTATTGACGATTCTTTAGAGTCCTACACAGAGGTTTCTTGGTTCAGGCGAAACGGAGTAGTAGCACATATGTGATATGCGCAGGAACGAGAATAATGCGATATGGGATACCGTATTATATTCTCAGGATATTTAGATATGAACCGGGTCATCGGATCAAGTTTTGATTCGATGAATCGGTACATGATATATTAGTCGGTAATATTCGATATAGCCGGATCATCGATTCAAGTGTTGATTCGATGATTTAATGTACAATAATATATATGATATATTATTACATTATCTAATATTGGCTTGCTTTAATATTTTATTTTCTCACGGGATGATACATTGATATATATGCGATATATGTTAATTGTATTATTTTCTTTTGTTGCAAATATATAATATATATGTGATATATATTATTGTGACATGATATGATTAATTGTTAAACATGTTTAAGGATGATTAATTGAGGTTAGGGTTTGATTTGGTTTAGTTGCTTCAAGTTGCTTCTAGAAGCATTTTTCTTTTGTCATTGTGAAGATATTTTTGGATGACACATTTATTAACCAAACCAAACCCTAACTATAGTTTATTCTCTACTCATTTTCATCCAATCATCCTTGACCATGGTTAATAATTCAATCATATGTTTTATTCTATTCATCACAAAAGAAAAGGATTATGATTATCATTATTCTTTATCCATTATCTTCTTCTTCTTCTCTCTTGAAGAAGCTCTCTTGAAAATTCTTATGTGATGAAAGATTATGAGAAAATGATATAAAAGGAAAGAAAAATCACTACTCTCTCATCCTCATCTCATCTAGCCCTTAGGATTAGGGTGTTCTTCTCTTTTGAGTGAGATAGCTTGAGTCGAAGCAACTTCAAGGTAGATCATCGGAGATTTGGATTACGACAAGCTAGAATGGATCGTTCGAGTCGTGGAGCCTCTCATGAGTCCGGGAGATCGTGGATCGCGGCAAAGGGACTTCTACTCGGAGCTTGTGAAGTGAAGGAGCGGACTACAAAGGTTGTAATCCCTCACCCTTAGATAAAAGTTATCTTATTGCATGTTAAACCCTAATAATCTAGCAAAGATCCCGGCTTTGGGTTGTTCGGCACGTCTAAAATTTAATCCGGGCATGTTTGATGCCTTATGAACCTTCACAAGAGTGCCTAGAAACCCTACAGAAGGGATCTCGGCTCTTTCCTTATCGAATAAGGTGCTGGATGTTCTACAAGGAACACCGCTATGCAAAGCAAGAACTAGAGCTACCAGTTTTTAAACAAGTTTCTACAACATCTTTAGGTTTCTTTTATTTCATTAATCTCATTAATGAAGTCCCATTTTATTATGCTTCACAAGCATCACATTTGAAACGAAATCAACAATGTATAATATATATCGCATATATATAATATAAACATTCGCCTCAGGCACTAATATGATCCCATCACAGAACATTGCAGCAGAAGAACATATATGAAATATTGGATATACTAGGAGGTCCGTGTTTTAATACGAGCCTGTATAAAACACGGATTCCACGGTCGTGATGAATAGCCAAACCCACATCCCTAGACCCCTACGAGAGCGGCAAGCAACACTGCCAATTCTAGGGTTAGGAGACCCTGTCTCGACTCCTCGAGATGGTCTCCCACTGGACCCCAGAACCCGATTACTTGTGCTCCCCGCCTTGGGTCTACCTAATGCGGAAAAGTAAATAATATACAATGGTGACATCATCCTCATCCCGGAAGTGCCCCAATAAAAGAATATTACATACAAATGAATTTTACATGAATGAAAAAGAAAAACTCTCATCTCACATAAAACCCCCGGCTATTCAAAACGCGATGATCCAATATAACATATCACAGCAACACATAATATCTCATATCATCAACGTAAGCAAGTATGCGTATCCCGATTGTCGTTGATGTATAGCAACGAAGCCGGCGATACACCACATACTACGCTTACGGTCACAGAAAAGAAAGTGTAAAACTACAACAGTTGTTATCCGCATCCTTCTTAGACATCGCATGCCTAACCAAATGAATTCCTTAGACATCGCATGCCTAACAATTATAAACCCCGCATTTTAGTCTCATCTATAGAAAACTCTTTTCAATATCAAGTCGGGCAATTCAACAAGATTCCCGACATCCTGATCGAATGCTCGTCGCAAACTTTAGTCGACGGCCGCACCCCCAGATGCCGTCGACGAAGTGCACTAAGGCGGAACACCGCTGCCGCGAGCACCCGAACGGATGCTTTCGGCGACGGGGTTCTCCCACAGTCACTTGGTCATGGCTATGGGGTGTGGCTATCTATTAAGTTTACCCGGCGAGTATCCGCGTACGCTACGTGATTGCGACGGACTTTTGATCACATCAAAATTCCGTGGCAACCGATCAATTGAGACTAAACGAATAGATTTATAACTTTCAAATTAGTTATCTCATAACTACCTGTGGATTCTAAATATTGTATCACATTCCAGATAAATAGACAGTGTTAAACTTTCCGATCGAATAATCAAACACCCAAGATTTCCCCAATATATCTCAACACTTGAAATCAGTTTAAAAACATCCATCACATGCCACAGTACCAATGGTCCAGCCGTAGAAGGGTCAAGCCAACGCCTCACATGTGGCACGCCGTATTGCCCCAAACCCTAAGGTTTAGAGGCAGTTCAAGACGGTCACATAATCGAGTTAAGCTTTGTTGTCTTCTAGAGGGTCCACCGCGTTACTTGCACGACTTAGAACATTCCTAAACTCGAGAAAAAATCCAACTTTTGAAAAATTTTCCGACTGGGGAAAAAGGTGAGTTATTGATATCCGTTCGAACTTTTTAACAGTTTCTAAAATTACCCGGACAAAATAAACAAAGTTAAATTATCCGATCGAATCAACGAGTCCCCAATACAACCCTAGAAAACTCAAGACTTGAGTTGAATTAAAATATTCCCAGAAAAAAATAACAAGAAAGGACCTAAGAATAATTACATGAAATTCCAGGGACTAAGTCATAATTTGGGCCGCAGTTCCGCGGTCCAATTATTGACTTCGACGACCGTACTTCACAGTAATTCTTAGTTTTTCCTGCTTGTTTTTCTGAGCATTTTTAATTCAGGAAAAATCACATTTTTGGAAAATGTCCAGAGAAGGGTTCGTGTCGGGGTTTCCGGGTTCGATCGGAATTTAAAATTCGCTCAGACTTCGCCTAAATCTCTAGCTTGGCTCTGATACCACTGTAGGGTTGCTATGCACGCGCACAAGGGTCTACGAGGCATCAACCATGCCCGATTAAAAAATTAGCTGTGCCGAACAACCCGAAGCCGGATCTTTAAACTAGAGTTTAGGCGAAAACTAGCATGTTAAACAGTTCAACACTAAGTGAGAGGGATTACAACCTTTGTAGATCTGGTCCTTCACTTCTTAAGCTTCGTGTTGAGGTCCCTTCGCTGCGATGATCGTGTTCCGGACTCTCGAGAGGCTTCACGAAGAGAAAGATGCAGTCTTGCTTCCGATCTTCGATAACAAAGATGATCTACCTTGAAGTTTCATTAACACAAGATAACACTCACTAAATGAAGTGAACACCTTCTTCTAAATGGCAAGGATAGATGAGGATGATGAAGTAGGATTTTTGCTCTCTTTTATTTTCATTTACTTACTCATTTTTCATCACCTTGAAAAAGCTAGAAAGCTTTTTCTTGAAAAGAAGAAGGAAGAAGAAGAAGAATAAATCATATAATGAATTAATTTCTTTTGTGATGAATAATGATAGACTTGATAAGGTTAGAAATGCAACCATGGTTCAAGTAACCATTGTAGAGATTTTACTAGGGTTAAGGGTTAGGGTTAAGTTAAAGAAATATCTTGCAAAATATCTTTTCCAAAACAAAAAAGAAAACCTTCTAGAAATTTCTAGAAATGATTAAGCCTAATCAAACCCTAACAAAGTTTAATCTCCACTAAACATGTTGCATTAATAACCATATCATGTTACAATATTATATATCACATATATAATATTTATTGTAACAAAAAAAAATAATACATTTAACATATATCGCATATATATCAATGTATTACCCGAGTAAGAAAAAGAATCTTTTAGTGAGCTAATATTAGTTAATGTAATTTAATATATCATATATATTATTATAAATTAAATTATCGAATCAACACTTGATCCGACAATCCGGCTATATCGCATATAACCGACTAATATTTATCCGTACCGATTCATCGAATCAACACTTGATCCGATGACCCGGCTGATATCAAATATCATGAGAATAGAATACGGTATCACATATCGCATTATCCTCGGTCCCGCACATATCACATATGTTCCCCTACTCCGTTTTTCCTGAGCCAAGAAACCTCAGTGTAGGACTCTAAAGAATCGTCAATACGCCGGCAGTAGGTGATGATCATATCAAACACCCACAAGCTGCAAGCGGTCAGCTAAACGTAACAGCTACCCAGGTATTGAGCGCTTAGAAGATCAACAAGCAAGCCTGTACATTCTCCTGTGAATCCAAACAGTAACACTCCCTTACAGTCCGGTCTCGTCGTCTGATATGTCGCATATCTCGCCTAGGGGTGGTAGACGTCAGACCCCAGTAGCTCGATAAGTTGTGTCGATATGAGGTCTATAACAGTTCGAGAAACTACTGATAACACTTACCAGTAAATCTCAACAACCCTGGCCAGGGATTTCCAGTTATAGCCAATCGAACACAGCACAACATCAACTCCCTATACCGGGAGAGACGAATCCCCTCCTATCGCTCATTGCCTCCATATGATTCGGGACTGTATCCAAAAGCCACCTTTTTGCACGCCATCTTGGACGTGGTATGATGGAAATCAAAGCACAGTGGGAATCACACAAGACTCTATGACGATCTCGGGTCAACAGACTACTCTGTACCAGTGTCACCGGAGAACTGCCATCTGACGTGAGGTATAATACCATCTGGGAGTTCTCGGCGAGTCCGTCCAGTGTACCCAGTCTCTACTGAGCACCCGTACACCATCCTTGATGTCAAACACCGATGGATATGGGATCATCCATCGCCCATCATATGGGTCAAGATGCGTATACGCTAGTCTACTCTGGTGTATCGATGCCCTGTCTCGATACACCCTCGACTAGGAACTGTTATAGGATGTACTCGTCGACTACCGCGGCCCCACTAGTATGATCTCATCATAGTCCCAGTAGTCGAGTACATATCTTAAGGGCTTTATCAACATGTAATATAGAGACAATCAGAGTACATGTTAAGATAAAGTACAACCAGATAGCATACTATCATGTCGAGCAAGAAAGTCCTCCCTATATATGTCCAAGCATCCACTACAATATACATCGTATGTACAGTAATGGCCTCTAGGGCATACATATAACTAACACCTTAGACATCGCATGCCAAACCAAATGAATTCCTTAGACATCGCATGCCTAACAATTATAAACCCCGCATTTTAGTCTCATTATCGAAAACTCTTTTCAATATCAAGTCGGGCAATTCAACAAGATTCCCGACATCCTGATCGAATGCTCGTCGCAAACTTTAGTAGACGGCCGCACCCCCGGATGCCGTCAACGAAGTGCACTAAGGAGGAACACCGCTGCCGCGGGCACCCGAACGGATGCTTTTGGCGACGGGGTTCTCCTACAGTCATTTGGTCGGGGCTTTGGGGCATGGCTGTCTATTAAGTTTACCCGGCGAGTATCCGCGTACTCTACGTGATTGCGACAGACTTTTGATCACATCAAAATTCCATGGCAACCGATCATCTGAGACTGAACTGCTAGATTTATAACATTCAAATTAGTTATCTCATAACTACTTGTGGATTCCAAATATTGTATCACATTCTAGATAAATAGACAATGTTAAACTTCCCAATCGAATAATCAAACACCCAAGATTTTCCCAATATATCTCAACACTTGAAATCAGTTTAAAAACATCGATCACATGCCACAGTACCAATGGTCCAGCCGTAGAAGGGTCAAGCCAACGCTTCACATGTGGCACGCCGTACTGCCACAAACCCTAAGGTTCAGAGGCAGTTCAAGACGGTCACATAATCGAGTTAAGGTTTGTTGTCTTCTAGAGGGTCCACCGCGTTACTTGCACGACTTAGAACCTTCCTAAACTCGACAAAAAATCCAACTTTTGAAAAAATTTCCGACTGGGGAAAAAGTGAGTTATTGATATCCGGTCGAACTTTTTAACAGTTTCTAAAATTATCCAGAAAAATTAAACAAACTTAAATTATCCGATCAAATCAACGAGTCCCCAATACAACCCAGAAAACTCAACACTTGAGTGAAAAAAAAATTCCCAGAAGAATCAGGAATCACATACAGATGAAATTGTAGAAAAACTATCCCCTAATCTGTACAAACGGCAGCGGAACCGCCGCCAAAAATAGGGTACGGCCGCGGTTCCGCGGCGCTACAGTGGATTCAGGGGGTCATTTTCTACAGTTAGCTTTATGTTTTCCTGCTATATTTTCTGAGCAATTTTAATTCAGAAAAATCAACATTTTTAGAAATTAGACAGAGAAGGGTTCGTGCCGGGGTTTTCGGGTTCGATCGGACTTTAAACTTTGCTCAGACTTCGCCTAAAGCTCTAGCTTGGCTCTGATACCACTGTAGGGTTGCTATGGATGCTCACAAGGTTCCACGAGGCATCAACCATGCCCGATTAAAAATTTAGCCGTGCCGAACAACGCGAAGCCGGATCTTTAAACTAGAGTTTAGGCGAAAACAAGTATGTTAAACACTTTAACACTAAGTGAGAGGGATTACAACCTTTGTAGATCTGGTCCTTCACTTCTAAAGCTCCGTGTTGAAGTCCCTTCGCTCCGATCATCGTGTTCCGGACTCTCGAGAGGCTTCACGAAGAGAAAGATGTAGTCATGCTTCCGATTTTCGATAACATAGATGATCTACCTTGAAGTTTCATTAACATAAGCTAACACTCACTAAAAGAAGTGAACACCCTTATCTAAAGGGCAAGGGTAGATGAGGATGATGAAGTAGGATTTTTGCTCTCATTTGTTTTCTTATTCTCATTTATTTTTCATCACAAAATCAAAGCAAGAAAGCTTTGCAAAAGAGGAAGAAGAAGAAGAATAGTGATCAATCCCTTTTGTGATGAATAATGCAAGGATTAATATGATGAATAATGAAACCATGGTTGACTAAACCATTGTATAGAATTTACCAAGGCTAGGGTTTTGGGTTAGGTTAAGAATGAGTCACTTGAAAATATCTTTTCCAAAACAAAAGAAAACCTTCTAGAAACATCTAGAAAGCATTAACCCAAATCAAACCCTAATCTTGTTTAATCTCTACTAAACATGTTGCATTAGTTATCATATCATGTTACAATATTATATATCACATATATAATATTTATTGTAACAAAAGAAAATAATACATTTAACATATATCGCATATATATCAATGTATTACCCGAGTGAGAAAAAGAAACTTTTACTGAGCTAATATTAGTTAATGTAATTTAATATATCATATATATTATTATACATTAAATTATCGAATCAACACTTGATCCGACAATCCGGCTATATCACATATAACCGACTAATATTTATCCGTACCGATTCATCGAATCAACACTTGATCCGATGACCCGGCTGATATCAAATATCGCGAGAATAGAATACGGTATCTCATATCGTATTATCCTCGGTCCCGCACATATCACATATGTGCTCCTATTCCGTTTTGCTTGAGCCAAGAAACCTCTGTGTAGGACTCTAAAGAATCGTCAATACGCCGGCAGTAGGTGATGATCATATCAAACACCCACAAGCTGCAAGCGGTCAGCTAAACGTAACAGCCATCCAGGTATTGAGCGCTCAGAAGATCAACAAGCAAGCCTGTACATTCTCCTGTGAATCCAAACAGTAACACTCCCGTACAGTCCGGTCTCGTCGTCTGATATGTTGCATATCTCGCCTAGGGGTGGTAAACGTCAGACCCCAGTAGCTCGATAAGTCTTGTCAATATGAGGTCTATAACAGTTCGAGAAACTACTGATAACACTTACCAGTAAATCTCAGCAACCCTGGCCAGGGATTTCCGGTTATAGCCAATCGAACACAGCACAACATCAACTCCCTATACCGAGAGAGACAAATCCATTCCTATCGCTCATTGCCTCCATGTGATTCGGGACTGTACCCAAAAGCCACCTTTTTGCACGCCCTCTCGGACATGGTATGATGGAAATCAAAGCACAGTGGGAATCACACAAGACTCTATGACGATCTCGGGTCAACAGACTACTCTGTACCAGTGTCACCGGAGAACTGCCATCTGACGTGAGGTATAATACCATCTGTGAGTTCTCGGCGAGTCCGTCCAGTGTACCCGGTCTCTACTGAGACCCCGTACACCATCCTTGATGTCAAACACCGATGGATATGGGATCGTCCATCGCCCATCATATGGGTCAAGATGCGTATACGCTAGTCTACTCTGGTGTATCGATGCCCTGTCTCGATACACCCTCGACTAGGAACTGTTATAGGATGTACTCGTCGACTACCGTGGTCCCACTAGTATGATTTCATCATAGTCCCAGTAGTCGAGAAAATATCCTAAGGGCTTTATCAACATGTAATATAGAGACAATCAGAGTACATGTAAAGATAAAGTACAACCAGATAGCATACTATCATGTCGAGCAAGAAAGTCCTCCCTATATATGTCCAAGCATCCATTACAATATACATCGTATGTACAGTAATGGCCTCTAGGGCATACATATAACTAACATGATTACGCCTGTTGACGTCACGTGGTTTAAGTGCCGGTCACGTGCCAAATTTTGGGTCGTGACAAAGTTGGTATCAGAGCGCTAGGTTTTACTTTTCGAAGTATAGGATGACCTTGGTATGATGGAGTAGGTAGCTTAAGCAGAGTGACTAGCGTGTGTATGTTCCGTGACATACTTACAACATGGTACTCCGCCTAAGTGACCTTAGGACATGTTGGTTGAAATTCCTTCTATGATTATATACATCCTTGTGATTCGATTTCAGTGTTCTTATCGAATCTTGATTTCATTCCCAGCCATTATGCCGCCGAAGACTATGAGGGCACGGAGAGCGGCCGTGAGAGCCGAGGTCAGAGTTGGCTCGTCTGAGACAAGGAGTGACCAGGGCGGTACGCCCGTTTTTCAGGTGCAGATTGATCCACCTTTGCTAGATCGCATTACTAGGCTGGAGGCCGGAATGCAGGATTTACGCCAGATGATGTGATCGTTAGTCGAGTCCAGTAGAGAGCAAAGCGTCAGGGATGCTCGAGCGCACAGTTTTGAGTCGTTACGCCAAACTCCGGGTATGATGGTGGTAGAGTACGATGTATAGTTTTGTAACGCCTTAGATTTCGGTTAGTGTTCGTTTAGACATTAGTGCGGGTTTACTGCAAAAAGTTTACCAATTCGGGTTCTCACATTTTATAACATTTAAATAATAATTTATTATTATTTGTTATAAGCATGCACGCACGTGTGCACGTAAAATGTGTGGTTTGTTTGTGCTAATCTAGTTTTAGCAACCATGACACTTAACCTTAATTCTAAACCCTTTGCTTAAATCCACCTTTTTTCTTTAATCCATGATCTTTTGTGAGCGAGAGAGAGATATATTCTTTTGGATTGATGAGGTATGGTGCATTTAATGTGAGGCATGGTTAGCAATTAATGCTATGATACACTCACTCTCCTTCTCACCCTACACTTATCTCCCTCTCTCATTTTCTCACACCCTCTCTCTTTTTCTTTATCTCTTTCTCATTTCTCTATCTCCCTCATTCTAAACAGAACACTCTTTCATTTCCCACACCAAATCTATCACAAATTCACAATTCATCACAAAAATCACACATTTTCTTGGATTTTGCCTCATAGATGCCTTGGATCATACAAACTTGGATCTTTGTGTTCTTTTGATTAGGTAATGTTTCCTTGCTGTTGTTTAATTCTTTTTTGTGTAGCTTAGCTTTAAAGTTGCTGTTTTTATCGCGTATCGTATCATTTCGGGTAAATATCGTATTTTTAGTGTTTTGTTTGGGGTCTCGGATGATCTGCTGTTAAACTAAGTATTTCTTGCAAAAATTGTCTTGACAGTAACCTAGTATAGAGACCTAGAACCTACCCTCAAAATACGAGCCCACTTCCTCCAACTCCGGGCGCAGATTTAATGGTTCTGGCCGCAATTTGCGGCCAGAGTAGGGACCTGGGTGTTGGTTTTTGGTGTAGGGGTCTCTGGGGTTAATTGTAGTCTCATGGTACTTGAAATTTTTACAAATTGTTAGCACAGAAAAATCTGGGACCACTTGTGTGTTTCTCGTGTTTTGTTTCACGCGATACGTTATCCGATACGGTGCGTGTTCCGTGTTGTTGTTGCGCTGAGTTAGTTTCGTAGTGTCGCTATACGCGTTAGCTACAACACGAACCCTTTAGAGTACGTAGGTGTGTCGTGTTGGTCCGTGTAGATTGTATGTGTTTTAGGTCTATTATTAATATATATGCTTGCTTTGTTGTTTTAATGTTGCAAGTTCGCAGGCGGGGACTAAGGACACTGCTACAAAGGGAAAACAGGTGGTAAGATTCACCTAGCTTGGAGCGATGGTGAGTAGATTTAACATCTACAGGGGAATCGCCCGCATGGCGTTATGCGTCTGGGCTAGAAATGTTAATACTTGTCGCATATTCTATGTCATATTTAGAATTGCGCATTTACCCTATTACTTAGATGTTGTTGTGCTTGGACAAGTAGCCTTAGGGCACTGCACATATTATTGACGATTCATGTTGCACGAGCACTGATTGTATGCTACACACACTGTCAATAATTGCCATGTCACACACAAACCACTTATAGTTAGGTTATTGCTTGGTTAGGGATATTGTGACATTGATTCATATTTCTTATCGCATATGACATATAGCATACCTATATACTCACATTCTTACACATATTCCTTCACATACTTATATGCTAGATACCTGTATACCTATAGAGTATTGTACCATTAGTGATAGGTACATACACTTTACGACATAGTTACAGGTATACCTTGAACATATTTCACTTATACTCTGGGGGGTATACTACATCATTTACTTATAGGTAGATACATATATCTTGCTATACCTTATTGTTTACACACATATCTGGTTATAGCTACATATTTACCTTTACGTGATGTTATTTAGAATTGGATAAAATAGGAACCGCATGATATTTTATATTAACTTGTTGCAGGTAATTAGCGACTTTTCGTTTATATGCTTACATTTCAGTTTATGTTGCATTTATCATATTCATGGATTTTCGCATTGTTATATGGATTTTTCATGATGTTTTCTGGATGTGGGGACCGTGGGAGTTCATGAAATTATGCATTATTTGAAAAACTCGGTTTCCCTTGATATGATATTTCAGCATCCACCATGAGTTTTATCGGTTCTGATATATATATATATACCCCTACGAGGAGGCGTCGAGGCCATATGGGGGTATATGGTGGGGCCCGGAGGTACCCCGGGGCAAGAAAGGGATGTCGATGTACCACGCCGATGACCCGGCAGGGGAACCATACCATCTGGTGATATTACCTATGACTCGGCGGTTATCATGGGGATACCGACGGAAGTCATGTGCGTATGGATACGTCGAAAGGCGAGGGTCAGAGCTAGGCACTCGAGCTTTCGGTATAGCGTATGATACGTACCTATCAGGCGGTCAGTCTTGGTGACAGCACTTGATAGAACAGCATGTTTGTGTCGATGCTTGACGCATTAGTTTCATGATATTTCTTTTCACTCCTTTGTATATATAACAGGGGTTTAGGCCGCTGTTATATATGACCTTACACTAATATTAGTGGAATGGGACGCTAATATATGTGTATTGACATTATTTTATATACATCATCATATTAATTCATGCAAATATATTTAGGGTGTTAGACTTTTACTTGAGATTAGATTTGGGATATAGGTGATTTATTTAAGATTTGATACAGGATATATATGAGATTGCCGATTTGTACATTCAGGATATAGGAGATTTATTCGAAAGTGTACATTCAGGATTTGTGAGATTTATTTGATATGACAACCAATTTGGGGGATGATTTGAGGAATTGTGATTTGGATTGTCTTGATGGATTGTGATCTTACCACGATGTCAGGATTCCGTGGAAATGACATATTTCATTCCATACTCCACATTTATTGTTTATGCACTGTTTCATGTATTAGTTGTATCTGTTAGTGTACCTTTCATGATTATTGCATTCATATGACCTGTTATTGCTATTAATTACATATGTTAGATTCGTGCTGTACGTGCATACTTGCGATTACCTGCATATGTTATTTACTATTCCCGAGTTTGCAACTCACCCCCGTTGTGCCACAGTTGTTTTGCTGGGTGTTCCCCAGAGTAGTCGAGGCTGGCTATTCATCTATCCAATCATCTTTTGCTACGGATACCGCTTCAGCTCATAGTGTGCAGTTTTGCTTAGGTGGGTTTTGTGGTTATCCGTATTGTTGTATTGTATATTCGTTGTATCCTTATACTCTCCATCTACTATTATTTTGTTGACTTAGAGACTTGGTGAGGACGATATTGTATATTATTTGTGACTTGTTTGTCTTTTATACAGTTTTCTTTGTATCGTCTTTTATTTCTTCGCTATGGCATCGTATATTTGTTGTGGTGGTTGTTTTCCGCCTTTGGGCGTGTATTTGCTCCTGTTTGGGGATGCTTCATTTATATTTATGTTGTACCCATTTTTGGGGCTAGTTTTACAAAGAAGGTGCTGCCAAAATTTTAAAGAAAGAAAAGTTGTACTTTTAAAGAATTTGGGTTGTGATTTCAAATGTTTTAAAAACTTCTATTATCTTTTCTTGTCTTTTTAATGGTTTAGATTTCTGGGTTTTGGCTTTCTTTTACTGCGTTACGTCTTTAGGCGTTGCGTAGTATTAGGGCCGTCACGTGCCAATTTCGGGTCGTGACAAAGTTGGTATCAGAGCCCTAGGTTTTACCTTTAGCAGTGTAGGATGACCTCGGTATGATAGAGTAGGTAGTTTAAGCAGAGTTACATAGTGTGTGTATGTCTGCAGCATACTCACGATGCGGTACTTCGCCTAAAGTGACCTAAGTACATTGCTTGAAATTCCTTCTTTGATGATTCATATCCTTGTGATTCGATTTTCGTATTCTTATCGAATCTTATTTCCATTTATAGCCTTGCCGCCGATGACAATGGGGACTCAGAGCGATGCAGCGAGGGCCGAGATCAGAGTTGGTTTGGGTGAGATGAGCACTGACCAGGATGGCACGCTAGTTGCACAGGTGCAGACGGATCCGCCTTCGACAGATCAGCTCGCTAGGCTTGTGGCAGAGATGCAGGACTTGCGCCAGGCGATGAGCTCATTGGTTGAGACCGTTCGAGCACAGCGACAGGAGGTTGTCACCCCTGTTACTCAGTTGTTCCTTGCGATCAGCATGCAACAGTCCGTCACCTACATAGCACCAGTGGATGCAGCCCCACTTTACGAGACACGCCTTCCAAAGACTTTGAGAGTTCCGGAACAGTGGAGGACTCGTATCGGTGTACCAGACCAGAGACAGAGTCTTAGTCATCGAGACAGATTTCGTGACCGTCGTGGGAGTAGCAGAGGCTTAGGACGAGGACAGTCATTCAGCTCTCATACCCAGGAGGGTCAGCAGTCGTCGCGTGGATGTTTTTGATACGGAAGCCTTCAACACTTCGTCAGACATTGTTCCTTAGCACCACGTCAGGGTCATATTCTGGGATGTCATGGACGCGGAGAGTTCGCTCAGAGGGGTCAGTCAAGCAGAGCAGCTGTTCAGCCAGTTCCGGTTAGAGGGCAGACACGAGAGTTTGTTTCTACTCATCGGGACGCGCGGGCGTCCAATGCAGAGTTTTCAGGTAATCATAATTCGTATGTTCTTTTGTTGTGCTTGTTGTTTTATACACTTGGTGTCGTGGTTGGGACGAGGGTCGTGTTAGCCAGATCAGCCGCTTGTTGTGTGAACTTCTGTCAGCGATTCTTTTGCTGCGCGACACGTATTCCGGTCGTGTGCCAATCGTATAGGAGATAGAGTTTTGTCCGTCGTTTTGATCCTTCATGAGATGTTGGATTTGACGTTTCCTGGACACGGACTGGTTAGCTACGTGCTAGGTGTCGGTGGACTACCGTGAGGAAATAGTCAGGTTTTGTTTTCTCCGGCGAGTCAGTTCTTGTTGTGCAGGTGGATAGTTGTGTCGCCTCTCACAGCTTGAATTTAGCCTTTTTGCTAGTCGGCTTTTGAGGAGATGTCGTGGATTCTTGGCGTTCATTCACGATACCAGAGCCACAGTTGGTTTGTTGGACCGGGTTTCTATCGTGCGAGAGTTTTCCGACGTTGTTCCAGATGAGCCGGCGAAGCTTAGGGAGCTTAAGGGTCAGCTGCAGAGTTGTTTGTTGGGGGGATTGTGCGTCTGATTGTTTCGCTTTTGGAAGCTCCTATTTCTGTTCGTCAAGAAGAAAAACGACAGATTGAGGTTGTATATTGATGGATCGTTAAATGAACCGGCTTACGGCGCGGATAGATATCATTTACCTCGCATTGACGATTTCTTCGATCAGCTCAAGAATGCGAGGCATTTTCTAAGTTTGTTTGGAATCAGGTCATCATTGTTGCGGGTTCGGAGTGATGACATTCCGAAGACTGCCTTGTGCGTGCTACGGGCTTCGTGTGTATTGGTGTGTCATTGGATTCACCAATGCCCTAGCAGCATTCGTAGATATGATGAACCAGATTTCTTCAGGCCGTTCCTCGACCAGTTTTTGTTGTATTATTGACGACATTCTGGTCTATTTAATGTGTCTTGAGGGACATGAGTAGCACTTAAGGATTTGTTTTACAAACATTAAGAGAGCCCCAGCGGTTTGCTAGATTCTCGGAGTGTTCCTTCAGGCTTGTTCGTGTTGACTCCTAGGTCTTGTAAGTTACGGGTGACGGTTTTCGTATGGTTCCTAGGAAGATCGAGGCCGTACAGCTTAGGCCCAGACTTGTGTTCGGACGGAGGTCCGCAGATTTTTGGGCTTAGCAGGTTTTTACCGCCGTTTCGTGCAGGATTGCTAGTGTAGTGCTGCACCGTTGACTGAATTGACCGGAATGGAGGTTTCTTTTCTTTGGACTGAGGCATGTGTGCGGAGTTTTCGGAAGTTTAAGATTCGGTTAACAACTGCATTAGTTCTTTCTTTGCTTCTGGTTCGGGCGACTTTGTGGTTTAACTGTAATGTTTCACGAGTGGGGCTCGAGTGTGTACTGAGATGACATTATGGAGTTATCGCTCTTGCTTCCCTACATTGGAGGAAGTACGAGAAGGATATCCCACTCATGATCTGGAGATGGCCGCGGTGGTTTTGCGTTGGAGATTTGGAGACACTACTTATTCGAGAGTCGTGTCAGATTTTCACGGACCACCAGAGCTTAATGTACATCTTCCTGCAGCGGATTTTGATTGTTTTGATAGTCTTCTGCAGATTTACAATTCTTGTGCGATCATCGAGTACAGCTTATGTTCGCCTCTACTGAGTGAGACGACTTGCTCATGTCCGCGCCCGACCACTTGTCCTTAATCGCTTTCATGAGGCACTGTCCGCCGATGCTCGTTCGTCAGAGATACTTGAGCCTATTCGGCTGGGTAATGATTCGGAGTCCTTGATTTATGACAAGAGTGTGCTGTTCCCCTCCGAAGGACGGCGACGACGTGGCGTCTCGCCTGAAATTCGGGGCAGATGCTAATTGGTGCTATCCGTCCACCTCTCCGAAGATGCCAAGTTGATTTATGGCACCATGTATCGAAGGTTTAAACGGATGCGGCCGATGTAGCAGACTTCATCAGATTCCCCCTCGTTTGAGGGGTTTTTGATTGTGGGGATGCTCTTCCTTGCAGGCGCAAGCCCCTGCAGTTAATTACGCTACCGCATCGCGGTAACAATTTTCTCCTTCTCCAGATGGTCACTTCGTGTTGTGTGTGTTTATTTTATGTTTTGTTGCCCGTGGATTGTTTACGGAGACCGAGTTATGTCGTCGCCCGTAGGGCGTGGACTAGTCCAAATCCGTATTATCTTAGGTTTGGGTTTGGGGGTTTGGTTTGAGGATACGTTAGCCATGCTTGAGGCTAAGATCAACTCAAACGTTTGTTAAGGATACGTTAGTCTAACTTGAGACTAGGATCAACTTAACGGGATCGTTTAGATCCGACAAAAGAGCATTTGGGCTCCATTGTTCCAGTTTAGGGACGTGGTGGTCCATCGTATGTATGGCCGTCGGGACCCGTCACCTCTCTGACGACGTTGAAGGATTACAACGACAGATGTCAGAGGGGTTCAGAGATGTACCCTCGAACCAGAGTTAATTGGGGGAGATTCATAGCCCATTCTGTTTGAAGGTTTAAGGATACGTTAACCATTTTTGAGGCTAAGATCAACTTAAACGGGATCGTTTAGATCCGACAAAAGAGCATGCGGGGCTCTATTGTTCCAGTTTAGGGACGTGGTGGTCCATTGTTAGTTTAGGGACATTGCGGTCCATGGGTAGTTTAAGGACATTGCGGTCCATTGTTAGTTTTAAGACATCTCGGTCAAGGTTAAGGACGTCGTAGTCCGTGGGTTTAAGGACCCCACAGTCTATTGTTAGTTTTAAGACTTCTCGATCAAGGTTAAGGACGTCGTAGTCCATGGGTTTAAGGACCCCACAGTCCATTGTTAGTTTTAAGACATCTCGGTCAAGGTTAAGGACGTCGTAGTCCATGGGTTTAAGGACCCCACAGTCCATTGTTAGTTTTAAGACATCTCGGTCAAGATTAAGGACGTCGTAGTCCATGGGTTTAAGGACCCCACAGTCCATATCAATGTGTGGTCATCGGGACCCGTCACCTCTTTGAAGACATTGAGGGATTACAATGCCAAGTATCAAAGGAGTGAAGAGATGTACCCTGGAACCGGAGTGGATTAAATAGTCCTTGGCCCAATTTTGGATCAAGACCAATTAATTACGTTATGAGCCCATTAGCCCAGTTAATTACGAATTGAGGACTTATGGCCAACTTGGGCTAAGTCCAATCATGTCTGGAATATTTGCTTCCTGTTGGTCCATTGAAGGAGAGGCTTTGCCTCTATCTATTTAGCCAATTGGGCTAAAGCCTAGTGTTAAACACTACAGACCAATCGGTTTTGAACACTGGGAATGAGATTGACAAGTTAGTGTTTAACACTAAAAGATAATTGGTGTTAAACACCAGCAACAAGGCTTTCAAATTAGCATAAACACTAAAACAGATCAGTGTTAAACACTGGCAACGGAGATCTCAGATTAGTGTTAAACACTAAGGTAATCAGTGTTGAACACTGCAAATAAAGTTCTTTGATTAGTGTTGAACACTAAGGCCCAACAGTGTTTTAACACTGGATTCGGGAGTTCCAATTTAGTGTTAAACACTAAGGAAAGAGGGGTCACGTGGCAACACGTGAGAGCGCCCTCCCTTCATTTATTCTGCTGAGAATATCACATCTTTTGGAGCATCACGCGCCATCACGTGACGGGCATTCAAATGCTTATATGTTAAAGCTTCTGCCGAGGGTCACGTGGGTCACGTGGGGCGCTGCCTCAAAGGGGCTTTCTGTAGGTCTTTTGGGGGGGTCACGTGGTGACACGTGACCGTGCCTCTATGTATGTTGTTTAGAGGATCTGCTAATCTTTTCCAGGAATTAAATTCCTCATAGGGTTGAACCCTGACAATAATTTCAGAGGAATTAAATTCCAACTTCCTTTTAAAGATTTATATTCTGGAATAGAGTTGGACTCTGAATTTTCTGTAGGAATTAAATTCCTCATATATGTGAAGAACTGAATAGGGTTAAACCCTAATAAAAGCTTTTAAGGAATTAGACTCCCATTTTCTGTTAAAGAATTATGATTAAAAGGGAATTAAATTCCCGCTGTTTCAACAGAACCAAGTTCTTAATTATGGTTAAACCCTGTTTCTTTTTGTTCTGAAGGAATTCAATTCCCATGACACAGGGTCAAGCCCTAATTTTATTTTAAAGGAATTAAATTCCTATAGTTCTGTGAGAATTAAACTCTCGTTCTTGCATTCCCTCTCTATGTTTTGGATCTGCATGGCAGGATCTCAACCCATTGAGAATTAAATTCTCAACTTCAAGGGGAGATGTGCGCTTTACAGATCCTCTATCAAAGAGAGAAAAAATATGTTCTTCTGTTTTACATCAGTGTTGAACTCTGTCGAGAATTAAATTCTCTTTCTTTCAAAAAGCCTTCCCTTTCTTACCTAGGGTTTTCTTTTGCAGAAGATCCAAATTCCTCAAAGTATCAAGGCTCTCTCTCTTTTCTTCCCTCTGCGTATCTATCCTTTTTTTTGTGTCTCTTGGCTCCTATTTATAGGAGAAGCAGCCGAGTCAATTAGTTTTTGACGAATCTTCATTGAGAGATTTGATTTGCATCCATCATTCGTTCTGGACCTTTGGATTATTAGGTGAATTTTATTCACCATTGGATTTCAAATCCAGGGATTCTCCTTTGTTATTTATGTTAGATTTGAAGGGGAGATCTTTCCAAATTCGAGATTTTCCCATAGGTAGATGATATTTAATCATCTCTGAATCATTAATTCAATCGATTGCTTTTTGGAAAGATTCGAGAGGTCTTTCTCAGAATTTAATTCTGTTAACAAATGGGATTTGAAAGCTGGTCACGTACGGCCACGTGACCCTTGGTCACGTGTGGGCACGTGACCCCCTTGTAACGAGCCCTTTTCTTGTTTTGCACTCTGCCTTCTTCTGCTGCTTAGCCGTCACGTGCCACCACGTGACCCCTGGTCACGTGTGAGCGCGTGACCCTCGTCTGGAGTCTTTTTCTTGATTTAACCGGAAAATGAGTCTGATGTTTTGAGCGTCACGTGCCAACACGTGACCCCTGGTCACGTGGGAGCACGTGACCTCTTTTGAAGCTTTTTCCTTGATTTGATCAGGGAACCGATGTGCCTTTGAATCCGCTTCTAAATGTCACGTGCCAACACGTGACCCTGGTCACGTGGGAGCACGTGACCCTGGTCACGTGGGAGCACGTGACCCTTTCTAAAGCCCTTTTCTTTGATGTAGTCGGGAAGCTGAATCTGCCTTGATGATGCATTTAGATGTCACGTGCCAACACGTGACCCTTTTCTGAAGCCTCTTCCGTAGGCTTTCCTGATTTTAAATCAGGAAACAAATGCCCCCACAGCGTTGTTCTCACGTGTCTGCACGTGAGTGCAACGCTGTCACCTCTTGTGACCGTTGGATTCCTCTAGGGATCTGGGGAGATGAAACGTTTCCATCGCCTTCTATAAATACCCCTGTCTCTTCAGAGGAGCCTTCACTTTGCTCATCTTCTTCTTCTGAGAACTTTTCCCTCGAGAATTTAATTCTCGCTTCCAGAGCTTAGTTCTCTGTCTTGAAACATTTTCAGAGTTTAACTCTGTTTAAAAGGACTCTTCCTCCTCAGGTAATGTTCTTGGACAAACAGCGAACTCCCACATTCCTTTGGATTTTAAATCCAAAACAAGGGTTTTTACTCTTTTTTAACAAGGAACCCATTTTTCTTCATGTTTTTCCATAAGAACATGAAGCCGCCTAACCTTCGAACTGTAGATCTCTTAGGGTTTAGATGATCTTTGGGGAGGTGATGATGGCGTTTCAACTCCATGGAATTTAATTCCATCCAAAAAAATGCTTTCTGGGAATTTAATTCCCTTTTCTTAATAAGGAATTTTATTCTAATGAAGAACTCAGTTTCTTCACACGGAGGCTTCTTGGGGTTTCCTTGTCATTCTATGATTAGTGAAGAAGAAGAGGGTTTGTAATAAATTGTCCTGATTTTTATTTCAGGTATCATGGACGCTCATTTGTATAATCTCAACGAAATCATTTCCTACGGGAATATTCGTGCCCTGGGCCGTAGTCAGAATCAAGAGTTCACCAACGCTCAGTGTGCTGAGATTATGAGCCGTTTTGACGAGTACAACCATCGGCTACTCCCCCGTCGCTCTTCTCTTCTAAGGCTCATCGTGCTGGCGATTTGAGAGGCGCTTCCTCTCTTCTTAGCCGGTGTGCCACTCAGGGCATTGGACGTTGCCGAGGATAAGATACATTCGGTGTATTTGATGAGTCTGATCTCGAAGAGAAGGCGTGACAACCTCATTGATCTTTTGCACCAGGCGTTTCAGCAGTCGGCCATACTTGCCGCCTACCGGAAGGTGGAGGACATCCGCGAGGACCCCGATGCTTGTGATCGCGAAAGAAAACATACTCGAGCGGTTCGAAATGCTTGGAAGATCTTGGACAAGGTCAAGCTTGAGTTTCTCAATCCGTGTCCCGCGCCTGAGGTCTTGCCATTGTAATCGTTTTCCTTTCATTTTGTATGAACCTTTTTAAAGCATGAATTATAAACTTATCGTGTCCTTCTGTGTTTGCGTGCCCCCCTCCCTTTTTTTCGGAATTTTGTCGTTCATTTTTTTTGTTGATGTGTGTAAGGCATTGTTTCATTTCTTAGTACGCACCAAGCATGGTGCTCACGTGCTCCACACGTGAGGGGCCTTTTATGGGGCTATTCAATCTTTCATGCCACATTTCTGTGCATGGCATTGGATGCAGAGAAGGCACCTTGGAAATCGTTCCTTTTCCTGATTTCCAATGTCTTCCCTTATTTGGGCCTTGGAAATAGCTTCACCATGCAAGATTTTCCGCGCACAGCACTTAATGTATTTCTTTATATATGAGGCTATAGCTTTCTTTTCCCTTCACGAAGAGATTTATATTATTATTATTTTTTTATCTTGGAGTAACTTGTCTTGAGAAACAAACGAGCCCCATGGCCTACAATCGCCCTCATGCTCGTCGACAGCCATGGGAAGTTCCTATTGAGGAGATGGTCCCCCGCTTTGCTGCTCGGTTAGTGGATCCCCTCCTTACCGACAACGAATGCGACTCGGCCATGCATGAACTCTCGATCCGTAGGGGGTCCCCCCTCCCGATGGGTTCCCTCTGGCTCCGGATGATTCTCACGGCCGTGCTTGCCGACATCCCTCCTCACCCGGCGGAGATGACCCTGGCGATGCTCGACGCGGCGGAAGAAAAGCTCGAGGGCTTTCATGAAGCGTGCCTGATTACTCAGGCTTTGAAGGATTGCTCAATTCATCTGCTGAGCCAGATCAAGGCCCGGCGAGCTATTATGTCTGCTTTCGCGGACGAACACGGCGCCAATCGATGGGAAGCGACTCCTCGTGAGAACCGTCGCTTTGATGTGCTGGAGAAAGCAGAGAGAGAGATGGAGAATTTTGTCCTCTGCTTCGTTAACCCCTGCGCCGTTGATCCCATGTTTGGTGACCTTTTCCGTTAGCGTAGAACATTTTTAAATTAGTCCCTTCCCTTTTTTTTTTTAATTTTTACGCTTTATGCCGAACTTCCATGTAGGCTTGGTACTAGTATGTATGTTTCCGCTTGCATAAATAAACTTTATATTCTTCTGATGAGAATTTTCTTTAGTTGCAAATGCTATCATCACTTTCCTGCGCATCAGACCTTTTTGGGTATTATGAACGTTCATGCGATTGCAAATGCCATTATTATTATTGTTTTTTTTTGAATACTCATATGATTGCGAACGCATGCTTGAAATATGTCGGAAATCTTTCTTGTTGCCTTCCACGTCAGGTGATGTGAGCGCGTTTTAAATCGATTATTCCCGTCGACTGGAAGCCCATTTATATGGTCTTGTAAATGTCTTGTTCTCAAGGCTGTGGTCACGAAAGCGAGCTTACGTGGCCTGATACAGCGACACGTAGCGAACATATTGTTGTGCCAGAAAAGGGTTCGGCCGTAAATTTTCGGAGAGGGAGCTAGCTTCCAAGGCGTTGAGCGAGCTTCAGGCCAGCCTCACAGCCAAGGCCAACAAAGCATACGAACTCTGGCGAGTGCTCCAGGAGTCCATAAAAGAGGTGGTGGCTCTCGATAAAGCTGCCACGTTCACTCATGAGAGGGTCGAGGCTCATAAAGCCACCGAGAAAGAGCTCGAAGCTCGGCTTACTTCGTATCAGGCTCAGCAAGCTCAGGCGGAGGCTCGTCTTCTAGAGATCTTGCGTCATGAAGCCGTGGCTCAGCAACAGAACGATGAACTGGTAAAATTACTGCACCGCCCGCCGGCTTGAGGACTTGTATCTTTTCTCCCTTTTTTTGTACATACTCATGAATGAGAGTATCTCCTTTTTGTTTCTTTCATGACTTGTACTTTGTATCCATTTTGGCTTATGAATAAAAGATACATTTTTTTTCTCAATGGTGTGTCCCCTTTTCATTGAATGTATTCTGCGGATATTCTATCTTGATCTCCTTGCAGGGCAGTGATGGCTTAGGATACAGGGTTAGGATCTGCTTCATAAGGCTTTTGCATTTTATGAGCCACAAGGGTCTCACAAAGAGCTTTTCTCCCTATGGGTCGAGAGGATCCTATAGGCGCAAGTTCTTCTTAAAGATCGTGAGGATCCTTAAGCGGGTTTTCCCTTGAGAGTCGTAGGGATCTCACAAGAGAGTTTTTCTTCCTTACAGGTCGTGAGGACTTGTAGGTGCTGGATGTGGTCACCCTTGTCCGTGTTTTACGGAGTCAGGGGTTTCTCCAGGTATTGTAGTTTAAAGACGTCGCGGTCAAGGTTAAGGACCTCATAGTCCGTGGATTTAAGGACTCCACAGTCCGATGTTAGTTTTAAGACATCACGGTCAAGGTTAAGGACCTCATAGTCCGTGGATTTAGGGACTCCACAGTCCGATGTTAGTTTTAAGACATCACGGTCAAGGTTAAGGACCTCATAGTCCGTGGATTTAAGGACTCCACAGTCCGATGTTTGGTTGCAGGGACCCGTCACCTCTTTGAAGACGTTGAGGAATTACAACGCCAGGTATCAAAGGAGTGAAGATATGTACCCTTAAACCAAGGCAAAATCTATAGGGAATCGGGGTGATTGATCGTTAGTTTTCAGACATCACGGTCGAGGTTAAGGACATCATAGTCCGTGGATTTTAAGGACTCCACAGTCCGGTATTTGCTCTGGATGCTTCACACGGGTTCACTGCCGTGCTTGGCGAGGACTAGGCTCCGCTCTGGGCGTTTTCCGCGGGGTCAAAGGGTGACGTTATCCACGTTCCACGTAACCAGGAATTTTGCACTAGGTGCTTCACACGGGTTCACTGCCGTGCTCGGTGAGGACTAGGCTCCGCTCTGGATGCTTCACACGGGTTCACTGCCGTGCTCTGCGAGGACCAGGATCCGCTCTGGACGTTTTCCACGGGGTCAAAGAGTGACGTTATCCGCGTTCCACGTAACCAGGAATTTTTCACTAGATGCTTCACACGGGTTCACTGCCGTGCTCGGCGAGGACTAGGCTCCGCTCTGGATGCTTCACACGGGTTCACTGCCGTGCTCTGCGAGGACCAGGATCCGCTCTGGACGTTTTGCACGGGGTCAAAGAGTGACGTTATCCGCGTTCCACGTAACCAGGAATTTTGCACTAGATGCTTCACACGGGTTCACTGCCGTGCTCGGCGAGGACTAGGCTCCGCTCTGGATGCTTCACACGGGTTCACTGCCGTGCTCTGGGAGGACCAGGATCCGCTCTGGACGTTTTCCACGGGGTCAAAGAGTGACATTATCCGCGTTCCACGTAACCAGAAATTTTGCACTCGATGCTTCACACGGGTTCACTGCCGTGCTCGGTGAGGACTAGGCTCCGCTCTGGATGCTTCACACGGGTTCACTGCCGTGCTCTGCGAGGACCAGGATCCGCTCTGGACGTTTTCCACAGGGTCAAAAAGTGACGTTATCCGCGTTCCACGTAACCAGGAATTTTGCTGATTGTATCCGCATTTCACGGGATGGAGGTTTGACTGTTGGCGATATGTATACCACCGAGCCATGGAACTGGGAGTTGTCGATGTTCCGCTTAGCTTGAAGTTGTGTCCGTCGTTACGGGACGAATGTTGGGATGATCTCTAGGTCGCTTGTGGCCCGTCGAGACTTAGCTTCTTTCTTGGGTGAAACCTGGGGGGGGGAGGTATGTTCCCTTTTTGTTTACGCCCTTGGATTGTGCACAGGGTGTGATGGAACATCACCTGTAGGGCATAAATTTTATTTTTCTTTTATTTCCTACTCACTGCTTTTTATTGCGAGTTGCCCCATCATTTCGGCTATTTTTTATGCCTTCATCTTTACTTGCCGCTTTTTATTGCAAGTTGCCCCATCATTTCGGCTATTTCGTAGGCATGTGTGGCTTGCTAGCTTTTTCGCCGCAAGCTTGGATTCTAGGCACCGATTTCGGCATCAGCACCGCTACAACTGGAATATTGCCAGGAGCGAATCATCATTTTCCTTTGTCGATGTTGAACAAAAGTGGCTTGGCAAACAGGGTTAAGGGTCCTGTCGACCAAGGCTTTTGATTTCATGAGCCGTAAGGGTCTCACAAAAGTATTTCTCCCCATAAGTCGTGAGGATCTTGTAGGTGTATTTTCTCCTTAAGAATCGTGAGGATTCCTAAGTGTATGTTCCTTTGCAAGTCGTAAGGATCCTACAAGAGGGCTTTCTCCTTATGGGTCGAGAGGACCTACAAGGGTTGCTCATCAAATGGACATATCCCTAGTCACGGGTGGGACTTTGCTGGGGAAATGTTTATTCGCGCCCATGGATTGTATACAAGGGCCAGTATTGAGCCCCTTGTAGGGCAATATCGAAGGTTGTGGAGGATTTGCTTAAGAACAGGTTTAGGTTTCTGTAACTTAAGACTTTCAAATCTCATGAGCCGTGAGGGTCCCATAAGAGAATTCTCCTTACGAGTCGTAAGGATCTCGCAAGTATGTTTTCTCCTCAGGAATCATGAGGATCCCTAAGTGTGTTGCTCCTTTGTTAGTCGTAAGGATCTCACGCAGGTGGTTTCTCCTTACAAGGTCGAGAGGACCCTATAAGTGTCTTTTAACGAGGTTGCGCCCTTTCGGGTTTTCACAAACACTCGCCGGTAGTCCTGCTGTTTTTACTCACGGAGCCCTGTCGGGTTTTCATCCATGCCTATTTTTCTTGTGGACATACCGTTTTTTTTATTCTTTTTCTCTCTTTTTTTTACAAGGTCGCGCCCTTTCGGGTTTTCACGAACACTTGCCGGCAGCCCTGCTGTTTTTACTCACGGAGCCCTTTCGGGTTTTCATCCGTGCACATTTTGCTTATGGACATACCGTTTTTTTATTTTATATATATATATTTTTTATTTTTCTCTTTTTTTTATCCCGTCATCCTAAAGATGCTGCGGTAGTAGTTTTAGGGGCGTTTCGGTCCGTCGTTAGTTTAAGGACGTTTCGGTCCGTCGTTAGTTTAAGGACGTTTCGGCCCGTTGTTAGTTTAAGGACGTTTCGGTCCGTCGATAGTTTAAGGACGTTTCGGTCCGTCGTTAGTTTAAGGACGTTTCGGTCCATGGTGATGGGAAGGCCGGCTGCTGCTTGTAAAGTCTGAGCTTAGGAAGATAGCGAGCGGACATAGTCGTCGTCGTCTATCATTGACCCAGGCTGTGGCTCATTAAGCATATTATTTCTTTAAGAAGCGGCCGTTTATTGGCCTGAAAGGCCTTTCACCGTGCATGTCCATGAGCAGATAGGCTCCACCCTGGTAGACCTTGTCTATGATGTACGGGCCTTCATAGTTTGGCTCAAATTTTCCCCGCTTGGCACGATTGGGGATCATAGGTCTTTTGACCACTAGTACGAGTTCGCCTTGGCGGAATGTCCTCGGCCTGGTCAATCTTTCGTACGAGCGCGTCATCTTTGCTTTGTAGGCTTCCAGATGTTGTTGCGCTATGAGCCGGGTTTCGTCGAGGGCATCAAGCTCCTCACGCCGAAGGTGAGCATTTTCTTCGTCCGTCAGCTCGTGGTGGACTGCCACTCGTAGAGAGGGTAACTCTATCTCGAGGGGGAGCACTGCTTCCGTTCCAAATACCAACGCGTACGGCGTTGTGTTCGTGGCCGTCTTGAACGTAGTTCGATAAGCCCAAAGGGCTTCTTGCAGCCTCTCGTGCCAGTCTCTCTTATTCCGGGAAACGGTCTTTTTTATGATCTTCGTCAAGGTCTTATTGAAAGCCTCGGCCAGACCGTTAGCTCGTGGGTTGTAAACTGAAGAATATCTCCAGTCTATATTGTGCTGTTGCGCGAAGCGGCTAATCTTATGGCTTCGGTAGGCTGGCCCATTATCGGAGATAATCCGCCGTGGGGTCCCAAACCGATAGATGACGTGCGTCTTGAAGAAATGGAGGATATTCTCCGTCTTCACTTCCCTCAGTGGTACTGCTTCTGCCCATTTGGAGAAGTAATCAGTTGTCGCCAGGATAAAACGATGTCCCCGGGACGATGCTGGCTCGATGGGGCCGACTATGTCAGTCCCCCACATTTCGAATGGCCAGCTAGCCACCGTTGGATGTAGTGGATTCGGATGTTGGTGGATAAAGTCTCCATGAATCTGGCATGAGTGGCATTGCTTCGCATACTCGAGGCAGTCCTGGATCATCGTGGGCCAGTAGTAACCCATCCGTTTAATTTTTAACTTCATCTTTGGGCCTACTTGGTGAGAACCGCAAAGTCCGTCGTGAACTTCCTGAACGACTCTTTCTGCTTCGCCATGTCCTAAGCATCTCAGCCATAGAGAATCAAACGATCTCTTGTATAGAGTATCGTTGACGAAAGCGAAAGATAGAGCTCGTTTCATGAGCTGATGTCTTGAGGACGCTTCTTTGGGCATTCGGTGGGACTTAAAGTAGTCTATGAAGACTTACCTCCAGTCCTCAGCCTTCTCCCGGTCTTTTATTTGTAGGGTCGTCTGCTCAGTCGCCCCCTTTTCTTTGTATAATCCCGGAGATATTTTTGCCGGGGCGAGCACTCGACGGCTTTGTACCACGATTCTTACATCATCGAGGTTTTCGTCAGCCAGCTCTTTAGCAAGTTTGACCAACGCGTCTGCTTTGCTGTTTTCCGTGCGCGGTATGTTCTCCAAAGTATAGGAGGGAATTTGGGTCAATAGTTGTTGCACCTTTTCGCCGTACTTCACCAACTCCGGTTTGCACGTTTGGTAGTCACCATTTACTTGACTAACGACCAGTTGAGAATCCCCGTATATAAGGAGGTCTTCAATTCCCAGGTCGATGGCGATCTCGAGGCCTGCTATCAGAGCTTCGTATTCAGCTTTATTGTTTGTCCTCGGCTCTGTTAAGGAGAAGGCGAAGCGCATTATCCCTCCTTGTGGAGTTACGAAGATGAGGCCTATCCCCGATTTGATCATTGGGATACCTTGTTTCTATTTCTTTACGGAGAACGCTCTATCAAAATAGAGTTCCCATCGGGTGCTACCGCCGCCAATCGCATCAAATGCATGCTCGTCCGGCAAATCACAGTTCAGAGGAGAATCGGCCGGTATCGGATGCTCGGCGAGGAAATCGGCAATGGCTTGGCCTTTCACTGCCTTGAGAGGTTGATACGTTATCGAGAACTCCATCAAGAGCAGGGCCTATTTAGCGAGTCGTCCCGTCAATATGGCATTTGACATCAAGTATTTAAGGGGATCCACCTTTGAAATGAGACGGACTTCATGCGCCAACGCATAGTGCCTGAGCTTTGTTATCGCGAAGATTAACGCCAAGCAATGTTTTTCAATGGGAGAGTAGTTGCTTTCTGCCCCCAGTAGAACTCGACTTAAGTGGTAGAGTGCCCTCTCTTTCTCCTGATCGTTCTCTTGTGCCCATAATGCGCCCAAGGAACCTTCGAGGGCGGTCGTATAAAGAATGAGGGGTTTTCCCTTGACCGGCGCAGCCAACACCGGAGGGTTCTGCAGGTACTGCTTGATCTCGTCTAGTGCACCTTGGCATTTGTGATCCCAAACGAATGGAGTTCCCTTTTTCATCAGGTGGCTGTAAGGACGGCATTTGCCTGAAAGATTAGTGATAAACCGCCGGATGTATGCGAGCTTCCCTTGGAGAGACCGCAACTGTTTGAGGGTTCTTGGCGGAGGCATTTCCATGATCGCTTTAATCTTTGACAGATCTATTTCAATACCTCGGTGTCGAACGATGAATCCCAGAAATTTGCCCGAGGAGACTCCAAACGCGCATTTGAGGGGATTCATTTTCAAATTATATTGCCGAAGGCGTCGAAATACAGTCTCCAGATGCTTTAAATGATCATCGTATGACATGCCCTTTACTACGAGGTCATCGATATAGCACTCGACGATGTCATGTATGAGGTCATCGAAGATCTTTGTCATGGCCCTTTGATAGGTAGCGCCAGCGTTCTTTAGACCAAAGGGCATAACCCTGTAGCAGAATATACCCAAAGGGGTCCGGAAAGCGGTGTGCTTCTGGTCTTCGGGATGCATCTTTATCTGATTGTATCCTGACGAACCGTCCAAAAAGGATAAAACTTCGTGAGTGGACGTGTTATCTATCATTAGCTCGGTTACTGGTACTGGGAAATCGTCCTTTGGACAGGCTTTATTGAGATCCCTGAAATCCACGCATATGCGTACCGTCCCATTCTTCTTCATTACCGGGACGATATTGGCGATCCAGTCGGGATATTGGACTTCTTGGATAAATCCAGAATCGATCAGCTTCTTGACTTCGGCGTTGATGCTCATTTCGAGCTCGAGTGTCATCCTTCTTGGCGCCTGCTTGACTGGCTTGATATCTGGGGATATTGCTAATTTATGCACAGCAATCTCCGGATCTAATCCTAGCATCTCGGAGTAGTTCCACGCGAAGCAGTCTTTATGCCGTAGAAGCACGTTCTTTAACGCAGCCACCCTATCTTCAGATAGCAGCTCGCTGACAAATGTCGGTCGCGGGTCATCTGACGATCCCAACTCGATCTTCTTGAGGTTATCTGCAGTAGTATGTATACCATCTTCCAGTTCTTTCGGAGCGGGCGGAAATTCTGAGATCACCTCATCATTGTTGTTCTCAAAGCACCAGGGAAGGTCATCCATGTTCTCGGGCTCTTCTTTTAATATCGTATTTGTATAACAGGTGCGAATCCGCTCCCAGGACTGAGGTGGATCCGGTTCTGCTCTTGCGGCCTTGGGTTCATGCTTTTGTGGCGGCGTTACCCTCCAGCCGTCGGATAAAGCGAATCTGCCCTGTTGGTACTGGTCCTCGACCCAGTTCTTGAAGGTGAAGCAGTCTTCGGTAGGATGTCCTATGGCTCGGTGATAAGTGCAATAGCTCAGATGAGAAGCCTTGTTAGCTTGCTCAGGGTGTCTAGACCCTGGAAGCGCGATCATTTGATGTTTTAAAGCGAGCTTGATTAACCTCTCCGTCTTGTCTCGGGGGAAGGAGGACGCTTGACTTGTCTTCTTCATGAGGGACAAATCCGAGCCGTGCAATACCCGATCACGTAACCCTCTAATCCTGCGTCGTTGTTGTCGGCTCCTCTTTCTGCTTCTTGATTTATTTACGTCTCTGCGTCGGGCCTTTCGTACAACGGGTTGACAAGGATGAGCATCTTTTTCTTTTGCAGCCTGTTGAAATAGGCGTTGCGTCCTGGCCTTCTCGTAGATGGCCATTTCACGGTTGTGGTCCTCCCGAGCTTTCTGACCCACTTTCCTGATAGGCTTGTCCATTCGTTCTTCAAACGATGGACTCGGCGCTTCAATCGCGGGGTCTAGTTTTGATGAGGGGTTGGCATCTCCTGACAGGGCGTCCTCTTCTTCATCAAAGGTATATATAGCGTAGCTGCTGTGAGCCCGTTCCCGTTTTCCGGTTCTCGCGTATCCAAGCCCGAGTGTTTCCATTTTCCCTTTGGGCAATTTGCGTTGAGTCCCGGGGACATCCCAAATCTTGTTGTAGAACCGAGCCTGCCGAACAGTCTGTTTTAAGGGTACTCCTTGGCGCTTCAATAGCTTCTTTAATCCATTTGTATAGTATCTAGGCAGACGGATGGGTTTGAGCCTGTCAAGTGTAGCATCCGCGCCATGCCAGATCTCTTTCTCTATTTTCGACTCTGATGATCGGTAGAATAGGATCACCTTCTCACCCCTTTGCCTGGGAGGGACGTAAAATGTTTGCAGGTCCTGCACATTGTGAGCTTGAAGCGTGTCGAGATCCTTGTAGTGTTCTCGCGGTACCATGGTGATTTGGAAACTATGGTCATCGCCAGGGGGTGCTTGTATTGACAGCCGATTGGAGAATACAGCATTAACTTCATCTTCTGAATCACTTCCGAAGACCAACATGGGGGCGGGCGTCCCCAGGTTGTTGCGTTGAGATGGCCCTGCATAAACTATCTCTTCCTCTTCTTCGGTATCGCTCCCGAAAACAGGGATGGTGGCGGCGGTTTTGTTCTCCGGATTGCGACACCTTTCTGTAACCTCGAAATCTGGCAAAAAGTACTTCGCATCTTCGTATTTGCGGACTTCGTTCACGGAAAATGGGTTTAACTCTCCTGTTACGGTATACTCGAAACCATCCTTAAAGTACTTCATACACTGATGTTGTGTAGAAGGGATGATGTTGTACTCGTGTAGCCAAGGACGACCGAGCAAGGCGTTGTAGCAGGTCTTGGCGTCAATGACATGGAATTTGATGTCTGTGACGAGAAGTCCAAAGTGTAATGTTAGTATCACAGATCCGAGAGTCCGTGACGATTGTGAATCGAAACCGGAGATAGTAATTTTGTCACGAGCGAGGTGTTGCACACTCATGCAGATTTCCTTCAACACCCGAACATTAAGGAGATTGACGGAGAATCCATTATCCACCAGGATCTTGCCTATCTTGATATCATGGCAGTATCCAGAGACATATAGGGGACGGTTGTGGTCGCACGTCCCGAGAAGGAGGTCTTCGTCACCGAAAGTGATGTAGGCCGTATGCACTTCCTCGAGTTCATCCTTCATCCTTTCAGTGGCGAGGAAGGCTTAGAATTGCTCAGGTTCTTGTAACGCCTTAATTAGTGAGTCTCGCACTTCTTTTGATAATAGAAGGGCATCGAGAATGCTAAGCTGAGAAGGTAGCTTCCTTAGGTGCGCTAGGATATTGTAGTCCACCTTACCCTTCCTGGGAGGGTCTTTGGTAGTCAGTTCTTTCATGACCTGGTCATCTAAAGTGATATCCTCAGTGACCTTTTCCTTTCCCTTATCTTTTCTACTCGCGGGCCCGAGATTCTTTTCTGGGAGTGTGCGATTGCGCAGCTGAATGTTCTCGCAGGCCTCCGATATCTCCTCTTTCCCTAAAAAGAATTCTTTAAAAAGAGGGCCCAGAGCCATTTCTTCATCAGAGTCGCTCTGAAAGGTGAGAACTTGTGACCCCCCGGCGTTAACCATGTAATAGTTGCTAGTAGTTCTGTTGTGCCCATTGACAGTACTTCTTCGTTCCCGACGAGTCTTGCGTTTCATGCGCTTAAAATGTTGCCGATGAGCAACATATCCTTGCCACTATATCTTAAAGGCATCGCACTCCTCCATGGGGTGTGAAATTTTCCGATGATATGCGCAATAATCAGGGTGCCTCTCCACCCCATCGAGCGTGTTTCCTTCCGAGGGTGGTAGCTTCATTCCCATTGACATGGCTTTGGCAAACCTTTTCCTCGTCTTGAACATCTTCTTGTCTACTTCGGATGCCTTTCGATCTGGTGGGGGTAGTTCAACTCTTTCGTTCAGTCGCCTGCATTTGGCTCCTTCCGATGCGGCCATCTCACGCTCCTGATCCGCTTTACTCTTTAGACGAATCTCGTCTAGAAAGGCATTGATCCTTTCATCTGTTGGCCACACACGCTCTGGTTCAGGCTCTGTCCCCAGCTTCTTAGTGCCAGGAGTTTTTTCATCGTCGGTAAACGAGTGGGAGATTACGTTACAACTCGCCACATATCCCTGGGATTCATCCAACGATCTCTCTCCATCATCGTCCTCTTGAAAGATGTGGCTGAGGAACTCTTGCAGTGTGACAGGAGTTCGCGCCTTTTGATTGTACTCTTCCAGCGCGTCGATTTCCTTCTGCAAGTTCGTGTGCTCGTTTCCAGGCTTCACGGGCTTCTTGGATTTCTTCTTCTTTTTCTTCGAAGATTTTGACGGTTGGGCATGAGTATTTGGGCCCTTATCGCGAGTCTTCGTAGTTGGGCGGGGCTTCAACATCCCTTCAATAATTTGAGGTTCAAGAGGGTCCTTCCATTCGATCGCAGGGCACGCATGAAGGTCTCTCAGCATTCTTTCGGTTTTAGTTGATAGCACGACCTCCCTTGGAGCTTCTTCAATAAAGGAGCAGGTTGCCCCCGGTGTATCTGCTCTCTTAGGAGTATGCGGTTGTGGTGGGTTCACCTTCCACTTTTCGGACAGTACAAACTTCCCCTGGAGGTATTGATCTTCAATCCATCCTTTGAAGACGAAGCAGTCTTCAATCGGATGACTTACCGTTTGATGGTAAGGGCAATAGTTAGGGTTATTCACCTCAGTGGGTTGCGGCGGTCACCTTGGATTTGGTAGGTTTATAAGTCTGTTGCGTACTGCCAGCTCGAATAACCGTTTCGTCATGTCTCGTGGGAACGAGTAGGGACGCTTCATTCTCATTATAATACCGGCGTCTCTCTTCCAATTGATCTGCCAGCTTCGGGGCGTTAGGTTGCTGCTGGGCATTCGCGACGAAGGTTGCCCTTCCTTTACCCTTGTCATTCCGATGTTCCGACTTCGGGGGAGGTGGTCTATGACCCATCTGGTCCATCTGAGCCAACTTGTCGATTAAAGCCTGGAATGTGGTTGGCTTAAAAAACATCATAAACTGGGAGATGGTTGCGTAGGGGTCTAGGGTTCCCACGAACATGCCCACTGCGGGTGCCTCCTCAATGCGTTGTTCGCATCTCCACCACAAATTCCGCCAGCGTATAGCATACTGGACCCAGGTTTCGCCTGGTTTTACCCTGGCGTTAATCAATGCAGTTATTGGAGTGCGTTCGCTGGCACTTGCGAATCGCTGAGTGAATAACAACTCCATTTCAGCGAACGTTTTGATAGAATCGTTCGGGAGTTCCGAATACCATTCGAACGCTGTTTTTGATAAGCTGCCCACGAACTGGCGGAGCAACGGTTTATCATCACCGCCGGTGTTACCGCAGAGGGCCCGGAACTGGGCAACATGTTGATGGGGATTGCCGGTCCCCTTATACACGTGGAATTTTAGTATCGTATAGCCTTGCGGGTATTTGATTTGGTCATACCAGCTTGGATACGGCCGCCCCGTTTTTACGACTTGACCAGCTGCCTCAGTCGCATGATGTACCCGGATTTGCTGGGCTATGTAGTCAACCAAGTCAGCCTTAGAGATTGCCTTCTCCTTGGCCGTTGAGAGGGCTGGTGGTGGATTTGACGTTTCTCCTTGGTCGTCTTCAAGAACGATTGGGGGATCCTCGGCGGGTAAGTCCTGTTGGATCATCATTCCTATCATATCTTGGAAGAGAAGGCCCATACGTTGTATGTTGGCCGCTTGTTCAGCAGCCTCTTTGTCTTTCTTCTCCAGTATCCGGCGAAGGAATTCAGCGTTGGTTTCTTCCTCCTGGCGTGCGTCTGGGGACGTTTCTGGGTTTTCTTTTAGCCCGGCAAGTGCGGCCATAGCTGTAACATTTTCAAAAATATAAAATATTAATTTTGGGAATTTTTATAATTTAATATTATTTTATTGATTATTTTAATATTAAATGCAAATAAATAGGAAAAATGTTAGAAAAATTATGAAAAATTATGGAAAATTCTAAAATAGGGTAAATTAGTGAATTTTGACATTTTTAAGTTTTTGTGTTTAGTTTGACACTAATTTAGTGCTAATCGCGATTAAAATCGCTAATCGGGTTTTTTTGGCAATTTTGTGCAAAACTTGCACATACCATTTTTTTATTTCTGTACTTGTGCATTTTTCTAGCCATGGTTTTCTTTTGGGATTACTATTGATGTGAGAAGGGTTGGATTTTAAAAGAAAAGGAAAAGAAAAGAAAATGTAATGATGAGGGTAGGTGAGAGAGAGAGAGGTGGACCTTTGACTATAACCCTTAGCTTTTTCCCCTCTCATTTTCTTCCCCTCACCCATAGTTGCTACTGCTGCTGCCTAGCCCCTTTCCCTCCCCTCTTCAACTCCTCATATCATCTCTAAAAACACCCCAAAACCTCACACTCATTTCATTAAAATTGTGCAAAATCCCGAGATCTACACATGGAGCTAAAGAAGCAAGGATTTTGGCCACTAGGGGCAACTCAAGAATTTTCTTGAGTTGCTAATGGAGGTAATTTCTGAACCATTAGCTTAATTATAGCCTTTCCTATAAACCCATGTTAGGATTTAATCGATATTGTGTGATATTATGGACTTGGTGAAAACCTAGTTAGGGTTTGAGGGAAATTGGTGTTGTATTATGAAGTTGAGCTCAGTAGAGGTCTTACCAACACCCTAGTGTTTGAATTAGAACCCAAAACCTGAAGCTTGAACCAGAATACGGATTTTAGAAACCAATATCGGGGAAAAAACTGGAATCTGTCACTGTTAATTAGAATCTGCTAACACCCCGAGAACCCAAAAATAATATTGAGTGGAAATTGAGATGTGCAGGCACCATAGAGGGAACACCCAAAACCCTAGCTCCCCACTCCACCTTGAGGCCGTCAAAATCTCCTTTCTGGCCGCAATTTGCGGCCAGACCAGTGAGGAATCGCCTCGTTTTCTATGCATATCCCCAATTCCTCAATTCTTGGCCCTGGGTACTTCTAGTTTTGACAGATTCTTTCTAGGGTGAAATCTGGAACACATTTCATGAGTTGCTGCTTTGGACTTTAGTTTCCGTATTCCGTATTTTCATTTCTGAAATGGTGGAATGTGTTTTGCCTCGACTATTTGTCGTTTATACGACGATATAGAGGGTTTATTGATGGTTTTGAAAGCGTGCCATAGGTTCTCACCTATAGGCCCCCTTATCGTATCGTTTTGGATTTCATGCACCGTTTTAGATTGGATTTGGTTTAATGCGCATATACGATATTTGATGTGTAGGTACCCATGAAGACTTCGGGACGACAAGCAAATACGTGGTGATGTCCGCAAATGATGATGCAAGGTGAGTAGATTATATCTACAGGGGGAAGTCGGGTGGATGGCGTATAGCACCCCCGCAGTCCGTAGATAGATTACTATGTAGTTTAATTGTGATATTAGGTGTGTTATGGATAGTATAGGGTTAGAAGTGACTAGTGTAGTTCATAGTCGCGAACCCTAGGATAGAATTACACCTATACACACACCCTTGCTTATCACTTGTACTTGCACTGTGATTGACGATATGTGATGACTTGGAGATGAGTCGATGATATGGGCTTGGTGCCCTGGAATCGGTGATTCGATACGATTCATATGTGGGATATGACTTGTGATTCTTGCTGGCTTGGGATATGTGTTTACCCCCGCATGCATTCTTACTGATGTTACCGTTTTGTACTAGACATAGAGTAGTACTCCAGACTATATGATCTGATGATGGTGATATCTGTTATGTGATGAGACAGTGAGATGTTGACCCCTACCCAGATTTTGGGGATGCCGTACGATGATTTACCGTACGAGCCAATATTGATGATAGATCCGCACTCATAACTCGAGGATATCTTACGATATGACATTGAGGCGAGATCACCGACTATATATCTTTATATATATATACCGACTCAGATTTAGGTGGTTTCCACACCTACCCCTCCTGATTGACCTGATACTTAGATGTAGTTGCATAGTAGATACTTCTCTGTGGTGTTGACTACTAGATTTCCACATCTTCATGCTCTTCGCATTGCTGGCACATGTTCATTGCTATATTATTCTCATGCTGTTAGGACACCAGCACCATTATCGATGATGCGTATGTTCCACGTACACTAATTGCCGGCTCACACACATCATCATCGATAATTGGCATGCCACTACACTGTAGTATTGTTGCATTCATGATATGATTCTTGCTTGGCATATTGTACACTTATACCTTTACACAAACATAGATGATTCATTCTAAAGGAGCAGTTTCTCTCGACATATGCACATTACTATTCCATGTTGCATGATTTCCGATATGATTACCTTTCTTTACATGTCGCATACATCATGGATGGATTGCATAGCACATCGTATTGGATTTACTTCTTGATGTGGATTTTCATGTGATTTCTGATTTTGAGGACCGTGAGATTATTTAAGAAAAGATGCTCGTTGATGAAAAACCCGGTTCCCTTGATATGATATTTGGGGCGTCGCCCCGTGTTTTCTCGGTGCTAGAGGATGTACTGAGAGAGGGCTGACCCGGAATGACGGATGCCCGATGGATTGATATAGGGCTGACCCGGAATGACGGATGCCCGATGTACTGAGAGAGGGATGACCCGGACCGACGGATTCCCGATATATACTCTGAGAGAGGGCTGACCCGGAATGACGGATGCCCGATGTACTGAGAGAGGGATGACCCGGACTGACGGATTCCCGATATATACTCTGAGAGAGGGCTGACCCGGAATGACGAATGCCCGATGTACTGAGAGAGGGATGACCCGGACTGACGGATTCCCGATATATACTCTGAGAGAGGGCTGACCCGGAATGACGGATGCCCGATACAGGAGGATTTACGTGTCGATGCGAGGCACGGGTTACTTGATGTTTTTTCCATGCTTTGTTTATATCCTCATATTGCATACATGATGCTTATCGTCAGTGGGTGACGGGTGGACGGATTCCACATATATACAGACTGGATTTACACTTATCATACTTCATTTGTATATATAACAGGGTATGAGGGCGCTGTTATATATACCCTTACACCAATATTAGTGGTATGGGACGCTAATATATGTGTATTGATATCATTGATATTTCATCATAGTTACTGCATGCAGACATACCTTACATTGATGACATGTTATTACCCGAGTACCTGGCACTACATACATGATTAGATGTTACCTTGCCACCTTATCACACTCAGATGTACTCTTGTGAATTATATTACTGATTGTTGACTTAGGTTATGTCTTGCATTCGGTTTCTGCTTGTAGATGTTTCTATTCACGAGTTGGCAACTCACCCCCGTTGTGCCACATTTCTTGCAGGTTCTACCGTACAGGTTCTATTGCGGCATTTCTGGCACACTTCCTTCTTGCGGGTGATTTGCTTTGGTAGGTGGATTCTTTCGCATCAAGAACCACCATTGTATTTATTTATTCCATTGTATCTAGAATTTCCATCAACCAAAACTTGTGTATTATTTCGACCTTAGAGTCGCGCTTAGTAGTATTGCGGTTTTCTTATTGCTTTTGAGTTTTCTTTGGATTTGATCCTCGCCACTTGGCGTTGTATATTATTGTTGCATATGTGGTTGTGACCGTCGATTGACGAAGAGCTAGCTCCCGCTTGGGGATGCCATTATCATTGCTTACATATTGCTATACTTGTTGTACCCCATTCGGGGCCAGTTTTTCAAAAAGAAACTCAGCCGAAATTTTTAGAAAAGACTTTATTGTTTTCAAAACGTACCTTCGGCTCGGTTATTTAAAAACCTTGATTTCAAACCTGTATTTCTTCACTTCTTTAAACCAGTTTTCTTTACTTATTCTCAAAAATGGTTTTAGATTTCTGGGCTTTTGGCTTGCTTGGATCAGATGGAGTCCTATAGGCTTCATATGGTTCAAGGGCCAGTCACGTGCTCTTTCGGGTCGTGACAAAGTTGGTATCAGAGCGCTAGGTTGACCCTTGGTTGATGGATTAGGTGACTAAAGTAGAGTGACGTACCGTTGGTATGTTCCGCGGCATACTTACGACACGCCACTCCGCTTAAGGAACCTTAGGATGTACATACGTTTGAGATTAGTGATTCTCTTCATATCCTGGATTATACATCCATTTGAGATCCCCGATTCTATTAGTTTCATGATCGTACCTCCATTGATGCTGTTCCTTCCTACGATCATGTATCCACTTTGGATCTGTTATTTCCTTTCTTGCCATTGATGTGCTCTCCTTGATACTCGATTGAGGTTCCTGTCACCATGTTTGAGCGCAGTTTGGGCTGCTGCCGGGGTTACGGCCGTGTGAGCTCGTTTGGTACGAGGGCCGACCATTGTGTTTTCTGGTGACATGGGAACGTCTCGAGTTAGCGTTGTGGATTGTGACCTCTAGTGGAGGCGAGTGCTTGGTCTTGCACCGGATGATCAGGTCATTGCTAGAGCTGCCAGTTGAGAGAAGACTGTTGATGTACAGCATACCTCAGAGATTGTGATGTCGACTACTGTGCAGATAGATGGACCAGCTATGGCTGAGATTGACAGGATGCTGCTTTCGGAGCGTACGAGCTGAGACTGCCGGAGCTTTCGGGCAGTCATGCGACTGATGATAGCTAGTCTACCCGATTTGAGAGACGAAGGTGATTCGTCCGATTTTGCGCCAGAGCGGGCCCAGATGAGTTGAAGATTTCCAGTGTGGAGAGTCTTACTCAGATCTAGAGCAGGCCGACTCAGAGATGACCGCTTATGTGTTTCCTTTCCTGGAGGATTGAGGCGTTGTTCGGCGTACAGGCATATGAGCCAGTTGCTGCTGCAAATGACGAGATATCGCCCAGATGGTTGGAGCCACTGCAGCATGAGCATGTTCTTGGAGATATGATAGCGAGTCGCTAGTCACCGAGGGTGAATGACTAGGACGTGTGGTGAGTTCGCTTACCCCGATGCGAGGCCACCAGGTGGATCGATTCCAGATAGAGACGACTTCACGCAGGTTCGTTGAGAGTCGATAGAGACGGTCGAATGTCAGGAGCCGATTTTCCAAGTTTAAAGTATACGGAAAGACATGCAGGTGATTCTATGGACCCTCTAGAAAATGAAACCCTAACTCGACTTAATGACTGTGTGAAAGCCTTTGAACCTTCGGGTTTGCGGCAGTTCCTCGGCGCCATTAGTGAGGCTTGGGTTTGCCCTTCTACGGCTGGACCACCGACGCTGTGGCATGTACTCGATACTATTAAACTGTACCCGAGATGTGAGCTCTTGGGGGATTATGAGGATCTGACGAGTCGATCGGATGGTTCGACATCTTTCGGATATCGTGATGGGACACTGCTTGGGAGACTCCAGATGCGAGCATAGCCGTTGGAGCACAGTACATGCAGCCATGATGAGACGAGTCCGAATCAGTCGACATTGACGCAGAATGAAGAAAAGAGTTCGCAAGATATTTCGACGAGATGACGTCCCACTCCGCTGACATCAGAGATGTGATACGCACCCCGAGGCGTGGTATATGGATATATCTTCCAGAAAGAAGCGCGATAAGTATGCAGCCGTTCCGGAATAAGCTTTAGCTTCAGCATTGGATGACGGCTTCCGGGAAATTCGGCAGGATTGAGATTTAAGAAAAGAACCTCGACAGGACCCTTCTGGAAAACGATACGAGAAGACCTAGACCAGGTGTGGTCGTATTGCGCACGCCCAGCAGGACAGAGTTCGACATTGTCGACGAGGTAGTTGACTAGGTTCGGATAAAGGAAAATATTGTGCTGAGGACACAGGTGTCTTTTGAGCGAGAAGAGGTTGTGCAGGAAAGCCAGCCTCTGTACAGATCGGCATAGGCATGATTGGAAGAGACCTTGAGCAGGATTCCTTCCAGGACATTGCTGCAATGATGTTTGCACCCAGGATCAGATGTGTGACGTGCATTCAGAGAGCCAGAGGCCGACGCCAGTGATATGCTGCCTTACGAGTGGTCGTGAGGTTTGACCGAGAGGTGACCAGAGAAGTGCCAGAACGGAATCGTCCCCGTTAGCACATCTGACAGGGCCGATGAGCCGATTGACCGCGTGATAGGTGATCCGCAGAGAAGATAAGGACCCAGAGTCAGAGGACGCCAGACCGTGAGCAAGAGGCACGTAGATATCCTGCGCTGCTAGCAGTGGATGCACTGACTCCTTCTCGACCTTGAAGGAGGAACTACCGACGACGGTGTTTATGATTTGTGATTATGTGATTCGATTATCACGTATCCGTCATTTTGGATTTCGGTATTTTGGGCGTTCTGTTTGCATGATTTAGTTCTGATGACTGAGTTTCATGATTTTGGTTTCACGCACCCACTGGATATTTATATATTTTGCACAGAGTTATTACATTTGAGATATTGATTGAAACTTTATGCCTACCGTATGTAGTGATTTGACTTGCACTTCCAGCATGGTTTTCATGCACCTTTAGTGTTTTGATATACGATTTTGGTGCACGCCAGATGCACTAAATCGGGATTCTTCGTGCATGTCACATACACCTGTTTTTTTTCTGTCAGGCATACACGTTGCCTACGACAGATGTTTTGTGCACACCCGTTGCACCTAGATGTTGTTTTGTATACCTGTTTGACACATTTATGGGTTTTGATTCCTTGCGCACCAGACGCATAGGATATTCTTATATATGCATTTTGGGGATTGATTTCTAGTAGAGCAGTGCATTTTATGATATTCACTATGTGTTGATATTTTCGGAGCCCCGACAAATTAGATTATTACGGGAATTGTTTTTAATATTGGGGGTTTAAATTTAAATTCGGGGACCGAATTTCTTTAAGGGGGGTAGATTGTAACATTTTCAAAAATATAAAATATTAATTTTGGGAATTTTTATAATTTAATATTATTTTATTGATTATTTTAATATTAAATGCAAATAAATAGGAAAAATTTTAGAAAAATTATGAAAAATTATGGAAAATTCTAAAATAGGGTAAATTAGTGAATTATGACATTTTTAAGTTTTTGTGTTTAGTTTGACACTAATTTAGTGCTAATCGCGATTAAAATCGCTAATCGGGTTTTTTTGGCAATTTTGTGCAAAACTTGCACATACCATTTTTTTATTTCTGTACTTGTGCATTTTTCTAGCCATGGTTTTCTTTTGGGATTACTATTGATGTGAGAAGGGTTGGATTTTAAAAGAAAAGGAAAAGAAAAGAAAATGTAATGATGAGGGTAGGTGAGAGAGAGAGAGGTGGACCTTTGACTATAACCCTTAGATTTTTCCCCTCTCATTTTCTTCCCCTCTCCCATAGTTGCTGCTGCTGCTGCCTAGCCCCTTTCCCTCCCCTCTTCAACTTCTCATATCATCTCTAAAAACACCCCAAAACCTCACACTCATTTCATTAAAATTGTGCAAAATCCCTAGATCTACACATGGAGCTAAAGAAGCAAGGATTTTGGCCACTAAGGGCAACTCAAGAATTTTCTTGAGTTGCTAATGGAGGTAATTTCTGAACCATTAGCTTAATTATAGCCTTTCCTATAAACCCAAGTTAGGATTTAATCGATATTGTGTGATATTATGGACTTGGTGAAAACCTAGTTAGGGTTTGAGGGAAATTGGTGTTGTATTATGAAGTTGAGCTCAGTAGAGGTCTTACCAACACCCTAGTGTTTGAATTGGAACTCAAAACCTGAAGCTTGAACCAGAATACGGATTTTAGAAACCAATATCGGGGAAAAAACTGGAATCTGTCACTGTTAATTAGAATCTGCTAACACCCCGAGAACCCTAAAATAATATTGAGTGGAAATTGAGATGTGCAGGCACCATAAAGGCAACACCCAAAACCCTAGCTCCCCACTCCACCTTGAGGCCGCCAAAATCTCCTTTCTGGCCGCAATTTGCGGCAAGACCAGTGAGGAATCGCCTCGTTTTCTGTGCATAGCCCCAATTCCTCAATTCTTGGCCCAGGGTACTTCTAGTTTTGACAGATTCTTTCTAGGGTGAAATCTGGAACACATTTCATGAGTTGCTGTTTTGGACTTTAGTTTCCGTATTCCGTATTTTCATTTCTGAAATGGTGGAATGTGTTTTGCCTCGACTATTTGTCGTTTATACGACGATATAGAGGGTTTATTGATGGTTTTGAAAGCGTGCCATAGGTTCTCACCTATATGCCCCCTTATCGTATCGTTTTGGATTTCATGCGCCGTTTTAGCTTGGATTTGGTTTAATGCGCATATACGATATTTGATGTGTAGGTACCCATGAAGACTTCGGGACGACAAGCAAATACGTGGTGATGTCCGCAAATGATGATGCAAGGTGAGTAGATTATATCTACAGGGGGAAGTCGGGTGGATGGCGTATAGCACCCCCGCAGTCCGTAGATAGATTACTATGTAGTTTAATTGTGATATTAGGTGTGTTATGGATAGTATAGGGTTAGAAGTGACTAGTGTAGTTCATAGTCGCGAACCCTAGGATAGAATTACACCTATACACACACCCTTGCTTATCACTTGTACTTGCACTGTGATTGACGATATGTGATTACTTGGAGATGAGTCGATGATGTGGGCTTGGTGCCCAGGGATCGGTGATTTGATACGATTCATATGTGGGATATGACTTGTGATTCTTGCGGGCTTGGGATATGTGTTTACCCCCGCATGCATTCTTATTGATGTTACCGTTTGTACTAGACATAGAGTAGTACTCCAGACTATATGATCTGATGATGGTGATATCTGTTATGTGATGAGACAGTGAGATGTTGACCCCTACCCAGATTTTGGGGATGCCGTACGATGATTTACCGTACGAGCCAATATTGATGATAGATCCGCACTCATAACTCGAGGATATCTTACGATATGACATTGAGGCGAGATCACCGACTATATATCTTTATATATATATACCGACTCAGATTTAGGTGGTTTCCACACCTACCCCTCCTGATTGACCTGATACTTAGATGTAGTTGCATAGTAGATACTTCTCTGTGGTGTTGACTACTAGATTTCCGCATCTTCATGCTCTTCGCATTGCTGGCACATGTTCATTGCTATATTATTCTCATGCTGTTAGGACACCAGCACCATTATCGATAATGCGTATGTTCCACGTACACTAATTGCCGGCTCACACACTTCATCATCGATAATTGCCATGCCACTACACTGTAGTATTGTTGCATTCATGATATGATTCTTGCTTGGCATATTGTACACTTATACCTGTACACAAACATAGATGATTCATTCTAAAGGAGCAGTTTCTCTCGACATATGCACATTACTATTCCATGTTGCATGATGTCCGATATGATTACCTTTCTTTACATGTCGCATACATCATGGATGGATTGCATAGCACATCGTATTGGATTTACTTCTTGATGTGGATTTTCATGTGATTTCTGATTTTGAGGACCGTGGGATTATTTAAGAAAAGATGCTCGTTGATGAAAAACCCGGTTCCCTTAATATGATATTTGGGGCGTCGCCCCGTGTTTTCTCGGTGCTAGAGGATGTACTGAGAGAGGGCTGACCCGGAATGACGGATGCCCGATGGATTGATATAGGGCTGACCCGGAATGACGGATGCCCGATGTACTGAGAGAGGGATGACCCGGACTGACGGATTCCCGATATATACTCTGAGAGAGGGCTCACCCGGAATGACGGATGCCCGATGTACTGAGAGAGGGATGACCCGGACTGACGGATTCCCGATATATACTCTGAGAGAGGGCTGACCCGGAATGACGGATGCCCGATGTACTGAGAGAGGGATGACCCGGACTGACGGATTCCCGATATATACTCTGAGAGAGGGCTGACCCGGAATGACGGATGCCCGATACAGGAGGATTTACGTGTCGATGCGAGGCACGGGTTACTTGATGTTTTTTCCATGCTTTGTTTATATCCTCATATTGCATACATGATGCTTATCGTCAGTGGGTGACGGGTGGACGGGTTCCACATATATACAGACTGGATTTACACTTATCATACTTCATTTGTATATATAACAGGGTATGAGGGCGCTGTTATATATACCTTTACACCAATATTAGTGGTATGGGACGCTAATATATGTGTATTGATATCACTGATATTTCATCATAGTTACTGCATGCAGACATACCTTACATTGATGACATGTTATTACCCGAGTACCTGGCACTACATACATGATTAGATGTTACCTTGCCACCTTATCACACTCAGATGTACTCTTGTGGATTATATTACTGATTGTTGACTTAGGTTATGTCTTGCATTCGGTTTCTGCTTGTAGATGTTTCTATTCACGAGTTGGCAACTCACCCCCGTTGTGCCACAGTTCTTGCAGGTTCTACCGTACAGGTTCTATTGCGGCATTTCTGGCACACTTCCTTCTTGCGGGTGATTTGCTTTGGTAGGTGGATTCTTTCGCATCAAGAACCACCATTGTATTTATTTATTCCATTGTATCTAGAATTTCCATCAACCAAAACTTGTGTATTATTTCGACCTTAGAGTCGCGCTTAGTAGTATTGCGGTTTTCTTATTGCTTTTGAGTTTTCTTTGGATTTGATCCTCGCCACTTGGCGTTGTATATTATTGTTGCATATGTGGTTGTGACCGTCGATTGACGAAGAGCTAGCTCCCGCTTGGGGATGCCATTATCATTGCTTACATATTGCTATACTTGTTGTACCCCATTCGGGGCCAGTTTTTCAAAAAGAAACTCTGCCGAAATTTTTAGAAAAGACTTTATTGTTTTCAAAACATACCTTCGGCTCGGTTATTTAAAAACCTTGATTTCAAACCTGTATTTCTTCACTTCTTTAAACCAGTTTTCTTTACTTATTCTCAAAAATGGTTTTAGATTTCTGGGCTTTTGGCTTGCTTGGATCAGATGGAGTCCTATAGGCTTCATATGGTTCAAGGGCCAGTCACGTGCTCTTTCGGGTCGTGACAATAGCATTCATCATTTCCTGATGCTTTTGTTGCTGCTCCTGGGCTTTCGTCACGGATCGGGTTAGCGGTCGGTGGCCCGTAGAAGTACGGCTTTCCTCCTTTCCAGAAGCCATATAAACAGTGTGCACCACCATGCCCCCAGACTTCGGGCGTCTGGGCCCAGTGCTTTTAGCCGTCGTTGCAGGCTGTGTAAGTCGATGTACTACACCCCAATACTTGTGTGGAGGCGGAATTTTCAAAAACGAACTTGTTTAGTGAACGAACATCGACTAACCGCTTGAATCGAAGCTAAACTATAAATAACCAAACACAAAGTGTTTCTAAACTACTGTGTTTAGGGATTATACCTAATGAACCAACTCCTTCGTCTTTACGAACTCCTTGTTCTCCTCGGCCTTCTCGAAATAGTAGACGACCCACCCGAGAGCAAAACTCCAAGCTTAGCCCCTAAACTTGAGGCAACTAACCTTCTTGGATTGCTAATCAAAGAAGATAGATTGAGATAGAGAGATGGTTATGGATTGTTTAGTCTTACTAACCCTTGTACTCAACTCATGAGAGGGGAGGATTAGTCTTTTGAAGAGAGAGAGCTTGAGGAGAGAGAATGTGTAGATAATAATGAGATAAGATTATTGAGTATCGTAATAAATATGAAGCATTCTCTTTTATGAAGAAAAGAATAATACATGATGAATAAGCATGCTTCACAAATATCTAATGGTGATTCATTATCATGAGTCATTAAGCATTTATTGTGCTTTAATGACATGAATGAATCACCCTCATGACTCACTAATCTCATTCATTGCATATGACACCTAAAACTCCTTAGTCACCACTTCTAGAAGCTTCTCGCACAATTACGAGAACGCCCCTCCAATCCGCAAAAATACGGAAAAACTTTAGACTGTAAAAATCCAATAACCAGATACCAGTAACTGGCTTAAACCAAAGCCGACTGGTAAAAACTGTCCGAAAGTCGTACGTGCGTAAACGCACGTACGCGTCCGAACCCTTGTCGTAAAACCATACGACCTCTATATCGTTTCGCCTGGAATAGGAAACTCTCTGTGTGGGACTCTAGAGACTCGACTACTACGCTGGCAGTGGGTTTAACCACAGACCGCAAGCGGCACTAGCTGTACGTAACGGTCCCCAGGTAGTTGTCGATAAGAAGGCCGATGCGGAAACCCATCCGAACTCCTACTGAGTCTGATGTGACAATCTCCATACAGTCCGGTCCGTTCGTCCTAGACTATCGCATATCCTTCCTAGGGGGCGGCAAGCGTCAGTCCCCTAATAGCGGTATAAGTCGTGTCGGAGGGTAGCCCATTACACCCTGAGAAACTACTGGAACCTACCAGCAAATCTCGCTTGCCCTGGCCAGGGACTTTGCGTAATGGCTCTCTGACACAGCGCGATATCAACTCCCAATACCGGGAGGGACGAATCCTGTCAAACCGCCACTGCCTCCAAGTGCTCGGGACTGCACCCAACTGCTACCTGTTTGCACGACTCCTTTGAGCCGTGGTAGGGTAGCAATCTAAGAACAGAGGGACACACTCGAGGCGAAGTAGCAGTGTCAAGTCTGCGGACTACGCTGTACTCATGTCACCTGGGAACTGTTCACTGACGACTGGTATAAAACCAACCAACAGTTCCCTGTGAGTCCTGTCCGGTGTACCCGTAACCTAACGAGCACCTGTATACTATCTCCAGTACGACGTAATGACGGCTGTGGGACAGACCATCTCCCCAACTGGGATGAGAAGCGTACACACTAGTCTACTCCGGAGTATCGATGCTCTGTCTCGATAATCCAATGACTAGGGACCTGAATAAGGATGTGCTTGTAGACTACCCAGCCTCCACTAGTGTGACTGCCATCACAACGCTGGTAGTTAAGCAAGATCCTAAGAGCTCTATCAATACGTACACTCACATATTAAGATAGAAAAACCAAGTAGCATACTACCATGTTTAGCAAGACTGTTATATACATGTGAATATCCCAAGCTTCCATTAAGTAATATACAAACTAGTATGATACAGTAATGGCCTTCTAGGGCATAAACACTAACAATCTCCCACTTGCACTAGGGCCATGTACTGGCATATCGAAGACCAATGATCTCGAGTAGCCTCTCGAACTGCGTCTGAGGTAGGGCCTTCGTGAATGGATCAGCAATGTTCACTTCTGAAGCAACTCTCCGAACCTCGATCTCCTGACGATCAATGATCTCCCTGATCAGGTGATACCGCCTCAAGATGTGTCTGGACTTCTGATGGGACCTTGGTTCCTTCGCTAAAGCTATAGCTCCGTTGTTGTCGCAATACAGAGGTATTGGATCAACTATGGTAGGAACCACTTGAAGTTCTGTTAGGAACTTCTTCATCCAGACTGCTTCTTTTGTGGCATCGCAAGCAGCTATATACTCCGCTTCCATCGTCGAGTCAGCAATGGTGTCCTGCTTGGAGCTCTTCCAGCACACCGCTCGTCCATTGAGGGTAAAGACATAACCCGACATGGACTTGGAATCGTCCTTATCACTCTGGAAGCCGGAATCAGCAAAGGCCTCCAACATGAGGTCTTTTCCGCCGTAAACCAAAAACATCTCCTTAGTCCTCCTCAGGTACTTGAGAATGTTCTTTACTGCTATCCAGTGTTTCTCCCCTGGGTCTGACTGATACCGGCTTACCACGCTCAGTGCGTAAGCTACATCTGGTCTGGTATGTAACTGCACGGCGGCGCCCCGGCCGTCAATCCGACGCCGGAATGCGGAAGCGGTGATAAACTTTAATTTTGCGGACTTAGCAAACCGGCACCACCGCGCACTAAACATCCGGATCGTAACCATTAACAAGTCTAAGCTACTAACAAGATAGGGAAGAGAAGTATACCGACAGATCCGAGTCCTTCGGTCTTCTCGTCGTCGTCCCGATCTCCTGCGGAATGTCCCGTCTCCTCCTCATCGCCGGAAATGCACCACATCGCCTACTTCTTTTACGGGCTCCCACCTCAATGCCGAGGCAACTCGGGCACGAAGCCGGCTACTCGACGTGCCCAAGATCCGTTGTAGAATGTGTAGTACTCAAATCTCACTTTGGGGTTGTAGGAATTGCCTTTTGGTAGAGGGATGAACTATGGAGTTTGGAGATGGAACTTGTGGATATTTGGGAGCATGAAATGGACCAAATACCCACCCCCAAAATTTTGGACAGCCCCCTCTCATGCTTGGGCCGGCCACTACAAGTGGGGGAGGGTGTGGAAAAATGAGAGAGTGACCAAAAATAATAGGAGCCAAACTCATATCATGTAAGAGAGAGAGAGGAAGCTATCATGCAAATAGAAATGATCACTAGGAAAACCACACTCCATCAACAAATCATTAACAACCATGATGACTCAAAAAGTCATGCCATCATGAAGATAAAAGTCAAGCAAGGTCAATGGATGGGGCTTCATCATGAAAACCATCATGATACAAACATATGCAAAGACCCCCTCCACAAAATGCTTATTTGCAACAATGCAAATAAACCCTCCTCCACCAATCTTCGGCCAATGAACGGAACAATGGAAATCGGCCGAAACGGAAAGCAAACTGGCAACTCCAGAAAACTGGTCCCGTAATAAATTACAGGAAAACCCCGATACTGTGCATACACACCCGCATCTGTATTTCGACCGAAATACAAATGCAAAGAGACAAAATCTACACTGTACTATACTAGGATCCGGCTTATACTAAAGCCGGCTAGTAATATCCGTTCGATCCTGATCCATGCAATACCGTACGTATTTGATCGAACCCTGCCATACAACCATACGGCCTATAGTACAAACTGTCCAATCCTGATTCGTGCAATACCGCATGTATCTGATCGGACCCTGCCATATCTCCATACGGCCTCTACAACCTTTCGCCCGAAAGCGGAGTAACTGAATGTGGGGGACTCTAAAGACTCGTCAACACCTTGGTTGTGGATTTAACCACTAGCACGTCAGAGGTATAAGCCAATACGTAACGGGCTACCAGGTACTGACTAAAAGGGATGTCTGTGAGTGAACTCAGCCTGACAACCCTACTGAGCCTGTCAGTGACAATATCCGTACAGTCCGGTCCGTTCATCTATGAGCATCGCATGGCGGGCCAAGAGGGTTGGTAAAAGTCAGACCCCCAAAAGCGGTACAAGTCGTGTCGGAGTGTAGCCCAGAACACCCTGAGATACTACTGGAATACCTACCAGTAAATCTCCTTGCCTCGGCCGAGGGCTTCGTGTAATGGCTCTCCTAGACACAGCACGACCTCACCCCCAATACCGGGAGAGACGAACCCCTGAAGATACGCTCACTGCCTCCATGTGGCTCGGGACTGTACCCAACTAAAACCTGTTTGCACGACTCCTTTGAGCCGTGGTAGGGTAGTAATCAAAGTACAGTGGGAACTCACACGAGACAAATGACAATCCCCAGGTCGATGAACTAACCTGCACACATGTCACCAGGGAACTGCCATCTGACGTCTGGTATATGACCAACTGGCATGTTCCCGGCGAGTCCTGTGCAGTGTACTCATAACCCAATGAGCACCTGTATACATCTTAGGTGATCCAGCTGACACCAGTGGCTTGTGAGACCGACCACCGCCCCTCGTCGGGGTCTCGACTGTATACACTAGTCTACTATGGAGTATCGATGCCCTGTCTCGAAACTCACACGACTAGGAACCATTTAAGGATATGCTTATAGACTGCCAGCTCCCACGTATATGATCGCCCTCATACTGCTGGTGGTCAAGCAAGAATCCTATGGGCTCTATCAACGTGTAATAGCGACATGTCAGGTCACCTAAAGCAGTACACGATGATAAAGGTAAACCAGATATCATACTATCATCTCGAGTAAGACTGTCCTACCGGGATAGGTCCTCCCTCAATCACCGCAATCACGTGCCTGTGATCCAATAATTGACTCTGAGGGCATTATCTCCAACAATCTCCCACTTGCACTTAAGGCTAATTTTTGCGATGTCGCATACTCACAGCCCGTGTGATACCGAACACCCAACTCCTCTACTAGTCAATCTCACAAAGCTCGATTGCGAAACTATTGCGTTCGAGGAATAGCCTTAGTGAGTGGATCCGCTTTGTTGTCACTTTCCATGTCTCTCTATATCTCAAGTTCACGGAGAAACCCATCTCCCGAAATGAGCAATACCTGTCTTAGAATGTGTCTGGATGTCTGATGGGACACAGCTCATAAATGAACTCCAAATCCAAACTTCTTAGACTGTATCGTCAACTGAACTTAATCAGTATCCTGCGCCATGCCTCCCTCAGTATTGCCTTGGACCACCTGTCCAAAATACTTCCCCTCGTCAGAGGGAAAACTATAACTCTGACAACCTCCTTGTCGTCCATGTCACCTTGGAAGCCTGGAATGATAACTGTCTCCTGAATAAGGCTGTCGTTATCATATCCCTAGAACATCCACTTATGTTCTAAAACTGCTTCCGACTGTTTCTCCAGGATTGGATTAATGTCAACTTATTGCATCTAGTGCAAAAACAACATCTGGTGTGGTACTTGACATCTCATGATTGACTCAATTGCCTAAGCAAGTGATCTGCCAATCATGCACATCCCTCTCCCCTTTAGTCTGTAAGACACCTTTAGAGAGGGTGACTCCATTACCTGCAGGTACACTACCATGACAGGAGTCGTCCATTCTAAATACTCTTAGAACGCTGTCAAGTGCCCTGATTGGGAAACCACCCAAATCTAGATCTAAAACCATAGATCTAGAAACCAGTATGTCTGATATAAAATCCATTTCCTTTGTGGAGAAACCACTGTGTGACGACCAAAGTATAACCGATTATAGTATAGGAGTTTCCTTTCCTACTTTGTGTATGTCATCCAAATACCATGACATCACACCCTACTACCTTCTCAACAGATCCATCCCCTATTTTGATGAAGTCAAACCCATGACTGTTACGTCAGAAATAGATGATCTATCTCCGCTATAACTGCTTTAGTCTATAAATAGACATAAGCCACCTGTCCACCAATGCTTCCGCTGCTCCCACTGACTACGACAACCCTCTGGCAGAGTCATATAGACGTACACTTCTAAAACTAGTTTAGAACGACGCTATACTCATCCTCCCGCCGGGTCTCGCAGCCTGGAACAACAGCAATGGTAATTGTGGGTAAACAAGAACTTCCCTGTCACCGTCCTTGAGGCTACTGTAGTACCTCTCGGGTGCCTGAAGTTACCCACCGTATCTGCGGAGCGGCCAATGGAATGTCAATCCAGTTTGAATCTTTAGGTTCCTTATCAAATCTTCAGTAATCGTTTGTGGTTCTGGAATCACTTCCAGTTCTACCATACTCCCACTACTGTTTTCTGAAAAAATCCATTTTTAATAAAACTGTGGCGAGTCTAGAACAATATCGCTATTGTTCATCCAGATAGTAGAAAGTCAACCCTCGTCATAGCCTGGGTCAACCCACAAACAGCCATTACAGAAACGTGCCTTGAGTTATCCAGAGTCTGGTTTTAATCATAAGCCGGACAACTCCCCGTATCTTAACACCGTTAAGATATGAATTGTTCTATATCCAATATAGAACCAGAGGCACTGATTTAACTGAACCAGATCCAAATCATGCAACTGTCTCCAGTGCATGTCAACTAAATGGAAGGAGGCCGATCAGCGTTACTCAACTTAGGAATGCTTCCAATCATGAGTAACCTGAAAGAGAAGCAAGTTCTCTTAGTCACTACTACCAACCGAATACCATACACAAGTATCTACATCTTCGATCACTTTGAAGAATCCCGATACTTGCTACACCTGGTTCTCTACTCTATTCAAATACCTATAACTTCTTAAAATTCGGACACTGTGTTTCCATGAAACACCTGTCTAAAAACTAGAGAAGTCATAAGTAAACCGAATATAGTACGAGGACCAACCCCTCTGTCCTGATGGACCCTGGAAAACATACAATACCCTGTATAAGTCCCTTGAGTCTGATAACTCATTCACTGTGTGTCGTAGGTTGAAAACTGTACTTATAGTTAAGAAGAATTACACCGCTGTTTAATGCTCCTTACCTAACCATCCACTGGTATAGGTAAATGTCATCGACATAATTTCAAAAAGTATATCTCACTCTATGAAAATAGACGTACAGATATATCGATTTGAAATTGGTGCATAACAGCGGATATTCAAAACCAAATATTTGCCGACCGGCAAACAGCCCAGGTGATTTCCTCAAATATCACCGATTGCAACGAATCCCGATATAATGAGGATAGTCACCCAATTCCCAACAACTTACTCCCACTCATCATCTGTAAAACCATACAGATGTGAGAATCATTCCTGGTAAATACATACCTTGGAGCAAGTGTCTAACTGGGAAATCAGTTTTCCTTTAACAGTACACAGCGAAGCTGAAACATTGAAATGTTTCGTTGGGGTATCCCGGTATACTTAGTAATGCCTCTTCCAGTATCCAGATTCACAACTGTAACCGTGTAATTCTTTGCCACCTCTCCAAATCCCTTCATATGTTTTTAGTCATTACCTTCTGCACACCCTTTTAGGCCAAATGGTTTTCTTCCTTCCCTACCGTTCGGCACCAGCCTATGGTTTGGAAGAAGACTATCCAATAAGCATAATGGGTGTACTGTCCTAATCCTAGGAGCACTCGCAATGCGAGAGAAGGTGAAGATAAAAGACACCTGAATAAATCTTATTCCTATTTCTCCTGAACCAGGATCCATCCCCGAACTGGAACAAGTTCCTTTCGAGTTCGTATATAACCATACGATGGAGTATCCAATAAACTGTGGATCTTCGTAGTGATACGGAGTGTCCTGGAGAAATACAAAGGTGATTTAGGATTGGCGAAGGAATACTTGGTTTGGTCGTGAATATCTGTTGCAATTTACTTTGCCCTCTTACTAATCCTTTTCTTTGTCTGAACTTAATACCTTCTGTACACCTCCGTTAGGCTAATTGGTTTTCTTCATTCCCTACCGGTCGGCACCAGCCTAAGGTTTGGAAGAAGACTATCCAATTTGCGTAATAGGTGTACTATCTCCTAAACCAAGGAGTACTCGCAACCTGAGAGAAGGTAAAAGGAAAAGACATCTGAATATTCCTATCCGTTTCCTCCAGAACCGGGAACCATCCTCGAATAAATTCTTTCGAGTTCGTATCTAACCATACGATGGTTTTGTCCAATGGAAGTGGACGTTCGTAGTAAAACGGGGTGTCCTGGAGAAAAGGGTAAAAGTAGGAGTGGCAATGAGGTTTGCAATTCTGACAATCCAAAAGCCAGTGTTATGAAGGTTCGGTCAACTTGGTCACTGAGTCATAGTCATAGGGTCGGGTCAATGGTCGCTGCCAAAGAGAGAGAGAAAAGAAACACTCAGCGTGCACTCTAACCTAGATCAGAATTGTTACCAATTTATCTAATCTGGAATCCTCCCACTGTACCTCAAATTCTCCTCCAAACCATAAAAGAAGAATTAGTCGGGGTTACCCGAGGAGTAAACTAACTCATCAGTGGGAATCGGGATCCAACTATCATCGCATGATAACGTGACGGAATCCGCTCACGGTATCACACTCCAGAAGGTATGCGCATATCTGGCAAGTTTCAGTTCTTTTGAAACTCCCGATGAGATTTCTGCCCCATGCTCTTATGACCTTGACTTTGGCCAACATATCATAAGTCACATGTCAAGTTCTACCCGTCATTCTCCAGGTTAATTTGAATCCACCCGTACATACCCTTGACTTTGGCCAAAATGGCAGTACGACTGTCCCAAACCAACGCATCTATCTATGCTGCATATGAATACCCCAATAGCTACCAATCACTGTGCCTTGACTTTGGCCAACATACACAGCTTGAATACTATTGACCACCCATATGAAACGACGGAGGGCTACGAATGGTTTCTGGCGAAAACCTTTAACGTAAAGAACTTGATATCGTCGAAGGAACGGATAGCTTTTTAAAAAAATATAGTGACGAAAACCGTTGCTAAAGAGGTCACTCCCGGTGAAGGGATCTCGGCTCTTTCCCCGTAGAATGGGGTGCAGGATATTCCAAATGAATACCGCGATGCAAAGCAAAAGTAATCGGCTATAGTGAAGTTAATGCCCCGACGCAAACTTCTGTCCAAGGGGTCACTCCCGGTGAAGGGATCTCGGCCCTTGCCTCGTCGACTGAGGAGCAGGATATTCCAACTGAATATCACGATGCAAAACAAAAGTGAACGTCCTTGCAATAACAGCTTTTTGAAAAGTGTTCCAACAACATCAGATTAGGTTTGTTTTTAAACTTGCATTGATCCGAATCAATGCAGTCCCATCAATTGATCACACCAAAAAGAACGAAAATATACTGATGTACGTATATGCCATCCGCATTCGCCACTGGGTCCCGTCATTACCTGTTAGGTTAGCTAACTAACGACAGAGCGGGGACTGGACTAGCGCGGATGCAAAACATATACAACATCTACTAATATATATACCAATATATTATATTTCGCTCAAGGCGTGAAAAGAAATGCAACATCACAGAGAATGAACAGCATCACAGAAACAATACAGATATCTGGGATCCCCGGGTTTCACAGAGCAACTGCTGAAACCCGACGTTCCCCTGGTCGTGTGGATAGCCTGTGCAATGAAAACCTAGACCCCTACGGGCGCGGCAAGTCACTCGCCAAAACCTGAAGCGAGGCAGCCCCTTTCAGTACCGTGAATGGACCACCCAGCACTTCACGGAATCCGGCAACTTGGGCACCCCTCCTGGGTCAACCTGTACCCCCTACGAGTGCGGCGAATAGCCTGCCAATCCTAGAGTGAAGCCCCCTCTGTCTCAATACCATGAGATGCGGGCTTGTTGCCTTCTAGAACCCAGCTATCCGTGCACCCCTCCTGGGGTAATCCTAGTACAGAAAGTAAAATATACATACACCGGGTACAACGACCGCAACCTGGCCGTGCCCCAAAATAATAATACAAACTGGCAGTGACGGCAGTCCACATGTCGGACGCTCGCCCCGCAATATCAAATGTACATAATACAACCACATCTGTACTAGCATTGCATCCAGGCTATCCCCCACGACCGATCCGCAACATCACAGCAAAAACAGAACATCAACGTGAAAATCACGTTCGCAAATCCGTCTAACCGGGCTATAGCAGTTAGACTGGATTTACCGATCGAGTGACATTCACGGTCGCAGATATAATGTAAATACTGTGAAAAATGTGTTTAAAATATTCGATCCATCAAATTTTAACAAGTGGGCCCCCAAACAATACTGATGCAGATCAAGAAATCCTGGGCCCAAAATTAATATTCCAAAACCCAAATTTAAGGCCCACAAGCCCACTGGAAAAACCTGGTGAGCTGAACCCAAATACCTGCGGCGGAACCGCGGCCAACAAGGGGTTAAAGCCGCGGTTCGGCGGTCGTACGGAGGGTTCAGGGAACCAAAATTTTCCAGTGGTCTTAGGGTACTCTGTACATCATTCTGCAATCACCTGAAAAATTTTTCGAGACCAAAAATTTTCAACAGAAACTGATGCGAACTAAAATGCAGTTTTGGAACATTCGATCGATCGAAACAGAAAAACACATTACACAAAGCTAGAGTAAGTTAATGGCGAGGCTCTGATACCACTGTAAGTGCACGGTGGCGCCCCGGCCGTCAATCCGACGCCGGAATGCAGAAGCGGTGATAAACTTTAATTTTGCGGACTTAGCAAACCGGCACCACCGCGCACTAAACATCCGGATCGTAACCATTAACAAGTCTAAGCTACTAACAAGATAGGGAAGAGAAGTATACCGAAAGATCCGAGTCCTCCGGTCTTCTCGTCGTCGTCCCGATCTCCTGCGGAATGTCCCGTCTCCTCCTCGTCGCCGGAAATGCACCACATCGCCTACTTCTTTTACGGGCTCCCACCTCAATGCCGAGGCAACTCGGGCACGAAGCCGACTACTCGACGTGCCCAAGATCCGTTGTAGAATGTGTAGTACTCAAATCTCACTTTGGGGTTGTAGGAATTGCCTTTTGGTGGAGGGATGAACTATGGAGTTTGGAGATGGAACTTGTGGATATTTGGGAGCATGAAATGGACCAAATACCCACCCCCAAAATTTTGGACAGCCCCCTCTCATGCTTGGGCCGGCCACTACAAGTGAGGGGAGGGTGTGGAAAAATGAGAGAGTGACCAAGAATAACAGGAGCCAAACTCATATCATGTAAGAGAGAGAGAGGAAGCTATCATGCAAATAGAAATGATCACTAGGAAAACCACACTCCATCAACAAATCATTAACAACCATGATGACTCAAAAAGTCATGCCATCATGAAGATAAAAGTCAAGCTAAGGTCAATGGATGGGGCTTCATCATGAAAACCATCATGATACAAACATATGCAAAGACCCCCTCCACAAAATGCTTATTTGCAACAATGCAAATAAACCCTCCTCCACCAATCTTCGGCCAATGAACGGAACAATGGAAATCGGCCGAAACGGAAAGCAAACTGGCAACTCCAGAAAACTGGTCCCGTAATAAATTACAGGAAAACCCCGATACTGTGCATACACACCCGCATCTGTATTTCGACCGAAATACAAATGCAAAGAGACAAAATCTACACTGTACTATACTAGGATCCGGCTTATACTAAAGCCGGCTAGTAATATTCGTTCGATCCTGATCCATGCAATACCGCACGTATCTGATCGAACCCTGCCATACAACCATACGGCCTATAGTACAAACTGTCCAATCCTGATTCGTGCAATACCGCATGTATCTGATCGGACCTTGCCATATCTCCATACGGCCTCTACAACCTTTCGCCCGAAAGCTGAGTAACTGAATGTAGGGGACTCTAAAGACTCGTCAACACCTTGGTTGTGGATTTAACCACTAGCACGTCAGAGTTATAAGCCAATACGTAACGGGCTACCAGGTACTGACTAAAAGGGATGTCTGTGAGTGAACTCAGCCTGACAACCCTACTGAGCCTGTCAGTGACAATATCCGTACAGTCCGGTCCGTTCGTCTATGAGCATCGCATGGCGGGCCTAGGGGGTTGGTAAAAGTCAGACCCCCAAAAGCGGTACAAGTCGTGTCGGGGTGTAGCCCAGAACACCCTGAGATACTACTGGAATACCTACCAGTAAATCTCCTTGCCTCGGCCGAGGGCTTCGTGTAATGGCTCTCCTAGACACAGCACGACCTCACCCCCAATACCGGGAGAGACGAACCCCTGAAGATACGCTCACTGCCTCCATGTGGCTCGGGACTGTACCCAACTAAAACCTGTTTGCACGACTCCTTTGAGCCGTGGTAGGGTAGTAATCAAAGTACAGTGGGAACTCACACGAAACAAATGACGATCCCCAGGTCGATGAACTAACCTGCACACATGTCACCAGGGAACTGCCATCTGACGTCTGGTATATGACCAACTGGCATGTTCCCGGCGAGTCCTGTCCGGTGTACTCATAACCCAATGAGCACCTGTATACATCTTAGGTGATCCAGCTGACACCAGTGGCTTGTGAGACCGGCCACCGCCCCTCATCGGGGTCTCGACTGTATACACTAGTCTACTATGGAGTATCGATGCCCTGTCTCGAAACTCACACGACTAAGAACCATTTAAGGATATGCTTATAGACTGCCAGCTCCCACGTATATGATCGCCCTCATACTGCTGGTGGTCAAGCAAGAATCCTAGAGGCTCTATCAACGTGTAATAGCGACTTGTCAGGTCACCTAAAGCAGTACATGATGATAAGGGTAAACCAGATAGCATACTATCATCTCGAGTAAGACTGTCCTACCGGGATAGGTCCTCCCTCAATCACCGCAATCACGTGCCTGTGATCCAATAATTGACTCTGAGGGCATTATCTCCAACATGGTACACAACATCGCATACATTATAGAGCCTACCGCATAAGCGTAGGGTATAATAGACATGCGTTCCCTTTCCAAATCAGTCTTGGGAGACATCTCTTTGGAGAGGGTGATTCCGTGACAAGCCGGTAGATTACCGCGCTTAGAATCTTCCATACTGAATCTTTTCAGTGCAGTGTCGATATACCTGGACTGCGAAAGTCCCAACATCCTCTTGGATCTATCACGATAGATCCGGATCCCCAGAATGTAAGAGGCATCACCCAGGTCTTTCATGGAGAACCTTTGTGACAAGAATCCTTTGATAGATTGTAGCATAGGAATATCATTTCCTATCAATATAATGTCATCCACGTACAAGACGAGGAATACGACACTTCTGGCTACAACTTTACTATATATGCACGGTTCATCTGGATTTTTGATAAAGTCATATTCTTTGACTGTCTCATCAAAACAGATGTTCCAACTCCGCGATGCCTGCTTTAGTCCATAAATGGACTTAAGCAGCTTGCATACTTTCCCACTGCTACCACTCTCATTGAAACCCTCTGGCTGATCCATATAGACGCTCTCTTCTAAATTTCCATTCAGAAAAGCCGTCTTTACGTCCATCTGCCAGATTTCATAATCATGGAAGGCAGCAATAGCAAGAAGGACCCGAATGGATTTGAGCATAGCCACTGGAGAAAAGGTTTCGTCATAGTCCAAACCAGGTCTTTGACGAAAACCCTTTGCAACAAGTCTAGCCTTATAGGTTTCCACCTGTCCATCTACAACAATCTTTTTCTTGAAGATCCATTTGCATCCTATGGGTTTTACCCCATCTGGAGCAAAGTCCAAAGTCCATACTTTGTTGGTGTACATGGACTCCATTTCGGTCCGCATTGCATCTAGCCATCGTACCGAGTCGCCGCTCTGGATGGCCTGCTGGAAGTCAGTAGGTTCATCATCATCTATGATGCAATCCTCTCTATCCCCATCTATGAGAAAACCGTAGTATCTCTCAGGCGGATGAGACGTCCTACTACTCCTGCGGAGGGGTGCGGTAATGTCCTGTACTTCTTGAACCTCTGGTTCTACCAAACTTTCAGTAGCAGCTTGTGGTTCTGGAATTTCTTCCAGTTCTATGATTGTTAGGAATCGTGCGTGTTCAAGTTCTAGTTTAAATACCGCAATCAAGACGGTTTCGCTTGTAGCTAGCCGGTTGAGTACGGGTCGTCCGCAGGGAGATGGGAGTCTTTTTCAAAGTGTTTTAACGAGTTAAGTCCGAAAGTTCAGATTTTGTTTGTAACTATCTAAGTGTTAAGTTGATATTTAAAGAGAGCTTGTTAGGGTTAGGATTAGGTTAGTTTGAGTTAGGAGTCTCCACATCTTTCGTTGCCCTACTTAATATCGGTGTTACGGTAATCGGCAACAACGGGGATTAGCACGACTAGGAAGGAACTTGCGAGTATAAGCTAGGCTTTCCAACGCATAGTCCTTCCTTTTGGTGCTTGTCCGTCCGTTCTTGGCTCTTATAAATAACCTCCGGTTAATTCAACCACAACCGGTCTCACTACGGAATCACCGCTATCATGTAGGATAGGGTGCCGTAAGGAGCGGATTGTGGTTCAATTAACGGGAGTCGATTTAAGTTGTTGGGCAAGGAAAGAGTGAGAGAGATTTCCTTCTCTCAAACTAACCTTATCCTACCCTAACAAGTATAAAACTACTCACACTTCATAATACGGAAAAACAAAACAAACAAAAAGAGGAAGATAGAAAGAAGGAGACTAGAAGAATACGACTAACTATTTGCGACCTCACCTTGGCGAGGATCAAGCGTAAGTATCATTGTCGTATGAATGATAAAGAAAAAGAGAGAAGAAAGAAACAATCAAGCAAATAACAACAACTACTTAACAATTAAAATTACAACACATTACAACAAGTAAAGAAAGAGACAAGCATGATAAAAAATTGGTCTTCTTTATTCATCACTCTTCACTCAAAAGCTCACTACAAGTTTAATGGAGAAGAGGTGAGAAGAGGAAGAAGAACAATACTAAAACTAGGCAAAATGAGAATACAAAAATTGACCCTTTCTTCACAAAATTCTGGGCTATTTATAGGCCATGTAATGAAATCCTAGGGCAACCACCAGAACCCTGATGAAATGACCAAACTGCCCCTGGAAGCTCGTGCCCTGAACTGCCTGTACGGCCGCGGATCCGCCGCCTATGCCCCCCTATGGCCGCGGATCCGCGCCCCTACTGTGGGTTTAGGGTGTGGGCTTCTGAGTGTTGTTCTGGTCTCCTGTCCCCTCTTGTCTGGTGTGTGTATTTTCTGAAAACTCTTTCCCAATTCTTCCAGAATTTCTATTGAGCAAAGGTGGACTTTTTTGTGGATGATTGCCTCGAGCTCCGCGTAGATCTCTTGGATTTTGTGCTACCATTGAGCCTTGTGCATGAGAATGACGTTGATTTGACACTTTGTCTTCCTAAACTGGTAACTGGCAACATACGGATGAAGAGCGGAGACCGTGTTTTTATCTGTGGTTGGCAGGAACCAGATTTTGTCGTGTTTTCCATGAATTTCTCCGTTTGAGAACCGGGAACCTGTATCCTGCAATTGACTAGCAAACACGGCTCAAGAGTATCTACCGATATGCAATGTGATAAAAATTGGGCGGTATAAAAATGCAAAAATCTGATATGAACAAATACCCCCAAACTTATCATTTGCTCGTCCCGAGCAAAGCACTTTTATTCACAAAAAATTTCCTAACCTCACTTTCGCAGGGAATGCGATTGCACTGAGCATGTGCAACAAGCCGTTAAACCTCTAGGTGTCCCTAGTAGGAGGAGTGTTGTCTCCTGAGGGTTTTCAGCGGATACTACCCACAAAATCCGGTCAAGTTGGTTTTGTAAAATAACTAAGCTTCAAACCCTAAAGTTTTGTTTTAGAAAATAACAATTCTATAATCCTAAATCTAGACCATGGAACCTTTATTTTTCACACCTCGCTTCTTATTTAACTACAGATTTTATATGTCTTTACGTGTAGTGCAAATAGTGTCGTTAAGTTCCAGAAGGATCAATTAAAGTCATCATGTCGCACAATAAAGCCCAGATAACAATTTTAAAAGGATCACATAAGTTTTATAACGAGTTAAGCATTTTTCAAGTTTCGTTTTCCAGTAAGGTTTCAACTTCAGAATTTCTATCTTCCTTAACAGGAAACTAAGTCGTATTTTTCACTCCACCATTTTCTTGTTTTCATTTCATACACACCTCTGTGAACGTGCAATAGTCTTTATCAAAGAGTAAAACCTTCATATCTCCGTTTAAATTTTTTTTTAAAAGCCTGTCTTTTATCAAGATTATTCTCATACAAAGAACCGTTAGGAATTTTAACTTGGAGAGAACACTTGCTTGACTTTGTTTTAAACTGGACTTTCTAGGCTTCTTAGCGAGCTTTGGGCCAATGCACCCAAACCAGTTGGTTTTAGGGCATTAGGTGTAGAAACACCCCCAGCGGACTTAATTACTCAAGTTACCTAGGTTCAAAAACAAAAGACAGATTGGCGTGAAAATCAGATGATTTAATACGAACGGAGATATAACCGGCAGTTCAAATATTTTTTTGGATAAAAGACGTGTCTAGTGGGTTTGGTGTGTAATCATTCCAATCAAGTTTTAGATGGGTTATTTTTCAGACTTAGCTCCAATTACGGCATCAATAACATTCCTTCATATTTGCTTTACTTCATAAACTATTCTTGACATTACTTATTTCAGAACAAACCTATTTGATCCTCAGAAAATCATTTATCTGTTTAAAAGTTTAAACATGAAAGACTTGTCATCTAATTCCCAAAACCTTACGACACGTGTAGTGTGATGTAAAGACATATATCAGCTATAGTTAACTTCAAAGGAGAGTTATCTTTCAGGTTTTCAAAATCCAAACATAAGATTTAGTTATTCCTATTTTTTTTCAAACAAAAACCGTCGAAATGTTGAATCAAAGTTCTTCCACAAGCTAACTTGACAAAAAAGTTTTTATATTTTAAGAAAATTTTCAGATTTTTATGGATTTTATGGATTTAATATGCAGATGCAAAATATACAAATGAATGCGAATGAAGAAATGCGTACTGAGCGTACCCCCAAACTTAAACTGGACAGTGTCCTCACTGTCGTTGCATGAAGAGATCAGTTTGAAGGTTCAAAATTGTCGGTTAGCGATATACAATTTTTATTTGTTTTTGTTTTTAAAGAAAAGAAAAAGAATATACACAAATAAATACAAAATGGTTTGTACATACCCCCAAACTTATTTGGAACAGTGTCCACTGTTTTTGGCTGGATAACCGAAGTTTGGAGGTAGGCAGAGGAAGATTAGGCAGGGTAAACCGGCTCCTGTAAGAACAGGAGCTCCTCTGTTGGTTCGGCGCTAAGGTACGGTTTGCATCGGTGTCCATTTACCTTGAAGAGTGAACCGTCCTTTGGATTTTCCAAATCCACAGCGCCCTGCGGATACACATTCCGCACAAAATACGACCCTTTCCAGCGAGATCGGAGCTTTCCAGGATGGAAGTGAAGTCGGGTGTCGTAAAGCAGTACCTGCTGACCAGGTACGAAGGTTTTGCGCAAAAGGTGTTTATCGTGAAACACCTTCGTTCGATTCTTAACGACAACCGCGTTGTCGTAAGCCTCATCCCTAAGCTCGTTCAGTTCGTTCAACTGCAGCTTCCGATGGCTGCCCGCGTCCTCAAGAGACAGATTCAGCTCCTTTATCGCCCAAAATGCGCGATGCTCAATTTCGACAGGAAGGTGGCAGGCTTTTCCGTACACAAGCCGATAGGGAGACATGCCAAGGTCGGTCTTATAAGCGGTTCTAAATGCCCAAAGGGCATCAGTGAGTTTCAGAGACCAATCCTTACGGTTCTTGGAAACCGTCTTCTCCAGTATCTGCTTGATTTGCCGATTTGAAACTTCGGCCTGCCCGCAGGTTTGGGGGTGGTAGGGCGTAGAAAGCTTATGATTAATGGAGTACTTCCGCATCAAGGCCTCGAAAGTCCTATTGCAGAAATGACTTCCATTGTCGCTAATGATCGCTCGTGGGTGCCCAAACCGTGAGAAAATGTTTTCTTTAAGGAACCTAACGACAACCTTGTTGTCATTAGTCCGGCTGGGCACAGCCTCGACCCATTTAGAGACGTAATCAACCGCTAGAAGAATGTACAAGTTCCCAAAAGAGCTGGGAAACGGCCCCATGAAGTCTATCCCCCAAACATCGAAAATCTCCACAACCAAGATCGGTTGGAGCGGCATCTCGTTCCTCCGGGATATCCGGCCCATGTGTTGGCACCAGGAGCAAGTCTTGCAATAGTCGTCAGCGTCTTTGAAAAGTTGTGGCCAGTAGAAGCCACATTGCAAGATCTTCTCAGCTGTCTTTCTGGGCCCAAAATGCCCGCCACATGCTTGATCGTGGCAAAATGACAGCACACTCTTGAATTCCTCATCAGGGACACACCGACGAATAATCTGGTCGGGACAGTACTTGAACAAGTAAGGTTCGTCCCAGTAAAAGTGTTTTACTTGGGATAAGAAGCGAAGTCTGTCCTGACTCGACCATTCGGTCGGTAGTAATCCCGTGGCCAAATAGTTCACAATATCTGCGAACCAGGGTTCGCACGATACTGTCAAGAGTTGTTCATCCGGGAAAACGTCATTAATCGGAATTGGAAGCGAAGGCGAAGAAGGAAGTCGTGAGAGATGGTCGGCAACTACGTTTTCACATCCTCTTTTGTCCTTAATGACAAGGTCAAACTCTTGGAGCAAGAGGATCCAACGTATTAACCGAGATTTCGCATCTTTCTTCGCAAAAAGATGGCGCAGAGCTGAATGGTCCGTGTAGACAATGACTGGAGAGCCGATGAGGTAGGGCCTGAACTTTTCTAAAGCAAATACAACCGCTAAGAATTCCTTCTCAGTTGTTGTATAGTTAAGTTGGGCGTCGTTCAGGGTTCGGCTTGCGTAATAGATTACGTGCGGCATCTTGTTGATATGCTGTCCAAGGACAGCACCAATGGCAAAGTCGGATGCATCGCACATAATCTCGAATGGGTGCGTCCAGTCAGGGGAAGAAAGAACGGGAGAAGAAGTGAGTGAGCGTTTCAGTGACTCGAATGCAGTCACACAGCTCGAGTTGAAGTCGAATGGTGTTTCCTTGGCCAGCAAAAGCGTCAAGGGCCTAGCAATCTTGCTAAAGTCCTTGATAAACCGTCTATAAAAACCGGCATGGCCAAGGAAGGCTCGGATATCTCTGACGCATCGGGGAGGAGGCAGATTGGAAATGACTTCAATCTTTGCTTTGTCAACCTCTATGCCATTTTGCGAGATGATATGTCCTAAGACAATACCTTCGCGCACCATGAAGTGGCATTTTTCCCAGTTCAAAGTGAGATTCTTGTCCTTACATCGGGTAAGGACAGCGTCAAGATGCAGCAAACACTCGTCAAAGGAGTCGCCGAAGATGGAGAAGTCATCCATGAAAATCTCCAGAAATTTCTCCACCATGTCTGAGAAAATCCCCATCATACACCGCTGGAAGGTAGCGGGCGCATTGCATAACCCAAAGGGCATGCGACGATATGCAAACGTGCCGAAAGGACAAGTGAAAGTGGTCTTGTCCTGGTCTTTTTCGGCGATGGGAATTTGATTATAGCCAGAGTAGCCATCAAGAAAACAATAGTACTCATGTCCGGCCAATCGTTCCAGTATCTGGTCAATGAAAGGTAGCGGAAAGTGGTCTTTCCGCGTTGCGGCGTTGAGTTTTCTGTAATCAATGCAAACTCGCCACCCAGTTTGGGTGCGAGTAGGGATTAACTCATTTGCCTCGTTAGTGATGACCGTGATGCACGACTTTTTGGGGACAACATGAATGGGGCTAACCCACTGGCTATCAGAGATAGGGTAAATGATACCACTATCTAGACATTTGACGATCTCCTTTTTCACAGCCTCCTTCATGACTAGATTAAGACGTCTTTATGGATCCCGGGCTGGTTTGGCATCATCCATCAGATGAATGTGATGCTCAACGATCAGGGGACTAATCCCCTTGATGTCCGCCATGGACCAGCCAAAAGCTTGCATGTTGCTGTGCAAGACCGCGAGAAGGGCTTTCTCTTTCTCTGGAGCTAGAGAAGCCGAAATGATGACAGGGAGGGTCTCGTTCTCACCTAAGTAAGCATACTTAAGGTGAGACGGCAACGGCTTGAGTTCGAGCGTTGGAGGTGAAATGATGGAAGGCAAGACCGGTGCAAAGGTCTCGAACTCAAAGGATTCCAGCAAAGGTTCAAAACGAGTGTAGGCAACCGAGTCGGATGGTTCAGGTAACTCATCCGGGAAGTCGAAAGATTCAAACTCGGGTTGTGCGCGGCTAAGATCGTTCGAGAATGTGAAACACTCGTATTCGTTTTCGGGCGCAGAAACAGCAGCAGGTTCGAAGAGAAACACACTAGTGGCGTCAAGATTATCGTGATCAAACAGAAACTCCTCGAATTCACACTCTTCTGGTGTGATCTCCTGGATCGAGCAGACATCCAGTATATGAGCATTAGGTTCGGCGGGCTGATTCCCTAACCTAAAAATGTTGAGTTCAATCGTCATGTTTCCAAAAGAGAGGTTCATCGAACCATTGCGACAATTGATCACAGCATTTGAGGTTGCGAGAAATGGGCGACCGAGTATCACCGGAATTTGATTCCGGGGGTTAGCTACAGGCTGTGTATCTAATACAATGAAGTCAACGGGGAATATGAAGTCCCCGACTCTTATCAACACATCCTCTAGCTCACCCCTAGGATGGGTGATCGATCGGTCGGCCATTTGGAGAGTGCAGTGTGTGGGTTTCAACTCTCCGACGCCTAATTGCTCGTATACTGAATACGGAAGCAGGTTAACACTGGCACCAAGATCTAATAGTGCGCGGTTGATGTTCTTATCCCCAATGGTAATTGAAATCGTAGGACAGCCAGGGTCCTTCCGTTTTTGTGGTAAAGATTGGGTAAGGGCATCACTCACAGCACTAGCCAAGAAAACTTTCTTGGGTACCTGAGATTTCCTCTTTTTCGTGCACAAGTCCTTTAAAATTTTAGCGTAGGACGGGACTTGTTGGACAGCATCTAAAAGAGTAATGTTAATGTTAACCTGCTTGAATAACTCCAGAATCTTCTCCATTTGAGGATTTTGTTTGTTAGACCTCAACCGGTTTGGAAATGGAACATTTTGAAAATTGGTTGAGTCTAATGCTGGAGGAGGAGATTTTGGAGTTGGAACGGATCCCAGAATAGGTGTTTTCGTGGAGTGAGAAGTGGGTCCGTTCAGAGCAGAAGAAGAGGAAGGAGAGCCTGTTGAAGAACGGAGAATAGGCTCGGAAGACGAAGAAGAAGAAGAAGAAGAAGAAGAAGCAGCGGCCGGGGTGTCATCGTTGATCCGTTTGCCAATGTTGTTTTGCAGCGTCCTTCCCGATCTCAGTGTGGTCACGGCACTCACATTATGGTTCTGTTGTTCAAGAGCAACATGTGCATTATGTGGGTGACCGGGATTTGGAAGTGGCTGGGACGGGAGCTTCCCCTTCTCTCGCTCGCTTAAGGCCGCGTTCAGCTGTGCAATCTGGGCCTCGATGCTCTTGATGCTTTGCCCGTGTGCGGCAGTGTGTTGCACTAAAGATTGAATCGAAGACTGGATGTTGGCGGTGGATTGAGTCGATTGTTTAACAAACGCCTCCAGACTTCGCTCGAGCGAGGAAACCTTATCGTTCTTCGACGGAACAAAGTTGTTTGGTGGTAAAGAATTGTTCGGTGCAAAGTTGTTCGTCTGGTTTTGGTAAGGTTGGGGTTGGAAGGGCTACTGATACTGAGTTTGTTGTTGCGCTTGTTGTTGCGGTGGAGGGGCCCTTTGGAAATTGTTGCCCTGGAACTGATTCTGATTCTGATTCCAGGCGAAATTGGGGTGGTTCCTCCAACCGGGATTGTAGGTGGAAGAGTATGGATCATTCCTCGGTCTTTGCTGGAATGCATTAACCTGATCCTGTCCTTGCGAGGGTGGATTGTAAGGACACTCTTCGGTCAAGTGAGAAGGATCGGAACAACAAGCGCAGATGGTACGAAGGGGGAGAGCAGGGGCAGGAGTAGGAGAAGAAAATTTGCTCTCTATTGCTTCAAGCTTTTTTGTTATTGCAGCCATTTCAGCTCTCATCGCAATAGAGACATCAAGCTGGTGAATTCCTACCCTAGACTGACCGGTAGAAGTGGAGGTAGAAGAAGAAGCCGGTCTGGTGCTCTCCCACTATAGCGTTTGCTCCGCAAGGTCGTCAAAAAACTGCCACGCTTCCTCGTCAGATTTCGATAGGAAGTGGCCCTGACAGATGGTTTCCAGCAACTGCTTCGTTGCTGGGTTCAGTCCCTCGTATAAGGTTTGGCAGAGCTGCCATTTCTCTATACCGTGGTGAGGACACTGAACAAGAAGGTCTTTGTACCGGTCAAAGCACTTCCAGAAGGGTTCAGAAGGAAGCTGGGAGAATTGGTTGATTTCATTTCGAATCCTTGCGGTCTTATGATTCGGATAGAATTTTTTCAGAAACGCTTTAACAAACTCGTCCCAGCTGGTGATTGAGTGGGAAGCGGTGCTATACAGCCATTTTTCAGCGAGATCGCATAAAGTGAACGGAATTACCCGTAGACGTATAGCATCGTCCGACAGCTGGGTGGTTTTCATCATGGCACAGACGTTTTGAAATTTGTTGATGAAGATATAGGCATCTTCAGATTCAAGCCCATGAAAACGTGGAAGCATGTTGATGAAATGGGGCTTAATTTCAAAGTTGTCCCCATTGGCCGGAGGAAGAGAAAGGCAGGTGGGAAGTGCAGAGCGGGTGGGGTAGAAACGATCCTGGAGCGCGATTCGCTGCGGCGCTACAACAGGCGAAGGTGGTGGGATATTGGTCTCCGTAGGAGGTGGAGCCAATCCAGCGGTGGTTAAAGAGATGTTCGGATTAAATCCCGACATCGCGGAAGAAGAGGTTGGTGAAGGTGAAGGTGACGATGAAGATGTATGAACAGAATTCCGGTCAACGTTGGAGTTGGCCGGCAAAGGAAGGGGTGAAAGAGGAGTGGACGGAGTATCGACTTCGTAGTCGACCTCGTAGTCGGTCGTGACTAACGTAACGCGGACTAGACGGGCGCTAGTGTCCCGAGTCCAAGCGGACATACACTAAACGAGTTTAGTATAGTCAAAGCGGAGAAGGTGAGGGTAAGAAAACGTCAATGGAGAAAGGCGATGGGTGGTGGGTGAAAATGGATTTGGCGACAAAAGGACAAGTTTTTATAAAAGTTTTTTGATTTTTTCTTTTTTTCTTTTTAGAAAGAGATTTACAGAAGTATGTACGAAAATACGGCTCAAGCAATCACAAACAAGATAAGCACAATCACACCTAGATCTAGGGTAACCTAGGTCTACTAGACCTGCTCCTGAACTTGATTTTCGAAGTTAAACAGTGTCGAGAAACAGGCTTAAAAATACACCGATCACGGGGCCAGGTAAGTGCAGAGATAAGGGGAGGTTGTCCAACGCTTTCGCGAAGTTCCTTAATTAAATAACCCTTTCTCTTTCGGCGGTTGCGCCTTTAACACTTTCCTAGACACCCCGTAATCAATATACGGTTAAGGGAGGTTCTAAACACGGTTTATCTTCTCCTAATGAGCGCGAAGTCCTTAGGGCTGAAGTCTAGTATTTTTTAATTTACAATGGACAATGCATATGCTTTAGTGATTTTTGGGGTCCTGGGAAGGGTGATGAAATCCCCACCCAATCTGGATTGGTTTCAAGCCCCTTAAGTCCGTATTAAAGAATGCAAAACAGTAACAAATCAACTGCAAACAATTTTTATTTGCGGCGCAAAGAATCCTGCACAAGAACAGTTTATTGGAAGGGGGAGAAGAGTTTGCGCAAAGAAGGCTGCAGAAAACACAATTCAGTGGAGTTCAGAGGAGAGGAGAGAGGCAGAGGAACACTTACAGAGAAAATGGCAGAGTGACCCCACCAAGAGGCCGCGGTTCCGCGGCAATAAGGCCCAAATGCCGCAGTTCCGCGGCGGAAATGAAGAGTTGGCTCTTCATTTTTCTTGTGTAGGCTCTTTTGGCTGTCCTCTGGTTGTCTGGATGTACTGAATGTTTACTTGCTCACTGTACCTGCTCCAGATCTTGACAGTAGACCGGATGCTTCGTTTTTGTCCGTCGCGGTGTAGCCGCGAAATGTGGGTCTATCTTCCCACGTCTTTGGCACTGTACTTGAACTCCGTATTTTCAGCGTCCTTGGCGTCGATCTTGAACTTCGTATTTTCCTGCACACTTGCACAAAAACTAATCAAGAATAACAAGATGGTTTCTTTTACAAAGTATTTTTTTTTCGTTTTTTTTATACTTACAAATTAACCCGAAATTACACAAGGAAATAAACTACCGTCTCCCCGGCAACGGCGCCATTTGATTGTTAGGAATCGTGCGTGTTCAAGTTCTAGTTTAAATACCGCAATCAAGACGGTTTCGCTTGTAGCTAGCCGGTTGAGTACGGGTCGTCCGCAGGGAGATGGGAGTCTTTTTCAAAGTGTTTTAACGAGTTAAGTCCGAAAGTTCAGATTTTGTTTGTAACTATCTAAGTGTTAAGTTGATATTTAAAGAGAGCTTGTTAGGGTTAGGATTAGGTTAGTTTGAGTTAGGAGTCTCCACATCTTTCGTTGCCCTACTTAATATCGGTGTTACGGTAATCGGCAACAACGGGGATTAGCACGACTAGGAAGGAACTTGCGAGTATAAGCTAGGCTTTCCAACGCATAGTCCTTCCTTTTGGTGCTTGTCCGTCCGTTCTTGGCTCTTATAAATAACCTCCGGTTAATTCAACCACAACCGGTCTCACTACGGAATCACCGCTATCATGTAGGATAGGGTGCCGTAAGGAGCGGATTGTGGTTCAATTAACGGGAGTCGATTTAAGTTGTTGGGCAAGGAAAGAGTGAGAGAGATTTCCTTCTCTCAAACTAACCTTATCCTACCCTAACAAGTATAAAACTACTCACACTTCATAATACGGAAAAACAAAACAAACAAAAAGAGGAAGATAGAAAGAAGGAGACTAGAAGAATACGACTAACTATTTGCGACCTCACCTTGGCGAGGATCAAGCGTAAGTATCATTGTCGTATGAATGATAAAGAAAAAGAGAGAAGAAAGAAACAATCAAGCAAATAACAACAACTACTTAACAATTAAAATTACAACACATTACAACAAGTAAAGAAAGAGACAAGCATGATAAAAAATTGGTCTTCTTTATTCATCACTCTTCACTCAAAAGCTCACTACAAGTTTAATGGAGAAGAGGTGAGAAGAGGAAGAAGAACAATACTAAAACTAGGCAAAATGAGAATACAAAAATTGACCCTTTCTTCACAAAATTCTGGGCTATTTATAGGCCATGTAATGAAATCCTAGGGCAACCACCAGAACCCTGATGAAATGACCAAACTGCCCCTGGAAGCTCGTGCCTTGAACTGCCTGTACGGCCGCGGATCCGCCGCCTATGCCCCCCTATGGCCGCGGATCCGCGCCCCTACTGTGGGTTTAGGGTGTGGGCTTCTGAGTGTTGTTCTGGTCTCCTGTCCCCTCTTGTCTGGTGTGTGTATTTTCTGAAAACTCTTTCCCAATTCTTCCAGAATTTCTATTGAGCAAAGGTGGACTTTTTTGTGGATGATTGCCTCGAGCTCCGCGTAGATCTCTTGGATTTTGTGCTACCATTGAGCCTTGTGCATGAGAATGATGTTGATTTGACACTTTGTCTTCCTAAACTGGTAACTGGCAACATACGGATGAAGAGCGGAGACCGTGTTTTTATCTGTGGTTGGCAGGAACCGGATTTTGTCGTGTTTTCCATGAATTTCTCCGTTTGAGAATCGGGAACCTTTATCCTGCAATTGACTAGCAAACACGGCTCAAGAGTATCTACCGATATGCAATGTGATAAAAATTGGGCGGTATAAAAATGCAAAAATCTGATATGAACATTCTACTACGCTCCCACTCTTCTGATTTTCTAAAAATTCAGTTTCTAAGAAGCGGGCATGACGAGAAAAAAAAACCTTTTGTTCCTCTGCGTAATAGAAACAATATCCTGTAGAGTTCTTTGGATATCCCACAAACTTACACTCTACTGAGCATGCCTCGAGCTTGTCCGGATGCTGCTTTTTTACAAAAGCTGGACATCCCCATGTCTTCAGGTACTGAAGATAGGGTTTCTTCCCACTCCACATCTGATATGGTGTGGTAGGCACAGTTTTGGTTAGAACTCTGTTCAAAAGATGTGTCGCTGATTCTAGCGCATATCCCCAGAAAGATCGCGGTAACTCAGCATTACTCATCATGGATCGTACCATATCCAATAGGGTTCGATTCCGTCTCTCCGATACACCGTTGTGCTGTGGAGTGTATGGAGGAGTAAGCTGAGAGAGAATTCCTTTCTCTTTTAGGTAACCTAGGAACTCGGCACTTAAGTATTCTCCACCTCGATCAGATCTCAGTGTCTTAATACTTTTGCCTGTTTGGTTTTCCGCTTCACTCTTGTATTCCAGGAATTTCTCAAAGGCTTCAGATTTATGCTTCATCAAGAAGACATGTCCAAACCTAGAGAAATCATCTGTAAAAGTAATGAAGTAGGAATAACCACCTCTCGCATGTGTAGACATTGGACCACATACATCGCTGTGTATGAGTCCTAAGAGCTCGCTCGCTCTTACTCCTTGTCCAGTGAATGGAGTCTTTGTCATCTTTCTTTTGAGACAAGATTGACAAGTGTCATAAGATTGATATTCGAACGAGTCCAAATATCCTTCTCTATGCAACTTAGTTAACCTTCTCTCATTGATGTGACCCAGTCTACAATGCCATAAGAAAGCTTTATTCAAATCTGGAGACTTTCTTTTTAGTGTGTTCTGGACATTGAAAATTTGGAGTTGGTTTAAAACATATATGCCGTTATTTAGTGTACCTGACCCAATCAAACCATGATTAAGGTGGATGTTGACAACATCTCTTACAAACGTGAAATCATAACCTTTATTTGATAACAAGGAAACTGATATGATATTACACGTTAAGCTTGGTACAAAATAACAGTTATGTAAAACCAAAATGTGTCCACTCGTCAATACTAGGTGATAATCCCCGACGGACGCAGCTCCCACGCTAGCTCCGTTAGCAATCTTTAGGGTCATATCACCTTCCTTCAGCACTCTACGGTTTCTCAGTGCCTGCAATGAATTGCAAATATGAGATCCTGATCCGGTATCCAATACCCAGGAAGTAGAGTTGATCGACAGACAATTCTCAATTACAAACACACCTGAAGTCGAAGCCACATCTTGCTTCGGTTCCTGGTTCTTGGCGTTCCACGCCTTACAATCCTTCTTCCAGTGCCCTTTCCTGTGACAATGGAAGCACTCATCCTGGCCAACTATCGGTACTGCAATCTTTTTCTTTCCCTTCCCTCCCACCTTACTAACACCTCCTCTAGGTCTGGGTGCGGCCTTCTTCTTCCTTCCTTTGGCCCTAGCCTTGGACCCAGAAGAAGATGTACCGCCAACAAACATAGCGGGTGTTTCCCTTGAATTCTTCAAGGTGCCCTCTGCACTCCTTAACATGTTCAGGAGTTCCGGAAGTTCAACTTCTTTTCTTTGAAGGTTGAAGTTCAGGATAAACTGGGCGTAGGTGTGAGGAAGGGACTGGAGAATAAGGTCTGTATAGAGCTCATTATCCAAAGTCATCCCAAGGTCTGCGAGCTCTTCTATATAGCCGATCATCTTTAGGACATGTTCTCCTACCGATGACCCGACAGCCAACCTCGCTCGAAACAAGTTCTTTGAGGTCTCGTATCTTGCTATACGAGATTTCTCTCCATAAAGTTCCTTTGTATGGAGAAATATACCATCAAGGTCCATATCCTCGTGCCTCCTCTGATGTCCATTGTTCATCGAGGCAAGCACGATGCACTTGGCTTTCGCGCAATCTAAATCCCAGGTTTTGCGGATTTCCTTATCCGCATTGCTGGATTTGGGACCAGGGACAGCAGGTGCCGTAGCGGTGAGGACGTACCCCAGTTTGTCATAGGTCAAAGCCATTTTGACATTCCGCAGCCAATCTTTATAGTTTGGCCTTGTCAGTATATTTTTCTCTAAAAGTAACTTAAGTCCAGTCATTTTCAGGTTCGCTGCAATTAGGAGAGAGAGAAGAAAACTCTTTAGCATGATGCTCTTGCAAGTTTAGAGTGGTTTTTAGTTTATCTAAACTGGATGGCTCCCACCGTTTCTCGAATCCTTCCTCAAACCATAAAAGAAGAATTAGCCAGGACTATTCTCACCGTACAATACTTGCTTAACCGTTCAGCCAGGCCAGTGTCGATACTTCGAGGGAGGTTTTCCAATGCTTTCGCAAAGTTCCTTAATTAAATAACCTCTTTTCTCTGGGGGCGTAACCCCGCTGACACCTTTCTGGACACCTACTAGGTTTATAGCATTGATCGTTAAGTGACGAATATCCTGATAAGTAGCATATACTCACAGTAGGATCGGGATCCAAATATCATCGTATGATAATGTTGAAGGAATCCTACCAACATTCATCAAACTCCAAATGGTATGCATCTCTTTGCAAATTTCAGTTTCTTTAGAAATTCCCGATATAAGTTTTTGCCCCATGCTCTTATGACCTTGACGTATGCCAACAAATCATGAGTCACATGTCAAGTTCTGCCCATCATTATCTTGTTAATTTGAACCCAGCCGTATATACCCTTGACGTATGCCAACAAGGTAATGCGACTGTCCCAATCCAACACATCTATCTATGCAACAAATGAATACCCCAGCAGCTACCAAACACTATGCCTTGACGTATGCCAACAAGCATAGCTTGAATACTACTGACCATCCATAAGAAATGACGGAGGGCTACGACTGGTTTTGGCGAAACCGTGAACCTAGTGAACTTGATATAACCGAAGGAACCTGATAGCTTTTAAAAGGAGTGGTTAAAGCTCCGCATTTAAAAATATCTGTTTTTAAAATTAACCGAGTGGTTTCTTTTAAATTGTTCCAACGATTTAAACTTTGGTTTATTTTTCTTTGCATTATAGATAATGCGTCCCATCATTAACCTATCATTGCAGAAAACAACGAAAATACAACGTCCTCTTATGCCATCCGCATTCGCCACGGGGTCCCGTCATTACCCGTTAGGTTACTTAACTAACGACAGAGCGGGGGCTGGGCTAGCGCGGGTGTAAAACATAAGTGACGTCTAAATAGCTACAATATATATAGATATTTTACATTCGTCTGACGCAATGATATACATTCCAGAACACAGATAAACTTTATTGGATTTGCAAGCAATCTGTATTGCTTTTGAGCCTGCAAGAAAAGACAGATTACACAGTTGTGATGAATAGCCGTTACCCCACCCAAGATCCCTACGGGTATGGCAAACTACCCGCCCGGCAGTTTGTGTACCCCACCTTGGATCTGTTCTAGGAGCAAAACAGTAAAATGAAATAATACACCGGTGGCTACAACCGCAACCTGGATGTGCCCCGCAAAATAATATTACAACAAATTACATTTACAACAAATGAATTAAATAATAACCCATTTCAAAACCCCGGCTATACACCACAACAGTCCAATACAGTTTATATGCACAAACAGATATAACCATTACAGAAATGTGCAACCCCCTGCCCACCGACATACTAGCAGTTAGGGGAGGTTTACGAACACATTAAACAATCACAGATATAATCCAATATGCAAATACTGTACAATTTCGATCGATTAAACGCATTTAACATTGCTCTAATACTGCTCTGTAAACTGGAAACCTGAGCAAAATTAAAATATTCCAGAAAACACCAAACACCAGAGGGGACCCACACATGAAAAATGAGTCCATTACTCGGCAACTCGGCCGCGGAACCGCGGCGGATCGGTGGGATCCGCCGCGCTTCCGCGGCGCTTTAGCCGATTCATGGGCTCAAATTTCATGGGTATTCTCCTGGACCCTTTTCAAGCTTTCTGAGCTTACCTGAAAAATTTTTGGACTTCATTTAAATTTCGACAGAAACTTGACAGTTCGGGGTTTTCCGGTTTCGTTTTTTCCGTTCGAAATTCGTACAAATTTGCAATTAAGTTATTTATTGTTTAGCGAGGCTCTGATACCACTATAAGTCGATGTACTACACCCCAATACTTGTGGGGAGGCGGAATTTTCAAAAACGAACTTGTTTAGTGAACGAACATCGACTAACCGCTTGAATCGAAGCTAAACTATAAATAACCAAACACAAAGTGTTTCTAAACTACTGTGTTTAGGGATTATACCTAATGAACCAACTCCTTCGTCTTTACGAACTCCTTGTTCTCCTCGGCCTTCTCGAAGTAGTAGACGATCCACCCGAGAGCAAAACTCCAAGCTTAGCCTCTAAACATGAGGCAACTAACCTTCTTGGATTGCTAATCAAAGAAGATAGATTGAGATAGAGTGATGGTTATGGATTGTTTAGTCTTACTAACCCTTGTACTCAACTCATGAGAGGGGAGGATTAGTCTTTTGAAGAGAGAGAGCTTGAGGAAAGAGAATGTGTAGATAATAATGAGATGAGATTATTGAGTATCATAATAAATATGAAGCTTTCTCTTTTATGAAGAAAAGAATAATACATGATGAATAAGCATGCTTCACAAATATTTAATGGTGATTCATTATCATGAGTCATTAATCATTTATTGTGCTTTAATGACATGACTGAATCGCCCTCATGACTCACTAATCTCATTCATTGCATATGACACCTAAACCTCCTTAGTCACCACTTCTAGAAGCTTCTCGCACAATTACGAGAACGCCCCTCCAATCCGCAAAAATACGGAAAAACTTTAGACTGTAAAAATCCAATAACCGGATACCAGTAACTGGCTTAAACCAAAGCCGACTGGTAAAAACTGTCCGAAAGTCGTACGTGCGTAAACGCACGTACGCGTCCGAACCCTTGTCGTAAAACCATACGACCTCTATATCGTTTCGCCTGGAATAGGAAACTCTCTTTGTGGGACTCTAGAGACTCGACTACTACGCTGGCAGTGGGTTTAACCACAGACCGCAAGCGGCACTAGCTGTACGTAACGGTCCCCAGGTAGTTGTCGATAAGAAGGCCGATGAGGAAACCCATCTGAACTCCTACTGAGTCTGATGTGACAATCTCCATACAGTCCGGTCCGTTCGTCCTAGACTATGGCATATCCAGCCTAGGGGGCGGCAAGCGTCAGTCCCCTAATAGCGGTATAAGTCGTGTCGGAGGGTAGCCCATTACACCCTGAGAAACTACTGGAACCTACCAGCAAATCTCGCTTGCCCTGGCCAGGGACTTTGCGTAATGGCTCTCTGACACAGCGCGATATCAACTCCCAATACCGGGAGGGACGAATCCTGTCTAACCGCCACTGCCTCCAAGTGCTCGGGACTGCACCCAACTGCTACCTGTTTGCACGACTCCTTTGAGCCGTGGTAAGGTAGCAATCTAAGAACAGTGGGACACACTCGAGGCGAAGTAGCAGTGTCAATTCTGCGGACTACGCTGTACCCATGTCACCTGGGAACTGTTCACTGACGACTGGTATAAAACCAACCAACAGTTCCCTGTGAGTCCTGTCTGGTGTACCCGTAACCTAACGAGCACCTGTATACTATCTCCAGTACGACGTACTGACGGCTGTGGGACAGACCATCTCCCCAACTGGGATGAGAAGCGTACACACTAGTCTACTCCGGAGTATCGATGCTCTGTCTCGATAATCCAACGACTAGGGTCCTGAATAAGGATGTGCTTGTAGACTACCCGGCCCCTACTAGTGTGACTGCCATCACAACGCTGGTAGTCAAGCAAGATCCTAAGAGCTCTATCAATACGTACACTCACATATTAAAATAGAAAAACCAAGTAGCATACTACCATGTTTAGCAAGACTGTTATATACATATGAATATCCCAAGCTTCCATTAAGTAATATACAAACTAGTATGATACAGTAATGGCCTTCTAGGGCATAAACACTAACAGGCTGGGGGATCTTCTCTGGCCTCCTCCTTTTATGAGCCATGGAGGTTGAGGGGGCCGTTGAGGTGGGCGTCCAGACAGCCTTTTGGGGTTTATCCTGGTGACCAGCTTCCGGTTGGATTTTCAGCTTCTTGTGCTGGCGGGAGAAGTTTGGATCGATGATCGAGTCTCGGGCCTTCCGCCAAACTTTATAGATTTTGGAAGACAGCCGTTGAGGGGATCGGGGCTGTTCTGATTTTACTTCCACAACCTTTTTTAATGGGGGAGGGGACCTCTTTAGCACTGCAGTAGGGGAATTCCTTCGCACCTTATTTAGCATTTCGAAGCTGTTCCCAGTTGGAACAGCAGCATTAACTTCTGCAATCGGGGCTAATGGAGCCAACCCGGAGGGGGAGTTGCCCCCAGCCTTCCTTATTCGGCGCCAATGGCGACGTCGAGCGTGTCGAGCGGACGGAGTTGGGTCAGCGGTAAGAATGGTTTCGTTTTGCCTCCTGTGTGGGTGGGGGGTCGCTGTTGGTGTTAGCCTGTCAAAGACCGATGTCCTTTGGGCAGCAGGAGCGGGAGCTGAAGCCGTCAATCTTGTAAAGACTGACTTTTGGCCGGAGAAGCCGCCTTGACGATTTCGGGGGCAGGAGTGGCCACTTTCTTAGAAGCAGCCTTCTCTGAGATTGTAGGCCCCATGATGAGTTCGCAGGATTTCTGGCCCAATCTAGAGAAGACCGTGGTGTTGACGTTGGGCGACTCGTTGAGAGGAGCCGCGGCAGGGGTAAGACGATCAAAGACCGACTTCTTAAGAGCTTCCTTTGTCAGCACCGGCGCCGCGAAGCTTGTTGGTGGGAGTATAGTCCCAAAGAACAATCCGGTAGTGGCCTGAGTCACCTGGTCCACCGGCATTGTGAATAACGAAGCAGCTTGGGGTCCGTAGGCTATACCTCCTGGCGAGGCAAAGCGTTGGTCGCAATTGCCGTCTGAGCGGTTGGAGGATTTCGCAGAAGTAGAAGCCATCGATCCTTTGCTTTCTGCAATAAGCAAGACGCCAATTCTTAGTATCTTGAAACCCAAGAGCAACCATTAGCGAACCGCGATTGGTTCGCGAATCACGACACACAAAGTGTGGAGTGGAAAGAGGAAAAGGTCCCACCGGGCGTGCCAGAATCTATTCCCCTCCGAAGGACGGCGACGACGTGGCGTCTTGCCTGAAATTCGGGGTAGATGCTAATTGGTGCTATCCGTCCACCTCTCCGAAGATGCCAAGTTGATTTATGGCACCATGTATCGAAGGTTTAAACGGATGCGGCCGATGTAGCAGACTTCATCAGATTCCCCCTCGTTTGAGGGGTTTTTGATTGTGGGGACGCTTTTCCCTGCAGGCGCAAGCCCCTGCAGTTAATTACGCTACCGCATCGCGGTAACAACTTTCTCCTTCTCCAGATGGTCACTTCGTGTCGTGTGTGTTTATTTTATGTTTTGTTGCCCGTGGATTGTTTACGGAGACCGAGTTATGTCGTCGCCCGTAGGGCGTGGACTAGTCCAAATCCTTATTATCTTAGGTTTGGGTTTGGGGGTTTGGTTTGTGGATACGTTAGCCATGCTTGAGGCTAAGATCAACTCAAACGTTTGTTAAGGATACGTTAGTCTAACTTGAGACTAGGATCAACTTAACGGGATCGTTTAGATCCGACAAAAGAGCATTTGGGCTCCATTGTTCCAGTTTAGGGACGTGGTGGTCCATCGTATGTATGGCCGTCGGGACCCGTCACCTCTCTGACGACGTTGAAGGATTACAACGACAGATGTCATAGGGGTTCAGAGATGTACCCTCGAACCAGAGTTAATTGGGGGAGATTCATAGCCCATTCTGTTTGAAGGTTTAAGGATACATTAACCATTTTTGAGGCTAAGATCAACTTAAACGGGATCGTTTAGATCCGACAAAAGAGCATGCGGGGCTCTATTGTTCCAGTTTAGGGACGTGGTGGTCCATTGCTAGTTTAGGGACATTGCGGTCCATGGGTAGTTTAAGGACATTGCGGTCCATTGTTAGTTTTAAGACATCTCGGTCAAGGTTAAGGACGTCGTAGTCCGTGGGTTTAAGGACCCCACAGTCCATTGTTAGTTTTAAGACATCTCGGTCAAGGTTAAGGACGTCGTAGTCCATGGGTTTAAGGACCCCACAGTCCATTGTTAGTTTTAAGACATCTCGGTCAAGGTTAAGGACGTCGTAGTCCATGGGTTTAAGGACCCCACAGTCCATTGTTAGTTTTAAGACATCTCGGTCAAGGTTAAGGACGTCGTAGTCCATGGGTTTAAGGACCCCACTGTCCATATCAATGTGTGGTCATCGGGACCCGTCACCTCTTTGAAGACATTGAGGGATTACAATGCCATGTATCAAAGGAGTGAAGAGATGTACCCTAGAACCGGAGTGGATTAAATAGTCCTTGGCCCAATTTGGGATCAAGACCAATTAATTACGTTATGAGCCCATTAGCCCAGTTAATTACGAATTGAGGACTTATGGCCAACTGGGCTAAGTCCAATCATGTCTGGAATATTGGCTTCCTGTTGGTCCATTGAAGGAGAGGCTTTGCCTCTATCCATTTAGCCAATTGGGCCAAAGCCTAGTGTTAAACACTACAGACCAATCAGTGTTGAACACTGGGAATGAGATTGACAAGTTAGTGTTTAACACTAAAAGATAATTGGTGTTAAACACCAGCAACAAGGCTTTCAAATTAGCATAAACACTAAAACAGATCAGTGTTAAACACTGGCAACGGAGATCTCAGATTAGTGTTAAACACTAAGGTAATCAGTGTTGAACACTGCAAATAAAGTTCTTTGATTAGTGTTGAACACTAAGGCCAAACAGTGTTTTAACACTGGATTCGGGAGTTCCAATTTAGTGTTAAACACTAAGGCAAGAGGGGTCACGTGGCAACACGTGAGAGCGCCCTCCCTTCATTTATTCTGCTGAGAATATCACATCTTTTGGAGCATCACGCGCCATCACGTGACGGGTATTCAAATACTTATATGTTAAAGCTTCTGCCGAGGGTCACGTGGGTCACGTGGGGCGCTGCCTCAAAGGGGCTTTCTGTAGGTCTTTTGGGGGGGTCACGTGGTGACACGTGACCCTGCCTCTATGTATGTTGTTTAGAGGATCTGTTAATCTTTTCCAGGAATTAAATTCCTCATAGGGTTGAACCCTGACAATAATTTCAGAGGAATTAAATTCCTACTTCCTTTTGAAGATTTATATTCTGGAATAGAGTTGGACTCTGAATTTTCTGTAGGAATTAAATTCCTCATATATGTGAAGAACTGAATAGGGTTAAACCCTAATAAAAGCTTTTAAGGAATTAGCCTCCCATTTTCTGTTAAAGAATTATGATTAAGGGAATTAAATTCCCGCTGTTTCAACAGAACCAAGTTCTTAATTAGGGTTAAACCCTGTTTCTTTTTGTTCTGAAGGAATTAAATTCCCATGACACAGGGTCAAGCCCTAATTTTATTTTAAAGGAATTAAATTCCTATAGTTCTGTGAGAATTAAATTCTCGTGCTTGCATTCCCTCTCTATGTTTTGGATCTGCATGGCAGGATCTCAACCCATTGAGAATTAAATTCTCAACTTCAAGGGGAGATGTGCGCTTTACAGATCCTCTATCAAAGAGAGAAGAAATAAGTTCTTCTGTTTTACATCAGAGTTGAACTCTGTCGAGAATTAAATTCTCTTTCTTTCAAAAAGCCTTCCCTTTCTTACCTAGGGTTTTCTTTTGCAGAAGATCCAAATTCCTCAAAGTATCAAGGCTCTCTCTCTTTTCTTCCCTCTGCGTATCTATCCCTTTTTTTGTGTCTCTTGGCTCCTATTTATAGGTGAAGAAGCCGAGTCAATTAGTTTTTGACGAATCTTCATTAAGAGATTTGATTTGCATCCATCATTCGTTCTGGACCTTTGGATTATTAGGTGAATTTTATTCACCATTGGATTTCAAATCCAGGGATTCTCCTTTATTATTTCTGTTAGATTTGAAGGGGAGATCTTTCCAAATTCGAGATTTTCCCATAGGTAGATGATATTTAATCATCTCTGAATCTTTAATTCAATCGATTGCTTTTTGGAAAGATTCAAGAGGTCTTTCTCAGAATTTAATTCTATTAATAAATGGGCTTTGAAAGCTGGTCACGTGCGGCCACGTGACCCTTGGTCACGTGTGGGCACGTGACCCCCTTGTAACGAGCCCTTTTCTTGTTTTGCACTCTGCCTTCTTCTGCTGCTTAGCCGTCACGTGCCACCACGTGACCCCTGGTCACGTGTGAGCACGCGACCCTCGTCTGGAGTCTTTTTCTTGATTTAACCGGAGAATGAGTCTGATGTTTTGAGCGTCACGTGCCAACACGTGACCCCTGGTCACGTGGGAGCACGTGACCTCTTTTGAAGCTTTTTCCTTGATTTGATCAGGGAACCGATGTGCCTTTGAATCCGCTTTTAAATGTCACGTGCCAACACGTGACCCTGGTCACGTGGGAGCACGTGACCCTTTCTAAAGCCCTTTTCTTTGATGTAGTCGGGAAGCTGAATCTGCCTTGATGATGCTTTTAGATGTCACGTGCCAACACGTGACTGCTGGTCACGTGTAAGCACGTGACCCTTTTCTGAAGCCTCTTCCGTAGGCTTTCCTGATTTTAAATCAGGAAACATGTGCTAAGTTTAGGGACGCATTTGTGTACCTGATACTATTGGGTAGAGACGTAAAATCCTAGAGCAGGCACATCCGTCAACTCTCTGTACTCATTCAAGTTCCACCAACATTTGACGTGACTTGTGAGATAGTTCGGGTGGGCAGGGATGTAAAGAGAAGTTTCGGATTTCGTTTCAAGGTGTTTGTCTTGTTGTGCGTTTTGGTTGAGCATCTGAGACCGGCTGGAGAATTTCAACCTTTAACCGTTCCGAAGTGGGAGTGGGAGCAGATCTCCATGAATTTCATTATGGTGTATACCCAGGTTTAGTCAGGGTGTGACTCTATTTGGATGCTTGTCGTCCGGTTCAGTTTGCTCAGTTGTTCTTTGTTAAGTTTGTGCATACGTATTAATTGTTTTCGGCAGTTGGGATCGTCACTCGCCATAGTTAGGGTTCTCCTTCGATACCAGTTATCAGGAGGCACTCCAATTGGCAACCTTTAGGTTTAAGGGTTAGGTCGTGTCGATCACAAGTCTGTTTTTCTGACTCTGCGTTGTAGGATTTTTGGACCCTAGCTAGTCTAGAGACTTCGGAGATGATCCAGTTGTTTTAGATCAAGATGAGAATTGTCCATTGCGGACAGAGGTCTTATACCGACCGTGGTGGTCGCAGACTTGAGTTCGCAGTGGGAGATCATGTATTCCTACGGACTTTCCGACGAATGACGTGTTGAGTTTTGGGAAGCTTACCCCAGAATTGTAGGTCCTTTTGAGATCCTTAAAGCGAGTTAGTTTCGTTGCCTTTAATTTAGCACTTCCGTCCAGATTATTGAGTATTCACCCCATATTACTTGTGTCGATACTTTGCAATTACCTTCATGACCTTTCTCACATGATTCAACACCAGACCATTTAGCTTGGACGCGATCTTTCGTTCACCAGCAGCCAATTGTGTAAATGGCTTGGCAGGTGAAGAAACTTCGGTCAAGGGTATTGCCATCTGTGAAGGGTTTTTCTTGGACGTAGTCGTATAGTGAGGTAATCACTTGGGAGGCCGCGAGCGAGATATGAGTGTTTGTAATCTTCTCTTTGAAGGTACGCTTAGTAAAAATTTTAAATTCGGGGATGAATTTTTATAAGGGAGGAGATTGTAACGCCTTAGATTTCGGTTAGTGTTCGTTTAGACGTTAGTGCGGGTTTACTGTAAAAAGTTTACCAATTCGGGTTCCTCATATTTTATAACATTTAAATAATAATTTTTTATTATTTATTATAAGCATGCACGCACGTGTGCACGTAAAATGTGAGTTTTGTTTGTGCTAATCTAGTTTTAGCAACCATGACACTTAACCTTAATTCTAAACCCTTTGCTTAAATCCACCATTTTTCTTTAATCCTTGATCTTTTGTGAGTGGGAGAGAGAGGAATTCTTTTGGATTGATGAGGTATGGTGCATTTAATGTGAGGCATGGCTAGTAATTAATGCTATGATACACTCACTCTCCTTCTCACCCTACACTCACCTCCCTCTCTCATTTCCTCACACCCTCTCTCTTTTCTCTATCTCTTTCTCATTTCTCTATCTCCCTCATTCTAAACTGAACACTCTTTCATTTCCCACACCAAATCCATCACAAATTCACAATTTCATCACAAAAATCACACCTTTTCTTGGATTTTGCCTCATGGATGCCTTGGATCATACAAAGCTTGGATCTTTGTGTTCTTTTGATTAGGTAATGTTTCCTTTTTGTTGTTTAAGTCTTTTTTGTGTAGCTTAGCTTTAAAGTTGCTGTTTTATCGCGTATCGTATCGTTTCGGGTAAATATCGTATTTTTAGTGTTTTGTTTGGGTTCTCGGATGATCTGCTGTTAAACTAAGTATTTTTTGCAAAAAATGACTTGACAGTAACCTAGTATAGAGACCTAGAACCTACGCTCAAAATACGAGCCCACTTCCTCCAACTCCGGCCCCAGATTTAATGGTTCTGGCCGCAATTTGCGGCCAAAGTAGGGACCTAGGTGTTGGTTTTTGATGTAGGGATCTCTGGGGTTAATTGTAGTCTCATGGTACATGCAATTTTTACAAATTGTTAGCACAGAAAAATCTGGGACCACTTGTGTGTTTCTCGTGTTTCGTTTCACGCGATACGTTATCTGATACGGTGCGTGTTCCGTGTTGCAGTTGCGCTGAGTTGGTTTCGTACTGTCGCTATACGCGTTAGCTACAACACGAACCCTTTAGAGTACGTAGGTGTGTCGTGTTGGTCCGTATAGATTGTATGTGTTTTATGTCTATTATTAATATATATGCTTGCTTTGTTGTTTTAATGTTGCAGGTTCGCAGGCGGGGACTACGGACACTGCTACAAAGGGAAAACAAGTTGTAAGATTCACCTAGCTTGGAGCGATGGTGAGTAGATTTAACATCTACAGGGGAATCGCCCGCATGGCATTATGCGTCTGGGCTAGAAATGTTAATACTTGTCGCATATTCTATGTCATATTTAGAATTGCGCATTTACCCTATTACTTAGATGTTGTTGTGCTTGGACTAGTAGCCTTAGGGCACTGCACATATTATTGACGATTCATCTTGCACGAGCACTGATTGTAGGCTACAAACACCGTCAATAATTGCCATGTCACACACAAACCACTTATAGTTAGGATATTGCTTGGTTAGGAACATTGTGACATTGATTCATATTTCTTATCGCATATGACATATAGCATACCTGTATACTCACATGCTTACACATATGCCTTCACATACTTATATGCTAAATACCTGTATACCTATAGAGTATTGTACCATAAGTGATAGGTACATACTCACTTTACGACATAGCTACAGGTATACCTTGCACATATTTCACTTATACCCAGGAGGGTATACTACATCATTTACTTATAAGTAGATACATATATCTTGCTATACCTTATTGTTTACATATATATCTGGTTATAGCTACATATTTACCTTTACGTGATGTTATTTAGAATTGGATAAAATAGGAACCACATGATATTTTATATTAACTTGTTGCAGTTAATTAGCGGCTTTTCCTTTATATGCTTACATTTCAGTTTATGTTGCATATATTATATTCATGGATTTTCGCATTGTTATATGGATTTTTCATGATGTTTTCTGGATTTGGGGACCGCGGGAGTTCATGAAATTATGCATTATTTGAAAAACCCGGTTTCCCTTGATATGATATTTCAGCATCCACCATGAGTTTCATCGGTTCTGATATATATTTACCCCTACGAGGAGGCGTCAAGGCCGTATGAGGGTACATGGTGGGGCTCGGAGGTACCCCGGGGCAAGAAAGGGATGTCGATGTACCACGCCGATGAGCCCGGCAGGGGAACTATACCATCCGGTGACATTACCTATGACTCGGCGGTTATCATGGGGATACCGACGGGAGTCATGAGTGTATGGATACGTCGAAAGACGAGGGTCAGAGCTTGGCACTCGAGCTTTCGGTATAGAGTATGATACGTACCTATCAGGGGGCCAGTCTTGGTGACAGCACCTGATAGATCAGCATTTCTGTGTCGATGCTTGACACATTGGTTTCATGATATTTCTTTTTACTCCTTTGTATATATAACAGGGGTTTAGGCCACTGTTATATATGCCCTTACACCAATATTAGTGGAATGGGACGCTAATATATGTGTATTGACATTATTTTATATAAATCATCATATTAATTCATGCAAATATATTTAGGGTGTTAGACTTTTACTTGAGATTAGATTTGGGATATAGGTGATTTATTTGAGATTTGATACAGGATATATATGAGATTGCCGATTTGTACATTCAGGATATAGGAGATTTATTCGAAAGTGTACATTCAGGATTTGTGACACTTATTTGATATGACAGCCAATTTAGGGGCTGATTTGAGGAATTGGGATTTGGATTGTCTTGATGGATTGTGATCCTACCACGATGTCAGGATTCCGTAGAAATGACATATTTCATTCCATACTCCACAATTATTGTTTATGCACTGTTTCATGTATTAGTTGTACCTGTTAGTGTACCTTTCATGATTATTGCATTCATATGACCTGTTATTGCTATTAATTGCATATGTTAGATTCACTCTGTACGTGCATACTTGCGATTACCTGCATATGTTATTTACTATTCACGAGTTGGCAACTCACCCCCGTTGTGCCACAGTTGTTTTGCTGGGTGTTCCCCAGAGTAGTCGAGGCTGGCTATTCATCTATCTGATCATCTTTTGCTACGGATACCGCTTCAGCTCATAGTGTGCAGTTTTGCTTAAGTGGGTTTTGTAGTTATCCGTATTGTTGTATTGTATATTCGTTGTATCTTTGTACTCTCCATCTACTATTATTTTGTTGACTTAGAGACTTGGTGAGGACGATATTGTATATTATTTATGACTTGTTTGTCTTTTATACAGCTTTCTTTCTATCGTCTTTTATTTTTTCTCTACGGCGTCGTATATTTGTTGTGGTGGTTGTTTTCGCCTTTGGGCGTGTATTTGCTCCCGTTTGGAGATGCTTCATTTATATTTATGTTGTACCTATTTTTGGGGCTAGTTTTTACAAAGGAGGTGCTGCCAAAATTTTAAAGAAAGAAAAGTTGGACTTTTAAAGAATTTGGGTTGTGATTTCAATTGTTTTAAAAACTTCTATTATCTTTTCTTGTCTTTTTAATGGTTTATATTTCTGGGTTTTGGCTTTCTTTTACTGCGTTACGTCTGTAGGCGTTGCGTAGTATTAGGGCCGTCACGTGCCAATTTCGGGTCGTGACAAGTTTACCCAGCTATCCGTGTATGCTCCGTATTTGGTAGATACTGAGGAGAGACGGATCAATAGATTTGTTCGAGGCTTGCTTACCCAGTTTTTCCTCGCTGTCAGCACCCAGCATTGTGATACATATGCAGCAGCAGTGGATGCAGCCCTATTAATTAAGGAGCGTCTTTCCAAGCCGTACGTCATTCCGGAACCGAAAAGGGTTCGTACTGGTATATCAGCATGGAGACAGATGTTTGGACGCCACGACAGATTTCATTCAGGTATGGGGAGTAGCAGAGGCTTGGGACGATGCCAGTTATTCAGCTCTTATCCTCAGGAGGGTCAGCAGTCACCGTTTGGATGTTTCCGGTGCGGGAGTTTCTATCATCGTGTTCGAGATTATACTAAGCCACGTGAGAATGAGGCAGACGTATCGCATGTTACCTTACCACCTTCTCCACCTAAGAGAGCATTTCCTCCTGCGCCTGTTGTTGCTCCGTGTCAGACTTATGTTCAGAGAGGTCGTGGCCGTGGAGGTATTGTCCAAAGAGGACGGGGTGGCAGAGGCGGAGGACAGCCAGTCACAGGTAGAGGGCAGGCACGAGTATTTGCTTTGACTCATCAGGACACGCAGGAGTCCAATGCAGTGGTTTCAGGTACTCTTTCCGTATGTTTTTTTGATGCATACGTTTTGTTTGATCCGGGATCTACGCACTCATATGTTTCTACACACTTCGTGCCGAGGTTAGGCCGAGAATCGTGTTTTCTAGATCAGCCGCTTGTTGTGACCACTCCTGTAGGCGAGTCGTTTGTTGCGCGATACGTGTTTCGGTCATGTGTTGTCCGTATTGGAGATAGAGAGCCATCCATTGACTTGATCCTTTTTTAGATGTTGGACTTCGACGTTTCTCTGTGCATGGACTGGTTAGCTACTTGCTACACATCTGTGGACTTCCATGAGAAGATAGTGATGTTTTGTTTTTCCGGCTAGTCAGTTCTTGTAGTGCAGGGGGACAGTGGTGCCGCCCCTCACAGTTTGATTTCAGCCCTTTGCGCTAATCGGATTTTGTGGAGGGGATGTCGGGGATTCTTAACTTTTATTTGTGATACCGGAGCCACAGTAGATTCGTTGGGCCAGGCTCCTATCGTGAGAGAGTTTCCCGACGTTTTTCCCGATGAGCTACCTGGATTGCCACTAGATCGTGAGATTGAGTTTTGCATTGATCTGATTTCTGGCACGAGGCCTATTTATATACCGCCTTACCAGATGGCCCCGGCAGAGCTTAAGGATCAGTTGCAAGAGTTGCTTGATAGAGGACATGTACGTTCGAATGTTTCGTCTTGGGGAGCTCCTGTTCTGTTCGTCAAGAAGAAGGACGACAGTTTGAGCTTGTGTATTGATTATCGTCAATTGATCCGAGTTACGTTGTGGAATAGGTACCCTTTACCTGCAGGGTTACCTATCACGGCAGCAAGGTTTCGGGAGGCATCGTCCATGCGAAATTCAAAAATTTTCCATTCTAGCTAACCCATACTAAGAATCGTTTACTAGAAATCGACGGAATGTAAATGCAAACGACTTTCCAAGTAAAGTGAACAAGGAATACAACCTTTGTATACCGGTCCTTCACTTCATTAGCTCCGTGTAGTAGTCTCTTCACTGCGATCAAGAAGTCCCGGACTCTAGAGAGGCTCCGATGAAGAAACGAACATGCTTGCTTCGAAGTTTTCGAGGCCGAAGATGATCTACGTTGAGAAGACACTAACCCAAGCTATCTCTTCACTAATCATGGAATTAGTGAATCAAACACCCTATACTAAATGGCAAGTAGTAGAGGATGATGAAGTAAGAAGTGGGCTCACTTTAGAAATCATTTTCTCATAAGGTTTCATCACTTATCAAAAATCAAGAGAGCTCAAAAATGAGGAAGAAGAAGATGAAGTGATGAACAAAGAGATGAGGTTAGAAATGTAACCAAGGATAGATAATATCATGCCTAACCCTTGGAGATACTAAACCATAGCCTAAGGTTAAGGGTTGGGTTAATAATTATCCTAAGCTAGGCAAAAAAGTTGACTTTGTCAAAGGTTATCCATAAGATTCATCCAAGCTTAAACCATGACAAATTCACTAATTTGTTTAACTTAAGAATAAATATGAAACCCTAGCTTAACCCTAGCATGGTATAAGTCTTATACAAACATGTTTCATGTGTAACCTAATATGACACAACAATATATATCACATATATATTTTGTGTGCAAAGAAAACAATTAACATATATGTTAAGTGTATCAAATGTGAGAAAAAGAAAAGCTTAAGTGAGATAATATTAGTTAATGTAATGTAATATATCATATATATAATTATACATTAAATTATTAAATCAACACTTGATTTAATAATCCGGCTATATTACATATAACCGACTAATATCAAATGCAACAACTTATCGAATCAACACTTGATTCGATAACCCGGCTATATCACATATAACCGACCTATGTCACATGTCGCGAGAATAGAATGTGGTATCTCATATCGTATCAATCTCGGTCCTGCACATATCACATATGTGATCCTACTCCGTTTCGCTTGAGCCAGGAAACCCCTGTGTAGGACTCTAAAGACCCGTCAATACGCCGGCAGTAGGTGATGATCATATCAAACACCCACAAGCCACAAGCGGTCTGCTAAACGTAACGGCCACCCGGGTATTAAGCGATCAGAAGATCAACAAGCAAGCCTGCTCATACTCCTGCGAATCCAATCAGTAACACTACCGTACAGTCTGGTCTCTTCGTCTGATATGTCGCATATCTCGTCTAGGGGTGGTAATCGTCAGATCCCAGTAACTCGATAAGTCGTGTCGATATGAGGCTCATAACCGGTCGAGAAAGTACTAATAACACAAACCAGTATATCTCTAAAGCAGCCCTGGCCAGGGACTGTAAGTCTACGGTAGCGCCACGGCCGTCTGTCCGAGGCCAAAATGCGGAAACAAAAACTTTTTCTTAACTTGAAACCGGCGCTATCGTATACTATAAACCCGGATCAAACCATTAACCTACAACTAGCTATCTAGAGAAAGGATAGAAGGGCTATACCGATCGATCCGTGTCCTTCGGTCTTTGGCCACCATCCCAAGCTCCTCGCGGCAACTCCGGTCTCGATCTCCTCGTCGGAAAGGGCACCACATCAATGATTCTTTTTACGGGCTCCCACCTCTGAACCGAGGCAACTCGGACACGAAGATTGTAAGCCGACGTGTCCAAGATTGCTGTAGAATATACGTAGAAAAATTTGTCTCAAGGGTTAATCGAAGTTGCCGTTTTTGGTGGAGATGGAAATGAGCTTTTGGAAATGGAGCTAAGGAAGTTTTGTGCAAGAAAAATGAGATCAATCTTCTTCTAAAAAATTTAGTCAGCCCCATCATGTAGTGGTCGGACAAGCATGGAGAGAAGGAAGGTAAGCATAAGCTCAAGTGTGATGATAATGAGGAAAAAAGTCACAACCAAAGTCTTATCAAAACCCATCATATTAATGCAAGCAATGAGCACCAATAAAGCAACAAAAGAAAGCAAGCTTTCTAGAATCAACCAATGAACTGCTGGAGCCCCAGCCGCCACTAAAACCCCCCTCCTTTACTAATTGCACATTTGCAAAAAGAACCCCTTTCCATCAAAGGAATTTCAGCCAAGAAGGAATAAAGAAAAATGGCCGAAACGGAATGCAAACTGGCAACTTCAAAAAGCGATCCCGTAATAAATTACAGAAAAACCCCGCGACTGTATATACATACCCGCATTTGTATTCTGACCGAATTTAAATGCAATGAGACAAAATCTACACAGTATAATACTAGGATCCGGCTTAAACCAAAGCCCGCTAGTATTATCCGTCCGAACCATGACACGTGCACAAGTGCACGCGTATGTTCGAACCCTGCCATAAATCCATACGGCATCTACAACGTTTCGCCCGAAACTTTAGAAACTGTCTATGGAGGACTCTAAAGACTCGTCAATACTTTGGTTGTGGATTTAACCAGTAGTACGTCAGAGGTATTTGCCGTACGTAACGGGCTACCAGGTATTGACCAAAAGGGAGGTCGATGAGCGAACTCATCCTGACACCCTACTGAGCCTGTTAGTGACAATATCCGTACATTCCGGTCCGTTCGTCTATGAGCATCGCATGGCGGGCCTAGGGGGTTGGTAAAAGTCAGACCCCCAAAAGCGGTACAAGTCGTGTCGGGGTGTAGCTCAGAACACCCTGAGATACTACTGGAATACCTACCAGTAAATCTCCTGCCTTGGCCAAGGACTTCGTGAAATGGCTTTTCTAGACACAGCGCGATCTCACCTCCAATACCGGGAGAGACGAAACCCCGCCAATCCGTTCACTGCCTCCATGTGGCTAGGGATTGTACCCAACTAAAACCTGTCTGCACGACTCTTTTGAGCCGTGGTAGGGTAGTAATCAAAGCACAGTGGGAACACACACGAGACAAATGACGATCTCAGGTCGCTGAACTAACCTGTACACATGTCACCAGGGAACTGCTATCTGACGTCATGTATAATACCAACTAGCATGTTCCCGACGAGTCATGTTCGGTGTACTCATAACCCAATGAGCACCTGTATACATCTTAGGTGATCCAACTGACACTAATAGCTTGTGAGACCGTCCACCGCCCCTCGTCGGGGTCTCGACTGTATACACTAGTCTACTAATGGAGTATCGATGCTCAGTCTCGAAACTCCCATGACTAGGGACCTTTTAAGGATGTGCTTATAGACCCCAGTTCCCACGTATATGATTACTATCATACTGCTGGCCGACAAGCAAGAATCCTAAGGGCTCTATCAACGTGCAATAGTGACCTGTAAGGTCACCTAAAGCATGTACACGATGATAAAGATAAACCAGATAGTATATTATTATCTTGAGTAAGACTGTCCTACCGGTATAGGTCCTCCCTCAATCATTGCAATCACGTGCCTGTGATCCAATAATTGACTCTTAGGGCACTATATCCAACAATCTCCTACTTGCACTCAAGGCTAATTATTGCGATGTCGCATACTCACAGCCCGTGTGATACCGAGCACCCAACTCCTCTACTAATCAGTTTCACAAAACCCATTTGCGAAACTATTGCGTTCGAGGAATAGCCTCAGTGAGTGGATCCTCCATGATGTTTCTTTCTATGTCTCTCTTTATCTCAAGTTCGCGGAGAAAGCCATCTCCTGAAAGTAGTAATACCTGTCTTTGAATATGTCTGGATATCTGATGGGACCTAGTTCACAAATGAACTCCAAATCCAAACTTCTTAGACAGTATCGTCAACTGAACTTAATCAGTATCATGCGCCATACCTCCCTCAGTATCCGCTTGGACCACCTGTCCAAAATACTGCCCCTCGTCAGAGGGAAAACTATAACTCTGACAGTCACTCTGTCATCCAGGTCACCTTGGAAGCCTGGAATGATAATTGTCTCCTAAAAGAGGCTGTTGTTATCATATCCCTAGAACATCCACTTATGTTCTAAAACTACTTCCGAATTTCTCTCCAGGATAGGATTAATATCAACTTACTGCATCTCGTGCAAAAGCAACATCTGGTGTGGTACTTGACATCTCATGATCAACTCAATTGCCTAAGCAAGTGATCTGCCAATCATGCACATCCCTCTCCCCTTTAGTCTGTAAGACACCTTTAGAGAGGGTGACTCCATCACCTGCAGGTACACTACCGTGCCAGGAGTCGTCCATTCTAAAACACCTTTAGAATGCTGTCTAAGTACCCAGATTGGGAAACTACCCAAATCTAGATCTAAAACCATAGATCTAGTAACCAGAATATCTGATATAATATCCATATCCTATGTGGAGAAACCACTGTATAACAACCAAAATATAACCGATCGTAGTATAGGAATTTCACTTCCCACTCTGTGTATGTCATCCAAATACCAGGACATCACACCCTACTACCTTCTTAACAGATCCATTCCCTATTATGATGAAGTCAAACCTATGACTGTCACATCAGAAATAGATGATCTATCACCGCTATATCTGCTTTAGTCCATAAATAAATATAAGCTACTTGTCCACTATGCTTCCGCTGCTCCCACTGACTACGAGAACCCTCTGGCAGAGACATATATACGTACACTTCTGCCGGGTTTCACAGTTTAGAATAACAGCAATGGCAAGTCTGGGTAAACAAGAACCTCCATGGCACCGTCCTTGAGGCTACCGTAGTACCTCTCGGGTGCCTGAGGCTACCCACCATATCTGCGGAGTGGCCAATGGAATGTCAATCCAGATTGAATCTTTAGGTTCTTATCAAATTTTCAGTAATCGTTTGCGGTTCTGGAATCACTTCCAGTTCTACCATACCCCCACTATTGTTTTCTGAAAAATTTCATTTTTATTAAAACTGTGGCGAGTCAAGAACAATATCACTATTGATCTTCCAGATGGTAGAAAGTCAACCCTCGTCATAGCCCGGGTGAACCCACAAACAACCATTACAGAAACGTGTCTTGAGTTATCCAGAGTTTGGTTTTAAGCATAAGCCGGACAACTCCCTGTACCTTAACATTGTTAAGATATGAACTATTCTATATCCAATATAGAAAAAGAGGCACTGATTTAATTAGAACCAGATTCAAATCATGCAGCTGTCTCCAGTGCATGTCAACTAAATGGAGAGAGGCCGATCAGCATTACTCAACTTAGGAATACATCCAATTATGAGTAATCTGAAATAGAAGCAAGTTCTCATAAGCATTACTATCAACTGAATACCATACACAAGTATCTACATCTTCGATCACCTTGAAGAATCCTTATACTTGCAATGCTTGGTTCGCTACTTTATTCTTATACCTATAACTTCTCAAAACTTAGACCTTGCATTTCATCGAAACACATGTCTAAGAACTAGAGAAGTCACAAGTAAACAAAATATAGTACGAGTACCAACCCCTCCGTCCTCATGGACACTGGACAACATACAATACTCTGTATAAGTCCCCTGAGTCTAATAACTCATTCCCTGTGTGTCGTAGGTTTAAAACTGTACTTATGGTTAAGAAGAATTACACCGATGTTTAATGCTCCTTACCTAACCATCCACTGATATAGGTAAATGTCATAGACATAATTTCAAGAAGTTATATCTCACTGTATAAAAATAAACGTACAGATATATCAATATGAAATTGGTGCATAACAACGGATATTCAAAACCAAATATTTGCCGTCCGGCAAACAACCCAGGCGATTTCCTCAAATATCACCAATTACAACGAATCCCGATATAATGAGGATGATCACCCAATTCCCAATAACTTACTCCCACTCATTATCTGTAAAACCATACAGATGTGAGAATCAAACCTGGTAAATACATACCCTGGAGCAAGGACTAATTGGGAAATCAGTTTTCTTTTTAACAATACACAGTTAAACTGAAACATGTAAATGTTTCGAAGGTGTATCCGGGTATTCCTAGTAATGCCTCTTCCATTATCAGATTCACAACTGTAACCGTATATTTCTTTGCCATCTCTCCAAATCCCTTTATATGTCTTTAGTCATTACCTTATGTACACCCCTTTAGGCCAAATGGTTTTCTTCCTTCCCTACCGTTCGGCACCAGCCTATGGTTTGGAAGAAGACTATCCAATAAGCATAATGGGTGTACTCCCCTGATCCTATGTGTACTAACAACCCAAGAGAAGGTGAAGATAAAAGACAACTGAATAAAACCTAATTCCTATTTCTCCTGAACCAGATTCCATCCCCGAACTGGAACAAGTTCCTTCGAGTTCTTATATAACCATACGATGGAGTATCCAAATAACTGTGGATCTTCGTAGTGATACGGAGTGTTCTGGAGAAATACAAAGGTGAAGTAAAAGTGGCGATGAAATACTTGGTTTGGTCGTGAATAGCAGTCGCGATTTACTTTGCCCTCTTACTAATCCCTTTATTTTTCTTAACTTAATACCTTCTGTACACCTTTTAGGCTAAATGGTTTTCTTCATTCCCTACCGTTCGGCACCTGCCTATGGTTTGGATGAAGACTATCCAATTAGCGTAATGGGAGCACTGTCCTAATCCAAGGAGCACTCGCAACCTGAGAGAAGGTAACAGGAAAAGACAACTGAATAGTCCTATTCATTTTCTCCAGAACCGGAAACCATCCTCGAATCTGGAACAAGTTCCTATGAGTTCGTATATAACCATACGATGGTTTTATCCAATAGAAGTGGATGTTCATAATAATACGGGGTGTTCTGGAGAAAAAGGGTAAAAGTAGAAATGGCAATGAGGTATGCAACTCTAACAATCCAAAAGCCAGTATTTTAAGAAAGTTCGGTTAACTTGGTCACTGAGTCATAGTCAAGGGTCGTGTCATGGTCGCTGCCAAAGAGAGAGAGAAAAGAAACACTCTGCGTGCAGTCTAACCTAGATCGGAATTGTTATCAATTTATCTAATCAGGAAACCTCCCACCATAACCTCAAATTCTCCTCCAAACCTGAAAGAAGAATTAGTCGGGATCACCCGAGGAGTAAACCAACTCATCAGTGGGAATTGGGATCCAACTATCATCGCATGATAACGTGATGGAATCCACTCACGTTATCACACTCCAGAAGGTATGCGCATATCTGGCAAGTTTCAGTTTCTTTAGAAACTCCCGATGTGATTTTTATCCCTAGGACACAAGTGACCTAGACTGAGCCAACATATCAAAGGATCCTAGCCAAGTTCAACCCGTCATTATCTTGATTGCATTAGACCCACCCACACGAGTCATTGACTGAGACAAAATGACCGTACGACTGTCCTAACCAATCACATATCCATAAGACAGAAAAGCATTACAGAGCTACCGCACACTACGCCTCGGCTGAGCACGACATACGTAGCATGAATACTAAGCAATACTAATCTGAAATGACGGAGGGCTACGTTTGGTTTTTGGCGAAAAACCATTAACGTAATGAACTTGATATCGTTGAAGGAACCAGATAGCTTTTTATAAAAATATAGTGGCGAAAACCTTTGCTAAATAGGTCACTCCCGGTGAAGGGATCTCGGCTCTTTCCCCGTAGAATGAGGTGCAGGATATTCCAACTGAATACCACGATGCCAAGCAAAAGGCAATCGGCTATAGTGAAGTTATTACCCTGATGCAAAATTCTGTCCAAGGGGTCACTCCCGGTGAAGGGATCTCGGCCCTTGCCACGTCGACTGAGGTGCTGGATATTCATAACCGAATACCACTGTGCAAAAAAAAAGAGAACGTCCTTGCAATAACATCCCTTTGAAAAATGTTCCAACAACATCAGAATAGGTTTGTTTAGCTTGCATTGATTCGAATTAATGTAGTCCCATCAATTAATCACACCATAAAAGAACGAAAATACGATATACGTATACGTCATCCGCATTCGCCACTGGGCCCGTCATCACCCGTTAGGTTACTTAACTAACGACAGAGCGGGGAAATGACTAGCGCGGGTGTAAAACATATACAACATCTACTAGTATATATATCAATATATAATATTCGCTCATGGCATGATAAAATGCAACATCACAGAAATGTAATAAGCATCACAGAACAATACAGATAATCTGGGATCCCCGGGTTTCATAGAGTCGCTACTGAAACTCGACGTTCCCCTGGTCGTGTGGATAGCCTGTGCAATGAAATCCTAGACCCCTACGGGCGTGGCAAGTTACCCGCCAAAACCTGAAGTGAGGCAGCCCCCTTCAACAACGTGAATGGACCACCCAGCACTTCACAGAATCCGGTAAATTGAGCACCCCTCCTTGGGTCAACCTGTACCCCCTACGAGTGCGGCGAATAGCCCGCCAATTCTAGAGTGAAGCCCCCTCCGTCTCAAAACCATGAGATGCGGGCCCGTTGCCCTCTAGAACCCGGCTATCCGTGCAACCCACCGTGGGGTAATCCTAGTACAGAAAGTAAAATATACAACGGGTACATCGACCTCAGCCCGGTCGTGCCCCAAAAGAATAATATACAAACAAGCAGTGACGGTAGTCCACATGTCGGACGCTCGCCCCGCAATATCAAATGTACAAATACAACCAAACTGTACTACCACTGCATCCAGGCTATCCACCACGACAAATCCGCAACATCACAGCACAACACAGAACATCAATATGAATGTCACGTTCCTAAATCCGTCTAAAAGGGCTATAGCAGTCAGACAGGATTTACCGATCAAATGACATTCACGGTCGCGGATATAATGTAAGTACTGTAAAGTAACATATTTAAAATTTTCGATCGACAAAATTTCCCGAAGTGGGCCCCAAGCACAATACCCAGTACTCAAACAAATCTGGGCCCAAACAAAAAATACCAGAAACCCCAATTCCAAGTCAGAGAGCACTGTAGAAATTTTGGTACAAAGAAGGCATAAAATAGCGGCGGAACCGCGGCCAAAGCAAGGGTATGGCCGCGGTTCCGCGGCGTCACTGTAGCTTCGTGCTACCAAAATTTCTCAAAATTCTTACAAAACCCTGCCTGTTTTTCTGCAGCATACAAAATAATTTTTTGACCACAGGAAAAATTCGACAGAAACTGATGACTTGGAAATGTAGTTTTGGAAAATTTCGTTCGATCGAAGTTCTAAACACGTTAAAGCAAGCTAGAAAAGGTTAATGGCGTGGCTCTGATACCATGTAAGTCTACGGTAGTGCCACGGCCGTCTGTCCGAGGCCAAAATGCAGAAACAAAAACTTTTTCTTAACTTGAAACCGGCGCTATCGTATACCATAAACCCAGATCGAACCATTAACCTACAACTAGCTATCTAGAGAAGGGATAGAAGGGCTATACCGATCGATCCGTGTCCTTTGGTCTTTGGCCACCATCCCAAGCTCTTCGCGGCAACTCCGGTCTCGATCTCCTCGTCGGAAAGGGCACCACATCATCGATTCTTTTTACGGGCTCCTACCTATGAACCGAGGAAACTCGGACACGAAGTTTGCTAGTCGACGTGTCCAAGATTGCTGTAGAATATACGCAGATATCTTTGTCTCAAGGGTTAATCGAAGTTGCCATTTTTGGTGGATATGTTAATGAGCTTTTGGAAATGGAGCTAAGGAAGTTTTGTGCAATAAAAATGGGATCAATCTTCTTCTCAAAAATTTGGACGGCCCCCTCATGTAGTGGCCGGCCAAGCAAGGAAAGAAGGAAGGTGAGCATAAGCACAAGTGTGGTGATAATGAGGAAAAAAGGTCACAACCAAAGTCTTATCAAAACCCATCACATTAATGCAAGCAATGAGCACCAATAAAGCAACAAAAGAAAGCAAGCTTTCTAGAATCAACCCATGGGCTGCTCGAGCCACAGACACCACTAAAAACCCCCTCCTTTACTAATTGCACATTTGCAAAAAGAACCCCCTTCCATCAAAGGAATTTCAGCCAAGAAGGAATAAAGAAAAATGGTCGAAACGGAATGCAAACTGGCAACTTCAAAAAGCGATCCCGTAATAAATTACAGGAAAACCCCGCGACTGTATATACATACCCGCATTTGTATTCTGACCGAATACAAATGCAATGAGACAAAATCTACTTTGTCACGATCCGAAATATTAGCTCGTTACCAGCACATGAATCACGCAACGTCAAAAGGCATAACGGAATTCAGGTAAGCTGAAACCCAGAAATCTAAACCTTTTAGAAAAATAAAGGAGGTGAGGTTTTAAAATAAAGGTATATGAAATCAAGTTTTCTTAATGCATAGAAAAGAAACATGAATGATGCAAGTGAAACTTACAAGTTTGAAAACATGTTTCGTCTTTGAAAATTTTTGGCAGCACCTCCTTTGTATATTTTGATCCAAAACCACAATACATAACAAGAATAAAGGCATCCCCAAGCGGGAGCTAGCTCTTCGCCAAACGGTGGATCACAACCACGCAATATAGTATAAATAAGTATACGACGCTCAACGGCGAAGTTCACCACAAAGATAAAGAAAAGAGCAAGATATAACCCCAAAAGGAAAATAAAATCCATCGCTCAAATCTCGCAACTGCAAGTCTCACTATGTCTCATCACTTATACAATTACAACTTTTGATCGATTGATGGAGTTAACTAGATACAATATGAAATATAATACAAGAGTGGGTACGATACAAATGTCCCATCTACCAATGCAAAACACCCGAATGGAACTGTGTGCCAGCGAAGCCGCTACTGATCCAAGCGGTCAACCTGTAAAAACTGTGGCATAACGGGGGTGAGTTGTCAACTCGTGAATAGAAATATATCTACAAGTAGAAATCGAATAAACAATAACTCCTAGGTCAACTATATCATAATGGTAATACTATGATATCTAGGGTGACCGGGTCTGTATATGTGCCAACAAGGTATTCACTACCTATGTGCGTGCGGATACTATCCAACAGTAATAATCAATGCATGTATATGGGTATCGTCCAACCATAATCAAGGTATGCGGATATGTGGATCTCGTCCACCCATGAATCAATGTCTATAAGCATGTGTATAATCTCCCATAGTAACATCAGTGTATGTATGTATGTATGTATGTGGATCCAGTCCACGCGTCAACCACTGACGCAACAATAACATGCATGTAAATATCATGAAAGAGCGTGCATGAAAGTATGAGGATATATATATCAACGATGTCCCTCCCGACACATCTAAATCATAGAACCTGACTGCCTAGCATCGACACTCGAAAACATCATGAAAACCGTGCCCAGCTTCGGCACGTAAATCCTCATATATCTCAGGCACCGCATCCTCAGATTGGCCCTCAGGCGCCGCACTCCCTGGTCGGCCCTCATATCCATCTCGCCACTCCGGTCGGTATCCTTCGGATAACCGCCGAGTCTACATACTATCACCGGTAGGTAGTGCTCCCCCTGCCGGGCTCACCGTCTAACATATACGAGTCTTCTTGCCCCGGGGTACCTTACCGGGTCCACCTTGTACCCGCAATCGGTGCCTACCACTCCTCGAATCAGGTTTCACATGCCACTCTCAGAACCGAGAAAACACATGGTGGACGCACTGAAATATCATATCAAGAGAAACCGGGTTTTTAAAACAACATATGCTTTCTTTTGAAATAGCCACGGTTTTCAAATCCAGAAATCATATGAAAACAGCATATCTCAATGCGTAAAATAATAGAGCATGATGTATGCAACATATAAAAAGAATGCGAGCATTTCCATGTATCATGCAACATGGAACAGTGATATAACATATTAAGGGGAAAATCGCTCTTTTAAAATGATTCCGGTTTTTAAAGTATAACATGTGGTTCCCAATTTTCCAATAAAACCAGCTATCTATGTAGGTACCATATGTATATGCGCAGGTATAGATGTACCATGAATGTGTGCACAAAATATGAATATACAATGTGTATGTGTACAAGTATGAATGTATCAATATATATGTGCACGAATATGGATATACAAATGTGTATATCCGCAAATATGAATGTAGTAATATATATGTCATGATGCAACAACCCTACTGTGTAGTGACATGGCAATTATCGATGATGAAGTGTGTGAGCCGACAAATATGTGTATGTGTAACATACGCATCATCGATAATGGTGCAGGTGTACTATCACAGGTATATGCGATGCCATAATAATATCATGAATGCAGCAAGTAAATCATCAGCTAACAGCTATAAGGTATACATAACTATCATATGTCCGAGTCAGTGAATCTATCAATTGGCATCTAGCCTAATAACATCGCGTACGGAAACCTCTAGTCAAGGGTGAGGATAAATCATCAAGTCAAACTCATCACGCACGGAATATCATCGTGCGGCGGCATTATACTAATAGGGATCCTATCATCCTATACGACAAAAGAGGGTACGGCCTAATATCACATATGGCCTGTCATCCATGATTCACAATATTATATATATTGATATATATCTATGTGCCTATGTCCCGGTTCACATCTGCAATAATCTCATATTAGGGGACCGGCAGGGTATAAATCAACTCGATCGACTCGCATCAGTATACCATCACGTCATCGTATCATCATATCAGTCTTATATTCTTTCATCGCATTTAAATCACCTATCAAATCGAATTGCATAAACATTCAATCACTACAAGTATAAGTATCTAATCTAACCTACACATCTGAACCATACAATCGGATTTTTAAAGAAGCGAATCATAGTTTTGAAAAATAGGGGTTACGGTGTTTTTAAGAAAGAGATATCATTTGAAAATCCGTAACATCCCTCACGGTATATACTTAAAAGGTACATACGATTCTTCGGTTTAGGAAAAGGTATGGTTCGGATGAGGCATCTACATCGACTATCTAGTCCTAAAGAACCCTAAGCGGTAATATCGCTAAACGTCATCCTAGGGTAGTAGTAGCATATCACACTTAACTATCCACTAGTTTCTAATATGACTACATAGCTATATATATTCTAACCCTAATTTCCTAATCTAGGTTCCCTAACCATACTCTATAAATCGGTTTTTCCATCAAAAGTTGCGGGGGTGCTATACGCCATCCACCCGACTTCCCCGGTAGATATAGATCTACTCACCTTGCTTCTTGCTTGCCGAAGTCGATGACGCCACGCTCCGTCGCCTCGGAATCCATGCGAAGGTACCTACAATAATCAACAATCGCAATACGTATAAAAATCGAGGCAGAAAACCGATATGGCACACGGTGTGCTGATAGGTTAGAACCTATGGCTTAAACGTGTAAATCAATCAAACAACCCCTGTTGTCGATGTACGAACACCCGACAACCAAATACAAATCCAAATATCAAGAAAGTGCATTTTAAAATACGGAAAACATAGCCTAAAACACACCAAAATTCTTCCAGATTTTCCCCAGGTGACAATTAGCCAAAACTGCACATAGGAGGGGTCTAATTTAGTGCAAAAGGAGCCATGGAACAAAACTGGAACAATTCTACCCTACTCTGGCCGCAAATTGCGGCCAGAATGATTAAATCTACGACAATGGGTTGGGGTTTGGGGCTCAGGTCTTGGTGGTAGCTTCCTAGGTGCCTGCACGACTCTTAGTAAGCCCAAAATCATTTCTAGTGTCCCCGGGTTGCTCCAGATTTCAAAATACCCTCTAAAATCACACAAATCGACATGAACTCAAATCCCAAATCCGTATTTTGGGTTTCATCCCCCGTTCCAGGTCAGTAAAACACCACTAAGGCTTGTGGGCAGCTACCACACATCACCAATTTCAACAAACACTCAACCCCATTCTAGGGTTTCCCAATATCTCACTAATTTTCACAATATCACATCTAAATACATATGAACACTAAAGTAAATGAAAAACTACCCTAATTAGTGAAGGGATTACCTCATATATCATCCATGAATCACCCAAGATCATCAAAACTGAATTTTTCTAGGTCCCATGTGTAGAGGTCGAAGAGGGGATTAATTTTTGTGAAGGGTGTGTAGGGTTTTGGGGATTGTTAGGAGATGGATCTAGGGATTGTTTTTGTGGAGGGTTGTGTCTTGAGGGAGATGAAGGAGGGAAGAAGAAAAAAAGATAGGGGAATGAATGGGCAGCAGCCCCCCTCCCTCTCTCTCACCATTTCACACACACACTCTCTCCAAAAGCCCACCTAATCTAATCATTATGTCTCCCTTGACTTTTTCCTTTTTCTTTTTCTTTTCTCTCCACCAAAAACCATAATATATATACCAAATGAAATGAAACATGTAACAAAATGAACATGTCATGGTGCACTAACCATGGAAACAGAAAAAACGCGGATTTGGCTTAATCGCGATTAGCAGTGCACTAATCGGGTTTTTATCCAAACTACACAAAATAAATTTTAAAAATGCCAAATCCTTTAATTATATTATTAAATGAATACATCATTTTAATTTCTATTTATTTCATAATTATTGGTATATATTTATACCCTTTTTCGAAAACCCCAATTTCGCAAATCGGCAGTTTTCGGGAAATATATTATTTTAATATTAAATACCCAAAAATTGTAGGGTTCTGTCACGACCCAAAAATGGCCCGTGACGGCCCTAATACTACGCAACGCCTAAAGACGCAACATAGTAAAAGAAAGCCAAAACCCAGAAATCTAAACCATAAAAATACGGAAAGATAATATAAGTTTTGAAACATTTGAAACCGCAACCCAAATTCTTTAAAAGTCTTACTTTCTTTCTTTAAAAATTTAGCAACACCCATTTGTAGAAACCAGCCACAATGAATACAACCGAAAATAATATCAGAAGAGATAGAAGCTGTATATATAAAAGTCACCAAATCCACAATAATACACACTAACGTCCTCATCAAGTCTCTATGTCAATAATACAATAGCTGATGGAGAGTACAAAATACAACGAATATACAATGTGAAATACAGATAACCATCTAACCCACCTAAGCAAAATGGTACTGTGAGTTGATGCGGTATCTGTAGCAAAAAGGTGATAGCTGGATAGCTGAATAGAGGAATAGCCTGCCTCGACTACTCTAGGGAAAAACCTGAAACACCTGTGGCACAACGGGGGTGAGTTGCCAACTCGTGAATAGTATAAAACATATGCAGGTAATCGCAGGAATGCACGTACAGCATGAATCTAAGATATGCAATTACAATAATAATATATCATGCAAATGCTGAAATAGGGAGAGTACACTAGCAGGTACAATCAATATGTGAAGCAATGATGGCATGATAGTAGTATGCAATGTCTATGCAATAGAGATATGAGAAAGCAAATATGCAACTATCATAAGGGTACACTAATAGGTACTGCCACTATATGAATCTGTGCATAAGATAGGTAATGGTGAGGTATAGGGTGGAATATGTCGTTTTTCCACGGAAACCTGACGTCGTGGCAGGATCACAATCCACTAAGATACTCCAAATCCCAAATCCTCAAACCAGGCCCCACATTGGGCACTCACATCAAATAAGTCTCATATCTCCTCAATGTACAATGTCGAGTAATCTCCTATATCCCGAATGTACAAGTCACCAATCACATAGGTATATCCAATGTCCAAGTCCCAATGAATCACCTAGTATCCCAAGTCCAATCTCAAGTAAGTTCTAGCATCCTAAAGGTAAATATATGTACAGAAATAAATGCGATGGGGGCAATACACATATATTAGCGTCCCATTCCACTAATATTGGTGTAAGGGTATATATAACAACGGCTAAATCCCCTGTTATATATACAAAAAGGGGGTTAAAGAAATATCATGAAACCGTGTGCCAAACATCGACACAGAAATCCTCGTATATGGGGCTCCGTCTGCAGTGTCGGCCCTCGGCCCCGACAGTACAGGTCATCCCGCATCCATCTCTCTACTCTGGCCAGTAGCCTCCGGACTACTGCCAGGTCCAAACAATCACCGGTAGGTACTCGCCTGCCTCCAGGCTCAATCGGCAAACCCATCGATCTTCTTGCCGAGGGGAACCATACCGGGCCCCACCATGTACTCTCATACGGCAACCACACATCGTATGGAGCATAGAATCAGCACCGATAAAACTCATGGGGGACGCTCGAAATATCATATCAAGGAAACCGGGTTGTTCATGTATGCATAATTTCATGAACTTCCGTGGTTCCCAAATCCCGAAAACATCATATGAAATCCAGATAAACAATGCATAAATACAGGAATAGATGTATGCGATATATCTGAATGCGAGCAGCTAAGTAACATCAGTAAAAGTGAATATGCGACAACAACTGAATATGTACCTAACATACAGGTGTAGCAAAGTATAGGTATCTACCTATAGGAACTGATGTCGTATACCCCCCTGGGTATAGTAACATATGTAGGAAATCCCTCTCGGTATAGGTAAAATATGTAGGAGGTATACCTGTAGCTGTATCGCAAAGTGAAAATATACCTATCACTAAAGGTATGATACGCTATAGGTATACCGATAAACTAGATGTCATGTATGGCAAACAACAGTAGCTATAAGGGGTAGTGTGTGACATGGCAATTACTGACGGTGTGTGTGTAGCATGCAATCCGTGCTCGTGCAACATGAGCCGTCAATAATGTGTGCAGTGTCCTACGGCTGCTAGTCACAGTATATAGCTATATCTAGGAAATGCAGTAAATGCGCAATTCTACAATGACGTAGAATTGCGACAGGTAATTGAATCCTTGCCCAGACGCATAACGCCATGCGGGCGATTCCCTTGTAGATGTTATATCTACTCACCTAAACTCCACGCTGGGTGAATCCTACCGTCTGCTCCCTCTGTAGCCGTGTCCGTGGTCCCTGCCTGCAAACCTGCAAATAAGATAAGGAAATCACATATAAGCCAAATATCTCGCGAAACGCGATATCGAATCGAAACGAGAAACTCGCGTCGCGAACTAAGCGCGCGTGGCACGATACGCTGAATCGTGCGTGTACGCGTCTAGAAACCATCACGACACGCCGCTATACGCTGGATCACAGAACTCACTCACGTATCGCGCGTATCGCGCAAACACAATGAAACACAAAACCGATATATGATCCCAGATTTTGACTACTGTGAAAACTAAACAATTCAACAAGACCAGAGGGATCCTAACCATAGCAGACACCTACAGAACAAGAACCCTAACCCTAACTCCTCTTCCAGCCCGGCGTCGCCGGCCCCTCCTTCAGCCGTCGCCGGCCCTAGCCGGTGGGATGGGATTCGTCTTGGGGGTGGTGCTCTAGGTCCTCTATTACAACACTACAGCATTGTTGAATTCTCTAGTACACAACTCGGGTCATAGCAGGTTCCAGATATCGCAAAATCACATCAAAAGTCACAAATTGCACAAAACTCAAACTATATGGTATTTTAGTGTAATCTGGGGATTATCTCTGTTGAAGGGGCCTTATTAGCACTTAAGTGAGCTAAGGTAACTAACACAATCAACAATTTACCAAAATCCCACATAAATACCATAAACTAGCACTAAACTAGCAATTAAACACTAATCGACACAAAACCAAACACCATAAGCAAGATAGGGATTTGGGGTTCAGAAATATACCCAATAGGACCCTAGTGAGCAGGTGGAGAAGTGTGTGAGGGAGATGAGGCTGCTGCTGATGCTATTGCTAATCCTGTTGCTGTTGCTGATGATGATAATGATGATGATAAAGTGCTGATGATGTTGCTGTTGTTATTGCTGTTGCTATTGTTGCTGGGGAAGCTGCTGCTGTTGCTGAAAGTGATGATGATGATGCTGTTGTTGTCGTAGTTGTTGTTGTTGTTGTCACTGCTGCTGTTGCTATTGCTTTTGTTGTTGCTGCTGCTTCAGCTTCTGCTGCTGCTGATGGTGTGTGTGAGTGAGAATGAGTGAAGAGGGAATGAGAGAGGGAAAATGAGAGGAGAATGAGAGTGAGCAACCAAGACCCCCCCTTCTCTTTCTCTTTCTCATTAAATGAGGCATGGGCAAAGCCATAATGCCCATGCTCTCTCTCTCTCTCTCTCTCTCTCTTTCTCAAGGTCAACCAATCAACCAAACAAAGAAATCAATTTAAACCCTTTTTCCTAAAAGCAACCATGACACTTAAACAAAACTAAAAAGCTAGTTTAGAGAAAATGGTTAGTTAACCATGTTGCTAATCATGGTATAACCCCAAAACAACCCTAGTTATCATGCACAAGTGTGTGTGCGCCTAATAAGAATCTAATAAAATACACAATAATTAGGATAAAATATTTAAAAACCAATTTGGTAAACTTTTTATTAAAAACCATATATTAAAATATAATTAGCTACAAAACACATTGTAAGGTGTTACAATCTCCCCCCTTAAAAGAAATTCGTCCCCGAATTTAAAACTTATACTGTTACCTGTACCTTCAAAAAGAAGATTAAAATCCTCAAATCTCGCTCGTAGCCTCCCAAGTGACTAACTCACTATACGGCTACGTCCAAGGAAACCCTTCACAGATGGCAAGACCCTTGACCGACGTTTCTCCACCTGTCGAGCCATTAACACACATGGCTGCTGGTGAACGAAAGATCGCGTCTAGCTAAAAGGTCTGGTGCAAACATGTGAGAAAGGTCAAGAAGGTAATTGTAAAGTATCATCACAAGGAATACGGGGTGAAAATCTAATAATCTGGGCGGAAGTGCCAAATTAAAGGCAACAAAACTAACTCGCTTATAGGATCTCGGATGGACCTAAACCCTGGAATAAGCTTCCCAACATCCAACACGTCATTCATCGGAAAGTCCATAGGAATACATGATCTGTCCTACGAACTCGAGTCTATGACCAACACCGTCGTCATAAGACCTCAGTTCGAAATGGACAATCCACATCCTGACCTAACACAACTGGACCGTCTCCGAAATCACTAGACTAGCTGGGGTCCAAAGTCCTACTTACGCAGAGTCAGAAAACAACAGGCTGGCGATCGACATGACCTAACCCCCAAGCCTAAGGGTGTCCAATTGGAGTGTCTCCTGATAACAGCTATCGAAGGAGAACCCGAACGATGGCGAGTGACGATCCCAAGCTGCTGATGACCAAACAAAACAAACACACAACTTAACAAACAACTGAGCAAACTGATTATAACCAGAGGACAAGAATCCGAATGGAGTCACACCCTAACTAACTGGGTAGAAACCATAACGGAATTCATGGAGATCTGCTCCCACTCCTTCTTCGGAACGGTAAAAAGATTGCAATTCTCCAGCCGGCCTCAGATGCTCGACTCAAGCACACAACAAGACAGACACCCTGAAACGAAACCTGAGACACCTCTTTACATCCCTGCCCACCTGTAACTACCTCACAAGTCACGTCAAAGCTGGTGGAACTTGAATGCATATAGAGAGTTGACAGATGTGCATGTTCTAGGATTACACGTCTCTACCTGATAATGGCAAGTACACAACGCGTCCCTAACTTAGCACACCATTGTCACAATTCAAGGTCTCCGAATCATTACCCAACCGAATATGCTCTAGTATCTCTGACGTACGAGCTTCGACGGGCAGTGTCTCGCGAAAACGATTTAAGGAAAGTGGTCAGGTGCGGACATGAGCAAGCTGTCCCCTCCGTAGAGACGAACTAAGCTATACTCGACGATCACACAAGAACTGTAAATCTGCAGAAGACCATCTCAACAATCCAAATCTGCTGCAGGAAGATGTACATTAAGCTCTAGTGGTCCGTGGAAAATCTGACACGACTCTCAAGCAAGTAGTGTCTCCAAATATCCAACGCAAAACCATAGCGGCCATCTCCAGATCATGAGTGGAATATCCTCCTCGTACTTCCTCCAAATGTAGGGAAAGCAAAAGCGATATCTCTATAGTGTCACCTCAATACACATTCGAGTCCACTCAAAAAACATTACAGTTAAACAACAAGGTCGCCCGAACCAAAAGCAAAGGAAGAACTGATGCAGCTGTTAACTGAATCTTCAACTGCTGAAGACTCCGTACACGTGCCTCAGTTCAAAGAAAAGAAACCTCCCTTGGTCAATTCAGTCAACGGTGCAGCACTACTCTAGCAATCCTGCATGAAACGGCGGTAAAAACCCTGCTAAGCCCAACAATCCGCGGATCTCCGTCCTGCACACAAGTCTGGGCCTAAGCTGTACGGCCACGATCTCCCTCGGAACCATACGGAACCGTCTTCCACGACTACAAGACCTAGGAGTCAGCACAAACAAGCCTGAAGAAACACTCCGAGAATTTAGCAACTGCTGGTGCTCTCCCAGTATCTGCATAACAATCCTCAAGTGTTACTCCTGTCCCTCAAGACCCATTAAATAGACCAGAATGTAGTAAGTAACACAACAGAACTGATCGAGGAACGGCCTGCAGAAATCTGGTTCATCATATCTACGAATGCTGCTAGGGCGACAGTGAATCCAACGACTCACAAAAACACACAAAGCCCGTAGCACGCACAAGGCAGTCTTCGGAATGCCGTCACTCCGAATCCGCAATAATGATGACCTGACCCCAAACAAACTTAGAGAAATGTCTCGCACTCTGGAGCTGATCGAAGAAATCGTCACGGCGAGATGAAGGATACCTATCCGCACCGCAAGACGGTTCAATTGACGATCCGTCGATGCACAACCTCAACTGCCGTCTTTCTCCTTGACGAACAGAAATAGGAGCTCCCAAAAGCGAAACACTCAGGCACACAAAACTCCCCAAACCAAGACTCTGCAGCTGATCCTTTAGCTCCCAAGCTTCGCCGGCTCATCAGGAACAACGTCGGAAAAACTCTCGCATGAAAAGAACCCGGTCCAACACTCCCACGGTGGCTCCGGTATCACGAATGAACGCTAAGAATCCACGACACCTCCTCAGTAGCCGACTAGCTAAAAGGCTGAATTCGAGCTGTAAGAGGCGGCACAACTATCCACCTACACAACAAGAGCTGACTTGCCGGGAAAAAAAAATCCTAACTTGTTTCCCCACGGTAGTCCACAGACGCCTAACACGTAGTTAACCAATCCGTGCCAAGGAGAACGTCAAATCCAACATCTCTAGAAGGATCAAAACGACGGACGAAATCTCTATCTCCCATCCGCTTGGCACAAAACTGAAATACGTGCCGCGCAACAAAAGGATCGCTGACAGAAGTTAAAACAACTACTACTAATCTACCCAACCACGGTACAAGCAAGAAACAAACAAATATACCAAGAGAGAATATAACTCAAGGGTACCTGAAAACTCCATATTGGACGTCTGCGCGTCCCGATGAGTAGAAGCAAACTCCTGTGTCTGCCCTCTACTCGCCGCTGGATGAACTCCTCTGGTAGCCTGAGCCCTCTGAGCAAATCTTCCACGTCCACGGCCTCTCTGGAAACGATCGTGACGAGGTGCTAAGGAACAATCCCTGACGAAGTGCTGAAGGCTTCCGCATCGAAAACATCCACGTGCTGACTGCTGACCATCCTGGGGATGAGAGCTGAACGACTGTCCTCGTCCCAAGCCTCTGCTACTCCCGCGACGGCCACGAAATCTGTCTCGACGACCGAACCTCTGTCTCTGGGCTGGTACGCTGGTACGAGTCCTCCACTGTCATGGGACTGCCTGAACCTCTGAAATATGTACCTCGTCAACTGGGGCTGCAACCACTGGTGCTATGTAGGTGACGGACTGCTGCATGCTGATCGTAAGGGATAGCTGAGTAACGGGGGTGACAACCTCCTGTCGTACCTCCCGAACGACATCAACCAAGGAACTCATCGTCTGGCGGAACTCCTGCATCTCTACCAAAAGTCTATCCATAGTATAAGTCGTAGGCTGATCCGTCTGCACCTGTGCAACTAGAGTGCCATCCTGGTCAGTACTCGTCTCACCCGAGCTAATTCTGACCTCGGCCCTCGCTGCATCGCTCTGAGTCCCCATAGTCGTCGGCGGCAAGGCTATAAATAGATATAAGATGAGATTCGATAAGAATGAGGAATTCGAATCTCAAGGGTATGAATCATCAAGGAAGGAATGTCAAGCAATTTTGTACTTAGGTCACTTAATGCAAGGTACCGCGCTGTGGGTATGCTGCTGACATACACACACTACGTTACTCTGCTTAAGCTACCTACTCCATCATACTAAGGTCATCCTACACTCCGAAAGGTAAAACCTAACGCTCTGATACCAACTTTGTCACGACCCAAAAATGGCCCGTGACGGCCCTAATACTACGCAACGCCTAAAGACGCAACATAGTAAAAGAAAGCCAAAACCCAGAAATCTAAACCATAAAAATACGGAAAGATAATATAAGTTTTGAAACAATTGAAACCGCAACCCAAATTCTTTAAAAGTCTTACTTTCTTTCTTTAAAAATTTAGCAACACCCATTTGAAGAAACCAGCCACAATGAATACAACCGAAAATAATATCAGAAGAGATAGAAGCTGTATATATAAAAGTCACCAAATCCACAATAATACACACTAACGTCCTCATCAAGTCTCTATGTCAATAATACAATAGCTGATGGAGAGTACAAAATACAACGAATATACAATGTGAAATACAGATAACCATCTAACCCACCTAAGCAAAATGGTACTGTGAGCTGATGCGGTATCTGTAGCAAAAAGGTGATAGCTGGATAGCTGAATAGAGGAATAGCCTGCCTCGACTACTCTGGGGAAAAACCTGAAACACCTGTGGCACAACGGGGGTGAGTTGCCAACTCCTGAATAGTATAAAACATATGCAGGTAATCGCAGGAATGCACGTACAGCATGAATCTAAGATATGCAATTACAATAATAATATATCATGCAAATGCTGAAATAGGGAGAGTACACTAGCAGGTACAATCAATATGTGAAGCAATGATGGCATGATAGTAGTATGCAATGTCTATGCAATAGAGATATGAGAAAGCAAATATGCAACTATCATAAGGGTACACTAATAGGTACTGCCACTATATGAATCTGTGCATAAGATAGGTAATGGTGAGGTATAGGGTGGAATATGTCGTTTTTCCACGGAAACCTGACGTCGTGGCAGGATCACAATCCACTAAGATACTCCAAATCCCAAATCCTCAAACCAGGCCCCACATTGGGCACTCACATCAAATAAGTCTCACATCTCCTCAATGTACAATGTCGAGTAATCTCCTATATCCCGAATGTACAAGTCACCAATCACATAGGTATATCCAATGTCCAAGTCCCAATGAATCACCTAGTATCCCAAGTCCAATCTCAAGTAAGTTCTAGCATCCTAAAGGTAAATATATGTACAGAAATAAATGCGATGGGGGCAATACACATATATTAGCGTCCCATTCCACTAATATTGGTGTAAGGGTATATATAACAACGGCTAAATCCCCTGTTATATATACAAAAAGGGGGTTAAAGAAATATCAGGAAACCGTGTGCCAAGCATCGACACAGAAATCCTCGTATATGGGGCTCCGTCTGCAGTGTCGGCCCTCGGCCCCGACAGTACAGGTCATCCCGCATCCATCTCTCTACTCTGGCCAGTAGCCTCCGGACTACTGCCAGGTCCAAACAATCACCGGTAGGTACTCGCCCGCCTCCAGGCTCAATCGGCAAACCCATCGATCTTCTTGCCGAGGGGAACCATACCGGGCCCCACCATGTACTCTCATACGGCAACCACACATCGTATGGAGCATAAAATTAGCACCGATAAAACTCATGGGGGACGCTCGAAATATCATATCAAGGAAACCGGGTTGTTCATGTATGCATAATTTCATGAACTTCCGCGGTTCCCAAATCCCGAAAACATCATATGAAATCCAGATAAACAATGCATAAATACAGGAATAGATGTATGCGATATATCTGAATGCGAGCAGCTAAGTAACATCAGTAAAAGTGAATATGCGACAACAACTGAATATGTACCTAACATACAGGTGTAGCAAAGTATAGGTATCTACCTATAGGAACTGATGTCTTATACCCCCCTGGGTATAGTAACATATGTTGGAAATCCCTCCCGGTATAGGTAAAATATGTAGGAGGTATACCTGTAGCTGTATCGCAAAGTGAAAATATACCTATCACTAAAGGTATGATACGCTATAGGTATACCGATAAACTAGATGTCATGTATGGCAAACAATGGTAGCTATAAGGGGTAGTGTGTGACATGGCAATTACTGACGGTGTGTGTGTAGCATGCAATCCGTGCTCGTGCAACATGAGCCGTCAATAATGTGTGCAGTGTCCTACGGCTGCTAGTCACAGTATATAGCTATATCTAGGAAATGCAGTAAATGCGCAATTCTACAATGACGTAGAATTGCGACAGGTAATTGAATCCTAGCCCAGACGCATAACGCCATGCGGGCGATTCCCCTGTAGATGTTATATCTACTCACCTAAACTCCACGCTGGGTGAATCCTACCGTCTGCTCCCTCTGTACCCGTGTCCGTGGTCCCTGCCTGCAAACCTGCAAATAAGATAAGGAAATCACATATAAGCCAAATATCTCGCGAAACGCGATATCGAATCGAAACGAGAAACTCGCGTCGCGAACTAAGCGCGCGTGGCACGATACGCTGAATCGTGCGTGTACGCGTCTAGAAACCATCGCGACACGCCGCTATACGCTGGATCACAGAACTCACTCACGTATCGCGCGTATCGTGCAAACACAACGAAACACAAAACCGATATATGATCCCAGATTTTGACTACTGTGAAAACTAAACAATTCAACAAGACCAGAGGGATCCTAACCATAGCAGACACCTACAGAACAAGAACCCTAACCCTAACTCCTCTTCCAGCCCGGCGTCGCCGGCCCCTCCTTCAGCCGTCGCCGGCCCTAGCCGGTGGGATGGGGTTCATCTTGGGGGTGGTGCTCTAGGTCCTCTATTACAACACTACAGCATTGTTGAATTCTCTAGTACACAACTCGGGTCACAGCAGGTTCCAGATATCGCAAAATCACATCAAAAGTCACAAATTGCACAAAACTCAAACTATATGGTATTTTAGTGTAATCTGGGGATTATCTCTGTTGAAGGGGCCTTATTAGCACTTAAGTGAGCTAAGGTAACTAACACAATCAACAATTTACCAAAATCCCACATAAATACCATAAACTAGCACTAAACTAGCAATTAAACACTAATCGACACAAAACCAAACACCATAAGCAAGATAGGGATTTGGGGTTCAGAAATATACCCAATAGGACCCTAGTGAGCAGGTGGAGAAGTGTGTGAGGGAGATGAGGCTGCTGCTGATGCTATTGCTAATCCTGTTGCTGTTGCTGATGATGATAATGATGATGATAAAGTGCTGATGATGTTGCTGTTGTTATTGCTGTTGCTATTGTTGCTGGGGAAGCTGCTGCTGTTGCTGAAGGTGATGATGATGATGCTGTTGTTGTCGTAGATGTTGTTGTTGTTGTTGTTGTCACTGCTGCTGTTGCTATTGCTTTTGTTGTTGCTGCTGCTTCAGCTTCTGCTGCTGCTGATGGTGTGTGTGTGTGAGAATGAGTGAAGAGGGAATGAGAGAGGGAAAATGAGAGGAGAATGAGAGTGAGCAACCAAGACCCCCCCCTTCTCTTTCTCTTTCTCATTAAATGAGGCATGGGCAAAGCCATAATGCCCATGCTCTCTCTCTCTCTCTCTCTCTCTCTCTCTTTCTCAAGGTCAACCAATCAACCAAACAAAGAAATCAATTTAAACCCTTTTTCCTAAAAGCAACCATGACACTTAAACAAAACTAAAAAGCTAGTTTAGAGAAAATGGTTAGTTAACCATGTTGCTAATCATGGTATAACCCCAAAACAACCCTAGTTATCATGCACAAGTGTGTGTGTGCCTAATAAGAATCTAATAAAATACACAATAATTAGGATAAAATATTTAAAAACCAATTTGGTAAACTTTTTATTAAAAACCATATATTAAAATATAATTAGCTACAAAACACATTCTAAGGTGTTACAGGTTCCTAGGCACCCTAATGAGGTCTCATAAGGCATCAACCATGCCAATTTCAAAAAATCTAGGTGCCGAGAAACCCGACTACGGATCGTTGGCTAGAAATCTAGGCGAAAATGAGACTAGTTAACAACTTAACTAAAGGAATACAGAAATACAACCTTTGTAGATCCGGTGCTCCACCTCCATAGCTCCGCAACGAAGTCCCCTCGCTGTCCAAATGAGTTCCCGGGCTCTAGCGTCGGCTTCGTCGGAGAAATGGCGAGCTAGGTCGTCGGTGTCCGTGCCGAAGATGATCTACGTCGAAGCATCACTAGATCAAGCTCCACCTTCACCAAGCCATGAAAACTTGTGAAGGAAACACACTCTACTACTTGGCAAGAGGTAGAGGATGAAGAAATAGGAAGTGGGTAGACTTTAGAATTGGATTTCTCACTCTTTTTCATCACTTGCCATTGATGGAGGCAAGCTTTCTTCACTTGAAGAAATGAAGAAGAAGAAGAATAATGTTATGATAAGTTATTTAGAAAATAGAAAATAAAAGAATACTTATTATAATCAACCATGGTCAAGTGTAGAGAATTAACTAAGGTTAGATTAATGGTTAGGGTTAAAGATAAAGACAAAGTGGTCACTTTGGTCAAAGCTTCATGAAGCTTCAAAAAGCTTCATGATCGAAAATAAAATAAAGAAACCATTTTGCTTTTCTTTTATGCTTTTATTAATATCCAAAATGAATAATCAAATAATTAAATGAAAAAGCAAAACCCTAATCATTAAGTTAACCATGGTTTAATTCTATACACTTAACCAAAAGGCATGTATCATCAAACATGATACAAGCAAGTGCACAAAATCATATCGCATATGCAATGCGCACATCCGAGTGAGAAAATCCATTTAAAGTGAACTGATACTAGTTAATGCAAAGTAATATATCAAATATATAATTATTCATTAAATCATTAAATCAACACTTGATTTAACGATCCGGTCATATCGCATATAACCGACTAATATCAACAGTAACAACTTATCGAATCGACACTTGATCCGATAACCCGGCTATATCACATATAACCGATCAATGTCACATATAGCGAGAATCGAATACAGTATCACATACTGGTATCATTCTCGTTCCCGCACATATCTCATATGCGCTCCTTTTTCGTTTCGCTTGAGCCAGGAAACCTTTGTGTAGGACTCTAAAGACTCGTCAATACGCCGGCAGCAGGTGATGATCATATCAAACACCCACAAGTCGCAAGCGGTCTGCTAAACATAACGGCCACACGGGTATTGAGCGATCAGAAGATCGACGAGCAAGCCCGCTCACACTCCAGTGAATCCAACCAGCAACACTACCTTACTGTCCGGTCTCATCGTCTGATATGTCGCATATCTCGCCTAGGGGTGGTAAACGTCAGACCCCAATAGCTCGATAAGTCGTGTCGATGTGAGGTCTATAACAATTCGAGAAACTACTGGTAACACTTACCAGTAAATCTCAGCAACCCTGGCCAGGGATTTCCTGTTATAGCCAATCGAACACAGCGCAACATCAACTCCCTATACCGGGAGAGACGAATCCCCTCCTATCGCTCATTGCCTCCATGTGATTCGGGACTGTACCCAAAAAACCACCGTTTTGCACGCCCTCTTGGACGTGGTAAGATGGAAATCAAAGCACAGTAGGAACCACACAAGACTCTATGACGATCTCGGGTCAACAGACTACTCTGTACCAGTGTCACCAGAGAACTGCCATCTGACGTGAGGTATAATACCATCTGGGAGTTCTCGGCGAGTCCGTCCAGTGTACCCAGTCTCCACTGAGCACCCGTATATCATCTCCGATGTCAAACACCAATGGATATGGGATCATCCATCGCCCATCTGTATGGGTCGAGAAGGTATACGCTAGTCTACTCTGGTATATCGATGCCCCGTCTCGATACACCCACGACTAGGGACTTTCAAGGATGTACTTATGGACTAACATGTCCCCACTAGTATAATCCGCATCATAGTCCAGGTAGTCAAGTACACATCCTAAGGGCTTTACCAACATGTAACAGAGAGACAATCAGTGTACATGTTAAGGTAAAGAGTAACCAGATAGCATACTATCATGTCGAGCAAGAAAGTCCTCCCTATATATGTCCCAGCATCCACTACAATATACATCCAATGTACAGTAATGGCCTCTAGGGCATACATATAACTAACAATCTCCCACTTGCACTAGGGCCATCTGTAGCAGTGGTCGTAGTATCTCATACTCAACCATCCCATGAAAGTCTCTCTCTGGGAATAGGCCTTCGTGAGTGGATCCGCTGCGTTATCCTCTAAGTCTGCTCTCCTTGCCTCGATCACCCTGGAGATCAACCATCTCCATGATCAGGTGATACTGCCTTAGAATAAGTCTGGATCACTGATGGGACCGTCGTTCCTTGGCGTAAGCCACAACTCCGTTGTCTCACAATGGTAGGAACGTAGTTCATCTCATGAACTAATATACACCCAAACATCCTCTTTGGTAGCATCTTGAGTAGCGATGTATCCATCTTTTATCGTCTAGTATGTCACGGTATCTAGCTTGGAACTCTTCCAACATACCGTCCCTTTACTGAGGGTAAAGACAATGCCTGCGACTGACATTCAGTCGTCTTTATCACCCTGGAACCTTTCCAGTGATTCTCCCTAGGATCGATTGATACCATCTCACTACAGCTAGTGAGTATTCTAACATCCAATTAGATCTATCTCATAGATCCAAAATCCAGGATTTAGTAGGTATCACTTTGATCCTATACGGAGAATCTTTGTGATAAACGGAGATTGATCGAGCATAGCATAAGAAACTCCTTTCTTATCAAGAGTATGTCATCCACGTACTCTACGAGGATCACCACCATACTCCCTACTACCTTTTTGTGTATACAAGGTTCATCTACCATTTTGATGAAGTCAAACTCTTTGACTATTAGATCAAAACAGACGTTCCAACTCCGCGATGCCTGCTTTATCATATAAAACATCTTGCACACGTTTCCGCTGCTCCCACTGTCTATGAAGCCCTCTGGCTGTGTACTTATAGACGTTCTCTTCTAAAACATCATTTAGAAAAGCAGTCATGGCACCCAACCGTCAGATATCGTAGTCATGGTATGTAGCCGTGGTAAGTAGGATCTGGATGGACTTAAGCATAGATACTTGAAAAGGTTTCATCATTATCCACGCCTGGTTGATGACGAAAACCTTTAACAAGTCTAGTTTTGAAAGTCTCAACTTTTCCATCTACACCAAGTAATCTTCTCAAGATATACTTGCTCCTGATGGGGATTTAACCCTTCAGATATAGCAACCAAAGTCCATACTTTGTTGGTGTACATGGATTCCATCTCAGATCACTAAGCATCCAGCCATTCTTACAGAGTCTCTACTCTCGATGGCCTGCTCGAAACTAGTTGGGTCATCATCTAATTATGCAATCCTCGCACCCACTGTCATAGAGAAACCGAAGTATCTCTTAGGCGGGTGAGGAACCTTACTAAATCGGCGGAGAGGCTGAGGTTCGTTGGTATCTACTGAATCCTTTGGTTCTATCAAATTATCTGCAGTAGTTTGTATAGCTGGAACCTTTCCAGTTCTACATAACAGACCTTGCCTCGAGCTTGTCCGGATTTTGCTTTTAGACATAGGCCGGTCAACCCCAAATCTTAACTAACTTAAGAAATGGGCTCTTCCCTTTCCATATCACATATGAAGTGGTAGGCAACTGATTCGATTTGAACCCTATTCAATAGGTATGCACCTTCTCAAGTGCATAACACCCAAAAAGGAAATAGGTAACTCAGTAATACTCATCATAGAGCACACCTTATCATATAGGGTGTGATTGCTCCGCACCGATATACCATCTGCTATGGTGTATACGGAGGAGTAATGCTGAGAGAGAATCTCATTCTCCTTTAGAATATTCCAGGATTTCCGTGCTCAAGTATTCTCCTCCTTGATCTCATCAAAGGACATAATACTTATACCCGTATTTTGGTTCTCTACTTCTACCTTATATTCCGTGAATATCTCAAAAGGTTCGGACTTGTGTTTCAACAGGAACACATGTCTGAATCTCGAGAGATTACCAGAGAATGTAATGAAGTACAAAGGACCGATCTTGGTATGTGTAGACAGGGGACCTACATATATCAACATGTATCATCCCAAAAGTTCACTAACTCTTTCTCTGTTTCCAATAAACAGAGCTATGGTCATCTTATCTTTGTGACATGACTGGCGAGTTTCACAAGATGTAAATTCAAACTGATTTAAATATGCATCTTCATGTAACTTCAGCTAGTCGGGTCGCATTGATATGACCTAGTCTACAATACCTTAAGAAGGATGCGTTCATTTCTGAACTCATCCTCTTGTGTGTGTTCCGTATACTAAGAACTGTAGTTTGATTTAGAACGTCAATGCTTTTAGATAACGTGCCTGAACCGATCAACTTTTGATATAGGAAATGTTCAAAACATTATCCAACAATACAAAATTTTATCATTTCTTTACTAATAAAGAGACTGATATGATTTTGTATATCAGGTTCGGTATCTAATAACATTCGTTCATTATCAAAGTATTCTGGTAATACCGGGTGACAGTTACCAACAGACTTGGCTGCAACTCTTGCCCCGTTTTCTGCCTCATGAAACTTATCACCCGTTCTCAGTTTTTCTACCCTTTTGTAGCCTTATGTAACAAATTACATATCTGGGATCCTAATCCGGTATCATATACTCAGGATGCGGAGGATACTGAGAAACAGTTCTGTATAATAAACACACCCGAAGATGATGCATCAGCATGCACTCTCTTCGTTTGGGCGGCATGGGAATCTTGGTATTCCCCAATTTCCTGCTCTGTCTTATAACAATTATAAGTTGGAGCGGGACCAACGTTCCCCAGCTCAGTATAACAAGCGGGTTCGGTCAATAATCCGTATTATTATCTTGATTAAGGCGTGATATGGTCGCTACCTGGAGAGAGAAAGAAGAAAACACTCAGCGTGCGCTCTTGCAAGATCAGATTGATTATTATTTTATCTAATCAGGATGGCTCCCACTGATTTTTATCAAATCTTCTTTCAAACCCTAAAAGGAAAGACTAGCCGGGATTAATTACACACTACAAGTTCGCCAATCTTTCAGCCAGGCCAGTGTCGGTACTTTGAGGGAGGTCCCCGTGCTTTCGCACGAACCTAATTAATGTAAACCTCGTTTTCCAAGAGGCGTAACCTCGTTAACACCTTTCTAGACACCTACTTGATCGGCTAATTGTAATGTGTAAAACTCTCCAAGGAGTAACTCTTACTCGCAGCGGGTATCGGGATCCAACTATCTCATAGAAAGTATGCAATCTCATTGCAAATTTCAACACTTGAAATTCCCGATAATATTTTGCCCCTAGCGTGCTATGACCTTGACGCATGCCAAACAACCCATAGTCCGCTAGTCAAGTTCAACCCGTACATTTCTTGATTGAATTAGACCCACCCGCACGACCCTTGACGCATGCCAAACAACGCCGTACGAATACCCTAATCCAATCGCATCGTATGCTAGAAGATAAGCACTAGTTAGCTACCGTACACTACGCCTTGACGCATGCCAAACAACCGCAGCACGAATACTAACTAGTACTTATCTGAAATGACGAAGGGCTACGACAGGTTTTTCTGAAAACCAATTGCGTAATGAACTTGATATCATTGTAGGATCGAATGAATTTTGAAATGGAGTGTTTTTTAGGCTTTTCTAGTTTTACTAAAGGAGTCACTCCCGGTGAAGGGATCGTCGGTCCTTTCCTCGTCGAATGAGGTGCGGGATATATCATATATATCACTGTGCAAAGCAAAAACTCTTAAAAGCAATCAAAAGACAAACCGAGTGTGTAGCATCTGCCAGTTATTGCTAAAGGAGTCACTCCCGGTGAAAGGATCTCGGTCCTTTCCTTATCGAATAAGGTGCAGGATATATCACATATACCGCTGTGCAAAGCAAGAAGTGTAGCTACCTGTTTTATTTTGAAATTCGATTCTACAACATCTTAGGTTTCTTTTATTTCATTAATCGCATTAATGAAGTCCCATCATTTAAGTACCTAAACATCACAGATAAATACGACGTACACTTATGCCATCCGCATTCGCCTCGATGTCCCCTCATGCACCGTTAGGTTAGGTAACTAACGGCAGAGCGGGGCAGGGCAAGCGCGGGTGTAAAACATAAGTAACGCCTATATAATATATCATATATACTATATACTGTATCTATCACAGAACACCACAAGATCACATCACAGATATCGCAGCAGAAGAAACATATGAAATATTGGATATACTAGGACGTCCGTGTTTTCAATACGAGCCAGTATAAAACATGGATTCCACGGTCGTGATGAATAGCCAAACCCACACCCCTAGACCCCTACGAGAGCGGCAAGCAACCATACCAATTCTAGAGTTAGGAGACCCGGACTCGACTCCTCGAGTTGGTCTCCCGCTGGACTCCAGAACCCGGTTACTTGTGCCCTCCTCCTTGGGTCTATCCTAGTGCGGAAAAGTAAATAATATACAAACGGTGACAACTTCCGCAACCTGGAAGTGCCCCAATAAAAGAATATTACATACAAGTTTTTACATGAATGAAAATGAAAAACACTCATCTCACATAAAAGACCCCGGCTATTCAAACACGACGATCCAATATAACATATCCAGCAACACATAACATCACATGTCATCAACGTAAGTAAATATGCGCATCCCAGTTGTCGTTGACATATAGCAACGAAACCGGCGATATCACATATTACACTTACGGTCACAGAAAAGAAAGTGTAAAACTACAACAGTTTGAATCCGCAACCACCTCACACATCGCATGCCTGACCAAATGAATTCCTTAGACATCGCATGCCAAACAATTATAAACCCCGCATTTTAGTCTCATTTATCGAAAACTCTTTTCAATATCAAGTCGGGTAATTCAACAAGATTTCCGAAAATCTGATCGAATGCTCGTCGCAAACTTTAGTAGACGGCCGCACCCCCGACGCCGTCGACGAAGTGCACCAAGACGGAACACCACCACCGCGAGCACCCGAACGGATGCTTTCGGCGACGGGGTTCTCCTACAGTCACTTGGTCGGGGCTATGGGGCGAGGCTGTCTATTAAGTTTACCCGGCGAGTATCCGCGTACACTACGTGATTGCGACGGACTTTTGATCGCATCAAAATTCCGTGGCAACCGATCAAGTGAGACTAAAGTGCTATGTTTATAACATTCATTTAGTTATCACATAACTATTGTGAATTCCAATTATTGTATCCCATTCCGGATAAATAGAAAATGTCAAACTTTCCGATCGAACAATCGAACACCCAAGTTTTCCCGATACAGATCAACACATGAAACAAGTCTAAAAACATTCAGTTCGTGCCTCAGTACCAACGGTCCAGCCGTAGAAGGGTCAAGCCAACGCCTCACATGTGGCACGCCGTACTTCCCAAACCCGAAGGTTCAAAGGGCAGTTCAAGACGGTCACATAATCGAGTTAAGGTTTGTTGTCTTCTAAAGGGTCCATCGAGTTACTTGCACTACTTAGAACGTCTTTAAACTACGGAAAAATCCAACACTTGGTAATTTCCCGACAGGGGAAAAATTGGGTATTTATACCCGGTCGAACTTTTTAACATATTTTAAAATTATCCGGAAAGCCAAATAGACAAAATTTGATACCCCGAACGAAACACCGAATCCCCAAAACAACTCCAGAAAATTCAACTCTTGAATAAATTTTAAAAATTCTCAGAAAACTCAGAATCTGACAACATGAATTACTGTGCAAAAAGGGGAGGATGACGTCACCATGTTGCCGCGGAACCGCCGCAGAAGCCAGGCTTCTGCCGCGGTTCCGCCGCCGTTTACACTGTTCATGAATAAATTTTTGAGCCGTAATTCTTAGAATTCCCTGCTGAGTTTTCTGCATAATTTTAATTTGGAAAAATCCACGATTTTAGAAAAAGTACAGAGAGCAATTTTGGGGTTGGGTTTCGGTTCGTTCGGGTTTCAAATTCCGTCTGGACTTCGCCTAAGGCTCTAGCTAGGCTCTGATACCACTGTAGGGTTCCTAGGCACCCTAATGAGGTCTCACAAGGCATCAACCATGCCAATTTCAAAAAATCTAGGTGCCGAGAAACCCGACTACGGATCATTGGCTAGAAATCTAGGCGAAAATGAGACTAGTTAACAACTTAACTAAAGGAATACGGAAATACAAGCTTTGTAGATCCGGTGCTCCACCTCCATAGCTCCGCAACGAAGTCCCCTCGCTGTCCAAATGAATTCCCGGGCTCTAGCGTCGGCTTCGTCGGAGAAATGGCGAGCTAGGTCATCGATGTCCGTGCCGAAGATGATCTACGTCGAAGCATCACTAGATCAAGCTCCACCTTCACCAAGCCATGAAAACTTGTGAAGGAAACACACTCTACTACTTGGCAAGAGGTAGAGGATGAAGAAATAGGAAGTGGGTAGACTTAAGAATTGGATTTCTCACTCTTTTTCATCACTTGCCATTGATGGAGGCAAGCTTTCTTCACATGAAGAAATGAAGAAGAAGAAGAATAATGTTATGATAAGTTATTTAGAAAATAGAAAATAAAAGAATACTTATCATAATCAACCATGGTCAAGTGTAGAGAATTAACTAAGGTTAGATTAATGGTTAGGGTTAAAGATAAAGACAAAGTGGTCACTTTGGTCAAAGCTTCATGAAGCTTCAAAAAGCTTCATGAATGAAAATAAAATAAAGGAACCATTTTGCTTTTCTTTTATGCTTTTATTAATATCCAAAATGAATAATCAAATAATTAAATGAAAAAGCAAAACCCTAATCATTAAGTTAACCATGGTTTAATTCTATACACTTAACCAAAAGGCATGTATCATCAAACATGATACAAGCAAGTGCACAAAATCATATCGCATATGCAATGCGCACATCCGAGTGAGAAAATCCATTTAAAGTGAACCGATACTAGTTAATGCAAAGTAATATATCAAATATATAATTATGCATTAAATCATTAAATCAACACTTGATTTAACGATCCGGTCATATCGCATATAACCGACTAATATCAACAGTAACAACTTATCGAATCAACACTTGATCCGATAACCCGGCTATATCACATATAACCGATCAATGTCACATATAGCGAGAATCGAATACAGTATCACATACTGGTATCATTCTCGGTCCCGCACATATCTCATATACGCTCCTATTTCGTTTCGCTTGAGCCAGGAAACCTCTGTGTAGGACTCTAAAGACTCGTCAATACGCCGGCAGCAGGTGATGATCATATCATACACCCACAAGCCGCAAGCGGTCTGCTAAACGTAACGGCCACCCGGGTATTGAGCGATCAGAAGATCGACGAGCAAGCCCGCTCACACTCCAGTGAATCCGACCAGTAACACTACCGTACAGTCCGGTCTCGTCGTCTGATATGTCGCATATCTCGCCTAGGGGTGGTAAACGTCAGACCCCAATAGCTCGATAAGTCGTGTCGATGTGAGGTCTATAACAATTCGAGAAACTACTGGTAACACTAACCAGTAAATCTCAGCAACCCTGGACAGGGATTTCCTGTTATAGCCAATCGAACACAGCGCAACATCAACTCCCTATACCGGGAGAGACGAATCCCCTCCTATCGCTCATTGCCTCCATGTGATTCGGGACTGTACCCAAAAAACCACCGTTTTGCATGCCCTCTTGGACGTGGTAAGATGGAAATCAAAGCACAGTGGGAACCACACAAGACTCTATGACGATCTCGGGTCAACAGACTATTCTGTACCAGTGTCACCAGAGAACTGCCATCTGACGTGAGGTATAATACCATCTGGGAGTTCTCGGCGAGTCCGTCCAATGTACCCAGTCTCCACTGAGCACCCGTATATCATCTCCGATGTCAAACACCAATAGATATGGGATCATCCATCGCCCATCTGTATGGGTCGAGAAGGTATACGCTAGTCTACTCTGGTATATCGATGTCCCGTCTCGATACACCCACGACTAGGGACTTTCAAGGATGTACTTATGGACTACCATGTCCCCACTAGTATGATCCGCATCATAGTCCAGGTAGTCAAGTACACATCCTAAGGGCTTTACCAACATGTAACAGAGAGACAATCAGTGTACACGTTAAGGTAAAGAGTAACCAGATAGCATACTATCATGTCGAGCAAGAAAGTCCTTCCTATATATGTCCCAGCATCCACTACAATATACATCCAATGTACAGTAATGGCCTCTAGGGCATACATATAACTAACAAAAATAATATTTTATATTTTCTGAAATGTTACAACACGGTATAATACTAGGATCTGGCTTAAACCAAAGCCCGCTAGTATTATCCGTCCGAATCATGACACATGCACAAGTGCAAACGTATGTTCGAACCCTGCCATAAATCCATATGGCCTCTACAACGTTTCGCCCAAAACTTGAGAAACTTTCTGTGGGGGACTCTAAAGACTCGTCAATACTTTGGTTGTGGATTTAACCAGTAGCAAGTCAGAGGTATTATCCGTATGTAACGGGCTACCAGGTATTGACCAAAAGGGAGGTCGATGAGCGAACTCATCCTGACACCCTACTGAGCCTGTCAGTGACAATATCCGTACAGTTCGGTCTGTTCGTCTATGAGCATCGCGTGGCGGGCCTAGGGGGTTGGTAAAAGTCAGACCCCCAAAAGCGGTACAAGTCATATGAGAGTGTAGCCCAGAACACCCTCAGATACTACTAGAATACCTACCAGTAAATCTCCTGCCTTGGCCAAGGACTTCTTGTATTGGCTCTCCTAGACACAGCGCGATCTCACCCCCAATACCGGGAGAGAAGAAACCCCTGCCGATCCGCTCACTGCCTCCATGTGGCTCGGGACTGTACCCAACTAAAACCTGTTTGCACGACTCTTTTGAGCCGTGGTAGGGTAGTAATCAAAGCACAGTGGGAACTCACACGAGACAAATGACGATCTTAGGTCGATGAACTAACCTGTACACATGTCACCAGGGAACTGCTATCTGACGTCAGGTATAATACCTACTAGCATGTTCCCGGCACGTCATGTCCGGTGTACTCATAATCCAATGAGCACCTGTATACATCTTAGGTGATCCAACTGACACCAATGTCTTGTGAGACCGGCCACCTCCCCTCGTCAGGGTCTCGACTGTATACACTAGTCTACTAATGGAGTATCGATGCCCAGTCTCGAAACTCCCACGACTAGGGACCTTTTAGGGATGCTCTTATAGACCCCAGCTCCCACGTATATGATCGCCATCATAATGCTGGCCGTCAAGAAAGAATCCTAAAGGCCCTATCAATGTGCAATAGTGACCTGTAAGGTCACCTAACGCATGTACACGATGATAAGGATAAACCGGATAACATACTATCATCTTGAGTAAGACTGTCCTACCGGTATAGGTCCTCCCCCAATCATTGCAATCACGTGCCTGTGATCCAATAATTGACTCTGAGGCCACTATATCCAACAGGGACTTCCTGTTATAGCCAATCGAGCACAGCGCAACATCAACCCCCAATACCGGGAGAGACGAAACCCCTCCTATCGTTCATTGCCTCCATGTGATTCGGGACTATACCCAAAAGCCACCATTTTGCACGTTCTCTTGAACATGGTAAGGTGGAAATCAAAGCACAGTGGGAATCACACAAGACTCTATGACGATCTCGGGTCTATAGACTAACCTGTACCTGTATCACCAGAAAACTGCCATCTGACGTTAGGTATAATACCATCTGGGAGTTCTCGGCGAGTTCGTTCAGTGTACCCAGTCTCCACTAAGCACCCATATACTGTTTCTGATGTCAAACACCAATGGATATGGGATCATCCATCGCCCATCTACATGGTTCGAGAAGCTATACGCTAGTCTATACTAGTATATCGATGCCCTGTCTCGATACACCCTCGACTAGGAACATTTGAAGGATGTACTTAACGACTACTCTGTCCCCACTAGTATGATCTGCATCATAGTCCTGGTAGTCAAGTACTCATCCTAATGGCTTTATCAACATGTAACATAGAGACAATCAGTGTACATGTTAAGATAAAGAGCAACCAGATAGCATACTATCATGTCGGGCAAGAAAGTCCTCCATACACATGTTCAAGCATCCACTACAATATACATCGTATGTACAGTAATGGCCTCTAGGGCATACATATAACTAACAATCTCCCACTTGCTCTAGGTTCATCTGTTGTAGTATCTCATACCCAACAATCAGCAGTGGTAGAATTATCTCATACTCAACCATCCCATAAAAGTCTCTCCTAGGAATAGGCCTTTGTGAGTGGATCCGCCCTGTTCTCCTCTATGTCTACTCTCCTGACCATGATCTCCCTGGAGATCATCCATCTCCATGATCAGGTGATACTGCCTTAGAATATGTCTGGATCATAGATGGGATGGGGGTTTCTAGGCATAAGCCACAACTCCATTGTCTCACAATAGTAGGAACGAAGTTCATCTTATGAACTTATATACATCCAGACTACCTCTTTGGTAGCATCCTTGGTAGCAATTTATCCAGCCTTTATCGTTTAGTTTGTCACGGTATCTAGCTTGGAACTCTTCCAACATATCGTCCCACCACTGAGGGTAAAAACAATGCCTGTGACTGACATTCAGTCGACTTTACCACCCTGGAAGCTATCCAGTGATTCTCTCCAGGATCGATTGATACCAACACACTACACCTAGTGAGAATCCTAACATCCAATTAGATCTATCACATAAATCCAAAACCCAGGATTTAGGAGGTATCACCTTGATCCTATATGGAGAATCCTTGTGATAAGAGGAGATTGACCGAGTGTAGCATAGGAAACTCCTTCCCTATCAAGAGTATGTCATCCACGTACAATACAAGGATCACCACCATACTCCCTACTACCTATTTGTATATACAAGGTTCATCTACCATTTTGATAAAGTCAAAAGCTTTGACTACCACATCAAAACAGATGATCCAACTCGGCGATGCCTGCTTTATCAACATAAAGCAACTTGCACACGTTTCCGCTGCTCCCACTTTTTACGAAGCCATCTGGCTGTGTACTTATAGACGCTCTCTTCTAAATCACTATTTCGAAAAGCAGTCATGACAACCAATCGCCAGATATCGTAGTCATGGTATGTAGCAATGGCAAGTAGGATCCGGATGGACTTAAGCATAGCTACCGGAGAAAATGTTTCATCATAATCCACACCTGGTCAGTGACGAGAACCTTTTGCAACAAGCCTTAGCTTTGAAAGTCTCAACATATCCATGTACACCAAGTAATCTTCTCAAGATATACTTGCTCCTGATGGGGATTTAACCCTTCAGATATAGCAACCAAAGTCCATACTTTGTTGGTGTATATGGATTCCATCTCAGATCGCTTAGCATCCGGCCATTTTCACAGAGTCACCACTCTTGATGGCCTGCTCGAAACTAGTTGGGTCATCATCTCATGATGCAATCCTCGCTCCCATTGTCATCGAGAATACGGCAGTATCTCTCAAGTGGATGAAGAACCCTACCAGATCGAAGGAGAAGCTGAGGTTCGTCGGGAACAATTGAATCCTCCGGTTCTACCAAATCATCAGCTGTAGTTTGTATAGCTGGAAATCTTACCATTTCTACCTCATGAACACTAATTTCTTCACAAGAAATTCCCTTTCCAAAAGGTGGCATGCTGAGAAACAAAATACCTTTTGCTCCTCGGTGTGGTAGAAGATATTCCCTTGCGAATACTTGGGATATCCAACAAACTTCCACAGAACTGACCTTGCCTCGAACTTGTCCGGATTTTACTTTTATACATAGGCCGAACAACCCCAAATCTTAACTTTCTTAAGAGATAGGCTCTTCCCATATCATATCACATATGGAGTGGTAGGCATCTGATTTGATTGGAACCCTATTCAATAGATATGCAGCTTCACAAGTGCATAACACCCAAAAGGAAATAGGCAACTCAGTAGTACTCATCATAGAGCACACCATATCACATAGGGTGCGATTGCTCCGCCCCGATATACCAACGTGCTATGGTGTATTGTAACGTTTTGGAAATCGTTATGCGATTTCGTCCGTTTTAGGGTAAGTTTGTCGGTATTTTCCGTTTTTACCCGACTGTGAACAAACGACCATATAGACTTGCCAGCACCTAGATTAGCTAAAATAAAGCTAGTGCGCGAGCTTTGGGAGTATATGGGACGTTTTGGTTCAATTTGATTTTTTTCCAATTTTTAATATTATTTTAATGCGGTATTCAAATTTTGGGAAAATTTCTTTATGCGATCTTTTCTTTAAAACTTTGAGTTAGGAAATCCTTCTCACTCACCTTAGGACTCATTGTGTGGACTAGAATTAAACTAGGAAATTAAATGAAAAAGAAAAGAAAAGAGATAAAGGAGATGCATGCATGTGTGTGTATGTGTGCAATGCATTTATTAGCAATAAGTGTAGGTAATTGCTAGGAAAGCACCACAAATCCTCCACCTCAATCCCTTGGCCGAATTTCCTTCTCCCTCTACTGCCCTTGCTCAATTATTCATCATAATTTATCATTCTAAACTCACAAAATCCTCAAAATTCTGAAACCTATCACAAAAATACCAAAAGCTTTGGATTTCTTGATCTTGATCACTTGGAGATAGGGAAAAGCTTGGACTTGAGAGCAAAGTTGTTAGGTATATTCCCTTTACTGTTAATTTATAGTTTTTGTGTGGTTTTGATCGTTAATTTCTGCGTAGAACGTAGTTTATATCGTTTGAGACGATATCGGGTTTTTAGTGACTTTTTAGTGATATTGGTATCTACTGTGACCTGGGAGTTTTAGTGATTGAGGAAACAACTTTAGAGGAGTGTGCAGGTTGACCTGAGACACCACCTAGGAGACGGGGACCATCCCACCGGCCGGGGCCGGCGAGCTTCGAAGAGGGGGCCGACGACGCCGGCCGACTTGGGGAGATTTTGGGGTGGGTCTTCTGTGGTAGTTGTCTGCTGTGGTTTTGGGTTGTTTGGTACTGTTGATTTACTTAGTAAATGCAGTATGCAAAATCTGGGATCGATTACCTTTAATCGTTTGTTTTGAGTTCGCGTGATACGTGTTGCGACACGAGTCGTGTGTCGTGCTGCGACGTACTCAGTTTGGGTTTAGGTATCGTTTCGTGTGTTTGCACTAGACGTGTATTCGTGAGTTGGTTTAGTGCGTTGATACGTTTTATAATACATAGTTTTACGTTATTGTGATTGCTTCTGAGATGTTCGCTTTATTTCTTGTGTTTGTGATATTATAGCGTCGCAAGCGGGGACTTCAGACGCTGCGAACAAAGGGAAGCAGGTGGTCGGATCTTCATAGCTGGAGACCACAGTGTGAGTAGATTTAACATCTACGGGGAATCGCCCGTATGGCGCTACGCGTCGGGGCTAGACATGATATAATATTAGCCGTATGCTGATTTTCTTATACAGAGATATTGCATGATTCATGTTGCATATAGTTACTTGTGCTTGATATTGTACCTGTTGTACACTACACTATTATCGACAGTCCATGTTGCACGAGCACCAATGATATGCTACACACACCCTGTCGGTAATTGCCATGACACGCACAATACAAATGCTTATTGTATACCTTGCTATTAGTTAGCGACATTAAACAATTATACTTGTGCGACAATGCTTATTACATAAAACATACCTGTATACCTACATGTTCATATGTATACCATGCTATATTACTTGTTCGCACATATACCTTGCTATTGTTATATGATCAGTTTTTATTGCATATATATCGGTGGTATGGGACGCTGTATATATATGTATTCTGAATTTGGATATTACAGTTTTTATAGCATATATATCAGTGGTATGGGACGCTGTATATATATGTATTTTGGATTTGGATTTACATGATTTGTATTGCATATATATCGGTGGTATGGGACGCTGTATATATATGTATTCTGGATTTGGCGATTCGTTCCGTGATATGCTCATATTGATGTTTTATGTTGCATATGCTACTTTTTATGGATTTATGCATTTGAGATGCGATATGGGAAATTAAGGTGTCGATGTTGGGCACTTAATTTCCGAGAGATATATGGGATTTGACAGACCGATACGTGGAAACGCAAGTATCGAGGTTGGATACTTGGTTTTCGAGGAACGTATGGAATCAGAAAGACCGATACGTGGAAACGCAAGTATCGAGGTGAGATACTTGGTTTTCGAGGAACGTATGGATATCAGAAAGACCGATACGTGGAAACGCAAGTATCGAGGTTGGATACTTGGTTTTCGAGGAACGTATGGATATCAGTATTTATGTGTCGATGATAGGCACTGGTTTTTATGATGTTTTTGAGTGTCGATGTTTGACACTCAGGTTTCATGAGATGTACAGGATTTGAGGGCCGATCTGAGGGCCGATCTGAGTATTTTGGGATTTGGGTGTTGCTGAGTTACACCGTGTTTTTTATGCTTATGATTTGTGCATGAGATTATTTACTATCCCGCACTCAGTGTAAAATTGATATGGATATCATGATAGTTGCAGATTCGTATTGTCATACTCATGTTATCAGTTCACATGTTATTGATCATTGCTGTTAGTGCATACTTGCGATTACTGTATGATGTTAATTACTATTCACGAGTTGGCAACTCACCCCCGTTGTGCCACAGTGTTTTGCAGGACTTACCCTCTGAGTAGTCGCGGCAGGGCAGCTTTTCATCACTACTTTTGTGGATACCGCTACCTTGGGCAGTGAGGCCGTTGCATTATAGGTGGGTTTGCGGTTATCTGTTGTACATTGTATATCTTTTTGGTTGGATCTAGTATTCTCCATCTACCCTTGTTGTATATGACTTAGAGACGACTTGTGAGATATCAGTGTTGTATATTGGTTTTGGGAACCGTGCTCGTAGAAGCAGGTTATTTCGGAAATGTTTACTTCTTGATATAGTCGTTCTCTTGATATTTCTTCGCTTTGGCGTCGTATACTTGTTGTGGTGATTGTCTCCGCCGGTGGGCGTGATTTTTCTCCCAGTTGGGATGATTTATATATTATCTGTGTTGTACCCGTTTACGGGGCCAGTTTTACAAAGGAGGTGCTGCCGAATTTTTTATGAAAGAAAACTAGAGTTAGAAATTTTTAAATGGCGACTTCTAATACTTTAAAATTATGTTTTCTCCGTTGATCCAGTTTTGGGTGGTTTAGATTTCTGGGTTTTCGGCTTACTTAAGTTACGTACGCCTGTAGACGTTACGTAGTTTAAGTGCCGGTTACGGGCCGAATTGCGGGTCGTGACAAAGTTGGTATCAGAGCGTTAGGTTTTACCTTTCGGAGTCTAGGATGACCTTGGTATGATGGAGTAGGTAGCTTAAGCAGAGTGACGTAGCGTGTGTATGTTCCGCGGCATACTTACGACACGGTACTCCGCCTAAGTGACCTTAGGACTTGTTGATTGATTTTCCTTCCGTGATTGATATACATCTTGTGATTCGATTTCCGTTTCCTTATCGAATCTTGTTTCAATTTATAGCCCTTATGCCGCCGAAGACTACGAGGGCTCAGAGAGCGACCGCGAGGGCCGAGGTCAGGGTTGACTCGCCTGAGTCGAGAACTGACCAGGGTGGTACGCCTGATGTACCGGAGTATATTTCTATGATTGGAGCTGGTATGCAGGATCTGCGCCAGATTGTGGGGACTTTGGTAGAGACCATCCGAGCGCAGGGGCAGGCAGTTGTTCCACCCGCTGCGGAGGCTACGATGGTACCTACGGTTCCGGTAGTCGCAGTTCAGCTCCGGAGGTTATTGCTGTGTCGTTGATGGATTTCATGAGGTTGAGACCTCCGGTGTTTACGGGCACAGATGTTACCGAGGATCCGCAGTCGTTTATCGACCGGATGGCCAGGATTTGTCTCTCACTCCGATGTTCCGACGAGAGATGGGTAGAGTTTGCCAGTTTTCGTCTGGAGGGTATGGCCCAGAAGTGGTGTGAGTCGTTGGATAGAGGCAGAGCCGCTGGTCTCGCTCCTATGACCTGGGCTGAGTTTGTGACGTCGTTTCTTGTTCGTTTTCTTCCACCGAGCGTCAGGGATGCGCGAGCGCGCAGATTTGATTCTTTACGTCAGACGCCGGGGATGACGGTGTCGGATTATGATGTATTGTTTACTGAGCTGTCGATATATCCTCCATACCTGGTGGCGACTGAGGAGATGAGGGTGAAGAGGTTTGTTCGAGGCCTACTTACCCAGATATTTTTAGCCATCAGCATTCAGCATTGTGACACGTATGCGGCAGCGGTGGATGCAGCTCTTTCGGTAGAGGAGCGTCTAGCTGAGTCATCAGTCGCTCCGGGACCGAAGAGAGTTCGTATAGGTGATTCGGCAGCGAGGCAGACGTTTAGACGTCGAGACAGTTTCCGTTCTGATGGTGGCGGTTCGGAACGAGGTAGACTTTATGGTTCTTACCCTCAGGATGATCGGCAGTTTGCTTCGGGATGTTACCGGTGCGGTAGTTTTGGTCATCGGATTCGAGATTGTACGGAGCCGCGTGTGAACGAGCCAGCTGTACCGCAGGTTACCTTACTACCTTCTCCACCTCAGAGAGCGTTGCCTCTTGTTCCTGTAGTTGCGCCGCGTCAGACTCCTGTTCAGCGAGGTTGTGGTCGCGGAGGTTTTGTACCGAGAGGTCGAGGTGGCAGAGGCAGAGGACAGCCAGTAGCCGGTAGAGGTCAGGCTAGGGTTTTTGCCTTGACTCACCAGGATGCTCAGGCGTCCAATGCCGTGGTTTCAGGTACTCTTTCTGTATGTTCTTTTGATGCGCATGTTCTTTTTGATCCGGGATCCACGCATTCGTATGTTTCTACGCACTTCGTGCCGAAGTTAGGCCGAGAGCCGTGTTTGCTGGATCAGCCGCTGATCGTGACTACTCCTGTGGGAGAGTCGTTTGTTGCGCGTTATGTGTTTCGATCTTGTGTCGTCTATATTGGTGACAGAGATCTGCCCGTCGACTTGATCCTTCTGGAGATGTTGGACTTCGACGTTTTGTTGGGCATGGATTGGCTAGCTACTTGCTATGCGTCCGTGGACTGCCGCGAGAAGACAGTGAGATTTTGTTTTCCCGGCGAGTCAGTGTTCGTTGTGCAGGGGGACCGTAGTGCCGCCCCTCACAGCTTGATTTCTGTTTTGTGCGCTAGTCGGCTTTTGAGGAGGGGATGTCGGGGATTCTTGGCGTTCATTCATGATACTGGAGCCACAGTGGAGTTGCTGGACCAGGTTTCTACCGTGCGAGAGTTTCCCGATGTTTTTCCCGATGAGCTACCTGGGTTGCCGCCAGAGCGCGATATTGAGTTTTGCATTGATCTGATTCCTGGCACGGAGCCTATTTCTATACCGTCTTATCGGATGGCTCCGGCAGAGCTTAGAGAGCTTAAAGATCAATTGCAAGAGTTGCTTGATTTGGGACTTGTGCGTCCGAGTGTTTCGCCGTGGGGAGCTCCTGTTCTGTTCGTCAAGAAGAAGGACGGCAGTTTGAGGTTATGTATGGATTATCGTCAGTTGAACCGTGTTACGGTGCGGAACAAGTATCCTTTACCCCGCATTGACGATTTATTCGATCAGCTCCAGGGTGCGAAACATTTTTCGATGATTGATTTGCGTTCGGGTTATCATCAGTTGCGGGTTCGGAGTGATGACATTCCGAAGACTGCTTTTCGTACACGCTATGGGCATTATGAGTTTTTGGTGATGTCGTTCGGACTCACCAATTCGCCAGCAACGTTCATGGATCTGATGAACCGGATTTTCAGGCCGTTCCTCGACCAGTTCATTATCGTGTTTATTGATGACATACTGGTTTACTCTAGGAGTCGAGAGGAGCATGAGCAGCACTTGGGGATTACTTTGCAGATATTGAGAGAGCACCAGCTGTATGCTAAATTCTCAAAGTGCGCGTTTTGGCTTGATAGAGTTGACTTCCTGGGTCATGTGGTGACTAGTGATGGTATTCTTGTGGACCCGAGGAAGATCGAGGCTGTACAGCTTTGGCCCAGACCTGTATCGGTGACTGAGGTCCGCAGCTTTTTGGGCTTAGCTGGTTATTATCGCCGTTTTGTGCAGGATTTTTCGAGTATCGCTGCACCGCTGACTGGACTGACCCGGAAGGGGGTTCCTTTTCTCTGGACTGATGCGTGCGAGCAGAGTTTTCAGCAGTTGAAGACTCGGTTGACGACAGCACCAGTTCTTTCTTTACCTTCTGGATCGGGGGGCTACGTTGTGTATTGTGATGCTTCTCGAGTGGGGCTCGGCTGTGTTTTGATGCAGCATGATAGGGTGATTGCATATGCTTCTAGGCAGCTGAAGAAGCACGAGCAGAATTACCCCACTCACGATCTTGAGATGGCTGCGGTAGTCTTTGCGTTGAAGATCTGGAGGCACTACTTGTATGGAGAGTCGTGTCAGATCTTCACGGATCACAAGAGTCTGAAGTACATCTTCCAGCAGCGAGATCTGAACCTGAGACAGCGCCGATGGATGGAGCTAGTGAAGGATTATGATTGTGAGATCCTTTATCACCCGGGCAGGGCGAATGTGGTAGCCGATACTTTGAGTCGTAGGCCCGTGGGTAGCTTGTCCCAGCTGAGCGCCGTTCGGTGTCAGTCTTCTGCAGATTGGCAGCTCTTGTGTGATAGTAGAGTTCAGTTCGAGTTCACCTCCACTGGGGGACAGTTTGCTCATGTCCGCGCCCGTCCTCTACTTGTTGATCGTATTCGTGAGGCGCAACCCAGTGATGCTCGTTTGTCTGAGATTCTTGAGCTTGTTCGACAGGGTACAGTTTCGGAGTTCATGATTGATGACCAGGGTGTGCTACGATGCGGGACTCGCTTGTGTGTACCAGATGTTGATGGGTTGAGACGCGAGATCCTAGAGCAGGCACATCAGTCGGCCTTTAGCGTTCATCCAGGTTCCACCAAGATGTACCGAGACTTGAGAGACTACTACTGGTGGGAAGGGATGAAGCGCGATATTTCGGACTTCGTTTCGAGGTGCCTGACTTGTCAGCAAGTCAAGGCTGAGCATCAGAGACCGGCTGGAGAGTTGCAGCCTTTACCCATTCCGGAGTGGAAATGGGAGCAGATTTCCATGGACTTCATTGTGGGTCTACCCAGGACCAGTAGAGGGTATGACTCCATTTGGGTTATTGTAGACCGGTTGACGAAAGCGGCTCACTTCCTTCCAGTGAAGACCACTTTCGGCTATGCTCATTACGCTCAGCTTTATATAGATGAGATTGTGCGTTTGCACGGTGTTCCCACATGCATAGTATCCGACAGAGGCACCCAGTTTACTAGCCGTCTATGGCAGAAGCTTCAGGAAGCTTTGGGTACCAGATTGAGTTTTAGCACCGCTTTTCATCCGCAGACAGATGGTCAGATGGAGCGGACTATTCAGACTCTGGAGGATATGCTCCGTGCATGTGTGCTTGATTTTGGGGACAGTTGGGATCGTCACTTGCCGTTGGTTGAATTCTCCTATAATAACAGCTTTCAGGAGACTATTCAGATGGCACCTTTTGAGGCTTTATATGGTAGGAAGTGTCGATCGCCAGTCTGTTGGACCGAGCTTAGTGAGAGTTTGGTGTTGGGACCCCAGCTTGTTCAGGAGACTACGGAGAAGATCCAGCTGATTCAGGACAGGATGAGAGCAGCCCAGTGCAGGCAGAAGTCTTATGCCGACCGTCGTCGTCGCAGACTTGAGTTCGCAGTGGGAGATCATGTATTCCTGAAGATTTCTCCGATGAAGGGCGTTATGAGATTTGGGAAGAGAGGGAAGCTCAGTCCCAGATTCGTAGGTCCTTTCGAGATCCTCGAGCGAGTGGGTTCGGTTGCTTATCGTTTAGCGCTCCCGCCTAGTTTTCCAGATGTTCACCCCGTTTTTCATGTGTCGTGCTTCGTAGATACCTTCATGATCCTTCTCATATGATTCAGCACGAGACCGTTCAGCTTGAGCGTGATCTTTCGTTCACCGAGCATCCGATAGTTATTTTGGATCGGCAGGTGAAGAACTTCGGTCTAGGGACTTGCCTTCTGTAAAGGTTCTGTGGCGTAGTCCGACTGGTGAGGAGATCACTTGGGAGATCGAGAGTGAGATGCGGAAGAATTTCCCCCATCTTTTTGAAGGTACGTTTAGTATGAAATTGTAATTCGGGGACCGAATTTCTATAAGGGGAGGAGATTGTAACGTTTTGGAAATCGTTATGCGATTTCGTCCGTTTTAGGGTAAGTTTGTCGGTATTTTCCGTTTTTACCCGACTGTGAACAAACGACCATATAGACTTGCCAGCACCTAGATTAGCTAAAATAAAGCTAGTGCGCGAGCTTTGGGAGTATATGGGACGTTTTGGTTCAATTTGATTTTTTCCCAATTTTTAATATTATTTTAATGCGGTATTCAAATTTTGGGAAAATTTCTTTATGCGATCTTTTCTTTGAAACTTTGAGTTAGGAAATCCTTCTCACTCACCTTAGGACTCATTGTGTGGACTAGAATTAAACTAGGAAATTAAATGAAAAAGAAAAGAAAAGAGATAAAGGAGATGCATGCATGTGTGTGTATGTGTGCAATGCATTTATTAGCAATAAGTGTAGGTAATTGCTAGGAAAGCACCACAAATCCTCCACCTCACTCCCTTGGCCGAATTTCCTTCTCCCTCTACTGCCCTTGCTCAATTATTCATCATAATTTATCATTCTAAACTCACAAAATCCTCAAAATTCTGAAACCTATCACAAAAATACCAAAAGCTTTGGATTTCTTGATCTTGATCACTTGGAGATAGGGAAAAGCTTGGACTTGAGAGCAAAGTTGTTAGGTATATTCCCTTTACTGTTAATTTATAGTTTTTGTGTGGTTTTGATCGTTAATTTCTACGTAGAACGTAGTTTATATCGTTTGAGACGATATCGGGTTTTTAGTGACTTTTTAGTGATATTGGTATCTGCTGTGACCTGGGAGTTTTAGTGATTGAGGAAACAACTTTAGAGGAGTGTGCAAGTTGACCTGAGACACCACCTAGGAGACGGGGACCATCCCACCGGCCGGGGCCGGCGAGCTTCGAAGAGGGGGCCGGCGACGCCGGCCGACTTGGGGAGATTTTGGGGTGGGTCTTCTGTGGTAGTTGTCTGCTGTGGTTTTGGGTTGTTTGGTACTGTTGATTTACTTAGTAAATGCAGTATGCAAAATCTGGGATCGATTACCTTTAATCGTGTGTTTTGAGTTCGCGTGATACGTGTTGCGACACGAGTCGTGTGTCGTGCTGCGACGTACTCAGTTTGGGTTTAGGTATCGTTTCGTGTGTTTGCACTAGACGTGTATTCGTGAGTTGGTTTAGTGCGTTGATACGTTTTATAATACATAGTTTTACGTTATTGTGATTGCTTCTGAGATGTTCGCTTTATTTCTTGTGTTTGTGATATTATAGCGTCGCAAGCGGGGACTTCAGACGCTGCGAACAAAGGGAAGCAGGTGGTCGGATCTTCATAGCTGGAGACCACAGTGTGAGTAGATTTAACATCTACGGGGAATCGCCCGTATGGCGCTACGCGTCGGGGCTAGACATGATATAATATTAGCCGTATGCTGATTTGCTTATACAGAGATATCGCATGATTCATGTTGCATATAGTTACTTGTGCTTGATATTGTACCTGTTGTACACTATACTATTATCGACAGTCCATGTTGCACGAGCACCAATGATATGCTACACACACCCTGTCGGTAATTGCCATGACACGCACAATACAAATGCTTATTGTATACCTTGCTATTAGTTAGCGACATTAAACAATTATACTTGTGCGACAATGCTTATTACATAGAACATACCTGTATACCTACATGTTCATATGTATACCATGCTATATTACTTGTTCGCACATATACCTTGCTATTGTTATATGATCAGTTTTTATTGCATATATATCGGTGGTATGGGACGCTGTATATATATGTATTCTGAATTTGGATATTACAGTTTTTATAGCATATATATCAGTGGTATGGGACGCTGTATATATATGTATTTTGGATTTGGATTTACATGATTTATATTGCATATATATCGGTGGTATGGGACGCTGTATATATATGTATTCTGGATTTGGCGATTCGTTCCGTGATATGCTCATATTGATGTTTTATGTTGCATATGCTACTTTTTATGGATTTATGCATTTGAGATGCGATATGGGAAATTAAGGTGTCGATGTTGGGCACTTAATTTCCGAGAGATATATGGAATTTGACAGACCGATACGTGGAAACGCAAGTATCGAGGTTGGATACTTGGTTTTCGAGGAACGTATGGAATCAGAAAGACCGATACGTGGAAACGCAAGTATCGAGGTGAGATACTTGGTTTTCGAGGAACGTATGGATATCAGAAAGACCGATACGTGGAAACGCAAGTATCGAGGTTGGATACTTGGTTTTCGAGGAACGTATGGATATCAGTATTTATGTGTCGATGATAAGCACTGGTTTTTATGATGTTTTTGAGTGTCGATGTTTGACACTCAGGTTTCATGAGATGTACAGGATTTGAGGGCCGATCTGAGGGCCGATCTGAGTATTTTGGGATTTGGGTGTTGCTGAGTTACACCGTGTTTTCTATGCTTATGATTTGTGCATGAGATTATTTACTATCCCGCACTCAGTGTAAAATTGATATGGATATCATGATAGTTGCAGATTCATATTGTCATACTCATGTTATCAGTTCACATGTTATTGATCATTGCTGTTAGTGCATACTTGCGATTACTGTATGATGTTAATTACTATTTACGAGTTGGCAACTCACCCCCGTTGTGCCACAGTGTTTTGCAGGACTTACCCTCTGAGTAGTCGCGGCAGGGCAGCTTTTCATCACTACTTTTGTGGATACCGCTACCTTGGGCAGTGAGGCCGTTGCATTATAGGTGGGTTTGCGGTTATCCGTTGTACATTGTATATCTTTTTGGTTGGATCTAGTATTCTCCATCTACCCTTGTTGTATATGACTTAGAGACGACTTATGAGATATCAGTGTTGTATATTGGTTTTGGGAACCGTGCTCGTAGAAGCAGGTTATTTCGGAAATGTTTACTTCTTGATATAGTCGTTCTCTTGATATTTCTTCGCTTTGGCGTCATATACTTGTTGTGGTGATTGTCTCCGCCGGTGGGCGTGATTTTTCTCCCACTTGGGATGATTTATATATTATCTGTGTTGTACCCGTTTACGGGGCCAGTTTTACAAAGGAGGTGCTGCCGAATTTTTTATGAAAGAAAACTAGAGTTAGAAATTTTTAAATGGCGACTTCTAATACTTTAAAATTATGTTTTCTCCGTTGATCCAGTTTTGGGTGGTTTAGATTTCTGGGTTTTCGGCTTACTTAAGTTACGTACGCCTGTAGACGTTACGTAGTTTAAGTGCCGGTTACGGGCCGAATTGCGGGTCGTGACATGTATACGGAGGAGTAATGCTGAGAGAAAATCTCATTCTCCTTTTGAATAGTCCAGGAATTCCGTGCTCAAGTATTCTCCTCCCTGATCACATCAAAGGACTTAATACTTATACCCTCTTTGGTTCTCTACATCTAACTTATATTCTTTGAATATCTCAAAAGGTTCAGACTTGTGTTTCAACAGGAACATATGTCCGAATCTTGAGAGATCATCAGTGAATGTAATGAAGTACAAAGAACCAGTCCTGGCATGTGTAGACAGGGGACCTACATACATCATCATGTATCAATCACAAGAGTTCACTAACTCTTTCTCTGTTTCCAATAAACGGAGCTATGGTCTTCTTATCTTTGTGACATGACTGGCAAGTTTCATAAGATGTAAATTCAAACTGATTTAAATATGCATCTTTATTTAACTTAGCTAGTCGGGTCGTATTGATATGACCTAATCTACAATGCCTCAAGAAGGATTCGTTCATTTCTGAACACTTCCTCTTGTGTGTGTTCTGTACGTTAAGAACCGTGGTTTGATTTAGAACGTAAATGCTTTTAGATAACGTGCCTGAACCGATCAACTCTTGATATAGAAAATGTTCAAAACATTATCCAACAATACAATATTATATCCTTCTTTACTAAATAAAGATACCAATATGATGTTGTATATCAAGTTCGGTATCTAATAACATTCGCTCAGAATCAATGTATTTTGTAATACAGGGTGATAACCAACAACTTGGCTGCAACACTTACACCGTTTCAAACTCTTTTTTAACTTATCACCCATTCCTAGTTCTCTACCTTTCTGTAGCCCATGTAACATATTACATATGCGGGATCCTTATCCGGTATCACATACCCATGACGTAGAGGATACTGAAAAACAGTTCTCGGTAATGAACACACCCGAAGAAGATGCATCAGCATGCACTTTTCTCGTTTAGGCGCCATGGGAATTCTCGTAATCCCCTATTTCTTGCTCGGTCTTATAACAATTATAAGTTGGAACGGGACCAACGTTCCCCTGGCTCAGTATAACAAGCGGGTTCGGTCAATACATCCGTATTATTATCTTCATTAAGGCGTGACATGGTCGCTACTTGGAGAGAGAGAGAGAGAGAGAAGAAAACACTCAGCGTATGCTCTTGCAAGATTAGATTAGTTATTATTTTATCTAATCAGGATGGCTCCCACTGTTTTATTCAAATCTTCCTTCAAACCCTAAAAGGAAAGACTAGCCGGGATTAATTACACCTTACAAGTTCGCCAATTTTTCGGCATGGCCAGTGTCGGTACTTTGAGGGAGGTTCCACGTGCTTTCACACGGACCTAATTAAAATAAAGCTCATTTTTCCAGGGGCGTAACCCCATTAACACCTTTCTAGACACCTACATGATCGGCTAATTGTGTTGTGTAAAACTCTCCCAGGAGTAACTCTTACTCGTTGTGGGTATCGGGATCCAACTATCTCATAGAAGGTATGCAATCTCATTGCATATTTCAACACTTAAAATTCCCAATAGTATTTTACCACTAGCGTCCTATGACCTTGACGCAGGCCAACAAAGCATAGTCCGCTAGTCAAGTTCAACCTGTACATTTCCCGATTGAATTAAGCCCACCCGCACGACCCTTGACGCAAGCCAACAAAGTCGTACGACTATCATATGCTTTAACAGATAAGCATAAATAGCTACCGCACACTATGTCTTGACATGGGCCAACAAACGTAGCATGAATACTATAAAGTACTTATCTGAAATGACGGAGGGCTACGACAGGTTTTTAAGAAAACCTTTTGCGTAATGAACTTGATATCGTCGTAGAATCGAGTGATTTAAAATGGAATGTTTTTGAGGCTTTTACTAGTTTTTCTAAAGAGGTCACTCCCGGTGAAGGGATCTCGGCTCTTTCCTTATCGAATAAGGTGCATGATATTTCACAAATACCACTATGCAAAGCAAAAACTATAAAAGCAATCAAAAGACAAACCGAGTTTGTAGCATCTGCTAGTTTCGATAAAGAGGTCACTCCCGGTAAAGGGATCCCGACTCTTTCCTTATCGAATAAGGTGCTGGATATTCTACAAGGAATACTGCTATGCAAAGAAAGAACTAGAGCTACCAGTTTTCGAGACAAGTTTCTACAACATCTTTAGGTTTCTTTTATTTTATTAATCTCATTAATGAAGTCCCATTTATAATATGCTTCCCAAGCATCACATATGAAACGAAAGAAACAATATATAATATATATATAATATAAGCATTTGTCTTAGAATATAATCAATGATCACATCACAGAATATCGCAGCAGAATAAAACATATGAAATATTGGATATACTAGGATTTCCGGATTTTAAATTAAGCCTGTATAAAATACGGATTCCACGGTCATGATGAATAGCCAATCCTACACCCCTAGACCCCTACGAGAGCGACAAGCAACCCTACCAATTCTAGAGTTAGGAAACCCGGTCTCGACTCCTCGAGATGGTCTCCCACTGGACCCTAGAACCCGGTTACTTGTGCCCCCAGCCTTGGGTCTATCCTAATGCGGAAAAGTCAATAATATACAATGGTGACATCATCCTCAACCTGGAAGTGCCCCAATAAAAGAATATTACATACAATGAATAAAAATGAAAAATTCTCATCTCACATAAAACCCCCGGCTATTCAATCACGACGATCCAATATAACAAATCCCAGCAACACATAACATCACATGTCATCAACGTAAGTAAATATGCGTATCCCAATTGTCGTTGACATATAGCACTAAAACCGGCGATACTATTACGCCTTAGATTTCGATTAGTGTTAGTTTAGACGATAGTGCAGGTTTTTAGTAAAAAGTTTACCAATTCGGGTTCCTCACATTTTATAACATTTAATTAATAATTTATTATTATTTGTTATGTCTTGCACGCACATGTGCATGTTAATGTGAGGGTTTGTTTGTGTTAGTCTAATTCTTAGTGACCATGACACTTAACCTAATCCAATCCTTTGCTTTAATCCACTCCTTTGTTTAAAACCTTAACCTAACTCTAAATATTTGTTTGTGAGAACGGAGATATTTTTCCTTTGGGATTTTGTTTTGTGAGAGGTGGCATGGTGAGAATTGTGTGCATTTATTGAATGGTGCACTCACCTCTCTCTCTCATTACACACACCTCTCTCTTTCTCTTTATCTTTTCCTTCTCTCATTCTCTCACACTTATTCCCTTCTCATTATTTCTCATCCCCTTATTTTCTCAACTGAACACTCATCACCTCACCACTAAACCTTCACTGATACTTCACTAAATTTCACAAAATCTCACAAAAAATCACATCTTTAGACTTGTTTTGCCTCTTGAATGCCTTGGAGCTTGGAAAGCTAGGATCTTTGAGCTTGTGGGAGTAGGTAATGATATCTATCTATTCTTTATGTTCTTATAGTGTTGTGTAGTCCTGTAGTTTTAGTTTAGAACGTTTAAAATTATGTTTCGTCCAAATATCGTATTTTTGGTGTCGTTTGTGATATCTGTGATCTGCTGTGACCCCGAGAGTATACTAGAAAATCTAGCAGAGTAGTTGTGTTGTACCTGCGACCATAGGACATCACCTATTGCACGAACCCCTAGGCTCGGACTCCGGCCGGCGGCATGGATGCAATTTCCGGCGACCTCGGCTTGGTGATGGAGTTTGGGTTTGGTTATTTTGTGGGTAGCTGTCTACTTTGGTTTAGGTGTGTTTGGTCCTGTTTGATTTTTGGGTTTTCTCTGTATACAAAATCTGGGATCACATAGCTAGTTTCTTGTGTTACGATTACGTGTGTTACGTTATACTACATGGTCCGTGCACTTTGTGTGGTTTTGCTCTTGGGTTGGTTTCGTAGTGTCGCTACGCACGTTAGCCACAATACGAACACTTGAGAGTATGTTTTGAATTGATACGTCGGTCAAACGTAGTTTGTACGTGTTTTGGGTCTATTGCTAATATATACTTGTTATATTGATTTATGTTTTAGGTTCGCAGGCGGGGACTTCGGACGCTGCGAAGAAGGAGAAACAGGTGGTTGGATTTACTTAGCCAGGAGCGTTGGTGAGTAGATTTAACATCTACAGGGGAATCGTCCGTATGGCGTTATGCGTCTGGGCTAGATGTGTTATGATATTAGTCGCATATTCTATTGCATATATAGAGTTTGCGCATACACCTCATTGCATATTTACTTGTTGTGCTTGGAATTGTACCCTTAGGACACTGCACTATTATTGACGGCTCATGTTGCACGAGCACTGATTGTATGCTACTCACACCGTCAATAATTGCCATGACACGCACAACACCTATAAATATGTGATATTGTATTGTTTAGGGATATTGAGACATGATCCTTATTTTCCTTCGTGCATACGACATATAGCATACCTGTATACCTACGTACTTACATATATGCCTTGACATTCTTACATGCTAGTTACCCATATACCTATATGATATTGTACCATTAGTGATAGGTATATACACACATGAGACATAGCTACATGTACATCTTGCATACATACTCACACTTATACCTAGAGGGTATTACATCATTACTGATAGGTAGATACATACACCTTGCTATACCTACATGTTTACACATATATCTGGCTATAGATACATGTTCACCTTTATTTGATTTTATATAGACTTGGAGAAATTAGGAACGGCATGATATATATATATATATATTAACTTGTTGCAGTTAAATAGCGACTTTTCCTTTATATGCTCACATTTCAGTTTTATGTTGCATATATTATCTGCATGGATTTTCGCATTGAGATATGGATTTTTCATAATGTTTTCTAGATTTGAGGACTGTGGTAGTTTCATGAAATTATACATTATTTGAAAAACCCGGTTTCTCTTGATATGATATTTTAGCAGCCACCATGAGATTTATCGGTTCTGATATATATATACCCTATGCGAGGAGGCATCGTGGGCCATGTGTGGGTACATGGTGGGGCCCGGAGGTACCCCAGGGCAAGAAAGGTATTTCGATGGACCACGCCGATGAGCCTGACAGGGGAACCATACCTACCGGTGACAGTACCTATGACTCGGCGGTTATCGTGGGGATACCGACCGGGTCATGTACATATGGATACGTCGAATTGCGAGGGTCGAAGCTGGGCACTCGGGTTTTCGAGATAGCGTATGATACATACCTATCAGGGGCCAGTCGTGGTGACAGCACCTGATAGATCAGTATTTATGTGTTGATGCTTGACACTTGGTTTCATGATATTTTTACTCCTATGTATATATAATAGTGGAATGGGACGTTGTTATTTATATATATATATATATATATATATATATATATATATATATTAGTGGTATGGGACGCTAATATATATGTATACATATCTAATTTATATACATCATCATGATGATTCATGCAAATATACTTATTCATTTCATGAGACTTGTTCGATATTGGATATAGGATATATGAGACTTACTTGATATTGGATACAAGATATATGAGATTTACTTTATATTGGATACATGATATATGAGATTTAATTGATATTGGACACTCAGGATATATGAGATTTACAGTATATGAGAGCCAATTTGGGGGCTGATTTGAGAAAATTTAGGATTTTGATTGTCTTGATGGACTTTGGTCCTGCCACGAGGTCAGGATTCCGTGGGAATGACATGTTTTATCCCATACTCCACATTTTTTTTATATGCATTGCTTCATATATTAGTAGTACCTGCTAGAGTACCTTTCATGACTGTTGCATATACATATTGCCACTTATTGCTTCATGTATCAGTAGTACCTGATAGAGTACCTTTCATGATTGTTGCATACATATTGTCATTTATTGCTATCCTCTTGAATATGTTAGATTCGAGCTGTACGTGCATACTTGCGATAACCTGCATATGTTATTTACTATTCACGAGTTGGAAACTGACCCCCGTTGTGCCACAGTGTTTTGCAGGTTGTTCCTCAGAGTAGTCGAGGCAGGGCTCTTCTATCTATCGTATGATCTTTTGCTGCGGATACCGATACGGCTGACTGTGTGCAGTTTTTCTATAGGTGGGTTTTGCAGTTATCCGTTCATGTACATTGTATCTTGTTGTATTTTGTACTCTCCATCTACCACTTTCATGTTTGACTTAGAGACTTGATGTGAGGACAATATTGTATATTATTTTGTGACTTGGGGGTCTTTTATGCAGTTTCTTTATATCGTCTTTTATTTCTTCGCTACGGCGTCGTATATCTATTGTGATAGTTTTTTTCCGCCTTTGGGCCTGTATTTGCTCCCGTTGGGGATGCATTACTTTTTATTTATGTTGTACCCATTTTTGGGGCTAGTTTTTACATAGGAGGTGCTGCCAAAATTTTATAGGAAATAAAGTTGGACTATAAAGAATTTAGGTTGAGATTTAAAAAAATTTTAAAATTGTTATTATCAGTTGCTACTTTTGATGGTTTAGATTGCTGGGTTGTCGGCTTACTTAAATTGCGTTACGCCTGTAGACGTTGCGTGGTTTAAGGGCCGTCACGTGCCAATTTCGGGTCGTGATAGATACACCACATATTACACTTACGGTCACAGAAAAGAAAGTGAAAAACTACAACAGTTGGAATCCGCAACCACTTTAGACATCATAAACCCAACATATCTCATACTTTGGATTTCATGCTTAACCAAATGAATTCCTTAGACATCGCATGCCTAAAAATTATAAACCCCGCATTTTAGTCTCGATATTGAAAACACTTTTCAATATATAGTCGGGCAATTCAACAAGATTCCCGACATGCTAATCGAATGCTCGTCGGAAACTTTAGTAGACGGCCGCACACCATGATGCCGTCGACGAAGTGCACTAAGGAGGAACACCGCTGCCGCGAGCACCTGAACGGATGCTTTTGGTGACGGGGTTCTCCTATAGTCACTTGGTCCGGGCTATGGGGCGGGGCTATCTGATAATGTTACCCGTCGAGTATCCGCGTACGCTACGTGATTGCGAAGGACTTTTGATCACATCAAAATCCCGTGTCAACCGATCAAATTAGACTAAATTGCTAGATTTATAACATTCAAATTAGTTATCTCATAACTACATGTGGATTCCAAATATTGTATCCCTCATATAATATCCGGACGACGTTAAACTTTTCGATCTATTCATCAAAGTCCCATAATTTCCCGACAGCTCAACACTTGAGCACTGTTCAATAATACCCAGAATATGCCACAGTACCTATGCACCAGCCGTAGAAGGGCAAACCCAAGCCTCACTCATGTCGTCACGGAACTACGGCAAACCCTAGGGTTTGACCATGGTTCCGCGATCTAAAAAGTCGAGTTAGGATTTCATTCTTCTAGAGAGTTCTGTCACGACCCGAAAGTACGGAACATGACCGGCACTTAAACTACGAACGTCTCGAGGCGTACGTAATCTAAGTAAACCGAAAACCCAGAAATCCAAACCAAGAAAAGTAGTAGAGTGCAGGAAAAACCAAATTAAAGCAAGTAGTTTCAATAGCATAAGCCGAATTATGCGGTTTTTAAAAGCATCAAAAATTTACTGAAAATTTCGGCAGAGTCTCCTTTGTAAAAACTGGCTCCCAAACGGGATACAACATGAATAGTATACGAAATCACTAAAAAGGCATCCCCAAGCGGGAGCTAGCTCTTCGTCAATCGACGGTCACAACCACACAAGCAGTATAATATACAACGCCAACGGCGAGGATCAAAACTCAAAAGGAAACTCAAAACCACCAGAAACATAACGAGCGACTCTAAGGTCGAAAGAATAAACAACACTGGTCTCTATCTCAAAATACATGTTTGGTTGATGGAACTTCTAGATACAACAGAATAATGATATACAAAGTATATAATGGGGGTATGATACAAGTAAACCCACCTACTAGCAAATCACCCGAATGAAACTGAGCCCGCAAGCCGTAATGAAACCTGTACGGCAAATCCTGCAAGAAACTGGGGCACAACGGGGGTGAGTTGCCAACTCGTGAATAGAAAAACATCTACGCACAGAAATCGCATAAATAACGCAATCCTAGGTCAATGATCATAATATATCCTCAAATATAAGTATAACAGGCAGCCAATGACAATGTCTAGGGTACTATCTAACCCGAGTATAATTTCATGTGCCCGTGTCAGTGCCTCAGGTAGCAATATATCATATGAATGAGGTATGAATGCATGAAACAGAATACATGTAAATGAAGAAACTGTTTTCATAAATTAGTGAGATTTCCTTCGTATTTTTAAAACTGAGGTATCATAATGAAATCAGTATCAACAGTGTCTAGCATCGACACAATACATGAATCTCACTGTCTCGAAATATCAATGTCTCAATCTCAATATCTAGGGCGCCGTCAGTCCAGACCGGCCCCTACCATCCATCTCAAGACCACGACGGTATCCTCCGGATATCCGACGCGTCGGGTAATATCACCGGTAGGTAGTGCTCCCCAGCCAGGCTCAACGTCAACACCACATTCCTCTTACCCCGGGGTACCATACCGGGCCCACCATGTACCCGTGACGGTTCCTCCACTCCTCGACACGGATCTCCAAAACCACAGCAAACTCATGGTGGACGACACTTTACATCACTAGAAAACCGCAACATTTTATATTTTAAAAGATCATAATTGTAAATTTTGCGGCTTTCCCCGAAATCCAGAAATATCATAAATCTCAAGAAATCATCACAAGTGCATATGTCAATGATAATGAACTAGGCATGAACAACTGAATAACAGTATGCATGAAGTGATGGGTAATAACTACAATGTCTAATATGGCATATAAAGGAAGTACACTAATATCGTGTCAAAACTACCAGCTAACAATCTAAGTCAAGCAATTATATTCTCTAAAGTGTACGTGACATGGCAATTACCGATGAAGATGTGTGTGAGCCGGCAAGTAGGTGTACGTGGTACATACGCATCATCGGTAATGGTGCTGGTGTCCTAACAGCATGATATCAATAATGGAATATGCAGCAAAATAAATATGCGAGGCAGAGCGAACAGCAATAATGTGCGGGAGCTGAAAACTAGACACAACGATAACTAATCTGATATAAGTCCTACGAATGGTGCCTTTTGAAATAACACGAATCATGGGGTTTTGAAAATAGGGGCTACGGTGTTTTTATGAAAAGATACGTCGTTTTTGAAATATCCGTAGATTCCCTTGAGCTGTCTTTAAAAATGCCCACGATTCGTTAGTTTTTGAAATAGGTAAGAAGTCTAATCTAATCTAGCAACTACACTAAACTATACGGCTGAACTACAAGCTGAACTACAGGTAAGGAAACCGCCTATCATCTGAGTCGATACATATACATACCTGTATATATACAGTCGGTGATCCCGCCTCAATAATATTATATCCATAACCAGACATCCCAAGTCAAGAGTGCGGATCAATCATCAAAATATAGCTCGTACGTAAATCCATCGTACGGCATCCCCAAATCTGGGTACGGGTCAATATCACATTCATCATACTATTCACCTGGTATCCACTTTATCAAATATCATGATCGGGGTACTGATCTACGTCTAGTACCATACTGATACTGCCTACGTATGCATGGACGTGTGGGAAACACTACGTCAAGGGCCCGCTACAACGTCATGTCGTATCTAAGATACGAACCCTGCTATATCACCGATCTCACGGCCTCAAATCAAATCTCATCGACTCATTATAAATCCCAAGTACTATCATCCTCAATCCGTATGTGAACACATAGTCCCATACCCATGTGAACACATAACTATATAATCCCGTATAAGCGCAAATGAAAGAAGAAAGTATGCAAGTATAAATGTGTGTATGTGTGTGTAACACTACCCTAGGGTTCGCAACACTAAAGTAATCCAACACATCAATATCCATCCTAAGCATCGTTATTAATCCTAAACAACATATAATAAATGTTGGTGTGTATACGCATCCGTATACACCACCACGGACTGCGGGGGTGCTATACGCCATCCACCCGACTTCTCCCCGTAGATATAAATCTACTCACCTGGTCCTCGCTCGCCGGTGCCGACGTCGCCACGCGCTTGCTTGCCGTCTCGAAGTCCACATGGGGTACCTACATATCACAACGTATCGTATCGCATAAAAACCTAATTCAAAATCGAAACGGCATACGAAAACTAAATCGGCACGCGTATCATGCATAGGTCAAAACCTATCGCCTACACATGCAAGAATAGCCAAACCAACCCTCGATGTCGATGTACGAACGTCAAACCATCGAGAAAATCCAATCACACTCATTTGCACATTCACGAACACTAATTTTAATATAAACTAGGTTAAAACTCACAAAAACGCCAATTTCACTTAAAAAGTCATTTTTTCCGAAAATCTAGCAAGCACAATTCGCCGTTTTTGTACAAAACACGATGTTTAAATGAATGTAGCGGCCAATATATTTATTAAATATCTTAAATAAGTCAATAAAACCATTTCCATAATTTAATCACATAAATTTGCATAATTTCCAAAATCCTAGTTTGCAAAAATATCAATTTTAACACTTTTTAATGTAAAATTCATAATTTTACAATTAAACTTGGTTTTGCATATGTTAAATGGTTAAACCACTCAATATAATTTTTAAGATATGATGAAACCCTAACCATATTTTTAATCTCTCATCTTGAATTAAAGCTAAAAACCTAGTTTGCAAAAATACCTTTTTAACAATTTCAAAGCAAAATGCACAAACTACAATCTAGCTTAGAATTGCATGATCCAAAGCATTAAACCACACTTAATAAAGTTAATAATATGATAAAACCCCTAACCATATTTTTAATCTCATATTTCGAATTAAATCAAAAAATCTAGTTTACAACAATTATGCAATTTGGACAATTTAGTTGTAACAATTCGAAATTTAGCAATTAGGATAGGTTTGTAGCATACTTAAGATGTGAAACCACACATCACAACCAACCTCAAGTGATCAAACCCTAGCTCCAAATCAAAACCCTCACTTGAATTTCAAAACCCTCTCTTTAGATTTCAACTTTCAATTAAACCGAAATTAAGCACCTAACAAGCTTCATTACGGAATTAAACCAACAATTGAACAATGGGTCAAAAGTTATACCTCACAACCATGAATCAAACTTGAAATATAGAACTCCAATTTGAAATCCTTGCACCAAGATCCATGCTAAAGAAGATGAGGGAAAATGGGTAGGAATCGGATTTGGATTTTAGCTTGATTTTTGAGGTATTTTGATGAATTTTTGACACAAAATGAGAGAGGGAGAAAGAGGGGCTGTTGTTGATGCAGGAATTTGGAGGTCTCGGCTGGAATGGGGAGGGGAAATGAGTGTGGGAGGAGAGAGAGTGAGGTGGAGAAAGTGGGAAAGTCAAAGTCAACATTTTCTTTTATCATTTCTACTCTTTTCTTTTCCTTTTCTTTCCTTTGCAAACCAAGTGGGGACAAGAGAAGGGGCTGCTGAATTCAGCCATGGGGGGGAGTAAGTGGGTGTGTGTGGGTGTGGGTACGGGTGTGGGGTGAGGAAAAATGATAAATACAGTACCCCAAACATCCATTTACGCTAAAAAAAGCCTTTTTTCTTCAATAATTTCTAAACCGTTTTGGCAAATGATTTCGTTCCAAAAAACCACATGATAAATTTTTATTTAATGTTTTATGATGCACAAAATTTGTTTCAACTCATTCCAATTTGTAATTTTCCCTAATTAAATTTATTAGTGACGGCTTAAAATAATAATAAAATAATATTTTTTCAGAAAATTTGAAATTTCACCAGCGGCTCAATAAACACCAAATAATAGCAATTACATAGCTAGAATATGTATATTTAATTTTTATAATAAGATATTTGTTTTGACTTTTTACAGAAAACCCCCTTATTGTACCGATTTTTCGAAATTTCACCGAAACGATTTTCAAAACGTTACAATCTTCCCCCCTTAAAGAAATTCGGTCCCCGAATTTAAATTCAAACTCCCCCAAATACTAAAACATCTAAGAAAAACCATTAAGTCGTCGGGGCTCCGAAATTGTAACTACATAAAACAAATCGTAGCGCAGCGCATGCGCTTGAAAAATGAGCATATAACTCAAATCAAAACTCCGTCAAGCATCCCGCAATCATCGGAGTCATGGAGAAGACATCAATGCCAAATCCAAATCAAAACCAATATGACATAACTCGAAACTATACATGTAAATATCGAATCTATATCTGTAAGCATCCGAAGGAAATGCATGCCAAATCTCTTTAAGTCGCTGTGCAACGCGTATAACACTGCACAGTGGCGGACGTCTATCATAAGAAAATAACTATATACATATATACCTTTGTTTGAAACGTACGTTCCGCCGTCTTGGAAACAATTTAAAAGGGTCTCCTTGTTTTAAACATTTTGTGTCATATCAGACACGTAGGTAAATACTGAGGCTATAGCTCGCTTTTTGGAAATCTCTTCAATAACTATCAATGCATGCAAAATATATTCAGGTACTGTCCTCTGACTAGTCCTGCTCAGTACGAAAACACATAGCAATATCATAAAAACGTACTACTCTATAAGAACTAAATCCCAAAATATGCACATGAATGCTACGTGCGTCTGGTGCGCACGGAAATCAAAATCCATGAATGTGCCATACATGCGCACAGAAACAACATCTAAGTGCATCGGGTGTGCACGAAACATCTGTCGTAGGCAACATATGTGCCTGACAGCAAAATCAGGTGCATCTGACATGCACGAAAAATCTCGATTTAGTGCATCTGGTGTGCACCAAAATCGCATCTCAAGACATGCGCTCAACATGCGCGAAAATCTAAATCAGGTGCATCCATCGTGCACGAAATCATGAAATCCAATATCAAGTGCCGAACGTGCGCAAAATCAATCAGGTGCACAAGGTGCACAAAACAAATATCGAGTATCACAATCGAAATCGAAGTCCAGTGCATCTAAGTGCACAAAAGGCGTATCACTGCACTGCAAGCATATATAAACTATACAGAGTGCAGGAACCAAATCGTGTGCGTGCATATGCACAAAATCAACTCAAATGTCTAAAACCGTAAAATCACAAATATGTGAAACTAAAGCACGAAAACGATATCAAGTGCAACACTGTGCAAAGATCGTAAATCCTCAATCATCAAAATTAAATCATACGAATAAATCACCCAAAACATCGGAATCAATAATGGCGGAATAGTACTGCTCCAGCGCATCCTCTAAGAATCTCGGCAACTGTCGCGGTCACTAGTGGGACGTCTCGTCGATGATCATGAACTCTGTCCTGCTGGCGTGCGTAACCATGACCACTCCTGGGTCAAGGTCTTCACTGTGAATTACCAATCTTTCGGTCCATCGGCTCATCGGCCCTGTCAGGTGTGCTAACGGGGACGATTCCGTTCTGGCACTCCTCTGGTCATCTCTTGGTCAATCATCGCGACCACTCGTAAGACAGCATATCACTGGCGTCGGCCTCTGGCTCTCTGAATGTACGTGACACATCTGATCCTGGGTGCAAGTATCATTGCAGCAGTGTCCTGAAAGGAATCCTGCTCACGGTCTCTTCCATGTCTCGTCTATGCCAACTGTCTGGAAGTCATTGTCCTTTCCTATATCTGCATCTTGCTCTGGAACGACTGCATACTCATCGCGACTCCTTCTGGAAGGTACGTCCATGTACCATGCCTCGGCATGCGCATCGCATCTCTGATGTCGGGGAGTGGAACGTCATCTCATCTAGATCTGGTACGAGCCTCTTTCTCCACTTTTCTCTAATGTCGTCTGCTTTGGACTCGTCTCGTCGCGGCCACATGGACTGAGCTCCAACGACTATCCTCGTATCTGGAGTCTCCCAAGAATGCATCTCACCACCTAGCATCCGAATTAAGTCGAGCCATCCGATCGAGTCGTCAGAACCTCATAATCCCCCAAGAGCTCAACATCTTGGGCACAGTTTAATAGTATCGAGTACATACCACAGCATCGGTGGTCCAGCCATAGAAGGGCAAACCCAAGCCTCACTAATGGCGCCGCAGAACTGTCGCAAACCCTAAGGTTCAAAGGCTTTCATACGGTCATTAAGTCGAGTTAGGGTTTCATTCTTCTAGAGGGACCATAGAATTGCCTGCATGTCTTTCCGAATACTTTAAACTTGGAATAGTAGGTTTCTGACATTCGATCGTCTCTGTCGACTCCCAACGTCTCCGCGTGAAGTCGTCTCTAGCTGGAATCAATCTATCTGATGACCTCGCATCGGGGTAGCGAACGAACCACATGTCCTAGTCATTCATCCTCGGTGACTAGCGACCTTCAATCATCTCTTAGTACAACTCGTACTGCAATAGCTCCAACATCTGGGACGATATCTCGTCGTTCGCAGCAATAACGGGCTCACTCGTCTTCACGCTGAACCGTGCCTCAATCATCAAGAATAGGCAATATATCAACGGTCATCAAAATCTGGCTGGCCTCTGTCAGTGGCTCAATCCTTTAGTGTCGATCAGCACATCCGAGTAACCTCATAAAGGCGATCCGCCAAACACTCATGGCGCGGAAACACAGTAAAAAGACACATCTCTGCAATCGTGTGTCGCCGGAATTTCGCCCTGGTCAGTCCTCGTTCGTGACGAGCTTGTGCTGACCGCAACTCTAGCCGTAGCTCTTCCTGCCGTAACCGTAGCAGCAAAACCAAACTGGTACCGATGAGGCTAGATCAGGAAGGAATATAATACTGAACAAGGAAATGTACATCCTAAGGCTTCATAAGTGGAGTGGCGTGTCGTAAATATGCCGCGGAACATATCAACGGTACGTCACTCTACTTTAGTCACCTATTCCATCAACCAAGGGTCATCCTACGCTCCGAAGGTTAAAACCTAACGCTCTGATACCAACTTTGTCACGACCCGAAAGTACGGAACATGACCGGCACTTAAACTACGAACGTCTCGAGGCGTACGTAATCTAAGTAAACCGAAAACCCAGAAATCCAAACCAAGAAAAGTAGTAGAGTGCAGGAAAAACCAAATTAAAGCAAGTAGTTTCAATAGCATAAGCCGAATTATGCGGTTTTTAAAAGCATCAAAAATTTACTGAAAATTTCGGCAGAGTCTCCTTTGTAAAAACTGGCTCCCAAACGGGATACAACATGAATAGTATACGAAATCACTAAAAAGGCATCCCCAAGCGGGAGCTAGCTCTTCGTCAATCGACGGTCACAACCACACAAGCAGTATAATATACAACGCCAACGGTGAGGATCAAAACTCAAAAGGAAACTCAAAACCACCAGAAACATAACGAGCGACTCTAAGGTCGAAAGAATAAACAACACTGGTCTCTATCTCAAAATACATGTTTGGTTGATGGAACTTCTAGATACAACAGAATAATGATATACAAAGTATTTAATGGGGGTATGATACAAGTAAACCCACCTACTAGCAAATCACCCGAATGAAACTGAGCCCGCAAGCCGTAATGAAACCTGTACGGCAAATCCTGCAAGAAACTGGGGCACAACGGGGGTGAGTTGCCAACTCGTGAATAGAAAAACATCTACGCACAGAAATCGCATAAATAACGCAATCCTAGGTCAATGATCATAATATATTCTCAAATATAAGTATAACAGGCAGCCTATGACAATGTCTAGGGTACTATCTAACCCGAGTATAATTTCATGTGCCCGTGTCAGTGCCTCAGGTAGTAATATATCATATGAATGAGGTATGAATGCATGAAACAGAATACATGTAAATGAAGAAATTGTTTTCATAAATTAGTGAGATTTCCTTCGTATTTTTAAAACTGAGGTATCATAATGAAATCAGTATCAACAGTGTCTAGCATCGACACAAAACATGAATCTCACTGTCTCGAAATATCAATGTCTCAATCTCAATATCTAGGACGCCGTCAGTCCAGACCGGCCCTTACCATCCATCTCAAGACCACGACGGTATCCTCCGGATATCCGACGCGTCGGGTAATATCACCGGTAGGTAGTGCTCCCCAGCCAGGCTCAACGTCAACACCACATTCCTCTTGCCCCGGGGTACCATACCGGGCCCACCATGTACCCGTGACGGTTCCTCCACTCCTTGACACGGATCTCCAAAACCACAGCAAACTCATGGTGGACGACACTTTACATCACTAGAAAACCGCAACATTTTATATTTTAAAAGATCATAATTGTAAATTTTGCGGCTTTCACCGAAATCCAGAAATATCATAAATCTCAAGAAATCATCACAAGTGCATATGTCAATGATAATGAACTAGGCATGAACAACTGAATAACAGTATGCATGAAGTGATGGGTAATAACTACAATGTCTAATATGGCATATAAAGGAAGTACACTAATATCGTGTCAAAACTACCAGCTAACAATCTAAGTCAAGCAATTATATTCTCTAAAGTGTACGTGACATGGCAATTACCGATGAAGATGTGTGTGAGCCGGCAAGTAGGTGTACGTGGTACATACGCATCATCGGTAATGGTGCTGGTGTCCTAACAGCATGATATCAATAATGGAATATGCAGCAAAATAAATATGCGAGGCAGAGCGAACAGCAATAATGTGCGGGAGCTGAAAACTAGACACAACGATAACTAATCTGATATAAGTCCTACGAATGGTGCCTTTTGAAATAACACGAATCATGGGGTTTTGAAAATAGGGGCTACGGTGTTTTTATGAAAAGATACGTCGTTTTTGAAATATCCGTAGATTCCCTTGAGCTGTCTTTAAAAATGCCCACGATTCGTTAGTTTTTGAAATAGGTAAGAAGTCTAATCTAATCTAGCAACTACACTAAACTATACGGCTGAACTACAAGCTGAACTACAGGTAAGGAAACCGCCTATCATCTGAGTCGATACATATACATACCTGTATATATACAGTCGGTGATCCCGCCTCAATAATATTATATCCATAACCAGACATCCCAAGTCAAGAGTGCGGATCAATCATCAAAATATAGCTCGTACGTAAATCCATCGTACGGCATCCCCAAATCTGGGTACGGGTCAATATCACATTCATCATACTATTCACCTGGTATCCACTTTATCAAATATCATGATCGGGGTACTGATCTACGTCTAGTACCATACTGATACTGCCTACGTATGCATGGACGTGTGGGAAACACTACGTCAAGGGCCCGCTACAACGTCATGTCGTATCTAAGATACGAACCCTGCTATATCACCGATCTCACGGTCTCAAATCAAATCTCATCGACTCATTATAAATCCCAAGTACTATCATCCTCAATCCGTATGTGAACACATAGTCCCATACCCATGTGAACACATAACTATATAATCCCGTATAAGCGCAAATGAAAGAAGAAAGTATGCAAGTATAAATGTGTGTATGTGTGTGTAACACTACCCTAGGGTTCGCAACACTAAAGTAATCCAACACATCAATATCCATCCTAAGCATCGTTATTAATCCTAAACAACATATAATAAATGTTGGTGTGTATACGCATCCGTATACACCACCACGGACTGCGGGGGTGCTATACGCCATCCACCCGACTTCTCCCCGTAGATATAAATCTACTCACCTGGTCCTCGCTCGCCGGTGCCGACGTCGCCACGCGCTTGCTTGCCGTCTCGAAGTCCACATGGGGTACCTACATATCACAACGTATCGTATCGCATAAAAACCTAATTCAAAATCGAAACGGCATACGAAAACTAAATCGGCACGCGTATCATGCATAGGTCAAAACCTATCGCCTACACATGCAAGAATAGCCAAACCAACCCTCGATGTCGATGTACGAACGTCAAACCATCGAGAAAATCCAATCACACTCATTTGCACATTCACGAACACTAATTTTAATATAAACTAGGTTAAAACTCACAAAAACGCCAATTTCACTTAAAAAGTCATTTTTTCCGAAAATCTAGCAAGCACAATTCGCCGTTTTTGTATAAAACACGATGTTTAAATGAATGTAGCGGCCAATATATTTATTAAATATCTTAAATAAGTCAATAAAACCATTTCCATAATTTAATCACATAAATTTGCATAATTTCCAAAATCCTAGTTTGCAAAAATATCAATTTTAACACTTTTTAATGTAAAATTCATAATTTTACAATTAAACTTGGTTTTGCATATGTTAAATGGTTAAACCACTCAATATAATTTTTAAGATATGATGAAACCCTAACCATATTTTTAATCTCTCATCTTGAATTAAAGCTAAAAACCTAGTTTGCAAAAATACCTTTTTAACAATTTCAAAGCAAAATGCACAAACTACAATCTAGCTTAGAATTGCATGATCCAAAGCATTAAACCACACTTAATAAAGTTAATAATATGATAAAAACCCTAACCATATTTTTAATCTCATATTTCGAATTAAATCAAAAAATCTAGTTTACAACAATTATGCAATTTGGACAATTTAGTTGTAACAATTCGAAATTTAGCAATTAGGATAGGTTTGTAGCATACTTAAGATGTGAAACAACACATCACAACCAACCTCAAGTGATCAAACCCTAGCTCCAAATCAAAACCCTCACTTGAATTTCAAAACCCTCTCTTTAGATTTCAACTTTCAATTAAACCGAAATTAAGCACCTAACAAGCTTCATTACGGAATTAAACCAACAATTGAACAATGGGTCAAAAGTTATACCTCACAACCATGAATCAAACTTGAAATATAGAACTCCAATTTGAAATCCTTGCACCAAGATCCATGCTAAAGAAGATGAGGGAAAATGGGTAGGAATCGGATTTGGATTTTAGCTTGATTTTTGAGGTATTTTGATGAATTTTTGACACAAAATGAGAGAGGGAGAAAGAGGGGCTGTTGTTGATGCAGGAATTTGGAGGTCTCGGCTGGAATGGGGAGGGGAAATGAGTGTGGGAGGAGAGAGAGTGAGGTGGAGAAAGTGGGAAAGTCAAAGTCAACATTTTCTTTTATCATTTCTACTCTTTTCTTTTCTTTTCTTTTCCTTTTCTTTCCTTTGCAAACCAAGTGGGGACAAGAGAAGGGGCTGCTGAATTCAGCCATGGGGGAGAGTAAGTGGGTGTGTGTGGGTGTGGGTACGGGTGTGGGGTGAGGAAAAATGATAAATACAGTACCCCAAACATCCATTTACGCTAAAAAAAAGCCTTTTTTCTTCAATAATTTCTAAACCGTTTTGGCAAATGATTTCGTTCCAAAAAACCACATGATACATTTTTATTTAATGTTTTATGATGCACAAAATTTGTTTCAACTCATTCCAATTTGTAATTTTCCCTAATTAAATTTATTAGTGACGGCTTAAAATAATAATAAATTAATATTTTTTCAGAAAATTTGAAATTTCACCAGCGGCTCAATAAACACCAAATAATAGCAATTACATAGCTAGAATATGTATATTTAATTTTTATAATAAGATATTTGTATTTTGACTTTTTACAGAAAACCCCCTTATTTTACCGATTTTTCGAAATTTCACCGAAACGATTTTCAAAACGTTACAAGTTCATAGAATTACTTGCATGTTTTTCCGAATACGTTAAACTTGGAAAATGGGCTTTTGATATTCGATCGAACTTTTTAAATTCGCCTAGACAATATGTGAATAATCCGAAACAATGTTAAAACTACCAATACGAAACACTCCGAATTGTTTATAGTGTAAGATTACATCACATGCAAAATTAGTAAAAACAAACAACACCTGAAACATCAAAACCAAGTCACTGGAACACACAAAAAATTTCAGGGGGAGCTCGGATTTGGCCGAGATGAGCATGGTGGTAGCCAACCAAAAATTCATGGATTTTCCTGAAATTTTCATGGTGTTCTTGATATATCTCATACATCATTCTGTACTTGTTTAAAAAAAATTTTTAACAACTTTAAAATTGGCAGAAACTTCATTTTTCGGTTTTAAGTTTCAGAGTATTTCGGTTTCGTAATCCTTACAAAATCCGTCTAAATTTCTAGCATGGCTCTGATACCACTGCAGGGTTACCTAGCACGGCAGCGAGGTTTCAGGAGGAATCGTCCATGCCAAATTCAAAAAATTTCCATTCTAGCTAACCCTAACTAAGAATCGTTAACTAGAAATCGACGGAATGTAAATGCAAACGACTTTGAAAGTAAAGTGAACAAGAAATACAACCTTTGTAGACCAGTCCTTCACTTCATTAGCTCAATCTAGTAGTCCCTTCATTGCGATCAAGAAGTCCCGGACTCTAGAGAGGCTCCGATGAAGAAACAAACATGCATGCTTCGAAGTCTTCGAGGCCGAAGATGATCTACGTCGAAGAGACACTAACCCAAGCTATCTCTTCACTAATCATGGAATTAGTGAAGACAACACCATATACTAAATGGCAAGTAGTATAGGATGATGAAGTAGGAAGTTGGCTCACATTAGAAATCATTTTCTTACAAGGTTTCATCACTTATCAAAAATCAAGAGAGCACAAAAATGAGGAAGAAGAAGATGAAGTGATGAACAAAGAGATGAGGTTAGAAATGCAACCAAGGTTAGATAATATCATGACTAACCCTTGTAGAGATTAATCCATAGCCTAAGATTAAGGTTGGGGTTAATAAATATCCTAAGCTAGGCAAACAAGTTGACTTTGTCAAAGGTTATCCATAAGCTTCATCCAAGCTTAAACCATGACAAATTCACTAATTTTTTTAACTTAAGAATAAATATGAAACCCTAGCTTAACCCTAGCATGGTATAAGTCTTATACAAACATGTTGCATGTGTAACCTAACATGACACAACAATATATATCACATATATATTTTGTGTGCAAAGAAAACAATTAACATATATCATATATATGTTAAGTGTATCACATGTGAGAAAAAGAAAAGCTTAAGTGAACTAATATTAGTTAATATAATGTAATATATCATATATATAATTATACATTAAATTATTAAATCAACATTTTATTTAATAATCCGGCTATATTACATATAACCGACTAATATCAAATGCAACAACTTATCGGATCAACACTTGATTCGATAACCCAACTATATCACATATAACCGACCTATGTCACATGTCGTGAGAATAGAATGCGGTATCTCATATCGTATCAATCTCGGTCCCGCACATATCACATATGTGCTCCTACTCCGTTTCGCTTGAGCCAGGAAACCCCTGTGTAGGACTCTAAAGACTCGTCAATACGCCGGCAGTCGGTGATGATCATATCAAACACCTACAAGCCGCATGCGGTCTGCTAAACATAACGGCCACCCGGGTATTGAGCGATCAGAAGATCAACAAGCAAGCCTGCTCATACTCCTGCGAATCCAATCAGTAACACTACCGTACAGTCCGATCTCTTCGTCTGATATATCGCATATCTCGTCTAGGGGTGGTAAACGTCAGACCCTAGTAACTCGATAAGTCTTGTTGATATGAGGCTCATAACGGGTCGAGAAACTACTGATAACACTTACCAGTATATCTCTAAAGCAGCCCTGGCCAGGGACTTCCTGTTATAGCCAATCGAGCACAGCGCAACATCAACCCCCAATACCGGGAGAGACGAAGCTCCTCCTATCTCTCATTGCCTCCATGTAGTTCGAGACTGTACCCAAAAGCCACCATTTTGCACGTTCTCTTGAACGTTGTAAGTTGGAAATCAAAGCACGGTGGGAATCACACAAGACTCTATGACGATCTCGGGTCTACAGACTAACCTTTACCGGTGTCACCAGAGAACTGCCATCTGACGTTAGGTATAATACCATCTGGGAGTTCTCGGCGAGCCCGTTTAGTGTACCCAGTCTCCACTGAGCACCCGTATACTATCTCTGATGTCAAACACCAATGGATATGGGATCATGCATCGCCCATCTACATGGGTCGAGAAGCTATACGCTAGTCTACTCTGGTATATCGATGCCCTGCCTCGATACACCCTCGACTGGGAACATTTGAAAGATGTACTTAACGACTATTCTATCCCCACTAGTATGATCTGCATCATAGTCCTGGTAGTCAAGTACTCATCCTAAGTCCTTTATCAACATGTAACATAGAGACAATCAGTGTACATATTAAGATAAAGAGCAACCAGATAGCATACTATCATGTCGAGCAAGAAAGTCCTCCATACATATGTCCAAGCATCCACTACAATATACATTGTATATAAAGCAATGGCTTCTAGGGCATACATATAACTAACATTACCTCGCATTGACAATTTGTTTGATCAGCTCTAGGGTGCGTGACATTTTTCTAAGATTGATTTGAGATCAGGTTATCATTAGTTGCGGGTTCAGAATGATGACATTCCGAAGATTGCTTTTCGTACGCGCTACGGGCATTATGAGTTTTTGGTGATGTCGTTTGGACTCACCAATGCCCCAGCAGAGTTCATGGAATTGATGAACCGAATTTTCAGGCCGTTCCTCAACCAGTTTATTATTGTGTTTATTGATGACATTCTGGTTTATTCCAAGAGTCATGAGGAGCATGAGCAGCACTTGAGGATTGCTTTGCAGACATTGAGAGAGCACCAGCTGTTTTCTAAATTCTTGAAGTGTGCCTTCTGGATTGATAGTGTTGACTTTCTTGGTCAAGTGGTTACGGGAGCCATTATTCGTGTGGACCCGAGGAAAATCGAGGCCGTACAGCTTTGGCCCAGACCTGTATCAGTGATAGAGGTCCGTAGATTTTTGGGCTTAGTCGGTTATTACCGCCGTTTTGTGCAGGACTTCTCAAGTATCGCTGCACCGCTGACCGCACTGACCAGGAAGGGAGTCCCTTTTCTTTGGACCAAGGCATGCGAACAGAATTTCCAGCAGTTGAAGACTCGGTTGACGACTGCACCATTTTTATCTTTGCCTTCTGTATCGGGCGGCTTTGTCATTTGCTGTGATGCGTCTCGAGTGAGGCTCAGTTGTGTATTGATGCATCATGATAGAGTTATCGCTTATTCTTCCCGGCAGTTGAAGAAGCACGAGCAAAATTATCCCACTCATGATCTTGAGATGGCCGTAGTGGTCTTTGCGCTTAAGATTTGGAGACACTACTTGTACGGAGAATCATGTCAGATTTTACAGATCACCATAGCTTGAAGTACATCTTCCAGCAGCGGGATATGAATTTGAGACAGCGTCGTTGGATGGATCTTGTGAAGGATTTTGATTGTGAGATCCTTTATCACTCAGGCAAAGCGAATGTGGTAGCCGATACTTTGAGTCGTAGGACCGAGGGTAGCTTGTCCTAGTTGAGCGCTGTTCAGAGACAGTCTTCTGCAGATTGGAAGATCTTGTATGACAGTAGAGCACAAATTGAGTTCACTTCCACCGGGGGACAACTTACTCATGTCCGTGCCCATCCACTTCTACTTGATCGTATTCATAAGGCACAGCCCGCCGATGCCCGTTTGTCTGAGATTCTTGAGCATGTTCGGCAGGGTATAGATTCGGTGTTTGAGATTGATGACCAGGGTATGCTACGTTTTTGGACTCATTTGTGTATACCTGGTACCGATGGGTTGAGACGCGAGATCCTAGAGCAGGCACATCAGTCAGCTTTTAGTGTTCACCCAGGTTCCACCAAGATGTATTATGACTTGAGAGATATCTACTGGTGGGCAGGGATGAAGAATGATATTTCGGATTTCGTTTTGAGGTTCCTGACTTGTCAGCAAGTCAAGGCTGAGCATCAGAGACCGGCAGGAGAGTTGCAGCCTTTACCCGTTCCGGGGTGGAAATGAGAGCAGATTTTCATGGACTTCGTTGTGGGTCTACCCAGGTCTAGTCGAGGGTATGACTCTATTTGGGTGATTGTTGACCGGTTGACGAAAACGTATCACTTCCTTTAAGTGAAGACCACTTTAGGTTATGCTCAGTATGCTCAGTTGTACATTGATGAGATTATGCGTTTGCACGGCGTTCCCACATGTATCGTATCCGACAGGGACACACAGTTCACTAGCCATCTTTGGTAGAAGCTTCAGGAAGCCTTGGGTACCCGTTTGAGCTTTAGCACCGCTTTCCATCCGCAGACCGATGGTCAGTCAGAGCGGACTATACAGACACTAGAGGATATGCTTCGTGCGTGCGTGCTTGATTTTGGTGGTAGTTGGGATCGTCACTTGCCATTGATAGAGTTCTCCTACAATAACAGTTATCATGAGACGATTCAGATGGCACCTTTTGAAGCTTTGTATGGTAGAAAGTGTCGATCGCCAGTCTGTTGGACCGAACTTAGCAAGAGCAGGATTTTGGGACCCCAGCTAGTTCAAGAGACTACGGAGAAGATCCAGTTGATTCAGGATAGGATGAGAGCAGCCCAGTGCAGACAGAAGTCTTATGCCAACCATCGTCGTCGCAGGCTCGAGTTCGCAGTGGGGGATCATGTATTCCTACGGACTTCTCCGATGAAGGGCATGATGAGATTTGGGAAGAAAGGGAAGCTTAGTCCCAGATATGTAGGTCTTTTTGATATCCTTGAGCGAGTTGGTACCGTTGCCTATCGTTTGGCACTTCCATCCAGTTTTCTGGATTCTCACCCCGTATTCCATGTGTCGATATTTCGAAAATACCTTCATGATCCTTCTCACATGATTCAGCACCAGATCGTTCAGTTAGAGCGCGATCTTTCGTTCACCAAGCAGCCGATAGTTATATTGGATCGGCAGGTGAAGAAACTTTGGTCAAAGGTCTTGCCAACTGTGAAAGTTCTTTGGCATAGCCCGAATGGTGAAGAGGTCACTTGGGAGGCCGAGAGCGAGATGCGGAAGAAATTCCCTCATCTCTTTGAAGGTACGCATGTTAAGATTTTTAAATTCGTGGATGAATTTCTTTAAGGAGGGGGGAAGATTGTAACACCATAGAATGCGATTAGTGTTAATTAAGCGATAATGCGGGTTTTTAATAAAAAGTTTACCAAAATAGTTTTCTAATATTTTATAAAAATTAATTAATATTTTATTAATATTTATTTCAGGCTTGCACATGTTAGATATGTATGCCCTAGAGGCCTGTATTGTATAGGATGCTAGGCATGTATATGTACAGAAACAATCTTTGCTCGAAATGATAGTATATTACCTGGTTTATCTTCATCTGAAGGTGTGATGTGTTGTATTTCATATCTTTATATACATGTTGATGAAGCCCTTAGGATTATGCTTGACTACTGGGATTATGATACAGATCATACTTGTGGGGCCTGGGCAGTCTATAAGCATATCCTTCAATTGTTCCTAGTCGAGGGTATATAGAGACAGGGCATTGATATTACCAAAGTAGACTAGTGTGTACGTTTCTTGACCTTGGGGGCGATGGTGGATCCCACAACCATTGGTGTTCGATATCAAAGATTGTACATAGGTGCTCATTGGAGAATGGGTACACCGAACAGGACTCGCTGAGAACTCCTAGATGGTATATATACCAATTGTCAGATATCAGTTCTCTGGTGAAACTTGTACAGATTAGTCTATTGACCCGAGATCGTCATAGTGTCTTGTGTGATTCCCACCGTGCTTTGATTTCCTCCCTACCACGTATTGGAGATAGTGCCCTAAGAGTCAATTATTTGATCACAGGCACGTGATTGCAATGATTGAGGGAGGACCTATCCCGGTAGGACAGTCTTACTCAAGATGATAGTATGCTATCTGGTTTATCTTTATCATCGTGTACTGCTTTAGGTGACCTTTCAGGTCACTATTGCACGTTGATAGAGCCTCTAGGATTCTTGCTTGACTACCAGCAGTATGAGGGCGATCATATACGTGGGAGCTGGGGTCTATAAGCACATCCTTAAAAGGTCCCTAGTCGTGGGAGTTTCGAGACAGGGCATCGATACTCCAGAGTAGACTAGTGTATACAGTCGAGACCCCGACAAGGGGCGGTGGCCGTTCTCACAAGCAACTGGTGTCAGTTGGTTCACCTAAGATGTATATAGGTGCTCATTGGGTTATGAGTACACCGGACAGGACTCGCCGGGAACATGCTAGTTGGTCTTATACCTGACGTCAGATAGCAGTTCCCTGGTGACATGTGTACAGGTTAGTTCATCGACCTGAGATCGTCATTTTTCTCGTGTGAGTTCCCACTGTGCTTTGATTACTACCCTACCATGCTCAAAGGAGACGTGCAAACAGGTTTTAGTTGGGTACAGTCCCGAGCCACATGGAGGCAGTGAGCGGATCTGCAGGGGTTCGTCTCTCTCGGTATTGGGGGTGAGGTCGCGCTGTGTCTAGGAGAGCCATTACACGAAGTCCTTGGCCAAGGCAGGAGATTTACTGGTAGGTATTCCAGTAGTATCTCGGGGTGTTCTGGGCTACACTCCGACACGACTTGTACCGCTTTTGGGGGTCTGACTTTTACCAACCCCCTAGGCCCGCCATGCGATGCTCATAGACGAACGGACCGGACTGTATGGATATTGTCACTGACAGGCTCAGCAGGGTGTCAGGATGAGTTCGCTCATCGACGTCCCATTTGGTCAATAGCTGGTAGCCCGTCACGTATGTCTAATACCTCTGATGTGCTAGTGGTTAAATCCACAGCCATAGTATTGACGAGTCTGTAGAGTTCCCCACATTCAGTTACTCAAGTTTCGGGCGAAACGCTGTAGAGGCCGTATGGAGATATGGCAGGGTTTGATCAGATACGTGCGGTGTTGCACGGATCAGTTTCGGACGGTTATTACTAGCCGGCTTTGGTTTAAGCCGGATCCTAGTATAGTACAGTGTAGATTCTGTCTCATTGCATTTGTATTTCGGTTGGAATACAAATGCGGGTGTGTATACACAGTAGCGGGGTTTCCTTTAATTTATTACGGGATCAGTTTTCTGGAGTTTCCAGTTTGCATTCCGCTCCGGCCAGTATTCCTTTGTTTCTTCACGGCCGGACTTTCTGATGGAGGGGGTTATTTGCAAGTTTGCAAATAACTTATTGAGGAGGGGTTTTATGCATTTGTGGCTTCATGATATGATTATCATCATGAGATGCTTTATCCATCTTTTCCTTTGCATTAAGTGAGATTAGATATTGATTTGATATGGTTATCATTGCTTTGGGGTGTGGTCACCATTCTACTTTTCCTACACTCACCTCCCTTCTTGTGTTTTTTTCCCTCCACCATATTTGATATGGCCGGCCACATTTGAGAGGAGAGGATGAGAGGTTTCATTTTGTATGAGGGAAATTTGATTATCTCATTCGTTTTGCTCGCTCCAAAATCCCTAACCCCTCTCCAAAGCTCATATCCTTTTCTCCTCCATCACCAATGGCAACATAAACTCCAAAAGAGACATAGCCTCTACACTATATTCTACAGCAAACCTTGGGCACGTCAGCTCGCCAACTTCATGCCCGAGTTGCTTCGGTCCAGAGGTGGGAGCCCGTAAAAGAAGCAGGCGACGTGGTGCCCTTCTGGCGACTTGGTGGAGACCGGAGATTCCGCAGGAGATCGGGACGACGACGAGAAGACCGGTGGACACGGATCACTCGGTATATCTTTCTACCCCCTCTCTAGATAGCTAGGACAAGATTAATGGCACGATCCGGGTTTATAGTGCGCGGTGGTGCCGGTTTAAAAAGTTAAAGTTTAGCATCGCTTCCTCATTCCGGCGTCGGATTGACGGCCGGGGCGCCGCCGTGCACTTGCAGTGGTATCAGAGCCTCGCCATTAACATAGTCTAGCTTTGTCTAATGTGTTTTACATTTTCGATCGAACAAAAATCCCAAAACCGCGTTTTCATGTACAATCAGTTTCTGTCGAAATTTTTTTGTCTCCAAAAATTTTTCAGGGTGTTGCAGAATGATGTGCAGAGAATCCTAAGAACACTGTAAAATTTTGGTGACATGATCTCTCCATATGACCGCGGAACCGCGGCCGTAACCCCTCTGTGGCCGCGGTTCCGCCGCAGGAATTTGGCTTCACTTCACCAATTTTTTTCAGTGGGCTTTTGGGCTGAAAATAGGGGTTTTGGTATACTTTGTTTGGGCCCAGAATTTCTGTGAGTGCTACAGTATTGCTTGGGGGCCCACTTGGTAAAATTTAATCGATCGGATATTTTAAACACATTAGTTCACTGTATTTACATTATATCTGCGACCCTGAATGTCACTTGATCGGTAAATCCTGTCTAACTACTATAGCCCGGTTAGACGGATTTGCGAACGTGACTTTCACGTTGATGTTCTGTGTTATGCTGTGATTTTGCGGATTGGTCGTGGGGGATAGCCTGGATGCAATGCTAGTACAGTTCTTATTGTATTATGTACATTTGATATTGCGGAGCGAGCGTCCGACATGGGGACTGCCGTCACTGCCTGTTTGTATTATTATTTTGGGGCACGACCAGGTTGCAGTCGATGTACCCGTTGTATGTATATTTTACTTTCTGTACTAGGATTACCCCGCGGAGGGGTGCACGGATAGCCAGGTTCTAGCGGGCAACAAGCCCGCATCTCATGGCATTGAGACGGAGGGGGCTTTACTCTAGAATTGGCGGGCTATTCGCCGCACTCGTAGAGGGTACAGGTTGACCCAGGAGGGGTGCCCAAGTTACCGGATTCCGTGAAGTGCCGGGTGGTCCATTCACGTTGCTGAAGGGGGCTGCCTCGCTTCAGGTTTTGGCGGGTAACTTGCCGCGCCCATAGGGGTCTAGGATTTCATTGCACAGGCTATCCACACGACCAGGGGAACGTCGGGTTTCAGTAGTGGCTCTGTGAAACCCGGGGATCCCAGATATCTGTATTGTTCTGTGATGCTGTACATTTCTGTGATGTTGCATTTTATCACGCCTTGAGCGAAATATTATATATTGATAAATATACTAGTAGATGTTGTATATGTTTTGCATCCGTGCTAGTCCAGTCCCCGCTCTGTCATTAGTTAGCTAACCTAACGGGTAATGACGGGACCAAGTGGCGAATGCGGATGGCATATACGTACGTCATTATTTTCGTTCTTTGTGGTGTGATCAATTGATGGGACTGCGTTGATTCGGATCAATGCAAGTTAAACAAACCTATTCTGATGTTGTTGGAACACTTTTCAAAAGGCTGTTATTGCAAGGACGTTCTCTTTTGTTTTGCACAGTGGTATTCAGTTGGAATATCCTGCACCTCAGTTGACGAGGCAAGGGCCGAGATCCCTTCACCGGGAGTGACCCCTTGGACAAAAGTTTGCATCAGGGCAATGACTTCACTATAGCCGTTTACTTTTGCTTTGCATCGTGGTATTCAGTTGGAATATCCTGCACCTCATTCTACAGGGAAAGAGCCGAGATCCCTTCACCAGGAGTGACCTCTTTAGCAATGGTTTTCGTCACTATATTTTATAAAAAGCTATCCAGTTCCTTCAACGATATCAAGTTCATTACGTTAAAGGTTTTCGCCAGAAACCATTCGTAGCCCTCCGTCGTTTCATATGGATAGTCAATAGTATTCAAGCTGTGTTTGTTGGCCAAAGTCAAGGCACAGTGATTGGTAGCTGTTGGGTATTCATATGCAGCATAGATAGATGCGTTAGTTTGGGATAGTCGTACTGCCTTGTTGGCCAAAGTCAAGGGTAGGTACGAGGGGGTTCAAATTAACCTGGAGAATGACGGGTAGAACTTGACATGTGACTTATGATTTGTTAGCCAAAGTCAAGGTCATAAGAGCATGGGGTAAAAATCACATCGGGAGTTTCTAAAGAAACTGAAACTTGCCAGATATGCGCATACCTTCTGGAGTGTGATAATGTGAGCGGATTCCATCACGTTATCATGCGATGATAGTTGGATCCCGATTCTCACTGATGAGTTGGTTTACTCCTCGGGTGATCCCGACTAATTCTTCTTTCAGGTTTGGAGGAGAATTTGACGGTACAGTGGGAGGTTTCCTGATTAGATAAAGTGATAACCATTCTGATCTAGGTTAGAGTGCACGCTGAGTGTTTCCTTTCTCTCTCTCTTTGGCAGCAACCATGACCCGACCTTTGACTATGACTCAGTGACCAAAATTAACCGAACCTTCTTATAAGACTGGCTTTTGGATTGTCAGAGTTGCAAACCACATTGCCACTCCTAATTTTACCCTTTTTCTCCAGGACACCCCGTATTACTACGAACGTCCACTTCCATTGGACAAAACCATCGTATGGTTATATACGAACTCGAAGGAATTTATTCGAGGATGGTTTCCGGTTCTGGAGAAAATGAATTAGACTATTCAGTTGTCTTTTCCTTTTACCTTCTCTCAGGTTGCGAGTGCTCCTTGGATTAGGACGGTACACCTATTACGCAAATTGGATAGTCTTCTTCCAAACCATAGACTGGTGCCGAACGTTAGGGAATGAAGAAAACCAATTAGCCTAACTAAGGTGTACAGAAGGTATTAAGTAAAGACAAATAAAGGGATTAGAAGGAGGGCAAAGTAAATTGCGACTGCTATTCACGACCAAACCAAGTATTTCATTACCACTCCCACTTCACCTTTGTATTTCTCCAGGACACTCCGTATCACTATGAAGATCCACAGTTTATTTGGATACTCCATCCTATGGTTATATACGAACTCGAAAGGAACTTGTTCCGGTTCGGGGATGGATTCTGGTTCAGGAGAAATAGGAATAAGGTTTATTCGGTTGTCTTTTATCTTCACCTTCTCTCGCATTGCGAGTGCTCCTAGGATTAGGACAGTACACACATTATGCTTATTGGATAGTCTTCTTCCAAACCATAGGCTGGTGCCGAACGGTAGGGAAGGAAGAAAACCATTTAGCCTAAGCGGGTGTACAGAAGGTAATGACTAAAGACATATAAAGGGATTTGGAGAGATGACAAAGAGATATACGGTTATAGTTGTGAATCTGGATAATGGAAGAGGCATTACTAGGAATACCCGGATACCCCTACGAAACATTTCAATGTTTCAGTTTCACTGTGTACTGTTAAAAGAAAACTGATTTCCCAATCAGTCCTTACTCCAGGGTATGTATTTATCAGGTATGATTCTCACATCTGTATGGTTTTACAGATGATGAGTGGGAGTAAGTTATTGGGAATTAGGTGATTATCCTCATTATATCAGAATTCGTTGAAATTGGTGATATTTGAGGAAATCACCTGGGTAGTTTGCCGGACGACAAATATTTGGTTTTGAATATCCGCTGTTATGTACCAATTTCAAATTGATATATCTGTACGTCTATTTTTATAGAGTGAGAAATACCTTTTTGAAATTATGTCCATGACATTTACCTATATCAGTGGATGGTTAGGTAAGGAGCATTAAACAGCGGTGTAATTCTTCTCAACCATAAGTACAGTTTTCAACCTACGACACACAGGGAATGAGTTGTTTGACTCAAGGTACTTATACAGAGTATTGTATGTTGTCCAGTGTCCATGAGGACAGAGGGGTTGGTACTCGTACTGTATTCTGTTTACTTGTAACTTCTCTAGTTCTTAGACATGTGTTTCGTAGAAACACAATGTACAAGTTTTGAGGAGTTATAGGTATAAGAGTAAAGTAGAGAACCGGGTATTGCAAATATTGGGATTCTTCAAGGTGATCGAAGATGTAGATACTTGTGTATGGTATTCAGTTAATAGTAATGATTAAGAGAACTTGCTTCTCTTTCAGGTTACTCATAATTGGAAGTACTCCTAAGTTGAGTAATGCTGATCGGCCTCTTTCCATTTAGTTAACATGCACTGGGGACAGTTGCATGATTTGAATCTGGTTCAATTAAATTAGTGCCTCTATTTCTGTATTAGATATAGAACAGTTCATATCTTAACGATGTTAAGGTACGGGAAGTTTTCCGGCTTATGCTTAAAACCAGACTCTGGATAACTCAAGGCACGTTTCTGTAATGGCTGTTTGTGGGTTGACCCAGGCTATGACGAGGGTTGACTTTCTACCATCTGGAAGATCAATAGTGATATTGTTCTTGACTCGCCACAGTTTTAATAAAAATGGTTTTTTTCAGAAAACAGTAGTAGGAGTATGGTAGAACTGGAAGTGATTCCAGAACCGCAAATGATTACTGAAGATTTGATAAAGAACCTAAAGATTCAATCTGGTTTGACATTCCATTGACCACTTCGCAGATGTGGTGGGTATCCTCAGGCACCCGAGAGGTAATCCGGTAGCCTCAAGGACAGTGACAGGGAGGTTCTTGTTTACCCAGACTTGCCATTGCTGTTGTTCCAGACTGTGAGACCCGGCAAGAGGATGAGTATAGCGTCGTTCTAAACTAGCTTTAGAAGTGCACGTGTATATGACTCTGCCAGAGGGTTGTCGTAGTTAGTGGGAGCAGCGGAAGTATTGGTGGACAAGTGGCTTATGTCTATTTATAGACAAAAGCAGATATAGCGGAGATAGATCATCTATTTCTGATGTGACAGTCATAGGTTTGACTTCATCAGAATAGGGGATGGATCTGTTAAGAAGGTAGTAGGGTGTGATGTCCTGGTATTTGGATGACATACACATAGTAGGAAGTGATATTCCTCTACTATGATCGGTTATACTTTGGTTGTCACACAGTGGTTTCTCCACACAGGACTTGGATATTATATCAGACATTCTGGTCACTAGATCTATGGTTTTAGATCTAGATTTAGGTAGTTTCCCAATCTGGGTACTTTGACAACATTCTATGAGTATTTAGAATGGAAGACTCCTGGCACGGTAGTATACCTGCAGGTGATGGGGTTACCCTCTCTAAAGGTGTCTTACAGACTAAAGGGGAGAGGGATACGCATGATTGGCAGATCACTTGCTTAGGCAATTGAGTTGATCATGAGATGTCAAGTACCACACCAGATATTGTTTTTGCAGTAGATGCAATAAGTTGATATTGATCCAATCTTGGAGAAACAGTCGGAAGTAGTTTTAGAACATAAGTTGATGTTCTAGGGATATGATAACAGCATTCTCCTCCGGGAGACAGTTATCATTCCAGGCTTCCAAGGTGACCTGGATGGAAGAGTGGCTGTCAGAGTTATAGTTTTCCCTCAGACGAGGGGAAGTATTTTGGACAGGTGGTCCAGGTGGATACTGAGGGAAGGCATGGCGCAGGATACTGATTAAGTTCAGTTGACGATACTGTCTAAGAAGTTTGGATTTGGAGTTCACTTATAAGCTAGGTCCCATCAGATATCCAGACACATTCTAAGACTGGTATTGCTCATTTCGGGAGATGGCTTTCTCCGCGAACTTGAGATATAGAGATACATAGAAAGAAACATCAAAGCGGATCCACTCACTGAGGTTATTCCTCGAACGCAATAGTTTCGCAAACGAACTTTGTGTGACTGACTAGTAGAGGAGTTGGGTGTTCGGTATCACACGGGCTGTGAGTATGCGACATCGCAATAATTAGCCTTGAGTGCAAGTGGGAGATTGTTGGAGATAGTGCCCTCAGAGTCAATTATTTGATCACAGGCACGTGATTGCAATGATTGAGGGAGGACCTATCCGGGTAGGACAGTCTTACTCAAGATGATAGTATGCTATCTGGTTTATCTTTATCATCGTGTACTGCTTTAGGTGACCTTTCAGGTCACTATTGCACGTTGATAGAGCCTCTGGGATTCTTGCTTGACTTCGAGAAGTATGAGGGCAATCATATACGTGGCAGCTGGGGTCTATAAGCACATCCTTAAAAGGTCCCTAGTCGTGGGAGTTTCGAGACAGGGCATCGATACTCCAGAGTAGACTAGTGTATACAGTCGAGACCCCGACGAGGGGCGGTGGCCGGTCTCACAAGCCACTGGTGTTAGTTGGTTCACCTAAGATGTATACAGGTGCTCATTGGGTTATGAGTACACCGGACAGGACTCGCCGGGAACATGCTAGTTGGTCTTATACCTGACGTCAGATAGCAGTTCCCTGGTGACATGTGTAGAGGTTAGTTCGACCTGAGATCGTCATTTGTCTCGTGTGAGTTCCCACTGTGCTTTGATTACTACCCTACCACACTCAAAGGAGACATGCAAACAGGTTTTAGTTGGGTACAGTCCCGAGCCACATGGAGGCAGTGAGCGGATCTGCAGGGGTTCGTCTCTCCCGGTATTGGGGGTGAGGTCGCGCTGTGTATAGGAGAGCCATTACACAAAGTCCTTGGCCAAGGAAGGAGATTTACTGGTAGGTATTCCAGTAGTATCTCAGGGTGTTCTGGGCTACACTCCGACACGACTTGTACCGCTTTTGGGGGTCTGACTTTTACCAACCCCCTAGGCCCGCCATGCGATGCTCATAGACAAACGGACCGGACTGTACGGATATTGTCACTGACAGGCTCAGCAGGGTGTCAGGATGAGTTCGCTCATCGACGTCCCTTTTGGTCAATAGCTGGTAGCCCATCACGTATTGCTAATACCTCTGACGTGCTAGTGGTTAAATCCACAGCCATAGTATTGACGAGTCTTTAGAGTTCCCCACATTCAGTTACTCAAGTTTCGGGCGAAACGCTGTAGAGGACGTTTGGAGATATGGCAGGGTTCGATCAGTTACGTACGGTATTGCACGGATCAGGATCGGACGGTTATTACTAGCCGGCTTTGGTTTAAGCCGGATCCTAGTATTGTACGGTGTAGATTCTGTCTCATTGCATTTGTATTTCGGTTGGAATACAAATGCGGGTGTGTATACACAGTAGCGGGGTTTTCCTGTAATTTATTACGGGATCAGTTTTCTGGAGTTGCCAGTTTGCATTCCGTTCCGGCCAGTTTTCCTTTGTTCCTTCACGGCCGGACTTTCTGATGGAGGGGGTTATTTGAAAGTTTGCAAATAACTTATTGAGGAGGGGTTTTATGCATTTGTGGCTTCATGATATGATTATCATCATGAGATGCTTTATCCATCTTTTCCTTTGCATTAAGTGAGATTAGATATTGATTTGATAGGGTTATCATTGCTTTGGGGTGTGGTCACCATTCTACTTTTCCTACACTCACCTCCGTTCTTGTGTTTTTTTTCCTCCACCATATTTGATATGGCCGGCCACATTTGAGAGGAGAGGATGAGAGGTTTCATTTTGTATGAGGGAAATTTGATTATCTCATTTGGCTTGCTTGCTCCAAAATCCCTAACCCCTCTCCAAAGCTCATATCCTTCTCTCCTCCATCACCAATGGCAACATAAACTCCAAAAGAGACATAGCTTCTACACTATATTCTACAGCAAACCTTAGGCACGTCGGCTCGCCAACTTCGTGCCCGAGTTTTCTCGGTCCAGAGGTGGGAGCCCGTAAAAGAAGCAGGCGACGTGGTTCCCTTCCGGCGACTTGGTGGAGACCGGAGATTCCGCAGGAGATCGGGACGACAATGAGAAGACCGGAGGACACGAATCACTCGGTATATCTCTCTACCCCCTCTCTAGATAGCTAGGACTAGATTAATGGCACGATCTGGGTTTATAGTGCGCGGTGGTGCCGGTTTAAAAAGTTAAAGTTTAGCATCGCTTCCGCATTCCGGCGTCGGATTGACGGCCGGGGCGCCGCCGTGCACTTGCACCACGGCTCTACTGAGTCGTGCAAACAGGTGGATATTGGGTACAGTCCCGAATCGCATGGATGTAGTGAGAGATAGGAGGGGTTTCGTCTCTCCCGGTATAGGGAGTTGATGTCGCGCTATGCTTGATCGGCCATAACAGCAAATCCCTGGCTAGGGTTCTCGAGATTTACTAATAAGTGTTATCAGTAGTTCTCGAACCGTTATGGGCCGTAAATCAGCACGACTTATAAAGTTACTGGGGTCTGACTTTTACCAAACCTAGACTTCATATGCGACGCATCAGACGAAGAGACCAGACTGTACGGTAAGTGTTGCTTACAGGCTCGTTAGGGTTGGGATGAGTTCGCTCGTCGGCCACCTCTTTTTTCGTCATGTACATGGGTAGCTGTTACGCACAGCTAGTGCCGCTGATGTGCTTGTGGTTAAACCCACTATCAGGGTGCTGTCGAGACTTTAGAGTCCCATACAGAGAGTTCCTTGGTTCAGGCGAAAGATGTAGAGGCCGTAAGTTGATAAGGCAGGGTTTCGATCATGTTCGTGTAATTGTTACATGAATAATGATTGGAAGGATAATACTGGTAGGCTTTGGTTTAAGCCGGATACCGGTATTATATTATTGGATTGATTGTATTCGTATTTTTCAGAATTCGAATACGGGTATACTTATACGCTATACGGTGGAGGGGTATTCTTGTAATTGTTACATGAATACCTTCTAGAAGGAGACGCCTCATTATTAGATATTTATTTTGTGAAAATAAATAAATGAAGTGGAATTTAAGAAAGTCTAAGCATGGATGAAGGAATGGCTCGTTTCATATTTTATTCATTTGGAGTTACTATTGAAGCATGGTGCAATTTTGTATTACATGCTTCAATTATTTCATTCTGAGCCATATGATATTTTTCCATGCTTGAACTTTTCATTATCACTTTGACATTCACTCCTTCTTCCTCATCTTTGCTTTAACCTCACATGAGCTATGAATCAAAAGCTTAGAGCAAAAATCATAATCCAATACTTAATCTCTACATCATCTTAGTGATCACTTCTAGCATACTTGATCTCTAAGTTGAACTCTTGTGAAGAGTTTGTAGCTTGTTCGATAGCTCTCGGTGGATCGTCTTGGATCTTGAGGTGGCTGGAGATCGAGCTCATTGCAACCACATGGAGCCTAGGAGTCACTTTCAAGTGAATACCCGAAGGACCGGTTCCATTAGGTATAAATATTATCATAGTAGATAAGATCTCCTGATGGTTTTTGCTAGTTAAGGTTTAAGCACTAATCATGGGTTATGTGGGTGTTGCATGCAAGAAAAAATTATTGTTTACCACTTCCGCCTCCTCACAAGTGTTGTGAGGGTATGAAACATCCACTAACATGGTATCAGAGCCTATCTTAAACCTTAAATAGCTTGTAGCAACGTTAGAATTCCGCCGTTTTTCGTCGTGCAAAAACTGCCGAAAAACAGTTTTGAAAATCGATGTTTTGAGATGTTTGCACACAACGCGGCTCACAGTTTGAACCAAGAAGCCGCAGGGTGGAGCGCATGCATCCCGGGGACACCCGGGGGGGACTGAACGGCTGGGCCCACTCCCCAAGACCACTACAAGGTGGTCTTGGCGGTGGGGACCCGAAACTTCCTGACCATAGGCAGTTTCGGGTCTGCCTCACCTCCTGGCCATCTCGTGGTGGCCTCGGGGGTGGGGTACCCCCTATAGGACCCTTTTTTGACCGTTAATATGTTATTCTTCACCTCCGCGAAGTTCGAGCGGATTTCGAGTTCGTTTCGACTCCCGGATTGGCTCAGAAGATTGGTTTTTAAAAGGTTGCTCACTGGATTTTTTCAAGTGTTGGAAAATGGTTTAGTTTGCTAATCTCGTGCGGAATTCTATGTCGCGGTTACTTTAAAAGCTTAGTGATGTGTATGTGTGTTATAGAAACGTCGACTAATTTCTATATGTCGATTAGTCGGGGTTGCACACATCGGTATTGGTATCATGCGATGGTATGTGTATATGAATATGTTGGATCGTCGTGATGAATGACCGGGGATGTGAGAAGAGTGTTTTTCTTTCATTCATGTAATTTTTAAAAAGAAATGTAGTATTATTTTGTGGGGCACATCCGGATTGAGGTTGTAGCCACCATTATATATTTTCTTTTTACTGTTTTTGCTCATAGGATAGACCCAAGGTGGGGTGCACAAACTACCGGGTTCTCGAAGTGCCGAGTGGCCTACTCACTTTGTTGAGTGAGGTTGCTTTACTTCGAGAATTTGGCGGGTAGTTTTCCGCACCCGTAGGGGTCTAGAGTGGGGTTTTGGCTATTCATCACGACCGTGGAACCCATCTTTCATTAAGGGCTTGAATGAAATACGGAATTTCTAGTATATCCAATGTATTCATCTGTGATTTGGAATGTTTATAAATGCGTGCGACGAATGGCTATTTATATATGGGATATATAATAAATGTTGCTTATGTTTTGCACCCGCGCTATTCCAGCCCTCGCTCTGCCGTTAGTTAAGTAACCTAACGGTGCATGACGAGGCCCCGTGACGAATGCGGATGGCATAAGCGTACGTTCTATTTTCGTTTCTTTTCTGTGATGCTCAGGAAACGTAAATGATGGGACAACATTAAGGTGATTAATGTTGAGAAAAAGAAACCTAAAGATATTGTAGAATCAAATTTTTTAAATGGGTAACTCTAGTTTTTGCTTTGCATAGTGGTATTCCTTGATGAATATCCAACACGTCGTTCAATGAGGAAAGGGCCGAGATCCCTTCACCGGGAGTGACCCCTTTACCGAAACTAGCAAATGTTATAAAGCACTCGATTATTTTTTATATTTGATCTAACTTTTGCTTTGCATCGTGGTATTCATAAATATCCAACACCTTTTTGGATAAGGAAAGAGCCGATATCCCTTCACCGGGAGTGACCTCTTTAGCAAAATTAGAAAGATACTACAAAACCATTCGACTTTTAAAACTGGAGCTTAGACCACTCCTTTCATAAGATTCTACAACGATATCAAGTTCAAAACATTAAGGGATTTAATAAAAATCATCCGTTGCCCTCCGCCATTTTTGGAAGCAGAGTACTTAGTATTTGTGCCACGTTTTGTTGACTATAGTTAAGGCATGGTGTACGGTAGCTAAGTGATGTCTTCCTACAAAGCATTTGATGCGATCGATTAGGACATTCGTATGACTTTGTTGACCATAGTTAAGGAACATACGGGTGGGTCTAAATTGATCACGAAATGGCGGGTAGAACTTGACTAATGGTTATGATTTGTTGACCATAGTTAAGGTCATAAGACACTACGGATAAAAATCATATCGGGAATTTCAAGAGTTGAAAATTGCAATGAGATTGCATACCTTCTATATGATAGTTGGATCCCGATCCCACTATGAGTAAAAGTTACTCACGGGAGAGTTTTGCACTTAACAATTAGCTGATCCAGTAGGTGTCTAGAAAGGTGTCAACAGGGTTACGCCTCTAGGAAAATGAGGTTTATTTTAATTAGGTCCGTGTGAAAGCACGAGGAACCTCCCTCGGAGTACTGACACTGGCCTGGCCGACCGGTTAGCGAACTTGTAGATTGTAATTAATCCTGCCTAATTTTCTTTTTAAGGTTTGAAGGAAAATTTGATAAAAAGCAGTGGAAGACATCGATTAGATAAGATTAATAACCAATCTAATTATGCAAGAGCAATCGCTGAGTGTCTTCTTTTCTCTCTCCTAATGGCAGATACCTATGACGGGACTTAAGCTTTTATTAGACAAGAATAATCTCACGTGACCGAATTACAAAGATTGGCTAAGGAACGTAAATATTGCCCTGACCTATAATAAGGTCGGATACGTCCTGACTACTCCAGCCCGTCCTAGCCCATGCCCTGATTCTTCATTTGCGGATAAAGAAATCCGCAAGACAAGGGATATAGACTGCGCAATAGCCAAGTGCCTCGCGCTTGCTTTTATGAACAATGAACATCAGAAGAAGCACGAGAAGATGGATGCACAATCCATCTTTTTCCATACAAAGGAGTTGTATGGAGAGCAAGCTCGTACTCTCCGATACGAAGCATCTAGAAAGTTGTCTCAGATGCGGATGGCTGCTGGCACGTCTGTAGGTGACCATGTATTGAAGATGATTGGACTTATCGAAGAACTTGAGGACCTGGGTTGGACCATGGAGAACGAACAGTATGTTGATATTGTTCTACAGTCCCTTCTCCCTGCCTTTGCTCAGATTGTTGTAAACTTCAACATGCACAACATGGAGAAGTCCTTACCTGAACTCCTCAATATGTTGAGGAGTGCAAAGAGCACGCTAAAGGTAGCGAAAACTCTCGCTCTAATTGCTGAGCCATCTTCCTCCTCCATCCCGAAAGCCAAGGCCAAGGGAAAGAAGAAGGAGAATCCCATCAAGCCGAGAGGCGGATTGAAAAAGGCACCGGGAAAGGACAAGAAAAGGGCTGCTGCGACAGGATGAGGGGAATGCTTCCACTGCCACCAGACTGGGCACTGGAAGAGAAACTGCGTTGGATACCTTGCCGGCCTCAAGAAGAAGAAGCATGGTGATGCTTCCACTTCTGGTGCGTTTGTAATAGAAAACTGTTTTTCAATTAACTCTGCTTCCTGGGTATTGGATACCGGGTCAGGATCTCACAACTGCAATTGTGTGCATGGACTGAGAAATAATAGGTTTTTGAAGAAATGTGATCAAAATCTCCGGGTTGGGAATGGTTCCTCGGTACATACTACAGCAGTGGGAGAGTATCACCTTGGTTTGCCGTCGGGCTGTATATTGATTTTGAACCCATATTATTTATACCTTCCAGGTTATGTAATATTATATCTGTATCGTTGTTGGACAATGCTGGATATAATTTTGTATTAAAATCTAATGTTATGAATATTAACCTTAATCAAGAGTTGATTGGGTCTGGTACATTAAATAACATGATATACATCCTAAACCAGCACACAGTTTTCAATATACAACACTGTCACGCCCAAAGTTCGGCCCATGACCGGCACTTAACCACGTAACGTCTACAGGCGCCACGCGATCAAGTAAGCCGAAACCCAGAAATCAAAACCATTAAAATAGTGAGTGAAGAAAAACATTAGTTTAAAACATTTAGAAAACCTTGTGTAATTGAGTAAAAATCTTTAAAGTTTAAGTTATTTTTTTAAAAATTTCGGCAGCGCCTCCTTTGTAAAAGCTAGCCCCGAAAACGGGTACAAAACATGATATAAGTAAAATGACCGATAACAAGAATATAGCATCTCCAAACGGGAGCAATAACGCCCAACGGCGGAAACAATCACCACAAGAATAATATACGACGCCGTAGCGAAGAAATGAGAGATATAAGTGAAAAACATCATAAAAGATAAAACTGCATAAATAAATAAATAAAGTCGGGTCACACGAGCTCGACGTCCAGAGTATAAATAATATACAACATCGTCCTCACAACTGGTCTCTAAGTCCTTACATGAAATAGTAGATGGAGAGTACTAGATACAATAGAGTGTACAAATGGAAAATAACCTGATACCACAAACCAACCACCTATTAGAAAAACAGCTCACGCGCCAACTGCATGTTAGTTATATGTATGCCCTAGAGGCCATTACTGTACATATGATGTATATTGTAATGGATGCTTGGATATATATAGGGAGGAATTTCTTGCTCGACATGATAGTATGCTATCTGGTTGTACTTTATCTTAACATGTACTCTGATTGTCTCTATGTTACATGTTGATAAAGCCCTTAGGATATGTACTCGACTACTGGGACTATGATGAGATCATACTAGTGGGTCATGGTAGTCGACGAGTACATCCTATAACTGTTCCTAGTCGAGGGTGTATCGAGACAGGGCATCGATACATCAGAGTAGACTAGCGTATACGCATCTTGACCCATATGATGGGAGATGGATGATCCCATATCCATCGGTGTTTGACATCAAGGATGGTGTACGGGTGCCCAGTGGAGACTGGGTACACTGGACGGACTCGCCGAGAACTCCCAGATGGTATTATACCTCACGTCAGATGGCAGTTCTCTGGTGACACTGGTACAGGTTAGTCTGTAGACCCGAGATCGTCATAGAGTCTTATGTGATTCCCACTGTGCTTTGATTTCCATCATACCACGTCCAAGAGGGCGTGCAAAAAGGTGGCTTTTGGGTACAGTCCCGAATCACATGGAGGCAATGAGCGATAGGAGGGGATTCGTCTCTCCCGGTATAGGGAGTTGATGTTGCGTTGTGTTCGATTGGCTATAACTGGAAATCCCTGGCCAGGGTTGCTGTGATTTACTGGTAAGTGTTATCAGTAGTTTCTCAAACTGTTATAGACCTCATATCGACACGGCTTATCAAGCTACTGGGGTCTGACGTTTACCACCCCTAAGCGAGATATGCGACATATCAGATGAAGAGACCGGACTGTACGGGAGTGTTACTGATTGGACTCGCAGGATAATGTACAGGCATGTTTGTTGATCTTCTGACCGCTCAATACCTGGGTGGCTGTTACGTTTAGCTGACCGCTTGCAGCTTGTTGGTGTTTGATATGATCATCACCTACTGCCGGCGTATTGACGATTCTTTAGAGTCATACACAGAGGTTTCTTGGCTCAGGCAAAACGGAGTAGGAGCACATATATGATATGTGCGGGACAGAGAACAATACGTGTATGTGATACCGTATTAGATTCTCACGATATGAGATATCGGCCGGGTATATGTGATATAGCCGGGTTATCGGATCAAGTGTTGATTCGATGAACTGATACAGATTATATTAGTCGGTTATTTGTGAAATGGCCGGATTATCGGATCAAGTGTTGATTCGATAATTTAATGTACAATTATATATTTGATATATTAAATTACATTAACTGATATAAGCTCACTAAAAGATTTTTTTCTCACTCGGGTAATACATTGATATATATGCGATATATATTAATTGTATTATTTTATTTTGTTACAATAAATATTATATATATGTGATATATAATATTGTAACATGATATGGTTATTAATGCAACATGTTTAGTAGAGATTAAACATGGTTAGGGTTTGATTTGGGTTAAGCTTTTCTAGAAGTTTCTAGAAGCTTTGCTTTTTGTTTTGGTAAAGAAATTTTGTGAAGATATTTCCTTAACCTAACCCAAACCCCTTTACCATGGTTGTTTCTCTACATGAGTTAATGATTCATTCTTAACTATGGTTGAATTTCTAACCTCACATATTAGTTTCATTATTCATCACAAAAGGATTACTATTCTTCTTCTTCTTCCTTGAGCTTTTGAAAAGCTTTCTAGGTTTTTCTTAAGTGATGAAAATGAGCGAGTTAAAGAAAACAAATGAGAGCTAAAATCCTACTTCATCATCCTAATCTATCCTAGCCATTTAGATTAGGGTGTTCACTTCATTTAGTGAGTGAGAGCTTGTGTTAAAGAAACTTCAAGGTAGATCATCTTGTTATTGAAGATTGGAAGCAAGCTTGCATCTTTCTCTTCGTGGAGCCTCTCTAGAGTTCGGGAACTCGATGATCGCAGCGAAGGGACCTCAACACGGAGCTTTAGAAGTGAAGGAACGGACTATAAAGGTTGTAATCCCTAACTCTTAGATGTAAAGATGTTTACATGCTTTGTTTCGTCTAATCTCTAGTTTAAAGATCTTGGTTAGGGTTGTTTGGCACGTCTAAATTTTAAATCGGGCATGTTTGATGCCTTATACATCCTTGTGAGAGTTCCCAGTAACTATGCAGTGGTATCAGAGCCAAGATAGGGCTTTAGGCGAAGTCTAGGCGAAGTTTAAAATCCGATCGAACCCTGAAACCCCGACACAGAACCCTTCTTTGGAAGTTTTTTAAAATGTTGATTTTTTCGTATTAAAAATACTCATAAAAATAAGCAGGAAAATCTAAGAATTACTGTGAAGTACGGACCACCAATTCGATCATGTGACCGCGGAACCGCGGCTAAACCACGCACGTGGCGGTGGTTCCGCGGCCGAACAGTGTCGTTGGGGCCTACTGCTTCACAGTATTATTCCTGGGTTCCTTTGCTTTATTCTGGGAAATTTTAATTCCACTCAAGTGTTGTGTTTTCTGGGTTGTATTGGGAGCTCGTTGATTCGATCGAAAAATTTAACTTCGTATAAATTTTTTCCGGGTAATTTTAGAACGTGTTAAAAAGTTCGAACGGATATCAATAACTCACTTTTTCCCCTGTCAGAAAATTTTCAAAAGTTGGATTTTTTCTCGAGTTTGAAACATTCGGAAAATCGTGCAAGTAACGCGGTGGACCCTCTAGAAGAACACAAACCTTAACTCGATTCTGTGACCGTCTGAACTTCCTCTAAACCTTAGGGTTTGTGGCAGTACGGCGTTGCCACATGTGAGGCGTTGGCTTGACCCTTCTACGGCTGGACCATTGGTACTGTGGCATGTGACAGATGCTTTTAAACTCCGCTCAAGTGTTGAGCTATTTGGTAAATCTTGGGTGTTTGATTTTCGATCGGAAAGTTTAACATTGTCTATTTATCTGGAATGTGATACAATATTTGGAATCCACAAGTAGTTATGAGATAACTAATTTGAAAGTTGTAAATCTAGCAGTTTAGTCTCAGATGATCGGTTGCCACGAGATTTTGATGTGATCAAAATTCTGTCGCAATCATGTAGGGTACGCGGATACTCGCCGGGTAAACTTAATAGATAGCCATGCCCCATAGCCCGACCAAGTGACTGTAGGAGAACCCCGTCGCCAAAAGCATCCGTTCGGGTGCCAGCGGCAGAGGTTTTCCGCCTTAGTGCACTTCGTCGACGGCATCCGGGGGTGCGGCCGTCTACTAAAGTTTGCGACGAGCATTCGATCAGGATGTCGGGAATCTTGTTGAATTGCCCGACTTGATATTGAAAAGAGTTTTCGATAATGAGACTAAAATGCGGGGTTTATAATTGTTGGGCATGCGATGTCTAAGGAATTCATTTGGTTAGGCATGTGATGTCTAAGGAGGTTGCGGATTCCAACTGTTGTAGTTTTACACTTTCTTTTCTGTGACTGTAAGCGTAGTATGTGGTGTATAGCCGAATTCGTTGCTATACATCAACGAAAATCGGGATACGTATATTTGCTTACGTTGATGATATGAGATATTATGTGTTGCTATGATATGTTATATTGGATCTTCATGTTTTGAATAGCCGGGGGTTTTATGTGAGATGATGCTTTTTATTTTCATTCATGTAAAATTCATTGTATGTAATATTCTTTTATTGGGGCACTTCCGGGCTGAGGATGATGTCACCATTGTATATTATTTACTTTTCCGCATTAGGTAGATCCAAGGTGGGGAGGACAAGTAACCGGGTTCTAGGGTCCAGTGGGAGACCATCTCGAGGAGTCGAGATCGGGTCTCCTAACCCTAGAATTGGCAGTGTTGCTTGCCGCTCTCGTAGGGGTCTAGGGATGTGGGTTTGGCTATTCATCACCACCGTGGAATCCGTGTTTTATACAGGCTCGTACTAAAACACGGACGTCCTAGTATATCCAATATTTCATATATGTTCTTCTGATGCAATGTTCTGTGATGAGATCATATTACTGCCTGAGACGAATGTTTATATCATATATATGAGATATATGTTATATTGCAGATTTCGTTTCAAATGTGATGCTTGTGAAGCATAATAAAATGGGACTTCATTAATAAGATTAATGAAAATAAAAGAAAGCTAAAGATGTTGTAGAAACTTGTTTAAAAACTGGTAGCTCTAGTTCTTGCTTTGCATAACGGTGTTCCTTGTAGAACATCCAGCACCTTATTCGATAAGAAAAGAGCCGAGATCCCTTCACCAGGAGTGACCCCTTTAGTGAAACTAGCAGATGCTACAAACTCGGTTTTTTTTTTGATTGCTTCTATAGTTCTTGCTTTGCACAGCGGTATTTGTGAAATATCCTGCACCTTATTCGATGAGGAAAGAGTCGACGATCCCTTCACCGGGAATGACCTCTTTAGCAAATCTAGAAAAGCCTAAAAAAAACACTCCATTTAAAATCACTCGATTCTACAACGATATCAAGTTCATTACGCAAAGGGTTTTCTTAAAAACCTGTCGTAGCCCTCTGTCATTTCAGATAAGTAATAGTTATCCGTGCTGCGTTTGTTGACCTTGTCAAGGCGTAGTGTGCGGTAGCTGATTACTGCTTATCTGCATAAGCATATGATGCGATTGGATTAGGGTAGTCGTGCGACTTTGTTGACCTTGTCAAGGGTCGTACGGGTCGGTTTAATTCATATCAGGAAATGACGGGTTGAACTTGACTTGCGGTCTATGGTTTGTTGACCTTGCCAAGGTCATAGATCGCTCGGGGCAAAATATTATCGGGAATTTCAAGTGTTGAAATTTGCAATGAGATTGCATACCTTCTATGAGATAGTTGGATCCCGATACCCGCTGCGAGTAAGAGTTACTCCTGGGAGAGTTTTACACATTACAATTAGCCGATCAAGTAGTTGTCTAGAAAGGTGTTAACGGGGTTACGCCCCTGGGAAAACGAGGTTTATTTTAATTAGGTCCGCGCGAAAGCACGGGGAACCTCCCTAAAAGTACCGGCACTGGCCTGGCTGAAAGATTGGCGAACTTGTAGAGTGTAATTAATCTAGGCTAGTCTTTCCTTTTAGGGTTTGAAGGAAGATTTCACTAAAACAGTGGGAGACATCCTGATTAGATAAAATGATAACCAATCTAATCTTGTAAAAGCGCACGCTGAGTGTTTTCTTCTCTCTCTCTCCTGGTTGCGACTATGTCACGCCTTAATCAAGATAATAATACGGATGTATTGACCGAACCCGCTTGTTATACTGCGCTAGAGAACGTTGGTCCCGCTCTAACTTATAATTGTTATAAGACAGAGCAGGAAATAGGGGATTACCAGAATTCCCGTGCCGCCCAAACGAAGAAAGTACATATTGATGCATCTTCTTTGGGTGTGTTCATTATAGAGAACTGTTTCTCAGTATCCTTTACGTCCTGGGTATGAGATACCGAATCAGGATCCCAGATATGTAATTTGTTACATGGGCTACCGATAGGTAGAGAACTGAGAACGGGTGATAAATTTCATGAGATAGAAACCGTGCAAGTGTTGCAGCCAAGTCCGTTGGCAGTTATCACCCTGTATTAACAGAATACATTGATTCTGAACGATTGTTATTAGATACCGAACCTGATATACAACATCATATCAGTCTATTTATTAGTAAAGAAAGATATAATTTTGTATTGTTGGATAATGTTTTGAACATTTCCTATATCAAGAGTTGATCAGTTCAGGCACGTTATCTAAAAGCATAGACGTTCTAAATAAAACTACAGTTCTTAACGTACAGAACACACACAAGAGGAAGAGTTCAGAAATGAACGAATCCTTCTTGAGGCATTGTAGACTAGGTCATATCAATGCGACCCGACTAGCTGAAGTTACATAAAGATGCATATTTAAATTGTTTTGAATTTACATCTTGTAAAACTTGCCAGTCATGTCACAGAGATAAGATGACCACAGCTCCGTTTATTGGAAACAGAGAAAGAGTTAGTGAACTCTTGGGATTGATACATGATGATGTATGAAAGTCCCCTGTCTACATATGCCAGGACCGGTTCTTTGTACTTCATTACATTCACTGATGATCTCTCAAGATTCAGAAATATGTTCCTGTTGAAACAAAAGTCCAAAACTTTTGAGATAATCACAGAATATAAGTTAGAAGTAGAGAACCAAAAATGGTTATAAGTATTATGTCCTTTGATGAGATCAAAGATGAGAATACTTGAGCACGGGATTCCTGGACTATTCTAAAGGAGAATGAGATTCTCTCTCAGCATTAGTCCTCCGTATACACCACAGTACATCGGTGTATCGGGGCGGAGCAAATGCACCCTATTTGATATGGTGCGCTCTATGATGAGTACTACTGAGTTTTCTATTTCCTTTTTGGGAGTTATGCACTTGAGAAGCTGCATACCTATTGAATAGGGTTCCAATCAAATCAGTTGCCTACCACTTCATATGTGATATGGAATGGGAAGAGCCCATATCTTAAGTAAGTTAGGATTTGGGGTTTTCTGGCCTATGTCTAAAAGCAAAATCCGGACAAGCTCGAGGCAAAGTCAGTTCTGTGAAAGTTTGTTGGATATCCCAAGCATTCGCAAGGGAATATCTTCTACCTTATCGAGGAACAAAAGATGTTTTGTTTCTCAGCATGCCACCTTTGTGAAAGGGAATTTCTTGTGAATAAATTAATGGTCATAAGGTAGAACTGGAAGGAGTTCCAGCTATACAAACTGCAGCTGATGATTTGGTAGAACGAATGGATTCAATAGTTTCCAGTGAACCTCAGCCTCTCCGCCGATCTAGTTGGGTTCCTCACTGATCTGAGAGATACTTCGGTTTCTCTATGACAGTAGGAGTGAGGATTGCATCATGAGATTATGACCCAACTTATTTCGAGGCGGCCATCAGGAGTGGGACTCTGTAAGAATGGTTGGATGCTTAGTGATCTGAGATGGAATCCTTATACACCAACAAAGTAAGGACTTTGGTTGCTTTATCTGAAGGGTTAAATCCCCATCAGGAGCAAGTATATCTTGAGAAGATTACTTGGTGTACATGGAAAAGTTGAGACTTTCAAAGCTATGCTTAAGTCCATCAAGATCCTACTTGCCACGACTACATACCATGACTACGATATCTGGCGGTTGGGTGTCATGACTGCTTTTCTAAATATTGATTTGGAAGAGAGCGTATATAAGTACACAGCTAGAGGGCTTCGTAGACAGTGGGAGCAGCGGAAACGTGAGCAAGTTGTTTTATGTGATAAATCAGGCATCGCGGAGTTGGAACGTCTGTTTTGATGTGGTATTCAAAGAGTTTGACTTCATCAAAATGGTAGATGAACCTTGTATATATAAAAAGGTAGTAGGGAGTATGGTGATGATCCTCGTAGAGTACGTGGATGATATACTCTTGATAGGGAAGGAGTTTCCTATGCTACGCTCGGTCAATCTCCGCTTATCATAAGGATTCTCCATATAGGATCAAGGTGATTCCTCCTAAATCCTGGGTTATGGATCTATGAGATAGATCTAATTGGATGTTAGGATTCTCACTAGTTGTAGTGAGATGGTAATCGATCTTGGGGAGAATCACTGGAAAGGTTCCAGGGTGATAAGGACGACTGAATGTCAGTCGCAGGCATTGTCTTTACCCTCAGTGGAGGGACGGTATGTTGGAAGAGTTCCAAGCTAGATATCGTGACTTACTAGACGATTAAAGGCAAGATACATCGTTACCAAGGATGCTACCAAAGAGGCAGTCTGGATATATATAAGTTCATAAGATGAACTTTGTTCCTACCATTGTGTGACAATGGAGTTGTGGCTTATGCCAAGGAACCCCCATCCTATCAGAGATCCAGACATATTCTTAGGCAGTATCGCCTGATCATAAAGATGGTTGATCTCCAGGGAGATCGAGGTTAGGAGAGTAGACACAGAGGACAACAGCGCGGATCCACTCACAAAGGCCTTTTTCCCAGTAGAAACTTTTATGGGATGGTTGAGTATGAGATACTTCAACAGCAGCTAATTGTTGGGTATGTGATACCAAAACAGATGGCCCTAGTGCAAGTGGGAGATTGTTAATTATATGTATGCCCTAGAGGCCATTCCTGTACATATGATATATATTGTAATGGATGCTTGGACATATATAGGGAGGACTTTCTTGCTCGACATGATAGTATTCTATCTGGTTGTACTTTATCTTAACATGTACTCTGATTGTCTTTATGTTACATGTTGATAAAGCCCTTAGGATATGTAGACTACTGGGACTATGATGAGATCATACTGGTGGGGCCATGGTAGTCAACGAGTACATCCTATAACTGTTCCTAGTCGAAGGTGTATCGAGACAGGGCATCGATACACCAGAGTAGACTAGCGTATACGCATCTTGACCCATATGATGGGCGATAGATGATCCCATATCCATCGGTGTTTGACATCAAGGATGGTGTACGGGTGCTCAGTGGAGACTGGGTACTGATTGATAGGATATGTGCGTGTTCAACTTTAGTTTTAAATACCGCAATCAAGACGGTTTCGCTTGTAGCTAGCCGGTTGAGTACGGGTCGTCCGCAGGGAGATGGGAGTCTTTTTCAATGTGTTTTAACGAGTTAAGTCCGGTTTTTTAGATTTTGTTTGTGATTATCTAAGTGTTGAGTTGATATTTAAAGAGAGCTTGTTAGGGTTAGGATTAGGTTAGTTTGAGTTAGGAGTCTCCACATCTTTCGTTTCCCCTCTTAAGATCGGTGTTACGGTAATCGGCAACAACGGGGATTAGCACGACTAGGAAGGAACTTGAGAGTATAAGCTAGGCTTTCCAATGCATAAGTCCTTCCTTTTGGTGCTTGTCCGTCCGTTCTTGGCTCTTAGCCATAACCTCCGGTTAATTCAACCACAACCGGTCTCACTACGGAATCACCGCTATCATGTAGGATAGGGTGCCGTGAGGAGCGGATTGTGGTTCAATTAATGGGAGTCGATTTAAGCTGTTTGGCAAGGAAAGAGTGAGAGAGATTTCCTTCTCTCAAACTTCCCTTATCCTACCCTAACAAGTATGAACTACTCACACATCATGATACGGAAAAATAAAACAAAACAAAAGAGGAAGATAGAAAGAAGGAGATTAGAAGAATACGACTAGCTATTTGCGACCTCACCTAGGCGAGGATCGAGCGTAAGCATCATTGTCGTATGTAAGGATAAAGAAAAAGAGAGAAGAAAGAAACAACAAGAAAATAACAACAACTACTTAACAAATTAAAGTTACAACAATTATAGCAAAAGTAAGACAAGCATGATAATAAAATGATCTTCTTTATTCACCATTCTTCACTCACAAAGCTCACTCAAGTTTAATGGAGAAGAGATGAGAAGAAGAAGAACATGTAATCTAAAACCTAGCAAACAGAAAATACAAGAATGGCCCCTTTCCTTCACAAAGTTCTGGGCTATTTATAGGCCAAAAAATGAAAACCTAGGGCAACCACCAGAACACATCTGAAAAGGCCCAAATACCCCCCAAATTCCATCTTCTTTGGCGCCAGAACGGCCGCGGATCCGCGGCCTATACCCCCTATTGGCCGCGGATCAGCCGCACTTTAGTAGGGTTAGGGTGTCGGCTTCTCTGTACTTCCCTGGTCTTCTGTCCCCTCTTGTCTGGTATATGTATTTTCTGAAAATGCTTTCACATTTCTTCCAGAATTTCTGTTGAGGAAAGGTGGACTTTTTGTCAAGATTTGGCATGATTGCCTCGAGCTCCGCGTAGATTTCTTGGAACTTGTTGTTGCCATTGAGCCTTGTGCATGAAGGTGACATTGATTTGACATTTTGTCTTCCTAAACTGGTATCTGGCAACATACGGATGAAGAGCGGAGACCGTGTTTTCTCAGTAGTTGGCAGGAACCCGGATTTTATTGTGTTTTCCATGAATTTCACCATTTTAGAACCGAGAACCTGTATCCTGCAATTGACTAGCAAACACGGCTCAAGAGTATCTACCAATATGCAATGTGACAAAAATTGGGCGGTATGAAAATGCAAAAATCTGATATGAACAAATACCCCCAAACTTATCATTTGCTCGTCCTGAGCAAAGCCCATTTATTCACAAAAAATTTCCTAACCTCACTTTCGCAGGTAACGCGATTGCACTGAGCATGTGAAACAAGCCGTTAAACCTCTAGGTGTCCCTAGTAGGAGTGATTGGAAGAATTAAAGTTAACCGCAATCAAGACGGTGTCGCTATGCAGCTAGCCGGTTGAGCACGGGTCGATCCACAGGGAGATGGTTGAATTTCCTTTCTTGTCTTAGACGAGCAATAAAGAATTGTGTATATGTTTGTTCGATTCTAACCTATGTGTATTATTTGCAAGTATAAAGTTGTTAAGAAAAAGATACGAAATTGTAAGCTAAAAAAATCCGTACTCAAAACCTTTGAGCCGAGTCTTGACCAATTGAAGCTAAAGCAATCGGCAACAACGTGGATTAGGGGATTTAAGCACGGTATTCGTGGAATCCGGCTTATTTACCCTTGTCCTTCCGTTCTTGTCTCTTGCTTTCGCCTCCGGCCAAACTGAACGCAACCGGTCGCGGTTAGGACTCACCGTTACCTTGTTAGGGTAGGGTGCCTAACGGAGCGCTTGCGTATGGTTTGGGCGGAGTTCAATGGAAAATAACGGGAAAAGGAAATGAGAAAGAAGATATTAACTTACAATACCGTATTTCATCTTAACAACAATAATTATAACCATTCACAAAATGAACAAAAGAGAGCAAAAGAAAAGAACAAAGAAAAGAAAAGATTACAAGTATTAAGTGCATGAATATAAGTGCATGAAATAAATTGCAAGAAAGAAAAGCAAATTAATAATAAGCAAGTAATAAAAAGCGATAAAAAGAACAAGAAAGTAGAACTCAAGACAAGCATGGGATCAATAGCCAACCCTTAAACTTGCAAGCTCAATCAAGAGGTTGCAAGATCAAGAGAAGGGTAGAGAACGCATGTGAATTGTAGCGCTAATTCCATAAGAAAATACGACCCTTGAGATCAATAACAAACTCTTAACCTTTCAAGCTCAATGAAGAGGTTGAAAGATCAAGGAAAGCAAGAATCTCAAGGGGAAGAAGAAACAAAAGAGAATGATACAAAACCCTCATCTTCATTAACATCCACTCAATGCTCTCACTACATTTCCATGGAGGAAGAATGAAGAAGAAGAAGAAGAACTATACAAAAAACTACAAAAGAGTGGACACAAAATTGGACCCTTGGCTTAGCTCAATTCTGGAGTATTTATAGGCAGAGGGTTGAAGACCTAGGGCAAGAATCTGCCACTATATGAAGTCCCCAAACTATCCCCAAAACACGACACATCAAGGAGTCAGTACGGCCGCGGATCCGCGGCCAATACCCCCTATTGGCCGCGGATCCGCGGCCATGTGGAGGAATTAGGGGGTCGGGTTTTGTGGGTTTTCCTGTGTTGCTGTTTTCTTCTGTTAAACATGTACAGATTTTCAATATTCTTCCATGATTGCTTCAGGTTCCAGAAGTCAACAATGATGGCTTCACTTTTCAACACATTTGAATTTATCTCCCTCGAGCTCCGCGCACCCATTGATTCTTGTGCAGCCCCCCTCGTGCTTTGTGCTTGTTCGAGACACGAATGACCACTGTCATATGTCTTGTCTCTGGAACAGGTACTCGGCACCGGACGGATATGGATGACCGGAACCCGGCTTTTATCTGCAGTCAACAGATGTTCTGTATTTGGTGTAATTGTGGAGATTTTGTCTTTATTTGCAATATTTGTACTGGAAACCTGTATTCTGTAAATATGTAACAAACACAGATTAAAAGCACCTACCTATAAACACTCGAGCGTAAGAATGGGCGGTATAAAATGCACTATTCTGGTATGAACAAATACCCCCAAACTTAACTTTTGCTCGTCCCGAGCAAAACCAATTATTCACAAAAATAAAATCCTAACTGCACTTTCGCAGGGAATGCGATTGCACTGAGCATGTGCAACAAGCCGTTAAACCTCTAGGTGTCCCTAGTAGGAGGAGTGTTGTCTCCTGAGGGTTTTCAGCGGATACTACCCACAAAATCCCGTCAAGCTAGTGTCATAAGTTAACGTTGATTCTACTCCTATAGTTTAGTATTTACGTTAGAAATTCTATCATCCTAAGTTAGAAATATCCAACCCTTATTTTTCACACCTCCTATCTATTTAACCTTAGGTCCTATACGTTCCAAAAAAGTTTAGAAAGATGTTGGTTCTCCTGAGTTTTCCTTCTAAAGTGAGGCCTCAAATCAGGGATTTTTATCACCTCTATAGAAAACACAAGTCTTATTCTTCATTTCTATCTTTTATTCAAACATCGATTGTATACCCCTACGTGTGTGTATATTTGCACCCCGACACTTTAGAATTCAATTCAAGCTATAATACCCTTGCCCTAATACCTAATACTACTTCTTTTCATTAAGGATGGACGGATTTGCTCACACACCTTTCATGCGACTATTAATGCTTCTTGAGGCACTAACGGCCGATTACTGAATATGTGAACTTAAAGCGTAAATAGCAGTCTCCAGGTCTTGATTTTATTCTATTTTTTTCTTTTTCTTTTTCTTTTTTTCTTTTTTCAAGACCGGATATATTTTTCAATATGCTCTTTTGGTGTTTAGCTTTAAATACCGTTTTTTCTTTCATACTAGGCTTTCAGGCAAGAGTATTTCTAGGTATCCTCTACTATCCCAAGTTTCAAGATGCGTGTATGTGCAGTTTGTAGGGTATATACTTTCTAAATTTGAACTCAAGAAAAGAAACTATTTTTCAGACTTATCCTTCAGTAGAGCATCAATACTTTCCCTTCATCTTGACTTAACTAAAGAACTGAACTCAAGATTACCTATTTCTCAAAAAAACTGTAAGGACGTATACTTACTAAGTTTAAACAGAATGAGGGTTATTTTTAGGGTTTTCAATTCCTAAGCCTAGAATTTAGTTATTTCTATCATATCAACTAATCTTTCGGAATAAAGATCTAAGTTACCCTATTAGCTAACTTGACGACAAAGTTTTTATATTTTTTGGAAAATTTTCAATTTTTGTGGGTTTTTAATAAGGTATGCAAATGCAAAATATACAAATGAATGCGAAGGAAGAAAGCTTACCGAGCACACCCCCAAACTTAAACTTGACAGTGGCCTCACTGTCACGCTATACCAAGAGGGTCAAAATTTTCGGAGCTCCCCCTAAAAACAAATTATATACAAAAAGGAAACAAAAATTATATACAAAAAAGCTGTCCCCCCCAAACTTAAGTAAAACAGTGTTTCCACTGTTAAGCGTTGAAGTTCAGGATTAGGGGGGAAAGAACAGTATCAAGCTATACAAGGCCTTACACAGGCCAAAAGTGAGCACCAACCATTCAAAGATTTTATCGCTATAATGTACAGGTTGATGGAAGAAGGCATAGAGAAAAGAGATGGAGAATACGCGAGACCGTATGGAGGAAGAAGCGGGATACGGTCTCGGTATATGAGAAGAAGAATGGCGGAAGGGTGAAAGAAGTGGAATACGAACTTGAGGGAGGAAATGGAGTGAATAGATTAGCACAATTTGTGATGAGCGATGTGTAAAAAGCGATTGTGCTAATCTATTAACCCGACGAGAGATTGGGTCAAATCCCTCAAGATTCGTAAGAAACCATGGGTAAGCCGAACTCGGTAAACCAGACACAGGAAGTGAAAATGATACGGGTTCTTGCATGGTCGGAACGATGGAAAGGGTGGGGGGAAGTGATTGAGGAAGGTTATCGGTTAAAGGTTCAGGAGGGTGTACACAGTCAGTGGAAGGGATAGGATGAATTGGAAAATCCGACTCATCAATTAAAACTGTTTCATCCTCAGTACTATCCTCAATATTCACCTCAAAATTTATCTCATCCATGCAATTTTCAACAAAATCAAGACGCATATGGGGTTCGGGAAAAACATTTAATGACTCGGGATGATGATTTGAAGAGAAAAACTCAGCCAAATCTATGGGTTCATCATCCAAATTATTCCCCGTGTCAATATCCTTAATCAAGTGAAAATCAATATTCTCAGACACCTCATCAAAAGCATGGATATCAATCAATTCAGGTTCTAGAGTGGAGGTGTAGAGGTCAAAAGGTTTGGGTATGGTTTCACTTGGCAAGGTCCCTTCACAATCTGGCAAATCAAATACTACAAAGTCACACAACTCATTAAACATTCTATCTTCAACTAATAATTCATTTGGGACACTTGATAGACTTTCAACACAGGAGTTGTGGGATTCAATTTGGACGGGGTAGGCTTGATTCGGAAGGGGGTACAGCTCACTCTCTCCACTCAAATTCACAGCCTGTCCTACCGCCTCATCATACATTGGAAAATTTGGAGCTAGCTGGAAACTAGCTACCGGGTCAGTAGGTTGTATGAGAGCGGCCATGGACGCATTCAAATCCATCATCTGTTGGCTTGACGCTACCCTAAAGTCTTCCAAGGACTGTTCTAGACTAGACATTGGTTGTGAAGGGGTTTCAGTAAAAGATTCAAAGTTGTTTGGATACTGAAAACTCCCAAATGGCGGTTCTGATGCAATATCTAGGGAAGGTGCAAAAGTAGGGTAGGATTGGTAGGAATTGAATGGCTGGACAGGAGCAGGATCAACATTTGGATAGGAAGGTGAATGGAATTGTTGATCCCAAGAATTTGAAGTGGTGAAAGGAGTGAAAGATCGGCTACGAGATTGTTCAATACGTTCTGCAATAGACATAGGTCTTGGAATTGCAACATGACTCGAAGAAGGGGTATCAACGTAAGAAGGGGTGAATGTATGAAATGGTTGATACGAAGTGGATTGCGGAGTCAAATTGTTTGTCCTAGACGCGTCTATCCGATCTTTCAACGAAATTTTAGGCATGGAGGGGTCGTTCGAAGTTCGGCCAAAGCAAGAACCGTAAGATGTAATGTCTGGTTGTGGGTACCAAAGTTCGGCAAGAGTTTTGCGAGGTGGGGTACCCATGATATGAAGAGAGAGAAAAAGAAGTAGAGAAAAGGAGGGAAAAAGAATGTTAATTTTTTTTTTATATTTTTTTTATATAAATATATTAACAAAAGAATGAAATATACACACAAAAAGAATATTGACAAAAACAATCACGACACGAAAATACCACACACCTAATCGTTCTAGGGTTCACTTAGGTCAACTAGACCTGCTCTAGAACTTGATTGTCGAAGTAAAACTATGTCGAGAAACAGGCTCAAGATACACTGATCACGAGGCCAGGTAAGTGCGGAGATAAGGGGAGGTTTTCCAACGCTTTCGCGAAGTTCCTTAATTAAATAACCCTTTCTCTTTTGGCGGTTTCGCCGTTAACACTTTCCTAGACACCCCGTAAACAATGTACCGTTAAGCAAGGTTCTAAACACAGTTAACTTCTCCTAGTGAGCGCGAAGTCCTTAAGGCTTAAAGTCTAATTTCTTTTAAAATTTGTGCGGGTAAACGTTATGCTCAAGTTCGTGATACTGCAGCTTCCGATGGCTGCCCGCATCCTCCAGAGCCAGATTCAGCTCCTTTATCGCCCAAAATGCGCGATGCTCGATTTCGACAGGTAGGTGGCGGGCTTTTCCGTACACAAGCCGATAGGGAGACATGCCAAGGTCGGTCTTATAAGCGGTTCTAAATGCCCAAAGGGCATCAGTGAGTTTCAGCGACCAATCCTTACGGTTCTTGGAAACCGTCTTCTCCAGTATCTGCTTGATTTCCCGATTCGAAACTTCGGCCTGCACGCAGGTTTGGGGGTGGTAGGGCGTAGAGAGCTTATGATTGATGGAATACTTCCGCATCAAGGCCTCGAAAGTCCTATTGCATAAATGACTTCCATTGTCGCTAATGATCGCTCGGGGGTGCCCAAACCGGGAGAAAATGTTTTCTTTAAGGAACCTAACGACAACCTTGTTGTCGTTAGTCCGGCTGGGCACAGCCTCGACCTATTTAGAGACGTAATCAACAGCTAGAAGGATGTACAAGTTCTCGAAAGAGCTGGGAAACGACCCCATGAAATCTATCCCCCAAACATCGAAAATCTCCACAACCAAGATCGGTTGGAGCGGCATCTCGTTTCTCCGGGATATCCGGCCCATGTATTGGCACCGGGAGCAAGTCTTGCAATAGTCGTGAGCGTCTTTGAAAAGTTGTGGCCAGTAGAAACCACATTGCAAGATCTTCTCAGCCGTCTTTCTGGGCCCAAAATGCCCGCCACACGCTTGATCGTGGCAAAATGACAGCATACTCTTGAATTCCTCATCAGGGACACACCGACGAATAATCTGGTCGGGACAGTACTTGAACAAGTAGGGTTCGTCCCAGTAAAAGTGTTTTACTTGGGATAAGAAGTGAAGTCTGTCCTGACTCGACCATTCAGTTGGTAGTAATCCTGTGGCCAAATAGTTCACAATATCTGCGAACCAGGGTTCGCACGATACTGTCAAGAGCTGTTCATCCGGGAAAACGTCGTTGATTAGAATTGGAAGCGAAGGCGAAGAAGGAAGTCGTGAGAGATGGTCGGCAACTACGTTTTCACATCCTCTTTTGTCCTTAATGACAAGGTCAAACTCTTGAAGCAAGAGGATCCAACGTATTAACCGAGATTTTGCATCTTTCTTCGCAAAAAGATGGCGCAGAGCTGAATGGTCTGTTTAGACAATGACTGGAGAGCCGATGAGGTAGGGCCTGAACTTTTCTAAAGCAAATACGACAGCTAAGAATTCCTTCTCAGTTGTTTTATAGTTAAGTTGGGCGTCGTTCAGGGTCCGGCTTGCGTAATAGATTACGTGTGGTATCTTGTTGATGTGTTGTCCAAGGACAGCACCAATGGCAAAGTCGGATGCATCGCACATAATCTCGAATGGGTGCGTCCAGTCAGGTGAAGAAAGAACGGGAGCAGAAGTGAGTGAGCGTTTCAATGATTCGAATGCAGTGACACAGCTCGAGTTGAAGTCGAATGGTGTATCCTTGGCCAGCAAAAGAGTCAAGGGCCTAGCAATCTTGCTAAAGTCCTTGATAAACCGTCTATAGAAACCGGCATGGCCAAGGAAGGCTTAGATATCTCTGACGCATCGGGGAGGAGGCAGATTGGAAATGACCTCAATCTTTGCTTTGTCAACCTCTATGCCATTTTGCGCGATGATATGTCCTAAGACAATACCTTCGCGCACCATGAAGTGGCATTTCTCCCAGTTCAAAGTGAGATTCTTGTCCTTACATCGGGTAAGGACAGCGTCAAGATGCAGAAAACACTCATTGAAGGAGTCGCCGAAGATGGAGAAGTCATCCATGAAAATCTCCAGAAATTTTTCCACTATGTCTGAGAAAATTCCCATCATACACCGCTGGAAGGTAGCGGGCGCATTGCATAACCCAAAGGGCATGCGGCGATATGCAAACGTGCCGAAAGGACAAGTGAAAGTGGTCTTGTCCTGGTCTTTTTCGGCGATGGGAATCTGATTATAGCCGGAGTAGCCATCAAGAAAGCAGTAGTACTCGTGTCCGGCCAATCGTTCAAGCATTTGGTCAATGAAAGGTAGCGGAAAGTGGTCTTTCCGCGTTGCGGCGTTGAGTTTTCTGTAATCAATGCAAACTCGCCACCCAGTTTGGGTGCGAGTAGGGATTAACTCATTCGCCTCGTTGGTTATGACCGTGATGCCCGACTTCTTGGGGACAACGTGAATGGGGCTAACCCACTGGCTATCAGAGATAGGGTAAATGATACCACTATCTAGACATTTGACGATCTCCTTCTTCACAGCCTCTTTCATGACTGGATTGAGACGTCTCTGTGGATCCCGGGCTGGTTTGGCATCATCCATAAGATGAATGTGATGCTCAACGATAAGGGGACTAATCCCCTTGATGTCCGCCATGGACCAGCCAAAAGCTTGCCTGTTGCTGTGCAAGACCGCTAGAAGGGCTTTCTCTTGCTCGGGAGCTAGAGAAGCTGAAATGATGACAGGGGGGTCTCGTTCTCACCTAAGTAAGCATACTTAAGGTGAGACGGCAAAGGCTTGAGTTCGAGCGATGGAGGTGAAACGATTGAAGGCAAGATTGGTGCAGAGGTCTCGAACTCAAAGGACTCCAGCAAAGGTTCGAAACGAGTGTAAGTGACCGAGTCGGAATGTTCAGGTAACTCATCCGGAAATTCGAAAGATTCAAACTCGGGTTGTGCGCCTAATTGCTCGTATACTGAATACGGAAGCAGGTTAACACTGGCACCAAGATCTAATAGTGCGCGGTTGATGTTCTTATCCCCAATGGTAATTGAAATCGTAGGACAGCCAGGGTCCTTCTATTTTTGTGGTAAAGATTGGGTAAGGGCATCACTCACAGCACTAGCCAAGAAAACTTTCTTGGGTACCTGAGACTTCCTCTTTTTCGTGCACAAGTCCTTTAAGATTTTCGCATAGGACGGGACTTGTTGGACAGCATCTAAAAGAGGAATGTTAATGTTAACCTTCTTGAATAACTCCAGAATCTTCTCCATTTGAGGATTTTGTTTATTAGACCTCAACCGGTTTGGAAATGGAACATTTTGAAAATTGGTTGTGTCTAATGCTGGAGGAGGAGATTGTGGAGTTGGAACGGATCCCAGAATAGGTGTTTTCGTGGAGTGAGAAGTGGGTCCATTCATAGAAGAAGAAGGAGAGCCTTCTGAAGAACGGAGAATAGGCTCAGAAGACGAAGAAGAAGAAGGAGAAGAAGAAGAAGAAGAAGAAGAAGAAGCAGCGGCCGGGGTGTCATCGTTGATCCGTGTGCCAATGTTGTTTTGCAGCATCCTCCCCGATCTCAGTGTAGTCACGGCACTCATATTATGGTTTTGTTGTTCAAGAGCAACATGTGCATTATGTGGGTGACGGGATTTGGAAGTGGCTGGGATGGGAGCTTCCCCTTCTCTCTCTCGCTTAAAGCCGCGTTCAGCTGTGCAATCTGGGCCTCGATGGTCTTGATGCTTTGCCCGTGTGCGACAGTGTGTTGCACTAGAGATTGAATGGAAGACTGGATGTTGGAGGTGGATTGAGTCGATTGTTTAACAAACGCCTCCAAACTTCGTTCGAGCGAGGAAACCTTATCGTTGTTTGACGGAACAAAGTTGTTTGGTGGAAAAGAATTGTTGGGTGCAAAGTTGTTCGTCTGATTTTGAAAAGGTTGGGGTTGGAAGGGCTGCTGATACTGAGTTTGTTGTTGCGCTTGTTGTTGCGGTGGAGGGGCCCTTTGGAAATTGTTGCCTTGGAATTGATTCTGATTCTGATTCCAGGCGAAATTGGGGTGGCTCCTCCAACCGGGATTGTAGGTGGAAGAGCATGGATCATTCCTCGGTCTTTGCTGGAAGGCAGTATTAACCTGATCCTGTCCTTGCGATGGTGGATTGTAAGGACACTCTTCGGTTAAGTGAGAAGGATCGGAACAACAAGCGCAGATGGTACGAAGGGGGAGAACAGGGGCAGGAGCAGGAGAAGAGAATTTGCTCTCTATCGCTTCAAGCTTTCTTGTTATTGCAGCCATTTCAGCTTTCATCGCGATCGAGACATCAAGTTGGTGAATTCCTACCCTAGACTGACCGGTAGAAGTGGAGGTAGAAGAAGAAGAAGAAGTCGGTCTGGTGCTCTCCCACTGTAGCGTTTGCTCCGCAAGGTCGTCAAAGAACTGCCACGCTTCCTCGTCAGATTTCGATAGGAAGTGGCCCTGACAGATTGTTTCCAACAACTGCTTCGTTGCTGGGTTCGGGCCCTCGTATAAGGTTTGGCAGAGTTGCCATTTCTCTATACCGTGGTGAGGACACTGAACAAGAAGTTCTTTGTACCGGTCAAAGCACTTCCAGAAGGGTTCAGAAGGAAGCTGGGAGAATTGGTTGATTTCATTTCGAATCCTTGCGGTCTTATGATTCGGATAGAATTTTTTCAGAAACGCTTTAACAAACTCGTCCCAGCTGGTTATTGAGTGGGAAGCGGTGCTATACAGCCATTTTTCAGCGAGATCGCATAAAGTGAACGGAATGACCCGTAGACGTATAGCATCGTCCGACAGCTGGGTGGTTTTCATCATGGCACAGACATTTTGAAATTTATTGATGAAGATATAGGCATCTTCAGATTCAAGCCCATGAAAACGTGGAAGCATGTTGATGAAATGGGGCTTAATTTCAAAGTTGTTCCCATTGGCCGAAGGAAGAGAAAGGCAGGTGGGAAGTGCAGAACGGGTGGGATAGAAACGTTCCTGGAGCGCGATTCGCTGCGGCGCTACAACAGGCGGAGGTGGTGGGATATTGGTCTCCGTAGGAGGTGGAGCCAATCCAGCGGTGGTCAAAGAGATGTTCGGATTAAATCCCGACATCGCAGAAGAAGAGGTTGGTGAAGGTGAAGGTGAAGGTGAAGATGTATGAACAGAATTCCGGTCAACGTCGGAGTTGGCCGGCAAAGGAAGGGATGAAAGAGGAGTGGACGGAGTATCGACTTCGGAGTCGATCGCGTAGTCGGTAGCGACTAACGTAACGCGGACTAGACGGGCGCTAGTGTCCCGAGTCCAAGCGGACATACACTAAACGAGTTTAGTATAGTCAAAGCGGAGAAGGTGAGGGTAAGAAAACGTCAATAGAGAAAGACGATGGGTGGTGGGTGAAAAATGGAATTGGCGACAAAAAGGCAAGTTTTTATAAAAGTTTTTGATTTTTTCTTTTTTTTTTTAGAAAGATTTTTACAAATATATGTACGGATATACGGCTTAAGTAATCATAACCAAGATATGCACAATCTCACCTAGATCTACGGTCGCCTAGGTCTACTAGACCTGCTCCTAACTGTTCCAGAGGGCTAGAAAAAGGACCTCAAACCGCCTCTTCTCCGTCTAATGCGGCCAGATAAGTTCCAGGTAAGTGGGAGGTTGTCCAACGCTTTCGCGAAGTTCCTTAATTAAATAACCACTTGCCTTCGTCACACTTGCCTAGGCACCGCAAAAGTCAGATAGGATAAACGGCCGATGCCTGTAACTAGTCCTCTGTCCTAATGAGCGCGAAGTCCTTAGGGCTGAAGTCTAGTATTTTTTTAATTTACTATGGACAATGCATATGCTTTAGTGATTTTTGGGGTCCTGGGAAGGGTGATGAAATCCCCACCCAATCTGGATTGGTTTCAAGCCCCTTAAGTCCGTATTAAAGAAATGCAAAGCAGTAACAAATCAACTGCAAACAATTTTTTTATTTTTGCGGCGCAAAGAATCCTGCACAAGAACAGTTTATTGGAAGGGGGAGAAGAATTTGCGCAAAGAAGGCTGCAGAAAACACAATTCAGTGGAGTTCAGAGGAGTGGGGAGAAGAACAGGGACTTACAGAGAGATTTTGGCACACTAAGGGCACCAATTGGCCGCGGATCCGCGGCCAAACACCACCTTAGGCCGCGGTTACGCTGCTGTGTAGAGGAATTGGGGCTCTGAAAAAAATTTGGTGTTCTCTGTTGTGTGTCCTCTGCTTGTCTGGATGTGTGGAATTCTGATTTGCTCACTGTATCTGCTCCAGATTTTTCAATAGACCGTTTGTTTCGTTTTGATCCGTCGCGGTGTAGCCGCGAAATGTGGGTCTAGCTTCCCACGTCTTTGGCACTGTACTTGAACTCCGTATTATCCGACGTCTTTGGCGTCGATCTTGAACTTCGTGTTTTCCTGCACACTTGCACAAAAGCTAATCAAAAAACAACAAGATGGTTTTTTACAAAGTATATATTTTTATTTTCGTTTTTTTTTGTTATATTTATACTTACAAATTAACCCGAAATTACACAAGGAAATAAACTACCGTCTCCCCGGCAATGGCGCCATTTGATTGGAAGAATTAAAGTTAACAGCAATCAAGACGGTGTCGCTATGCAGCTAGCCGGTTGAGCACGGGTCGATCCACAGGGAGATGGTTGAATTTCCTTTCTTTTCTTAGACGAGTCAATAAAGAATTGTGTATATGTTTGTTCGATTCTAACCTATGTGTATTATTTGCAAGTATAAAGTTGTTAAGAAAAAGATACGAAATTGTAAGCTAAAGAAATCCGTACTCAAAACCTTTGAGCCGAGTCTTGACCAATTGAAGCTAAAGCAATCGGCAACAACGTGGATTAGGGGATTTAAGCGCGGTATTCGTGGAATCCGGCTTATTTACCCTTGTCCTTCCGTTCTTGTCTCTTGCTTTCGCCTCCGGCCGAACCGAACGCAACCGGTCGCGGTTAGGAATCACCGTTACCTTGTTAGGGTAGGGTGCCTAACGGAGCGCTTGCGTATGGTTTGGGCGGAGTTCAATGGAAAATAACGGGAAAAGGAAATAAGAAAAAGATATTAACTTACAATACCGTATTTTATCTTAACAACAATAATAACAACCATTCACAAAATGAAGAAAAGAGAGCAAAAGAAAAGATTACAAGTATTAAGTGCATGAATATAAGTGCATGAAATAAATTGCAAGAAAGAAAAGGAAGATAATAATAAGCAAGTAATAAAAAACGATAAAAAGAACAAAAAAGTAGAACTCAAGACAAGCATGGGATCAATAGCCAACCCTTAAACTTGCAAGCTCAATCAAGAGCTTGCAAGATCAAGAGAAGGGTAGAGAACGCATGTGAATTGAAGCGCTAATTCCATAAGAAAATACGACCCTTGAGATCAATAACAAACTCTTAACCTTTCAAGCTCAATGAAGAGGTTGAAAGATCAAGAGAAAGCAAGAATCTCAAGGGGAAGAAGAAACAAAAGAGAATGATACAAAACCCTCATCTTCATTAACATCCACTCAATGCTCTCACTACATTTTCATGGAGGAAGAATGAAGAAGAAGAAGAAGAACTATACAAAAAACTACAAAAGAGTGGACACAAAATTGGACCCTTGGCTTAGCTCAATTCCAGAGTATTTATAGGCAGAGGGTTGAAGACCTAGGGAAAGAATCTGCCACTATATGAAGTCCCCAAACTACCCCCAAAACACGACACATCAAGGAGTCAGTACGGCCGCGGATCCACGGCCAATACCCCCTATTGGCCGCGGATCCGCGGCCATGTGGAGGAATTAGGGGGTCGGGTTTTGTGGGTTTTCCTGTGTTGCTGTTTTCTTCTGTTAAACATGTACAGATTTTCAATATTCTTCCATGATTGCTTCAGGTTCCAGAAGTCAACAATGATGGCTTCACTTTTCAACACATTTGAATTTATCTTCCTCGAGCTCCGCGCACCCATTGATTCTTGTGCAGCCCCCCTCGTGCTTTGTGCTTGTCCGAGACACAAATGACCACTGTCATATGTCTTGTCTCTGGAACAGGTACTCGGCACCGGACGGATATGGATGACCGGAACCCGGATTTTATCTGCAGTCAACAGATGTTCTGTATTTGGTGTAACTGTGGAGATTTTGTCTTGATTTGCCATATTTGTACTGGAAACCTGTATTCTGTAAATTTGTAACAAATACAGATTAAAAGCACCTACCTATAAACACTCGAGCGTAAGAATGGGCGGTATAAAATGCATTATTCTGGTATGAACAGGTACACTGGACGGACTCGCCGAGAACTCCCAGATGGTATTATACCTCAGGTCATATGGCAGTTCTCTTGTGACACTGGTACAGGTTAGTCTGTAGATCCGAGATCGTCATAGAGTCTTGTGTGATTCCCACCGTGCTTTGATTTCCATCATACCACGTCCAAGAGGGCGTGCAAAAAGGTGGCTTTTGGGTACAGTCCCGAATCACATGGAGGCAATGAGCGATAGGATGGGATTCGTCTCTCCCGGTATAGGGAGTTGATGTTGCGCTGTGTTCGATTGGCTATAACTGGAAATCCCTGGCCAGGGTTGCTGAGATTTACTGGTAAGTGTTATCAGTAGTTTCTCGAACTGTTATAGACCTCATATCGACACGACTTATCTAGCTACTGGGGTCTGACGTTTACCACCCCTAGGAGAGATATGCGACATATCAGACGAAGAGACCGGACTGTACGGGAGTGTTACTGATTGGATTCGCAGGAGAATGTACAGGCTTGCTTGTTGATTTTATGATCGCTCAATACCTGGATGGCTGTTACGTTTAGCTGACCGCTTGCAACTTGTAGGTGTTTGATATGATCATCACCTACTGCCGGCGTATTGACGATTCTTTAGAGTCCTACACAGAGGTTTCTTGGATCAGGCAAAACGAAGTAGGAGCACATATATGATATGTGCGGGACCGAGAACAATACTTGTATGTGATACCCTATTAGATTCTCACGATATGAGATATCGGCCGGGTATATGTGATATAGCCGCGTCATCGGATCAAGTGTTGATTCGATGAACTGATACAGATTATATTAGTCGGTTATTTGTGAAATGGCCGGATTATCGGATCAAGTGTTGATTCGATAATTTAATGTATAATTATATATTTGATATATTAAATTACATTAACTGATATAAGCTCACTAAAAGATTCTTTTTCTCACTCGGGTAATACATTGATATATATGCGATATATGTTAATTGTATTATTTTATTTTGTTACAATAAATATTATATATATGTGATATATAATATTTTAACATGATATGGTTATTAATGCAACATGTTTAGTGGAGATTAAACATGGTTAGGGTTTGATTTGGGTTAAGCTTTTCTAGAAGTTTCTAGAAGCTTTTCTTTTTGTTTTGGTAAAGATATTTTGTGAAGATATTTCCTTAACCTAACCCAAACCCCTTTACCATGGTTGTTTCTCTACATGAGTTATGGATTCATTCTTAACTATGGTTACATTTCTAACCTCACATATTAGTTTCATTATTCATCACAAAAGGATTACTATTCTTTTTCTTCTTCCTTGAGCTTTTGAAAAGCTTTCTAGGTTTTTCTTAAGTGATGAAAATGAGTGAGTTAAAGAAAACAAATGAGAGCTAAAATCCTACTTCATCATCCTAATCTATCCTAGCCATTTAGATTAGGGTGTTCACTTCATTTAGTGAGTGAGAGCTTGTGTTAAAGAAACTTCAAGGTAGATCATCTTTGTTATTGAAGATCGGAAGCAAGCTTGCATCTTTCTCTTCGTGGAGCCTCTCTAGAGTTCGGGAACTCGATGATCGCAGCGAAGGGACCTCAACACGGAGCTTTAGAAGTGAAGAACGGACTACAAAGGTTGTAATCCCTAACTCTTAGATGTAAAGATGTTTACATGCTTTGTTTCGCCTAATCTCTAGTTTAAAGATTTGGTTAGGGTTGTTCGGCACGTCTAAATTTTAAATCGGGCATGTTTGATGCCTTATAGACCCTTGTGAGAGTGCCTAGTAACCCTGCACTACCGTGGTATCCGTAGCCAAAAAGATACAAGAGATAGCCCTGCCGCAACTACTCTGAGGGTCGACCTGCAAACACTGTGGCACAACGGGGGTGAGTTGCCAACTTGTGAATAGTAAATAACATATAAAGGTAATCGCAAGTATGCACGTACTGCGATACTCTAACATGTGCAATCAGATAACATCTAAATGATGAGTTGGGTATGCAATAATCATGCCAAAGTACTCTATCAGGTACTACGACTACATGATGCAATGCATAACAATGAATGCTGAGAATGGGATAAAATATCATCTACACGGAATATCAACGTGGAAAACCCCGGTGTCTACCAAAAACACCCTAAAATCCCGATAACTATGGCGCCGTCACTCTTGTTAGTGTATATGCCCTAGAGGCCATTACTGTATCATACTGTATTGTATATTACTTGATGGAAGCTTAGGATATTCACCTTGTATTGACATTCTTGCTCAAAATGGTAGTATGCTACTTGGTTTGTTTCTGCTTTAATGTGTGCATATGTTTCTTTTAGCATATCGCATTTACACATTAGTGGAGCCCTTAGGATCTTTGCTTGATTACCAGCGTTGTGATGGCAGTCACACTCGTGGGGGCTGGGTAATCTACAAGCACATCCTTATGCAGGTCCCTAGTTGCAGGACTATCGAGACAGGGCATCGATACTCCGGAGTAGACTAGCGTATGCGCTTCTTATCCCAGCTTGGGAGACGGTCTGTCCCACAGCCGTCAGTATGTCATACTTGAGATAGTATGCGGGTGCTCGTTAGGTTACGAGTACACTGGACAGGACTCGTCGGGAACTGTTGGTTGATATTATACCTATCGTCGGTTATCAGTTCCCAGGTGACATGAGTACAGCTTAGTCCGTTGACTTGACACTGTCACTTCGCCTCGAGTGTGTTCCAACTGTATTTTGATTACTACCCTACCACGGCACAAAGGAGTCGTGCAAACAGGTAGTTTTTGGGTGCAGTCCCGAAGCACTTGGAGGCAGTGACGGTTAGACAGGATTCGTCTCTCCCGGTATTGGGGGTTGATATTGCGTTTTGTTTAGGAGAGCCATTACACAAAGTCCCTGGCCAGGGCAAGCGAGATAGACTGGCAGGTTTCCAGTGTTATCTCAGGTGTTCTGGGCTACACTCCGGCACGACTTGTACCGCTAGTAGGGGACTGACGTTTACCGCCCCCTAGGCCCGCCATGCGATGTTCTTAGACGAACAGACCGGACTGTACGGAGACTGTCACATTCAGGCTCAGTAGGATTTCAGATGGGGTTTACCTCGTCAGTCTTCTTATCGGCATCTACCTGGGGACCGTTACGTACAGCTAGTGCTGCTTGCGGTCTGTGGTTAAACCCACTGCCAGCGTAGTGTCGAGTCTTTAGAGTCCCACACAGAGGGTTATTCGCCTTTAGGCAAAATGATTAGAGGTCGCCTGGTTTTGCGACAGGGTTCGTTCATATCCGCGCACTTGTGCACGTTTGGTGTCCGGACAGCTTATACTAGCGGGCTTTGGTTTATGCCGGATCCTAGTATAAGATTTGGGATTGGTTTTATCTCATTGTATTCGTGTTCCTCGGAACACGGATACGGGTGTGTATGCACAGTTGACTGAGACAGAGGCAGAGGACTTTCATTAGGGTTGATGACCATTGTCATTTTCTTAACCCTAATGTTTATGTGTGAATTATGATTTATTAATAATTAGTTATGTAAGTCCATGCTACCCTTCCCCGGTGCTTACGGGGTAGTGGAAGTGGTGAAAAATGATTTTCAAGAGGGTGGTAACATGGACTCATAATACGGATCTTTGCTAAACAACTAACTAACAACCTAACTTGAGTTTACCTACTCGGTTAGGGGGCTATACCATTCTTGAACTCCTTCGTCTTCAACTCCTCCCGGTGTACGGATCGTCCTCACTTCGTCGTCTCCTTGCGCCGAAGATGGATCCACCCGAAAGCTTCTACCTTTGGCTTCTTCTTCGATCTTTGAAGAAACTAGAACACTTGGCTTCTACCTTTGGCTTCTTCTTCTACCTTTGGCTTCTACCTTATTCTCTAAGGCAATGAGTCTCAACACATGAGAATGGTTTGCCTTGAGCTAGACAGAGCAAGAGGAAGAGGGAGAGCTTGAGAATGAGAGAGCTCAAGAGAGAGAAAGCAAATCAAAGAATGAGAAAGCATTTTGCCAACCTCTCTCGCATAATCGAAAAAGAATAATAATAATAATAATAATAATAATTGAGTATTATGTGATGGTTCATATAATATCAAGTGGCATTATCATTGCATGTACTCATATTGCAAAGCAAAACAAGCAAGCAAAAGTCTTTGCCATGAAATGATAGCCAATGCAATGATGATGGTCAACTAGTCCAACCTAGTCAACCGGTCAACAAAGTCAACCCCTCATCACAACCATGACACAATAATACTTAATTAATATTATCATTAATCATATTTCTTATTCTCATTAGGGTTTAGCCAAAAGTCAACAGTCAACAGTCAACAACCCCAATGAGAATCCTCTGCCTCTGTCTCTCTGTCAACAGTGCATACACACCCGCATCCGCGTTCCGAGGAACACGAATACAATTAAGATAAAACCAATCCCAAAACGTACACTAGGATCTGGCTTAAACCAAAGCCCGCTAGTGTTAACTGTCCGGACAATGTACGTGCACAAGTGCACAGATGTGACCGAACCCTGTCGCAATACCATGCGACCAGTCGCAAAACTATGTGACCTCTACTCTTTTGCCTAAAGGCGAATAGCTTTCTGTGTGGGACTCTAAAGACTCGACACTACGCTGGCGGTGGGTTTAACCACAGACCGCAAGCGGCACTAGCTGTGCATAACGGTCCCCAGGTAAATGCCGACAAGAAGACGGACGAGGTGAAACCCATCTGAACTCCTACTGAGCCTGAATGTGACAATCTCCATACAGTCCGGTATGTTCGTCGGATAGATCGCATGGCGGGCCTAGGGGGCGGTAAACGTCAGTCCCCTAATAGCGGTACAAGTCGTGTCGGAGTGAAGCCCAGAACACCCTGAGATAACACTGGAAACCTACCAGTATATCTCGCTTGCCCTGGCCAGGGACTACTCGTGTAATGGCCCTCCTAGACACAGCGCGATATCAACCCCCAATACCGGGAGAGACGAATCCTGTATAACCGTCACTGCCTCCAAGTGCTTCGGGACTGCATCCAACTACTACCTGTTTGCACGACTCCTTTGAGCCATGGTAGGGTAGTAATCTAAGTACAGTGGGAACACACTCGAGGCAAAGTGACAGTGTCAAGTCAGCGGACTAAGCTGTACTCATGTCACCTGGGAACTGATAACTGACGATAGGTATAGTACCAACCAACAGTTCCCGACAAGTCCTGTCCTGTGTACTCGTAACCTAACGAGCACCCGCATACTATCTCAAGTACGACGTACTGACGGTTGTGGGACAGACCGTCTCCCACACTGGGATGAGAAGCGCATACGCTAGTCTACTCCGGAGTATCGATGCCCTGTATCGATAGTCCTGCGACTAGGGACCTGCATAAGGATATGCTTATAGATTACCCAGCCCCCACTAGAGTGACTGCCATCACAACGTTGGTAATCAAGCAAAGATCCTAAGGGCTCCACTAATGTGTATAGGTGATATACTAAAATAAACACATGTACACATTGAAGTAGAAACAAACCAAGTAGCATACTACTATATTGAGTAAGATTGTTTATACAAGGTGAATATCCCAAGCTTCCATTAAGTAATTTACAAACTAGTATGATACAGTAATGGCCTCTAGGGCATATACACTAACAATCTCCCACTTGCACTAAGGCCATGTACTGGCGTATCGAAGACCTATCATCTCGATCAGCCGCTCGAACTGAGTCTGGGGTAAGGCCTTTGTGAGTGGATCAGCAGTGTTCTCTTCCGTAGAAACTCTCCGAACCTCGATCTCCTGGCGACCCATGATCTCCCTGATGAGGTGATACCGCCTCAAGATGTGTCTGGATTTATGATGGGACCTGGGTTCCTTCGCTAAAGCTATAGCCCCATTGTTGTCGCAATACAGAGGTATTGGATCAGCAATGGACGGAACCACCTGAAGTTCAGTTAAGAACTTCCTTATCCAGACGGCTTCTTTTGCGGCATCTGCAGCAGCGATATATTCCGCTTCCATCGTTGAGTCAGCAACGGTTTCCTGTTTGGAACTCTTCCAACACACCGCCCCTCCATTGAGGGTAAAGACATAACCCGACATGGACTTGAAATCATCCTTGTCACTCTGGAAGCTGGAGTCAGCAAAGGCCTCGATCTGGAGGTCTTTTCCTCCATACACCAAGAACATCTCCTTAGTCCTTCTTAGGTACTTAAGAATGTTCTTTACTGCTATCCAGTGTTTCTCCCCAGGGTTTGACTGATACCGGCTTACCACACTCAGTGCATAAGCTACATCTGGTCTGGTACATAACATAGCATACATTATAGAGCCTACCGCAGAAGCGTAGGGTATAATAGACATGCGATCCCTTTCCAAATCAGTCTTGGGAGACATCTCTTTAGAAAGGGTGATCCCGTGACAAGCCGGTAGATTACCGCGCTTGGAATCTTCCATACTGAATCTTTTCAGTATGGTGTCGATGTACCTGGACTGTGAAAGTCCTAATATCCTCTTGGATCTGTCACGATAGATCCGGATCCCCAGAATGTATGAGGCATGAACCAGCTCTTTCATGGAGAACCTGTGTGACAAGAACCCCTTGACAGATTGTAGCATAGGAATGTCATTTTCTATTAAAAGAATGTCATCCACGTATAAAACGAGGAATACTACAGTTCTCGCTACAAATCTACTATAGATGCATGGTTCATTTGGATTTTTGATAAAGCCAAATTCCTTGACCGTTTCATCAAAACAGATGTTCCAACTCCGCGATGCCTGCTTCAGTCCATAGATGGACTTAAGCAACTTGCACACCTTTCCGCTGCTCCCACTCTGAATGAAACCCTCTGGCTGGTCCATATAAACACACTCCTCTAAATTTCCATTTAGAAAAGCGGTCTTTACGTCTATCTGCCAAATCTCATAATCGTGGAAGGCAGCAATGGCAAGAAGGATCCGAATGGATTTCAGCATAGCTACTGGAGAAAAGGTCTCATCATAGTCCAAACCAGGTCTTTGACGAAAACCCTTTGCAACCAGTCTAGCTTTATAGGTCTCAACCTGTCCATCTACACCAATCTCCCTTCTGGAGCAACGACCAACGTCCATACTTTTTTGGTGTACATGGACTCCATTTCGGTCCGCATTGCATCCAACCATTTTACCGAGTCAACGCTCTGAATGGCCTGCTGGAAGCTAGTTGGCTCATCATAATCTATGATGCAATCCTCTCTATCCCCGTCTATGAGAAAACCGTAGTATCTCTCGGGCGGATGAGACTGCCTACTACTCCTACGGAGCGGCGTAGGAATGTCATGATCTTTCGAACCCTCTGGTTCTACTAAGCTTTCAGTAATATCTCGTGGCTCTGGAATTTCTTCCAGTTCTATTGCGCTCCCACTTATCTGATTCTCTAAAAACTGAGTTTCTAAGAAGTGGGCATGCCGAGAAACAAAAACCTTTTGTTCCTTTTCTCAATAGAAGAAATATCCCTTGGAGTTCTTTGGATATCCCACAACTTACACTGTACTGAGCGTGCCTCGAGCTTGTCCGCATGCTGCTTTTTGACAAAAGCTGGACTTCCCCATGTCTTAATGTGATTAGGATAGGGTCTCTTCCCACACCACATCTCATATGGTGTAGTAGGCACAGTCTTAGTTGGAACTCGGTTCAAAAAGTATGCAGCTGATTCTAGTGCATATCCCCAGAATGATCGCGGTAACTCAGCGTTACTCATCATTGACCGTACCATATCCAATAGGGTTCGGTTCCGTCTCTCCGATACACCGTTATGTTGCGGAGTGTATGGAGGAGTAAGCTGAGAGAGAATTCCATTCTATTTTAAATAGTCCAGGAACTCGGCACTCAAGTATTCACCACCTCGATCCGATCTTAGTGTCTTGATACTTTTGCCGGTTTGTTTTTCTATTTCATTCTTATATTCCTGGAATTTTCCAAAGGCTTCGGATTTATGTTTCATTAAGAAGACATAACCGTACCTTGAAAAGTCATCCGTAAAAGTAATGAAGTAAGAATAACTGCTTCGCGCATGTGTAGACATTGGATCGCACACGTCGCTGTGTACGACTCCCAAGAGCTCGCTCGCCCTTACTCCGTGTCCAGTGAACGGAGTCTTTGTCATCTTTCCTTTGAGACAGGATTGATAAGTGGCATACGATTGATATTCGAACGGATTCAAATATCCTTCTGTATGTAACTTCGTCAACCTTCTCTCATTGATGTGACCCAGTCTACAATGCCATAAGAAAGTCAGATTTATTTCCGGAGACTTTCTTTTGTGTGTATTCTGGACATTGAAAATCTGTGGTTGGTTTAATACGTATATACCATTGCTTAATGTACCTGACCCAATCAGAACTTGATTAAGGTGAATGTTTACAACATTACTTACAAACGCAAATTCATAACCTTCTTTAGAAGTCAAAGTGTAGCGTTTTGAAAATCGTTTCGGTGAAATTTCGGAAAATCGGTAAAATGAGGGGGTTTTCTGTAAAAAGTCAAAATACAAATATCTTATTATAAAAATTAAATATACATATTCTAGCTAAGTAATTGCTATTATTTGGTGTTTATTGAGCCGCTGGTGAAATTTCAAATTTTCTGAAAAATATATTATCTTATTATTATTTTAAGCCGTCACTAATACATTTAATTAGGGAAAATTACAAATTGGAATGAGTTGAAACAAATTTTGTGCATCATAAAACATTAAATAAAAATTTATCATGTGGTTTTTGGAACGAAATCATTTGCCAAAACGGTTTAGAAATTATTGAAGAAAAAAGGCTTTTTTAGCGTAAATGGATGTTTGGGGTATTGTATTTATCATTTTTCATCACCCCACACCCGTGCCCACACCCACACACCCCCACTTACTCCTCCCCATGGCTGAATTCAGCACCCACCATATTTTTACCCACTTGATTTTCAAGGAAAAAGTAATGAAAGAAAAGAAAAGAAAATGAGTGAAGTAGTTAGACTTTTGACTTTGTTTGATCTTGACCTTGTCCCTCCCCCCATTTTCCTCACCTCCCTCTCTCTCCCCCACCCACTTTTCTGGCCAAAAATTCCTTCTCCCCACAGCAGCCCCCCCTCCATTTTCCCCTCTCTTTTCCCTTCAAAACTTCATGAAAAATTGCATCAAAAATCCACCAAAAATCCCACAAAATCAAAATCAAAGTCCTACCCATTTTAGCTTAGCCCGTTTAGCATGGATCCTTGTGAAAAGAGAGCATTTTGGGAGGCCATGGAGTCTTGTGGACCTTCATATATTTTTGGGTATAATTCTAAAACTTTTTGTTGCTTAAATTGTTACTAATTTCTTAAGCTAATTTAATTAAGTGTTATTTGGATATGTGAGTTTAATTGCAAGTTTTGGAATTCAAGTTGTGAAATTGAATGCAAGTTAGGGTTTATAAAATTGGTGTATGGTTGTGTGTTATAATTAGGCTTTGTTGTCATGTTAATACAAGTTTAGTAGCTAGTGCTAATGGCTAGCTTAAAAATTTTGTTATTTTGCTAATTTGCTTACTAGGTTTTTGAAATTTGTTAAATTCTTGGGATTAAAAATGTGATTAGGTTTTTCTTGGCTTCATTAACTTTATTAAGTGTGGTTTAATGCTTTGGATCATGCAATTCTAAGCTAGATTGTAGTTTGTGCATTTTGCTTTGAAATTGTTAAAAAGGGTATTTTTGTAAACTAGAATATTAGGATTTTTGGAATTTAATGAGATTAAATTCCGGAAATTGTTTATACGACTTATTTGAGATATTTAATAAATATATTGGCCGCTACATTCATTTAAATATCGTGTTTTGTACAAAAACGGCGAATTGTGCTTGCTAGATTTTCGGAAAAATGACTTTTTAAGTGAAATTGGCGTTTTTGTGAGTTTTAACCTAGTTTATATTAAAATTAGTGTTCGTGAATGTGCAAATGAGCGTGATTGGATTTTCTCGATGGTTTGACGTTCGTACATCGACATCGAGGGTTGGTTTGTCTATTCGTGCATGCGTGGGCGATAGGTTTGGACCTATGCGTGATACGCGTGCCGATTTGATTTTCATATGCCGTTTCGATTTCGAATTTAGTTTTAATGCGATATGGTACGTTATGATATGTAGGTACCCCCATGTGGACTTCGAGATGACAAGCAAGCGCGTGGCGACGTCGGCACCGGCTAGCGAGGACCAGGTGAGTAGATTGATATCTACGGGGAGAAGTCGGGTGGATGGCGTATAGCACCCCCGCAGTCCGTGGTGGTGTATACGGATGCGTATACACACCAACAATTATTATATGTTATTTGGGATTAATAACGATGCTTAGGATGGATATTGGTGTGTTGGATTACTTTAGTGTTGCAAACCCTAGGGTAGTGTTACACACACATACACACATACATACTTGCATACATTCCTATTGATATGTGCTCATGGGCTTCTTTATAGTTATGTGTTCACATGGGTATGGGACTATGTGTTCACATACGGATTGAGGATGATACTTGGGATTGAGCTGAGTCGATGAGATTTGATTTGAGGCCGTGAGATCGGTGATATAGCAGGGTTCGTATCTTAGATACGACATGACGTTGTAGCGGGTCCTTGACGTAGTGTTTCACACACGTCCCTGCATACATAGGCGGTATCAGTATGGTACTAGACGTAGATCAGTACCCCGATCATGAGATTTGATAAAGAGGATACCAGGTGCATAGTATGATGAATGTGATATTGACCCGTACCCAGATTGGGATGCCGTACGACGGATTTACGTACGAGCTATATTGATGATTGATCCGCACTCTTGACTTGGGATGCCTGATTATAGATATGGTATCGGATATGATATTATTGAGGCGGGATCACCGACTATATATATACAGGTATGTATATGTATCGACTCAGATGATAGGCGGTTTCCTTACCTGTAGTTCAGCTTGTTAGTTCAGCCGTATAGTTTAGTGTAGTTGTTAGATTAGATTAGACTTCTTACCTATTTCAAAAACTAACGAATCGTGGGCATTTTTAAAGACAGCTCAAGGGAATCTAGGGATATTTCAAAAATGACGTATCTTTTCATAAAAACACCGTAGCCCCTATTTTCAAAACCCCATGATTCGTGTTATTTCAAAAGGCACCATTCGTATGACTTATATTAGATTATTGCAGATTAGTTATCGTTGTGTCTAGTATTCAGCTCCCGCACATTATTGCTGTTCGCTCTGCCTCACATATTTATTTTGCTGCATATTCCATTATTGATAGCATGCTGTTAGGACACCAGCACCATTACCGATGATGCGTATGTACCACGTACACCTACTTGCCGGCTCACACACATCTTCATCGGTAATTTCCATGTAACGTACACTTTAGAGAATATAATTGCTTGACTTAGATTGTTAGCTGGTAGTTTTGACATGATATTAGTGTACTTCCCTTATATGCCATATTAGACATTGTAGTTATTACCTACCACTTCATGCATACTGTTATTCAGTTGTTCATGCCAAGTTCATTATCATTGACATATGCACTTGTGATGATTTCTTGAGATTTATGATATTTCTGGATTTCGGGGAAAGCCGCAAAATTTACAACTTATGATCTTTTAAAATATAAAATGTTGCGGTTTTCTAGTGATGTAAAGTGTCGTCCACCATGAGATTGCTGTGGTTTTGGAGATCCGTGTCGAGGAGTGGAGGAACCGTCACGGGTACATGGTGGGCCCGGTATGGTACCCCGGGGCAAGAGGAATGTGGTGTTGACGTTGAGCCTGGCTGGGGAGCACTACCTACCGGTGATATTACCCGACGCGTCGGATATCCGGAGGATACCGTCGTGGTCTTGAGATGGATGGTAGGGGCTGGTCCGGACTGACGGCGCCCTAGATATTGAGTTTGAGACATTGATATTTCGAGACAGTGAGATTTATGTTTTGTGTCGATGCTAGACACTGTTGATACTGATTTCATTATGATACCTCAGTTTAAAAATACGAAGGAAATCTCACTAAATTATGAAAACAGTTTCTTCATTTATATGTATTCTGTTTCATGCATTCATACCTCATTCATATGATATATTGCTACCTGAGGCACTGACACGGGTACATGAAATTATACTCGGGTTAGATATTACCCTAGTCATTGTTATAGGCTGCCTGTTATACTTATATTTGAGGATATATTATGATCATTGACCTAGGTTGCGTTATTTATGTGATTTCTGTGCGTAGATGTTTTTCTATTCACGAGTTGGCAACTCACCCCCGTTGTGCCCCAGTTTCTTGCAGATTTGCCGTACAGGTTTCATTACGGCTTGCGGGCTCAGTTTCATTCGGGTGATTTGCTAGTAGGTGGGTTTACTTGTATCATTCCCCCATTATATATCTTGTATATCATTATTCTGTTGTATGTAGAAGTTCCATCAACCAAACATGTATCTATTGAGATAGAGACCAGTGTTGTTTATTCTTTCGACCTTAGAGTCGCTCATTATATTTCTGGTGGTTTTGAGTTTCCTTTTGAGTTTTTGATCCTCGCCGTTGGCGTTGTATATTATATTGCTTGTGTGGTTGTGACCGTCGATTGACGAAGAGCTAGCTCCCTCTTGGGGATGCATTTTTTCTTGATTTCGTATACTATTCATGTTGTATCCCGTTTTGGGGCCAGTATTTACAAAGGAGACTCTGCCGAAATTTTCAGTAAATTTTTGATGTTTTAAAAACCGCATAATTCGGCTTATGCTATTGAAATTACTTGCTTTAAGTTGCTTTTTCCTGCACTCTACTACTTTTCTTGGTTTGGATTTCTGGGTTTTCGGTTTACTTAGATTACGTACGCCTCGAGACGTTCGTAGTTTAAGTGCCGGTCATGTTCCGTACTTTCGGGTCGTGACAAAGTTGGTATCAGAGCGTTAGGTTTTAACCTTCGGAGCGTAGGATGACCTTTGGTTGATGGAATAGGTGACTAAAGTAGAGTGACGTACCGTTGGTATGTTTCGCGGCATATTTACGACACGCCACTCCACTTATGAAGCCTTAGGATGTATATTTCCTTGTTCAGTATTATATTCCTTCCTGATCTAGCCTCATCGGTACCAGTTTGGTTTTGCTGCTACGGTTACCGGCAGGGAGAGCTACGGCTAGAGTTGCGGTCAGCACAAGCTCGTCACGAACGTGGACTGACCAGGGCGAAATTCCGGCGACACACGATTGCAGAGATGTATCTTTTTTCTGTGTTTCCGCGCTGCGAGCGTTTGGAGGATCGCCTTTATGAGGTTACTCGGATGTGCCGATCGACACTAGAGGATTGAGCCACTGACAGAGGCCAGCCAGATTTTGATGACCGTTGGTTTGTTGCTTACTCCTGATGATTGAGGCACTGTTCAGCGTGCAGACGAGCGAGCCAGTTGTTGCTGCGAGCGACGAGATATCGCCCCATATGTTGGAACTATGGCGGGGCGAGTTGTACGAATAGATGATAGAAGGTCGCTAGTCACCCGATGATGAATGACTAGGACAGGTGGTTCGTTCGCTTACCCCGATGCGAGGTCATCAGATAGATTGATTCCAGCTAGAGACGACTTCACGCGGAGGCGTTGGGAGTCGACAGAGACGATCGAATGTCAGAAACCTATGTATCCAAGTTTAAAGTAGTCGGAAAGACATGCAGGCAATTCTATGGTCCCTCTAGAAGAATGAAACCCTAACTCTACTTAATGACCGTGTGAAAGCCTTTGAACCTTCGGGTTTGCGGCAGTTCTACGGCGCCATTAGTGAGGCTTGGGTTTGCCCTTCTACGGTTGGACCACCGATGCTGTGGTATGTATTCGATACTATTAAACTGTGCCCAAGAGGTTGAGCTCTTGGGGGATTATGAGGTTTTGGCGAATAGATCGAATGGTTCGACTTCAATCGGATGCTAGGTGGTGAGACGCATTCTTGGGAGACTCCAGATACGAGGATAGTCGTTGGAGCTCAGTCCATGCAGCCGCGACGAGACGAGTCCAAAGCAGACGACATTAGAGAAAAATGGAGTAAGAGGTTCGCACCAGATCTAGATGAGATGATGTTCCACTCCGCCGACATCAGAGAGGCGATGCGCATGCCGAGGCATGGTACTTGGACTTACCTTCCAGAAGGAGTCGCGATGAGTATGCAGTCATTCCAGAGTAAGATGCAGATATAGGAAAGGACAATGACTTCCGGACAGTTGGCAGAGACGAGACAAGGAAAAGACCGTGAGCAGGATTCCTTCCAGGACACTGCTGCAATGATACTTGCACCCAGGATCAGATGTGTCACGTACATTCAGAGAGCCAGAGGCCGACGCCAGTGATATGCTGTCTTACGAGTGGTCGCGATGATTGACCAAGAGATGACCAGAGGAGTGCCAGAACGGAATCGTCCCCGTTAGCACACCTGACAGGGCCGATGAGCCGATGGACCGAAAGATTGGTAATTCACAGTGAAGGCCTTGACCCAGGAGTGGTCATGGTTACGCATGCCAGCAGGACAGAGTTCATGATCATCGACGAGACGTCCCACTAGTGACCGCGACAGTTGCCGAGATTCTTAGAGGATGCGCTTGAGCAGTACTATTCCGCCATTATTGATTACGATGTTTTGGGTGATTTATTCGTATGATTTGATTTTGATGATTGAGGATTTACGATCTTTGCACAGTGTTGCACTTGATATCGTTTTCGTTCTTTAGTTTCACATGTTTGTGATTTTACGGTTTTAAACAGTTGAGTTGGTTTTGTGCGTATGCATACACACGATTTCGTTCCTGCACTCGGTATAGTTTATATATGCTTGCAGTGCAGTGATACGCCTTTTGTGCACTTAGATGCACTGGACTTCGATTTTGATTGTGATACTCGATTTTTGTTTTGTGCACCTTGTGCACCTGATTGCTTTTGCGCACGTTCGGCGCTTGATATTGGATTTCATGATTTCATGCACGATAGATGCACCTGATTTGGATTTTCGCGCATGTTGGGCGCATGTTTTGAAGGGTAATTTTGGTGCAAACCAGAGGCACTAAATCGAGTTTTTTTTTCGTGCATGTCAGATGCACCTGATTTTGCTGTCAGGCACACATGTTGCCTACGACAGATGTTTCGTGTACACCTGATGCACTTAGATGTTGTTTCTGTGCGCATGTATGGCACATTCATGGATTTTGATTTCCGTGCGCACCAGACGCACGTAGTATTCATGTGCATATTTTGGGATTGATTTCTTATAGAGCAGTACGTTTTTATGATATTGCTATGTGTTTTCGTACTGAGCAGGACTAGTCAGAGGACAGTACCTGAATACATTTTGCATGCATTGATAGTTATTGAAGGGATTTCCAAAAAGCGAGCTATAGCCTCAGTATTTACCTACGTGTCTGATATGACACGAAATGTTTAAAAAAAGGAGACCCTTCTAAATTGTTTCCAAAACGGCGGAACGTACATTTCAAACAAAGGTATATATGTATATAGTTATTTTCTTATGGTAGTCATCCGCCACTGTGCAGTGTTATACGCGTTGCACAGCGACTTAAAGAGATTTGGCATGCATTTCCTTCAGATACTTATAGATATAGATTCGATATTTACATTTATAGTTTCGAGTTATATCATATTGGTTTTGATTTGGATTTGGCATTGATGTCTTCTCCACGACTCCGATGATCGCGGGATGCTTGACGGAGTTTTGATTTGAGTTATATACTCATTTTTCAAGCGCATGCGCTGCGCTACGATTTGTTTTATGTATTTACAATTTCGGAGCCCCGACGATTTGATGGTTTTTCTTAGATGTTTTAGTAATTGGGGGAGTTTGAATTTAAATTCGGGGACCGAATTTCTTTAAGGGGGGAAGATTGTAGCGTTTTGAAAATCGTTTCGGTGAAATTTCGGAAAATCGGTAAAATGAGGGGGTTTTCTGTAAAAAGTCAAAATACAAATATCTTATTATAAAAATTAAATATACATATTCTAGCTATGTAATTGCTATTATTTGGTGTTTATTGAGCCGCTGGTGAAATTTCAAATTTTCTGAAAAAAATATTATTTTATTATTATTTTATTATTATTTTAAGCCGTCACTAATACATTTAATTAGGGAAAATTACAAATTGGAATGAGTTGAAACAAATTTTGTGCATCATAAAACATTAAATAAAAATTTATCATGTGGTTTTTGGAACGAAATCATTTGCCAAAACGGTTTAGAAATTATTGAAGAAAAAAAGGCTTTTTTTTAGCGTAAATGGATGTTTGGGGTATTGTATTTATCATTTTTCATCACCCCACACCCGTGCCCATACTCACACACCCCCACTTACACCTCCCCATGGCTGAATTCAGCACCCACCATATTTTTACCCACTTGATATTCAAGGAAAAAGAAATGAAAGAAAAGAAAAGAAAATGAGTGAAGTAGTTAGACTTTTGACTTTGTTTGACCTTGACCTTGTCCCCCCCCCCCATTTTCCTCACCTCCCTCTCTCTTCCCCACCCACTTTTCTGGCCGAAAATTCCTTCTCCCCACAGCATCCCCCCTCCATTTTCCCCTCTCTTTTCCCTTCAAAACTTCATGAAAAATTGCATCAAAAATCCACCAAAAATCCCACAAAATCAAAATCAAAGTCCTGCCCATTTTAGCTTAGCCCGTTTTGCATGGATCCTTGTGAAAAGAGAGCATTTTGGGAGGCCATGGAGTCTTGTGGACCTTCATATATTTTTGGGTATAATTCTAAAACTTTTTGTTGCTTAAATTGTTACTAATTTCTTAAGCTAATTTAATTAAGTGTTATTTGGATATGTGAGTTTAATTGCAAGTTTTGGAATTCAAGTTGTGAAATTGAATGCAAGTTAGGGTTTATAAAATTGGTGTATGGTTGTGTGTTATAATTAGGCTTTGTTGTCATGTTAATACAAGTTTAGTAGCTAGTGCTAATGGCTAGCTTAAAAAATTTGTTATTTTGCTAATTTGCTTACTAGGTTTTTGAAATTTGTTAAATTCTTGGGATTAAAAATGTGATTAGGTTTTTCTTGGCTTCATTAACTTTATTAAGTGTGGTTTAATGCTTTGGATAATGCAATTCTAAGCTAGATTGTAGTTTGTGCATTTTGCTTTGAAATTGTTAAAAAGGGTATTTTTGTAAACTAGAATATTAGGATTTTTGGAATTTAATGAGATTAAATTCCGGAAATTGTTTATACGACTTATTTAAGATATTTAATAAATATATTGGCCGCTACATTCATTTAAACATCGTGTTTTGTACAAAAACGGCGAATTGTGCTTACTAGATTTTCGGAAAAATGACTTTTTAAGTGAAATTGGCGTTTTTGTGAGTTTTAACCTAGTTTATATTAAAATTAGTGTTCGTGAATGTGAAAATGAGTGTGATTGGATTTTCTCGATGGTTTGACGTTCGTACATCGACATCGAGGGTTGGTTTGACTATTCCTGCATGCGTGGGCGATAGGTTTGGACCTATGCGTGATACGCGTGCCGATTTGATTTTCGTATGCCGTTTCGATTTCGAATTTAGTTTTAATGCGATATGGTACGTTATAATATGTAGGTACCCCCATGTGGACTTCGAGACGACAAGCAAGCGCGTGGCGACGTCGGCACCGGCTAGCGAGGACCAGGTGAGTAGATTTATATCTACGGGGAGAAGTCGGGTGGATGGCGTATAGCACCCCCGCAGTCCGTGGTGGTGTATACGGATGCGTATACACACCAACAATTATTATATGTTATTTGGGATTAATAACGATGCTTAGGATGGATATTGGTGTGTTGGATTACTTTAGTGTTGCGAACCCTAGGGTAGTGTTACACACACATACACACATACATACTTGCATACATTCATATTGATATGTGTTCATGGGCTTCTTTATAGTTATGTGTTCACATGGGTATGGGACTATGTGTTCACATACGGATTGAGGATGATACTTGGGATTGAGCTGAGTCGATGAGATTTGATTTGAGGCCGTGAGATCGGTGATATAGCAGGGTTCGTATCTTAGATACGACATGACGTTGTAGCGGGTCCTTGACGTAGTGTTTCACACACGTCCCTGCATACGTAGGCGGTATCAGTATGGTACTAGACGTAGATCAGTACCCCGATCATAAGATTTGATAAAGAGGATACCAGGTGAATAGTATGATGAATGTGATATTGACCCGTACCCAGATTGGGATGCCGTACAACGGATTTACGTACGAGCTATATTGATGATTGATCCGCACTCTTGACTTGGGATGCCTGATTATAGATATGGTATTGGATATGATATTATTGAGGCGGGATCACCGACTATACATATACAGGTATGTATATGTATCGACTCAGATGATAGGCGGTTTCCTTACCTGTAGTTCAGCTTGTTAGTTCAGCCGTATAGTTTAGTGTAGTTGTTAGATTAGATTAGACTTCTTACCTATTTCAAAAACTAACGAATCATGGGCATTTTTAAAGACAGCTCAAGGGAATCTACGGATATTTCAAAAACGACGTATCTTTTCATAAAAACACCGTAGCCCCTATTTTCAAAACCCCATGATTCGTGTTATTTCAAAAGACACCATTCGTATGACTTATATTAGATTATTGCAGATTAGTTATCGTTGTGTCTAGTATTCAGCTCCCGCACATTATTGCTGTTCGCTCTGCCTCGCATATTTATTTTGCTGCATATTCCATTATTGATAGCATGCTGTTAGGACACCAGCACCATTACCGATGATGCGTATGTACCACGTACACCTGCTTGCCGGCTCACACACATCTTCATCGGTAATTGCCATGTAACGTACACTTTAGAGAATATAATTGCTTGACTTAGATTGTTAGCTGGTAGTTTTGACATGATATTAGTGTACTTCCCTTATATGCCATATTAGACATTGTAGTTATTACCTACCACTTCATGCATACTGTTATTCAGTTGTTAATGCCTTGTTCATTATCATTGACATATGCACTTGTGATGATTTCTTGAGATTTATGATATTTCTGGATTTCGGGGAAAGCCGCAAAATTTACAACTTATGATCTTTTAAAATATAAAATGTTGCGGTTTTCTAGTGATGTAAAGTGTCGTCCACCATGAGTTTGCTGTGGTTTTGGAGATCCGTGTCGAGGAGTGGAGGAACCGTCACGGGTACATGGTGGGCCCGGTATGGTACCCCGGGGCAAGAGGAATGTGGTGTTGACATTGAGCCTGGCTGGGGAGCACTACCTACCGGTGATATTACCCGACGTGTCGGATATCCGGAGGATACCGTCGTGGTCTTGAGATGGATGGTAGGGGCTGGTCCGAACTGACGGCGTCCTAGATATTGAGCTTGAGACATTGATATTTCGAGATAGTGAGATTTATATTTTGTGTCGATGCTAGACACTGTTGATACTGATTTCATTATGATACCTCAGTTTAAAAATACGAAGGAAATCTCACTAAATTATGAAAACAGTTTCTTCATTTACATGTATTCTGTTTCATGCATTCATACCTCATTCATATGATATATTGCTACCTGAGGCACTGACACGGGCATATGAAATTATACTCAGGTTAGATATTACCCTAGTCATTGTTATAGGCTGCCTGTTATACTTATATTTGAGGATATATTATGATCAATGACCTAGGTTGCGTTATTTATGCGATTTCTGTGCGTAGATGTTTTTCTATTCACGAGTTGGCAACTCATCCCCGTTGTGCCCCAGTTTCTTGCAGATTTGCCGTACAGGTTTCATTACGGCTTGCGGGCTCAGTTTCATTCGGGTGATTTGCTAGTAGGTGGGTTTACTTGTATCATACCCCCATTATATATCTTGTATATCATTATTCTGTTGTATCTAGAAGTTCCATCAACCAAACATGTATCTATTGAGATAGAGACCAGTGTTGTTTATTCTTTCGACCTTAGAGTCGCTCGTTATATTTCTGGTGGTTTTGAGTTTCCTTTTGAGTTTTTGATCCTCACCGTTGGCGTTGTATATTATATTGCTTGTGTGGTTGTGACCGTCGATTGACGAAGAGCTAGCTCCCGCTTGGGGATGCATTTTTTCTTGATTTCATATACTATTCATGTTGTATCCCGTTTGGGGGCCAGTATTTACAAAGGAGACTCTACCGAAATTTTCAGTAAATTTTTGATGTTTTAAAAACCGCATAATTCGGCTTATGCTATTGAAATTACTTTCTTTAAGTTGGTTTTTCCTGCACTCTACTACTTTTCTTGGTTTGGATTTCTGGGTTTTCGGTTTACTTAGATTACGTACGCCTCGAGACGTTCGTAGTTTAAGTGCCGGTCATGTTCCGTACTTTCGGGTCGTGACACAAAGATACAGAAATGATATTACAAGTTTCGTTGGGTATAAAAAAGAAATTACGTAAAACCAAAACATGTCCATCTGACATTCACAGGTGATACTCCCCCACGGCCTTAGCATCCATACTAGCTCCGTTTGCAACTTTGAGGGTCATGTTATCTGCCTTAAAAAAACCTACGGTTTCTCAACGCCTACAAAGAATTACAGATATGAGATCCTGATCCGGTATCCAATACCCAGGAAGTAGAGTTTATTGATAGACAGTTTTCAATAACATACACACCTGAAGCTGAAGCCGCAACTTGCTTCAGATCCTGTGTTCTGGCTTTCCAAGCCCTGCAATCTTTCTTCCAGTGACAACTCTTATGACAGAAAAAGCACTCTTCCTTCCCTATAAGCTTCCCCGCTATCTTTGTTGCTTTTGCCTTTCCCTTCGTATCAACTTTACTAAAACCGCCCCTTGGTTTGGCGGAGGCTTTCTTCTTCTTTCCCTTGGCTTTCGCCTTGGACCTAGAAGATGAAAATCCTCCTACAAACAAAGTGGATGTTTCCCTACCTTTCTGTAGGGTGCCCTCTGCACTCCTCAGCATGTTGAGGAGCTCTGAAAGTTCAACTTCTTTTTCTTGTAAATTGAAGTTCAGGATAAACTGGGCGTAAGTGGAAGGAAGGGACTGGAGAATCAAGTCCGTATAGAACTCGTTCTCTAACGTGGTCCCAAGTTCCGCGAGCTCCTCAATGAAGCCAATCATCTTAAGCACGTGTTCCTCTACCGATGATCCGATGGCCAACCATGCCGAAAATAACTTCTTCGACACTTCGTATCTTGCGATACGAGATTGCTCTCCATACAGTTCTTTTGTATGGTGAAATATGGATTCGAGGTCCATATTCTCGTGCCTCCTCTGATGTTCGTTGTCCATAGAGGCAAGCACGAGGCACTTAGCCTTCGCGCTATCGATCTCCTAAGTCTTACGGATTTCCTTATCCGCGACGCTGGAGGTGGGACCTGGGACAGGGGGAGCTTTGGTGGTAAGGAGATACCCCAACTTGTCATAAGTGATTGCCATTTTGACATTCCTGAGCCAATCTTTGTAGTTTGGCCCTGTCAGTATGTTTTTATCTAGTAATAACTTAAGTCCGGTCATGATGTTTGGTCGCTGCAATTTGGAGAGAGAGAATAAACACTTTAGCATGATGCTCTTGCAAGTTTAGAGTGGTTTTTAATTTGTCTAAACAGGATGGCTCCCACTGTCTCTCGAATCCCTCCTTAAACCAAAAAGGAAGAATTAGTCAGGATCAATCTCACCGTACAATACTTGCTTAACCTTTCGGCTAGGCTGGTGTCGGTACTTCGAGGGAGGTTTTCCAACGCTTTCGCGAAGTTCCTTAATTTAAGAACCTCTTTTCCGTGGGGGCGTAGCCCCGCTAACACCTTTCTAGACACCTACTAGGTTTATAGCATTGATCGTTTAGTGAGAAATTTCCCGACGAGTATCATATACTCATAGTAGGATCGGGATCCAAATATCATCGCGTGACAAAACTGAAGGAATCCTACCAGAATCATCACACTCCAAATGGTATGCAGTGCTAACAAGTTTCAGTTCTTTTGAAACTCCCGATGTGGATTTATGCCCCATGCTCTTATGACCTTGGCGTGAGGTCAAAATGTCATAAGTCACATGTCAAGTTCTTCCCGTCATTATCCAGGTTAATTTGAACCCACCCGTACGTACCCTTGACGTAGGCCAAAATGGCAGTACGACTGTCTCAAACCAACGCATTCTATCTATGCAACAGATAAATATCCGGCAGCTACCAATCACTATGCCTTGGCGTGAGGTCAAAATACATAGCTTGAATACTACCGAATATTTAACTGAAATGATGGAGGGCTATGGATGGTTTTGATAAAACCTTGATCGTAATGAACTTGATATGATCGATGGAACGAGATAGCTTTTAAAAGGAGTGGCTTAAGCTCCGCGTTTAAAAGTTCTTTTGAAAAGAAACCGAGTGGTTTTGGAAGTGTTCCAACGACTTTTACTTGGTTTATTTTTCTTGCATTAGTTCTTTTAATGCGTCCCATCATTTAATCCTACCATTGCAGAAAACAACCAAAATATAACGAACGCTTATGCTATTCGCATTCGCCACGGGGCCCCGTCATTACCCGTTAGGTTACTTAACTAACGATAGAGCGTGGGCTGGGCTAGCGCGGCTGCAAAACATAAGGAACGCCTAAATAATATCATATATAGATATTTTGCAATGATAGCCATTTCCGATCACAGATGAATACATTGGATATACTAGGAATCCGCAACTCGTACGAGCCTGTAACGAAAAGCGGATTACACGGTCGCGACGAATAGCCAATACCCCACCCTAGACCCCTACGGGTGCGGCAAACTACCCGCCAAATATCCGAAGTGGAGCAACCTCCCTCAACGACGTGAGTAGGCCACTCGGCACTTTGAGATACCCGGTAGTTTGTGCACCCCACCTTGGGTCTATCCTAGGAGCAAAAACAGTAAAAAGAAATTATACAATGACGGATACAACCCCGACCCGGTTGTGTGGCCAAAAATAATATTACATCAATTTACATATTACATGAATTGAAAGATAAAAGAAAACTCTCATCTCACAACCCCCGGCTATTCATCCGCGACAATCCAAAGAATTCATATACACATACGATCAACATTACAGATCACAGATATGTATAACCCCCACTAATCGACGTATAGCGATTAGCGGACGTTCAATACATATAACACATCACAGATATATACCCGTCAGCTTAAGTCTTTAGAAGTTCGATAAAAATACGGATTTTCAAGCCCCAAAAACTAATTTTTCTTTCTGTAAAATCTGGGCAGAAGACACATATCCCAAAAATCCCAAAACAACCCCAGAAACACTCTGCAAGAAACAGTTTCCTCGACCGAGTCAACTCCCGCCGCGTTTCCGCGGCGCTTTGACCGATTCGATAGACGAAATTTCTTGGGTGTTTAAACAAAAGCCTGAGCCAATTTTTAAGATAAGATTTATCATTTTTTGGACAGAAAAAAAATTCGGCAGAAACTTGATTTTACGGGTTTGTTTCGCGACTTTTTCTTCGATCGAACTTCTACTTACTTTGCTAACATGTTAGATAGTGTTTAACTAGGCTCTGATACCACTGTAAGTCTATGCTACCCTTCCCCGGTGCTTACGGGGTTGCGGAAGTGGTGAAAAACGATTTTCAAGAGGGTGGTAACATGGACTCATAATACAGACCTTTGCTAAACAACTAACGAACAACCTAACTTGAGTTTACCTACTCGGTTAGGGGGCTATACCTTTCTTGAACTCCTTCGTCTTCAACTCCTCCCGGTGTACGGATCGGCCTCACCTCGTTGTCTCCTTGCGCCGAAGAAGGATCCACCCGAAAGCTTCTACCTTTGGCTTCTTCTTCGATCTTTGAAGAAACTAGAACACTTGGCTTGCTAGGCCTTGTGAACTAGAATGAGTAGAGGATTGTTTTGGTGTCTTTTTATCTCTAAGGCAATGAGTCTCAACACATGAGAATGGTTTGCCTTGATCTAGAGAGAGCAAGAGGAAGAGGGAGAGCTTGAGAATGAGAGAGCTCAAGAGAGAGAAACCAAATCAAAGAATGAGAAAACATTTTGCCAACCTCTTTCCCATAATCCAAAAAGAATAATAATAATAATAATTATAATTGAGTATTATGTGATGGTTCATATCATATCAAGTGGCATTATCATTTCATGCACTCATATTGTAAAGCAAAACAAGCAAGCAAAAGTATTTGCCATGAAATGATAGCCAATGCAATGATGATGGTCAACTAGTCCAACCTAGTCAACCGGTCAACAAAGTCAACATGTCAACAAAGTCAACCCCTCATCTCAACCATGACACAATAATACTTAATTAATATTAACATTAATCATATTTCTTATTCTCATTAGGGTTTAGCCAAAAGTCAACAGTCAACAGTCAACAACCCCAATGAAAATCCTCTGCCTCTGTATCTCTGTCAACTGTGCATACACACCCGCATCCGCGTTCTGAAGAACACGAATACAAACAAGATAAAACCAATCCCAAAACGTACAATAGGATCTGGCTTAAACCAAAGCCCGCTAGTGTTAACTGTCCGGACACTGTACGTGCACAAGTGCACGGATATGACCGAACCCTGTCGCAATACCATGCGACCTGTCGCAAAACCATGCGACCTCTACTCTTTTTCCTAAAGGCGAATAGCTTTCTGTGTGGGACTCTAAAGACTCGACACTACGCTGGCAGTGGGTTTAACCACAGACCGCAAGCGGAACTAGCTGTGCGTAACGGTCCCCAGGTAGATGCCGACAAGAAGACGGACGAGGTGAAACCCATCTGAACTCATACTGAGCCTGAATGTGACAATCTCCGTACAGTCCGGTCTGTTCGTGTGATACATCGCATGGCGGGCCTAGGGGGCGGTAAACGTCAGTCCCCTAATAGCGGTACAAGTCGTGTCGGAATGAAGCCCAGAACACCCTGAGATAACACTGGAAACCTACCAGTATATCTCGCTTGTCCTGGCCAAGGACTACTCGTGTAATGGTTCTCTTAGACACAGCGCGATGTCAACCCCCAATACCGAGAGAGACGAATCCTGTCTAACCGTCACTGCCTCCAAGTGCTTCGGGACTGCACCCAACTACTACCTGTTTGCATGACTCCTTTGAGCCGTGGTAGGGTAGTAATCTAAGTACAGTGGGAACACACTCGAGGCGAAGTGACAGTGTCAAGTCAGCGGACTAAGCTGTACTCATGTCACCTGGGAACTGATAACTGACGATAGGTATAGTACCAACCAACAGTTCCCGACGAGTCCTATCCAGTGTACTCGTAACCTAACGAGCACCCGCATACTATCTCAAGTACGACGTACTGACGGCTGTGGGACAGACCGTCTCCCACACTGGGATGAGAAGCGCATACGCTAGTCTACTCCGGAGTATCGATGCCCTATCTCGATAGTCCTGCAACTAGGGACCTGTATAAGGATGTGCTTATAGATTACCCAGCCCCCACTAGTGTGACTGCCATCACAACGCTGGTAATCAAGCAAAGATCCTAAGGGCTCCACTAATGTGTATAGGTGATATACTAAAATAAACACATGTACACATTGAAGTAGAAACAAACCAAGTAGCATACTACTATATTGAGCAAGATTGTCTATACAAGGTGAATATCCCAAGCTTCCATTAAGTAATATACAAACTAGTATGATACAGTAATGGCCTCTAGGGCATATACACTAACAAGTTAATTATAATTGTGCATTGTTAGGGTTGTTGTCCATTTGACTATACTTGACTTGTTGACCTAGGTTGACAAGTTGACCATCATCATTCCATATGAAAGATGCTCTTTGATCCTTGCAAAAGCATTTAATGTGAAATGATAATGGTCATTTCTTGATTAACCATGACAATTATCTTTAGCTAATTATCTAATTTTCATAAATCACATATATGTGAGAAGGTTGCAATATTTCTTCTCACTTGATCATTTTCATTCTCAATCCTCCTCTTCCTCTCTCTCTAGCTCTCCCCTCTCATGAGTTGAGAACCATTTGAGCTTGAGATAATCCCTTCAAAAACACTCTCTACTCTTTCTAAGGTCCTAGGTCTAGCACACCAAGCACCTTAGTTACTTCTAGTTTGAGGTTGGAACCAAAGGTTGAGGCCCTCGGTTGGATCTTTCTTCGGCAAGATAACGCGACAAGGAGAACCCGCTCTTTCACTCCAAGGAGCAAGAAGAGAAGGACTTGAAGTCCTAGGTATAACCCCTTTTTCCGAGTTGCTAAACTCTTTTAGCATGTTGTTAGTTTTTGTTTAGCAAAGATCCCTTCTTTGGTTAGTCCATGTTGCCTAGTGTTGTAAAAATCAGATTTTTCATAACGTTTCCGCCTCCCCGCAAGCACCGGAGTGGGCAACGTTGACTTACAGTGGTATCGGAGCCTAGCTAAACACAAACTAACTAGTTAGCAAAGTATCTAGAACTTTGATCGAAAAAAATCGCAAAACATTTTTTCAAAACCCTAAGTTTCGGCCGATTTTTAAATCTGCTCTAAAAATAATAAATCATACTTCAAAAATTGGCTCAGGGTTTTTACAGAACACAGAAGAAAAATGAGCCAGCGAGTCGACCAACTCACCGCGGAACCGCGGCAAGAGCATGCTCTTGCCGCGGATCCGCGGCCGAGTTGACTCGACCGTGGGTCGTTTTTCCTGCAGTGTTCTTCTGCTACTGTTTTGTGATTTTTGATGTAGTTTGTTTCCACCCAGATTTTCTAGAGATCAAGTTGGTTTTTGGGGAGGTCACAAATCCGTATTTTTGATCGAACTTCTTTACACTTTGGCTAATGGGTTATATCTGTGATGTGATATATGTATTGAACGTCCGCTAATCGCTATACGTCGATTAGTGGGGGTTATACATATCTGTTATCTGTAATTTTGATGGTTTGTGTATATGAATTCGTTGGATTGTCGTGGATGAATAGCCGGGGTTGTGAGATGAGAGTTTTCTTATTCTTTCAATTCTTGTAATATGTAAATTGATGTAATATTATTTGTATCGCCGCACAACCGGGTCAGGGTTGTAGTCGTCATTGTATAATTTCTTTTTACTGTTTTTGCTCCTAGGATAGACCCAAGGTGGGGTGCACAAACTACCGGGTACCTCGAAGTGCCTAGTGGCCTACTCACGTTGTTGAGGGAGGTTGCTTCACTTCGGATACTTGGCGGGTAGTTTGCCGCACCCGTAGGGGTCTAGGGTGGGTTTGGCTATTCATCGCGACCGTGTAATCCGTTCTTCGTTACAGGCTCGTACGAATTGCGGATTCCTAGTATATCCAATGTATTCATCTGTGATCTGGAATGGCTATCGTTTCATGTGACGAATGTTTATATATATATCTATATGATATCTATTTAGGCGTTGCTTATGTTTTGCATCCGCGCTAGTCCCGCCCCCGCTCTGTCGTTAGTTAAGTAACCTAACGGGTGATGACGGGACCCCGTGGTGAATACGGATGGCATAAGCGTACGTCATATTTTCGTTGTTTTCTGCAATGGTAGGATTAAATGATGGGACACATTGGAATTAATGCAAGAAAAAAATAAACCAAGTAAAAGTCGTTGGAACACTTTTAAAACCACTCGGTTCTTTCCAAAACCAAACTTTTAAATGCGGAGCATGAACCACTCCTTTTGAAAGCTATCTCGTTCCTTGGATTATATCAAGTTCACTACGTTCACGGTTTCGCCAAAACCATTCGTAGCCCTCCGTCGTTTCACATGAACGGTCAATAAGTATTCAAGCTATGTATGTTGGCCAAACTCAAGGCATAGTGATTGGTAGCTATTGGGTATTCATGTGCAGCATAGATAGAAGTGTTGGTTTGGGGCAGTCGTTCTACCATGTTGGCCAAAGTCAAGGGCATATGCGGGTGAGCTCAAATTAACTTGGAGAATGACGGGTAGAACTTGACATGTGACTTATGATAGTTTGGCCAAATTCAAGGTCATAAGAGCATGGGGCAAAAATCCACATCGGGAGTTTCAAAAGAACTGAAACTTGCTAGCGCTGCATACCATTTGGAGTGTGATGATTCTGGTAGGATTCCTTCAGTTTTGTCACGCGATGATATTTGGATCCCGATCCTACTGTGAGTATATGCCACTCCTCCGGAACTTTCTCACTTAACGATCAATGCTATAAACCAAGTAGGTGTCTAGAAAGGTGTTAGCTGGGCTACGCCCACAGGGAAAAGAGGTTACTTAATTAAGGAACTTCGCGAAAGCGTTGGAAAACATCCCTCGAAGTACCGACACTGGCCTGGCTGAACGGTTAAGCAAGTATTGTACGGTGAGATTGATCCCGACTAGTTCTTCCTTTATGGTTTAAGGAGGGATTCGAGAGACAGTGGGAGCCATCCTGTTTAGACAAATTAAAAACCACTCTAAACTTGCAAGAGCATCATGCTAAAGTGTTTCTTCTCTCTCTCCTAATTGCAGCGACCAATTATCATGACTGGACTTAAGTTACTTCTAGATAAAAACATACTGACAGGGCCAAACTACAAAGATTGGCTCAGGAATGTCAAAATGGCAATCACTTATGACAAGTTGAGGTATCTTCTTACCACCAAAGCTCCCCCTATCCCAGGTCCCAAAACCAGCGTCGCGGATAGGGAAATCCATAAGACCTGGGAAATCGACTGCGCGAAGGCCTAGTGTCTCGTGCTTGCCTCTATGGACAATGAACATCAGAGGAGACACGAGAATATGGACCTCGAATCCATATTTCTCCATACAAAAGAACTGTATGGAGAGCAATCCCGTATCGCCAGATACGAAGTGTCGAAGAAGTTGTTTTCGGCGAGATTGGCCGTCGGATCATCGGTAGCGGAACACGTGCTTAAGATGATTGGCTACATAGAGGAGATCGCGGACCTTAGGACCACGTTGGAGAATGAGCTCTATACGGACTTGATTCTTCAGTCCCTTCCTTCCACTTACGCCCAGTTCATCCTGAACGTCAACTTGCAAGAAAAGGCGGTTGAACTTTCAGAGCTCCTCAACATACTGAGGAGTGAAGAGGGCACCCTACAGAAAGGTAGGGAAACATCCACTTTGTTTGTAGGAGGATCTTCCTCTTCTAGGTCCACGGCAAAAGCCAAGGTAAAGAAGAAGAAAACCCCTGCCAAACCAAGGGGCGGTGTTAGTAAAGTGGATACGAAGGGAAAGGCAAAAGAAACAAAGGTAGCGGGGAAGCTTGTGGATAAGGAAGAATGCTTTTACTGTCACAAGAGTGGACACTGGAAGAAAGATTGCAGGGCTTGGAAGGCCAGAACATAGGATCTGAAGCAGGTTGCGGCTTCAGCTTCAGGTGTGTATGTTATTGAAAATTGTCTATCAATAAACTCTACGTCCTGGGTATTGGATACCGGATCAGGATCTCATATCTGTAATTCTTTGCAGGCGTTGAGAAAGCATAAGTTTTTGAAGGCAGGTGACATGACCCTCAAAGTTGTAAACGGAGATAGCATGGATGCTGAGGCCGTGGGGGACTATCACCTGGGAATGTCAGATGGACATGTTTTGGTTTTACGTAATTGATTTTTTGTACCAAATGCAACTTGTAATATCATTTCTGTATCTTTGATTTCTAAAGAAGGTTATGAATTTGCGTTTGTAAGTAATGTTGTAAACATTCACCTTAATCATGTTCTGATTGGGTCCGGTACATTAAGCAATAGTATATACGTATTAAACCAACCACAGATTTTCAATGTCCAGAATACACGCAAAAGAAAGTCTCCGGAAACAAATCAGACTTTCTTATGGCATTGTAGACTGGGTCACATCAATGAGAGAAGGTTGACGAAGTTACATACAGAAGGATATTTGGATCCGTTCGAATATCAATCATATGCAACTTGTCAATCCTGTCTCAAAGGAAAGATGACAAAGACTCCGTTCACTGGACACGGAGTAAGAGCGAGCGAGCTCTTGGGACTCGTACACAGCGACGTGTGCGGCCCAATGTCTACGCATGCACGAAGCGGTTATTCTTACTTCATTACTTTTACGGATGACTTTTCAAGGTACAGATATATCTTCTTAATGAAACATAAATCTGAAGCTTTTGGAAAATTCCAGGAATATAAGAATGAAGTAGAAAAACAAACAGGCAAAGTATCAAGACACTGAGATCTGATCGAGGTGGTGAATACTTGAGTGCCGAGTTCCTGGATTACTTAAAAGAGAATGGAATTCTCTCTCAGATTACTCCTCCTGTCACGACCCGAAAGTACGGAACATGACCGGCACTTAAACTACGAACGTCTCGAGGCGTACGTAATCTAAGTAAACCGAAAACCCAGAAATCCAAACCAAGAAAAGTAGTAAAGTGCAGGAAAAACCAACTTAAAACAAGTAATTTCAATAGCATAAGCCGAATTATGAGGTTTTTTTTAAAACATCAAAAATTTACTGAAAATTTCGGCAGAGTCTCCTTTGTAAATACTGGCCCCCAAACGGGATACAACATGAATAGTTTACGAAATCAAGAAAAAAGGCATCCCCAAGCGGGAGCTAGCTCTTCGTCAATCGACGGTCACAACCACACAAGCAATATAATATACAACGCCAACGGCGAGGATCAAAAACTCAAAAGGGAACTCAAAACCACCAGAAATATAACGAGCGACTCTAAGGTCGAAAGAATAAACAACACTGGTCTCTATCTCAATAGATACATGTTTGGTTGATGGAACTTCTAGATACAACAGAATAATGACATACAAGATATATAATGGGGGTATGATACAAGTAAACCCACCTACTAGCAAATCACCCGAATGAAACTGAGCCCGCAAGCCGTAATGAAACCTGTACGGCAAATCTGCAAGAAACTGGGGCACAACGGGGGTGAGTTGCCAACTCGTGAATAGAAAAACATCTACGCACAGAAATCGCATAAATAACGCAACCTAGGTCAATGATCATAATATATCCTCAAATATAAGTATAACAGGCAGCCTATAACAATGACTAGGGTAATATCTAACCCGAGTATAATTTCATGTGCCCGTGTCAGTGCCTCAGGTAGCAAGATATCATATGAATGAGGTATGATTGCATGAAACAGAATACATGTAAATGAAGAAACTGTTTTCATAAATTAGTGAGATTTCCTTCGTATTTTTAAACTGAGGTATCATAATGAAATCAGTATCAACAGTGTCTAGCATCGACACAAAACATAAATCTTACTGTCTCGAAATATCAATGTCTCAAGCTCAATATCTAGGGCGCCGTCAGTCCGGACCGGCCCCTACCATCCATCTCAAGACCACGACGGTATCCTCCGGATATCCGACGCGTCGGGTAATATCACCGGTAGGTAGTGCTCCCCAGCCAGGCTCAACGTCAACACCACATTCCTCTTGCCTCGGGATACTATACCGGGCCCACCATGTACCCGTGACGGTTCCTCCACTCCTCGACACGGATCTCCAAAACCACAGCAAACTCATGGTGGACGACACTTTACATCACTAGAAAACCGCAACATTTTATATTTTAAAAGATCATAAGTTGTAAATTTTGCGGCTTTCCCCGAAATCCAGAAATATCATAAATCTCAAGAAATCATCACAAGTGCATATGTCAATGATAATGAACCAGGCATGAACAACTGAATAACAGTATGCATGAAGTGGTAGGTAATAACTACAATGTCTAATATGGCATATAAGGGAAGTACACTAATATCATGTCAAAACTACCAGCTAACAATCTAAGTCAAGCAGTTATATTCTCTAAAGTGTACGTGACATGGCAATTACCGATGAAGATGTGTGTGAGCCGGCAAGTAGGTGTACGTGGTACATACGCATCATCGGTAATGGTGCTGGTGTCCTAACAGCATGATATCAATAATGGAATATGCAGCAAAATAAATATGCGAGGCAGAGCGAACAGCAATAATGTGCGGGAGCTGAATACTAGACACAACGATAACTAATCTGCAATAATCTAATATAAGTCCTACGAATGGTGCCTTTTGAAATAACACGAATCATGGGGTTTTGAAAATAAGGGCTACGGTGTTTTTATGAAAAGATACGTCGATTTTGAAATATCCGTAGATTCCCTTGAGCTGTCTTTAAAAATGCCCACGATTCGTTAGTTTTTGAAATAGGTAAGAAGTCTAATCTAATCTAACAACTACACTAAACTATACGGCTGAACTAACAAGCTGAACTACAGGTAAGGAAACCGTCTATCATCTGAGTCGATACATATACATACATGTATATGTATAGTCGGTGATCCCGCCTCAATAATATCATATCCGATACCATATCTATAATCAGGCATCCCAAGTCAAGAGTGCGGATCAATCATCAATATAGCTCGTACGTAAATCCGTCGTACGGCATCCCAATCTGGGTACGGGTCAATATCACATTCATCATACTATTCACCTGGTATCCTCTTTATCAAATATCATGATCGGGGTACTAATCTACGTCTAGTACCATACTGATACCGCCTACGTATGCATGGACGTGTGTGAAACACTACGTCAAGGACCCGCTACAACGTCATGTCGTATCTAAGATACGAACCCTGCTATATCACCGATCTCACGGCCTCAAATCAAATCTCATCGACTCAGCTCAATCCCAAGTATCATCCTCAATCCGTATGTGAACACATAGTTCCATACCCATGTGAACACATAACTATAAAGAAGCCCATGAGCACATATCAATAGGAATGTATGCAAGTATGTATGTGTGTATGTGTGTGTAACACTACCCTAGGGTTCGCAACACTAAAGTAATCCAACACACCAATATCTATCCTAAGCATCGTTATTAATCCCAAATAACATATAATAATTGTTGGTTTGTATACGCATCCGTATACACCACCACGGACTGCGGGGGTGCTATACGCCATCCACCTGACTTCTCCCCGTAGATATAAATCTACTCACCTGGTCCTCGCTAGCCGGTGCCGACGTCGCCACGCGCTTGCTTATCGTCTCGAAGTCCACATGGGGGTACCTACATATCATAACGTACCATATCGCATTAAAACTAAATTCGAAATCGAAACGGCATACGAAAATCAAATCGGCACGCGTATCACGCATAGGTCCAAACCTATCGCCCACGCAAGCAGGAATAGTCAAACCAACCCTCGATGTCGATGTACGAACGTCAAACCATCGAGAAAATCCAATCACACTCATTTGCACATTCACGAACACTAATTTTAATATAAACTAGGTTAAAACTCACAAAAGCGCCAATTTTACTTAAAAAGTCATTTTTACGAAAATCTAGCAAGCACAATTCGCCGTTTTTGTACAAAACACGATGTTTAAATGAATGTAGCGGCCAATATATTTATTAAATATCTTAAATAAGTCGTATAAACAATTTCCGGAATTTAATCTCATTAAATTCCAAAAATCCTAATATCCTAGTTTACAAAAATACCCTTTTTAACAATTTCAAAGCAAAATGCACAAATTACAATCTAGCTTAGAATTGCATGATCCAAAGCATTAAACCACACTTAATAAAGTTAATGAAGCCAAGAAAAACCTAATCACATTTTTAATCCCAAGAATTTAACAAATTTCAAAAACCTAGTAAGCAAATTAGCAAAATAACTAAATTTTTAAGCTAGCCATTAGCACTAGCTACTAAACTTGTATTAACATGACAACAAAGCCTAATTATAACACACAACCATACACCAATTTTGTAAACCCTAACTTGCATTCAATTTCACAACTTGAATTCTAAAACTTGCAATTAAACTCACATATCCAAATAACACTTAATTAAATTAGCTTAAGAAATTAGTAACAATTTAAGCAACAAAAAGTTTTAGAATTATACCCAAAAATATATGAAGGTCCACAAGACTCCATGGCCTCCCAAAATGCTCTCTTTTCACAAGGATCCATGCTAAACGGGCTAAGCTAAAATGGGTAGGACTTTGATTTTGATTTTGTGGGATTTTTGGTGGATTTTTGATGCAATTTTTCATGAAGTTTTGAAGGGAAAAGTGAGGGGAAAATGGAGGGGGGGGCTGCTGTGGGGAGAAGGAATTTTCGGCCAGAAAAGTGGGCGGGGGAGAGAGAGGGAGGTGAGGAAAATGGGGGGGGGGACAAGGTCAAGGTCAAACAAAGTCAAAAGTCTAACTACTTCACTCATTTTCTTTTCTTTTCTTTCATTTCTTTTTCCTTGAAAATCAAATGGGTAAAAATATTGTGGGTGCTGAATTTAGCCATGGGGAGGAGTAAGTGGGGGGTGTGTGGGTGTGGGCACGGGTGTGGGGTGATGAAAAATGATAAATACAATACCCCAAACTTCCATTTACGCTAAAAAAAGCCTTTTTTCTTCAATAATTTCTAAACCGTTTTCGCAAATGATTTCGTTCCAAAAACCACATGATAAATTTTTATTTAATGTTTTATGATACACAAAATTTGTTTCAACTCATTCCAATTTGTAATTTTCCCTAATTAAATGTATTAGTGACGGCATAAAATAATATTTTTTTCAGAAAATTTGAAATTTCACCAGCTGCTCAATAAACACCAAATAATAGCAATTACATAGCTAGAATATGTATATTTAATTTTTATAATAAGATATTTGTATTTTGACTTTTTACAGAAAACCCCCTCATTTTACCGATTTTCCGAAATTTCACCGAAACGATTTTCAAAACGCTACAATCTTCCCCCCTTAAAGAAATTCGGTCCCCGAATTTAAATTCAAACTCCCCCAATTACTAAAACATCTAAGAAAAACCATCAAGTCGTCGGGGCTCCGAAATTGTAAATACATAAAACAAATCGTAGCGCATCGCATGCGCTTGAAAAATGAGTATATAACTCAAATCAAAACTCCGTCAAGCATCCCGCGATCATCGGAGTCGTGGAGAAGACATCAATGCCAAATCCAAATCAAAACCAATATGATATAACTCGAAACTATAAATGTAAATATCGAATCTATATCTGTAAGTATCTGAAGGAAATGCATGCCAAATCTCTTTAAGTCGCTGTGCAACACGTATAACACTGCACAGTGGCGGACGTCTACCATAAGAAAATAACTATATACATATATACCTTTGTTTGAAATGTACGTTCCGCCGTTTTGGAAACAATTTAGAAGGGTCTCCTTGTTTTAAACATTTCGTGTCATATCAGACACGTAGGTAAATACTGAGGCTATAGCTCGCTTTTTGGAAATCCCTTCAATAACTATCAATGCATGCAAAATGTATTCAGGTACTGTCCTCTGACTAGTCCTGCTCAGTACGAAAACACATAGCAATATCATAAAAACATACTGCTCTATAAGAAATCAATCCCAAAATATGCACATGAATACTACGTACGTCTGGTGCGCACGGAAATCAAAATCCATGAATGTGCCATACATGCGTACAGAAACAACATCTAAGTGCATCAGGTGTGCACGAAACATCTGTCGTAGGCAACATGTGTGCCTGACAGCAAAATCAGGTGCATCTATCGTGCATGAAATCATGAAATGCAATATCAAGCGCCGAACGTGCGCAAAAGCAATCAGGTGCACAAGGTGCACAAAACAAATATCGAGTATCACAATCAAAATCGAAGTCCAGTGCATCTAAGTGCACAAAAGGCGTATCACTGCACTGCAAGCATATATAAACTATACCGAGTGCAGGAACGAAATCGTGTGCATGCATACGCACAAAACCAACTCAACTGTTTAAAACCGTAAAATCACAAACATGTGAAACTAAAGAACGAAAACGATATCAGGTGCAACACTGTGCAAAGATCGTAAATCCTCAATCATCAAAATCAAATCATACGAATAAATCACCCAAAACATCGTAATCAATAATGGCGGAATAGTACTGCTCAAGCGCATCCTCTAAGAATCTCGGCAACTGTCGCGGTCACTAGTGGGACGTCTCGTCGATGATCATGAACTCTGTCCTGCTAGCGTGCGTAACCATGACCACTCCTGGGTCAAGGTCTTCACTGTGAATTACCAATCTTTCGGTCCATCGGCTCATCGGCCCTGTCAGGTGTGCTAACGGGGACGATTCCATTCTGGCACTCCTCTGGTCATCTCTTGGTCAATCATCGCGACCACTCGTAAGACAGCATATTACTGGCGTCGGCCTCTGGCTCTCTGAATGTACGTGACACATCTGATCCTGGGTGCAAGTATCATTGCAGCAGTGTCCTGGAAGGAATCCTGCTCACGGTCTCTTCCATGTCTCGTCTCTGCCAACTGTCCGGAAGTCATTGTCCTTTCCTATATCTGCATCTTGCTCTGGAACGACTGCATACTCATCGCGACTCCTTCTGGAAGGTAAGTCCAAGTACCATGCCTCGGCATGCGCATCGCCTCTCTGATGTCGGCGTAGTGGAACATCATCTCATCTAGATCTGGTGCGAACCTCTTACTCAACTTTTCTCTAATGTCGTTTGCTTTGGACTCGTCTCGTCGCGGCTGCATGGACTGAGCTCCAACGACTATCCTCGTATCTGGAGTCTCCCAAGAATGCGTCTCACCACCTATCATCCGATTGAAGTCGAACCATTCGATCGATTCGTCAAAACCTCATAATCCCCCAAGAGCTCAACCTCTTGGGCACAGTTTAATAGTATCGAATACATACCACAGCATCGGTGGTCCAGCCGTAGAAAGGCAAACCCAAGCCTCACTCATGGCGCCGTAGAACTGCCGCAAACCCGAAGGTTCAAAGGCTTTCACACGGTCATTAAGTCGAGTTAGGGTTTCATTCTTCTAGAGGGACCATAGAATTGCCTGCATGTCTTTCCGACTACTTTAAACTTGGATAAATAGGTTTCTGACATTCGATCGTCTCTGTCGACTCCCAACGCCTCCACGTGAAGTCGTCTCTAGCTGGAATCAGTCTATCTGATGACCTCGCATTGGGGTAAGCGAACGAACCACATGTCCTAGTCATTCATCATCGGGTGACTAGCGACCTTCTATCATCTATTCGTATAACTCGCCCCGCCATAGTTCCAACATATGGGGCGATATCTCGTCGCTCGCAGCAACAACTGGCTCGCTCGTCTGCACGCTGAACAGTGCCTCAATCATCAGGAGTAAGCAACACAACAACGGTCATCAAAATCTGGATGGCTTCTGTCAGTGGCTCAATCCTCTAGTGTCGATCGGCACATCCGAGTAACCTCATAAAGGCGATCCGCCAAACGCTCGCGGCGCGGAAACACAGTAAAAAGACACATCTCTGCAATCGTGTGTCGCCGGAATTTTGCCCTGGTCAGTCCTCGTTCATGACGAGCTTGTGCTGACCGCAACTCTTGCCGTAGCTCTCCCTGCCGGTAACCGTAGCAGCAAAACCAAACTGGTACCGATGAGGCTAGATCAGGAAGGAATATAATACTGAACAAGGAAATGTACATCCTAAGGCTTCATAAGTGGAGTGGCGTGTCGTAAATATGCCGCGGAACATACCAACGGTACGTCACTCTACTTTAGTCACCTATTCCATCAACCAAGGGTCATCCTATGCTCCGAAGGTTAAAACCTAACGCTCTGATACCAACTTTGTCACGACCCGAAAGTACGGAACATGACCGGCACTTAAACTACGAACGTCTCGAGGCGTACGTAATCTAAGTAAACCGAAAACCCAGAAATCCAAACCAAGAAAAGTAGTAGAGTGCAGGAAAAACCAACTTAAAACAAGTAATTTCAATAGCATAAGCCGAATTATGCGGTTTTTTTTAAAACATCAAAAATTTACTGAAAATTTCGGCAGAGTCTCCTTTGTAAATACTGGCCCCCAAACGAGATACAACATGAATAGTATACGAAATCAAGAAAAAATGCATCCCTAAGCGGGAGCTAGCTCTTCGTCAATCGACGGTCACAACCACACAAGCAATATAATATACAACGCCAACGGCGAGGATCAAAAACTCAAAAGGGAACTCAAAACCACCAGAAATATAACGAGCGACTCTAAGGTCGAAAGAATAAACAACACTGGTCTCTATCTCAATAGATACATGTTTGGTTGATGGAACTTCTAGATACAACAGAATAATGATATACAAGATATATAATGGGGGTATGATACAAGTAAACCCACATACTAGCAAATCACCCGAATGAAACTGAGCCCGCAAGCCGTAATGAAACCTGTACGGCAAATCTGCAAGAAACATGGGCACAACGGGGGTGAGTTGCCAACTCGTGAATAGAAAAACATCTACGCACAGAAATCGCATAAATAACGCAACCTAGGTCAATGATCATAATATATCCTCAAATATAAGTATAACATGCAGCCTATAACAATGACTAGGGTAATATCTAACCCGAGTATAATTTCATGTGCCCGTGTCAGTGCCTCAGGTAGCAATATATCATATGAATGAGGTATGAATGCATGAAACAGAATACATGTAAATGAAGAAACTGTTTTCATAAATTAGTGAGATTTCCTTCGTATTTTTAAACTGAGGTATCATAATGAAATCAGTATCAACAGTGTCTAGCATCGACACAAAACATAAATCTCACTGTCTCGAAATATCAATGTCTCAAGCTCAATATCTAGTGCGCCGTCAGTCCGGACCGGCCCCTACCATCCATCTCAAGACCACGACGGTATCCTCCGGATATCCGACGCGTCGGGTAATATCACCGGTAGGTAGTGCTCCCCAGCCAGGTTCAACGTCAACACCACATTCCTCTTGCCCCGGGGTACCATACCGGGCCCACCATGTACCCATGACGGTTCCTCCACTCCTCGACACGGATCTCCAAAACCACAGCAAACTCATGGTGGACAACACTTTACATCACTAGAAAACCGCAACATTTTATATTTTAAAAGATCATAAGTTGTAAATTTTGCGGCTTTCCCCGAAATCCAGAAATATCATAAATCTCAAGAAATTATCACAAGTGCATATGTCAATGATAATGAACCAGGCATGAACAACTGAATAACAGTATGCATGAAGTGGTAGGTAATAACTACAATGTCTAATATGGCATATAAGGGAAGTACACTAATATCATGTCAAAACTACCAGCTAACAATCTAAGTCAAGCAGTTATATTCTCTAAAGTGTACGTGACATGGCAATTACCGATGAAGATGTGTGTGAGCCGGCAAGTAGGTGTACGTGGTACATACGCATCATCGGTAACGGTGCTGGTGTCCTAACAGCATGATATCAATAATGGAATATGCAGCAAAATAAATATGCGAGGCAGAGCCAACAGCAATAATGTGCGGGAGCTGAATACTAGACACAACGATAACTAATCTGCAATAATCTAATATAAGTCCTACGAATGGTGTCTTTTGAAATAACACGAATCATGGGGTTTTGAAAATAGGGGCTACGGTGTTTTTATGAAAAGATACGTCGTTTTTGAAATATCCGTAGATTCCCTTGAGCTGTCTTTAAAAATGCCCACGATTCGTTAGTTTTTGAAATAGGTAAGAAGTCTAATCTAATCTAACAACTACACTAAACTATACGGCTGAACTAACAAGCTGAACTACAGGTAAGGAAACTGCCTATCATCTGAGTCGATACATATACATACATGTATATGTATAGTCGGTGATCCCGCCTCAATAATATCATATCTGATACCATATCTCTAATCAGGCATCCCAAGTCAAGAGCGCGGATCAATCATCAATATAGCTCGTACGTAAATCCGTCGTACGGCATCCCAATCTGGGTACGGGTCAATATCACATTCATCATACTATTCACCTGGTATCCTCTTTATCAAATATCATGATCGGGGTACTGATCTACGTCTAGTACCATACTGATACCGCCTACGTATGCATGGACGTGTGTGAAACACTACGTCAAGGACCCGCTACAACGGCATGTCGTATCTAAGATACGAACCCTGCTATATCACCGATCTCACGGCCTCAAATCAAATCTCATCGACTCAGCTCAATCCCAAGTATCATCCTCAATCCGTATGTGAACACATAGTCCCATACCCATGTGAACACATAACTATAAAGAAGCCCATGAGCACATATCAATAGGAATGTATGCAAGTATGTATGTGTGTATGTGTGTGTAACACTACCCTAGGGTTCGCAACACTAAAGTAATCCAACACACCAATATCCATCCTAAGCATCGTTATTAATCCCAAATAACATATAATAATTGTTGGTGTGTATACGCATCCGTATACACCACCACGGACTGCGGGGGTGCTATACGCCATCCACCTGACTTCTCCCCGTAGATAAAAATCTACTCACCTGGTCCTCGCTAGCCGGTGCCGACATCGCCACGCGCTTGCTTGTCGTCTCGAAGTCCACATGGGGGTACTTACATATCATAACGTACCATATCGCATTAAAACTAAATTCGAAATCGAAACGGCATACGAAAATCAAATCGGCACGCATATCACGCATAGGTCCAAACCTATCGCCCACGCATGCAGGAATAGTCAAACCAACCCTCGATGTCGATGTACGAACGTCAAACCATCGAGAAAATCCAATCACACTCATTTGCACATTCACGAACACTAATTTTAATATAACTAGGTTAAAAATCACAAAAACGCCAATTTCACTTAAAAAATCATTTTTCCGAAAATCTAGCAAGCACAATTCGCCGTTTTTGTACAAAACACGATGTTTAAATTAATGTAGCGGCCAATATATTTATTAAATATCTTAAATAAGTCGTATAAACAATTTCCGGAATTTAATCTCATTAAATTCCAAAAATCCTAATATCCTAGTTTACAAAAATACCCTTTTTAACAATTTCAAAGCAAAATGCACAAACTACAATCTAGCTTAGAATTGCATGATCCAAAGCATTAAACCACACTTAATAAAGTTAATGATGCCAAGAAAAACCTAATCACATTTTTAATCCCAAGAATTTAACAAATTTCAAAAACCTAGTAAGCAAATTAGCAAAATAACTAAATTTTTAAGCTAGCCATTAGCACTAGCTACTAAACTTGTATTAACATGACAACAAAGCCTAATTATAACACACAACCATACACCAATTTTATAAACCCTAACTTGCATTCAATTTCACAACTTGAATTCTAAAACTTGCAATTAAACTCACATATCCAAATAACACTTAATTAAATTAGCTTAAGAAATTAGTAACAATTTAAGCAACAAAAAGTTTTAGAATTATACCCAAAAATATATGAAGGTCCACAAGACTCCATGGCCTCCCAAAATGCTCTCTTTTCACAAGGATCCATGCTAAACGGGCTAAGCTAAAATGGGTAGGACTTTGATTTTGATTTTGTGGGATTTTTGGTGGATTTTTGATGCAATTTTTCATGAAGTTTTGAAGGGAAAAGTGAGGGGAAAATGGAGGGGGGGCTGCTGTGGGGAGAAGGAATTTTCGGCCAGAAAAGTGGGTGGGGGAGAGAGAGGGAGGTGAGGAAAATGGGGGGGGGGGACAAGGTCAAGGTCAAACAAAGTCAAAAGTCTAACTACTTCACTCATTTTCTTTTCTTTTCTTTCATTTCTTTTTCCTTGAAAATCAAGTGGGTAAAAATATGGTGGGTGCTGAATTCAGCCATGGGGAGGAGTAAGTGGGGGTGTGTGGTTGTGGGCACGGGTGTGGGGTGATGAAAAATGATAAATACAATACCCCAAACATCCATTTACGCTAAAAAAAAGCCTTTTTTTTTCAATAATTTCTAAACCGTTTTGGCAAATGATTTCGTTCCAAAAACCACATGATAAATTTTTATTTAATGTTTTATGATGCACAAAATTTGTTTCAACTCATTCCAATTTGTAATTTTCCCTAATTAAATGTATTAGTGATGGCTTAAAATAATAATAAAATAATATTTTTTTCAGAAAATTTGAAATTTTACCAGCTGCTCAATAAACACCAAATAATAGCAATTACATAGCTAGAATATGTATATTTAATTTTTATAATAAGATATTTGTATTTTAACTTTTTACAGAAAACCCCCTCATTTTACCGATTTTCCGAAATTTCACCGAAACGATTTTCAAAACGCTACACCTCCATACACTCCGCAACATAACGGTGTATCGGAGAGACGGAACTGAACCCTATTGGATATGGTACGGTCCATGATGAGTAACGCTGAGTTACCGCGATCATTCTGGGGATATGCACTAGAATCAGCTGCATACCTTTTAAACCGAGTTCCAACTAAGACTGTGCCTACTACACCATATCAGATGTGGTGTGGGAAGAGACCCTATCTTAATCATATTAAGACATGGGGATGTCCAGCTTTTGTCAAAAAGCAGCATGCGGACAAGCTCGAGGCACACTCAGTACAGTGCAAGTTTGTGGGATATCTAAAGAACTCCAAGGGATATTTCTTCTATTGCGAAGAGGAACAAAAGGTTTTTGTTTCTCGTTATGCCCACTTCTTGGAAACTCAGTTTTTGGAAAAACTGATAAGTGGGAGCGCAATAGAACTGGAAGAAATTCCAGAACCACGAGCTATTACTGAAAGCTTAGTCGAACCAGAGGGTTCGAAAGATCAGGACATTCCTACGCCGCTCCGCAGAAGTAGTTGGCAGTCTCATCCGCCCGAGAGATACTACGGTTTTCTCATAGATGGGGATAGAGAGGATTACATCATTGATAGTGATGAGCCGATTAGCTTCCAGCAGGCCATTCAGAGCGTTGACTCGGTAAAATGGCTGGATGCAATGCGGACCGAAATGGAGTCCATGTACACCAACAAAGTATGGACGTTGGACATTGCTCCAGATGGGGTAAAACCCGTAGGATGCAAGTGGATCTTCAAAAGGAAGATTGGTGTAGATGGACAGGTTGAGACCTATAAAGCTAGACTTGTTGCAAAGGGTTTCCGTCAAAGACCTGGCTTGGACTATGACAAAAAATTTTCTCCAGTGGCTATGCTGAAATCCATTCGGATCCTTCTTGCCATTGCTGCCTTCCACGATTATGAGATCTGGCAGATGGACGTAAAGACCGCTTTTCTAAATGGAAATTTAAATGAGTGTGTCTATATGGACCAGCCATAGGGTTTCATTCAGAGTGGGAGCAGCGGAAAGGTGTGCAAGTTGCTTAAGTCCATCTATGGACTAAAGCAAGCATCGCGGAGTTGGAACATTTGTTTTGATGAGACGGTCAAAGAATTTGGCTTTATCAAAAATCCAGATGAATCATGCATCTATAGTAGATTTGTAGCAAGAACTGTTGTATTCCTCGTATTATACGTGGATGACATTCTCTTGATAGAAAATGACATTCCTATGCTACAATCTGTCAAAGGGTTCTTGTCACACAGGTTCTCCATGAAAGACCTGGGTGATGCCTCATACATTCTGGGGATCTGGATCTTGTTAGTGTATAAGCCCTAGAGGCCATTACTGTATCATACTAGTTTGTATATTACTTAATGGAAGCTTGGGATATTCACAGTTGTATATACAATCTTGCTCGAAATGGTAGTATGCTACTTGGTTTGTCTCTGCTTTAATATGTGCATGTGTTTCTTTTAGCATATTGCTGATATACATATTAGTAGAGCCCTTAGGATCTTTGCTTGATTACCAGCGTGGTGATGGCGCTCACACTCGTGGGAGCTGGGTGATCTATAAGCACATCCGTATACAGGTCCCTAGTCGTTGGACTATCGAGACAGGGCATCGATACTCCGGAGTAGACTAGCGTATGCGCTTCTCATCCCAGTGTGGGAGACGTTCTGTCTCACAGCCGTCAGTACGTCGTACTTGAGATAGTATACGGGTGCTCGTTAGGTTACGAGTACACTGGACAGGACTCGTCGGGAACTGTTGGTTGGTATTATACCTATCGTCAGTTATCAGTTCCCAGGTGACATGAGTACAGCTTATTCCGTTGACTTTACACTGTCACTTCGCCTCGAGTGTGTTCCCACTGCACTTTGATTACTACCCTACCACGGCTCAAACGAGTCGTGCAAACAGGTAGTTTTTGGGTGCAGTCCCGAAGCACTTGGAGGCTGTGACGGTTAGACAAGATTCGTCTCTCCCGGTATTGGGGGTTGACATCGCGCAGTGTCCAGGAGAGCCATTACACGAGTAGTCCCTGGCCAGGGCAAGCGAGATATACTGGTAGGTTTCCAGTGTTATCTCAGGGTGTTCTGGGCTTCACTCCGACACGACTTGTACCTCTATTAGGGGACTGACGTTCACCGCCCCCTAGGCCCGCCATGCGATGTATCAGACGAATAGACCGGACTGTACGGAGATTGTCACATACAGGCTCAGTAGGAGTTCAGATGGGGTTCACCTCGTCAGTCTTCTTATCGACATCTACCTGGGGACCGTTACGTACAGCTAGTGCCGCTTGCGGTCTGTGGTTAAACCCACTGCCAGCGTAGTGTCGAGTCTTTAGAGTCCCACACAGAGAGCTATTCGCCTTTAGGCAAAATGAGTAGAGGTCGCATGGTTTTGCGACAGGGTTCGTTCACATCCGCGCACTTGTGCACGTTTGCTGTCCGGGCAGTTTATACTAGCGGGCTTTGGTTTAAGCCGAATCCTAGTATATGATTTGGGATTGGTTTTTCTCATTGTATTCGTGTTCCTCGGATCATGAATGCGGGTACGTATGCACAGTTGCTTGAGACAGAGGGAGAGGACTTTGATTATGGTTAATGGCTATTGTCATTTTATTAACCCTAATGCTTATGTGTGTATTATAGTTAATTGATATTAGTTTAATAATTGTGCATGGTTATGGTTGTTGACCATTTGACCTTATTGACTTGTTGACCTTGGTTGACACTTTGACCATCATCATTTCATTTGGAAGATGCTCTTTGATCCTTGCAATTTGCATTAAAAATGAAATGATAATGGTCATGTCTTGATTTAGCCATGACAATTATCTAGCTAATTATCTAATTAAAATAATATACACATATTAGTGAGAATGGTTCACATTATTCTCATTCTATCATTTCTTTTCTCTCTCTTGTTCTTCCTCTCCCTCAAGCTCTCCCCTCTCATGTGTTGAGAAACACTTGAGCTTGAGAAAAACCCTCTCTTGATCATCTCTACTCTCATCTAGGGTTCAAGTATTAGCACTTCTTGCACCCTAGTTACTTCTAGCTTGGAGTTGAAGCCAAAGGTTGAGGCTTTCGGGTGGATCTTTCTTCGACGTGAGAAGACGACCAAGGTGACCTCCTTCCACCACACCAAGGAGCAAGGAGAGAAGGACTTAAAGCCCAAGGTATAACCTTTCTAGCACTTAGCTAGTTCCTAGTTAGCTTTAGCAAGTTTTTGTTTAGCAAAGATCCTTCAAGCTATTGTCCATGTTGCTTAAGCTCATAAAAATCTGATTTTTATTCCGTTTTCCGCCTCCCCGCAAGCACCGGGGTGGGCAACGTGGACTTACAGTGGTATCAGAGCCTAACTAAACATAAACTAGCTAGGTAGTGAAGTGTGTCGAAGTTCGAAACGGAAAAATCGAAAAACCAAAATTTCAAAACCCTAGTTTTCTGTTAAAAATTTTTCTGTTCAAAACAAAATTTGTTATACTCCAAAAATCATCTCAAGGTTTTCTTAAGAAACACAGCAAACCCGGTCCAGTGAGTCGTCTAAACCGCCGCGGTTCAGCGGCAATAGCAAGCTATTGCCGCGGAACCGCCGCCGTTTTGACTCTTCACTGAGTCGAGTTTGCTGCAGTTTTCTTAGGGCTTGGTTTTGGGATTTTTGAGATAGTTTATATGTGCCCAGATTTTCCAGAATAGAAATTTATTTTTGGGGGCCTATAAATCCGTATTTTTTTTCGAACTTCAATACACTTTGACAATAAGGGTTATATCTGTGATGTTTGCATGTATTGAACGTCGGCTAATCGCTATATGTCGATTAGTCGGGGTTATACATATCCGTGATCTGTGATTGATGATGGTATGTGTATATGAATGGGTTGGATTGTCGCGGGTGAATAGCCGGGGTGGATGTGAGATGAGTGTTGCTTTTCTTTCATTCATTGTAATATGTAAATTGATGTAATATTATTATTTGGTTGTCCGCACAACCGGGACGGGGTTGTAGCCGTCATTGTATAATTCTTTTTACTGTTTTTGCTCCTAGGATTGACCCATGGAGGGGGTGCACAAACTACCGGGTATCTCGAAGTGCCGAGTGGCCTACTCACGGTGGTGAGGGAGGTTGCTTCGCTTCGGATACTTGGCGGGTAGTTTGCCGCACCCGTAGGGGTCTTGGGTGGGGTATTGGCTATTCACCGCGACCGTGTAATCCGCTTTTCGTTGCAGGCTCGAACGAATTGCGGATTCCTAGTATATCCAATGTATTCATCTGTGATCTGTAATGTCTATCATTGCTATATATTTATATATGATAACTATTTAGGCGTTGCTTATGTTTTACAACCGCGCTAGCCCAGCCCCCGCTCTGTCGTTAGTTAAGTAACCTAACGGGTGATGACGGGGCCCCGTGGCGAATGCGAATGGCATAAGCGTACGTCATATTTTGGTTGTTTTCTGCAATGGTAGGATTAAATGATGGGACGCATTAAAAGAACTAATGCAAGAAAATAAACCAAGTAAAAGTCGATTGGAACACTTTGAAAACCACTCGGTTCTTTTCAAAACTAAACTTTTAAACGCGGAGCTTGAACCACTCCTTTTAAAAGCTATCTCGTTCCATCGATTAGATCAAGTTCACTACGTTCACGGTTTCGCCAAAACCATTCGTAGCCCTCCGTCATTCCACATGAATGGTCAAAAAGTATTCAAGCTATGTATTTTGGCCAAAGTCAAGGCATAGTGATTGGTAGCTATTGGGTATTCATGTGCAGCATAGATAGATGCGTTGGTTTGGGACAGTCGTGCTGCCATTTTGGACAAAGTCAAGGGTAGGTACGGGTGGGTCCAAATTAACCAGGAGAATGACGGGTAGAACTTGACATGTGACTTATGATATTTTGGCCAAAGTCAAGGTGATAAGAGCATGGGGCAAAAATCCACATCGGGAGTTTCATAAGTACTGAAACTTGCTAGCGTTGCATACAATTTGGAGTGTGATGATTCTGGTAGGATTCCTTCGGTTTTATCAGGCGATGATATTTGGATCCCGATCCTACTGTGAGTATATGCTACTCCTCGGGAAAACTCTCACTTAACGATCAATGCTATAAACTTAGTAGGTGTCTAGAAAGGTGTTAGCGGGGCTACGCCCACAGGGAAAAGAGGTTACTTAATTAAGGAACTTCGCGAAAGCGTTGGAAAACCTCCCTCGAAGTACCGACACTGGCCTGGCTGAACGGTTAAGCAAGTATTGTACGGTGAGAGTAATCCTGACTAATCCTTTCTTTACGGTTTGAGAAGGGATTCGAGAGACAGTGGGAGCCATCCAGTTTAGACAAATTAAAAACCACTCTAAACTTGCAAGAGCATCATGCTAAAGTGTTTCTTTTCTCTCTCCTAATTGCAGCGACCATTCAACATGACCGGACTTAAGTTATTACTAGATAAAAACATATTGACAGGGCCAAACTACAAAGATTGGCTCAGGAATGTCAAGATGGCAATCACTTATGACAAGTTGGGGTATGTCCTTACCACCAAAGCTCCCCCTGTCCCAGGTCCCACCTCCAGCGTCGCGGATAAGGAAATCCGTAAGACATGGGAGATAGATTGCGCGAAGGCCAAATGCCTCGTATTAGCCTCGATGGACAACGAACATCAGAGGAGGCACGAGAATATGGACCGAGAGTCCATATTTCTCCATACAAAAGAACTGTATGGAGAGCAGTCTCGTATCGCAAGATACGAAGTGTCGAAGAAGTTGTTTTCGGCAAGGTTGGCCGTCGGATCATCGGTAGCGGAACACGTGCTTAAGATGATTGGCTACATTGAGGAGCTCGCGGACCTTGGGACCACATTGGAGAATGAACTCTATACTGATTTGATTCTCCAGTCCCTTCCTTCCACTTACGCCCAGTTTATTCTTAACTTCAACATGCAAGGAAAGGAGGTAGAACTTTCCGAACTTCCGAACATGTTGAGGAGTGCTGAGGGCACCGTACAGAAAGGTAGGGAGACATCCACTTTGTTTGTAGGAGGATCTTCCTCTTCTAGATCCAGGGCGAAAGCCAAGGGTAAGAAGAAGAAAGCCCCCGCCAAACCAAGAGGCAGTGTCGGTAAAGTGGATACGAAGGGAAAAGGAAAAGCAACAAAGATAGCGGGAAAGCTGGTGGGGAAGGAAGAATGCTTCTATTGTCACAAAAGTGGTCACTGGAAACAGGATTTCAAGGCTTGGAAAGCCAGAACACAGGATTTGAAGCGAGTTGCAGCTTCAGCTTCAGGTGTGTATGTTATTGAAAACTGTCTATCAATAAACTCTACTTCCTGGGTATTGGATACCGGATCAGGATCTCATATCTGTAATTCTTTGCAGGCGTTGAGAAAGCGTAGAGTTTTGAAGGAAGGTGACATGACCCTCAGAGTTGCGAACGGTGCTAGCATGGATGCTGAGGCCGTGGGGGACTATCACCTGGGATTGTCGGATGGACATTTTTTGGTTTTACGTAGTTGTTATTATGTACCAAATGCAACCTGTAATATCATTTCTGTATCTTTATTATCTAAAGAAGGTTATGAATTTGCATTTGTAAGTAATGTAGTGAACATTCACCTTAATCAAGCTTTGATTGGGTCAGGTACATTGAACAACGGTATATACGTATTAAACCAACCACAGATTTTCAATGTCCAGAATACACACAAAAGAAAGTCTCCAGAAATCAATAAAACTTTCTTATGGCAATGTAGACTGGGTCACATCAATTAGAGAAGGTTGACTAAGTTACACACAGAAGGATATTTGGATTCGTTCGAATATCAATCGTATGCAACTTGTCAATCCTGTCTCAAAGGAAAGATGACAAAGACTCCGTTTACTGAACAAGGAGAAAGAGCGAGCGAGCTCTTAGGACTCGTACACAGTGACGTGTGCGGTCCAATGTCTACACATGCGCGAAGCGGTTATTCTTACTTCATTACTTTTACGGATGACTTTTCAAGGTACGGTTATGTCTTCTTAATGAAACATAAATCCGAGGCTTTTGAAAAATTCCAGGAATATAAGAATGAAGTAGAAAAACAAACAGGCAAAACTATAAAGACACTGAGATCTGATCGAGGTGGTGAATACTTGAGTGCCGAGTTCCTGGGTTACTTAAAAGAGAATGGAATTCTCTCTCAGCTTACTCCTCCATACACTCCACAACATAATGGTGTATCGGAGAGACGGAACCGAACCCTATTGGATATGGTACGGTCCATGATGAGTAACGCTGAGTTGCCGCGATTGTTCTGGGGATATGCGCTAGAATCAGCTGCATACCTTTTAAACCGAGTTCCAACTAAGACTGTGCCTACTACACCATATCAGATGTGGTGTGGGAAGAGACCCTATCTTAATCACATTAAGACATGGGGATGTCCAGCTTTTGTAAAAAAGCAGCATGCGGACAAGCTCGAGGCACGCTCAGTACAGTGCAAGTTTGTGGGATATCCAAAGAGCTCCAAGGGATATTACTTCTATTGCGAAAAGGAACAAAAAGTCTTTGTTTCTCGCCATGCCCGATTTCTAGAACACCAGTTCATAGAAAAAGAATTAAGTGGGAGCACAATAGAACTGGAAGAAATTCCAGAACCACGAGCTATTACTGAAAGCTTGGTTGAACCAGAGGGTTCGAAAGATCAGGACATTCCCACACCACTCCGCAGGAGTAGTAGGCAGTCTCATCCGCCCGAGAGATACTACGGTTTTCTCATTGACGAGGATAGAGAGGATTGCATCATAGATTGTGATGAGCCTACTAGCTTCCAGCAGGCCATTCAGAGCGTCGACTCGGTAAAATGGCTGGATGCAATGCGGACCGAAATGGAGTCCATGTGCACCAACAAAGTATGGACGTTGGACATTGCTCCAGATGGGGTAAAACCCATAGGATGCAAGTGGATCTTTAAAAGGAAGATTGGTGTAGATGGACAGGTTGAGACCTATAAAGCTAGACTGGTAGCAAAGGGTTTTCGTCAGCGACCTGGTTTGGACTATGACGAAACCTTTTCTCCAGTAGTTATGCTGAAATCCATTCGGATCCTTCTTGCCAATGTTGCCTTCCACGATTATGAGATTTGGCAGATGGACGTAAAGACAGCTTTTCTAAATGGACATTTAGAGGAGTGTGTCTATATGGATCAGCCAAAGGGTTTCATTCAGAGTGGGAGTAGCGGAAAGGTGAGCAAGTTGCTTAAGTCCATTTATGGACTAAAGCAGGCATCGCGGAATTGGAACATATGTTTTGATGAGACGGTCAAGGAATTTGGCTTTATCAAAAATCCAGATGAACCATGCATCTATTGTAGATTTGTAGCGAGAACTGTAATATTTTTCGTTTTATACATGGATGACATTCTCTTAATAGGAAATGACATTCCTATGCTACAATCTGTCAAGGGGTTCTTGTCATACAGGTTCTCCATGAAAGACTTGGGTGATGCCTCATACATTCTGGGTATCCGGATCTACCGAGACAGATCCAAGAGGATATTAGGACTTTCGCAGTCCAGGTACATCGACACCATACTGAAGAGATTCAGTATGGAAGATTCCAAGCGCGGTAATCTACCGGCTTGTCACGGGATCACCCTCTCCAAAGAGATGTCTCCCAAGAATGATTTGGAGAGGGATCGCATGTCTATTATACCCTACGCTTCTGCGGTAGGCTCTATAATGTATGCGATGTTGTGTACCAGACCGGATGTGGCTTATGCACTTAGTGTGGTAAGCAGGTATCAGTCAAACCCTGGGGAGAAACATTGGATAGCAGTAAAGAACATTCTCAAGTACCTGAGAAGGACTAAGGAGATGTTCTTGGTGTATGGCGGAAAAGACCTCCAGATTGAAGCCTTTGCTGACTCCAGCTTCCAGAGTGACAAGGATGATTCCAAGTCCATGTCGGGTTTTGTCTTTACCCTCAATGGAGGGGCGGTGTGTTGGAAGAGCTCCAAACAGGAAACCGTTGCTGACTCGACTATGGAAGCGGAATACATCGCTGCATCTGATGCCGCAAAAGAAGCTGTCTGGATGAGGAAGTTCTTGAGAGAACTTCAGGTGGTTCCGTCCATTGTTGACCCAATACCTCTGTATTGCGACAACAACGGGGCTATAGCTTTAGCGAAGGAACCCAGGTCCAATCTGAAATCCAGACACATCTTAAGGCGGTATCACCTGATCAAGGAGATCATTGATCGCCAGGAGATCGAGGTCCGGAGAGTTGCATCAGAGGATAACACAGCAGATCCATTCACCAAGGCCTTGCCCCAGACTCAGTTCGAGCGGTTGATCGAGATGATAGGTCTTCGATACGCCAGTACATGGCCTTAGTGCAAGTGGGAGATTGTTAGTGTATATGCCCTAGTGGCCATTACTGTATCATACTAGTTTGTATATTACTTAATGGAAGCTTGGGATATTCACAGTTGTATATACAATCTTGCTCGAAATGGTAGTATGCTACTTGGTTTGTCTCTGCTTTAATATGTGCATGTGTTTCTTTTAGCATATTGCTGATATACATATTAGTAGAGCCCTTAGGATCTTTGCTTGATTACCAGCGTGGTGATGGCGCTCACACTCGTGGAAGCTGGGTGATCTATAAGCACATCCTTATACAGGTCCCTAGTCATTGGACTATCGAGACAGGGCATCGATACTCCGGAGTAGACTAGCGTATGCGCTTCTCATCCCAGTGTGGGAGACGGTCTGTCCCACAGCCGTCAGTACGTCGTACTTGAGATAGTATACGGGTGCTCGTTAGGTTACGAGTACACTGGACAGGACTCGTCGGGAACTGTTGGTTGGTATTATACCTATCGTCAGTTATCAGTTCCCAGGTGACATGAGTACAGCTTAGTCCGCTGACTTGACACTGTCACTTCGCCTCGAGTGTGTTCCCACTGCACTTTGACTACTACCCTACCACGGCTCAAAGGAGTCGTGCAAGCAGGTAGTTTTTGGGTGCAGTCCCGAAGCACTTGGAGGCAGTAATGGTAAGACAGGATTCGCCTCTCCCGGTATTGGGGGTTGACATCGCGCAGTGTCCAGGAGAGCCATTACACGAGTAGTCCCTGGCCAGGGCAAGCGAGATATATTGGTAGGTTTCCAGTGTTATCTCAGGGTGTTCTGGGCTTCACTCCGACACGTCTTGTACCACTATTAGGGGACTGACGTTCACCGCCCTCTTGGCCCGCCATGCGATGTATCAGACGAACAGACAGGACTGTACGGAGATTGTCACATACAGGCTTAGTAGGAGTTCTGATGGGGTTCACCTCGTCAGTATTCTTATCAACATCTACCTGGGGACCGTTACGTACAGCTAGTGCCGCTTGCGGTCTGTGGTTAAACCCACTGCCAGCGTAGTGTCGAGTCTTTAGAGTCCCACACAGAGAGCTATTCGCCTTTAGGCAAAATGAGTAGAGGTCGCATGGTTTTGCGACAGGGTTCGTTCACATCCGCGCACTTGTGCACGTTTGCTGTCCGGACAGTTTATACTAGCCGGCTTTGGTTTAAGCCGGATCCTAGTATATGATTTGGGATTGGTTTTTCTCCTTGTATTCGTGTTCCTCGGATCATGAATGCGGGTGCGTATGCACAGTTGCTTGAGACAGAGGGAGAGGAGTTTGATTAGGGTTAATGGCTATTGTCATTTTATTAACTCTAATGCTTATGTGTGTATTATAGTTAATTGATATTAGTTTAATAATTGTGCATGGTTATGGTTGTTGACCATTTGACCTTATTGACTTGTTGACCTTGGTTGACACTTTGACCATCATCATTTCATTTGGAAGATGCTCTTTGATCCTTGCAATTTTCATTAAAAATGAAATGATAATGGTCATGTCTTGATTTAGCCTTGACAATTATCTAGCTAATTATCTAATTAAAATAATATACACATATTAGTGAGAATGGTTCACATTATTCTCATTCTATCATTTCTTTTCTCTCTCTTGTTCTTCCTCTCCCTCAAGCTCTCCCCTCTCATGTTTTGAGAAACACTTGAGCTTGAGAAAAACCCTCTCTTGATCATCTCTACTCTCATCTAGGGTTCAAGTATTAGCACTTCTTGCACCCTAGTTACTTCTAGCTTGGAGTTGAAGCCAAAGGTTGAGGCTTTCGGGTGGATCTTTCTTCGACGTGAGAAGACGACCAAGGTGACCTCCTTCCACCACTCCAAGAAGCAAGGAGAGAAGGACTTAAAGCCCAAGGTACAACCTTTCTAGCACTTAGCTAGTTCCTAGTTAGCTTTAGCAAGTTTTTGTTTAGCAAAGATCCTTCAAGCTATAGTCCATGTTGCCTAAGCTCATAAAAATCCGATTTTTATTCCGTTTTCCGCCTCCCCGCAAGCACCGGGGTGGGCAACGTAGACTTACAGATCTATCGTGACAGATCCAAGAGGATATTAGGACTCTCACAGACCAGGTACATCGACACCATACTGAAAAGGTTCAGTATGGAAGATTCTAAGCGCGGTAATCTACCGGCTTGTCACGGGATCACCCTCTCCAAAGAGATGTCTCCCAAGACTGATTTGGAAAAGGATCGCATGTCTATTATACCCTACGCTTCTTGGGTAGGCTCTATAATGTATGCGATGTTGTGTACCAGACCAGATGTAGCTTATGCACTGAGTGTGGTAAGCCGGTATCAGTCAAACCCTGGGGAGAAACACTGGATAGCGGTAAAGAACATTCTCAAGTAGCTGAGAAGGAATAAGGAGATGTTCTTGGTGTATGGCGGAAAAGACCTCCAGATCGAGGCCTTTGCTGACTCCAGCTTCCAGAGTGACAAGGATGATTCCAAGTCCATGTCGGGTTATGTCTTTACCCTCTATGGATGGGCGGTGTATTGGAAGAGTTCCAAACAGGAAACCGTTGCAGACTCGACGATGGAAGCGGAATATATCGCTGCTGCAGATGCCGCAAAAGAAGCCGTCTGGATAAGGAATTGTTAGTTATATATATGCCCTAGAGGCCATTGTTGTACATATGATGTATATTATGATGGATGCTTGGATATATACAGAGAGGACTTTCTTGCTCGTCATGATAGTATGCTATTTGGTTTCACGTTATCTTAACATGTTGACTTGTACTGTCTTTTTCTCACATGTTGATAAATCCCTTAGGATATGTACTCGACTACTGGGATTATGATGAGATCATACTAGTGGGGCCACGGTAGTCGATGAGTACATCCTATAACTGTTCCTAGTCGAGGGTATATCGAGACAGGGCATCGATACACTAGAGTAGACTAGCGTATACGCATCTTGACCCATATGATGGGCGATGGATGATCCCATATCCATCGGAGTTTGACATCAAGGATGGTGTACGGGTGCTCAGTGGAGACTGGGTACACTGGACGGACTCGCCGAGAACTCCCAGATGTTGATATACCATACGTCAGATGGCAGTTCTCCGGTGACACTGGTACAGCGTAGTCTGTAGACCCGAGATCGTCAAAGAGTCTTGTGTGATTCCCACTGTGCTTTGATTTCCGCTTTACCATGTACAAGAGGGCGTGGAAAATGGTGGCTTTTGGGTACAGTCCCGAATCACATGGAGACAATGAGCGATAGGAGGGGATTCGTCTCTCCCGGTATAGGGAGTTGATGTTGTGCTGTGTTCGATTGGTTATAACTGGAAGTCCCTGGCCAGGGCTGATATAAAGATATACTGGTAAGTGTTACCAGTACTTTCTCGACCTGTTATGAGCCTCACATCGACACGACTTATCGGTTACTGGGGTCTGACGTATACCACCCCTAGACTTGATATGCGATATATCATACGAACAGACCGGACTGTACGGGAGTGTTACTAATTGGATTCACAGGAGAATGGACAGGCTAGCTTGTTGATCTTCTGATCACTCAATACCTGGGTGGCTATTACGTTTAGCTGACCGCTTGCAGGTTGTGGGTGTTTGATATGATCATCACCTGCTACCAGCGTATTGACGATTCTTTAGAGTCCTACACAGAGGTTTCATGGCTCAGGCAAAACGGAGTAGAGGCACATATATGATATATGCAGGACCGAGGATGATACGATATGAGATACCGTATTATATTCTCGCAATATTTAGATATGAACCGGGTCATCAGATCAAGTGTTGATTCGATGGATCGGTACATGAGATATTAGTCGGTTATATTCGATATAACCGGATCGTCGGATCAAGTGTTGATTCGATGATTTAATGTATAATGATATATATGATATATTGTATTACATTATCTAATATTGGCTAGCTTTATTATTTCATTTTCTCACCGGATTAATACATTGATATATATGCGATATATGTTACTTGTATTATTTTCTTTTGTTGCAAATATATAATATATATATGATATATATTATTGTGACATGATATGATTTATTATGAAACATGTTTAGGGATGATAAAAAAGAGATTAGGGTTTGATTAGGGTTAGCTCCTTCTTGATTATTCTAGAAGGATTTCTTTTTGTCTTGGTTAAGATATTATGGTTGATACTTATCCTTGACTCATTCTTAACCTAACCAAACCCTAGCTCTAGTTTATTCTCTACAAAGGTTAAGCCTATCATCCTTGACCATGGTTCCATATCAATCATATATTCTTATCTACTATTCATCACAAAAGGATTACTCTCATTATTCTTCATCTTCTTCTCTCTTGAGTTTTTGAGTGAGCTCACTTGTGATTTCTTTTCTGATGATTTCTTGTGAGAAAATGATATAAGAAGAAAGCATAAACACTACTCCATCATCCTCATCTAATCTATCCCATTAGATTAGGGTGTTCACCTCATTAGAGTGAGAGAGCTTAAGCTATTGCAACTTCGACGTAGATCATCGGAGAAAAGGAATACGACAAGCTTTCATGGATAGTTCGAGTCATGGAGCCTCTCTTGAGTCCGGGAGATCATGGATCGCGGCGAAGGGACTTCTACTCGGAGCTTGTGAAGCGAAGGAGCGGACCACAAAGGTTGTAATCCCTCACACTTAGTAGTAAAGATGTTTACTTACATGTAAAAACCCTAATATTCTAGCAAAGATCCCGGCTTTGGGTTGTTCGGCACGTCCAAAATTTAATTCGGGCATGTTTGATGCCTTATGAACCCTCACAAGAGTGCCTAGGAACCCTTCAGTGGTATCAGAGCCTAGCTAGAGTATTAGGCGACGTGTATAGGAAATTAATACTCCGATCGAACCCGAACCGACAAAATTAAACCCCTCTCTGGATATTTTTCAAAAACTGTGATTTTTCTGAATTAAAAATACATAAAAATAACAGCAGGAAGTTATAAGAATTATGGTGCAAAACGACAGTGTAATGTGTACGGACCACCGCGGAACCGCGGCCAATCCTTGCTTGGGCCGCGGATCCGCGGCAGTACAGTAGTGTTTTGCCTGTCTGTTTGCACAGTAATTTCTAATTCTGTTAGTTATTAATTATGGGAATTTTTAAATTGACTCAAGTGTTGAGTGTTCTGGGGTTTATTTTGTAATCGTTGGTTCGATCGGAAAATTTAAATTCGTTATTATTTCCGAATATTTAGAAACTGTTAAAATGTTTGAACGGATATCATTAACTCATTTTTTCCCGGCACGAAAAACTTTCAAGTGTTGAATTTTTATCGGGTTTAAATCTTTCGAAAAAATTGTGCAAGTAACACGGTGGACCCTCTAGAAGACAACAAACCTTAACTCGATTATGTGACCGTCTTGAATTGCCTCTAAACCTTAGGGTTTGGGGCAGTACGGCGTGCCACATGTGAGGCGTTAGCTTGACCCTTCTACGGCTGGATCACCGGTACTGTGACATATTCTGGGATTATTTGAACTCCGCTCAAGTGTTGAGCAATTCAGGAAATTTTGGGTATTTGATTATCTGTTCAGAAAGTTTAATACTGTCTATTTATCTGGAATGTGATACAATATGTGGAATTCATAGAGTTAGGCATGAAATGCGAAGTATGTGATATTTCGGATTTACGATGTCTAAAGTGATTGTGGATTCCAAATATTGTAGTTTTACAATTTCTTTTCTGTGACCGTAAGTGTAGTATGTAGTTGTATTACCGGTTTTCGTTGCTATACGACAACGACGATCGGTGTATGCATACTTACTTACGTTGATGATATGTGATATTATGTGTTGCTGTGATATGTTATATTGGATCGTCGTGTTCTGAATAGCCGGGGGTTTTATGTGAGATGAGGGTTTTTATTTTCATTCATGTAAAATTCATTTGTATGTAATATTCTTTTATTGGGGCACTTCCGGGATGAGGTTGATGTCACCTTTGTATATTATTTACTTTTCCGCATTAGGTAGACCCAAGGAGGGGAGCATAAGTAACCGGGTTCTAGGGTCCAGTGGGAAGTCATCTCGAGGAGTCGAGACCGGGTCTCCTAACCCTAGAATTGGCAGTGTTACTTGTTGCGACCGTGGAATCCGTGTTTTATACCGGCTCGTATTGAAAACACGGGCGTCCTAGTATATCCAATATTTCATATATGTTCTTCTGCTGCAATGTTCTGTGATGAGATCATATTACTGCGTGAGACGAATGCTTATACTATATGTATATGTGCTGATATATAAATATTACTGCTTTCGTTTCTTCTGTGATGCTTAGGAAGCATAAGCTGATGGGATTTTATTAATGAGATTAATAAAAAGGAAAGAAACCTAAAAAATGTTGTAGAATCAAAACTTTATAAAAAGGGTAGCTACAGTCTTGCTTTGCATAGCGGTATATATGATATACCCTGCACCTTATTCGATAAGGAAAGAGCCGAGATCCCTTCACCGGGATTGACCTCTTTAGCGAAACTGGCAGATGCTACAAAACTCGGTTTGTCTTTTGATTGCTTTTTAGAGTTTTGCTTTGCATAGTGGTATATATGATATAACATGCACCTTATTCGATGGGGAAAGAGCCGAGATCCCTTCACCGGGAGTGACCTCTTTAGCAAAACTAATGAAAGCCTCAAAATCACTCCATTTCAAAATTTCACTTGATTCTACAGCGATATCAAGTTCATTACGCTCATGGTTTTCTGAAAAACCTGCGTAGCCCTCCGTCATTTCAGATAAATACTACTTAGTATTCGTGCTGTGGTAGTTTGGCCTCCGTCAAGGCGTAGTGTATGGTAGCTATCTAGTGCTTATCTGCTAGCATATGATGCGATTGGATTAGGGTATTCGTACGGCGTAGTTTGGCCTCCGTCAAGGGTCGTACGGGTGGGTTTAATTCAATCAAGAAATGACGGGTTGAACTTAACTAGCGCCCTATGGGTAGTTTGGCCTCCGTCAAGGTCATGGGACGCTAGGGGCAAAAGCATTATCGGGAATTTCAAGTGTTGAAATTTGCAATGAGATTGCATACCTCCTATGAGATAGTTGGATCCCGATACCCACTGTGAGTAAGAGTTACTCCTAGGAGAGTTTTACACAGGACAATTAGACGATCAAGTAGGTGTCTAGAAAAGTGTTAACGGGGTTACGCCTCTGGGAAAACGAGGTTTACTTTAATTAGGTCCGTGCGAAAGCACGGGGAACCTCCCTCAAGTACCGACACTGATCTGGCTGAAAGATTGACGAAATTGTAGGGTGTAATTAATCCCGGCTAATCTTACCTTTTAGGATTTGAAGGTAGATTTGATAAAAACAGTGGGAGACATCCTGATTAGATAAGATAATAACCAATCTAATCTTGCAAGAGCATACGCTAAAGTGTTTTCTTCTCTCTCTCTCCAGGTAGCGACCATGTCAGGCCATAATCAAGATAATAATATGGATGTATTGACTGAACCCGCTTATAATACTGAGCAGGGGAACGTTGGACCCATTCTTTCTTATAAGAGTTATAAGAGTGAATAGGGAATAGGAGAATATCTGGATTCTCAAGCCGCCCATAAGAACATGCATGCTGATGCATCTTTCTTCAGGTGTGTTAGTTATTGATAACTGTTTCTCAGTTCACCCTACGTCCTGGGTATTAGATACCGGATCAGGATCCCACATATGTAAATTGTTACATGGGCTGCGGAAAGGTAAAGAACTGGGAAAAGGTGATCATTCCGTTCAAGTAGGGAATGGGGCAAATGTTGCAGCCAAAGCAGTTGGCGAATATCACCTAGTATTACCAGGTGGTGATACACTGATTCTGAATGAGTGCTATTATATACCGAACATGATGTGCAACATTATATCAGTTTCTTTATTAAGTAAAGAAGGATATAATTTTGTAGTACAGGATAATGTTATGAACATATTCCTAGATCAAAAGTTGATTGCATCAGGATCGTTATATAATGGCATATTCATTCTAAATCAAAATACAGTCCTCAATATACAAAACACACACAAGAGGAAGAGTTCATAAATCAACGAATCCTTCTTGTGGAATTGTAGACTTGGTCATATCAATGGGAAACGACTGGCTATGTTACATAAAGATGGATATTTGAATCCGTTCGAATTATCATCTTATGATACTTGCCATTCATGTCTCAAAGGAAAAATGACCAAAGCTCCGTTTAGTGGACACGGAGAAAGAGTTACGGAACTCTTAGGACTGGTACATAGTGATGTATGCGGTCCAATGTCTACGCATGCCAGGAACGGTTCTTCCTACTTCATTACATTCACTGACGATCTCTCAAGATTCGGATATGTATTCCTGATGAAACACAAGTCTGAAGCTTTTGAGAAATTCGGAGAATATAAGCACAAAGTAGAGAATCAAACGGGCAAAAGTATTAAGATTCTTCAATCTGATCGAGGAGGTGAATACTTAAGCAATGAGTTCCTAGATTATCTAAAAGAGAATGGGATTCTCTCTCAGCTTACTCCTCCTTATACACCACAACACAACGGTGTATCGGAACGAAGAAATCGCACTCTATTAGATATGGTGCGATCTATGATGAGCACTGCTGAGTTACCTATTTCCTTATGGGGATATGCACTGGAGACAGCTGCATACCTATTGAATAGAGTTCCAACCAAATCAGTGCGTACCACTCCATATGAGATATGGAATGGTAAAAGACCATGTCTTAATTTTATTCAGATATGGGGTTGTCCAGCCTATGTTAAAACACAAAATCCGGACAAGCTCGAGGCAAGGTCTGTCCTATGTAAGTTTATTGGATATCCCAAACATTCGCGAGGGTACATCTTCTACCACTCCGAGGAACAAAAGGTGTTTGTTTCTTGACATGCTACTTTCTTAGAAAAAGGTTTTCTTATGAAACAAATTAGTGACATTGAGGTAGAACTGGAAGAAGTTCCAGCAGAACAAACTACAGCAGATGATTTGGTAGAACCAGAGGATTCAGTAGTACCCGACGAACCCCATGTAAGTCCACGTTACCTCTCCCGGTACTTACGGGCTTGCGGAAATGATGAAAAACGATTTTTCAAGAGGTGGTAACATGGACTCAAAATACATATCTTTGTTAAACAACTACCTAACAACCTAACTAGAGTTTTACCTACTCGGTTAGGGGGCTATACCTTTCTTGAACTCCTTCATCTTCAACTCTTTCCGTTGTACGGATCGGCCTCACCTCGTCGTCTCCTTCCGCTGAAGATGGATCCACCTGAAAGCTTCTACCTTTGGCTTCTTCTTCGAACTTGAAGAAACTAGAACACTTAGTTTGCTAAACCTTGTGAACTAGGATGAGTAGAGAAGTGATTTGGGTTTTCTTTTATCTCTAAGGCAATGTTTCCCAACTCATGAGAGGGTGTTGCCTTGAGCTAGAGAGAGAGCAAGAGGAAGAGGAAGAGCAAAAGGGAGAGCTCAAGCAAGAGAGAGAAATGAAATGAGAGAATGAGAGAGTCTTTTGTCATCCAAGCTCTCATAATCCAAAACCATGATTACTCATAATAGTAATTGAGTATTATGTGTTGGTTCAAGTCAAAATGGCCATATCATTTCATGCACTCATTTTGCAAAAACAAACAAGCAAGCAAAAGTCTTTGCTATGAAATGATAGCCATTGCAATGATGATGGTCAACTAGTCCAACCTAGTCAACCGGTCAACAAAGTCAACAAGTCAACAAAGTCAACCCCTCATCTCAACCATGACCCAATAATACTTAATTAATATTATCATTAATCATATTTCTTATTCTCATTAGGGTATAGCAAAAGTCAATGGTCAACAGTGAACAGTGAACAGTCAACAACTCCAATGAGAATCCTCTGCCTCTGTCTCTCTGTCAACTGTGCATACACACCCGCATCCGCGTTCCGAGGAACACGAATACAAACGAGATAAAACCAATCCCAAAACGTACACTTGGATCTGACTTAAACCAAAACCTGCTAGTGTTAACTGTCCGGACACCAAACGTGCACAAGTGCACGGATGTGACCGAACCCTGTCGCAAAACCATGCGACCTGTCGCAAAACCATGCGACCTCTACTCTTTTGCCTAAAGGCCAATAGCTTTCTGTGTGGGACTCTAAAGACTCGACACTACGCTGGCAGTGGGTTTAACCACAGACCGCAAGCGGCACTAGCTGTGCGTAACGGTCCCCAGGTAGATGCCGACAAGAAGACGGACGAGGTGAAACCCATCTGAACTCCTACTGAGCCTGAATGTGACAATCTCTGTACAGTCCGGTCTATTCGTCTGATACATCGCATGGCGGGCCTAGGGGGCGGTAAACGTCAGTCCCCTAATAGCGGTACAAGTCATGTCTGAGTGTAGCCTAGAACACCCTGAGATAGCACTGGAAACCTACCAGTATATCTCGCTTGCCCTGGTCAGGGACTACTCGTGTAATGGCTCTCCTAGACACAACGCGATGTCAACCCCCAATACCGGGAGAGACGAATCATGTCTAACCGTCACTGCCTCCAAGTGCTTAGGGACTGCACCCAACTACTACTTGTTTGCACAACTCCTTTGAGTCGTGGTAGGGTAGTAATCTAAATACAGTGGGAACACACTCGAGGCGAAGTGACAGTGTCAAGTCAGCGGACTAAGCTGTACTCATGTCACCTGGGAACTGATAACTGACATAGGTATAGTACCAACCAACAGTTCCCGACGAGTCCTGTCCAGTGTACTTGTAACCTAACGAGCACCCACATACTATCTCAAGTACGACGTACTGACGGCTGTGGGACAGACCGTCTCCCACACTGAGATGAGAAGCGCATACGCTAGTCTACTCCGGAGTATCGATGCCCTGTCTCAATAGTCCTGCGAATAGGGACCTGCATAAGGATGTGCTTATAGATTACCCATCCCCCACGAGTGTGACTGCCATCACAACGCTGGTAATCAAGCAAAGATCCTAAGGGCTCCACTAATGTGTATAGGTGATATACTAAAATAAACACATGTACACATTAAAGTAGAAACAAACCAAGTAGCATACTACTATATTGAGCAAGATTGTCTATACAAGGTGAATATCCCAAGCTTCCATTAAGTAATATACAAACTAGTATGATACAGTAATGGCCTCTAGGGCATATACACTAACAATCTCCCACATGCACTAAGGCCATGTACTGGCGTATCGAAAACCTATCATCTCGATCAGCCGCTCTAACTGAGTCTGAGGTAAGGCCTTTGTGAGTGGATCAGCAGTGTTATCTTCCGTAGAAACTCTCCGAACCTCGATCTCCTGGCGACCCACGATCTTCCTGATCAGGTGATACCGCCTCAAGATGTGTCTGGACTTCTGATGGGACCTGGGTTCCTTTGCTAAAGCTATAGCCCCGTTGTTGTCGCAATACAGAGGTATTGGATCAACAATGGATGGAACCACCTGAAGTTCAGTTAAGAACTTCCTTATCCAGACTACTTCTTTTGCGGCATCTGCAGCAGCGATATATTCCGCTTCCATCGTCGAGTCAGCAACGGTTTCCTGTTTGGAACTCTTCCAACACACCGCCCCTCCATAGAGGGTAAAGACATAACCCGACATGGACTTGGAATCATCCTTGTCACTCTGGAAGCTGGAGTCAGCAAAGGCCTCGATCTGGAGGTCCTTTCCGCCATACACCAAGAACATCTCCTTAGTCCTTCTCAGGTACTTAAGAATGTTCTTTACCGCTATCCAGTGTTTCTCCCCAGGGTTTGACTGATACCGGCTTACCACACTCAGTGCATAAGCTACATCTGGTCCGGTACACAACATCGCATACATTATAGAGCCTACCGCAGAAGCGTAGGGTATAATAGACATGCGATCCCTTTCCAAATCAGTCTTGGGAGACATCTCTTTGGAGAGGGTGATCCCGTCACAAGCCGGTAGATTACCGCGCTTAGAATCTTCCATACTGAATCTTTTCAGTATGGTGTCGATGATTCAGTATGGTGTCGATGTACTTGGACTGTGAGAGTCCGAGCATCCTCTTGGATCTGTCACGATAGATCTGGATCCCCAGAATGTATGAGGTATCACCCAGGTCTTTCATGGAGAACCTGTGTAACAAGAACCCTTTGACAGATTGTAGCATAGGAATGTCATTTCCTATTAAGAGAATGTCATCCACGTATAAAACGAGGAATACTACAGTTCTCGCTACAAATCTACTGTAGATGCATGGTTCATCTGGATTTTTGATAAAGCCAAATTCTTTGACCGTCTCATCAAAACAGATGTTCCAACTCCGCGATGCCTGCTTTAGTCCGTAGATGGACTTAAGCAACTTGCACACCTTTCCGCTGCTCCCACTCTGAATGAAACCCTCTGGCTGGTCCATATAAACACACTCTTCTAAATTTCTATTTAGAAAAGCGGTCTTTACGTCCATCTGCCAAATCTCATAATCGTGGAAGGCAGCAATGGCAAGAAGGATCCGAATGGATTTCAGCATAGCTTTCTGGTGAAAAGGTCTCGTCATAGTCCAAACCAGGTGTTTGACGAAAACCCTTTGCAACCAGTCTAGCTTTATAGGTCTCAACCTGTCCATCTACACCAATCTTCCTTTTGAAGATCCACTTGCATCCTATGAGTTTTACCCCATCTGGAGCAACGTCCAACGTCCATACTTTGTTAGTGTACATGGACTCCATTTCGGTCCGCATTGCATCCGGCCATTTTACCGAGTCAACGCTCTGAATGGCCTGCTGGAAGCTAGTTGGCTCATCATAATCAATGATGCAATCCTCTCTATCCCCGTCTATGAGAAAACTGTAGTATCTCTCGAGCGGATGAGACTGCCTACTACTCCTGCGGAGCGGCGTAGGAATGTCATGTTCTTTTGAACCCTCTGGTTCTACTAAGCTTTCAGTAATAGCTCGTGGTTCTGGAATTTCTTCCAATTCTATTGCACTCCCACTTATCTGATTCTCCAAAAACCGTGTTTCCAAGAAGTGGGCATGCCAAGAAACAAAAACCTTTTGTTCCTCTTCGCAATAGAAGAAATATCCTTTGGAGTTCTTTGGATGTCCCACAAATTTGCACTGTACTGAGCGTGCCTCGAGCTTGTCCGCATGCTGCTTTTTGACAAAAGCTGGACTTCCCCATGTCTTAATGTGATTAAGATAGGGTCTCTTCCCACACCACATCTGATATGGTGTGGTAGGCACAGTCTTAGTTGGAACTCGGTTCAAAAGGTATGCAGCTGATTCTAGTGCATATCCCCAGAATGATCATGGTAACTCAGCGTTACTCATCATGGACCGTACCATATCCAATAGGGTTCGGTTCCTTCTCTCCGATACACCGTTATGTTGCGGAGTGAATGGAGGAGTAAGATGAGAGCGAATTCCATTCTCTTTTAAGTAATCCAGGAACTCGGCACTCAAGTATTCACCACCTCGATCCGATCTCAGTGTCTTGATACTTTTGCCGGTTTGTTTTTCTACTTCATTCTTATATTCCTGGAATTTTCCAAAGGCTTCAGATTTATGTTTCATTAAGAAGACATAACCGTACCTTGAAAAGTCATCCGTAAAAGTAATGAAGTAAGAATAACCGCTTCGCGCATATGTAGACATTGGACCGCACACGTCGCTGTGTACGAGTCCCAAGAGCTCGCTCGCTCTTACTCCGTGTCCAGTGAACGGAGTCTTTGTCATCTTTCCTTTGAGACAGGATTGGCAAGTGGCATACGATTGATATTCGAACGGATCCAAATATCCTTCCATATGTAACTTCGTTAACCTTCTCTCATTGATGTGACCCAGCCTACAATGCCATAAGAAAGTCTGATTTATTTCCGGAGACTTTCTTTTGTGTGTATTCTGGACATTGAAAATCTGTGGTTGGTTTAATACGTATATACCATTGCATAATGTACCTGACCCAATCAGAACTTGATTAAGGTGAATGTTTACAACATTACTTACAAACGCAAATTCATAACCTTCTTTAGAAATCAAAGATACAGAAATGATATTACAAGTTGCGTTGTGTATAAAAAAGCAATTACGTAAAACCAAAACATGTCCATCTGACATTCCCAGGTGATAGTCCCCCACGGCCTTAGCATCCATGCTAGCTCCGTTTGCAACTTTGAGGGTCATGTCACCTGCCTTCAAAACCCTACGGTTTCTCAACGCCTGTAAAGAATTACAGATATGAAATCCTGATCTGGTATCCAATACCCAGAAAGTAGAGTTTATTGATAGACAGTTTTCAATAATATACACACCTGAAGCTGAAGCCGCAACTTGTTTCAGATCTTGTGTTCTGGCTTTCCAAGCCCTGCAATATTTCTTCCAGTGACCACTCTTGTGACAGTAAAAGCATTCTTCCTTATCCACAAGCTTCCCCGCTACCTTTGTTGCTTTTTCCTTTCCCTTCGTATCCACCTTACTAACACCGCCCCTTGGTTTGGCGGGGGTTTTCTTCTTCTTTCCCTTGGCTTTCGCCTTGGACCTAGAAGAGGAAGATACTCCTACAAACAAAGTGGATGTTTCCCTACCTTTCTGTAGGGTGCCCTCTGCACTCCTCAGCATGTTGAGGAGCTCTGAAAGTTCAACTTCCTTTTCTCGCAAGTTGAAATTCAGGATGAACTGGACGTAAGTAGAAGGAAGGGACTGAAGAATCAAGTCCGTATAGAGCTCATTCTCCAACGTGGTCCCAAGGTCCGCGAGCTCCTCAATGAAGCCAATCATCTTAAGCACGTGTTCCGCTATCGATGATCCGATGGCCAACCTTGCCGAAAATAGCTTCTTCGACACTTCGTATCTTGCGATATGAGATTGCTCTCCATACAGTTCTTTTGATGGAGAAATATGGATTCGAGGTCCATATTCTCGTGCCTCCTCTGATGTTCGTTGTCCATAGAGGCAAGCACGAGGCACTTGGCCTTCGCGCAATCGATCTCCCAATTCTTACGGATTTCCTTATCCGCGACGGTGGAGGTAGGACCTGGGACAGGGGGAGCTTTAGTGGTAAGGAGATACCCAACTTGTCATAAGTGATTGCCATTTTGAAATTCCTGAGCCAATCTTTGTAGTTTGGCCTTGTCAATATGTTTTTATCTAGTAATAACTTAAGTCCGGTCATGATGTTTGGTCACTGCAATTAGGAGAGAGAGAAGAAACACTTTAGCATGATGCTCTTGCAAGTTTAGAGTGGTTTTTAATTTGTCTAAACAGGATGGCTCCCTCTGTCTCTCTCGAATCCCTCCTCAAACCAAAAAGGAAGAATTAGTCAGGATCAATCTCACCGTACAATACTTGCTTAACCGTTCGGCCAGGCTGGTGTCGGTACTTCGAGGGAGGTTTTCCAACGCTTTCGTGAAGTTCCTTAATTAAATAACCTCTTTTCCCTGTGGGCGTTGCCCCGCTAACACCTTTTCTAGACACCTACTTGGTTTATAGCATTGATCGTTAAGTGAGAAATTTCCGGAGGAGTAGCATATACTCACAGTAGGATCGGGATCCAAATATCATCACGTGAAAAAACTGAAGGAATCCTACCAGAATCATCACACTCCAAATAGTATGCAGCGCTAGCAAGTTTCAGTTCTTTTGAAACTCCCGATGTGGATTTTTTCCCCATGCTCTTATGACCTTGGCGTGAGGTCAAAATGTCATAAGTCACATGTCAAGTTCTTCCCATCATTATCCAGGTTAATTTGAACCCACCCGTACCTACCCTTGACGTAGGCCAAAATGGCAGTACGACTGTCTCAAACCAACGCATTCTATCTATGCAACAGATAGATATCCGGCAGCTACCAATCACTATGCCTTGGCGTGAGGTCAAAATACATAGCTTGAATACTACCGAATATTTAACTGAAATGATGGAGGGCTACGGATGGTTTTGGCAAAACCTTGAACGTAGTGAACTTGATATGATCGATGGAATGAGATAGCTTTTAAAAGGAGTGGCTTAAGCTCCGCGTTTAAAAGTTCTTTTTGAAAAGAAACCGAGTGGTTTTTGAAAATGTTCCAACGACTTTTACTTGGTTGATTTTTCTTGCATTAATTCCAATGCGTCCCATCATTTAATCCTACCATTGAAGAAAACAACCAAAATATGACGTACGCTTATGACATCCGCATTCTCCATGGGGCCCCGTCATTACCCGTTAGGTTACTTAACTAACGACAGAGCGGGGGCTAGACTAGGCGGATGCAAAACATAAGCAACGCCTAAATATTATCATACATAGATATATGCAATGATAGCCATTTCAGATCACAGATGAACATATTGGATATACTAGGAATTCGGAATTCATACGAGCCTGTAACGAAAAGCGGATTACACGGTCGCAATGAATAGCCAATACCCCATCCTAGACCCCTACGGGTGCGGCAAACTACCTGCCAAATATCCGAAGCGGAGCAACCTCCCTCAACGACGTGAGTAGGCCACTCGGCACTTCGAGATACCCGGTAGTTTGTGCACCCCACCTTGGGTTTATCCTAGGAGCAAAAACAGAAAAAAGAATTATACAATGACGGCTAAAACCCCGACCCGGTTGTGCGGCCAAAAAAAAATATATTACATCAATTTACATATTACATGAATTGAAAGATTAAAGAAAACTCTCATCTCACAACCCCACGGCTATTCACCCGCGACAATCCAATGAATTCATATACAAATACCATCAACATTACAGATCACAGATATGTATAACCCCCACTAATCGACGTATAGCGATTAGAGGACGTTCAATACATATAACACATCACAGATATATACCCGTCAGCTTAAGTCTTTACAAGTTCGATCTAAATACGGATTTTTAGGCCCCAAACACAAATTTTTCTTTCTGGAAAATCTGGGCAGAAAAAACATATTTTAAAAATCCCAAAACAGTCCAAAAACACACTGCAGCAAAATTGTGCCACGGCCGAGTCAACTCGGCCGCGGAACCGCGTCGACTTGACCGATTCGTTGGACCAATTTTCTTAGGTGTTTTAACAAAAGCCCGAGCCAATTTTTAAGATAAGATTTATCATTTTTTGGACAGAAAAAAAAATTCGGCCGAAACTTGATTTTACGGGTTCGTTCGCGACTTTTTCTTCGATCGAACTTCTATTTACTTTGCTAACATGTTAGATAGTGTTTAACCTGGCTCTGATACCACTGTAAGTCCACGTTACCTCTCCCGGTACTTACGGGCTTGCGGAAATGATGAAAAATGATTTTTCAAGAGGTGGTAACATGGACTCAAAATACGGATCTTTGTTAAACAACTACCGAACAACCTAACTAGAGTTTTACCTACTCGGTTAGGGGGCTATACCTTTTTGAACTCCTTCGTCTTCAACTCTTTCCGGTGTACGGATCGGCCTCACCTCGTCGTCTCCTTGCGCCGAAGATGGATCCACCTGAAAGCTTCTACCTTTGGCTTCTTCTTCGAACTTGAAGAAACTAGAACACTTGGTTTGCTAAACCTTGTGAACTAGGATGAGTAGAGAAGTGATATGGGTTTTCTTTTATCTCTAAGGCAATGTTTCCCAACTCATGAGAGGGTGTTGCCTTGAGCTAGAGAGAGCAAGAGGAAGAGCAAAAGGGAGAGCTCAAGCAAGAGAGAGAAATGAAATGAGAGAATGAGAGAGTCTTTTGCCATCCAAGCTCTCATAATCCAAAACCATGATTACTCATAATAGTAATTGAGTATTATGTGTTGGTTCAAGTCAAAATGGCCATATCATTTCATGCTCTCATTTTGCAAAAACAAACAAGCAAGCAAAAGTCTTTGCTATGAAATGATAGCCATTGCAATGATGATGGTCAACTAGTCCACCTCATCTCAACCATGACACAATAATACTTAATTAATATTATCATTAATCATATTTCTTATTCTCATTAGGGTTTAGCAAAAGTCAATGGCCAACAGTGAACAGTCAATAGTCAACAACCCCAATGAGAATCCTCTGCCTCTGTCTCTCTGTCAACTGTGCATACACACCCGCATCCGCGTTCCGAGGAACACGAATACAAACGAGATAAAACCAATCCCAAAACTTACACTAGGATCTGGCTTAAACCAAAGCCTGCTAGTGTTAACTGTCCGGACACCAAACATGCACAAGTGCATGGATGGGACCGAACCCTGTCGCAAAACCATGCGACCTCTACTCTTTTGCCTAAAGGAGAATAGCTTTCTGTGTGGGACTCTAAAGACTCGACACTACGCTGGCAGTGGGTTTAACCATAGACCGCATGCGGCACTAGCTGTGTGTAATGGTCCCCAGGTAGATGCCGACAAGAAGACGGACGAGGTGAAACCCATCTGAACTCCTACTGAGCCTGAATGTGACAATCTCTGTACAGTCCGGTCTGTTCGTCTGATACATCGCATGGCGGGCCTAGGAGGCGGTAAACGTCAGTCCCCTAATAGCGGTACAAATCGTGTCGGAGTGTAGCCCAGAACACCCTGAGATAGCACTGGAAACCTACCAGTATATCTCGCTTGCCCTGGCCAGGGACTACTCGTGTAATGGCTCTCCTAGACACAGCGCGATGTCAACCCCCAATACCGGGAGAGACGAATAATGTCTAACCGTCACTGCCTCCAAGTGCTTCGGGACTGCACCCAACTACTACCTGTTTGCACAACTCCTTTGAGCCGTGGTAGGGTAGTAATCTAAGTACAGTGGGAACACACTCGGGGCGAAGTGACAATGTCAAGTCAGCGGACTAAGCTGTACTCATGTCACCTGGGAACTGATAACTGACGATAGGTATAGTAGCAACCAACAGTTCCCGACGAGTCATATCGAGTGTACTCGTAACCTAACGAGCACCCGTATACTATCTCAAGTACGACGTACTGACGGCTATGGGACAGACCGTCTCCCACACTGGGATGAGAAGCGCATACGCTAGTCTACTCCGGAGTATCGATGCCCTGTCTCGATAGTCCCGCGACTAGGGACCTGCATAAGGATGTGCTTATAGATTACCCAGCCCCCACGAGTGTGACTGCCATCACAACGCTGGTAATCAAGCAAAGATCCTAAGGGCTCCACTAATGTGTATAGGTGATATACTAAAATAAACACATGTACACATTAAAGTAGAAACAAGCCAAGTAGGATACTACTATATTGAGCAAGATTGTCTATACATGGTGAATATCCCAAGCTTCCATTAAGTAATATACAAACTAGTATGATACAGTAATGGCCTCTAGGGCATATACACTAACACCCCAGCCTCTCTGCCGATCTAGCAGGGTTTCACATCCACCTGAGAGATACTACGGTTTTCTCATTGATGGTGGAAGTGAGGATTGCATCATGGAAGATGATGACCCAACTAGTTTCGAGCAGGCCATCACGAGTGGTGACTCTGTGAAATGGCTGGATGCAATGCGATCTGAGATGGAATCCATATACACCAATAAAGTATGGACTTTGGAAAATGCTCCTGAAGGGGTAAAACCCATTGGGAGCAAGTGGATCTTTAAAAAGAAATTTGGTGTAGATGGAAAAGTTGAGAGTTTCAAAGCTAGACTTGTAGCAAAAGGTTTTCGTCAACGACCAGGTGTGGATTATGACAAAACCTTTTCTCCAGTTGCTATGCTTAAGTCCATCCGGATCTTACTTGCCATTGCTGCATACCATGACTACAAAATCTGTCAAATAGATGTTAAGACCGCCTTTCTAAACGGTGATTTAGAAGGGTGCGTGTACATGACTCAGCCAGAGGGCTTCGTAGATAGTGGGAGCAGCGGAAAGGTGTGCAAGCTGCTTAAATCCATTTATGGGTTGAAGCAATCATCGCGGAGTTGGAACATCTGTTTTGATGTTGTAGTCAAAGAGTTTGACTTCATCAAAAATATAGATGAACCTTGTATCTATAAGAAGGTATCAGAGAGTAAGGTTGTCTTCTTCGTATTGTACGTGGATGACATACTCTTGATAGGAAATGACATTCCTATGCTGCAATCAGTCAAGCTCTTCTTATCACAAAGATTCTCAATGAAATATCTAGGTGATGCCTCCTGCATATTGGGAATCATGATCTATAGAGATAGATCTAAACAGATACTGGGATTGTCCCAATCCAGGTACATTGACACCATACTAAAGAGGTTTAATATGGAAGAATCCAAGAGTGGGAACCAACCCACGATCTCTGGACTCACTCTCTCCAAAGAGATGTCTCCCAAGACTGATTTGGATAGAGCTCGCATGCAAGTGATGACCTATGCTTCGGCAGTAGGCTCTATCATGTATGCGATGCTATGTACCAGACCCGATGTAGCATACTCACTAAGTGTAGTGAGTCGGTATCAAGCAGATCCTGGAGAGAGTCACTGGACAGCTGTGAAGAACAATCTCAAGTACTTGCGAAGGACTAGAGATATGTTCTTGGTGTATGGTAACGGAGAACTCCGGGTGGAGTTCTTTACCGATTCCAGCTTCCAAAGTGATAAGGACGACTCTAAGTCGCACTCGGGATTTGTCGTTACCCTCAATGGTGGGGCGGTATGTTGGAAGAGTTCCAAACAGGATACCGTTGCAGACTCGACGATGGAGGCTGAATACATCTGTAACAATTAGGAAAAAAAAAAGCTAGAAATAAATAAATTTAATTAAATTAAGAATAAGCTGATAAATCATAAAATGATTAAAATCAAATATGTCAATCTTCATAAGATATATGTAATACAATTTAAATTAGAAATTTTGAATGTAAATTAAATAAGTTATAAGGGTTTTAATAAAAAATTTTAGCTTCATTTTAACAAAAGATGTGTTATATAATAAGTTAAGATGTGAGGGGTTAAATTGTAAAAAGTTAGGTTTTATGCAAATAGGGTATTGTTGAGGGTTTAAGTGAAACAAATGGTATTAATTTAGTTCTGAAAATAAACTGAAAATAAAACAAAAATAGAGGATAATCACCAAACCACCTCATGCTTGCATGGTTGCAAATTCCTTACACCTCCTTCTTGCATGAATTGTGCACACTTTAACACATGACACCTCCACCTTCCCTTATCCCTTCCTCCTCTCACATATAAAACATAGTTTTCAGTTTAATTTCTGAAACAAAACTGAAAGGAAGATTAAAGAAAAGAAAACTAAGAGAGAAAAAGAAGAACAAGAGGAAGAAGAAAATGATGAGGAGCTTGTTCATGGAGATAGTTCACCATCAAGCTAGGAGGAGCCTATAGATCTTTGGGGGTTATTCCTACAGCAATATAGGAGGGTAAATTCTTAATCTCAGTAGCTAAATTAAACTCTGTAGATTAGTTAAAACAGATTGAACATGTCACATAATATCGTATTTAGTTAAAACTTATAGTCTGTTAGAATCTGCTGTGTTCTGAAACTTAATTAAATAAATTCAACAGAGTAGAAATGATGTAGGAATTAAATAGAACACACCACAAGAATACGGAGGCAGGGCGCCGGTTTTGGGCCGGCGACAGTAGAGTTTTGGCCGGCGTCGCCGGCCAAGTGGGAAGTTTTGGGGGTTTGGTCAATTGGGTAGTCTACAGTGTTCAATTTAGGGTATTTTGGCACTGTTGATTTAACTTAGTTTTACTGTAACTAAAATCTGGAATGATATATCGGAAAATGAATCGTAAAACTCTAAAAACGACACGACGAAACTACGTCGCGTGTTAATTTCTGCAACAGTGCAGTTTTGGGATAAAATCCAGCAAGACTAAGTGTTTAATAGCTTGATAAGATCAGATAGTATATAAGTTGTGGGGGTTAGCGTGTTTTCTATGTCCGTTATATCGGAAATGTAGTTTTGCTTATATAAGTTAATTTGCATATCTAGACGCGGATACGAGGAATACGGAAGCCGCGAGGAAAGGGAAAGGATTAGCGATTCCGGAGTAGATTCGACTTTCCGGTGAGTAGACTAAACATCTACCGGGGAATTTAGTAAAGATGGCGTGTTTCTCCCATGGTTTTACTTAATGTGATATTCATATCATCATGTTTAGTTATTAGAATTTCATTCATTAAAATGCTTGTATATTGCTTAGTTGTTAGAACACTTCACAAGTATCGACGAGTCATGCCACGTGCACATCTTATATGCTACACACACCTCGTCGATATTGCCACGTCACATACACTTAAATATCATACTTATTAACATGGATTATATTGTCTTTCATATGTCAAGTATATTGGTAGATTCATTATTTGCATCCTGTTGCTTTATGCGTATTTCTATGTTGGATATGAGATAGATGCAGAATTGAGGATTTATGATTTTGAGTTTTGAATACTATTACATAAATCCAGTTTTTCATGATTGATGTGACATGTCCACCCTGAGATGATTTCTGTTTTTGGTTTTATTCCGGACCGAGCGGGGGAGATATACGGTCGCGGATTTACGTTATCCATACTGAGTGGGGGAGATATATAGTTGGATACAGGATGGACCCGGTCGAGACCGAGGGGCAGGATAGCCGTATTGAGACGGGGGAGCCTAGCGAGGTTACTCGATTCCGGATTTTGGTTATAGAAATATGCGGCGTGCATCTAGAGGATGACGACCGATATTATGGGTATAGGATCATTCGGGGAATGATGCCTATAAGAAATGAAAAGTTTTGTGTCGTTGATAGACACCGAGAGATGATTTATATTGAGTTGTGATTTCAGAAGTATGATGGGATTTATTGTTGGATTTCACATATACTCATATATCATATTGATTCATGTTCATTAGAATGATTACCATATTTACTTTATTCGCCGTTATATGTTAGTCGTATTCACTGAGTTGGCAACTCATCCCCGTTGTGCCACAGTTCCTTGCAGGGATAGAGTGGACGGGTAGCTGCGAGGCAGGATCACTTTTGCTGTTATATTCCATCTTTTGCGGGTAGGTTACATGTGTAGTAACCTTCCATTTTGTATATTGTATCTAGAAAGACTCCATCAGACTTGTATTTTGACTTAGAAAAGAGAGTTGGTAAATATATGTACAGTTGAGATCAGTTGATCAGTTTCATAACTTCTTTCTTTATAAGATTCAGTGATGTTCATTATATGTTTATATTCATGTTTATTGTTAGTATTGTTGATTCCAACCCGGAATACAACCAAACTTAACCTTTATTATTTGTTTAATGAATAAACTTAATAACTTGAGATTTCTACTTAAAAACTAAATTTTCATAAATAATTCCGAAATAAGGTATTTTGATCTTGGTTTTTGGCTTACTTGGATTGTGCATATCTTTAGATATGATATAATCTGAGTGCCTGTCACATCCAAACTTGGGTCGTGACAAAGTTGGTATCAGAGCTTAGGAGTAACCTTACGGAATTCAGTAAGGGATTTCAATAGGTTGATGTAAGTCTGAGAGTTAGGATGACCTTTGGTTTGATGGAGTAGGTGAATTAGGACGAATGCAGTACCGTACGTATGTTCCGCGGCATATTTACGTTATCGTATTCAGCCTAACTAACCTTAGGATGTTTATCTTGATCTATTCTTCCGTTGATTCTCCGTTATTGATTGCTTCTGTTCCCACACCTTATCAACTCTCGTTTCTTGTTCCAGTTGCTATGGCTACGCGGGCTAGGCGAGCCGCAGCCAGGAATGCAGCTAGGGCGAGTCCGCCTGTGACGAGGACTGGTACACCGGACGTGCAGGAGGTGCATGAGCATGCTGATCCTCCTCCTCCAGATCGCATGACTAGGATCGAGGAGGGTATGTTGGGATTACAGCGAGTGGTAGGACAGTTAGCTGAGACCACTCGAGCTTTGAGATCAGATCCAGCACCGACCGTAGCAGAGTCCGAGGTACAGCCTACACAGACGGCAGCACAAGTAGATACGAGAGTGATGGAGGTATCACTTGCGGAGTTTATGAGATTGAGACCACCGGTATTCACAGGGACCGATGTGGCGGTAGATCCTCAGTCTTTTCTTGATAGGATGGCGAGGATTGGCAGATCATTACGATGTTCTGATGCGAGGTCAGTTGAGCTGACTAGTTTTCGTTTGGAGGGACTTGCACAGGAGTGGTGTGAGTCGATGGAGAGAGGGCGAGCTACGAATCTTCCTCCGATGACGTGGACCGAGTTTTCTACAGTCTTTCTTGCCAGATTTCTTCCCGAGAGTGTGAGGGATGCTAGAGCTAGCAGTTTCGAAGCGTTGAAGAAATCAGCAAGTATGTCAGTAGCCGATTATGACTTACGCTTCACCCAGCTTTCGCGATATGCCCCATACTTGGTACCTACAGAGGAGCTTCGGGTGAAAAGGTTCCTAAGGAGTTTGGACACACAGTTGTACCTAGCGATAGGCTCCCAGCATTTTGATACATATGCACAGGCCATGGATGCGGCGATTCGAGTTGAGGAGCGTTTGAGCCAGTCAGGAGTTGTTCCGGAGCCAAAGAGGAGTAGACCATTCGTGCCGACAAATAGACAGTTTGGCAGAGGTAGAGGGTCCTATCCAGGCAGATATACTCCAGGCCGCAGTGTTGGACGAGATTGGACACAGGGCCAGATGTTCAGTTCTTATCCGGGTGATCAGAGACCACCATCTACCTGTTATAGTTGTGGACTTCCCGGACACTTTGCGCGAGATTGTAGATCTCAGGGCGGGGCCGTTGCTACGCAGGCTGTTTTACCCCTTCCACCTCCTACACCGATGGCTTTACTTCCTCCCCCAGTTGGCGCTACACGCCAGGCAGTTGCACCACGAGGTAGAGGCTATGCGGGACGTGCTCAGAGAGGTAGAGGAGATAGAGGTAGAGGACGACAGGATGCGGGCAGGGGCCAGGCACGGGTTTTTGCACTGACTCCACAGGATGCCCAGGCATCAAATGCAGTCGTGACAGGTACTCTTACAGTATGCTCATTAGAGGCACATGTTTTATTTGATCCTGGTTCTACACACTCTTATGTATCTTCACGATTCGCACTTTTGTTGGGGAAGGAGTCGTCATTATTAGAGATACCGTTGGTAGTGATTACTCCAGTTGGAGATTCCTTTATAGCTCGACACGTATTTAGATCGTGTTCGGTGCGTATTGGTAATAGAGATTCGCCAGTTGATCTGATTCTCCTGGACATGTTGGATTTTGATATACTTCTTGGGATGGATTGGTTAGCCGCTTGTCATGCCTATGTAGATTGTAGAGGAAAAGCGGTTAGCTTCTGTTTTCCAGGTGAACCGGTGTTTGTTGTGCAGGGGGATTGCCAGTTAACCCCTGTCAACATGATTTCTGCTTTTTGTGCGGGGCGGCTTTTGAAGAAGGGTTGTCTTGGGTTCTTGGCTTTTATTCAGGACATAGGGGTCGCTGAAGTTCTATTGGACCAAATCCCGATCATACGAGAATTTCCTGAGGTATTCCCAGCTGAGTTACCAGGATTGCCACCTGATCGAGATATTGAATTTTGTATCGATTTGATTCCGGGTGCAGGGCCTATTTCTATACCACCATATCGAATGGCACCGACGGAATTGAAAGAACTCAAAGGCCAGTTGCAAGAGTTGTTAGATCGAGGACTTGTACGTCCGAGTGTTTCACCGTGGGGAGCTCCTGTGTTGTTTGTAAAGAAGAAGGACGGTAGTATGAGGATGTGCATCGACTACCGACAGCTGAATCGCGTCACGGTGCGAAACAGGTATCCATTACCACGAATAGATGACTTGTTCGATCAGTTGCAAGGAGCCGGATTCTTCTCAAAGATTGACTTGAGGTCAGGATATCATCAGTTGAGGGTTCGGAAAGACGATATTCCGAAAACAGCGTTTCGTACGAGATATGGGCATTATGAATTTCTGGTGATGTCGTTCGGACTCACCAATGCTCCAGCAGCTTTTATGGATATGATGAACCGTATCTTTAGACCATTTATCGATCGGTTTATTATAGTATTCATAGATGATATTCTTGTATATTCTCGGAGTCAGACGGAGCACGAGCAGCATTTACGTATCACGTTGCAGACCTTGAAAGAGCATCAGTTGTATGCTAAATTTTCTAAGTGTGCTTTTTGGCTCGATAGTGTGGAGTTCTTGGGTCACATAGTTACAAGACAAGGTATATGCGTTGACCCAAAGAAGATTGAAGCGGTACAACACTGGCCCAGGCCTATGTCAGTTACAGAGGTTCGGAATTTCTTAGGTCTGGCAGGTTATTACAGACGCTTCGTACAGGATTTCTCGCGGATAGCGGCACCTTTGACAGGATTAACTAGGAAGGAAGTTCCTTTTCAGTGGACAGATGCGTGTGAGCAGAGTTTCCAACAGCTGAAGATACGTTTGACGACTGCACCTGTATTATCTTTACCTTCCGGGTCAGGGGGTTTCGTAGTGTATTGCGATGCTTCTAGAGTGGGCTTAGGCTGTGTGTTGATGCAACACGGCAAGGTTATAGCATATGCTTCTCGGCAGTTGAAGAGGCATGAACAAAATTACCCTACCCATGATTTAGAGATGGCTGCTGTGGTATTTGCATTGAAGATTTGGAGACATTACTTGTATGGAGAAACGTGTCAAATCTTCACAGATCATAAAAGTTTAAAGTATATCTTTCAACAGAAGGATCTGAATCTCAGGCAGCGTAGATGGATGGAATTGGTGAAAGATTACGACTGTGAGATTTTGTACCATCCAGGCAAAGCAAATGTTGTAGCAGATGCCTTGAGTCGGAGGCCTGGAGGTAATTTATCTCACTTGAGCATTTTGCAGAGACAGTCTTCTACAGACTGGCAGGTCTTATGTGATAGCCGTATACAGTTTAAGTTCACATCGGCAGGAGGTCAGCTAGCACATGTTCGCACCAGACCTCAGCTATTGGATCGTATTCGAGATGCGCAGCCTACCGATACTCGCTTGATGGAGATTATGGATCATGTTAGGCGGGGCAAGGAGACGGAGTTCGTGATTGATAATCATGGAGTATTACGTTTTAGGACTCGTCTCTGTGTGCCAGATTCTGACGAATTGAGGCGTGAGATTTTGGAGGATGCCCACAGGTCAGTATATAGTATTCATCCTGGTTCCACAAAAATGTATCGTGATTTGAAGGAAAATTATTGGTGGGAAGGAATGAAGAAGGATGTTACGGATTTTGTTTCTCGATGCTTGACTTGTCAGCAAGTTAAAGCAGAACACCAGAAGCCAGCCGGAGAGCTGCAACCCTTACCCATTCCAGAGTGGAAATGGGAACAGATTTCTATGGATTTTGTGGTGGGTCTACCCAGGACTAGCAGAGGGTATGATTCCATTTGGGTGATAGTAGACAGGCTGACGAAGGCCGCTCATTTTCTTCCAGTAAAGACGACATATGGATTTGCTCAGTATGCACAGGTTTATATCGATGAGATTGTACGTCTACATGGAGTGCCGACATGCATAGTGTCAGATCGAGGTACCCAGTTCATGAGCAGGCTATGGCAGAAACTACATGACGCTCTTGGTACACGACTGAGCTTTAGTACAGCTTTCCACCCACAGACAGATGGTCAGTCGGAGCGGACCATACAGATACTAGAGGATATGCTTCGGGCTTGTAGCCTAGATTTCGGTGGTAGTTGGGATCGTCACCTACCTTTGGTGGAATTCTCATACAACAACAGTTTTCAAGAGACGATCCAGATGGCACCCTTTGAAGCCTTGTATGGAAGGAAATGTAGATCACCTGTTTGCTGGACAGAACTTAGTGAAAGTAGTATATTGGGACCGCAGATAGTACAGGAAACTACAGAGAAGATTCAATTGATACGAGAAAGAATGAAAGCGGCTCAATGCAGACAGAAGTCATATGCAGATCGAAGACGACGCAAACTCGAGTTTGATGTGGGAGATCATGTGTTCCTTCGAGTATCTCCAATGAAAGGTGTGATGCGCTTCGGGAAGAAAGGGAAGCTCAGCCCCAGATATGTTGGACCTTATGAGATTTTAGAGAGAGTGGGCGCTGTGGCTTATCGGTTAGCACTTCCACCGGGTTTTTCCGACGTACATCCGGTGTTCCATGTTTCGATGCTACGCAGATATCTTCACGATCCATCTCATGCGATCCATCATCAGACTCTACAGCTTGAGCCAGATCTATCCTTCACAGTGCAGCCAGTAGCTATTCTGGACAGGCAAGCAAAGCAACTACGATCAAGGATACCGCCATCTGTAAAGGTTCTCTGGCAAGGAAAGGATCGCGAGGAGAATACTTGGGAGACAGAGGACGCGATGCGGAAGAAATTTCCACATCTTTTCTTAGGTATGTATAGTAATTAGTTTAAATTCGGGGACCGAATTTTCTTAAGAGGGGAATATTGTAACAATTAGGAAAAAAAAAAGCTAGAAATAAATAAATTTAATTAAATTAAGAATAAGCTGATAAATCATAAAATGATTAAAATCAAATATGTCAATCTTCATAAGATATATGTAATACAATTTAAATTAGAAATTTTGAATGTAAATTAAATAAGTTATAAGGGTTTTAATAAAAAAATTTAGCTTCATTTTAACAAAAGATGTGTTATATAATAAGTTAAGATGTGAGGGGTTAAATTGTAAAAAGTTAGGTTTTATGCAAATAGGGTATTGTTGAGGGTTTAAGTGAAACAAATGGTATTAATTCAGTTCTGAAAATAAACTGAAAATAAAACAAAAATAGAGGATAATCACCAAACCACCTCATGCTTGCATGGTTGCAAATTCCTTACACCTCCTTCTTGCATGAATTGTGCACACTTTAACACATGACACCTCCACCTTCCCTTATCCCTTCCTCCTCTCACATATAAAACATAGTTTTCAGTTTAATTTCTGAAACAAAACTGAAAGGAAGATTAAAGAAAAGAAAACTAAGAGAGAAAAAGAAGAACAAGAGGAAGAAGAAGATGATGAGGAGCTTGTTCATGGAGATAGTTCACCATCAAGCTAGGAGGAGCCTATAGATCTTTGGGGGTTATTCCTACAGCAATATAGGAGGGTAAATTCTTAATCTCAGTAGCTAAATTAAACTCTGTAGATTAGTTAAAACAGATTGAACATGTCACATAATATCGTATTTAGTTAAAACTTATAGTCTGTTAGAATCTGCTGTGTTCTGAAACTTAATTAAATAAATTCAACAGAGTAGAAATGATGTAGGAATTAAATAGAACACACCACAAGAATACGGAGGCAGGGCGCCGGTTTTGGGCCGGCGACAGTAGAGTTTTGGCCGGCGTCGCCGGCCAAGTGGGAAGTTTTGGGGGTTTGGTCAATTGGGTAGTCTACAGTGTTCAATTTAGGGTATTTTGGCACTGTTGATTTAACTTAGTTTTACTGTAACTAAAATCTGGAATGATATATCGGAAAATGAATCGTAAAACTCTAAAAACGACACGACGAAACTACGTCGCGTGTTAATTTCTGCAACAGTGCAGTTTTGGGATAAAATCCAGCAAGACTAAGTGTTTAATAGCTTGATAAGATCAGATAGTATATAAGTTGTGGGGGTTAGCGTGTTTTCTATGTCCGTTATATCGGAAATGTAGTTTTGCTTATATAAGTTAATTTGCATATCTAGACGCGGATACGAGGAATACGGAAGCCGCGAGGAAAGGGAAAGGATTAGCGATTCCGGAGTAGATTCGACTTTCCGGTGAGTAGACTAAACATCTACCGGGGAATTTAGTAAAGATGGCGTGTTTCGCCCATGGTTTTACTTAATGTGATATTCATATCATCATGTTTAGTTATTAGAATTTCATTCATTAAAATGCTTGTATATTGCTTAGTTGTTAGAACACTTCACAAGTATCGACGAGTCATGCCACGTGCACATCTTATATGCTACACACACCTCGTCGATATTGCCATGTCACATACACTTAAATATCATACTTATTAACATGGATTATATTGTCTTTCATATGTCAAGTATATTGGTAGATTCATTATTTGCATCCTGTTGCTTTATGCGTATTTCTATGTTGGATATGAGATAGATGCAGAATTGAGGATTTATGATTTTGAGTTTTGAATACTATTACATAAATCCAGTTTTTCATGATTGATGTGACATGTCCACCCTGAGATGATTTCTGTTTTTGGTTTTATTCCGGACCGAGTGGGGGAGATATACGGTCGCGGATTTACGTTATCCATACTGAGTGGGGGAGATATACAGTTGGATACAGGGTGGACCCGGTCGAGACCGAGGGGCAGGATAGCCGTATTGAGACGGGGGAGCCTAGCGAGGTTACTCGATTCCGGATTTTGGTTATAGAAATATGCGGCGTGCATCTAGAGGATGACGACCGATATTATGGGTATAGGATCATTCGGGGAATGATGCCTATAAGAAATGAAAAGTTTTGTGTCGTTGATAGACACCGAGAGATGATTTATATTGAGTTGTGATTTCAGAAGTATGATGGGATTTATTGTTGGATTTCACATATACTCATATATCATATTGATTCATGTTCATTAGAATGATTACCATATTTACTTTATTCGCCGTTATATGTTAGTCGTATTCACTGAGTTGGCAACTCATCCCCGTTGTGCCACAGTTCCTTGCAGGGATAGAGTGGACGGGTAGCTGCGAGGCAGGATCACTTTTGCTGTTATATTCCATCTTTTGCGGGTAGGTTACATGTGTAGTAACCTTCCATTTTGTATATTGTATCTAGAAAGACTCCATCAGACTTGTATTTTGACTTAGAAAAGAGAGTTGGTAAATATATGTACAGTTGAGATCAGTTGATCAGTTTCATAACTTCTTTCTTTATAAGATTCAGTGATGTTCATTATATGTTTATATTCATGTTTATTGTTAGTATTGTTGATTCCAACCCGGAATACAACCAAACTTAACCTTTATTATTTGTTTAATGAATAAACTTAATAACTTGAGATTTCTACTTAAAAACTAAATTTTCATAAATAATTCCGAAATAAGGTATTTTGATCTTGGTTTTTGGCTTACTTGGATTGTGCATATCTTTAGATATGATATAATCTGAGTGCCTGTCACATCCAAACTTGGGTCGTGACAACATCGCTGCCAATGATGCTGCCAAAGAGGCTGTCTGGGTTAAGAAGTTCATTAGTGAACTTGGTGTGGTTCCATCCATTGAGCATCCAATACCTTTGTATTGCGATAACAATGGAGCTGTGGCTTTGGCCAAGGAACCCAGGTCCCATCAGAAGTCCAGACATATTCTAAGGCGGTATCACCTGATCAGGGAGATAGTTGATCGCCGGGAGATCGAGGTCAGGAGAGTAGATACGAAGGACAACACTACAGATCCACTCACGAAGGCCATTCCCCAGATACAGTTTGAGAGATAATTCGGGATGCTAGGTATGAGATACTACAGCAGCTGGCCTTAGTGCAAGTGGGAGATTGTTAGTTATGTATATTCCCTAGAGGCCATTATTGTACATATGATGTATATTATGATGGATGCTTGGATATATACAGAGAGGACTTTCTTTCTCTTCATGATAGTATGCTATTTGGTTTCACGTTATCTTAACATATTGACTTGTATTGGCTTACTGTCTTTCTCTCACATGTTGATAAAGCCCATAGGATCTGTACTCGATTACTGGGATTATGATGAGATCATACTAGTGGGGCCACGGTAGTCGATGAGTACATCCTATAACTGTTCCTAGTCGAGGGTATATCGAGATAAGGCATCGATACACCAGAGTAGACTAGCGTATGCGCATCTTGACCCATATGATGGGCGATGGATGATCCTATATCCATCGGAGTTTGACATCAAGGATGGTGTACGGGTGCTCAGTGGAGACTGGGTACACTGGACGGACTCGCCGAGAACTCCCAGATGGTGATATACCACACGTCAGATGGCAGTTCTCCGGTGACACTGGTACAGCGTAGTCTGTAGACCCGAGATCGTCATAGAGTCTTGTGTGATTCCCACTGTGCTTTGATTTCCACCTTACCATGTCCAAGAGGGCGTGCAAAACGGTGGCTTTTGGGTACAGTCCCGAATCACATGGAGAAAATGAGCGATAGGAGGGGATTCGTCTCTCCCGGTATAGGGAGTTGATGTTGTGATGTGTTCGATTGGCTATAACTGGATGTCCCTGGCCAGGGCTGATATAGAGATATACTGGTAAGTGTTACCTGTAATTTCTCGACCTGTTATGAGCCTCACATCGACACGACTTATTGGTTACTGGGGTCTGACTTATACCACCCCTAGACTTGATATGCGACATATCAGACGAACAGACCGGACTGTACGGGAGTGTTACTGATTGGATTCACAGGAGAACGGACAAGCTAGCTTGTTGATCTTCTGATCGCTCAATACCTGGGTGGCTGTTACGTTCCGCTTACAGCTTGTGGATGTTTGATATGATCATCACCTGCTACCGACGTATTGACGATTCTTTAGAGTCCTACACAGAGGTTTCTTGGCTCAGGAAAAACGGAGTAGAGGCACCTATGTGATATGTGCAGGACCGAGGATAATGTGATATGAGATACCGTATTATATTCTCGCGATATTTAGATATGAACCGGGTCATCGGATCAAGTGTTGATTCGATGAATCGGTACATGAGATATTCGTCAGTTATATTCGAAATAACCGGATCGTTGGATCAAGTGTTGATTCGATGATTTAATGTATAATGATATATAAGATATATTGTATTACATTATCTAATATTGGCTCGCTTTATTATTTCATTTTCTCACGGGATTAATACATTGATATATATGCGATATATGTTAATAGTATTATTTTCTTTTGTTGCAAATATATAATATATATATATGATATATATTATTGTGACATGATATGATTTATTATGAAACATGTTTAGGGATGATAAAAAGAGATTTGGGTTTGATTAGGGTTAGCTCCTTCTTGATTATTCTAGAAGGATTTCATTTTGTCTTGGTTAAGATATTATGGTTGATACTTATCCTTGACTCATTCTTAATCTAACCAAACCCTAACTCTAGTTTATTTTCTACAAAGGTTAAGCCTAACATCCTTGACCATGGTTCCATATCAATCATATATTCTTATCTACTATTCATCACAAAAGGATTACTCTCATTATTCTTCATCTTCTTCTCTCTTGAGTTTTTGAGTGAGCCCACTTGTGATTTCTTTTGTGATGATTTCTTGTGAGAAAATGATATAAAAAGAAAGCATAAACACTATTCCATCATCCTCATCTAATCTAGCCCATTAGATTAGGGTGTTCACCTCATTAGAGTGAGAGAGCTTAAGCTATTGCAACTTCGACGTAGATCATCGGAGAAAAGGAACACGACAAGCTTTCATGGATCGTTCGAGTCGTGGAGCTGTCACGACCCGCAGGGTACGGAACGTGACTGGCACTTAAGTTTACGAAACGTCTAAAGGCGTCCGTAAAATAAGTAAGCCAAAGCCCAGAAAACAAAACCAATGAAGCAAAAGAGTGAAGAAAACCCAATCAATTGAAAGCGAGTTATCAAAATGAGTCATGTAAAACCCTTTTTTAAAAACAATATCAATTTTTCCGAAAATTTCGGCAGAGTCTCCTTTGTAAATACTGGCCCCCAAAAATGGGTACAACAAAATATATACATGAATCCACAAAATAGGGCATCCCCAAGCGGGAGCTAGCTCTTCGCCATACGGCGGTCACAAATCCCACGCAATGTAAATGACAACAAGCATAATAAAGCATAAGGAAGCATGAAAAAGTAGCATGTCGGCTCAAGTGAGCTCGACCCCAAAATACAGCATAAAATCCACAAACCTCACAGTCTCATCTCTAGGTCAATATACAATAATCTGGTAGAACAGTAGATGGAGTACACTAGATACAAGAATATACAAGGTGGTACAAAAAAGTAACATAACCCACCTATGAGCAAATCTCGAGCTCAGGCAAAAGAGGCAAAAGACAAGTGCGCCCGCCGCTACTGAACTGACGGAGCGGACCTGCAAACGACTGTGGCACAACGGGGGTGAGTTGCCAACTCGTGAGTAATAAATAACATCTACAAAGGCTATCGTATGCATGCACACAAGCATCCTAGCATCTATAATACAGGTAAGACTGGATGCACTAGCAGGTGTGTATATAACATCAGTGTACTAATATGTATGCAACATGAATATCTGAGGTCTCAATAGGTATATATATAAGAAATATTTTATCTCTTTTTGTTTTTGAAACTCTTTTAGAATGCCAGCATAATGTCAATGAATCGACGAAAATCGGTGTCCAGCAACGACACCCAAAAAGCTGTCTCAAATCTCATAAATGTATCTCTGGCCTCAGCCGTCCGGCTGACCCATCTCAAATATCAATATCTCATCATCCAGCGGCCACGGTCGGTATCCTCTGGATATCCGCCGTCCCAAACAGTCACCGGTAGGTAATCCGTCCCCTGCCAGGCTCAACGTCATCACCACATTCCTCTTGCCCCGGGGTACCTTACCGGGCCCACCATGTACCCGTGCCGGTTCCTCCACTCCTCGACACGGATTTCCAAATCCACAGCAAACTCATGGTGGACGACACTTACATCACTAGAAAACCGCAATTTTACATATTTTAAAAATATAATAAGTTTAGAAATTTTGCGGCTTTCCCCCGAAATCCAGCAATATCATAAAATCTCCAGAAATCCACATAAGTGCATATATCAATGATAATGAATGCGTATGATATCAATAATCAAGTTGCGATGTGTGATTAATGTATTAAGCATGAACAATGAATATGATGAAGTACATGCACATGAATAGCAATCCTAGGGTTTCATTTTAAGGAAATAGCACAATTTAAGTATCAATTAGTAAAAGGTTTAAATTAAAGGTTATCTAGTGTGGTGGCATAGCAATTACCAGGGTGTGTGTGTAAACATGAATAGTGCTCGTGCTGCATATAAAAACCTGGTAATGGTGCATGTGTCCTACAATTGAGTTTGCGTATATGGATATAACATATTGATCTAATTGCAGCAATTATCATGCCAGTATTATTCTAATGTCACAAGTAATTATCCAATTTACTATTTTCCATTTTACTAAATCTATCGGGCGACTTGCGCCATCCAAACGATCGTCCCCCGTAGATGTTAAATCTACTCACCGGGATCCCTGGCTAGCTGTGTCCAATCACCGCCTTTCCCTTTCGCGCCGCGTCTGACGTTTCCGCGACCGAACCTGGAATTTACATCAGTACCAAATATAAGGTTACACATTCAAGAACGACGCAAAACCTCAACGAAACTACTAACGTTCGCTAGCTAGGTACAACGTGCACAAAGTGCGCGGAACACACGCGAAAATCGCAAAAACTGCCAAAAAACGCCGATTTGGGTCACCCGGCAAAACTAAAACCCGACTACCCAAAAACCGCACTCACGCATCCTAAAAGTCGTAGGACAAGCCATTACAATCATCAAGATATCAAAAATAGTCCATCACATAATTTATATAAAAATCTAGTAAGCATATACATACCAAAAAATCGGTGCAACGTCGCCGATTTGCGACAAAACGACTACAATCTAGCATACTCACCCAAGCACACTACAAGCAATCCACACACACTAATTACAACACATTAACCATGCTCCAAAACCTATATTCCACAACCAAACCCTTTCTTGATTTTTAAAAATAGCAATTGCAAATCAAAATCCACACTTGAAAAACTTAATTTAACACTACAAAAGCCCACTTAAGGAAATTAACCTCTTAGGTTAAGGTTAGCAAAACACTAGATAGCAAATTAGGTTTAATCACTTAAATAATGCTTTCTAAAACTTAATCCACTCACTAATCAAGCTTCACAAACCAATACCAACATAAACCCTCTCTTGAAATTTCAAAACAACAATTCCACCCTTCTAAAATTAACTAATTTAGCAAAATTGAAAACTATATCAACAAGGTAACTATATAGATTAGTTCATTAACAACTAACTTAACTATAAACAACTTAATTAACCACCATGGTTCAAAACCCTAGTTTAGACAAACTACTTCTTTTAAACTAGATTAGAAATAAGCTAACTTTTAACACTAACCATACAATTAAAGGAATTTTTAGCAAAAGAAAGCAACTTGATGAGAATTACCTCTTGATCAATGGATCAAGCAAGAGAATTTGCTCCAAAAATGCCTCCTTTCCACATGTTTTCAACTATAATAGGCTTGAGAAGAGGTAGCACAAGGATTTGTTTTGGTTTTGTAAACAAATTTGTGGATTTAAATGGATTTTTGTAGCAATTTTGATGAAATTTTGGAGGAAATGAAAAGAGGAAGGTGAAGGGGGAGGGCTGCTGGAATTTTCGACCAGAAGAGGGATGGGGGAGGGTGTGGTCAAGTGGGGAAGGTCATGGGTCAAGTCTCCAAGTCAATGTATCATACTTTATTCAATTAAATTAAAATAAACCCAAAAAAAACCCCTTAAATCAACTCAAGAAACAACTAAAGAAAAGAGATCAGAATTTTCTGGACTTGGTCATGGTTGGGCTGTCCTAGGGCTGAGGGAAATGAGAGAGGGGATTTACAAAAGAAATTTTATGCAAAAAGGCCCCCTACAACTCAAAAATTGCAAGTTTTAGCCCAAAATTCAATAAATTCGTTTAAATTCATAAAAATTTGAAAAAAATCAAAATAAATTACTAAAAATTCATGTTATCACTAGAATATAATTATCATAATTTTAGAGATTAAAATTAGCCCGGAAAAATTTGTATTTATCGCTTATTTAATGTATTTTCTTACCGGCTTAAAATAATATTAAAAAAATGAAAAATAGGGAAAAAATTTTAAATGACCAAAATTTCATAATTAACTCATTAGCTACTAAAAACAAGTAATTACCTATCCATTTAAGGTATAATTAGCCCTAAACTGCAAAATATCGAGAAAGACGGTTTTCGGAAAAATACCGAATTTTCACCGAATTTCAAGAAAACACCAAAACGACTTTTCAAGACGCTACAATCTTCCCCCCTTAAAGAAATTCGGTCCCGGAATTTAAAAATATAGCTATGCGTACCTTCAAAGAGATGGGGATATTTCTTCCTCATCTCGCCCTCGGTCTCCCAGGTAACCTCCTCGCTGCTTGGGCTACGCCAAAGGACCTTGACGGTTGGTATAACCTTCGACCTCAACTTCTTCACCTGCCGATCCAAGATGGCCACCGGCTGCTCTGCAAAAGAAAGGTCGCGCTCTAGCTGGACTGTCGGGTGCTGAATCTCATGCGAAGGGTCGTGAAGGTACTTGCGGAGCATCGAAACATGAAAAACGGGGTGAACATCGGGAAAGCTGGGTGGAAGAGCCAAACGATATGCAACAGCGCCAACACGCTCGAGGATCTCGAAGGGACCTACGAATCTAGGGCTAAGCTTCCCCTTTCGCCCAAAACGCATCACGCCCTTCATCGGAGAGACTTTCAGAAAAACAAGGTCGCCAACTGCGAACTCTAATCTGCGACGGCGTCTGTCTGCATAGGATTTCTGCCTGCTCTGAGCCGCTCTCATCCGGTCTCGGATCAACTGGATCTTCGATGTCGTCTCCTCAACAAGCTGCGGCCCCAAAATGCTGCTCTCGCTGAGCTCTGTCCAACAAACGGGCGATCTGCATCTCCTCCCATACAATGCCTCGAAAGGTGCCATCTGAATAGTATCCTGGAAGCTGTTGTTGTAGGAGAACTCCACTAGAGGTAAATGATGATCCCAGCTACCACCAAAGTCTAAAACGCACGCTCTGAGCATGTCCTCGAGAGTCTGAATGGTCCGCTCTGACTGTCCGTCTGTCTGCGGATGAAACGCTGTGCTGAAGCTCAAACGAGTGCCCAAAGCCTCCTGAAGTCTCTGCCAAAGTCGGCTGGTGAACTGAGTGCCTCGATCTGACACGATACAAGTCGGTACGCCATGTAGTCGCACGATCTCGTCAATATAGAGCTGAGCATACTGAGCGAAGCTGAAAGTCGTCTTCACTGGAAGGAAGTGAGCCGCTTTCGTCAATCTATCCACGATCACCCAGATGGAGTCGTACCCTCGACTGGTCCTGGGTAGACCCACAACGAAATCCATCGAAATCTGCTCCCATTTCCACTCTGGAATGGGTAACGGATGTAGCTCTCCTGCGGGCCTCTGGTGCTCGGCCTTGACTTGCTGACAAGTCAGGCATCTCGAAACGAACTCCGCAATGTCCCTCTTCATCCCGTCCCACCAGTAGGTCTCTCTCATATCATGGTACATCTTGGTGGAACCGGGGTGGACACTATACACTGATCGGTGTGCCTCCTCAAGAATGTCGCGCCGCAATCCATCAGCATCTGGTACGCACAGTCTAGATCCATATCGTAAAATCCCCTGATCGTCAACCATGAACTCGGAAAATCTGCCCTGTCCCATCTGTGCCATGATCTCTGAGCAACGGTCGTCACTGCGCTGTGCCTCATATATACGGTCAAGCAACTGTGGGCGTGCACGAACATGCGCGAGCTGTCCCCCTGTCTGAGTGAACTCGAACTCAACTCGGTTGTCGCATAACATCTGCCAATCTGCTGACGACTGCCTCTGCACTGCGCGCAAAAAGGATAGACTACCCCCGGGCCTCCTACTCAACGCATCTGCCACCACATTCGCCTTGCCGGGGTGATATAAGATCTCGCAGTCGTAGTCTTTCACCAACTCCATCCAACGACGCTGTCTGAGGTTCAGGTCTCGCTGCTGAAATATGTACTTTAAGCTCTTGTGATCGGTGAATATCTGACATGACTCGCCGTAAAGGTAATGTCGCCAAATCTTCAGTGCAAAGACCACTGCAGCCATCTCCAAATCATGAGTGGGGTAGTTCTGTTCATGCTTCTTCAACTGCCGAGAAGCATAAGCGATCACCCGGCCATGCTGCATCAATACGCATCCTAATCCCACTCGCGAAGCATCACAGTAGACAACAAATCCGCCTGATCCCGAAGGTAAAGATAATACCGGCGCCGTAGTCAAACATGTCCGCAGCTGCTGAAAACTGCGCTTGCACTCCTCCGTCCAGACGAAAGGAACTCCCTTCCGGGTCAAACCGGTCAACGGTGCAGCTATACGGGAGAAGTCCTGAACAAAACGCCTGTAGTAGCCCGCCAAGCCTAGAAAACTACGGATCTCAGTAACCGATGTAGGTCGGGGCCACTGCTGAACAGCCTCAATCTTCTTCGGGTCTACACAAATGCCGTCTCTCGTAACCACGTGACCCAAGAATCCGACGCTGTCCAGCCAGAAAGCACACTTGGAGAACTTCGCGAACAGCTGGTGCTCCCTCAGAGTCTGTAACGTAATCCGCAAGTGCTGCTCGTGCTCCTCTCTGCTCCGGGAGTACACCAAGATATCGTCGATAAACACGATGATGAACAAGTCAAGATACGGCCTGAATGTACGGTTCATCAAATCCATAAATGCTGCTGGGGCGTTGGTGAGTCCGAACGACATCACCAAAAACTCGTAGTGGCCATAGCGTGTACGGAAAGCTGTCCTCGGTATATCCTCCTGTCGAACTCGCAGCTGATGGTATCCTGATCGCAAGTCGATCCTCGAAAAATACCCCGCACCCTGAAGCTGGTCGAACAAATCATCAATGCGCGGCAATGGATATCTGTTCCGAACGGTAACTGTTAGTGTATATGCCCTAGAGGCCATTACTGTATCATACTAGTTTGTATATTACTTAATGGATGCTTGGGATATTCACCTTGTATATACAGTCTTGCTCAAAATAGTAGTATGCTACTTGGTTTGTCTCTACTTCAATGTGTACTTGTGTTTATTTTACTATATCACTTATACGCATTAGTGGAGCCCTTAGGATCTTTGCTTGATTACCAGCGTTGTGATGGCAGTCACACTAGTGGGGGCTGGGTAATCTATAAGCACATCCTTATACAGGTCCCTAGTCGCAGGACTATCGAGATAGGGCATCGATACTCCGGAGTAGACTAGCGTATGCGCTTCTCATCCCAGTGTGGGAGATGGTCTGTCCCACAGCCATCAGTACGTCGTACTGGAGATAGTATACGGGTGCTCGTTGGGTTACGAGTACACTGGACAGGACTCGTCGGGAACTGACAGGTTGGTATTATACCTATCGTCAGTCGTCAGTTCCCAGGTGACATGAGTACAGCTTAGTCCGCTGACTTGACACTGGCACTTCGCCTCGAGTGTGTTCCCACTGCACTTTGATCACTACCCTACCACGGCTCAAAGGAGTCGTGCAAACAGGTGGTGGTTGGGTGCAGTCCCGAAGCACTTGGAGGCAGTGACGGTTAGACAGGATTCGTCTCTCCCGGTATTGGGGGTTGACATCGCGCTGTGTCTAGGAGAGCCATTACACGAGTAGTCCCTGGCCAGGGCAAACGAGATATACTGGTAGGTTTCCAGTGTTATCTCAGGGTGTTTTGGGCTTCGCTCCGGCACGACTTGTACCGCTATTGGGGGACTGACGTTTACCGCCCCCTAGGCCCGCCATGCGATGTATCAGACGAACAGACCGGACTGTACGGAGAATGTCACATTCAGACTCAGTAGGAGTTCAGATGGGGTTTTCACTTCGTCAGCCTTCTTGTCGACATCTACCTGGGGACCGTTACGCACAGCTAGTGCCGCTTGCGGTCTGTGGTTAAACCCACTGCCAGCGTAGTGTCGAGTCTTTAGAGTCCCACACAGAGGGTATTCGCCTCTGGGCAAAACAGAGTAGAGGTCGCATGGTTTTGCGACAGGGTTCGTTCTCATCCGCGCACTTGTGCACGTTTGGAGTCCGGACGGATTATACTGGCAGGCTCTGGTTTGAGCCAGATACTGGTATGTGTTTTTGGGGTTGCTTTTATATCTTGGTATTCTTGTTTTTCGGAACGAGAATGCAGGTGTGTATGCACAGTTGCTTGAGGCGGAGAATGAGATTTTTCATTAGGGTTTCGGAACGGGTGCGTATGCACAATTGACAGTCTTCATTTTCCAAACCCTAATGGATTTATATATTATCTATTAATAATAATAATTAAATGAGAATTATGTTATGGTTGTTTTTGTTGACTTGTTGACCTTGGTTGACTTGTTGACCATTGACCACTTTCATGCCTTCAAAAGTCCTCCTTGATTTATGCTTACATTTTTAAATGAAGCATGGTAGTGGTCATTCCAAATTACCATCAACTATTCTCATTTTCAATTATTATTATTAGATAATTATTTTCTTTTGCATTATGGTTGCAAGATAGAATATGATAGCTCATTCTATCATATTCATTCTCTCTCCTCTCTTCATCTTCTTCTTCCTCTAGTCAAGAGAAACCTTCTCATGAGTTGAGAATCCTTCTCTTGAAAAAGAAAAGCAAACCCTAGTCACTCTCTCTACTCATTCTAGGTTGAAGGTTTAGCAAACCGGAAACCCTAGTTCACTCAAAGATCGAGGAAGAGCCCAAAGTCGAACCTTCGAGGTGGATCCATCTTCGACGGGAGAAGGCGACGTAAAGAGAACCATCAACCTCTACAAGACTTGAAGAAGAAGGAGTTCAAGTATAGGTATAACCATCTTCCATAGTAGCTAACTCTCTTTAGCTAGAATACTAGTTTTAGTTTAGACAACGATCCCGACCATGTTTAGTCCATGTTGCCTCTTGCGATAAAAATTCGTTTTTTATACCGTTTCCGCCTCCCCGTAAGCACCGGGGGTCGCAATATGGACTAACAGTGGTATCAGAGCCTAACTAAACTTAAACTAGCTTGGTAGTGAAGTGTAACGAAGTTCGAAACCGCAAAAACACAAAAACCGTATTTTTCAAAAACCTGAGTTTCTGTTGAAATTTTTTTGGCTCGAAATGAAAAAATTTATATTTGTAAAATCATCTCAGGGTTTTCTAAAAACACACATGAAAAACGATCCAGTTTGGAGCTCAAAGCGCCGCGCATCCGCGGCACGAGGTAGGCTCGTGCCGCGGAACCGCCGCGCTTTGTCGTCTTCTGCGCCTCGTTTTTCGTGCAGTGTCTGTAGGTTTTGGTTTTGGGATTTTTGAGATATATTATATGTACCCAGATTTTCCAGAAAAGAAATTTCTTTTTGGGGTCCTATAATTCCGTATTTTTCCGAACTTCACTACACTTTGGCTATATTGGTTATATCTGTGTTGTTTGCATGTATTGAACGTCGGCTAATCGCTATAAGTCGATTAGTCGGGGTTATACATGATCTGTAATGTGCTGGAATGTGTATATGAATGTGTTGGACTGTCGCGGGTGAATAGCCGGGGTTGGATGTGAGATGAGCTTTTGTTTTTCTTTCATTCATTTGTAAATGTAAATTGATGTAATTATATTATTTGTTTGGCCGCACAACCGGGTCGGGGTTGTAGCCGTCATTGTATAATTCTTTTTACTGTTTATGCTCCTAGGATAGACCCATGGTGGGGTGCACAAACTACCGGGAACTTGGCGGGTAGTTTGCCGCACCCGTAGGGGTCTTGGGTGGGGTATTTGCTATTCACCGCGACCGTGTTATCCGCTTTTCGTTTCAGGCTCGAAAGAAATGCGGATTGCTAGTATATCCAATGTATTCATCTGTGATCTGTAATGTCTATCATTGCTTTCTATTTAGGCGTTGCTTATGTTTTACAGCCGCGCTAGCCCAGCCCCCGCTCTGTCGTTAGTTAAGTAACCTAACGGGTGATGACGGGGCCCCGTGGCGAATGCATATGGCATAAGCGTACGTCATATTTTGGTTGTTTTCTGCAATGGTAGGATTAAATGATGGGACGCATTAAAAGAACTAATGCAAGAATATCACGCATTAAAAGAACTAATGCAAGATAATAAACCAAGTTAAAGTCGTTGGAACACTTTCGAAAAACCACTCGGTTCTTTTCAAAACTAACTTTTAAAATGCGGAGTTTGAGCCACTCCATTTAAAAGCTATCTCGTTCCATCGACCAAATCAAGTTCACTACGTTCACGGTTTTGCCAAAAACCATTCGTAGCCCTCCGTCGTTTCGTATGAATATTCAAATAGTATTCAAGCTGTGTTTGTTGACCTTCGTCAAGGCATAGTGATTGGTAGCTGTTAAGTATTCATATGTAGCATAGATATATGCGTTGGTTTGGGACACTCACATTACCTTGTTGACCTTCGTCAAGGGTATATGCGGGTGGATTCAAATTAACCTGGATAATGACGGGCAGAACTTGACATGTGACTTATGATTTGTTGACCTTCGTCAAGGTCATAAGAGCATGGGGCAAAAATCCACATCGGGAGTTTCATAAGTACTGAAACTTGCTAGATTTGCATACCATTTGGAGTGTGGTGATTCTGGTAGGATTCCTTCAGTTTCGTCACGCGATGATATTTGGATCCCGATCCTACTGTGAGTATATGCTACTCCTCGGGAAATTTCTCACTTAACGATCAATGCTATAAACCTAGTAGGTGCCTAGAAAGGTGTTAGCGGGGCTACGCCCCCAGGGAAAAGAGGTTCTTTAATTAAGGAACTTCGCGAAAGCGTTGGAAAACCTCCCTCGAAGTACCGACACCAGCCTGGCTGAACGGTTAAGCAAGTATTGTACGGTGGGATTGATCCTGACTAATTCTTCCTTTATGGTTTGAGGAGGGATTCGAGAAACAGTGGGAGCCATCCTGTTTAGACAAACTAAAAACCACTCTAAACTTGCAAGAGCATCATGCTGAGTGTTTCTTCTTCTCTCTCCTAATTGCAGCGACCAATCAACATGACTGGACTTAAGTTACTCCTAGATAAAAACAAGCTGACAGGGCCAAACTACAAAGATTGGCTCAGGAATGTCAAGATAGCAATCACTTATGACAAGCTGGGGTATCTTCTTACCACCAAAGCTCCCCCTGTCCCTGGTCCAACTTCCAGCGTCGCGGATAAGGAAATCCGCAAGACTTGGGAGATTGATAGCGCGAAGGCCAAGTGCCTCTTGCTTGCCTCGATGGACAACGAACATCAGAGAAGGCATGAGAATATGGACATGGAGTCCATATTGCTTCATACAAAAGAACTGTATGGGGAGCAATCACGTATCGCAAGATACGAAGCGTCGAAAAAGTTGTTTTCGACAAGAATGGCCGTCGGATCATCAGTAGCCGAGCACGTGCTAAAGATGATCGGTTACATTGAGGAGCTCGCTGACCTAGGGATCACATTGGAGAGTGAGCTATATACGGATATAGTTCTCCAGTCCCTTCCTTCCACTTACGCCCAGTTTATAATGAATTTCAACCTACAAGAAAAGGAGGTTGAACTTTCAGAGCTCCTCAACCTGCTGAGGAGCGCAGAGGGCACCCTACAGAAAGGTAGGGAAACATCCACTTTGTTTGTAGGAGGATCATCTTCTTCTAGGTCCAAGGCGAAAGCCAAGGGAAAGAAGAAGAAAGCCCCCGCCAAACCAAGGGGCGGTGTTAGTAAAGTGGATACGAAGGGAAAAGGAAAAGCAACAAAGATAGCGGGGAAGATTGTGGATAAGGAAGAATGCTTCTTTTGTCATAAGAAAGGACACTGGAAGAATGATTGCAGGGCCTGGAAGGCCAGAACACAGGAATTGAAGCAGGTTGCAGCTTCAGCTTCAGGTGTGTATGTTATTGAAAACTGTCTTTCTATAAACTCTACTTCCTGGGTATTGGATACCGGATCAGGATCTCATATCTGTAATTCTTTGCAGGCGTTGAGAAACCGTAGTGTTTTGAAAGCAGGTGACATGACCCTCAGAGTTGCAAACGGAGCGAGCATGGATGCTAAAGCCGTGGGGGACTATCACCTGGGAATGTCAGATGGACATGTTTTGGTTTTGCGTAATTGCTTTTTTGTACCCAACGCAACTTGTAATATCATTTCTGTATCTTTAGTTTCTAAAGAAGGTTATGAATTTGCGTTTGTAAGTAATGTTGTAAACATTCGCCTTAATCAAGTTTTGATTGGGTCAGGTACTTTGAGTAATGGTATATACGTATTGAACCAACCACAGATTTTTAATGTCCAGAATACACACAAAAGAAAGTCTCCAGAAATAAACCAGACTTTCTTATGGCATTGTAGATTGGGTCACATCAATGAGAGAAGGTTGACGAAGTTACATACAGAAGGGTATTTGAATGCGTTCGAATATCAGTCGTATGCCACTTGTCAATCCTGTCTCAAGGGAAAGATGACAAAGACTCCGTTTACTGGACATGGAGAAAGAGCGAGCGAGCTCTTGGGACTTGTACACAGTGACGTGTGCGGTCCAATGTCTACACATGCCCGAAGCGGACATTCTTACTTCATTACTTTTACGGATGACTTCTCAAGGTACGGTTATGTTTTCTTAATGAAACATAAGTCCGAGGCTTTTGAAAAATTCCAGGAGTATAAGAATGAAGTAGAGAAACAGACCGGCAAAAGTATTAAGATTCTAAGATCGGATCGAGGTGGAGAATACTTAAGTGCCGAATTCCTGAATTACTTAAAAGAGAATGGTATTCTCTCTCAGCTTACTCCTCCATACACTCCGCAACATAACGGTGTATCGGAGAGACGGAACCGAACCCTATTGGATATGGTTCGGTCCATGATGAGTAACGCTGAGTTACCGCGATCATTCTGGGGATATGCAATAGAAGCAGCTGCGTATCTCTTGAACAAGGCTCCCACCAAGACTGTGCCTACCACCCCTTATGAGATGTGGACTGGGAAGAAACCCTGTCTCAAGTATCTTAAAGTATGGGGATGTCCAGCCTTTGTAAAAAGGCAGCATGCGGACAAGCTTGAGGCACGTTCAGTACAGTGTAAGTTTGTGGGATACCCAAGGAACTCCAGGGGGTATCTTTTCTATTCCGCTGAGGAACAAAAGGTTTTTGTTTCTCAGCATGCCCGCTTCTTGGAAACTGAGTTTTTGGAAACCCAGATAAGTGGGAGCACAATAGAACTGGAAGAAGTTCCAGAACCACAGACTGTTACTGAAAGCTTAGTGGAACCAGAGGGTTCAACAGAACAGGACATTCCTACGCCGCTCCGCAGAAGTAGTAGGCAGTCTCATCCGCCCGAGAGATACTACGGTTTTCTCATAGACGGGGATAGAGAGGATTGCATCATAGATTATGATGAGCCTACTAGCTTCCAGCAGGCCGTTCAGAGCGTTGACTCAGTGAAATGGCTGGATGCAATGCGGACCGAAATGGAGTCCATGTACACCAATAAGGTATGGACGTTGGACATTGCTCCAGACGGGGTAAAACCCGTAGGATGCAAGTGGATCTTCAAAAGGAAGATTGGTGTAGATGGACAGGTTGAGACCTATAAAGCTAGGCTGGTAGCAAAGGGTTTCCGTCAAAGACCTGGCTTGGACTATGACGAAACCTTTTCTCCAGTAGCCATGCTGAAATCCATTCGGATCCTTCTTGCCATCGCTGCCTTCCACGATTATGAGATCTGGCAAATGGACGTAAAGACAGCTTTTCTAAATGGAAATTTAGAGGAGTGTGTCTATATGGATCAGCCAGAGGGTTTCATTCAGAGTGGGAGCAGCGGAAAGGTGTGCAAGTTGCTTAAGTCCATCTATGGACTAAAGCAGGCATCGCGGAGTTGGAACATCTGTTTTGATGAGACGGTCAAGGAATTTGGCTTTATCAAAAATCCAGATGAACCATGCATCTATAGTAGATTTGTAGCGAGAACTGTAGTATTCCTCGTTTTATACGTGGATGACATTCTCTTAATAGGAAATGACATTCCTATGCTACAATCTGTCAAGGGGTTCTTGTCACAAAGGTTCTCCATGAAAGACCTGGGTGATGCCTCATACATCCTGGGGATCCGGATCCATCGTGATAGATCCAAGAGGATATTAGGACTTTCACAGTCCAGGTACATCGACACCGTACTGAAAAGATTCAGTATGGAAGATTCCAAGCGCGGTAACTTACCGGCTTGTCACGGGATCACCCTCTCTAAAGAGATGTCTCCCAAGACTGATTTGGAGAGGGATCGCATGTCTATTATACCCTACGCTTCTGCGGTAGGCTCTATAATGTATGCGATGTTGTGTACCAGACCGGATGTAGCTTATGCACTGAGTGTAGTAAGCCGGTATCAGTCAAACCCTGGGGAGAAACATTGGATAGCAGTAAAGAACATTCTCAAGTACCTGAGGAGGACTAAGGAGATGTTCTTGGTGTATGGCGGAAAAGACCTCCAGATCGAGGCTTTTGCTGACTCCAGCTTCCAGAGTGACAAGGATGATTCCAAGTCCATGTCGGGCTTTGTCTTTACCCTCAATGGAGGGGCGGTGTGTTGGAAGAGTTCCAAACAGGAAACCGTTGCAGACTCGACGATGGAAGCGGAATACATCGCTGCATCTGATGCCGCAAAAGAAGCTGTCTGGATGAGGAAGTTCTTGAAAGAACTTCAGGTGGTTCCGTCCATTGTTGACCCAGTACCTCTGTATTGCGACAACAACGGGGCTATAGCTTTAGCAAAGGAACCCAGGTCCCATCAGAGATCCAGGCACATCTTGAGGCGGTATCACCTGATCAGGGAGATCGTGGATCGCAAGGAGATCGAGGTTCGGAGAGTAGCTTCAGAAGACAACACTGCAGATCCATTCACCAAGGCCCTGCCCCAGACTCAGTTCGAGCGGCTGATCGAGATGATAGGTCTTCGATACGCCAGTACATGGCCTTAGTGCAAGTGGGAGATTGTTAGTGTATATGCCCTAGAGGCCATTACTGTATCATACTAGTTTGTATATTACTTAATGGATGCTTGGGATATTCACCTTGTATATACAGTCTTGCTCAAAATAGTAGTATGCTACTTGGTTTGTCTCTACTTCAATGTGTACTTGTGTTTATTTTACTATATCACTTATACGCATTAGTGGAGCCCTTAGGATCTTTGCTTGATTACCAGCGTTGTGATGGCAGTCACACTAGTGGGGGCTGGGTAATCTATAAGCACATCCTTATACAGGTCCCTAGTCGCAGGACTATCGAGATAGGGCATCGATACTCCGGAGTAGACTAGCGTATGCGCTTCTCATCCCAGTGTGGGAGATGGTCTGTCCCACAGCCATCAGTACGTCGTACTGGAGATAGTATACGGGTGCTCGTTGGGTTACGAGTACACTGGACAGGACTCGTCGGGAACTGACAGGTTGGTATTATACCTATCGTCAGTCGTCAGTTCCCAGGTGACATGAGTACAGCTTAGTCCGCTGACTTGACACTGGCACTTCGCCTCGAGTGTGTTCCCACTGCACTTTGATCACTACCCTACCACGGCTCAAAGGAGTCGTGCAAACAGGTGGTGGTTGGGTGCAGTCCCGAAGCACTTGGAGGCAGTGACGGTTAGACAGGATTCGTCTCTCCCGGTATTGGGGGTTGACATCGCGCTGTGTCTAGGAGAGCCATTACACGAGTAGTCCCTGGCCAGGGCAAACGAGATATACTGGTAGGTTTCCAGTGTTATCTCAGGGTGTTTTGGGCTTCGCTCCGGCACGACTTGTACCGCTATTGGGGGACTGACGTTTACCGCCCCCTAGGCCCGCCATGCGATGTATCAGACGAACAGACCGGACTGTACGGAGAATGTCACATTCAGACTCAGTAGGAGTTCAGATGGGGTTTTCACTTCGTCAGCCTTCTTGTCGACATCTACCTGGGGACCGTTACGCACAGCTAGTGCCGCTTGCGGTCTGTGGTTAAACCCACTGCCAGCGTAGTGTCGAGTCTTTAGAGTCCCACACAGAGGGTATTCGCCTCTGGGCAAAACAGAGTAGAGGTCGCATGGTTTTGCGACAGGGTTCGTTCTCATCCGCGCACTTGTGCACGTTTGGAGTCCGGACGGATTATACTGGCAGGCTCTGGTTTGAGCCAGATACTGGTATGTGTTTTTGGGGTTGCTTTTATATCTTGGTATTCTTGTTTTTCGGAACGAGAATGCAGGTGTGTATGCACAGTTGCTTGAGGCGGAGAATGAGATTTTTCATTAGGGTTTCGGAACGGGTGCGTATGCACAATTGACAGTCTTCATTTTCCAAACCCTAATGGATTTATATATTATCTATTAATAATAATAATTAAATGAGAATTATGTTATGGTTGTTTTTGTTGACTTGTTGACCTTGGTTGACTTGTTGACCATTGACCACTTTCATGCCTTCAAAAGTCCTCCTTGATTTATGCTTACATTTTTAAATGAAGCATGGTAGTGGTCATTCCAAATTACCATCAACTATTCTCATTTTCAATTATTATTATTAGATAATTATTTTCTTTTGCATTATGGTTGCAAGATAGAATATGATAGCTCATTCTATCATATTCATTCTCTCTCCTCTCTTCATCTTCTTCTTCCTCTAGTCAAGAGAAACCTTCTCATGAGTTGAGAATCCTTCTCTTGAAAAAGAAAAGCAAACCCTAGTCACTCTCTCTACTCATTCTAGGTTGAAGGTTTAGCAAACCGGAAACCCTAGTTCACTCAAAGATCGAGGAAGAGCCCAAAGTCGAACCTTCGAGGTGGATCCATCTTCGACGGGAGAAGGCGACGTAAAGAGAACCATCAACCTCTACAAGACTTGAAGAAGAAGGAGTTCAAGTATAGGTATAACCATCTTCCATAGTAGCTAACTCTCTTTAGCTAGAATACTAGTTTTAGTTTAGACAACGATCCCGACCATGTTTAGTCCATGTTGCCTCTTGCGATAAAAATTCGTTTTTTATACCGTTTCCGCCTCCCCGTAAGCACCGGGGGTCGCAATATGGACTAACAGTAACTTTGTTCAGCTGGCGGTAGTCGATACATAAGCGCAAACTTCCATCCTTCTTCTTGACAAACAGGACCGGAGCACCCCACGGAGAAACACTCGGTCGAATAAGCCCCTTGTCCAACAAATCCTGTAACTGATCCTTCAGCTCTCGAAGCTCTACCGGGGCCATCCGATAAGGCGGTATAGAAATAGGCCCCGAACCGGGAATCAAATCAATGCAGAACTCAACATCGCGCTCAGGAGGTAGCCCCGGTAGCTCATCAGGGAAAACATCAGGGAACTCACAAACTACCGGGACCCGGTCCAACGGAACATCTGCAGCTCGAGTATCACAAATAGACGCTAAGAATCCCTGACATCCCTTCCGCAAGAGCTGACCAGCGCGAAGAGAAGAAATTAAGCTGGGAAGGGCGACACTGCGGTCTCCCTGAATAACAAGGACTGGCTCTCCCGGAAAGCTAAATCTGACTGCCTTCTCACGGCAGTCCACCGAAGCATAACAAGTGGCTAGCCAATCCATGCCCAGAAGCACATCAAAGTCCAACATATCGAGGAGTATCAAATCAACTGATGAATCCCTCTCCCCGATACGAACGGAACACAAACGAAATACAAACCGAGCGACAAACGACTCGCCTACCGGAGTAACAACAACAAGCGGCTGATCTAACGACGACGACTCACGGCCCAACATCGGTGCAAAGTGTGTAGAGACGTACGAATGTGTAGAACCTGGGTCGAATAATACCCGTGCGTCGAAAGAACAAACTGGCAAAGTACCTGTCACGACGGCATTGGATGCCTGCGCATCCTGCGGTGTCAAAGCAAAAACTCGGGCCTGTCCTCCACCGATAGCGGGCTGACCTCGACCTCGGCCTCTGCCTCCTCGTCCTCTCTGAACAGGACCGCCGCGTCCACGGCCTCTCGGTGCACCTAACTGGCGTGGAGCATCGCCTGGGGTAGGAAGTAGGGCTCTCTGAGGAGGGGGTGGTGATGGTGGTAGGGTCACGTGCGGAACTGTCGCTGCTCCCTGTCGTCTCACCGGGCAGTCTCTGACAAGATGGTGCAAACTCCCGCACCCAAAACATCCTGGCGACGGCTGCTGCCCCTGGGAATAAGAACCATATAACTGTCCCCGCCCAAATCCTCTGCCAGGCCTATCTCTCGGAAAGAATCTGGCGCGCTGCCTCTGAGGCGGTACATCGGTGCGCATCCTCTTCGGCCCAGAAACGGCCGGAGTCTGTGATATGCGTGCCTCCATCCGTAATGCCGTATCCATAGCAGCTGAATAGGTGTCGTAGTGCTGGGCGCCAATGGCAAGGTATAGCTGGGCATCAAGTCCCTGTACGAACCTCTTCACCATCTTCTCCTCGGTATCCACCAAATACTGAGCATATCGGGATAACTGTGTAAACTGGATATCATACTCAGACACCGTCATCCCAGGTGTCTTGACTAAGGCCTCGAAGCTGCGAGCTCTGGCGTCACGAACGCTCTCTGGAAGGAAACGGGCTAGAAAGACCGCTGTAAACTCGGCCCAAGTCATAGGCGGCAGATCTGCAGCTCGACCTCTCAAGACTGACTCCCACCACGTATGCGCGAGACCCTCTAGTCGGAAACTCGCAAGCTCTACCCATCGATCATCCGAACATCTCAGCGAACGGCAGATCCTGGCTAAACTGTCAAGGAACGTCTGTGGGTCCTCCGCTGCCTCGGTGCCGGTGAATACTGGAGGTCTCAGCCTCATGAAATCCTGTAGTGAAACCGGGATGGTCACGGTGGTAGTAGTAGGAGCAGGTATCATGGTCGTCTGGGATGTAGTAGGTACGTCATCCGGCCTCGGTGTACGACTGGCTGCAACTAGGGATCCTACCATCTGACGCAGCTCCTGCATGCCTCCCATCATCTGTCGCAACTCCTCCATACCGGTCTCGAGCCTATCCATACGGCCTGGGGAAGGTGGATCGGTCTGTCCCTGCGGCGTAGGCATACCACCCTGCTCAGTCCTAGTCTCGGACGAGCCAGCTCGAATCTCGTCTCTGGCGGCAGCCCTCTGTGCCCTCGTAGCCTTCGGCGGCATAGTGGCTGTTACAGGAAAACGGATAGTAAGGACAGTGCAATAGGATCATAGGATACACGGAATTGAAGAAGGAAATTTCCAAGCAAGTATCCTAAAGTCACTTAGGCGGAGTATCGTATCGTAAGTATGCCGCGGACATACGCACGCTACGTTACCCTGCTTAAGTCACTTACTCCATCTACCAAGGGTCATCCTACACTCACAAAGGTAAAACCTATCGCTCTGATGCCAACTTTGTCACGACCCGCAGGGTACGGAACGTGACTGGCACTTAAGTTTACGAAACGTCTAAAGGCGTCCATAAAATAAGTAAGCCAAAGCCCAGAAAACAAAACCAATGAAGCAAAAGAGTGAAGAAAACCCAATCAATTGAAAGCAAGTTATCAAAATGAGTCATGTAAAACCCTTTTTTAAAAACAATATCAATTTTTCCGAAAATTTCGGCAGAGTCTCCTTTGTAAATACTGGCCCCCAAAAATGGGTACAACAAAATATATACATGAATCCACAAAATAGGGCATCCCCAAGCGGGAGCTAGCTCTTCGCCATACGGCGGTCACAAATCCCACGCAATGTAAATGACAACAAGCATAATAAAGCATAAGGAAGCATGAAAAAGTAGCATGTCGGCTCAAGTGAGCTCGACCCCAAAATACAGCATAAAATCCACAAACCTCACAGTCTCATCTCTAGGTCAATATACAATAATCTGGTAGAACAGTAGATGGAGTACACTAGATACAAGAATATACAAGGTGGTACAAAAAAGTAACATAACCCACCTATGAGCAAATCTCGAGCTCAGGCAAAAGAGGCAAAAGACAAGTGCGCCCGCCGCTACTGAACTGACGGAGCGGACCTGCAAATGACTGTGGCACAACGGGGGTGAGTTGCCAACTCGTGAGTAATAAATAACATCTACAAAGGCTATCGTATGCATGCACACAAGCATCCTAGCATCTATAATACAGGTAAGACTGGATGCACTAGCAGGTGTGTATATAACATCAGTGTACTAATATGTATGCAACATAAATATCTGAGGTCTCAATAGGTATATATATAAGAAATATTTTATCTCTTTTTGTTTTTGAAACTCTTTTAGAATGCCAGCATAATGTCAATGAATCGACGAAAATCGGTGTCCAGCAACGACACCCAAAAAGCTGTCTCAAATCTCATAAATGTATCTCTGGCCTCAGCCGTCCGGCTGACCCATCTCAAATATCAATATCTCATCATCCAGCGGCCACGGTCGGTATCCTCTGGATATCCGCCGTCCCAAACAGTCACCGGTAGGTAATCCGTCCCCTGCCAGGCTCAACGTCATCACCACATTCCTCTTGCCCCGGGGTACCTTACCGGGCCCACCATGTACCCGTGCCGGTTCCTCCACTCCTCGACACGGATTTCCAAATCCACAGCAAACTCATGGTGGACGACACTTACATCACTAGAAAACCGCAATTTACATATTTTAAAAATATAATAAGTTTAGAAATTTTGCGGCTTTCCCCCGAAATCCAGCAATATCATAAAATCTCCAGAAATCCACATAAGTGCATATATCAATGATAATGAATGCGTATGATATCAATAATCAAGTTGCGATGTGTGATTAATGTATTAAGCATGAACAATGAATGTGATGAAGTACATGCACATGAATAGCAATCCTAGGGTTTCATTTTAAGGAAATAGCACAATTTAAGTATCAATTAGTAAAAGGTTTAAATTAAAGGTTATCTAGTGTGGTGGCATAGCAATTACCAGGGTGTGTGTGTAAACATGAATAGTGCTCGTGCTGCATATAAAAACCTGGTAATGGTGCATGTGTCCTACAATTGAGTTTGCGTATATGGATATAACATATTGATCTAATTGCAGCAATTATCATGCCAGTATTATTCTAATGTCACAAGTAATTATCCAATTTACTATTTTCCATTTTACTAAATCTATCGGGCGACTTGCGCCATCCAAACGATCGTCCCCCGTAGATGTTAAATCTACTCACCGGGATCCCTGGCTAGCTGTGTCCAATCACCGCCTTTCCCTTTCGCGCCGCGTCTGACGTTTCCGCGACCGAACCTGGAATTTACATCAGTACCAAATATAAGGTTACACATTCAAGAACGACGCAAAACCTCAACGAAACTACTAACGTTCGCTAGCTAGGTACAACGTGCACAAAGTGCGCGGAACACACGCGAAAATCGCAAAAACTGCCAAAAAACGCCGATTTGGGTCACCCGGCAAAACTAAAACCCGACTACCCAAAAACCGCACTCACGCATCCTAAAAGTCGTAGGACAAGCCATTACAATCATCAAGATATCAAAAATAGTCCATCACATAATTTATATAAAAATCTAGTAAGCATATACATACCAAAAAATCGGTGCAACGTCGCCGATTTGCGACAAAACGACTACAATCTAGCATACTCACCCAAGCACACTACAAGCAATCCACACACACTAATTACAACACATTAACCATGCTCCAAAACCTATATTCCACAACCAAACCCTTTCTTGATTTTTAAAAATAGCAATTGCAAATCAAAATCCACACTTGAAAAACTTAATTTAACACTACAAAAGCCCACTTAAGGAAATTAACCTCTTAGGTTAAGGTTAGCAAAACACTAGATAGCAAATTAGGTTTAATCACTTAAATAATGCTTTCTAAAACTTAATCCACTCACTAATCAAGCTTCACAAACCAATACCAACATAAACCCTCTCTTGAAATTTCAAAACAACAATTCCACCCTTCTAAAATTAACTAATTTAGCAAAATTGAAAACTATATCAACAAGGTAACTATATAGATTAGTTCATTAACAACTAACTTAACTATAAACAACTTAATTAACCACCATGGTTCAAAACCCTAGTTTAGACAAACTACTTCTTTTAAACTAGATTAGAAATAAGCTAACTTTTAACACTAACCATACAATTAAAGGAATTTTTAGCAAAAGAAAGCAACTTGATGAGAATTACCTCTTGATCAATGGATCAAGCAAGAGAATTTGCTCCAAAAATGCCTCCTTTCCACATGTTTTCAACTATAATAGGCTTGAGAAGAGGTAGCACAAGGATTTGTTTTGGTTTTGTAAACAAATTTGTGGATTTAAATGGATTTTTGTAGCAATTTTGATGAAATTTTGGAGGAAATGAAAAGAGGAAGGTGAAGGGGGAGGGCTGCTGGAATTTTCGACCAGAAGAGGGATGGGGGAGGGTGTGGTCAAGTGGGGAAGGTCATGGGTCAAGTCTCCAAGTCAATGTATCATACTTTATTCAATTAAATTAAAATAAACCCAAAAAAAACCCCTTAAATCAACTCAAGAAACAACTAAAGAAAAGAGATCAGAATTTTCTGGACTTGGTCATGGTTGGGCTGTCCTAGGGCTGAGGGAAATGAGAGAGGGGATTTACAAAAGAAATTTTATGCAAAAAGGCCCCCTACAACTCAAAAATTGCAAGTTTTAGCCCAAAATTCAATAAATTCGTTTAAATTCATAAAAATTTGAAAAAAATCAAAATAAATTACTAAAAATTCATGTTATCACTAGAATATAATTATCATAATTTTATAGATTAAAATTAGCCCGGAAAAATTTGTATTTATCGCTTATTTAATGTATTTTCTTACCGGCTTAAAATAATATTAAAAAAATGAAAAATAGGGAAAAAATTTTAAATGACCAAAATTTCATAATTAACTCATTAGCTACTAAAAACAAGTAATTACCTATCCATTTAAGGTATAATTAGCCCTAAACTGCAAAATATCGAGAAAGACGGTTTTCGGAAAAATACCGAATTTTCACCGAATTTCAAGAAAACACCAAAACGACTTTTCAAGACGCTACAATCTTCCCCCCTTAAAGAAATTCGGTCCCGGAATTTAAAAATATAGCTATGCGTACCTTCAAAGAGATGGGGATATTTCTTCCTCATCTCGCCCTCGGTCTCCCAGGTAACCTCCTCGCTGCTTGGGCTACGCCAAAGGACCTTGACGGTTGGTATAACCTTCGACCTCAACTTCTTCACCTGCCGATCCAAGATGGCCACCGGCTGCTCTGCAAAAGAAAGGTCGCGCTCTAGCTGGACTGTCGGGTGCTGAATCTCATGCGAAGGGTCGTGAAGGTACTTGCGGAGCATCGAAACATGAAAAACGGGGTGAACATCGGGAAAGCTGGGTGGAAGAGCCAAACGATATGCAACAGCGCCAACACGCTCGAGGATCTCGAAGGGACCTACGAATCTAGGGCTAAGCTTCCCCTTTCGCCCAAAACGCATCACGCCCTTCATCGGAGAGACTTTCAGAAAAACAAGGTCGCCAACTGCGAACTCTAATCTGCGACGGCGTCTGTCTGCATAGGATTTCTGCCTGCTCTGAGCCGCTCTCATCCGGTCTCGGATCAACTGGATCTTCGATGTCGTCTCCTCAACAAGCTGCGGCCCCAAAATGCTGCTCTCGCTGAGCTCTGTCCAACAAACGGGCGATCTGCATCTCCTCCCATACAATGCCTCGAAAGGTGCCATCTGAATAGTATCCTGGAAGCTGTTGTTGTAGGAGAACTCCACTAGAGGTAAATGATGATCCCAGCTACCACCAAAGTCTAAAACGCACGCTCTGAGCATGTCCTCGAGAGTCTGAATGGTCCGCTCTGACTGTCCGTCTGTCTGCGGATGAAACGCTGTGCTGAAGCTCAAACGAGTGCCCAAAGCCTCCTGAAGTCTCTGCCAAAGTCGGCTGGTGAACTGAGTGCCTCGATCTGACACGATACAAGTCGGTACGCCATGTAGTCGCACGATCTCGTCAATATAGAGCTGAGCATACTGAGCGAAGCTGAAAGTCGTCTTCACTGGAAGGAAGTGAGCCGCTTTCGTCAATCTATCCACGATCACCCAGATGGAGTCGTACCCTCGACTGGTCCTGGGTAGACCCACAACGAAATCCATCGAAATCTGCTCCCATTTCCACTCTGGAATGGGTAACGGCTGTAGCTCTCCTGCGGGCCTCTGGTGCTCGGCCTTGACTTGCTGACAAGTCAGGCATCTCGAAACGAACTCCGCAATGTCCCTCTTCATCCCGTCCCACCAGTAGGTCTCTCTCATATCATGGTACATCTTGGTGGAACCGGGGTGGACACTATACACTGATCGGTGTGCCTCCTCAAGAATGTCGCGCCGCAATCCATCAGCATCTGGTACGCACAGTCTAGATCCATATCGTAAAATCCCCTGATCGTCAACCATGAACTCGGAAAATCTTCCCTGTCCCATCTGTGCCATGATCTCTGAGCAACGGTCGTCACTGCGCTGTGCCTCATATATACGGTCAAGCAACTGTGGGCGTGCACGAACATGCGCGAGCTGTCCCCCTGTCTGAGTGAACTCGAACTCAACTCGGTTGTCGCATAACATCTGCCAATCTGCTGACGACTGCCTCTGCACTGCGCGCAAAAAGGATAGACTACCCCCGGGCCTCCTACTCAACGCATCTGCCACCACATTCGCCTTGCCGGGGTGATATAAGATCTCGCAGTCGTAGTCTTTCACCAACTCCATCCAACGACGCTGTCTGAGGTTCAGGTCTCGCTGCTGAAATATGTACTTTAAGCTCTTGTGATCGGTGAATATCTGACATGACTCGCCGTAAAGGTAATGTCGCCAAATCTTCAGTGCAAAGACCACTGCAGCCATCTCCAAATCATGAGTGGGGTAGTTCTGTTCATGCTTCTTCAACTGCCGAGAAGCATAAGCGATCACCCGGCCATGCTGCATCAATACGCATCCTAATCCCACTCGCGAAGCATCACAGTAGACAACAAATCCGCCTGATCCCGAAGGTAAAGATAATACCGGCGCCGTAGTCAAACATGTCCGCAGCTGCTGAAAACTGCGCTTGCACTCCTCCGTCCAGACGAAAGGAACTCCCTTCCGGGTCAAACCGGTCAACGGTGCAGCTATACGGGAGAAGTCCTGAACAAAACGCCTGTAGTAGCCCGCCAAGCCTAGAAAACTACGGATCTCAGTAACCGATGTAGGTCGGGGCCACTGCTGAACAGCCTCAATCTTCTTCGGGTCTACACAAATGCCGTCTCTCGTAACCACGTGACCCAAGAATCCGACGCTGTCCAGCCAGAAAGCACACTTGGAGAACTTCGCGAACAGCTGGTGCTCCCTCAGAGTCTGTAACGTAATCCGCAAGTGCTGCTCGTGCTCCTCTCTGCTCCGGGAGTACACCAAGATATCGTCGATAAACACGATGATGAACAAGTCAAGATACGGCCTGAATGTACGGTTCATCAAATCCATAAATGCTGCTGGGGCGTTGGTGAGTCCGAACGACATCACCAAAAACTCGTAGTGGCCATAGCGTGTACGGAAAGCTGTCCTCGGTATATCCTCCTGTCGAACTCGCAGCTGATGGTATCCTGATCGCAAGTCGATCCTCGAAAAATACCCCGCACCCTGAAGCTGGTCGAACAAATCATCAATGCGCGGCAATGGATATCTGTTCCGAACGGTAACTTTGTTCAGCTGGCGGTAGTCGATACATAAGCGCAAACTTCCATCCTTCTTCTTGACAAACAGGACCGGAGCACCCCACGGAGAAACACTCGGTCGAATAAGCCCCTTGTCCAACAAATCCTGTAACTGATCCTTCAGCTCTCGAAGCTCTACCGGGGCCATCCGATAAGGCGGTATAGAAATAGGCCCCGAACCGGGAATCAAATCAATGCAGAACTCAACATCGCGCTCAGGAGGTAGCCCCGGTAGCTCATCAGGGAAAACATCAGGGAACTCACAAACTACCGGGACCCGGTCCAACGGAACATCTGCAGCTCGAGTATCACAAATAGACGCTAAGAATCCCTGACATCCCTTCCGCAAGAGCTGACCAGCGCGAAGAGAAGAAATTAAGCTGGGAAGGGCGACACTGCGGTCTCCCTGAATAACAAGGACTGGCTCTCCCGGAAAGCTAAATCTGACTGCCTTCTCACGGCAGTCCACCGAAGCATAACAAGTGGCTAGCCAATCCATGCCCAGAAGCACATCAAAGTCCAACATATCGAGGAGTATCAAATCAACTGATGAATCCCTCTCCCCGATACGAACGGAACACAAACGAAATACAAACCGAGCGACAAACGACTCGCCTACCGGAGTAACAACAACAAGCGGCTGATCTAACGACGACGACTCACGGCCCAACATCGGTGCAAAGTGTGTAGAGACGTACGAATGTGTAGAACCTGGGTCGAATAATACCCGTGCGTCGAAAGAACAAACTGGCAAAGTACCTGTCACGACGGCATTGGATGCCTGCGCATCCTGCGGTGTCAAAGCAAAAACTCGGGCCTGTCCTCCACCGATAGCGGGCTGACCTCGACCTCGGCCTCTGCCTCCTCGTCCTCTCTGAACAGGACCGCCGCGTCCACGGCCTCTCGGTGCACCTAACTGGCGTGGAGCATCGCCTGGGGTAGGAAGTAGGGCTCTCTGAGGAGGGGGTGGTGATGGTGGTAGGGTCACGTGCGGAACTGTCGCTGCTCCCTGTCGTCTCACGGGCAGTCTCTGACAAGATGGTGCAAACTCCCGCACCCAAAACATCCTGGCGACGGCTGCTGCCCCTGGGAATAAGAACCATATAACTGTCCCCGCCCAAATCCTCTGCCAGGCCTATCTCTCGGAAAGAATCTGGCGCGCTGCCTCTGAGGCGGTACATCGGTGCGCATCCTCTTCGGCCCAGAAACGGCCGGAGTCTGTGATATGCGTGCCTCCATCCGTAATGCCGTATCCATAGCAGCTGAATAGGTGTCGTAGTGCTGGGCGCCAATGGCAAGGTATAGCTGGGCATCAAGTCCCTGTACGAACCTCTTCACCATCTTCTCCTCGGTATCCACCAAATACTGAGCATATCGGGATAACTGTGTAAATTGGATATCATACTCAGACACCGTCATCCCAGGTGTCTTGACTAAGGCCTCGAAGCTGCGAGCTCTGGCGTCACGAACGCTCTCTGGAAGGAAACGGGCTAGAAAGACCGCTGTAAACTCGGCCCAAGTCATAGGCGGCAGATCTGCAGCTCGACCTCTCAAGACTGACTCCCACCACGTCTGCGCGAGACCCTCTAGTCGGAAACTCGCAAGCTCTACCCATCGATCATCCGAACATCTCAGCGAACGGCAGATCCTGGCTAAACTGTCAAGGAACGTCTGTGGGTCCTCCGCTGCCTCGGTGCCGGTGAATACTGGAGGTCTCAGCCTCATGAAATCCTGTAGTGAAACCGGGATGGTCACGGTGGTAGTAGTAGGAGCAGGTATCATGGTCGTCTGGGATGTAGTAGGTACGTCATCCGGCCTCGGTGTACGACTGGCTGCAACTAGGGATCCTACCATCTGACGCAGCTCCTGCATGCCTCCCATCATCTGTCGCAACTCCTCCATACCGGTCTCGAGCCTATCCATACGGCCTGGGGAAGGTGGATCGGTCTGTCCCTGCGGCGTAGGCATACCACCCTGCTCAGTCCTAGTCTCGGACGAGCCAGCTCGAATCTCGTCTCTGGCGGCAGCCCTCTGTGCCCTCGTAGCCTTCGGCGGCATAGTGGCTGTTACAGGAAAACGGATAGTAAGGACAGTGCAATAGGATCATAGGATACACGGAATTGAAGAAGGAAATTTCCAAGCAAGTATCCTAAAGTCACTTAGGCGGAGTATCGTATCGTAAGTATGCCGCGGACATACGCACGCTACGTTACCCTGCTTAAGTCACTTACTCCATCTACCAAGGGTCATCCTACACTCACAAAGGTAAAACCTATCGCTCTGATGCCAACTTTGTCACGACCCGCAGGGTACGGAACGTGACTGGCACTTAAGTTTACGAAACGTCTAAAGGCGTCCATAAAATAAGTAAGCCAAAGCCCAGAAAACAAAACCAATGAAGCAAAAGAGTGAAGAAAACCCAATCAATTGAAAGCAAGTTATCAAAATGAGTCATGTAAAACCCTTTTTTAAAAACAATATCAATTTTTCCGAAAATTTCGGCAGAGTCTCCTTTGTAAATACTGGCCCCCAAAAATGGGTACAACAAAATATATACATGAATCCACAAAATAGGGCATCCCCAAGCGGGAGCTAGCTCTTCGCCATACGGCGGTCACAAATCCCACGCAATGTAAATGACAACAAGCATAATAAAGCATAAGGAAGCATGAAAAAGTAGCATGTCGGCTCAAGTGAGCTCGACCCCAAAATACAGCATAAAATCCACAAACCTCACAGTCTCATCTCTAGGTCAATATACAATAATCTGGTAGAACAGTAGATGGAGTACACTAGATACAAGAATATACAAGGTGGTACAAAAAAGTAACATAACCCACCTATGAGCAAATCTCGAGCTCAGGCAAAAGAGGCAAAAGACAAGTGCGCCCGCCGCTACTGAACTGACGGAGCGGACCTGCAAACGACTGTGGCACAACGGGGGTGAGTTGCCAACTCGTGAGTAATAAATAACATCTACAAAGGCTATCGTATGCATGCACACAAGCATCCTAGCATCTATAATACAGGTAAGACTGGATGCACTAGCAGGTGTGTATATAACATCAGTGTACTAATATGTATGCAACATAAATATCTGAGGTCTCAATAGGTATATATATAAGAAATATTTTATCTCTTTTTGTTTTTGAAACTCTTTTAGAATGCCAGCATAATGTCAATGAATCGACGAAAATCGGTGTCCAGCAACGACACCCAAAAAGCTGTCTCAAATCTCATAAATGTATCTCTGGCCTCAGCCGTCCGGCTGACCCATCTCAAATATCAATATCTCATCATCCAGCGGCCACGGTCGGTATCCTCTGGATATCCGCCGTCCCAAACAGTCACCGGTAGGTAATCCGTCCCCTGCCAGGCTCAACGTCATCACCACATTCCTCTTGCCCCGGGGTACCTTACCGGGCCCACCATGTACCCGTGCCGGTTCCTCCACTCCTCGACACGGATTTCCAAATCCACAGCAAACTCATGGTGGACGACACTTACATCACTAGAAAACCGCAATTTTACATATTTTAAAAATATAATAAGTTTAGAAATTTTGCGGCTTTCCCCCGAAATCCAGCAATATCATAAAATCTCCAGAAATCCACATAAGTGCATATATCAATGATAATGAATGCGTATGATATCAATAATCAAGTTGCGATGTGTGATTAATGTATTAAGCATGAACAATGAATATGATGAAGTACATGCACATGAATAGCAATCCTAGGGTTTCATTTTAAGGAAATAGCACAATTTAAGTATCAATTAGTAAAAGGTTTAAATTAAAGGTTATCTAGTGTGGTGGCATAGCAATTACCAGGGTGTGTGTGTAAACATGAATAGTGCTCGTGCTGCATATAAAAACCTGGTAATGGTGCATGTGTCCTACAATTGAGTTTGCGTATATGGATATAACATATTGATCTAATTGCAGCAATTATCATGCCAGTATTATTCTAATGTCACAAGTAATTATCCAATTTACTATTTTCCATTTTACTAAATCTATCGGGCGACTTGTGCCATCCAAACGATCGTCCCCCGTAGATGTTAAATCTACTCACCGGGATCCCTGGCTAGCTGTGTCCAATCACCGCCTTTCCCTTTCGCGCCGCGTCTGACGTTTCCGCGACCGAACCTGGAATTTACATCAGTACCAAATATAAGGTTACACATTCAAGAACGACGCAAAACCTCAACGAAACTACTAACGTTCGCTAGCTAGGTACAACGTGCACAAAGTGCGCGGAACACACGCGAAAATCGCAAAAACTGCCAAAAAACGCCGATTTGGGTCACCCGGCAAAACTAAAACCCGACTACCCAAAAACCGCACTCACGCATCCTAAAAGTCGTAGGACAAGCCATTACAATCATCAAGATATCAAAAATAGTCCATCACATAATTTATATAAAAATCTAGTAAGCATATACATACCAAAAAATCGGTGCAACGTCGCCGATTTGCGACAAAACGACTACAATCTAGCATACTCACCCAAGCACACTACAAGCAATCCACACACACTAATTACAACACATTAACCATGCTCCAAAACCTATATTCCACAACCAAACCCTTTCTTGATTTTTAAAAATAGCAATTGCAAATCAAAATCCACACTTGAAAAACTTAATTTAACACTACAAAAGCCCACTTAAGGAAATTAACCTCTTAGGTTAAGGTTAGCAAAACACTAGATAGCAAATTAGGTTTAATCACTTAAATAATGCTTTCTAAAACTTAATCCACTCACTAATCAAGCTTCACAAACCAATACCAACATAAACCCTCTCTTGAAATTTCAAAACAACAATTCCACCCTTCTAAAATTAACTAATTTAGCAAAATTGAAAACTATATCAACAAGGTAACTATATAGATTAGTTCATTAACAACTAACTTAACTATAAACAACTTAATTAACCACCATGGTTCAAAACCCTAGTTTAGACAAACTACTTCTTTTAAACTAGATTAGAAATAAGCTAACTTTTAACACTAACCATACAATTAAAGGAATTTTTAGCAAAAGAAAGCAACTTGATGAGAATTACCTCTTGATCAATGGATCAAGCAAGAGAATTTGCTCCAAAAATGCCTCCTTTCCACATGTTTTCAACTATAATAGGCTTGAGAAGAGGTAGCACAAGGATTTGTTTTGGTTTTGTAAACAAATTTGTGGATTTAAATGGATTTTTGTAGCAATTTTGATGAAATTTTGGAGGAAATGAAAAGAGGAAGGTGAAGGGGGAGGGCTGCTGGAATTTTCGACCAGAAGAGGGATGGGGGAGGGTGTGGTCAAGTGGGGAAGGTCATGGGTCAAGTCTCCAAGTCAATGTATCATACTTTATTCAATTAAATTAAAATAAACCCAAAAAAAACCCCTTAAATCAACTCAAGAAACAACTAAAGAAAAGAGATCAGAATTTTCTGGACTTGGTCATGGTTGGGCTGTCCTAGGGCTGAGGGAAATGAGAGAGGGGATTTACAAAAGAAATTTTATGCAAAAAGGCCCCCTACAACTCAAAAATTGCAAGTTTTAGCCCAAAATTCAATAAATTCGTTTAAATTCATAAAAATTTGAAAAAAATCAAAATAAATTACTAAAAATTCATGTTATCACTAGAATATAATTATCATAATTTTAGAGATTAAAATTAGCCCGGAAAAATTTGTATTTATCGCTTATTTAATGTATTTTCTTACCGGCTTAAAATAATATTAAAAAAATGAAAAATAGGGAAAAAATTTTAAATGACCAAAATTTCATAATTAACTCATTAGCTACTAAAAACAAGTAATTACCTATCCATTTAAGGTATAATTAGCCCTAAACTGCAAAATATCGAGAAAGACGGTTTTCGGAAAAATACCGAATTTTCACCGAATTTCAAGAAAACACCAAAACGACTTTTCAAGACGCTACAGGAGCCTCTCTTGAGTCCGGGAGACCATGGATCGCGGCGAAGGGACTTCTACTCGGAGCTTGTGAAGCGAAGGAGCGGACCACAAAGGTTGTAATCCCTCACACTTAGTTGTAAAGATGTTTACTTGCATGTAAAAACCCTAATAATCTAGCAAAGATCCCGGCTTTGGGTTGTTCAGCACGTCTAAAATTTAATTCGGGCATGTTTGATGCCTTATGAACCCTCACAAGAGTGCCTAGGAACACTTCAGGAAGATCCTAATAGAACTTCAGGTGGTTCCGTCCATTGTTGATCCATTACCTCTGTATTGCGACAACAACGGGGCTATAGCTTTAGCGAAGGAACCCATGTCCCATCAGAAGTATAGGCACATCTTGAGGCGGTATCACCTGATCAGGGAGATCGTGGGTCACCAGGAGATCGAGGTTCGGAGAGTTGCTACGGAAGATAAAACTGCTGATCCATTCACCAAGGCCTTACCCCAGACTCAGTTCGAGCGGCTGATCGAGGTGATAGGTCTTCGATACGCCAGTACATGGCCTTAGTGAAAGTGGGAGATTGTTAGTGTATATGCCTTAGAGGCCATTACAGTATCATACTGGATTGTATATTACTTGATGGAAGCTTGGGATATTCACCTTGTATTGACATTCTTGCTCAAAATGGTAGTATGCTACTTGGTTTGTTTCTGCTTTAATGTGTGCATGTGTTTCTTTTAGCATATCGCATTTACACATTAGTGGAGCCCTTAGGATCTTTCCTTGATTACCAGCATTGTGATGACAGTCACACTCGTGGGGGCTGGGTAATCTACAAGCACATCCTTATGCAGGTCCCTAGTCGTAGGACTATCGAGACAGGGCATCGATACTCCGGAGTAGACTAGCGTATGTGCTTCTTATCCCAGCTTGGGAGACGGTCTGTCCTACAGCTGTCAGTACGTCGTACTTGAGATAGTATGGGGGTGCTCGTTAGGTTACGAGTATACTGGACATGACTCGTCGGGAACTGTTGGTTGGTATTATACCTATCGTCAGTTATCAGTTCCCAGGTGACATGAGTACAGCTTAGTCCGTTGACTTGACACTATCACTTCGCCTCGAGTGTGTTTCCACTGTACCTTGATTACTACCCTACCACGGCTCAAAGGAGTCGTGCATACAGGTAGTTTTTGGGTGCAGTCCCGAAGCACTTGGAGGCAGTGACGGTTAGACAGGATTCGTCTCTCCCGGTATTGGGGGTTGATATCGCGCTATGTCTAGGAGAGCCATTACACAAAGTCCCTGGACAGGGCAAGCGAGATAGACTGGTAGGTTTCCAGTGTTATCTCAGGTGTTCTGGGCTACACTCCGGCACGACTTATACCGCTAGTAGGGGACTGACGTTTACTGCCCCCCTAGGCACGCCATGTGATGTTCTTAGACGAACAGACCGGACTGTACGGAGACTGTCACATTCAGGCTCAGTAGGAGTTCAGATGGGGGTTACCTCGTCAGTCTTCTTATCGGTATCTACCTGGGGACCGTTACGTACAGCTAGTGCCGCTTGCGGTCTGTGGTTAAACCCACTGCCCGCGTAGTGTCGAGTCTTTAGAGTCCCACACAGAGGGTTATTCTCCTTTAGGCAAAATGAGTAGAGGTTGCATGGTTTTGCGACAGGGTTCGTTCACATCCGCGCACTTATGCATGTTTGGTGTCCGGACAGCTTATACTAGCGGGCTTTGGTTTAAGCCTGATCCTAGTATAAGATTTGGGATTGGTTTTATCTCATTGTATTCGTGTTCCTCGGAACATAGATACGGGTGTGTATGCACAATTGACTGAGACAGAGGCAGAGGACTTTCATTAGGGTTGATGACCATTGTCATTTTCTTAACCCTAATGTTTATGTGTGAATTATGATTTATGAATAATTAGTTAATTATAATTGTGCATGGTTAGGGTTGTTGACCATTTGACTATACTTGACTTGTTGACCTAGGTGGACAAGTTGACCATCATCATTCCATATGAAAGATGCTCTTTGATCCTTGCAAAAGCATTTAATGTGAAATGATAATGGTCATTCCTTGATTAACCATGAAAATTAACTTTAGCTAATTATCTAATTTTCATAAATCACATATATGTGAGAAGGTTGCATTATTTCTTCTCACTTGATCATTTTCATTCTCTCTCCTCCTCTTCCCCTCTCTTTAACTCTCCCCTCTCATGAGTTGAGAACCATTTGAGCTTGAGATAATCCCTTCAAAAACACTCTCTACTCTTTCTAAGGTCCTAGGTCTAGCACACCAAGCTCCTTAGTTACTTCTAGTTTGAGGTTGGAGCCAAAGGTTGAGGCCCTCGGGTGGATCTTTCTTCGGCAAGAGAAGGAGATAAGGAGAACCCGCTCTTTCACTCCAAGGAGCAAGAAGAGAAGGACTTGAAGACCTATGTATAACCCCTTTTTCGAGTAGCTAAACTCTTTTAGGTTGTTGTTTAGCAAAGATCCCTCCTTTGGTTAGTCCATGTTGCCTAGTGTTGTAAAAATCAGATTTTTCATAACGTTTCCGCCTCCCCGCAAGCACCGGGGTGGGCAACGTGGACTTACAACTCTATCCGTCCCTTAATCCTGTAAATCTCATAGAAGCGTGGTGCCCAACATCAGCACCCGAAAACATCGTGAAATACTCGTGTCCAGCATCGACACGCAAATGCTCATATATCGGGCTCCGTCAGTCCGAATCGGCCCACGCGCTCCATCTGCGGAATCGGCCCTCGGCCCCGGCAGTACGGGTCGGCCCGTATCCATCTCTCGACTCTGGTCGGTATCCTCCGGATAACCGCCATGTCCAACCAATCACCGGTAGGTAGTAGTCGCTCTGCCAGGCTCACCGTCTGTAAACACAGCATCTCTTTCTTGCCCCAGGGTACCGTACCTGGTCCACCATGCACCCGCAATCGACCTCATCCAGATCCTCAAATCGGGTTCACATGTCACACGTCTCAGAACCGAGAAAACGCATGGTGGACACATTGAAATATCATATCAAGAGAAACCAAGTTTTTAAAATAGTGCATAATTTCTTAAAATAATACCACGGTTCTCAAAATCCAGAAATCACATGAATCCAAAACTCACTGCGTAAATCCATGCAATGTGTCGTATACCGCATAAAATCGTACTATGAGTAAAAGGAGAAAACCGCTATTTTAAAAGGATCTAGTTGAAAACATTTCATGCGGTCACCAATTGTTTAAATCAAAGTCAGCACCATCAATGTATGTGCAAGAGTATGTATGTATGTTGGCATGGATGTATGAATATATATATATATACACACACACACACACGCAAGTATGGATGTGTCAATAAGGATGTACAAGTGGTATATACGTAAGCATGAGTTTACAGTATGTATATAAGCCAATATAGATGTACAAGTGGTATATACGTAAGCATGAGTGTACAGTATGTATATAGGCCAATATAGATGTACATGTGGTATATACGTAAGCATGAGTGTACAGTATGTATATGTGCCAATATAGATGTACATGTAGTATATATGCAAGCATGAGTGTACAGTATGTACATGTGCCAATATAGATGCACATGTAGTATATATGCAAGCATGAGTGTACAGTATGTATATGTGCCAATATAGATGTACATGTGGTATATACGTAAGCATGAGTGTACAGTATGTATTTGTGCCAATATAGATGTACATGTGGTATATACGTAAGAATGAGTGTAAAGTATGTATATGGGCCAATATAGATGTACATGTAGTATATACACAAGCATGAGTGTACAATATGTATATGTGCCAAAATGGATGTACATGTGGTATATACGCAAGCATGAGTGTACAATATGTATATGTGCCAATACACGACAGAATCATGTCTAGTCATCAATGAAGAGGTAATCAAACTGACTTATTGTTCGTAGCAATCCTAAAGTGCGAGTGTCATGGCAATCACTAACGGCGTGGGTGTAACATATAAATAGTGCCCGTGCAGCTTGAACCGTTAGTGACAGTGCGGTGTTACATAACTTCTGTTTCTATGTGCAACAAAAGTTGGGTACGCTATCATAGTACATATGCACAAATATATATATATATATATAAATATTTATATACACGACTACAATATCCTATCAAGCCCTGACGCTTAACGCCATACGGGCGATTCCCCCGTAGATGTTAAATCTACTCACCGTGGTCCCGTGCTAAGTGTAGCCGACTAATTGCTTCCCCTTCTTTGCGGCGTCCGACGTATCCGCCTGCGAACCTAGAATTTACACAAAGAATACACATAAGCTAAAATCCTGCAAAAACATGATATCAAAACTAAACGAGAAACTCACGTCGCGAACTAAACGTGTGTGTACACGTAACGTGTGTGCGTACGCCAAAAACCACCGCGACACGCTGTGACACACAACAACACCAGACCCATCTCGTAACGTACGTGTCGCGCAAGTCCCGCTACACAAACAATAGGTAAAGGGTCCCAGATTCTTACCTGGAACAAAACCAAGGAAATAAACAATACCAAACACAAAAAAAAAACACAGACACCTCCCTGCACAGCACCAAGCCCCAATTCCCTCAGGAGGCCGGCGAGATCGGATTTGGGAAAGGTCTCTCCGGATTTTGGGTGGGTAAACGGGCTCTAAATCCTACACAAAACTCTACAATGCATGCACATCATTCTGTCTATGTTTGCAAAACAAGAATAACATCTTAGATATGACATATTTTCCGTATCCCATGATTTTGTTCAAAAACGATTTAAAAACAACAGTTTTGTACATTAGTGTACGTTTGAGAAAACAGAAGAAAAGGCTTTGATTAACAGACACTATCAACACATAATATAGTTAATCTAACCATAAAAACCCTAGCTTAACCTAATCTCCACCTAAACCACCCATGATCACAAAAACCCACAAAACACTAAAACTAGCTATACTATCCCAGATCCAACCCACTGTGAAAACCCAAAACCCAAACAGTATGAAAGACCCAAAAACTATAGCAGGAAGCTACCCTATAAGGTTCAAGCCCCCATCCCCACCCCAGGCTGAGGTCGCCGGATCCCTCCCCCAAGTCCCCGGACAAAACCGCCCAGGTTGGGCTCGAACTCCACCCACACACTCAGGGTGACTAGGTCTATAATCTTACACCGTTTGGTCTCATAGAAAAGTCTTGGGTTTGAAAGGTAAGCCTAACACCTCATGAAGGGTTTGGAAGCATCACATGTACCAAAAATGGAATTTTTAGGGTGCTAAGTTAACATGCAAAGGATCGATCCTACAAAAATTAGGGTTTCAAATTTATCACATCATCATATGAAAGAAAAGCTAGGGTTTAGAGAGTACAACCTTTGTAGCTCCCTACGCTGGACTCCTCGGCTACTTGGGATTTGAAAAAGGCTCCGCTTGAACTCCTCGAGATCACCGATGATCCACCCGGAGTCCGCTTTGTCCAAGCTAGCAACTTCGCAAGATCAAGAATGAAAATCGAAGCTAACACTCTAAACAAGTGGGCTAGACTTGTGTAGAATGGTGTTGTGGTTCTCTTTCTCACTTCAAAATCCTATTTTGGTGAATATTTTGCTCACATGAAAATTCAAGAAAGCATAAGCTCAAGGTTGAAGAAGATGATGGATATTATGAAGAAGAGAAGAATAATTCTTAAGAGAAAAAGAAAAACATAAGTATATATATTTTCCTTTCTCATTTCAAACCATGGTTAATAGATATGGATATTTATTTCATCTTAGTTAAAAGAGAAGAGGAAGATAAATCATGGTTAAGTGGTAGGTGAAAATGGTTAGGTCAAGAGAAGAGTGTAGAAGATAACCAATCATTCACCTTTTTCTCTTTTCTTTTGATTTTGCAAAAATAGAAATAAATATCCATAATATAAACCATGGTGTGAGTCTTATATATCCACCATTTTCTATGTATAATCAACCATGATAGTTGATGTATGTATGTATGTGTGCATGCACATCCATATGTGCATGAAACAATAAGGAATGCATACATGCGTCCATACATCCAAAGAAACAAGAAAGGATTTCTAGTGAGAATCTAATGGTTAAATGATAAATCAACACTTGATTTATCAATCCGGCCATATCACATACGACCTTAAGCAAAAGCAAGCCGCCCGATCAATATACAGTATCCTATACTCGTATTTTAATCGGGTCCATGCGCATATCGCATACGCGCACCACAACATTTCGCCTGGACTAGGTAACTCCATTGTGGGACTCTAAGACTCGTCAATACGCCGGCAGTGGGTGATGATCATATCAAGCACACCCAAGCCGCAAGCGGTCAGCTAAATGTAACAGCCACCCGGGTATTGAGCGATCAGAAGAGAACAAGCGGACCTGCTACAACTCCCGTCGAGCTAACCGGCAACACTTCCCGTACAGTCCGGTCTCCTCGTCTGATATGTCGCATATCAAGTCTAGGGGTGGTAAACGTCAGACCCCAAAAACCGATAAGTCGTGCCGATGTGAGGCTCATAACGGGTCGAGAAACTACTGGTAACACTTACCAGCAAATCTCTGAATCAGCCCTGGCCAGGGACTTCCCTGTTACGGCCAATCGAGCACAGTGCAACATCAACCCCCAATACCGGGAGAGACGAAACCCCTCATATCGCTCATTGCCTCCATGTGACTCGGGACTGTACCCAAAAACCACCGTTTTGCACGCCCTTATGGACGTGGTAAGGTGGAAATCAAAGCACAGTGGAAATCACACAAGACTCTATGAAGATCTCGGGTCTACAGACTAACCTGCACAAGTGTCACCTGAGAACTGCCATCCGACGTGAGGTATAATACCATCTGGGAGTTCTCGGCGAGTCCGTCCAGTGTACCCAGTCTCCATTGAGCACCCGTATAACATCTCTGATGTCAAATACCAATGGATATGGGATCATCCATCGCCCATCTCATGGGTCGAGAAGCGTATACGCTAGTCTACACTGGTATATCGATGTCCCGTCTCAATACACCCACGACTAGGGACCTTGAAGGATGTACTTATGGACTACCATGTCCCCACTAGTATGATCCACATCATAGTCCAGGTAGTCAAGTACACATCCTAAGGGCTTTACCAACATGTAACTATAAGACAGTATAAAGAGACTAGTATACATGTTAAGATAAAGAGCAACCAGATAACATACTATCATATCGAGCAAGAAAGTCATCTCTATATATGTCCAAGCATCCAATATAATATACATCATCTGTACAATACTGGCCTCTAGGGCATACATACAACTAACAGGGTTAACAGCAGATCCCAAACGGCAATAAATCTTAACTAAACGCTAATTAAACACTAATTTGATACAAAATGGTATTTTAGTGTAACCTGAGGAAATAATTTGGTTTAAAAAACATTAATAGCACCTAATTAAGTTAATCAAACCCTAAAAACCTTAACTTACCCTAATCTTCACTTAAACCAAATTTTTATCTAATAAACTACAAGTTAAGCAATAAAGTGATAGGGTGAGTTTAATACCTCAATATGGTCTTAGGGGAGTCTAACTTGCTGCACTTGCCTTCAAAGGCAAGGATTTTCCATCAAGACCTACAAAAGAGGTGTTTTGCAAAGGTTTTAAGAGAAAAAGGTGAATTTTTGTGTAGGGATTGTTGTTTGAATACAAAGAGAAGAAAAATAAGAAGAAGGTGCAGAATACGTTGCTACTGCTACCTCTGCTGGGGTTGCAGAAAAATGAGAGGGAGAGAGAGAAAAATGTGAGGATAATGTCAAAAGTCATGCCCAAACTTCACCTAACACCACCCATGCCTCCCATTCTTTTTAATTCATTTTTAAATAAAGATTTGACTTGATTTTTGTGAGGATAAATGAACCATGCAAGAGGGAAAATGAAATGAAAACAAGTTATCATTTAACCTAGGTGATTAGGGTTGTGCATGCTAACTAAATTTGGCGTAGGAAAATTAGTTAAGGAAATTTGCTAATTAAGAGAACACTAAACTAATTAATAATTAATAAAACAATATTATATGTATAATTACAAACCATCACAATTAAAAGTAGATTTATTCCAGTCTAGGTGGAAATTGCTATTAACTAAGTTTTGTGAAAACACGCATTACCGCTAATTAACGCGAAAATAAATCTAACGAATTTCAAAACGTTACAATCTTCCCCACTTAAAGAAATTCGGTCCCCGAATTTAAAAATCTAGCTATGCGTACCTTCAAAGAGATGGCGATATTTATTCCTCGTCTCGTCCTCGGTCTCCCAGGTGACCTCCTCGCTGCTCGGGCCACGCCAAAGGACATTGACGGACGCTATAACCTTCGATCTCAATTTCTTCACCTGCCGATCCAGGATGACCACCGGCTGCTCCGTAAAAGAAAGGTCACGCTCCAGCTGGATCGTCGGGTGCTGAATCGCATGCGAAGGATCATGAAGATAATTGCTGAGAATCGAAACGTGGAATACGGGGTGAATGTCTGGAAAACTAGGCGGAAGAGCTAACCGATACGCAACTGCACCAAAACGCTCGAGGATCTCGAAGGGCCCCACATATATAGGACTAAGCTTCCCCTTCTTCCCAAATCTCATCACACCTTTCATTGGGGAGACCCTCAAAAAACATGATCGCCAACAGAAAACTCAAGTCTGCGCCGACGACGGTCCGCATATGATCTCTGCCTGCTCTGGGCTGCTCTCATCCTATCACGAATCAACTGTATCTTCTCGGTCGTCTCCTCAACAATCTGCGGCCCCATAATACTGCTCTGGCTGAGCTCTGTCCAACAGACGGGCGATATGCATCTCCTCCCATATAGAGCCTCGAATGGTGCCATCTGAATTGTCTCCTGAAAGATATTGTTGTAGGAGAACTCTACTAAGGTCAAATGGTGTTCCCAGCTACCTCCGAAATCTAAGACGCACGCTCGGAGCATGTCCTTGAGAGTCTGAATAGTCCGCTCTGACTGGCCGTCGGTCTGCAGATGAAATGCTGTGCTAAAACTCAAACGGGTGCCCAAAGCCTCCTGAAGCCTCTGCCATAGACGGCTGATAAACTGGGTGCCTCGGTCGGACACAATACATGTCGGGACTCCATGCAGTCGTATGATCTCGTCGATGTATATCTGGGCATACTGAGCAAATCCGAAAGTGGTCTTCACCGGAAGGAAGTGAGCCTCTTTCGTCAATCGATCCACGATCACCCAAATAGAGTCATACCCTCGACCAGTCCTTGGTAGACCCACAATGAAGTCCATAGAAATCTGTTCCCATTTCCACTCCGGAATGGGCAACGGCTGTAGCTCTCCCGCGGGCCTCTGGTGCTCGTCCTTGACCTGCTGACAAGTCAGGCATCTCGACATGAAGTCTGTGACGTCCCTCTTCATCCCTTCCCACCAGTAAACATCTCTCAGATCATGGTACATCTTGGTGGAACCTAGATGAACGCTGTACACTGATCGATGTGCCTCCTCGAGAATCTCACGGCTCAGTTCCTCAGAATCTGGTACGCATAGTTGAGTCCCAAATCGCAGTATCCCCTGATCATCGATCATGAACTCGGAGTCTCTGCCCTGTCTAATCTTCTCCCTGATCTCTGAAAGATGGTCATCACTGGGCTGCGCCTCACGGATATGGTCAAGCAACTGTGGACGTGCACGGACATGCGCAAGCTGTCCCCCGATCGGAGTGAACTCGAACTGCACTCGGCTGTCATGTAAAATCTGCCGACGACTGCCTCTGTACTGCGCTCAAACAAGATAGACTACCCCCGGGCCTCCTACTTAAAGCATCCGCCACTACATTCGCCTTGCCCCGGTGATAAAGGATCTCACAATCGTAGTCCTTCACTAACTCCATCCAACGGTGTTGTCTAAGATTCAGGTCTCACTGCTGAAATATGTACTTCAAGCTCTTGTGATCCGTGAATATCTGGCACGACTCACCGTATAGGTAATGTCGCCAGATCTAGACTGCAAAGACCACTGCAGACATCTCCAAATTATGAGTAGGGTAGTTCTGTTCGTGTTTCCTCAGCTGCCAAGAAGCATACGCAATAACCCTGTCATGCTGCATTAATACGCACCCTAGCCCCACTCGAGAAGCGTCACAATAGACCACAAATCCGCCCGATCCCGAAGGAAATGATAACACCGGCGCCGTATTCAAACGAGTCTGCAACTGCTGAAAGCTATGCTCGTACTCCTCCGTACAGTCAAAAAGAACCCTTCCGGGTCAACCCGGTCAACTTTGCAGCAATACGGGAGAAGTCCTGTACAAATCGTCGGTAGTAGCCGGCCAGTCCTAGAAAGCTGCGGATCTCTGTAACTGATGCTGGTCTGGGCCAATGCTGAAAGGCATCGATCTTCTTCGGGTCCACAAAAATACCATCTCGCGTGATCACGTGACCCAAGAAATCTACGTTGTCAAGCCAAAACGCGCACTTGGAGAATTTCACGAACAGCTGGTGCTCCCTCAAAGTCTGCAATGTGATCTGCAGGTGCTGCTCGTGCTCCTCTCGACTCCGGGAATACACCAAAATGTCGTCAATAAATACGATGATGAACAAATCAAGATACGTCCTGAAAATACGGTTCATCAAGTCCATAAATGCTGCTGGGGCGTTGGTCAGTCCGAACGACATCACCAAAAACTCATAGTGCCCGTAACGCGTGCGAAAAGTCATCCTCAAAATATCCTCCTACCGAACCCGCAGCTGATGGTAGCCTGATCGCAAGTCAATTCTCGAAAAGTATCTCACACCCTGAAGCTGGTCGAACAAGTCATCAATGTGTGGTAAAGGATATCTATTCCGTACGCTAACCCTGTTTAGCTGGCGGTAGTCAATAAACAAGCGCAAACTGCCGTCCTTCTTTTTGACAAACAGGACTGGAGCACCCCAAGGAGATACACTTGGTCGAATAATCCCTTTATCCAGCAAATCTTGCAACTGACCTTTCAACTCTCTAAGCTCCACCGGGGTCATCCGATAAGGCGGTATGGAAATAGGCCCCGTACCGGAAATCAAGTCAATGCAGAAAACAATATCGCGCTCAGGTGGTAGCCCAGGAAGCTCGTCAGGGAAAACATCATGGAACTCACTAACAATCGAAACCTGGTCCAACGGAACCTCTGTATCTCTAGTATCGCAAACATAGGCTAGAAATCCCTGACATCCCTTCCTCAAAAGCTGTCCAGCGCGAAAAGACGAAATCAAAATGTGAGGGGCGGCACCACGGTCCCCCTGCACTACAAAAGCTGAATCGCCGGGAAAACAAAACCTAACATTCTTCTCGCGGCAGTCTACAGACACGTAGCACGTGGCTAACCAGTCCATGCCCAGGAGAACGTCGAAGTCCAACATCTCAAGAAGGATCAAGTCGACAAGCAACTCTCTCTCACCAATACGGACAATACACAACCGAAACACGTGTCTAGCAATAAACGACTCGCCCACAGGAGTGGTCACAGCAAGCGGCTGATCAAGCAAACCAGACTCTCTACCCAATTTCGGCACGAAGTGTATGGAAACGTACGAGTGCATGGATCCCGGATCAAACAACACGTGTGCGTCAACAGAACATACTGAAAGAGTACCTGAGACCACTGCATTGGACGCCTACGCGTCATGATGCGTCAAAGCGAATACCCATGCATGTCCTCTACCTGCGACTGGAGGTCCCCTGCCGGCACCTGGCTGTCCTCTACCACGGCCACCTCGTCCTCTCTGAGCAAACCCTCCGTGACCACGACCTCTCTGTGCATGAGTCTGACGCGGAGCCATAGCAGGTACAAGAGGCAACGCCCTCTGGGGTGGAGAAGGTGGAAATGTGACATGTGTTACGGCTGTCTCACCCTCACGTGGCTCCGGACAATCTCGAACACGATGATAAGTACTCCCACATCAGAAACATCTAGATGGTGCCGGTTGACCCTCCTGGGGATAAGAGCTGAATAGCTGACCTCGTCTCGAGCCTCCGCTACCCCCGTACCTGAACGGAACCTGTCGCGGCGCCTATACGACTGTCTCAGTGCTGACGTACCTGTATGAACCCTCTTCGGCCCTGGAACTATCGAAGTCTCAGCAAGGCGCTCCTCGACTAATAGGGCAGTATATACAGCTGCTGCATAGGTCTTGCAATGTTGTGCACTGATCGCAAGAAACAACGGGGTAAGCAAGCCTCGAACAAACCTCTTGACTCCCATCTCCTCAGTAGACACTAAATATGGGGCATAAATAGATAGCTCAGTGAATTGCACATCATACTCGTCATATCCGGCGTCTGGCGTAATGACTCGAACCTGCGCGCTTGAGCATCCCTGACACTCTGGGGAAGGAAACGGGCAAGGAACACCATCACGAACTCAGTCCAGGTCATAGGAGGAAGACCTGCTGCTCTGCTCTTTTCTACCGACTCGCACCACTTCTGCGCAAGACCTTCCAGGCGAAAGCTCGCGAACTCCACCCATCTCGCATCTGAGCATTTGAGTGAACAACATATCCGGGCCATCCTATCGATAAATGACTGTGGGTCCTCGGCTGCATCAGTGCCTATGAAGACCGGAGGCTTCAGCCTCATAAATTCAGATAGCGATACTGTGATAACCTCTGTAGCTGCAGGTGCAACTGCGTGAACTATAGGTACCATCGTGGTCCCTATAACGGGTGGAACTACCTCTGGTCACTGCGCTCGAAGTGTCTCAACTAACGACCCTATCATCTGGCGCATCTCTTGCATACCGGCCCCTAGCATGGCGATCTGGTCTGTCGAAGGGGGAACAGTCTGCTAAGGTATAATGGGTGTACTGCCTGGGTCAGTCCTCGTCTCAGACGAGTCAACTCTAATATCGACTCTCTCGGCCGCTCTCTGCGCCCTCGTAGTCTTTAGCGGCATAATGGCTGAAAAGAAAATAGGATTCGATAAGGATACGGAAATCGAATCACAAGAATATATATAATCATGAAGGAATTTCAATCAATAATTCCTAAGGTCACTTAGGCGGAGTACTGTGTCGTGAGTATGCCGTGGATCATAGACACGCTACGCCACTCTGCTTCAGCTGCCTACTCCATCATATCAGGGTCATCCTACACTCCGAAAGGTAAAACCTACGCTCTGATACCAACTTTGTCACAACCCAAAGTTCGTCCCATGACCAGCATTTAACCACGTAACGTCTACAGACGCCACGCGATCAAGTAAGCCGAAACCCAGAAATCAAAACAATTAAAATAGTGAGTGAAGAAAAACATTAGTTTAAAACATTTAGAAAACCTTGCGTAATTGAGTAAAAATCTTTAAAGTTTATGTTATTTTCTTAAAAATTTCGGCAGCGCCTCCTTTGTAAAAGCTAGCCCCGAAAACGGGTACAAAACATGATATAAGTAAAATGACTGATAACAAGAATAAATATAACATCCCCAAACGGGAGCAATCACGCCCAACGGCGGAAACAATCACCACAAGAATAATATACGACGCCGTAGCGAAGAAATGAGCAATATAAGTGAAAAACATCATAAAAGATAAAACTGCATAAATAAATAAATAAAGCCAGCTCACACGAGCTCGACGTCCAGAGTACAAATAATATACAACATCGTCCTCACAACTGGTCTCTAAGTCCATATATGAAATAGTAGATGGAGAGTACTAGATACAAAAGAGTGTACAAATGGAAAATAACCGGATACCACAAACCCACCTATCAGCAAAACAGCTCATGCGCCAACTGCAGTGGTATCCGTAGCAAAAAAGATATAAGAGATAGCCCTGCCGCAACTACTCTGAGGGTCGACGTGCAAACACTGTGGCACAACGGGGGTGAGTTGTCAACTCGTGAATAGTAAATAACATATAAAGGTAATCGCGAGTATGCACGTACTGCGATACTCTAACATGTGCAATCAGATAACATCTAAATGATGAGCTGGGTATTCAATAATCATGCCAAAGTACTCTATCAGGTACTACGACTACATGATGCAATGCATAACAATGAATGCTGAGCATGGGATAAAATATCATCTACACTGAATATCAACGTGGAAAACCCCGGTGTCTACCAAAAACACCCCAAAATCCCGATAACTCAGGCGCCGTCACTCTATCCGGCCCTCAATCCTGTAAATCTCATAGAAGCGGGGTGCCCAACATCGGCACCCGAAAACATCATGAAATACTCGTGTCCAGCATCGACACGCAAATGCTTATATATCGGGCTCCGTCAGTCCGGATCAGCCCACAGGCTCCGTCTGCGGAATCGGCCCTCGGCCCCGGCAGTACGGGTCGGCCCGTATCCATCTATCGACTCTGGTCGGTGTCCTCCGGATAACCGCCATGTCCAATCAATCACCGGTTGGTAGTAGTCTCTCTGTCGGGCTCACCGTCTGTATACATAGCATCCCTTACTTGCCTCGGGGTACCATACCAGGTCCACCATGTACCCACAATTGGCCTCATCCAGCTCCTCGAATCGAGTTCCCATGTCACATGTCTCAGAACCGAGAAAACGCATGGTGAACACACTGAAATATCATATCTAGAGAAACTGGGTTTTTAAAACAGTGCATAATTTCTTAAAATAATACCACGGTTCTCAAAATCCAGAAATCACATAAATCCAAAACTCACTGCGTAAATCCATGCAATGTGTCGTATACCGCATAAAATCGTACTATGAGTAAAAGGGGAAACCGCACTTTTAAAAGGATCCAGTTGAAAACATTTCATGCAGTCCCCAATTGTTTAAATCAAAGTCAACACCATCAATGTATGTGCAAGATTATGTATGTATGTAGGCATGGATGCACAAAGATATATATACGCAAGTATGGATGTGTCAATAAGGATGTATAAGTGGTATATACGTAAGAATGAGTGTACAATATGTATATGGGCCAACATAGATGTACATGTGGTATATACGTGAGAATGAGTGTACAGTATGTATATGTGCCAACATAGATGTACATGTGGTATATACGTAAGCATGAGTGTACTGTATGTATATGAGCCAATATAAATGTACATGTGGTATATACACAAGCATGAGTGTACAGTATGTATATGGGCCAATATAGATGTACATGTGGTATATACGCAAGCATTAGTGTACAATATGTATATGTGCCAATATAGACGTACATGTGGTATATGCGTAAGCATGAGTGTACAGTATGTATGTATGCCAATATAGATGTACATGTGGTATATACGTAAGCATGAGTGTGTTAGTGTATATGCCCTAGAGGCCATTACTGTATCATACTAGTTTGTATATTACTTGATGGAAGCTTGGGATATTCACAGTTGTATATACAATCTTACTCGAAATGGTAGTATGCTACTTGGTTTGTCTCTGCTTTAATATGTGCATGTGTTTCTTTTAGCATATCGCTGATATACATATTAGTAGAGCCCTTAGGATCTTTGCTAGATTACCAGCATTGTGATGGCGCTCGCACTCGTGGGGGCTGGGTAATCCATAAGCACATCCTTATACAGGTCCCTAGTCGTTGGACTATCGAGACAGGGCATCGATACTCCGGAGTAGACTAGCGTATGCGCTTCTCATCCCAGCGTGGGAGACGGTCTTTCCCACAGCCGTCAGTACGTCGTACTTGAGATAGTATGCAGGTGCTCGTTAGGTTACGAGTACACTGGACAGGACTCGTCGGGAACTGTTGGTTGGTATTATACCTATCGTCAGTTATCAGTTCCCAGGTGACATGAGTACAGCTTAGTCCGCTGACTTGACACTGTCACTTCGCCTCGAGTGTGTTCCCACTGCACTTTGATTACTACCCTACCACGGCTCAAAGGAGTCATGCAAACAGGTAGTTTTTGGGTGCAGTCCCGAAGCACTTGGAAGCAGTGACGGTTAGACAGGATTCGTCTCTCCCGGTATTGGGGGTTGACATCGCGCTGTGTCCAGGAGAGCCATTACACAAGTAGTCCCTGGCCAGGGCAAGCAAGATATACTGGTAGGTTTCCAGTGTTATCTCAGGGTGTTCTGGGCTACACTCCGACACGACTTGTACCGCAATTAGGGGACTGACGTTCACCGCCCCCTAGGCCCGCCATGCGATGTATCAGACGAACAGACCGGACTGTACGGAGATTGTCACATACAGGCTCATTAGGAGTTCACCTCGTCAGTCTTCTTATCGGCATCTACCTGGGGACCGTTACGTACAGCTAGTGCCGCTTGCGGTCTGTGGTTAAACCCACTGCCAGCGTAGTGTCGAGTCTTTAGAGTTCCACACAGAGAGCTATTCGCCTTTAGGAAAAATGAGTAGAGGTCGCATGGTTTTGCGACAGGGTTCGTTCACATCCGCGCACTTGTGCACGTTTGCTGTCCGGACAGCTTATACTAGCGGGCTTTGGTATAAGCCGGATCCTAGTATATGATTTGGGATTGGTTTTTCTCATTGTATTCGTGTTCCTCGGATCACGAATACGGGTGCGTATGCACAGTTGCTTGAGACAGAGGGAGAGGACTTTGATTAGGGTTAATGACCATTGTCATTTTATTAACCCTAATGCTTATGTGTGTATTATGGTTAATTGATATTAGTTTAATATAATTGTGCATGGTTATGGTTGTTGACCATTTGACTATCTTGACTTGTTGACCTTTGTTGACATGTTGACCATCATCATTCCATATAAAAGATGCTCTTTGATCCTTACAATTAGCATTAAATATGAAATGATAATAGTCATGTCTTGATTAACCATGACAATTATCTAGCTAATTATCAATTTATAATAATACACACATATATGTGAGAATGGTTTATTTTTCTCTCATTCTATCATTTACTTTCTCTCTCTTGTCCTTCCTCTTCCTCAAGCTCTCGCCTCTCATGTGTTGAGAAACACTTGAGCTTGAGAAAAACCTCTTCTTGATAATCTCTACTCTTATCTAGGGTTCTAGGATTGGCACTTCTAGCACCCTAGTTACTTCTAGCTTGGAGTTGAAGCCAAAGGTTGAGGCTTTCGGGTGGATCCTTCTTCGACGTGAGAAGACAACAAAGGCGATCCCTTTCTACTACTCCAAAGAGCAAGGAGAGAAGGACATAAAGCCCTAGGTATAACCATTCTACCCTTAGCTAGTTTCTAGTAAGCTTTAGCATGTTTTTGTTTAGCAAAGATCCTTATTTGTCTAGTCCATGTTGCCTAGTATGGTAAAAATTTGATTTTTATTCCGTTTTCCGCCTCCCCGCATGCACCGGGGTGGGCAACGTGGACTTACAGTGGTATCAGAGCCTAACTAAACATAAACTAGATAGGTAGTAAAGTGTATGGAAGTTCAATCGGAAAAATCGCAAAACTGAGTTTTCAAAACCCTAACTTTCTGTTAATTTTTTTTCTGTTCAAAATAAAATAAATCATACTCCAAAAATCATCTCAGGGTTTTGTGAAGAAAGCCACCAAAAACGATCCAGTGATTCGCCCAAAGCGCCGCGGTTCCGCGGCAATAGCAAGCTATTGCCGCGCAACCGCGGCCGTTTTGGCTCGGTTCGGCGTCGAGTTTGGTGCAGTGTTTTTCTGGTTTGGTTTTGGGATTTTTAAGATGGTTTATATGTGCCCGGGTTTTCCAGAAAAGAAATTGATTCTTGGGGGCCTAAAAATCCGTATTTTTTATCGAACTTCGCTACACTTTGACTAAAGGGTTATATCTGTGATGTTTATATGTATTGAACGTCGACTAATCGCTATATGTCGATTAGTCGGGGTTATACATATCTGTGATCTGTGTTTGATGTTGGTATGTGTATATGAATGCGTTGGATTGTCGCGGATGAATAGCCGGGGTGGATGTGAGATGAGTGTTTCTTTTTCTTTCATTCATTGTAATATGTAAATTGATGTAATAATATTTGTGTGGCCGCACAACCGGGTCGGGGTTGCAGCCGTCATTGTATAATTCTTTTTACTGTTTTTGCTCCTAGGATAGACCCATGGAGGGGGTGCACAAACTACCAGGTATCTCGAAGTGCCGAGTGGCCTACTCACGGTGTCGAGGGAGGTTGCTTCGCTTCGGGTACTTGGCGGGTAGTTTGCCGCACCCGTAGGGGTCTTGGGTGGGGTATTGGCTATTCACCGCGACCGTGTAATCCTCTTTTCGTTGCAGGCTCGAACGGATTGCGGATTCCTAGTATATCCAATGTATTCATCTGTGATCTATAATGTCTATCATTAGTATATACTTATATATGATAACTATTTAGGCGTTGCTTATGTTTTACAGCCGCGCTAGCCCAGCCACCGCTCTGTCGTTAGTTAAGTAACCTAACGGGTGATGACGGGGCCCCGTGGCGAATGCGAATGGCATAAGCGTACGTCATATTTTGGTTGTTTCCTGCAATGGTAGGATTAAATGATGGGACGCATTAAAAGAACTAATGCAAGAAAATAAACCAAGTAAAAGTCGATTGGAACACTTTGAAAACCACTCGGTTCTTTTCAAAACTAAACTTTTAAACGCGGAGCTTGAACCACTCCTTTTAAAAGCTATCTCATTCCATCGATTATATCAAGTTCACTACGTTCACGGTTTCTCCAAAACCATTCGTAGCCCTCCGTCATTCCAGATGAATGGTCAAAAAGTATTCAAGCTATGTATTTTGGCCAAAGTCAAGGCATAGTGATTGGTAGCTATTGGGTATTCATGTGCAGCATAGGTAGATGCGTTGGTTTGGGACAGTCGTGCTGCCATTTTGGCCAAAGTCAAGGGTAGGTACGGGTGGGTCCAAATTAACCAGGAGAATGACGGGTAGAACTTGACATGTGACTTATGATATTTTGGCCAAAGTCAAGGTCATAAGAGCATTGGGCAAAAATCCACATCGAGAGTTTCATAAGTACTGAAACTTGCTAGCGCTGCATACCATTTGGAGTGTGATGATTCTGGTAGGATTTCATCGGTTTTATCACGCGATGATATTTGGATCCCGATCCTACCGTGAGTATATGCTACTCCTAGGGAAAACTCTCACTTAACGATCAATTCTATAAACCTAGTAGGTGTCTAGAAAGGTGTTAGCAGGGCTACGCCCACAGGGAAAAAAGGTTACTTAATTAAGGAACTTCGCGAAAGCGTTGGAAAACCTCCCTCGAAGTACCGACACTGGCCTGGCTGAACGGTTAAGCAAGTATTGTACGGTGGGATTGATCCTGACTAATCCTTTCTTTACGGTTTGAGAAGGGATTCGAGAGACAGTGGGAGCCATCCAGTTTAGACAAACTAAAAACCACTCTAAACTTGCAAGAGCATCATGCTAAAGTGTTTCTTTTCTCTCTCCTAATTGCAGCGACCATTCAACATGACCGGACTTAAGTTATTACTAGATAAAAACATATTGACAGGGCCAAACTACAAAGATTGGCTCAGGAATGTCAAGATGGCAATCACTTACGATAAGTTGGGGTATGTCCTTACCACCAAAGCTCCCCCTGTCCCAGGTCCCACCTCCAGCGTCGCGGATAAGGAAATCCGCAAGACATGGGAGATCGATTGCGCGAAGGCCAAATGCCTCGTGCTTGCCTCGATGGACAACGAACATCAGAGGAGGCAAGAGAATATGGAAATTGAGTCCATATTTCTCCATACAAAAGAACTGTATGGAGAGCAGTCTCGTATCGCAAGATACGAAGTGTCGAAGAAGCAATTTTCGGCAAGATTGGCCGTCGGATCATCGGTAGCGGAACACGTGCTTAAGATGATTGGCTACATAGAGGAGCTCGCGGACCTTGGGACCACGTTGGAGAATGAACTCTATACTGATTTGATTCTCCTGTCCCTTCCTTCCACTTACGCCCAGTTTATCCTTAACTTCAACATGCAAGGAAAGGAGGTTGAACTTTCCGAACTTCTGAACATGTTGAGGAGTGCTGAGGGCACCCTACAGAAGGGTAGGGAGACATCCACTTTGTTTGTAGGAGGATCTTCCTCTTCTAGATCCAGGGCGAAAGCCAAGTGTAAGAAGAAGAAAGCCCCCGCCAAACCAAGAGGCGGTGTCAGTAAAGTGGATACGAAGGGAAAAGGAAAGGCAACAAAGGTAGCGGGAAAGCTGGTGGGGAAGGAAGAATGCTTCTATTGTCACAAAAGTGGTCACTGGAAACAGGATTGCAAGGCTTGGAAGGCCAGAACACAGGATTTGAAGCGAGTTGCAGCTTCAGCTTCAGGTGTGTATGTTATTGAAAACTGTCTATCAATAAACTCTACTTCCTGGGTATTGGATACCGGATCAGGATCTCATATCTGTAATTCTTTGCAGGCGTTAAGAAAGCGTAGAGTTTTGAAGGCAGATGACATGACCCTCTGAGTTGCAAACGGTGCTAGCATGGATGCTGAGGCCGTGGGGGGCTATCACCTGGGAATGTCGGATGGACACTTTTTGGTTTTGCGTAGTTGTTATTATGTACCAAATGCAACCAGTAATATCATTTCTGTATCTTTATTATCTAAAGAAGGTTATGAATTTGCATTTGTAAGTAATGTAGTGAACATTCACCTTAATCAAGTTTTGATTGGGTCAGGTACATTGAACAACGGTATTTACGTATTAAACCAACCACAGATTTTCAATGTCCAGAATACACACAAAAGAAAGTCTCCAGAAATCAATAAAACTTTCTTATGGCATTGTAGACTCGGTCACATCAATGAGAGAAGGTTGACTAAGTTACATGCAGAAGGATATTTGGATCCGTTCGAATATCAATCGTATGCAACTTGTCAATCCTGTCTCAAAGGAAAGATGACGAAGACTCCGTTCACTGGACACGGAGTAAGAGCGAGCGAGCTCTTGGGACTCGTACACAGCGACGTGTGCGGTCCAATGTCTATGCATGCACGAAGCGGTTATTCTTACTTCATTACTTTTACGGATGACTTTTCAAGGTACGGTTATGTCTTCTTAATGAAACATAAATCCGAGGCTTTTGAAAAATTCCAGGAATACAAGAATGAAGTAGAAAAACAAACAGGCAAAAGTATCAAGGCACTGAGATCTGATCGAGGTGGTGAATACTTGAGTGCCGAGTTCCTGGGTTACTTAAAAGAGAATGGAATTCTCTCTCAACTTACTCCTCCATACACTCCGCAACATAATGGTGTATCGGAGAGACGGAACCGAACCCTATTGGATATGGTACGGTCCATGATGAGCAACGCTGAGTTGCCGCGATCGTTCAGGGGATATGCGCTAGAATCAGCTACATACCATTTGAACCGAGTTCCGAATAAGATTGTGCCTACTACACCATATCAGATATGGTGTGGGAAGAGACCCTATCTTAATCACATTAAGACATGGGGATGTCCAGCTTTTGTAAAAAAGCAGCATGCGGACATGCTCGAGGCACGCTCAGTACAGTGAAAGTTTGTGGGATATCTAAAGAACTCCAAGGGATATTACTTCTATTGCGAAGAGGAACAAAAGGTTTTTGTTTCTCGCCATGCCCACTTTCTAGAACACCAGTTCATAGAAAAAGAACTAAGTGGGAGCGCAATAGAACTGGAAGAAATTCCAGAACCACAAGCTATTACTGAAAGCTTAGTAGAACCAGAGGGTTCGAAAGATCAGGACATTCCCACGCCACTCCGCAGGAGTAGTAGGCAGTCTCATCCGCCCGAGAGATACTACGGTTTTCTCATTGACGGGGATAGAGAGGATTGCATCATAGATTGTGATGAGCCTACTAGCTTCTAGCAAGCCATTCAGAGCGTCGACTCGGTAAAATGGCTGGATGCAATGCGGACCGAAATGGAGTCCATGTACACCAACAAAGTATGGACATTGGACATTGCTCCAGATGGGGTAAAACCCGTAGGATGCAAGTGGATCTTCAAAAGGAAGATTGGTGTAGATGGACAGGTTGAGACCTATAAAGCTAGACTGGTTGCAAAGGGTTTTCGTCAGCGACCTGGTTTGGACTATGACGAAACCTTTTCTCCAGTAGCTATGCTGAAATCCATTCGGATCCTTCTTGCCATTGCTGCATTCCACGATTATGAGATTTGGCAGATGGACGTAAAGACAGCTTTTCTAAATGGACATTTAGAGGAGTGTGTCTATATGGACCAGCCAGAGGGTTTCATTCAGAGTGGGAGCAGCGGAAAAGTGTGCAAGTTGCTTAAGTCCATTTATGGACTAAAGCAGGCATCGCGGAGTTGGAACATCTGTTTTGATGAGACGGTCAAGGAATTTGGCTTTATCAAAAATCCAGATGAACCATGCATCTATTGTAGATTTGTAGCGAGAACTGTAGTATTCCTCGTTTTATACGTGGATGACATTCTCTTAATAGGAAATGACATTCCTATGCTACAATCTGTCAAGGGGTTCTTGTCACACAGGTTCTCCATGAAAGACCTGGGTGATGCCTCATACATTCTGGGTATCCAGATCTACCGTGACAGATCCAAGAGGATATTAGGACTTTCACAGTCCAGGTACATCGACACCATACTGAAGAGATTCAGTATGGAATATTCCAAGCGCGGTAATCTATCGGCTTATCACGGGATCACCCTCTCCAAAGAGATGTCTTCCAAGACTGATTAGAGAGGGATCGCATGTCTATTATACCCTACGCTTCTGCGGTAGGCTCTATAATGTATGCGATGTTGTGTACCAGACCGGATGTGGCTTATGCACCGAGTGTGGTAAGCAGGTATCAGTCAAACCCTGGGGAGAAACATTGGATAGCGGTAAAGAACATTCTCAAGTACCTGAGAAGGACTAAGGAGATGTTCTTGGTGTATGGCGGAAAAGACCTCCAGATTGAGGCCTTTGCTGACTCCAGCTTCCAGAGTGACAAGGATGATTCCAAGTCCATGTCGGGTTTTGTCTTTACCCTCAATGGAGGGGCGGTGTGTTGGAAGAGCTCCAAACAGGAAACCGTTGCTGACTCGACTATGGAAGCGGAATACATTGCTGCATCTGATGCCGCAAAAGAAGCTGTCTGGATAAGGAAGTTCTTGAAAGAACTTCAGGTGGTTCCGTCCATTGTTGACCCAATACTTCTGTATTGCGACAACAACGGGGCTATAGCTTTAGCGAAGGAACCCAGGTCCCATCAGAAATCCAGACACATCTTGAGGCGGTATCACCTGATCAGGGAGATCGTGGATCGCCAGGAGATCGAGGTTCGGAGGGTTGCTTCAGAAGATAACACAACAGATCCATTCACCAAGGCCTTGCCCCAGACTCAGTTCGAGCGGCTGATCGAGATGATAGGTCTTCGATACGCCAGTACATGGCCTTAGTGCAAGTGGGAGATTGTTAGTATGGAAGCTTGGGATATTCACAGTTGTATATACAATCTTGCTCGAAATGGTAGTATGCTACTTGGTTTGTCTCTGCTTTAATATGTGCATGTGTTTCTTTTAGCATATCGCTGATATACAATTAGTAGAGCCCTTAGGATCTTTGCTTGATTACCAGCATTGTGATGGCGCTCACACTCGTGGGGGCTGGGTAATCCATAAGCACATCCTTGTACAGGTCCCTAGTCGTTGGACTATCGAGACAGGACATCGATACTCCGGAGTAGACTAGCATATGCGCTTCTCATCCCAGCGTGGGAGACGGTCTGTCCTACAGCCGTCAGTACGTCGTACTTGAGATAGTATGCGGGTGCTCGTTATGTTACGAGTACACTGGATAGGACTCGTCGGGAACTGTTGGTTGGTATTATACCTATCGTCAGTTATCAGTTCCCAGGTGACATGAGTACAGCTTAGTCCGCTGACTTGACACTGTCACTTCGCCTCGAGTGTGTTCCCACTGCACTTTGATTACTACCCTACCACGGCTCAAAGGAGTCGTGCAAACAGGTAGTTTTTGGGTGCAGTCCCGAAGCACTTGGAGGCAGTGACGGTTAGACAGGATTCGTCTCTCCCGGTATTGGGGGTTGACATCGCGCTGTGTCCAGGAGAGCCATTACACAAGTAGTCCCTGGCCAGGGCAAGCGAGATATACTGGTAGGTTTCCAGAGTTATCTCAGGGTGTTCTGGGCTACACTCCGACACGACTTTTACCGCTATTAGTGGACTGACGTTCACCGCCCCCCTAGGCCCGCCATGCGATGTATCAGACGAACAGACCGGACAGTACGGAGACTGTCACATACAGGCTCAGTAGGAGTTCAGATGGGGTTCACCTCGTCAGTCTTCTTATCGGCATCTACCTAGGGACCGTTACGTACAGCTAGTGCCGCTTGCAGTCTGTGGTTAAACCTACTGCCAGCGTAGTGTCGAGTCTTTAGAGTCCCACACAAAGAGCTATTCGCCTTTAGGCAAAATGAGTAGAGGTCGCATGGTTTTGCGACAGGGTTCGTTCACATCCGCGCACTTGTGCACGTTTGCTGTCCGGACAGCTTATACTAGCGGGCTTTGGTTTAATCCGGATCCTAGTATATGATTTGGGATTTGTTTTTCTCATTGTATTCGTGTTCCTCGGATCACGAATACGGGTGCGTATGCACAGTTGCTTGAGACAGAGGGAGAGGACTTTGATTAGGGTTAATGACCATTGTCATTTTATTAACCCTAATGCTTATGTGTGTATTATGGTTAATTGATATTAGTTTAATATAATTGTGCATGGTTATGGTTGTTGACCATTTGACTATCTTGACTTGTTGACCTTTGTTGACATGTTGACCATCATCATTCGATATAAAAGATGCTCTTTGATCCTTGCAATTAGCATTAAATATGAATTGATAATGGTCATGTCTTGATTAACCATGACAATTATCTAGCTAATTATCAATTTATAATAATACACACATATATGTGAGAATGGTTTATTTTTCTCTCATTCTATCATTTACTTTTTCTCTCTTGTTCTTCCTCTTCCTCAAGCTCTCCCCTCTCATGTGTTGAGAAACACTTGAGCTTGAGAAAACCCTCTTCTTGATAATCTCTACTCTCATCTAGGGTTCTAGGATTGGCACTTCTAGCACCCTAGTTACTTCTAGCTTGGAGTTGAAGCCAAAGGTTGAGGCTTTCGGGTGGATCCTTCTTCGACGTGAGAAGACGACAAAGGTGATCCCTTTCTACTACTCCAAAGAGCAAGGAGAGAAGGAAATAAAGCCCTAGGTATAACCATTCTACCCTTAGCTAGTTTCTAGTTAGCTTTAGCTTGTTTTTGTTTAGCAAAGATCCTTATTTGTCTAATCCATGTTGCCTAGTATGATAAAAATTTGATTTTTATTCCGTTTTCCGCCTCCCCGCAAGCACCGGGGTGGGCAACGTGGACTTACAGAGTGTACAGTATGTATATGTGCCAATATAGTTGTACATGTGGTATATACGTAAGCATCAGTGTACAGTATGTATCTGTGCCAATATAGATGTACATGTGGTATATACACAAGCATGAGTGTACAGTATGTATATGGGCCAATATAGATGTACATGTGGTATATACGCAAGCATGAGTGTACAATATGTATATGTCCCAATACGCGACAGAATCATGTCTAATCATCAATGAAGCGGTAATCAAATTGACCTATGGTTCATAGCAATCCTATAGTGCGAGTGTCATGGCAATCACTAACGGTGTGGGTGTAACATACAAATTGTGCTCATGCAGCTTGAACCGTTAGTGATAGTGCGATGTTACATAACTACTGTTTCTATGTGCAACAAAAGATGGGTACGCTACCATAGTACATATGCACAAAAATATATATAAATATTTATATACGCGACTACAATATCCTATCAAGCCCTGACGCTTAACGCCATTCGGGCGATTCCCCCGTTGATGTTAAATCTACTCACCTTGGTCTCGTGCTAAGGGTAGCCGACTACTTGCTTCCCCTTTTTTGCGGCGTCCGACGTATCCACCTGCGTGTAAGTCCATGTTGCCCACCCCGGTGCTTGCGGGGAGGCGGAAAACGGAATAAAAATCGGATTTTTATCACTTTAGGCAACATGGACTAGACAAAGAACGATCTTTGCTAAACAAAAACAAGCTAAAGCTAACTAGAAACTAGCTAAAGGTTAGAATGGTTATACCTAGGACTTTATGTCCTTCTCTCCTTGCTCCTTGGAGTAGTAGAAAGGGATCACCTTTGTCGTCTTCTCACGTCGAAGAAGGATCCACCCGAAAGCCTCAACCTTTGGCTTCAACTCCAAGCTAGAAGTAACTAGGGAGCTAGAAGTGCTAATCCTAGAACCCTAGATGAGAGTAGAGATTATCAAGAAGTGGTTTTTCTCAAGCTCAAGTGTTTCTCAACACATGAGAGGGGAGAGCTTGAGGGAGAGGAAGAACAAGAGAGAGAAAGTAAAATGATAGAATGAGAGAATTATTAACCATTCTCACATATATGTGTGTATTATTATAAATTGATAATTAGCTAGATAATTGTCATGGTTAATCAAGACATGACCATTATCATTTCATATTTAATGCGAATTGCAAGGATCAAAGAGCATCTTTTATATGGAATGATGATGGTCAACATGTCTACTAAGGTCAACAAGTCAAGATAGTCAAATGGTCAACAACCATAACCATGCACAATTATATTAAACTAATATCAATTAACCATAATACACACATAAGCATTAGGGTTAATAAAATGACAATGGTCATTAACCCTAATCAAAGTCCTCTCCCTCTATCTCAAGCAACTGTGCATACGCACCCGTATTCGTGATCCGAGGAACACGAATACAAAGAGATAAAACCAATCCCAAATCATATACTAGGATCCGGCTTAAACCAAAGCCCGCTAGTATAAGCTGTCCGGACAGCAAACGTGCACAAGTGCGTGGATGTGAACGAACCCTGTCGCAAAACCATGCGACCTCTACTCATTTTGCCTAAAGGAGAATAGCTCTCTGTGTGGGACTCTAAAGACTCGATACTACGCTGGCAGTGGGTTTAACCACAGACCGCAAGCGGCACTAGCTGTACGTAACGGTCCCCAGGTAGATGCCGATAAGAAGACTGACGAGGTGACCCTATCTGAACTCCTACTGCGCCTGTATGTGACAGTCTCCGTACAGTCCGGTCTGTTCGTCTGATACATCGCATGGCGGGCCTAGGGGGCGGTGAACGTCAGTCCCCTAATAGCGGTGCATGTCGTGTCGGAGTGTAGCCCAGAACACCCTGAGATAACACTGGAAACCTACTAGTATATCTCGCTTGCCCTGGCCAGGGACTACTTGTGTAATGGCTCTCCTGGACACAGCGTGATGTCAACCCCCAATACCGGGAAGGACGAATCCTGTCTAACCGTCACTGCCTCATAGTGCTTCGGGACTGCACCCAAAAACTACCTGTTTGCACGACTCCTTTGAGCCGTGGTAGGGTAGTAATCAAAGTGCAGTCGGAACACACTCGAGGCGAAGTGACAGTGTCAAGTCAGCGGACTAAGCTGTACTCTTGTCTCCTGGGAACTGATAACTGACGATATGTATAATACCAACCAACAGTTCCCGACGTGTCCTGTCCAGTGTACTCGTAACCTAACGAGCACCCGCATACTATCTCAAGTACAACGTTCTGACGGCTGTGGGATAGACCGTCTCCCACGCTGGGATGAGAAGCTCATATGCTAGTCTACTCCGGAGTATCGATGCCCTGTCTCGATAGTCCAACGACTAGGGACCTGTATAAGGATGTGCTTATGGATTACCAGCCCCCACGAGTGTGAGCGCCATCACAACGCTGGTAATCAAGCAAAGATGCTAAGGGCTTTACTAATATGTATATCAGCGATATGCTAAAAGAAACACATGCACATATTAAAGCAGAGACAAACCAAGTAGCATACTACCATTTCGAGAAAGATTGTATATACAACTGTGAATATCCCAAGCTTCCATCAAGTAATATACAAACTAGTATGATACAGTAATGGCCTCTAGGGCATATACACTAACAATCTCCCACTTGCACTAAGGCCATGTACTGGCGTATCGAAGACCTATCATCTCGATCAGCCGCTCGAACTGAGTCTGGGGCAAGGCCTTGGTGAATGGATCTGCAGTGTTATCTTCTGAAGCAACCCTCCGAACCTCGATCTCCTGGCGATCCACGATCTCCCTGATCAGGTGATACCGCCTTAAGATGTGTCTGGATTTCTGATGGGACCTAGGTTCCTTCGCTAAAGCTATAGCCCCGTTGTTGTCGCAATACAGAGGTATTAGGTCAACAATGGACGGAACCACCTGAAGTTCTCTCAAGAACTTCCTCATCCAGACAGCTTCTTTTACGGCATCAGATGCAGCGATGTATTCCGCTTCCATAGTCGAGTCAGCAACGGTTTCCTGTTTGGAGCTCTTCCAACATACCGCCCCTCCATTGAGGGTAAAGACAAAACCCGACATGGACTTGGAATCATCCTTGTCACTCTGGAAGCTGGAGTCAGCAAAGGCCTCAATCTGGAGGTCTTTTCCGCCATACACCAAGAACATCTCCTTAGACCTTCTCAGGTACTTGAGAATGTTCTTTACTGCTATCCAATGTTTCTTCCCAGGGTTTGACTGATACCTGCTTAACACACTCAGTGCATAAGCCACATCCGGTCTGGTACACAACATCGCATACATTATAGAGCCTACCGCAGAAGCGTAGGGTATAATAGACATGTGATCCCTCTCCAAATCAGTCTTAGGAGACATCTCTTTGGAGAGGGTGATCCCGTGACAAGCCGGTCGATTACCGCGCTTGGAATCTTCCATACTGAATCTCTTCAGTATGGTGTCGATGTACCTGGACTGTGAAAGTCTTAATATCCTCTTGGATCTGTCACGGTAGATCCGGATACCCAGAATGTATGAGGCATCACCCAGGTCTTTCATGGAGAACCTGTGTGACAAGAACCCCTTGACAGATTGTAGCATAGGAATGTCATTTCCTATTAAGAGAATGTCATCCACGTATAAAATGAGGAATACTACAGTTCTCGCAACAAATCTACAATAGATGCATGGTTCATCTGGATTTTTGATAAAGCCAAATTCCTTGACCGTCTCATCAAAACAGATGTTCCAACTCCGCGATGCCAGCTTTAGTCCATAAATGGACTTAAGCAACTTGCACACCTTTGCTCTGCTCCCACTCTGACTGAAACCCTCTGGCTGGTCCATATAGACACACTCCTCTAAATGTCCATTTAGAAAAGCTGTCTTTACGTCCATCTGCCAAAACTCATAATCGTGGAAGGCAGCAATGGCAAGAAGGATCCGAATGGATTTCAGCATAGCTACTGGAGAAAAGGTTTCGTCATAGTCCAAACCAGGTCGCTGACGAAAACCCTTTGCAACCAGTCTAGCTTTATAGGTCTCAACGTGTCCATCTACACCAATCTTCCTTTTGAAGATCCACTTGCATCCTACGGGTTTTACCCCATCTGGTGCAATGTCCAACGTCCATACTTTGTTGGTGTACATGGACTCCATTTCGGTCCGCATTGCATCCAGCCATTTTACCGAGTCGACGCTCTGAATGGCTTGCCGGAAGCTAGTAGGCTCATCAAAATCTATGATGCAATCCTCTCTATCCCCGTCTATGAGAAAACCGTAGTTTCTCTCGGTTGGATGAGACTGCCTACTACTCCTGCAGAGTGGCGTGGGAATGTCTTGATCTTTCGAACCCTCTGGTTCTACTAAGCTTTCAGTAATAGCTCGTGGTTCTGGAATTTCTTCCAGTTCTATTGCGTTCCAACTTATTTCTGTTTCTATGAACTGGTGTTCTAGAAAGTGGGCATGGCGAGAAACAAAAACCTTTTGTTCCTCTTCGCAATAGAAGAAATATCCCTTGGAGTTCTTTGGATATCCCACAAACTTGCACTGTACTGAGCGTGCCTCGAGATTGTCCGCATGCTGCTTTTTTACAAAAGCTGGACATCCCTATGTCTTAATATGATTAAGATAGGGTCTCTTCCCACACCACATCTGATATGGTGTGGTAAGCACAGTCTTAGTTGGAACTCGGTTCAAAAGGTATGCAGCTGATTCCAGCGCATATCCCCAGAACGATCGCGGCAACTCAGCGTTACTCATCATGGACCGTACCATATCCAATAGGGTTCGGTTCCGTCTCTCCGATACACCGTTATGTTGCGGAGTGTATGGAGGAGTAAGCTGAGAGAGAATTCCATTCTCTTTTAAGTAACCCAGGAACTCGGCACTCAAGTATTCACCACCTCGATCAGATCTCAGTGCCTTGATACTTTTGCCTGTTTGTTTTTCTACTTCATTCTTATATTCCTGGAATTTTTCAAAAGCCTCGGATTTATGTTTCATTAGGAAGACATAACCGTACCTTGAAAAGTCATCCGTAAAAGTAATGAAGTACGAATAACCGCTTCGCGCATGTGTAGACATTGGACCGCACACGTCGCTGTGTACGAGTCCCAAGAGCCCGCTCGCTCTTACTCCGTGTCCAGTGAACGGAGTCTTCGTCATCTTTCCTTTGAGACGGGATTGATAAGTTGCATACGATTGATATTCGAACGGATCCAAATATCCTTCTGCATGTAACTTAGTCAACCTTCTCTCATTGATGTGACCCAGTCTACAATGCCATAAGAAACTTTTATTGATTTCTGGAGACTTTCTTTTGTGTGTATTCTGGACATTGAAAATCTGTGGTTGGTTTAATACGTATATACCGTTGTTCAATGTACCTGACCCAATCAAAACTTGATTAAGGTGATGTTCACTACATTACTTACAAATGCAAATTCATAACCTTCTTTAGATAATAAAGATACAGAAATGATATTACAGGTTGCATTTGGTACATAATAACAACTACGCAAAACCAAAAAGTGTCCATCCGACAATCCCAGGTGATAGTCCCCCACGGCCTCAGCATCCATGCTAGCACCGTTTGCCTGCACAGCACCAAGACCCAATTCCCTCAAAAGGCCAGCGAGATCGGATTTGGGAAGGGTCTCGCCGGATTTTGGGTGGGTAATCGGGCTCTAAATCCTACACAAAACTCTACAATGCCTGCAAATCATTCTGTATATGTTTGCAAAACAAGAATAACATCTTAGATATAGCAGATTTTCTGTATCCTATGATTTTGTTTAAAAACGATTTAAAAACACCAATTTGGTACATTAGGGTACGTTTGAGAAATCAGAAGAAAAGTCTTTGATTAACAGACACTATCAACACATAATATAGTTAATCTAACCATAAAAACCCTAGCTTAACCTAATCTCCACCCAAACCACCCATGATCACAAAAACCCATAAAACACTAAAACTAGCTATACTACCCCAGATCCAACCCACTGTGAAAACCCAAAACCCAAACAGTATCAAAGACCCAGCCCTAGAAGGTTCAAGCCCCCTGCCCCACCCCAGGCCGAGGTCGCCGGATCCCTCCCCCCAGTCGCTGGCCAAAACCGCCCAGGTTGGGCTCGAACTCCACTCACACACTCAGGGTGACTAAGTCTATACTCTTACACCGTTTGGTCTCATAGAAAAGTCTTGGGTTAACAACAGATCCCAAACGGCAATAAATCTTAACTAAATACTAATTAAACACTAATTTGATACAAAATGGTATTTTAGTGTAACCTGAGGAAATAACTTGGTTTAGACAACATTAATAGCACCTAATTAAGTTAATCAAACCTTAAAAACCTTAACTTACCCTAATCTTCACTTAAACCATCTCATTAGCGATAAAACGCACAAAAAAACACAATTTTTAGCTAATAAAACTACATATTAAGCAATAAAGTGATAGGGGTGAGTTTAATACCTCAATATGGTCTTAGGGGAGTTTAACTTGCTGCACTTGCCTTCAAAGGCAAGGGTTTGCCATCAAGACCCACAAAAGAGGTGTTTTGCAAAGGTTTTAAGAGAAAAAGGTGAATTTTTGTGTAGGGATTGTTGTTTGAATACAATGAGAAGAAAAAGAAGAAGATGATGATGAATATGTTGTGGTTGTTGCTGCTGCCTTTGCTGGCGTTGCAGAAAAATGAGAGGGAGAGAGAGAAAAGAGTGAGGGTAATTTCAAAAGTCAAGCCCAAACTTCACCTAACACCCCTCATGCCTCCCATTCTTTTTATTTCATTTTTATATAAAGGTTTGACTTGATTTTTGTGAGGATAAATGAACCATTCAAGAGGGAAAAAGAAATGAAAACAAGTTATCATTTAACCTAGGTGATTAGGGTTGTGCATACTAACTAAATTTGGCTTAGGAAAATTAGTTAAGGAAATTTGCTAATTAAGGGAACACTAAACTAATGAATAATTAAAAAACACTATTATATGTATAATTACATACCATCACAATTAAAAGTATATTTATTCCGGTCTAGGTGGAAATAACTATTAACTAAGTTTTGTGAAAACACGCATTACCAATAATTAACGCGAAAATAAATCTAACGAATTTCAAAGCGTTACAAACACACAAACAAAAGAAAGGTTTCAGATATAAATGAAGCTTTCATTTGGCATTGTAGACTTGGTCATATTAACGAAATAAGACTAACAAAGCTACATAAAGATAGATATTTAAACCCGTTTGAATATAAATCTTATGTGACTTGCCAGTCTTGTATCAAAGGTAAAATGACCAAAACTCCGTTTAGAGGACACGTGTAACGTTTTGAAAATCGTTTCGATTTTGAATTTGGTTTTAATGCGATACGATGCGTTATGATATGTAGGTACCCCATGTGGACTTCGAGATGACAAGCAAGCACGTGGCGACGTCGGCACCGGCTGGCGAGGACCAGGTGAGTAGATTTAAATCTACGGGGAGAAGTCGGGTGGATGGCGTATAGCACCCCCGCAGTTCGTGGTGATGTATACGAATACGTATACACACATATATATATTGTTTGAGTATATTGATGATAATATGGATATTTGGTGTTCTTGGATGATTTAGTGTCGCGAAACCCTAGAGTAGCGGTCGCACTACATATGCACACACCAACCCATACTTGCATACTTTCTTCTTTCATTTGTGCTTATACGGGAATATATAGTTATGTGTTAACATGGGTAAGGGACTATGTGTTCACATACGGATTTGAGGATGATACTTGGGTTTGAGATGAGTCGATGAGATTTGTATTGAGGTTGTGAATTCGGTGATATGGCAGGATTCATATTTGAGATACGACATGACGTTGTAGCGGGTCCTTGACGTAGTGTTTCAAACACGTCCTTGCATACTTAGGCGGTATCAGTATTGTAGTAGACGTAGATCAGTACCCCGATCATGATATTTGATAAAGAGGATACCAGGTGAATAGTATGATGAATGTGATATTGACCCGTACCCAGATTTGGGATGCCGTACGACGGATTTACGTACGAACTATATTGATGATTGATCCGCACTCTTGACTTGGGATGCCTGATTATAGATATGGTATCGGATATGGTATTATTGAGGCGGGATCACCGACTATACATATACAGGTATGTATATGTATCGACTCAGAAGCTAGGCGGTTTCCATACCTTTAGTTCAGCCGTATAATTTAGTGTAGTTCTCAGACTAGATTAGATTTCTACCTATTTCAAAACTAACGGATCGTGGGTATTTTAAAGGACAGGTCAAGGGATCTACGGATATTTCAAAAGACGTATCCTTTATTAAAACCACCGTAGCCCTTATTTTCAAAACCCCACGATTCGTGTTATTTCAAAGGGCACCATTGTTTAGTATTTAGCTCCCGCTCATTATTGTTGTGCGCTCCGCATCGCATGTTTATATTATGATTCATATCCTATTATTAATATCATGCTGTTAGGACACCAGCACCATTACCGATGACGCGTATGTACCACATACACTTACTTGACGGCTCACACACATCTTCATTGGTAATTGCCATGTCACGAACACTTTAGAAAATACTATTTCATTTGACATAGGTTGTTAGCTAATAGTTTAGACATGATATTAGTGTACTTGCCTTATATGCTAGTTAGACATTGCAGTTATTGCCTACTACTTCATGCATGTTATTATTCACTGTTGTGTCGCATTCATGGATTCTCATGCCTATATTCACTGTTTACATGCTATTGATGACTTAGATTCGGATTTCATGAGATTTCTTGGATTTGGAGGAAAACCGCAAAAACATAAATAAACTTTTTCTCTCTTTTAAAATAAAAAGTGCGGTTTTCCCATGATGTATGAGTCGTCCACCATGAGTTTGCTGATGGATTTCGAGACCCGATTCGAGGAGTGGAGGAACCGTTTCGGGTACATGGTGGGCCCGGTGCGGTACCCCGGGGCAAGAGGATCGTGTTGTTGACGTTGAGCCTGGCAGGGGAGCACTACCGAACGGTGATATTACCCGACACATCGGATATCCGGAGGATACCGTCGTGGTCTTGAGATGGATGGTAGGGGCCGGTCTGGACTGACGGCGCCCTAGATATTGTGATTGAGACATTGAGATTTCGAGATATTGAGGTACATAGACTGTGATACAGAGATATCGAGATATTGGGATTTCGTTTTGTGCCGATGCTAGGCACTGTTTTATGCTGATTTCATTATGATACCACATTTTAAAAATACAAAGGAAATCTCACTAAATTATGAAAACAGTTTCTTCATTTACATGTATTCTGTTTTCATGCATTCATACCTCATTCATATGATATATTGCTACCTGAGGCACTGAAACGGGCACATGAGATTACACTCGGGTTAGATATTTACCCTAGCCTTTGTTATAGGCTAAATGTTATATACATATTTGAGGATATATATTGATCGTATGACCTAGGATTGCGTCATACATGCGATTCCTATTCGTAGATGTTTTTCTTTTCACGAGTTGGCAACTCACCCCCGTTGTGCCCCAGTTTCTTGCAGGTTTTGCCGTACAGGTTTCATTACGGCTTTGCTGGCACTACTTCTTTCGGGTGATTTTCTAGTAGGTGGGTTTATTGTATCATACCCATCAGTATACATTGTATATTATTATTCAGTTGTATCTAGAAGTTCCATCAACCAAACATGTATTTATTTGAGATAGAGACCGGTGATGTTTATTCTTTCGACCTTAGAGTCGCGCGTTGTATTTCTGTGGATTTCTTGTTGTTTTGAGTTTCTATTTGAGTTTTGATCCTCGCCCATGGCGTTGTATATTATATTGCTTGTGTGGTTGTGACCGTCGATTGACGAAGAGCTAGCTCCCGCTTGGGGGTGCCTTTTTTTGATTTCGTATACTATTCATGTTGTATCCTGTTTGGGGGCCAGTATTTACAAAGGAGACTCTGCCGAAATTTTCAGGAAATATTTGACGATTTTTTAACCGCATAATTCGGCTTATGCTATTAAAACTACTTGATTTAAATTGGTTTTCCTTCACTCTACTACTTTTCTTGGTTTAGATTTCTGGGTTTTCGGCTTACTTAGATTACGTATGCCTCGAGACGTTTCGTAGTCTAAGTGCCGGTCATGTTCCGTACTTTCGGGTCGTGACAAAGTTGGTATCAGTGCGTTAGGTTTTACCTTCGGAGTGTAGGATGTCCCTTGGTTGATGGAATAGGTGACTAAAGTAGAGTGACGTACCGTGGGTATGTTCCGCGGCATACTTACGACACGCCACTCCACTTAAGGAGCCTTAGGATGTACATTTCTTTGCTCGGTGTTATATTCATTCTGATCTAGCCTCATCAGTACCAGTTATGGGTTTGCTGCCACGATTACGGGCAAGGAGAGCTACAGCTAGAGTTGCGGTCAGCAAGAGCTCGTCATGAACGAGGACTGACCAGGGCATAATTCCGGCGACACACGATTGTAGAGATGAGTCTTTTGATTGTGCTTTCACACCATGAGCGTTTGGCGGATCGCCTTTATGAGATTTCTCGGACGTGCCGATCATTATCAAAGGATTGGGCCACTGACAGAGGCCAGCCAGATTTTGATGACCGTTGGTGTGTTGCTTATTCATGATGGTCGAGGCACTGTTCAGCGTCGAGACGAGCGAGCCAGTTATTGCTGCGAACGACGAGATATTGCCCCAGATGTTGGAGCTAATGCAGTACGAGTTGTACTAAGAGATGATAGAAGGTCGCTAGTCATCGAGGATGAATGACTAGGACATGTGGATCGTTCGCCTATCCCGATGCGAGGTCATCAGATAGATTGATTCCAGCTAGAGTTGACAGAGACGATCGAATGTCAGAAACCTATTATTCCAAGTTTAAAGTATTCGGAAAGACATGCAGGCAGTTCTATGGACCCTCTAGAAGAATGAAACCCTAACTCGACATAATGACCGTGTGAAAGCCTATGAACCTTAGGGTTTGCGGCAGTTCTGTGGCGCCATTAGTGAGGCTTGGGTTTTCCCTTCTACGGCTGGACCATCGATGCTGTGGTACGTACTCGATGCTATTAAACTGTACCCAAGATGTTGAGCTCTTGGGGGATTATGCGGTTTTGACGAATCGATCGGATGGTTCGACTTCATTCGGATGCTAGGTGGTGAGATGCATTCTTGGGAGACTCCCGATACGAGGATTGTCGTTGGAGCTCAGTCCATGCAGCCACGACGAGACGAGTTTGAAGCGGTCGACATTAGAGAAAAATGGAGTAAGAGGTTCGTACAAGATCTGGATATGATGACGTTCCCCTCCGCCGACATCAGAGATGCGATGCGCATGCCGAGGCAGAGTACTGGATATACCTTCCAGAAGGAGTCGCGATGGGTATGCAGCCGTTCCAGAGCAAGATGTAGATATAGGAAAGGACGATGACTTCCGGACAGTTGGCAGAGACGAGACATGGAAGAGACCATGAGCAGGATTCCTTTCAGGACACTGCTGCAATGATACTTGCACCCAGGATCAGATGTGTCACGTACATTCAGAGAGCCAGAGGCCGACGCCAGTGATATGCTGTCTTACGAGTGGTCGCGATGATTGACCGGGAGATGACAAGAGACGTGCCAGAACGGGATCATCCCCGTTAGCACACCTGACAGGGCCGATGAGCCGATGGACCGAGAGATTGGTAATTCACAGTGAAGACCTTGACCGAGGAGTGGTCATTGTTACGCACACCAGCAGGCCAGAGTTCATGATCATTGACGAGACGTCCCACTAGTGACCGCGACAGTTGGCCCGAGATTCTTAGAGGATGCGCTTGAGCGGTACTATTCCGCCATTATTGATTTCGATATTTTGGGTGATTTATTCGCATGATTTGATTTTGATGATTGAGGATTTACGATCTTTGCACAGTGTTGCATTTGATATCGTTTTCGTGCTTAGGTTTCACATGTTTGTGACTTTACGGTTTTAGACATTTGAGTTGATTTTGTGCGTATGCACGCACACGATTTGGTTCCTGCACTCGGTATAGTTTATATATGCTTGCAGTGCAGTGATACGCCTTTTGTGCACTTAGATGCACTGGACTTCGATTTCGATTGTGATACTCGATATTTGTTTTGTACACCTTGTGCACCTGATTGGATTTTGCGCATGTTCGGCGCTTGATATTGGATTTCATGATTTCATGCATGATGGATACCCCTGGTTTTGGGTTTTCGCGCATGTTGAGCGCATGTCTTGAGATGCGATTTTGGTGCACACCAGATGCACTAAATCGAGATTTTTTCGTGCATGTCAGATGCACCTGATTTTGCTGTCAGGAACACACGTTGCCTACGACAGATGCTTTGTGCGCACCCGATGCACTTAGATCTTGTTTCTATGCACATGTATGGCACGTATATGGATTTTGATTGTCGTGCGCACCAGACACACGTAGTATTCATACGCGTATTTTGGGATTGATTTCTTATGGAGCAGTACGTTTTCATAATGATTGCTATGAGTTTTTGTACTGAGCAGGACTAGTCAGAGGACAGTACCTGAATATATTTTGCATACATTGATAGTTATTGAAGGGATTTCGAAAAAGCGAGCTATAGTCTCATTATTTACCTATGTGTCTGAAATGACACGAAATGTTTAAAACAAGGAGACCCTTCTAAATTTTTTCCAAAACGGCGGAACGTACATTTCAAACAAAGGTATATATGTATATAGTTATTTTCGTATGATAGACGTCCGCCACTGTGCAGTGCTACGAGCATCGCACAGCGATTTGAAGAAGATTTGGCATGCATTGCTTCCAGATGTTTTAATGATGTATATCATGTTGTTTTTCATATTAGATCTTGACATTGATGTCTTCTCCATGACTCCGATGATTGCAGGATGCTGGATGGAGTTTGATTTTGAGTTATAGGCTCATTTTTCATGCGCATGCGTTGAGCTACGATTTGTTTTATGTATTTATGATTTCGGAGCCCCGGCGATTTGTTGGTTTTGGCTGAAATATTTTAGTATTTGGGGGGAGTTTTAATTTAAATTCGGGGACCGAATTTTTTTAAGGGGGGAAGATTGTAACGTTTTGAAAATTGTTTCGATTTCGAATTTGGTTTTAATGTGATACGATGTGTTATGATATGTAGGTACCCCATGTGGACTTCGAGACGACAAGCAAGATCGTGGCGACGTCGGCACCGGCTAGCGAGGACCAGGTGAGTAGATTTATATCTATGGGGAGAAGTCGGGTGGATGACGTATAGCACCCCCGCAGTTCGTGGTGATGTATACGAATACGTATACACACATATATATATTGTTTATATATTGTTTGAGTATATTGATGATAATATGGATATTTGGTGTTCTTGGATGATTTACTGTCGCGAAACCCTAGAGTAGTGGTCGCACTACACATGCACACACCAACCCATACTTGCATACTTTCTTCTTTCATTTGTGCTTATACGGGAATATATAGTTATGTGTTCACATGGGTATGGGACTATGTGTTCACATACGGATTTGAGGATGATACTTGGGTTTGAGATGAGTCGATGAGATTTGTATTGAGGTTGTGAATTCGGTGATATGGCAGGATTCGTATTTGAGATACGACATGACGTTGTAGCGGGTCCTTGACGTAGTGTTTCACACACTTCCATGCATACTTAGGCGGTATCAGTATTGTACTAGATGTAGATCAGTACCCCGATCATGACATTTGATAAAGAGGATACCAGGTGAATAGTATGATGAATGTGATATTGACCCGTACCCAGATTTGGGATGCCGTACGACGGATTTACGTACGAGCTATATTGATGATTGATCCACACTCTTGACTTGGGATGCCTGATTATAGATATGGTATCGGATATGGTATTATTGAGGCGGGATCACCGACTATACATATACAGGTATGTATATGTATCGACTCAGATGCTAGACGGTTTCCTTACCTTTAGTTCAGCCGTATAGTTTAGTGTAGTTGTCAGAATAGATTAGATATCTACCTATTACAAAACTAACGGATCGTGGGTATTTTAAAAGACAGGTCAAGGGATCTACGGATATTTCAAAAGACGTATCCTTTATTAAAACCACCGTAGCCCTTATTTTCAAAACCCCACGATTCGTGTTATTTCAAAGGGCACCATTGTTTAGTATTTAGCTCCCGCTCATTATTGTTGTTCGCTCCGCATCGCATGTTTATATTATGATTCATATCCTATTATTAATATCATGCTGTTAGGACACCAGCACCATTACCGATGACGCGTATGTACCGCGTACACTTACTTGCCGGCTCACACACATCTTCATCGGTAATTGCCATGTCACGAACACTTTAGAAAATACTATTTCATTTGACATAGGTTGTTAGCTAATAGTTTAGACATGATATTAGTGTACTTGCCTTATATGCTAGTTAGACATTGCAGTTATTGCCTACTACTTCATGCATGTTATTATTCACTATTGTGTCGCATTCATGGATTCTCATGCCTATAATCACTGTTTACATGCTATTGATGACTTGGATTCGGATTTCATGAGATTTCTTGGATTTGGAGGAAAACCGCAAAAACCTAAATAAACCTTTTCTCTCTTTTAACATAAAAAGTGCGGTTTTCCCATGATGTATGAGTCGTCCACCATGAGTTTGCTGATAGATTTCGAGACCCGATTCGAGGAGTGGAGGAACCGTTTCGGGTACATGGTGGGCCCGGTGCGGTACCCCGAGGCAAGAGGATCGTGTTGTTGACGTTGAGCCTGGCAGGGGAGCACTACCGACCGGTGATATTACCCGACGCGTCGGATATCCGGAGGATACCGTCGTGGTCATGAGATGGATGGTAGGGGCCGGTCTGGACTGACGGCGTCCTAGATATTGTGATTGAGACATTGAGATTTCGAGATATTGAGGTACATAAACTGTGATACAGAGATATCGAGATATTGGGATTTCGTTTTGTGCCGATGCTAGGCACTGTTTTATGCTGATTTCATTATGATACTTCATTTTAAAAATACAAAGGAAATCTCACTAAATTATGAAAACAGTTTCTTCATTTACATGTATTCTGTTTTCATGCATTCATACCTCATTCATATGATATATTGCTACCTGAGGCACTGACACGGGCACATGAGATTACACTCGGGTTAGATATTTACCCTAGCCTTTGTTATAGGCTGCATGTTATATACATATTTGAGGATATATATTGATCGTATGACCTAGGATTGCGTCATACATGCGATTCCTATTCGTAGATGTTTTTCTATTCACGAGTTGGCAACTCACCCCCGTTGTGCCCCAGTTTTTTGCAGGTTTTGCCGTACAGGTTTCATTACGGCTTTGCTGGCACTGCTTCTTTCGGGTGATTTGCTAGTAGGTGGGTTTATTGTATCATACCCATCAGTATATATTGTATATTATTATTCAGTTGTATCTAGAAGTTCCATCAACCAAACATGTATTAATTTGAGATAGAGACCAGTGATGTTTATTCTTTCGACCTTAGAGTCGCGCGTTGTATTTCTGTAGATTTCTTGTTTTTTGAGTTTCTATTTGAGTTTTGATCCTCGCCCTTGGCGTTGTATATTATATTGCTTGTGTGGTTGTGACCGTCGACTGACGAAGAGCTAGCTCCCGCTTGGGGATGCCTTTTTTTGATTTCGTATACTATTCATGTTGTATCCCGTTTGGGGGCCAGTATTTACAAAGGAAACTCTTCCGAAATTTTCAGGAAATATTTGACGTTTTTTTACCGCATAATTCGGCTTATGCTATTAAAACTACTTGATTTAAATTGGTTTTCCTTCACTCTACTACTTTTCTTGGTTTGGATTTCTGGGTTTTTCGGCCTACTTAGATTACGTACGCCTCGAGACATTTCGTAGTCTAAGTGTCGGTCATGTTCCGTACTTTCGGGTCGTGACAACACGGAGAGAGAGCTAACTGAACTCTTAGGCCTCATACATAGTGATGTATGTAGACCAATGTCTACACATGCGAGAGGTGTTTTTTCCTACTTCATAACATTTACTGATGACTTCTCGAGATTCGAACACGTGTTCTTGTTGAAACATAAGTCTGAAGCCTTCGAAAAGTTCAAGGAGTATAAATCTGAAGTACAAAAACAAACAGGCTTCAGTATCAAGAAATTTCGATCGGATCAAGAAGGTGAGTATCTAAGCTCAGAGTTTCTAGATTTCCTAAAAGAGAATGGGATTCTCTCTCAGCTCACTCCTCCGTAGACACCACAACACAACGGTGTGTCGGAAAGGAGGAATCATACCCTATTAGATATGGTACGATCTATGATGAGTGATGCTGAGTTAGCAATATCATTCTGGGGCATGCATTAGAGACTGCGATTTATCTATTGATTATGGTTCCAGCCAAAACCGTGTCTACCACTCCATATGAGATATTGTATGGGAAGAGACCATCTCTTAAAAGAGTTAGGATATGTGGTTGTCCGGTTTTTGTGAAAAAGCAGAATCCGGACAAACACGAGACACGATCGGTTTTGTGTAAATTTATGGGATATCCAAAACACTCGTATGGATATCTTTTCTACCACAAGGAGGAACAAAGGGTGTTTGTTTCTCAGTATGCTATATTTTTAGAAAATGAATTTTTTACAAATGATATTGTTGGCAATGAGGTAGAACTGGAAGAAATTCCAGCTACACAAACAATTACCGATGATTTGGTTGAACCTAAGGTTTCAATAGAACCCGACGAATCTCAGCCACTCCGTAGATCTAGTCGGACTTCTCGCACACCTGATAGATACTACGGTTTTCTAATTGATGGTGATAGAGAAGATTGCATCATGGATGATGATGATCCTATAAGTTTTCAACAAGCTATCACGAGTGGTGATTTAGTGAAGTGAGGGAGAAAGCCAGGTCCGGTATGGCGGGCAAGAAGGAGAGAGGTCCCATTAAGACGGAGGCAGGATAGAGAATTCAGGCAGATACGTGCTCCTTTAAGACCATTGATTATCGCCCTTTGACCAGGCAGAGACGAACACAATTCCAACGGCAGCTGAATACCATGAGATCCGAAATGGAATCCATGCACACCGACAAAGTATGGACTTCGGAGGTTGCGCCTTCTGGAGTAAAACCTATACGGTGAAAATGGATCTTTAAGAGAAAGATCGGTGTGGATGGTCTGGTGGAGACCTATAAAGCTATGCTGGTCGTAAAAGCATTTCGTCAAAGACCAGGCTTGGACTATGACGAAACCTTTTCACCAGTCGTGATGCTCAAATCCATTCGGATCCTGGTTGCTATAGCTGCTCACTTTGTGTTAGTTATATGTATTCCCTAGAGGCCATTACTGTACATGGGATGTATATTCTAGTGGATGCTTGGATATATATAGGGAGGACTTTCTTGCTCTATAAGATAGGATGCTATCTGGTTCCTCTTTGTCTTAACATGTTGACTTGTATACGTGATTCTGTCTTACTCTCACATGTTGACAAAGCCCTTAGGATGTGTACTCGACTACCAGGACAATGATGGAGATCATACTAGTGGAGCCAAGGGTAGTCTACAAGTACACCTTATAATATATTCCTAGTCGTGGGAGTATCGAGATAGGGCATCGATATTCCAGAGTAGACTAGCGTATACGCTTCTCGACCCATATGATGGGTGATGGATGATCACATATCCATTGGTGTTTGACATTAGAGAAGGTATACGGGTGCTCAGTGGAGACTGGGTACACTGGACAGACTCGCCGAGAACTCCTAGATGGTATTATACCTATCGTCGGATAGCAGTTCTCTGGTGACACTGGTACAAGTTAGTCTGTAGACCCGAGATCGTCATAGAGTCTTGTGTGATTCCCACTATGCTTTGATTTCCACCATACCATGGTCAAGAGATCGTGCAAAAAGGTGGTTTTTGGGTACAGTCCCGAGTCACATGGAGGCAATGAGCGATAGGAGGGGTTTCATCTCTCCTGGTATTGGGAGTTGATGTTGCGCTATGCTCGTTTAGCCATAACAGGAAATCCCTAGCTAGGGTTGCTGAGATTTACTGGTAAGTGTTATCAGTAGTTTCTCGAACCGTTATGGTCCTTTCATCGGCATGACTTATCAGGCTATTGGGGTCTGACGTTATACCACCCCCAGGCTGTGATATGTGACATATCTGACGAAGAGATCGGACTATACGATAGTGTTACTGATTGGATTCACATGAGTTATAGCAGGTTTGCTTTTTGATCTTCTGATCGCTCAATACCCGGGTGGCTGTTACGTTTAGCAGACCTCTTGCGGCTTGTGGGTGTTTGATATGATCATCACCTACTGCCGGCGTATTGACGAGTCTTTAGAGTCCTACACAGAGCTTTCCTGGTTCATGCGAAACGGAGTAGGAGCACATATGCGATATGTGCGGGACCGAGATTAATGTGTGTATATGATACCGCATTCTATTCTCGCGATTTGTGTATCGATCGGTTGCATGTGATATAGCCGGGTTATCGGATCAAGTTGTTGATTCGATAAATTGATACATTTGATATTAGTCTGTTATATGAAGTATGACCGGATTATTAAATCAAGTTTTGATTTAATAATTTAATGTATAATTATATATTTGATATATTAATTACATTAACTAATATTGGCTCACTTAAGTATTCATATTTCTAATTTATGATACATTAATATGTGTGTGTGTGTGTGTGTGTGTGTGATATGTTAATTGTATTGTTTTTGCACACATAAATATATATGATATATTTTAGTGTGTCATGCTAGGTTACACATGCAACATGTATGTATGAGACTCACACCATGCTAGGTTAATGTTATGGTTTTATTTATCATTAAGTAATTACAAATTAGTGGAAACGACTCATTGCTAGAAGCTTGGAGAAGCTTTGACTAATGTCCACTTCTTTGTTTTTACTTAAGATATTTGTTGACCTAACCATTAACCATACGCCATGGTTAACTCTCTACATAGGTTAGTATATGTGATATACTCACCCATGGTTGCATTTGAAACAAAAATGAGATATTAGTTCATCACTTCATCACTTCATCTTCTTCATCCTCTTGAAGCTTTCTAGCTTTTGACAAAGTGATGAAATAAAATGAGAAAGCTAAATATAAAGTGAGCAATATTCTTACTTAATCATCCTCTACTATTAGCCATTTAGTCTAAGGTGTTTGCTTCACTAATCTCACCATTAGTGAAGAGGTAGCATGAGCTTGAGTCTTCTCGACGTAGATCATGTTTGGCTTTGAAGTCATTGAGCAAGCTTGTTCATTTCTTCATGTGATCCTTACTAGAGTTCGGATGTTCACTATTGAGGCGAAGGGACTTCTACACGGAGCTTTAGAAGTGAAGGACCGGTCTACAAAGGTTGTATTCCGCATTCACATAGATGTAAAATTGTTTACATATTATGTTTTACCCTAATTCTCTATTTCGATTACTTGGTTGGTTTGTTTAGCACCGCAAAAATATAAATTTGCATGTTTGATGCTTTCCAAAACCTTGCTAAGGTGCTAAGCTAACCCTACAGTGGTATCAGAGCCAAGCTAGAGTATTAGGCGTTGTCTTGACGAAGTTAGAATTCCGATCGAACCTCGAAAGCCCGAAACAACCCCCTCTCTGGAAATTTTTCCCAAAGTTGGATTTTTCCATGTTAAAAATATTCAGAAAAACATGCAGGTAATTCTATGGACACACCTGAAGAACGAAACACTAACTCGTCTAAGTGACCGCGGATTCGCGGTGCCACTTAAGAGGCTTGGGTCTGGCCTTCGGCTGTAGGTCCGTAGGTACCATGGTATGTATCTGGTTAACTTTAACAGTACTCAAGTGTTGAGCTTTCTCGAAAATTTGGGAATTCGTTAATTCGATCGAATTGTTTAAACTTCGCCTAGCTTTCTGTGATTGTGATACAATATTTGGAATTCATATTGTTAGGCATGAAATCCGAAGTATGTGATATTTCGGGTTTATGATGTCTAAGGTGATTGTGGATTCCAATTGTTGTAGTTTGACATTTTCTTTTCTGCGACCGTAAGTATAATATGTGGTGTATCGCCGGTTTCGGTGCTATATGTCAACGACAACTGGGATACGTATATTTACTTACGTTGATGACATATGATGTTATATGTTTCTATGATATGTTATATTGGATCTTCGTATTTTGAATAACCGGTTTTTTTTATGTGAGATGAAAGTTTTTCATTTTCATTCATCTAAAAGCTTGTATGTAATATTCTTTTATTGGGGCACTTCCGGGTTGAGGATGATGTCACCATTGATGTATATTATTTACTTTTCCGCATTAGGATAGACCCAAGACGGGGAGCAAAAGTAACCGGGTTGTAGGGTCCAGTGGGAGACCATCTCGAGGAGTCGAGACCGGGTCTCCTAACTCTAGAATTGGTAGGGTTGCTTGCCACTCTCGTAGTGGTCTAGGGATGTGAGTTTGGCTATTCATCATGACCGTGGAATCCGCGTTTTTACTAGCTTAAATAAAACACGGAATTCCTAGCATATCAAATATTTCATATGTGATTTTGCTGCTGCTGATATTCTTTGATGTGATCACTTGATATGTTCTGAGACAAATGCCTATATTATATATATGAGATATAATAAATATTGCTGCTTTCTCTTCTTATGTGATGCTTAGGAAGCATAACTGTTGGGACTTCATTAATGAGATTAATGAAATAAAAGAAACCTAAAGATGTTGCAGAATCTTGTTTTAAAAACTGGTAGCTCTAGTTCTTGCTTTGCATAGCAGTATTCCTTGTAGAATATCCAGCACCTTATTCGATAAGGAAAGAGCCGAGATCCATTCACCGGGAGTGACCTCTTTAGCGAAAATACAGATGCTACAAACTCGGTTTGTCTTTTGATTGCTTTTATAGTTTTTGCTTTGCATAGCGGTATTCCTTGTAGAATATCCTGCACCTTATTCGATAAGGAAAGAGCCGAAATCTCTTCACCGGGAGTGACCCATTTAGCAAAACTAGTAAAAGCCTCAAAAGCACTCCTTTTAAAATTCCCTCAATTCTACAGCGATATCAAGTTCATTACGCTCATGGTTTTCTTCAAAACCTGCATAGTCCTCTGTCATTTCAGATAAATACTACTTATTATTCGTGCTATGTTTGTTGGCCTCCGTCAAGACGTACTGTGCGGTAGCTAACTAGTGCCTATCTACAGCATACGATGCGATTGGATTAGGGTAGTCGTGCGACTTTGTTGGCCTCCGTCAAGGGTCGTGCGGGTGGGTTTAATTCAATCATGAAATATACGGGTTGAACTTGACTAGTAGCCTATGGTTTGTTGACCTCCGTCAAGGTCATAGAATGCTAGGGGTAGAATAATATCGGGAATTTCAAGTATTGAAATTTTCAATGAGATTGCATACCTTCTATTAGATAGATGGATCCCGATCCCGCTGCGAGCAAGAGTTGCTCTTGGGAGATTTTTGCACTTTACAATTAGCTAACCCATTAGGTGTCTAGAAAGGTGTTAACGGGGTTAAGCCTCTGGGAAAACGAGATTTACTTTAATTAGGTTCGTGCGAAAGCACGGGGAACCTCCCTCAAAGTACCGACACTGGCCTGGCTCAACGGTTAGAGAAGTTGTAGATTGTAATTAATCCCGGCTTGTCTTACCTTTTAGGGTTTGAACGAAGACTTGATAAAAACAGTCGGACCCATCCTGATTAAATAAAATTATAACCAATTTAATCTTGCAAAAGCGCACGCAGAGTGTTGTCCTCTCTCTCTCTCCTGGTAGCGACCATGTCATGCCTTAATCAAGATAATAATATGGATGCGTTGACCAAACCTGCTTATTATACTGAGCTGGGGAACGTTGGTTCCGTTCTTTCTTATAATTGTTATAAGACTGAACAGGAAATAGGGGAATATCCGGATTCCCATGCCACGCAATCGAAGAAAGTGCATGTTGATGCATCTTCTTTGGGTGTCTTCATTACCGAGAACTATTTCTCAGTATCCTCTAAGTCCTGGGTATGCGATACCGGATCAGGATCCCGCATATGTAATATGTTACATAAGCTACAGATAAGTAGAGAACTGGGAATGGGTGATATGTCTCTAAGTGTAGAGAATGGTGCAATTGTTGCAGCCAAATAAGTTGGCAGATATCACCTTGTATTACCAAATGGTAAATACATTAATTCTGAAAAAATGTTATTACATACTGAACCTGATATACAACATTACATCAGATTCTTTATTAAGTTAAAGAATGATATAATTCTGTATTAGAGGATAATGTTGTGAACATTTTCCTGAATCAAAAGTTGATTGGATCAGGCACATTATATAATAGAATATATGTTCTAAATCAAACCACAGTTCTAAGTATTTAGAACACACACAAGAGCAGTAGTTCAGAAATGAACGAATCCTTCTTGTGGCATTGTAGACTAGGTCATATCAATGCGACACGACCAGCTAAGTTACATAAGGATGAATATAAGAATCTGTTCGAATTTTCATCTTATGCTACTTGCCAGTCTTGTCTCAAAGTTAATATGACCAATACTCCGTTTACTAGAAACAGAGAAAGAGTTACTGAACTCTCGGGACAGATACATGATGATGTATACGGTCCTATGTCTATAAATGCCAAGGTTGGTTCTTCGTACTTCATTATATTCACTGATCATCTCTCGAGATTTGGACATATGTTCCTGTTGAAACACAAGTCTGAAACTTTTGAGAAATTCAAGGAATATAAGCTTGAAGTTGAGAACCAGATGGGTAAAAGTATTAAGTCCTACGATATGATCGAGGAGGTGAATACTTGCGCATGGAGTTCCTGGAGTTTCTAAAAGGAGAATGAGATTCTCTCTCAGCTTACTCCTTCGTATACACCACAACACAATGGTGTATCGGGGCGGAGATATCGCACCCTATGAGATATGGACGCTCTATGATGAGTACTGCTGAGTTACCTATTTCTTTTTAGAGGTTATGCACTTGAGAAGCTGCATACCTATTGAATAGGGTTCCATCCAAATCAGGGCCTACCACTATATATGAGATATGTAATGGGAAGAGACCATGACTTAAATGAGTTAAGATATGGGGTTGTCCGGCCTATGTTGAAAGGCAGAATCCGGAAAAGCTTGAGGCACGGTCAGTTCTGTAAGTTTGTTAGGATATCCCAAACATTTGCGAGGGTATATCTTCTACCTAACTGAGGAACAAAAGATATTTTGTTTCTCAGCATGCCTCTTATTTTTAGAAAAGGAATTTCTTGTGAAGAAATTAGTGGACATGAGGTAGAACTGGAAGGAGTTCCAGCTAGAAAAACTAACAGCTAATGATTTGGTGAAACCAAAGGATTCAATAGTCTCCAACGAACATCGGCCTCTCCACGAATATGGTAGGGTTCCTCATCCACTTGAGAGATACTACGGTCTTCTCGGTGACAGTGGGAGCGAGGATTGCATCATGGTAGATGATGGCCCAACTAAGTTCAGGCAGGCCATCACGAGTGGGGACTCTGTGAAATGGCTGGATGCCATGCGATCAAAGATGGAATCCATGTACACCAACAAAGTATGACTTTGAATATAACACCTGAAGGGGTAAAACCCATTGGGAGCAAATTGGATCTTGAGAAGATTCTTGGTGTAAATGGAAAAGTTGAGACTTTCAAAGCTATGCTTAAGTCCATCAGGATCAATGCAATGAAAGGTTCCTAGGCACTCTAGTAAGGTCTCACAAGGCATCGGACATGCCAATTTAAAATTTTTGGTGCCGAGAAACCCTAGACTACGGATCATTGCTAGAATTTTAGGCGAAAGGTAAACTAGTTAACACTTAACTACTTGGATATGGAAATAACAACCTTTGTAGATCCGGATATCCACCTCCACGGCTCCGCAACGAAGTCACCTCGCTGTCCATGTTGAACCCCGGGCTCAAGCGTCGGCTTCGTCGAAGAAACGGGTGAGCTAGGTCGCCGGCTTCGTGTCAAAGACGATCTACGTCGAGGCATCGCAAGTTCAAGCTCCGACTTCACAAACTTGTGAAACTTGTGAAGTAAACACCCAAAACAACTTGGCAAGAGGTAGAGGGTGAAGAAATAGGAGGTGGGTTCTCTTTAGATTTGGATTTCTCTCACTAATACTCAAGTTGCCAATGGAGTAGCAAGCTTGAAGAAGAAGAAGAAGATGAAGAAGATGATCATGTATTATGATAAGTTCTATTAAAAAGAAATAGAAAAACAATACTTATCATAACTTAAACTAGGGTTAAGTGTAGAGAATAAACCATGGTCATTTGAGTGGGTTAGGGTTAAGCATGAAGACAAGAATGGTTAGCAAAGTCAAAGCTTCATGAAGCTTCAACATAAAACAAATAAAGCCACCATTCTTATCTTAATCCATTTCAAATAAATAAATAAACAAATAAATAAATGAATATGCAAAACCCTAATTATCAAATTAACCATGGATTAATTCTATACACTTAACCATATGATCAAGTATCATCAAACATGATACAAAAAGTGCACAAAAGTATATCACATATACAATGTGCAATCCAAGTGAGAAAAATCCGTTTAAAGTGAACCAATACTAGTTAATGCAAAGTAATATATCAAATATATAATTATACATTAAATCATTAAATCAACATTTGATTCAATGATCCGGTCATGTCGCACATAACCGACTAGTATGCAATGTATCGATTTATCGAATCAATGATTCGATAACTAGGTCATATCGAATATAACCAATCGAAACATTTATCGCGAGAATGAAATGCGGTATCACCTACACGCATTATTCTCGGTCCTGCACATATCTCATATGCGCTCCTATTTCGTTTCGCTTGAACCAGGAAACCTCTGTGTAGGACTCTAAAGACTCGTCAATACGCCGGTAGCAGATGATGATCATATCAAGCACCCACAAGCCGCAAGCGGTCTGCTAAACGTAACGGCCACCCGGGTATTGAGCGATCAAAAGATCGACGAGCTAGCCCGCTCACACTCCTGCGAATCCGACCAGTAACACTTACCGTACAGTCCGGTGTCTTCATCTGATATATCGCATATCAAGTCTAGGGGTGGTAAACGTCAGACCCCAATAACCCGATAAGTCGTGCCGATGTGAGGCTCGTAACGGGTCGAGAAACTACTGGTAACACTTACCAGCAAATCTCTGATCAGCCCTGGCTAGGGACTGTAGGGTTGCAAGGCACGCGCACAAGGGTCTACGAGGCATCAACCATGCCCGAATAAAAATTTAGCCGTGCCGAACTACCCGAATACGGAACTTTAAACTAGAGATTAGGCGAAAAACAACATGCTAAACAATTTAACACTAAGTGAGAGGGATCACAACCTTTGTAGATCCGGTCCTTCACTTCATATGCTCCGTGTTGTGGTCCCTTCGCTGCGATCATCGGGTTCCGGGCTCTCGAGAGGTTCCACGAAGAGAATGACGCAACCTTTGCTTCCGATCTTCGATACTACGATGATCTACCTCGAAGTTTCTTTAACACAAGCTAACACTCATGAAATGATGTGAACACCCTCATCTAAATGGCAAGGGAAGATGAGGATGATGAAGTAGGAATTTTGCTCTATTTATTTATCATTTTCTCACTATTATTCATCACTTGGAAAAATCAAGAAAGGTTTTTCCATGAAAGAAAATGGAGGAAGAAGAAGAATAGTGTTCCATTCTCTTTTGTGATGAATAAGAAAGGATTAATATGAAGAATAATGCAACCATGGTTCACTTAACCATTGTAGAGAATTGACTAGGGTTAGGGTTTTGGGTAAAGTTAAAGCATGAGTCATGAACAAATATCTTTCACAAAACAAAACAAATCCTTCTAGAAACTTCTAGAAAGATTAACCCTAATCCGAACCCTAATCAAGTTTAAACTCCACTAAACGAGTTGCATTAGTTATCATATCATGTTATAATATTATATATCACATATATAATATTTACCGTAACAAAATAAAATAATACAATTAACATATATCGCATATATATCAATGTATTACCCGAGTGAGAAAAAGAATCTTTTAGTGAGCAAATATTAGTTAATGCAATTTAATATATCACATATATTATTATACATTAAATTATCGAATCAACACTTGATCCGACAATCCGGCTATATCGCATATAACCGGCTAATATTTATCCGTACCGATTCATCGAATCAACACTTGATCCGATGACCCGGCTGATATCAAATATCGCGAGAATACAATACGATATCACATACCGCATTATCCTCGGTCCCGCACATATCACATATGTGCTCCTACTCCGTTTTGCCTGAGTCAAGAAACCTCTGTGTAGGACTCTAAAGAATCGTCAATACGCCGGCAGTAGGTGAAGATCATATCAAACACCCACAAGCTGCAAGCGGTCAGCTAAACGTAACAGCTACCAGGTATTGAGCGCTCAGAAGATCAACAAGCAAGCTTGTACATTCTCCTGTGGATCCAAACAGTAACACTCCCGTACAGTCCAGTCTCGTCGTCTGATATGTCGCATATCTCGCCTAGGGGTGGTAAACGTCAGACCCCAGTAGCTTGATAAGTCGTGTCGATTTGAGGTCTATAACAGTTCGAGAAACTACCGATAACACTTACCAGTAAATCTCAGCAACCCTGGCCAGGGATTTCCGGTTATAGCCAATCGAACACAGCACAACATCAACTCCCTATACCGGGAGAGACGAATCCCCTCCTATCGCTCATTGCCTCCATATGATTCGGGACTGTACCCAAAAGCCACCTTTTTGCACGCCCTCTTGGACGTGGTATAATGGAAATCAAAGCACAGTGGGAACCACACAAGACTCTATGACGATCTCGGGTCAACAGACTACTCTGTACCAGTGTCACCGGAGAACTGCCATCTGACGTATGGTATAATACCATCTGGGAGTTCTCGGCGAGTCCGTCCAGTGTACCCAGTCTCCACTGAGCACCCGTACACCATCCTTGATGTCAAACACCGATGGATATGGGATCATCCATCGCCCATCATATGGGTCAAGATGCGTATACGCTAGTCTACTCTGGTGCATCGATGCCCTGTCTCGATACACCCTCGACTAGGAACAGTTATAGGATGTACTCGTCGACTACCGTGGCCCCACTAGTATGATCTCATCATAGTCCCAGTAGTCGAGTACATATCCTAAGGGCTTTATTAACATGTAACATATAGACAATCAGAGTACATGTTAAGATAAAGTACAACCAGATAGCATACTATCATGTCGAGCAAGAAAGTCCTACTTATATATGTCCTAGCATCCACTACAATATACATCGTATGTACAGTAATGGCCTCTAGGGCATACATATAACTAACAATCCCCCACATGCACTAGGGCCATCTGTTATGGTATCGCATACCCAACAATTAGCTGCGGTTGAAGTATCTCATACTCAACCATCCCATAAAAGTCTCTACTGGGAAAAAGGCCCTTGTGAGTGGATCCACGCTGTTGTCCTCTGTGTCTACTCTCCTAACCTCGATCTCCCTGGAGATCAACCATCTCCATGATCAGGTGATGCTGCCTAAGAATTATATCTGGATTTCTGATGGGACGGAAGTTCCTTGGCTAAAGCCACAACTCCATTGTCACACAATGGTAGGAACGAAGTTCATCTTATGAACTTATATATATCCAGACTGCCTCTTTGGTAGCATCCTTGGTAACGATGTATCTTGCCTTTAATCGTCTAGTATGTCACAGTATCTAGCTTGGAACTCTTCCAACATACCGTCCCTCTACTGAGGGTATAGACAAGCCTGCGACTGACATTCAGTCGTATTTATCACCCTAGAACCTTTCCAGTGATTCTCCCCAGGATCGATTGATACCATCTCACTACAACTAGTGAGTACCCTAACATCCAATTAGATCTATCTCATAGATCCAAAACCCAGGATTTAGGAGGTATCACTTTGATCCTATATGGAGAATCCTTGTGATAAGCGGAGATTGACCGAGCGTAGCATAGGAAACTCTTTCCCTATCAAGAGTATGTCATCCACGTACTCTACGAAGATCACCACCATACTCTCTACTACCTTTTTGTATATACAAGGTTCATCTACCATTTTGATGAAGTCAAACTCTTTGACTACCACATCAAAACAGATGTTCCAACTCCGCGATGCCTGCTTTATCATATAAAACATCTTGCACACGTTTCCGCTGCTCCCATTGTCTACGAAGCCCTCTGGCTGTGTACTTATAGACACTCTTTTCTAAAACATCATTTAGAAAAGCAGTCATGACACCCAACCACCAGATATCGTAGTCATGGTATGTAGCCGTGGCAAGTAGGATCTGGATGGACTTAAGCATAGCTCCTTAGAAAAGTTTTCATCATAATCCATACCTGGTCAATGATGCAAACCTTTAACAAGTCTAGCTTTGAAAGTCTCAACTTTTCCATGTACACCAAGTAATCTTCTCAAGATATACTTGCTCCTGATGGGGATTTAACCATTCAGATAAAGCAACCAAAGTCCATACTTTGTTGGTGTATAAGGATTCCATCTCAGATCGATAAGCATCCAGCCATTCTTACAGAGTCACACTCCTGATGGCCAGCTCGAAACTAGTTGGGTCATCATCTCATGATGAAATCCTCGCTCCCACTGTCATAGAGAAACTAAAGTATCTCTCAGGTGGGTGAGGAAACGTACTAGATCGGCGGAGAGGCTGAGGTTCGTTGGAAACTATTGAATCCTTTGGTTCTACCAAATCATCAGCTGCAGTTTGTATAGCTGGAACATTTCCAGTTCTACATAACAGACCTTGCCTCGAGCTTGTCCGGATTTTTCTTTTAGACATAGGCCGGACAACCCCAAATCTTAACAAACTTAAGATATGGGCTCTTCCCTTTCCATATCACATATGAAGTGGTAGGCAACTGATTTGATTTGAACCCTATTCAATAGGTATGCAGCTTCTCAAGTGCATAACTCCCAAAAAGGAAACAGGAAACTCAGTAGTACTCATCATAGAGCACACCATATCACATAGGGTGTTATTGCTCCACCCCGATACACCATCGTGCTATGGTGTATACGAAGGAGTAATGCTGAGAGAGAATCTTGTTCTCCTTTAGAATAGTCCAGGAATTCCGTGCTCAAGTATTCTCCTCCTTGATCTCATCAAAGGACATAATACTTATACCCGTATTTTGGTTCTCTACTTCTTACTTATATTCTGTGAATATCTCAAAAGGTTCGGACTTGTGTTTCAGCAGGAACATATGTCTGAATCTTGAGAGATTATCAGAGAATGTAATGAAGTACAAAGAACCGATCTTGGCATTTGTAGACAGGGGACTTTCATACATCAGCATGTATCAGTCCCAAAAGTTCACTAACTCTTTCTCTGTTTCCAATAAACAGAGCTGTGGTCATCTTATCTTTGTGACATGACCGGCAAGTTTCACAAGATGTAAATTCAAACTAATTTAAATATGCATCTATATGTAACTTCAGCCAGTCGGGTCGCATTGATATGACCTAGTCTACAATGCCTCAAGAAGAATTCGTTCATTTCTGAACTCTTACTCTTGTGTGTGTTCTGTATACTAAGAACTGTGGTTTGATTTAGAACGTCAATGCTTTTAGATAACGTGCCTGAACCGATCAACTCTTGATATAGGAAATGTTCAAAACATTATCCAACAATACAAAATTATATCCTTCTTTACTAATAAAGGGACTGATATGATTTTGTATATCAGGTTCGGTATCTAATAACATTTGTTCAGAATCAATGTATTCTGGTAATACAGGGTGATAGTGACCAACAGACTTGGCTGCAACACTTGTCCCGTTTTCTGTCTCATGAAACTAATCACCCGTTCTCAGTTCTCTACCTGTCTGTAGCCCATGTAACAGATTACATATACGGGATCCTGATCCGGTATCACATACCCAGGACGTAAAGGATACTGAGAAACAGTTCTGTGTAATGAACACACCCGAAGATGATGCATCAGCATGCACTTTCTTCGTTTGGGCGGCTCGGGAAATCTGGTATTCCCCAATTTCCTGCTCTGTCTTATAACAATTATAAGTTGGAGCGGGGCCAACGTTTCCCAGCTCAGTATAACAAGCGGGTTCAGTCAATATATCCGTTTTATTATCTGATTAAGGCATGATATGGTCGCTATCTGGAGAGAGAGAGAAGAAAACACTCAGCGTATGCTCTTGCAAGATTAGATTGGTTATATAATATATCTAATCAGGATGTATCCCACTGTTTTAGTCAAATCTTCCTTCAAACCCTAAAAGGAAAAACTAGCCGGGATTAATTACACGCTACAAGTTCGCCAATCTTTCAGCCAGGCCAGTGTCGGTACTTTGAGGGAGGTCCCCCGTGCTTTCGCACGAACCTAATTACAGTAAACTCGTTTTCCCAGAGGCGTAACCCCGTTAACACCTTTCTAGACACCTACTTGATTGGCTAATTGTAATGTGTAAAACTCTCCCAGGAGTAACTCTTACTCACAGCGGGTATTGGGATCCAACTATCTCATAGAAGGTATGCAATCTCATTGCAAATTTCAACACTTGAAATTCCCAATAATATTTTACCCCTAGCGTGCTATGACCTTGACGCATGCCAAACAACCCATAGTCCGCTAGTCAAGTTCAACCCGTACATTTCTTGATTGAATTAAACCCACCCGCACGACCCTTGACGCATGCCAAACAACGCCGTACGAATACCCTAATCCAATCGCATCGTATGCTAGCAGATAAGCACTAGTTAGCTACCGTACACTACGCCTTGACGCATGCCAAACTACCGCAGCACGAATACTAACTAGTACTTATCTGAAATGACGGAGGGCTACGACAGGTTTTTATGAAAACCCTTTGCGTAATGAACTTGATATCGTTGTAGAATCGAGTGATTTTAAATGGAATGTTTTTGAGGCTTTTCTAGTTTTGCTAAAGGGGTCACTCCCGGTGAAGGGATCGTCGGCCCTTTCCTCATCAAATAAGGTGCAGGATATATCATATATACCGCTATGCAAAGCAAAAACTATAGAAGCAATCAAAAGACAAACCGAGTTTGTAGCATCTGCCAGTTATTGCTAAAGGAGTCACTCCCGGTGAAGGGATCTCGGTCCTTTCCTTATCGAATAATGTGCTGGATGTTCTACAAGGAACACCGCTATGCAAAGCAAGAACTGTAGCTACCAGTTTTTAAACAAGTTTCTACAACATCTTAGGTTTCTTTTATTTCATTAATCTCATTAATGAAGTCCCATTTTAATTATGCTTCATAAGCATCTCTTTTGAAACGAAATCTGCAATATAACATATATCTCATATATATAATATATAAACATTCGTCTCAGGCAGTAATATGATCTCATCACAGAACATTGCAGCAGAAGAACATATATGAAATATTAGATATACTAGGACGTCCGTGTTTTCAATACGAGCCTGTATAAAACACGGATTCCACGGTCGCGATGAATAGCCAAACCCACATCCCAAGACCCCTACGAGAGCGGCAAGTAACACTGCCAATTCTAGGGTTAGGAGACCCGGTCTCGACTCCTCGAGATGGTCTCCCACTGGACCCTAGAACCCGGTTACTTGTGCTACCCGCCTTAGGTCTACCTAATGCGGAAAAGTAAATAATATACAACGGTGACATCTTCCGCTACCTGGAAGTGCCCCAATAAAAGAATATTACATACAAATGAATTTTACATGAATGAAAAAGAAAAACTCTCATCTCACATAAAACCCCGGCTATTCAAACACGACGATCCAATATAACATATCACAGCAACACATAATATCTCATATCATCAACGTAAGCAAGTATGCGTATCCCGATTTTCGTTGATGTATAGCAACGAAGCCGGCGATACACCACATACTACACTTACGGTCACAGAAAAGAAAGTGTAAAACTACAACAGTTGGAATCCGCAACTTCCTTAGACATCGCATGCCTAACCAAATGAATTCCTTAGACATCACATGCCTAACAATTATAAACCCCGCATTTTAGTCTCATTATCGAAAACTCTTTTCAATATCAAGTCGGCCAATTCAACAAGATTCCCGACGTCCTGATCGAATGCTCGTCGCAAACTTTAGTAGACGGCCGCTCCCCCGATACCGTCGACGAAGTGCACCAAGGCGGAAAACCGCTACCGGGAGCACCCGAACGGATGCTTTCGGCGACGGGGTTCTCCTACAGTCACTTGGTCGGGGCTATGGGGCGTAGCTGTCTATTAAGTTTACCCGGCGAGTATCCGCGTACCCTACGTGATTGCGACGGACTTTTGATCGCATCAAAATTCCGTGGCAACCGATCATCTGAGACTAAACTGCTATGTTTATAATATTCAAATTAGTCATCTCATAACTACCTGTGGATTCCAATTATTGTATCACATTCCAGATAAATAGAAAAAGTTAAACTTTCCGATCGAATCATCAAGCACCCAAGATTTCCCCAATATATTTCAACACTTGAAAACAGTTTAAAAACATCCATTACATGCCACTGTACCAATGGTCCAGCCGTAGAAGGGTCAAGCCAACGCCTCACATGTGGCACGCCGTACTGCCCCAAACCCTAAGGTTCAAAGGGCAGTTCAAGACGGTCACATAATCAAGTTAAGGTTTGTTGTCTTCTAGAGGGTCCATCGAGTTACTTGCACGACTTAGAACATTCTTAAACACGAGGAAAAATCCACATTTTGAAAAATTTTCCGACAGGGGAAAAAGTGAGTTATTGATATCCGTTCGAACTTTTTAACAGTTTCTAAAAGTTATCCGGAAAAAACACATAGACAAAATTTGATAATCCGATCGAAACATCGAATCCCTAAAATAACCCAGGAAAAACTCTTCTGTAGAATATACATTAAAATTACCCAGAAAATACAGGGGTTAAGTATAAAAATTACTGTGCAAAAAGGAGTCAACGACTCAACAGTGTCGCCGCAGAACCGCCGCGCCACGTGGGCTTGCGCCGCGGTTCCGCGCCGTTATGACGGCGTTAAGTCTCCGTTTTTCACAGCTTTTCTTAAAAAACCCTGCTTGATTTTCTGGATATTTTTAATATTGAAAAATCCCAGATTTTGAAAATTGGACAGAGAGCATGGGAAAAATGGGGTTTCGGGTTCGTTCGGATTTCAAACGTCGTCTAGACTTCGCCTAAAGCTCTAGCTTGGCTCTGATACCACTGTAGGGTTGCAAGGCACGCACACAAGGGTCTACGAGGCATCAACCATGCCCGAATTAAAATTTAGCCGTGCCGAACTACCCGAATACGGAACTTTAAACTAGAGATTAGGCGAAAAACAAAATGCTAAACAATTTAACACTAAGTGAGAGGGATCACAACCTTTGTAGATCCGGTCCTTCACTTCATATGCTCCGTGTTGTGGTCCCTTCGCTGCGATCATCGGGTTCCGGGCTCTCGAGAGGTTCCACGAAGAGAATGACGCAACCTTTGCTTCCGATCTTCGATACTACAATGATCTACCTCGAAGTTTCTTTAACACAAGCTAACACTCATGAAATGATGTGAACACCCTCATCTAAATGGCAAGGGAAGATGAGGATGATGAAGTAGGAATTTTGCTCTATTTATTTATCATTTTCTCACTATTATTCATCACTTGGAAAAATCAAGAAAGGTTTTTCCATGAAAGAAAATGGAGGAAGAAGAAGAATAGTGTTCCATTCTCTTTTGTGATGAATAAGAAAGGATTAATATGAAGAATAATGCAACCATGGTTCACTTAACCATTATAGAGAATTGACTAGGGTTAGGGTTTTGGGTAAAGTTAAAGCATGAGTCATGAACAAATATCTTTCACAAAACAAAACAAATCCTTCTAGAAACTTCTAGAAAGATTAACCCTAATCCGAACCCTAATCAAGTTTAAACTCCACTAAACGAGTTGCATTAGTTATCATATCATGTTACAATATTATATATCACATATATAATATTTACCGTAACAAAATAAAATAATACAATTAACATATATCACATATATATCAATGTATTACCCGAGTGAGAAAAAGAATCTTTTAGTGAGCAAATATTAGTTAATGCAATTTAATATATCACATATATTATTATACATTAAATTATCGAATCAACACTTGATCCGACAATCCGGCTATATCGTATATAAACGGCTAATATTTATCCGTACCGATTCATCGAATCAACACTTGATCCGATGACCCGGCTGATATCAAATATCGCGGGAATACAATACGATATCACATACCGCATTATCCTCGGTCCCGCACATATCACATATGTGCTCCTACTCCATTTTGCCTGAGTCAAGAAACCTCTGTGTAGGACTCTAAAGAATCGTCAATACGCCGGCAGTAGGTAATGATCATATCAAACACCCACAAGCTGCAAGCGGTCAGATAAACGTAACAGCTACCCAGGTATTGAGCGCTCAGAAGATCAACAAGCAAGCTTGTACATTCTCCAGTGGATCCAAACAGTAACACTCCCGTACAGTCCGGTCTCGTCGTCTGATATGTCGCATATCTCGCCTAGGGGTGGTAAACGTCAGACCCCAGTAGCTTGATAAGTCGTGTCGATTTGAGGTCTATAACAGTTCGAGAAACTACCGATAACACTTACCAGTAAATCTCAGCAACCCTGGCCAGGGATTTCCGGTTATAGCCAATCGAACACAGCACAACATCAACTCCCTATACCGGGAGAGACGAATCCCCTCCTATCGCTCATTGCCTCCATATGATTCGGGACTGTACCCAAAAGCCACCTTTTTGCACGCCCTCTTGGACGTGGTATGATGGAAATCAAAGCACAGTGGGAACCACACAAGACTCTATGACGATCTCGGGTCAACAGACTACTCTGTACCAGTGTCACCGGAGAACTGCCATCTGACGTATGGTATAATACCATCTGGGAGTTCTCGGCGAGTCCGTCCAGTGTACCCAGTCTCCACTGAGCACCCGTACACCATCCTTGATGTCAAACACCGATGGATATAGGATCATCCATCGCCCATCATATGGGGCAAGATGCGTATACGCTAGTCTACTCTGGTGCATCGATGCCCTGTCTCGATACACCCTCGACAAGGAACAGTTATAGGATGTACTCGTCGACTACCGTGGTCCTACTAGTATGATCTCATCATAGTCCCAGTAGTCGAGTACATATCCTAAGGGCTTTATCAACATGTAACATAGAGACAATCAGAGTACATGTTAAGATAAAGTACAACCAGATAGCATACTATCATGTCGAGCAAGAAAGTCCTCCTTATATATGTCCTAGCATCCACTACAATATACATCGTATGTACAGTAATGGCCTCTAGGGCATACATATAACTAACAGGGACTTCCCTGTTACGGCCAATCGAGCACAGCGCAACATCAACCCCCAATACCGGGAGAGACTAAACCCCTCCTATCGCTCATTGCCTCCATGTGACTCGGGACTGTACCCAAAGACCACCGTTTTGCACGCCCTCATGGACGTGGTAAGGTGGAGATCAAAGCACAGTGGGAATCACACAAGACTCTATGACGATCTCGGGTCTACAGACTAACCTGTACAAGTGTCACCTGAGAACTGCCATCTGACGTGAGGTATAATACCATCTGGGAGTTCTCGGCGAGTCCGTCCAGTGTACCCAGTCTCCACTGAGCACCCGTATACCATCTCTGATGTCAAACACCAATGGATATGGGATCATCCATCGCCCATCACATGGGTCGAGAAGCGTATACGCTAGTCTACTCTGGTATATCGATGCCCCGTCTCGATACACCCACGACTAGGGACCTTGAAGGATGTACTTATGGACTACCATGTCCCCACTAGTATGATCTGCATCATAATCCAGGTAGTCAAGTACACATCCTAAGGGCTTTACCAACATGTAACTACAAGATAGTATAAAGAGACTAGTGTACATGTCAAGATAAAGAGTAACCAGATAGCATACTATCATATCGAGCAAGAAAGTCATCTCTATATATGTCCAAGCATCCAATATAATATACAACATCTGTACAATACTGGCCTCTAGGGCATACATACAACTAACAATCTCCTACTTGCACTAGGGCCAGCTGCTGTAGTATCGCATACCGAGCATCCCGAAGAGTCTCTCAAACTGTGTCTGGGGAATGGCCTTCGTGAGTGGATCCGCCGTGTTGGTCTTCGTGTCAACTCTCCTGACCTCGATCTCCCGGCGATCAACTATCTCCCGGATCAGGTGATACCGCCTCAGAATATGCCTGGATCGCTGATGGGACCTGGGTTCCTTGGCCAAAGCCACCGCTCCATTGTTATCGCAATACAAAGGTATTGGATGTTCAATGGATGGAACCACTCCAAGTTCAGAAATGAACTTCTTGATCCAGACAGCTTCTTTAGCAGCATCGTTGGCAGCGATGTATTCAGCCTCCATCGTCGAGTCTGCCACGGTTTCCAGCTTGGAACTCTTCCAGCTAACCGCCCCTCCGTAAAGGGTAAAGACAAAGCCCGACTGCGACTTAGAGTCGTCCTTATCACTCTGGAAGCTCGAATCGGTAAAGGACTCCACTTGGAGTTCTCCGTTACCATACACCAAGAACATATCTCTAGTCCTTCGCAAGTACTTGAGAATGCTCTTCACAGCTGTCCAGTGACTCTCTCCAGGATCAGCATGATACCTGCTCACTATACTTAGTGAGTATGCTACATCGGGTCTGGTACATATCATCGCATACATGATAGAGCCTACTGCCGAAGCATAGGGTATACCTTGCATGCGAGCTCTCTCCAAATCAGTCTTGGGAGACTTCTCTTTGGAGAGAGTGACTCCAGAGATCGTGGGTAAGTTCCCACGCTTGGACTCTTCCATACTAAACCTCTTTAGTTACTACCTGGATTGGGACAATCCCAAAATCCGTTTGGATCTATCTCTATAGATCCTAATTCCCAATATATAGGAGGCATCACCAAGATCTTTCATTGAGAATCTTTGTGATAAGAAGAGCTTGACCGATTGCAGCATAGGAATATCATTTCCTATCAAGAGTATGTCGTCCACGTACAATACGAGGAAGACAACCTTACTCTCTGCCACCTTCTTGTAGATACAAGGTTCATCTGGATTTTTGACGAAATCAAACTCTTTGATAACGACGTCAAAGCAGATGTTCCAACTCCGCGATGCTTGCTTTAATCCATAAATGGATTTAAGCAGCTTGCACACCTTCCCGCTGCTCCCACTTTCTACGAAGCCCTCTGGCTGAGTCATGTACACGCACTCTTCTAAATCACCGTTTAGAAAGGCGGTCTTAACATCCATTTGCCAGATTTCGTAATCATGATATGCAGCGATGGCAAGCATGATCCGGATGGATTTAAGCATAGCCACTGGAGAAAAGGTCTCGTCATAGTCCACACCTGGTCTTTGACGAAAACCCTTTGCTACAAGTCTAGCTTTGAAAGTCTCCACTTTCCCATCTACACCAAGTTTCTTCTTGAAGATCCACTTGCTCCCAATGGGTTTTACCCCTTCAGGAGCAGCTTCCAAAGTCCATACTTTGTTGGTGTACATGGAATCCATCTCGGACCGCATAGCATCCAGCCATTTCACTGAGTCCCCACTCGTGATGGCCTGCTCGAAGCTAGTTGGGTCATCATCCTCCATGATGCAATCCTCGCTCCCACCATCGATGAGAAAACCGTAGTATCTCTCAGGTTGGCGAGCAACCCTACTAGATCGGCGGAGAGGCTGAGGTTCATTGGGAGCTACTGAATCTTCTGGTTCCACTAAATCTTCAGTCACGGTTTGTGTATCTGGAACCTCTTCCAGCTCTACCACTTTGCCACTAATTTCTTTTTCAAGGAATTCCTTTTCTAAAAAGGTGGCATGTTGAGCAACAAGCACTTTTTGTTCCTCACCGTGGTAGAAAAAATACCCATAAGAATTCTTTGGATATCCCACAAACTTGCAGAGAACTGACCGTGCCTCGAGCTTGTCCGGATTTTGCCTTTTGACATAGGCCGGACAACCCCATATCTTAACTCGTTTAAAATATGGTCTCTTCCCACTCCATATCTCATATGGTGTGGTAGGTACAGATTTAGATGGAACTTGATTCAATAGGTATGTTGCTGTCTCCAGCGCATAACCCTAGAAGGAAATAGGTAACTCAGCTGTGCTCATCATAGAGCGCACCATATCTAATAGGGTGCGGTTCCTCCGTTCTGATACACCGTTGTGCTGTGGTGTATATGGAGGAGTCAGCTGAGAGAGAATCCCATTCTCTTTTAGGAAGTCCAGGAATTCATTACTTAAGTATTCTCCTCCTCGATCAGATCGTAGGATTTTAATACTTTTTCCAGTTTGGTTCTCAACTTCTTGTTTATATTCCCTAAATTTCTCAAAAGCTTCTGATTTGTGTTTCATCAGGAACACATACCCGAACCTAGAGAGATTGTCAGTGAATGTAATGAAGTATGAAGAACCATCCCTGGCATGTGTAGACATGGGACCACATACATCACTATGTATAAGTCCCAAGAGTTCGGTAACTCTTTCTCCATGTCCCGTAAACGGAGTCTTGGTCATCTTGCCTTTGAGACATGACTGGCAAGTGTCATAAGATGAAAATTCAAACGTATTTAAATATCCATCTTTATGCAACTTAGCTAGTCGTGTCGCATTGATGTGACCCAGTCTACAATGCCACAAGAAGGATTCATTGAGTTCAGAACTCTTCCTCTTGTGTGTGTTTGTTATGCTCAGAACTGTTGATTGATTTAGAACATAAATGCCATTGCATAACGTGCCTGATCCAACCAACTTTTGGTTACGGAAAATGTTCATAACATTATCCTGTAATACAAAATTATATCCCTCTTTACTTAATAAAGAAACCGATATAATGTTGCATATCAGGTTCGGCATGTAATAGCATTCGTTCAGAACCAATGTATTACCAGTTGGTAACACAAGGTGATATTCCCCGACAGTCTTAGCTGCAACAATTGCACCATTTCCAACTCTAATGTCTTTATCACCTTCTCCATGTTCTCTACCTTTCCTTAGCCCATGTAACTGATTACATATATGGGATCCCGACCCAGTATCCAAGACCCAGGACGTAGAGCAAATAGAGAAACAGTTCTCAGTAACGAACACACCCGAAGAAAATGCATCAACATGTACTTTCTTCATTCGGGTGGCATGGGAATCCTGGCATTCCCCTATATCCTGTTCATTCCTATAACTCTTATAGGAAAGAACGGAACCAACGTTCCCCAGAACAGTATAACATGCGGGTTCGGTCAATACATCCATATTATTATCTTGATTAAGGCATGAACTGGTCGCTACCTGGAGAGAGAGAGAGAAGAAAACACTTTAGCGTATGCTCGTGCAAGATCAGATAGGTTATTATCTTATCTAATCAGGATGGCTCCCACTGCTTTTTATCAAATCTTCCTCCAAACCCTAAAAGGAAAGACTAGCCGGGATTAATTACACACTACAAGTTCGCCAATCTTTCAGCCAGGCCAGTGTCGGTACTTTGAGGGAGGTCCCCCGTGCTTTCGCACGAACCTAATTAATGTAAACCTCGTTTTCCCGGAGGCGTAACCTCGTTAACACCTTTCTAGACACCTACTTGATCGGCTAATTGCAATGTGTAAAACTCTCCCAGGAGTAACTCTTACTCGCAGTGGGTATCGGGATCCAACTATCTCATAGAAGGTATGCAATCTCATTGCAAATTTCAACACTTGAAATTCCCGATAATCTTTTGCCCCGAACGATCTATGACCTTGACAAGGTCAACAAACCATAGACCGCAAGTCAAGTTCAACCCGTCATTTCTTGATTGAATCAAACCCACCCGCACGAACCTTGACAAGGTCAACAAGGCCGTACGACTACCCTAACCCAATCTGCATCATATGCATAAGCAGACAAATACTGGTTAGCTACCGCACACTGCGCCTTGACAAGGTCAACAAACGCAGCACGAATACTAAACAGGATTTATCTGAAATGACGGAGGGCTACGCCAGGTTTTTCCGAAAACCATGAGCGTAATGAACTTGATATCGTTGTAGAATCAAATGAAGTTTTGAAATGGATTGATTTTGAGGCTTTTCTAGTTTTGCTAAAGGAGTCACTCCCGGCGAAGGGATCTCGGTCCTTTCCTCGTCGAATGAGGTGCGGGATATATCATATATATCGCTGTGCAAAGCAAAAACCCAAAAGCAGTCAAAAGCAAACCGAGTGTGTAGCATCAGCCAGTTATTGCTAAAGGAGTCACTCCCGGTGAAGGGATCTCGGTTCTTTCCTCATCGAATAAGGTGCAGGGTATATCATATATACCTCTGTGCAAAGCAAGAACTGTAGCTACCTGTTTTATTTTAAAATTCGATTCTACAACATCTTAGGTTTCTTATCTTTCATTAATCACATTAATGAAGTCCCATCAATTAAATACCTAAACATCACAGATAGATATGACGTACACTTATGCCATCCGCATTCGCCTCGATGTCCCCTCGTGCACCGTTAGGTTAGGTAACTAACGACAGAGCAGGACAGGGCTAGCGCGGGTGTAAAACATAAGTAACGTCTATATAATATATCATATATATCATATACTAAATCCATCACAGAATCGCATCACAGATATCGCAGTAGAATAATCATATGAAATATTGGATATACTAGGACGTCCGTGTTTTCAATACGAGCCAGTATAAAGCACGGATTCCACGGTCGTAACGAATAGCCAATCCCACACCCCTAGACCCCTACGAGAGCGGCAAGCAACCCTGCCAATTCTAGGGTTAGGAGATCCGGACTCGACTCCCCGAGTTGGTCTCCCACTGGACCCCAGAACCCGGTTACTTGTGCTCCCCTCCTTGGGTCTATCCTAATGCGGAAAAGTAAATAATATACAAAGGGTGACATCTTCCGCTACCTGGAAGTGCCCCAAATAAAAGAATATTACATACAAGGTTTTTACATGAATGAAAATAAAAAACACTCATCTCATATAAAAACCCCCGACTATTCGAATACGACGATCCAATATAACATATCCAGCAACACATAACATCACATGCCATCAACGTAAGTAAGTATGCATACCCCAATTGTCGTTGACGTATAGCAACGAAACCGGCGATATGATCATACTACACTTACGGTCACAGAAAAGAAAGTGTAAAACTACAACAATTGGAATCCGCAACTTCTTTAGACATCACATGCCTAACAGTTACAAACCCCGCATTTTAGTCTCATGATCGAAAACTCTTTTCAATATCGTATGGGACTAAAGTGCTAGATTTATAACATTCATCCAGTTATCTCATAACTGTTTGTGAATTCCAATTATTGTATCACATTCCAGATAAACAGATAATGTTAAACTTTTCGATCGAACAGTCGAATACCCAAGTTTTCCCGATACAGTCCATCAGATGAAATAAGTCTAACAACATTCAGTTCGTGCCTCAGTACCGACGGTCCAGCCGTAGAAGGGTCAAGCCAACGCCTCACATGTGGCACGCCGTACTGCCCCAAACCCGAAGGTTCAAAGGGCAGTTCAAGACAGTCACATAATCGAGTTAAGGTTTGTTGTCTTCTAGAGGGTCCATCGCGTTACTTGCACTACTTAGAACGTCGTTAAACTACGGAAAAATCCAATACTTGGAAATTTTCCGACAGGGGAAAAGTTGGGTATTTGTATCCGGTCGAACCTTTTAACATATTCTATAAATTATCCGGAAAAACCACAAAGACGAAATTTGATACCCCGATCGAAACACCGAAGCTCTAAAACACCCCAGAAAATCCAAGTCATGAATAATAATTAAAAATTCCCAGAAAATTCATCACTGCAAGGTAAGAATTACTGTGTGAAAATTTTTGAGCAGTGGGTCCGTACGGCCGCGGAACCGCCGCACGAGCTATGCTCGTGCCGCGGAACCGCGGCAGTTTAGTCGAATTATGCCAACGAATTTCACAGTAAGTCTTACATTCACCTGCTGATTTCTCTAAATATTTTTAATATGGAAAAAACCCCATTTTTCGAAAATGTCCAGAGAGCTCAAATGGTTTAGTGTTTCGGGTTCGTTCGGGCTTCAATTTGTGTCAAGACTTCGCCTAAGGCTCTAGCTTGGCTCTGATACCAGTGAAAGGTTCCTAGGCACTCTAGTAAGGTCTCACAAGGCATCGGACATGCCAATTTAAAATTTTTGGTGCCGAGAAACCCTAGACTACGGATCGTTGCTAGAATTTTAGGCGAAAGGTAAACTAGTTAACACTTAACTACTTGGATATGGAAATAACAACCTTTGTAGATCCGGATATCCACCTCCACGGCTCCGCAACGAAGTCACCTCGCTGTCCATGTTGAACCCCGGGCTCAAGCGTCGGCTTCGTCGAAGAAACGGGTGAGCTAGGTCGCCGGCTTCGTGTCAAAGACGATCTACGTCGAGGCATCGCAAGTTCAAGCTCCGACTTCACAAACTTGTGAAACTTGTGAAGTAAACACCCAAAACAACTTGGCAAGAGGTAGAGGGTGAAGAAATAGGAGGTGGGTTCTCTTTAGATTTGGATTTCTCTCATTAATACTCAAGTTGCCATTGGAGTAGCAAGCTTGAAGAAGAAGAAGAAGATGAAGAAGATGATCATGTATTATGATAAGTTCTATTAAAAAGAAATAGAAAAACAATACTTATCATAACTTAAAGTAGGGTTAAGTGTAGAGAATAAACCATGGTCATTTGAGTGGGTTAGGGTTAAGCATGAAGACAAGAATGGTTAGCAAAGTCAAAGCTTCATGAAGCTTCAACATAAAACAAATAAAGCCACCATTCTTATCTTAATCCATTTCAAATAAATAAATAAATAAATGAATATGCAAAACCCTAATTATAAAATTAACCATGGATTAATTCTATACACTTAACCATATGATCAAGTATCATCAAACATGATACAAAAAGTGCACAAAAGTATATCACATATACAATGTGCAATCCAAGTGAGAAAAATCCGTTTAAAGTGAACCAATACTAGTTAATGCAAAGTAATATATCAAATATATAATTATACATTAAATCATTAAATCAACATTTGATTCAATGATCCGGTCATGTCGCACATAACCGACTAGTATGCAATGTATCGATTTATCGAATCAATGATTCGATAACTAGGTCATATCGAATATAACCAATTGAAACATTTATCGCGAGAATGAAATGCGGTATCACATACACGCATTATTCTCGGTCCTGCACATATCTCATATGCGCTCCAATTTCGTTTCGCTTGAACCAGGAAACCTCTGTGTAGGACTCTAAAGGCTCGTCAATACGCCGGTAGCAGATGATGATCATATCAAGCACCCACAAGCCGCAAGCGGTCTGCTAAACGTAACGGCCACCCGGGTATTGAGCGATCAGAAGATCGACGAACTAGCAGATGATGATCATATCAAGCACCCACAAGCCGCAAGCGGTCTGCTAAACGTAACGGCCACCCGGGTATTGAGCGATCAGAAGATCGACGAGCTAGCCCGCTCACACTCCTGCGAATCCGACCAGTAACACTTACCGTACAGTCCGGTCTCTTCGTCTGATATATCGCATATCAAGTCTAGGGGTGGTAAACGTCAGACCCCAATAACCCGATAAGTCGTGCCGATGTGAGGCTCGTAACGGGTCGAGAAACTACTGGTAACACTTACCAGCAAATCTCTGATCAGCCCTGGCCAGGGACTTCCCTGTTACGGCCAATCGAGCACAGCGCAACATCAACCCCCAATACCGGGAGAGACGAAACCCCTCCTATCGCTCATTGCCTCCATGTGACTCGGGACTGTACCCAAAGACCACCGTTTTGCACGCCCTCATGGACGTGGTAAGGTGGAGATCAAAGCACAGTGGGAATCACACAAGACTCTATGACGATCTCGGGTCTACAAACTAACCTGTACAAGTGTCACCTAAGAACTGCCATCTGACGTGAGGTATAATACCATCTGGGAGTTCTCGGAGAGTCCGTCCAGTGTACCCAGTCTCCACTGAGCACCCGTATACCATATCTGATGTCAAACACCAATGGATATGGGATCATCCATCGCCCATCACATGGGTCGAGAAGCGTATACGCTAGTCTACTCTGGTATATCGATGCCCCGTCTCGATACACCCACGACTAGGGACCTTGAAGGATGTACTTATGGACTACCATGTCCCCACTAGTATGATCTGCATCATAGTCCAGGTAGTCAAGTACACATCCTAAGGGCTTTACCAACATGTAACTACAAGATAGTATAAAGAGACTAGTGTACATGTCAAGATAAAGAGTAACCAGATAGCATACTATCATATCGAGCAAGAAAGTCTTCTCTATATATGTCCAAGCATCCAATATAATATACAACATCTGTACAATAATGGCCTCTAGGGCATACATACAACTAACATGCAAGCATCGCGGAGTTGGAACATCTGTTTTGATATGGCAGTCAAAGAGTTTGACTTCATCAAAAATGTAGATGAACCTTGTATATACAAGAAGGTTGTAGAGAGTAAGGTTGTCTTACACGTATTGTACATAGATGACATACTCTTGATAGGATATGGTTTCCTATGCTATACTCGGTCAAGCTCCTCTTATCACGAGGATTCTCCATGGAAGATCCGGATGATACCTACTACATCTTGTAGATTATGATCTATGATGATAGATCTAAGTGGATGTTGGGAGTGTCCCAAATCCAGGTACATTAACACCATACTAAAGGGGTTTAGTGTCACGACCCGAAATTTAGCACGTGACGGCCCTTAAACCACGTAACGTCTATAGGCATAACGCAATTTAAGTAAGCCGAAAACCCAGCAATCTAAACCATCAAAAGTAGTAAGTGATAAGAACATTGTTAAAACTTTTGAAATCTTAAGTAAAAAGCTTTAAAGTCCAAAATTTTCTTCCTTTCAAATTTGGCAGCACCTCCTTTGTAAAAACTAGCCCCAAAAAGGATACAACAAAAGATATAAGTAAAGCATCCCCATACAGGAGAAAATCCACGCCCAATGGCGGAAAACAACCACCACAACAGATATAGGACGCCATAGCGAAGAAAAAGACGATATAAAGTGACAACAACATAAAAGATATCCATAGTCACAAAATAATGTACAATATCGTCCTCACAACTCGTTTCTAAGTCAATAAATGAAGTAGTAGATATGGAGAGTACTGGATACAACGAATATACAATGATCAATATCAGATAACCGCAAAACCCACCTATAGCAAAACTGCACACAGTCATCCGTAGCGGCATTCGCTGCAAAGATGATACGATAGGAAGAAGCCCTGCCGCGACTGCTCTGAGGGGCTACCTGCAAAATACTATGGCACAACGGGGGTGAGTTGCCAACTTGTGAATAGTAAATAACATATGCAGGTAATCACAAGTATGCACGTACTGCGATAATCTATCACATGCAAGCTGATAGCAATAAATGGCAATATGTATATGCAACGGTCATGAAAGGTACTCTATCAAGTACTACCAATACATGAAGCAATGCATATCAAATAAATGCGGAGTATGGGATAAAACATGTCATCCTCACGGAATCCTCATCGTGGCAGGACCAGTGTCCATCAATACAATCTAAATCCCAAATTCCTCAAATCGGCCCTCAGATCGGCCCTCATAACCTGTATATCACAAGGAACCTGAGTGTCCAACACCAACACCCGAAAACATCATGAAAACTAGTGTCCAGCGTCGACACATAAATACTCATATCCATACGTTCCTCAGAACCTAAGTGTCTAATATCGACACTCGTGATCCACGTATCGGTTTTCTAAATCCATACGTTCCTCGGAACCTAAGTGTCCAATATCGACACTCGTGATCCACGTATCGGTTTTCTAATATCCATACGTTCCTCGGAAACTAAGTGTCCAATATCAACACTCGTGATCCACGTATCGGTTTTCTAACACAAGTCTTAGAGTGGATGCATCCAAATATCAAGTAAAGAATAAGAAAACTTACATAGATCATTAAGATGATATTATATATATATATATATATACATATATAACAACATCCCATACCACTGATATATATATACACACATATTTAACAGTGTACCATACCACTGATATATATCATCAGGAGTAAAACATCCAGAAAAAATCATATGAAATCCATATCTCAATGCGAAAATCCATGAAATATAATATACGCAACATGAGACGGTAATATGAGCATATTAAGGAAAAACTTCTATCTAACTGCAACAAGCTATTAAATATATCATGTGGTTCCTAATTCCTCCAAAGTCCATATAACATCATATAAAGGTGAGCATGCAGCTATAGCAAGGTATGCGTAACCATGTCAGTATAGCAAGATATGTGTATCTATATGTAAGCATGTATGTATGATGGATCTCATATGCGCAATAGCATAAGAATCAATGTCTCCATGTCGATGACAATACAATACCACATAGGGGTATATGTAGCTCTAGTCAGGTAAATGGGTGTACATGTAAGTATGTGTGCATAATGTACATGTAGCTGTAGCAAGGTATGTGTCTATACCTGTCAATAATGATATAATACCCTCTAGGTATTGTTGGATATATGTATGCCCTAGAGGCCATTATGAGATAGTGTAAGTAATGATGTGTATATATGTGTATATTCAGGGGACTGTCTTGCTCGACATGATAGTATGCTATCTGGTTTCACTTTATCTTATGTTCACTTGATCATGTTTATATTCATTTGGTACATGTTGATAAAGCCCTAAGGATATTGGCTTGACAACTGAGATTATGATGTGAATCATACTAGTGGGAAATCTGTAGTTTATAAGCATATCCTTGAAATGTTCCTAGTCGTAGGTATATCGAGACAGGGCATCGATATTCCGGTGTAGAATAGCGTATGCCATTCTTGTTCCATATGATGGGCGATGGATGATCCCATATCTGTCTGGTGTGTTGACACCAAAGATAGTATACGGGTGCTCAGTAAGACTGGGTACACTGAACGGACTCACCGAGAACTCCTATGTGGTATTATATCATACGTCGGATAGCAGTTCTCAGGTGACACTGGTACAAGTTAGTCTGTAGACCCGAGATCGTCATAGATTCTTGTGTGTCCTCCCACTGTACTTTGATCTCCACCCTACTACGGCTCTACAGAGTCGTACAAACAGGTGAATTTTGAGTATAGTCTCGAGGCATATGGAGGCAGTGAGCGATAGGAGGGGTTTCGTCTCTCCTGGTATTGGGGGTTGATGCTGTGCTGTGCACGATTGGCTATAACGGGAAGTCCCTGGCCAGGGCTGCTGAGATATTACTGATAAGTGTTATCAGTAAGTTTCTCGATCTGTTATAGACGATATACCGGCATGACTTATTGAGTTATTGGGGTCGACGATTCTATCCCTAGACTCGATTTGCAGCATATCTGACGAAGAGACCGGACTGTACGGTAAGTGTTGCCAGTTGGATTGACAGGAGTTTTGACAGGTTCGCTTGTTCTTATTCTGATCGCTCAATACCCGGGTGGTCGTTACGTTTAGCTGACCGCTTGCGGCTTGTGGGTGTTTGATATGATCATCACCTACTGCTGGCGTATTGACGAGTCTTAGAGTCCCACATAGAAGTTTCTAGGCTCGGGAGAAACGAACTGGTGCGCATATGAGATATATGCGGAAGCTCGATTAAATACGAGTATGTGATACTGTATTTTAATCTGGCGTTTTATACTAGTCGGGTCGTATGAGATATGACCGGTTTATTAAATCAAGGGTTGATTTAATATTGACTTTTATATCATTTATTTAAATCCTTTTCTTTTAATGGATGCATGCATGTATATGTACATGATGATGTGCATACACAAATACATACATGAAAATGTATCATGGTTGATGATACAAGATAGATGGCAATATAAGAATCACATAGTAGATAAATAAATATATGGATATTTTTGGATTAAGTAAAAGATAAAGGAAAATAAATAGTGACTCATTTCTTTTTCATGACTCATTTCTTCTACACTCTTCCATGGTTGACTTTGACCCAACCATGGTTTATTTTCCTTTACCTTTAACTCAAGAAGAAAATATCTAGATATTATTTTAACTATGGTTATTCTTTTGATATTATCTCTCTCTCTCTCATTTTCTTTTTTCATTATTCATTCCAAAAGAAAAAAGATTAAGCCATCTTCTTCTTCCTCTCTCTAGCTCTCTCTTAAGTGTTAAATTGAGCTAGATAAATAAAAGAAAAGGTATTAAGTGAGATTAGCAACCACTTCATCATCCTACAAAACCCTTGCTACCTTGTGTAGGGTGTTTTGCTTCAAGATTTTCAAAGATCAAGTGAAGCAACAAGCTTAGGGCAAAGGACTTCGGGTGGATCGTCATGGACTTGGAGGTGATCAAGCGAACCTTTCCAAACCAAAGGAGTCATCCTAGGAGGTCTACAAAGGTTGTAGTCTCTCCACTTAATATAAATTATCTTTTAGATATGATATTTTTAATTGTTACTTCATAATTCTTGTTCGATTCCTAAATTTGTTTACTTAGCACCTCATAATTTTAAAGTTATGGCATGTGTGATGCTTCCAAACCCTAAACGAGGTGATAAGGAAACCCTACAGTGGTATCAGAGCCAAGCTAGAGCTTTAGAGTGACCTAGACGACGTTAAAAACCTCGAACGAACGAAACACGACGCCCGGGGGTTGCTCTCTGGAAATTTTTCAAAAACCTGGATTTTTTCAAATTAAAAATACGTAAAAAATTCAACAGCGTATTATATGGTCCCACCAGAAATACGATGCCCTGAATCGACCGTACGACCGCGGAACCGCGGCCCTAGTGGCCTGTAAGTCCACGTTGCGACCCCCGGTTCTTACGGGGAGGCGGAAACGGTATAAAAATCAAATTTTTAGCGCATGGGGCAACATGGACTAACAAAGTCGGGATCTTTTCTAAACTAAACTAGCAAACATGCAAAGGAGAGTTAACTACTCGGCAAAGTGGTTATACCTAACTTGAACTCCTTCTTCTTGAAACCTAGTAGAGGTTGATGGTTCTCTTCTCGTCGCCTTCTTCCGTCGAAGATGGATCCACCTGAGAGTTCAACCTTCGGGCTTCTTTCTCGAACTTGGAGAGAACTAGAATCTTCGGCTTGCTAAACCTTAGATCCTAGAGTGAGTAGAGAGTGTCTAAGGGGTGCTTTTCTTTTAAGGAGAGGGATTCTCAACACATGAGAAGGGTTCTCCTTTTGCTAGAGGAAGAAGAAGATGAAGTGAGGAGAGAGAAGCCAAATGATAGAATGAGCTCTTTTCTTTTTGCAACCATAACAAAATGCAAAAGAATTATCAAATTAATAATAATAATGAAAATGAAAAGGTTGATGGAAGGTTTTGGAATGACCATTATCATTTCAAACATTAAATGAATTTGCTAGAATCAAAGAGAATCTTTCTTTTGTAATGATGATGGTCAAAACTTCAACCATGGTCAACAAGTCAACCATGGTCAACAAGTCAACAAAAAAAACCAACCATGACACAATTTCATTTTATTATATATTATTAATTGATATAACATAAATCCATTAGAGTTTGGAAAAAGACGACTGTCAACTGTGCATACGCACCCGTTCCGAAACCCTAATGAAAGTCCTCTTCCTCCTCCTCAAATAACTGTGCATACACACCTGCATTCTTGTTCCGAGGAACATGAATACTGAGAGATAAAAGCAACCCCTAAACATATACCGGTATCTGACTCAAACCAGAGCCAGCCAGTAATATCCGTCCGGACTCCAAACGTGCACAAGTGCGCGGATGAGAACGAACCTTGTCGCAAAACCATGCGACCTCTACTCTGTTTTGCCCAGAGGCGAGTACCCTCTGTGTGGGACTCTAAAGACTCGACACTACGCTGGCAGTGGGTTTAACCACAGACCGCAAGCGGCACTAGCTGTGCGTAACGGTCCCCAGGTAGATGCCGACAAGAAGGCTGACGAGGTGAAACCCCATCTGTACTCCTACTGAGTCTGAATATGACAGTCTCCGTACAGTCCGGTCTGTTCGTCTAATACATCGCATGTCGGGCCTAGGGGGCGGTAAAACGTCAGTCCCCTAATAGCGGTACAAGTCGTATCGGAGTGAAGCCCAAAACACCCTGAGATAACACTGGAAGCCTACCAGTATATCTCGCTTGTCCTGGCCAGGGACTACTCGTGTAATGGCTCTCCTAGACACAGCGCAATGTCAACCCCCAATACCGGGAGAGACGAATCCTGTCTAACCGTCACTGCCTCCAAGTGCTTCGGGACTGTACCCAACTACTACCCGTTTGCATGACTCCTTTGAGCCGTGGTAGGGTAGTAATCAAAGTACAGTGGGAACACACTCGAGGCGAAGTGACAGTGTCAAGTCAGCGGACTAAGCTGTACTCATGTCACCTGGGAACTGAAAACTGACGATAGGTATAATACCAACCTGTCAGTTCCCGACGAGTCCTGTCCAGTGTAATCGTAACCCAACGAGCACCCGTATACTATCTCCAGTACGACGTACTGATGGCTGTGGGACAGACCATCTCCCATACTGGGATGAGAAGCGCATACGCTAGTCTACTCCGGAGTATCGATGCCCTGTCTCGATAGTCCTGCGACTAGGGACCTGTATAAGGATGTGCTTATAGATTACCCAGCCCCCACTAGTGTGACTGCCATCACAACGCTGGTAATCAAGCAAAGATCCTAAGGGCTCCACTAATGCGTATAAGTGATATACTGAAATAAACATAAGTACACATTGAAGTAGAAACAAACCAAGTAGCATACTACTATATTGAGCAAGATTGTTTATACAAGGTGAATATCCAAGCTTCCATTAAGTAATATACAAACTAGTATGATACAGTAATGGCCTCTAGGGCATATACACTAACAATCTCCCACTTGCACTAAGGCCATGTACTGGCGTATCGAAGACCTATCATCTCAATCAGCCGCTCGAACTGAGTCTGGGGTAAGGCCTTGGTGAATGGAGCTGCACTGTTCTCTTCTGAAACAACCCTCCGAACCTCGATCTCCTTGCGATCCACGATCTCCCTGATCAGGTGATACCGCCTCAAGATGTGCCTGGATCTCTGATGGGACCTGGGTTCCTTCGCTAAAGCTATAGCCCCGTTGTTGTCGCAATACAGAGGTATTGGGTCAACAATGGACGGAACCACCTGAAGTTCTTTCAAGAACTTCCTCATCCAGACAGCTTCTTTTGCGGCATCAGATGCAGCGATATATTCCGCTTCCATAGTCGAGTCTGCAACGGTTTCCTGTTTGGAGCTCTTCCAACACACCGCCCCTCCATTGAGGGTAAAGACAAAACCCGACATGGACTTGGAATCATCCTTGTCACTCTGGAAGCTGGAGTCAGCAAAGGCCTCGATCTGGAGGTCTTTTCCGCCATACACCAAGAACATCTCCTTAGTCCTTCTCAGGTACTTTAGAATGTTCTTTACCGCTATCCAGTGTTTCTCCCCAGGGTTTGACTGATACCGGCTTACCACACTCAGTGCATAAGCTACATCCGGTCTGGTACACAACATCGCATACATTATAGAGCCTACCGCAGAAGCGTAGGGTATAATAGACATGCGATCCCTCTCCAAATCAGTCTTGGGAGACATCTCTTTAGAGAGGGTGATCCCGTGACAAGCCGGCAGGTTACCGCGCTTGGAATCTTCCATACTGAATCTTTTCACTATGGTGTCGATGTACCTGGACTGAGAAAGTCCTAATATCCTCTTGGATCTATCACGATGGATCCGGATCCCCAGGATGTATGAGGCATCACCCAGGTCTTTCATGGAGAACCTGTGTGACAAGAACCCCTTGACAGATTGTAGCATAGGAATGTCATTTCCTATTAAGAGAATGTCATCCACGTATAAAAGTAGGAATACTACAGTTTTCGCTACAAATCTACTATAGATGCATGGTTCATCTGGATTTTTGATAAAGCCAAATTCCTTGACCGTCTAATCAAAACAGATGTTCCAACTCCGCGATGCCTGCTTTAGTCCATAGATGGACTTAAGCAACTTGCACACCTTTCCGCTGCTCCCATTCTGAATGAAACCCTCTGGCTGATCCATATAGACACACTCCTCTAAATTTCCATTCAGAAAAGCGGTCTTTACGTCCATCTGCCAAATCTCATAATCGTGGAAGGCAGCAATGGCAAGAAGGATCCGAATGGATTTCAGCATAACCACTGGAGAAAAGGTTTCGTCATAGTCCAAGCCAGGTCTTTGACGGAAACCCTTTGCTACAAGTCTAGCTTTATAGGTCTCAACCTGTCTATCTACACCAATCTTCCTTTTGAAGATCCACTTGCATCCTACGGGTTTTACCCCGTCTGGAGCAATGTCCAACGTCCATACTTTGTTGGTGTACATGGACTCCATTTCGGTCCGCATTGCATCCAGCCATTTTACCGAGTCAACGCTCTGAACGGCCTGCTGGAAGCTAGTAGGCTCATCATTATCTATGATGCAATCCTCTCGATCCCCGTCTATGAGAAAACCGTAGTATCTCTCGGGCGGATGAGACTACCTACTACTCCTGCGGAGCGGCATAGGAATGTCCTGTTCATTTGAACCCTCTGGTTCCATTAAGCTTTCAGTAATAGTCTGTGATTCTGGAATTTCTTCCAGTTCTACTGCGCTCCCACTTGTTTCTTTTTCTATGAACTGGTGTTCTAGAAAGTGGGCATGACGAGAAACAAGAACTTTTTGTTCCTCTTCGGAGTAGAAGAGATATCCCTTGGAATTCTTTGGATATCCCACAAACTTAAACAGTACTGAGCGTGCCTCGAGCTTGTCCGCATGCTGCTTTTTAACAAAAGCTGGACTTCCCCAAGTCTTAATGTGACTGAGATGGGGCCTCTTCCCACACCACATCTCATATGGTGTAGCAGGCACAGTCTTAGTAGGAACTCGGTTCAAAAGGTACGCAGCTGATTCTAGCGCATACCCCCAGAATGATCGCGGTAACTCAGCGCTACTCATCATGGACCGTACCATATCCAATAGGGTTCGGTTCCGTCTCTCCGATACACCGTTGTGTTGCGGAGTGTATGGAGGAGTAAGCTGAGAGAGAATTCCATTCTCTTTTAAATAATTCAGGAACTCGGCACTCAAGTATTCTCCACCTCGATCCGATCTTAGAATCTTGATACTTTTGCCGGTTTGGTTTTCCACTTCATTCTTATATTCCTGGAATTTTTCAAAGGCTTCGGACTTATGTTTCATTAAGAAGACATAACCGTACCTTGAGAAATCATCCGTAAAAGTAATGAAGTAGGAGTAACCGCTTCGCGCATGTGTAGACATTGGACCGCACACGTCGCTGTGTACGAGCCCCAAGAGCTCGCTCGCTCTTACTCCGTGTCCAGTGAACGGAGTCTTTGTCATCTTTCCTTTGAGACAGGATTGACAAGTGGCATACGATTGATATTCGAACGGATCCAAATATCCTTCTGTATGTAACTTAGTCAACCTTCTCTCATTGATGTGACCTAGTCTACAATGCCATAAGAAAGTCTGATTGATATCCGGAGACTTTCTTTTGTGTGTATTCTGGACATTGAAAATCTGTGGTTGGTTTAACACGTATATACCATTGCTCAATGTACCTGACCCAATCAGAACATGATTAAGGTGAATGTTTACAACATTACTTACAAACGCAAATTCATAACCTTCTTTAGAAACCAAAGATACAGAAATGATATTACAAGTTGCGTTGGGTACAAAAAAGCAATTACGCAAAACCAAAACATGCCCATCTGACATTCCCAGGTGATAGTCCCCCACGGCTTTAGCATCCATGCTAGCTCCGTTTGCAACTCTGAGGGTCATGACACCTGCCTTCAAAAACCTACGATTTCTCAACGCCTGCAATGAATTACAGATATGAGATCCTGATCCGGTATCCAATACCCAGGAAGTAGAGTTTATCGAAAGACAGTTTTCAATAACATACACACCTGAAGCTGAAGCCGCAACCTGCTTCAGTTCCTGTGTCCTGGCTTTCCAAGCCCTGCAATCTTTCTTCCAGTGTCCACTCTTATGACAATAGAAGCATTCCTCCTTTCCCACAAGCTTCCCCACAATCTTTGTTGCCATTTCTTTTCCCTTCGTACCCACTTTACTAACACCGCCCCTTGGTTTGGCGGGGGCTTTCTTCCTCTTTCCTTTGGCTTTCGCCTTGGACCTAGAGGAAGAAGATCCTCCTACAAACAAAGCGGGTGTTTCCCTACCTTTCTGTAGGGTGCCCTCTGCGCTCCTCAGCATGTTGAGGAGTTCTGAAAGTTCAACTTCCTTTTCTTGTAAGTTGAAGTTCAGTATAAACTGGGCGTAAGTGGATGGAAGGGACTGGAGAATTAAATCCGTATAGAGTTCACATTCCAACGTGGTCCCAAGTTCCACGAGCTCATCAATGTAGCCAATCAACTTAAGCACGTGGTCCGCTACCGATGATCCGACGGCCAACTTTGCCGAAAACAACTTCTTCGACACTTCGTATCTTGCGATACGAGACTGCTCTCCATACAGTTCTTTTGTATGAAGAAATATGGATTCCAAATCCATATTCTCGTGCCTCCTCTGATGTTCATTGTCCATTGAGGCAAGTACGAGGCACCTGGCCTTCGCGCTATCAATCTCCCAAGTCTTACGGATTTCCTTATCCGCGACGCTGGAGGTGGGACCTGGGACGGGGGGAGCTTTGGTGGTAAGAAGATACCCCAGCTTGTCGTAAGTGATTGCCATCTTGACATTCCTGAGCCAATCTTTGTAGTTTGGCCCTGTCAATATATTTTTATCTAGAAGTAACTTAAGTCCAGTCATGTCGATTGGTCGCTGCAATTAGGAGAGAGAGAAGAAACACTTTAGCACGATGCTCTTGCAAGTTTAGAATGGTTTTTTGTTTTTCTAAACAGGATGGCTCCCACTGTCTCTCGAATCCCTCCTCAAACCATAAAGGAAGAATTAGTCGGGATCAATCCCACCGTACAATACTTGCTTAACCGTTCAGCCAGGCCAGTGCCGGTACTTCGAGGGAGGTTTTCCAACGCTTTCGCAAAGTTCCTTAATTAAATAACCTCTTTTCCCTGGGGGCGTAGCCCCGCTAACACCTTTCTAGGCACCTACTAGGTTTATAGCATTGATCGTTTAGTGAGAAATTTCCCGAGGAGTAGCATATACTCACAGTAGGATCGGGATCCAAATATCATCGCGTGACGAAACTGAAGGAATCCTACCAGAATCACCACACTCCAAATGGTATGCAAATCTAGCAAGTTTCAGTACTTATGAAACTCCCGATGTGGATTTTTGCCCCATGCTCTTATGACCTTGACTTTGGCCAAAATATCATAAGTCACATGTCAAGTTCTACCCGTCACTATCCTGGTTAATTTGGATCCACCCGTACCTACCCTTGACTTTGGCCAAAATGGTAGTACGACTGTCCCAAACCAACGCATCTATCTATGCTACACATGAACACCCAATAGCTACCAATCACTATGCCTTGACTTTGGCCAACATACATAGCTTGAATACTATTGCCTATTCATGCGAAACGACGGAGGGCTACGAATGGTTTTGGTAAAACCGTGAACGTAGTGAACTTGATATAATCGATGGAACGAGATAGCTTTTAGAAGGAGTGGCTCAAGCTCCGCATTTAAAAGTTAGTTTTGAAAAGAACTGAGTGGTTTTTCGAAAGTGTTCCAACGATTTTAACTTGGTTTATTATCTTGCATTAGTTCTTTTAATGCGTGATATTCTTGCATTAGTTCTTTTAATGCGTCCCATCATTTAATCCTACCATTGCAGAAAACAACCAAAATATGACGTACGCTTATGCCATTCGCATTCGCCACGGGGCCCCGTCATCACCCGTTAGATTACTTAACTAACGACAGAGCGGTGGCTGGGCTAGCGCGGCTGTAAAACATAAGCAACGCCTAAATAGTTATAGATATAGCAATGATAGACATTACAGATCACAGATGAATACATTGGATATACTAGGAATCCGCAATCCTTTCGAGCCTGCAACGAAAAGCGGATTACACGGTCGCGGTGAATAGCCAATACCCCATCCAAGACCCCTACGGGTGCGGCAAACTACCCGCCAAGTACTCGGCAGTTTGTGCACCCCTCCATGGGTCTATCCTAGGAGCAAAAACAGTAAAAAGAATTATACAATGACGGCTACAACCCCGACCCGGTTGTGCGTCCAAACAAATAATAATATTACATCAATTTACATGTTACAAATGAATGAAAGAAAAACAAAAGCTCATCTCACATCCACCCCGGCTATTCACCCGCGACAGTCCAACACATTCATATACACATTCCAATATCAAACATAGATCATAGAGATGTATAACCCCGACTAATCGACTTATAGCGATTAGCCGACGTTCAATACATTCAAACATCACAGATATAACCAATATAGTCCAAGTGTAGTGAAGTTCGGAAAAAAATACGGAATTATAGGCCCCCAAAAACAAATATCTATTCTGGAAAATCTGGGCACTTATAATATATCTGAAAAATCCCAAAATCCTACCAGAGGAACACTGCACGAAAAACGATCACAAGAGGAAACAAAACGGCGGCGGTTCCGCGGCCTAAGCAACCTATTGCCGTGGAACCGCGGCGCTTTAAGGGAATCATGCGATCGTTCTTCTTGGGTGTTCACACAAAACCCTGAGCCGAATTTAGGTGTATAACAAATCTTGTTTTGACCAAAAAAATTTTTAACAGAAACTAGGGTTTTGTAAAAGTTTGGTTTTTGGATTTTTCGGTTCCGAACTTCGTTACACTTCACTACCAAGCTAGTTTAAGTTTAGTTAGGCTCTGATACCACAGTAAGTCCACGTTGCGACCCCCGGTTCTTACGGGGAGGCGGAAACGGTATAAAAATCAAATTTTTAGCGCATGGGGCAACATGGACTAACAAAGTCGGGATCTTTTCTAAACTAAACTAGCAAACATGCAAAGGAGAGTTAACTACTCGGCAAAGTGGTTATACCTAACTTGAACTCCTTCTTCTTGAAATCTAGTAGAGGTTGATGGTTCTCTTCTCGTCGCCTTCTTCCGTCGAAGATGGATCCACCTGAGGGTTCAACCTTCGGGCTTCTTTCTCGAACTTGGAGAGAACTAGAATCTTCGGCTTGCTAAACCTTTGATCCTAGAGTGAGTAGAGAGTGTCTAAGGGGTGCTTTTCTTTTAAGGAGAGGGATTCTCAACACATGAGAAGGCTTCTCCTTTTGCTAGAGGAAGAAGAAGATGAAGTGAGGAGAGAGAAGCCAAATGATAGAATGAGCTCTTTTCTTTTTGCAACCATGACAAAAGGCAAAAGAATTATCAAATTAATAATAATAATGAAAATGAAAAGGTTGATGGAAGGTTTTGGAATGACCATTATCATTTCAAACATTAAATGAATTTGCTAGAATCAAAGAGCATCTTTCTTTTGTAATGATGATGGTCAAAACTTCAACCATGGTCAACAAGTCAACCATGGTCAACAAGTCAACAAAAAAACCAACCATGACACAATTTCATTTTATTATATATTATTAATTGATATAACATAAATCCATTAGGGTTTGGAAAAAGACGACTGTCAACTGTGCATACGCACCCGTTCCGAAACCCTAATGAAAGTCCTCTTCCTCCTCCTCAAATAACTGTGCATACACACCTGCATTCTTGTTCCAAGGAACATGAATACTGAGAGATAAAAGCAACCCCTAAACATATACCGGTATCTGACTCAAACCAGAGCCAGCCAGTAATATCCGTCCGGACTCCAAACGTGCACAAGTGCACGGATGAGAACGAACCCTGTCGCAAAACCATGCGACCTCTACTCTGTTTTGCCCAGAGGCGAGTACCCTCTGTGTGGGACTCTAAAGACTCGACACTACGCTGGCAGTGGGTTTAACCAAAGACCGCAAGCGGCACTAGCTGTGCGTAACGGTCCCCAGGTAGATGCCGACAAGAAGGCTGACGAGGTGAAACCCCATCTGTACTCCTACTGAGTCTGAATGTGAAAGTCTCCGTACAGTCCGGTCTGTTCGTCTAATACATCGCATGTCGGGCCTAGGGGGCTGTAAAACGTCAGTCCCCTAATAGCGGTACAAGTCGTGTCGGAGTGAAGCCCAAAACACCCTGAGATAACACTGGAAGCCTACCAGTATATCTCGCTTGCCCTGGCCAGGGACTACTCGTGTAATGGCTCTCCTAGACACAGCGCGATGTCAACCCCCAATACCGGGAGAGACGAATCCTGTCTAACCGTCACTGCCTCCAAGTGCTTCGGGACTGTACCCAACTACTACCCGTTTGCACGACTCCTTTGAGCCGTGGTAGGGTAGTAATCAAAGTACAGTGGGAACACACTCGAGGCGAAGTGACAGTGTCAAGTCAGCGGACTAAGCTGTACTCATGTCACCTGGGAACTGATAACTGACGATAGGTATAATACCAACCTGTCGGTTCCCGACGAGTCCTGTCCAGTGTACTCGTAACCCAACGAGCACCCGTATACTATCTTCAGTACGACGTACTGATGGCTGTGGGATAGACCATCTCCCATACTGGGATGAGAAGCGCATACGCTAGTCTACTCCAGAGTATCGATGCCCTGTCTCGATAGTCCTGCGACTAGGGACCTGTATAAGGATGTGCTTATAGATTACCCAGCCCCCACTAGTGTGACTGCCATCACAACGCTGGTAATCAAGCAAAGACCCTAAGGGCTCCACTAATGCGTATAAGTGATCTACTGAAATAAACATAAGTACACATTGAAGTAGAAACAAACCAAGTAGCATACTACTATATTGAGCAAGATTGTTTATACAAGGTGAATATCCCAAGCTTCCATTAAGTAATATACAAACTAGTATGATACAGTAATGGCCTCTAGGGCATATACACTAACAGCCTTGTTGCGGCGGTTCCGTAGCGCCGTAGGTGATTCATGGGTCGTAATTTCTTATGCTGGCCCGTATGTATTTTGTGAAGTTACTTGTATTTTTTAAAACTGCTCAAGTGTTGAGCTTTCTGACCAGTCTGTGGTTGTTTAATCGTTCGATCGAATGTTTTAACTGCGTCTAGTTTATTAGTATGTGATACAATAATTGGAATCTACAAATTTGTTTGTTGCGTGTAAATCTAGCAGTTCGGTCTCGGGATAAAGAGAAATCTTGTTGAATTATCCGGTTTGTTTTGAAAAGGTGTTTTCTTGTATGAGACCCAAATGCGAGCTTTACATTGTTAGGCATGAAATCTTGTATATATGATATTCCGGGTTTGTGTTGTCTAAAGGCAGTTAAGATTCCAATTGTTGTAGTTTTTCATTTTATTTCTCTATGGCCGTAAGTGTAGTATGTAGTTGTATTGCCGGTTTTCGTTACATCAACGACGATCGGTGTATGCATACTTACTTACATTGATGATATTTGATATTATGTGTCGATGAGATTTGATGTGCAGGATTGTCGTGAATGAATAGCCGGGGGTTTTATGTGAGATGAGAGTTTTCTTTTCATTCATGTAAAATTAAATTGTATGTAATATTCTTTTATTTGGGGCACTTCCGGGCTGAGGTTGATGTCACCAGTGTTGTATATTATTTACTTTTCCGCATTAGGATAGACCCAAGGAGGAGGGCACAAGTGACCGGGTTCTAGGGTTCAGAGGGAGGCCATCTCGAGGAGTCGAGACCGGGTCTCCTAAACTCCAGAATTGGTAGGGTCACTTGCCGCTCTCGTAGGGGTCTAAGGGTGAGGGCTTGGCTATTCATCGCGACCGTGGAATCCGTATTTTTATTGCTGGCTAAATACAAAATACGGACCTCCTAGATATCCTATATATTAAATGTGCTTCTGCTGCTTTTATTATCTGATGTGATCATTTAATAAATATCTGAGATGAATGCGATATTATATATATATGATATATAATAGATGTTACTTATGTTTTGCACCCACGCTAGCCCCGTCCTAGTATGCTGTTAGTTAAGTAACCTAACGGTGCATATGAGGACACTGTGGCGAATGCGAGTGGCATAAGTGTACGTTATATTTTCGTTTTCTTTCTGTAATGGCTTAGGATTTAAATGATGGGACTACATTAATGTGATTAATGTAAAAGATAAATGAACCTAAAAAGATGTTGTAGAATCGGATTTGAAACACACTCGGCCTTTTATGAAAAAGCAAGTTTCAAAAAAATGCGGAGCTTAAGCCACTCCTTTTAAACATATTAGATTCTACAACGATATCAAGTTCAAAGCGTTAAAAGTTTTCTTAAAAACTATTCGCAGCCCTCCGTCATTTTAGGAAGTAGAGTACTTAGTATTCGTGCTGCGCATTTTGACTTTAGTTAAGGCGCAGTGAACGGTAGCTAAGTGATGTCTTCCTACACTGCATATGATGCAGATTAGTTAGGACATTCATATGATTATGTTGACTATAGTTAAGGGTCATATGGGTGGGTCTAGTTAAGCACGAAATGATGGGAAGAACTTGACTAGTACTGATGATATGTTGACTTTAGTTAAGGTCATGAGTACTAGGGGTAAAAATCATATCGGGAATTTCAAGAGTTGAAAATTACAATGAGATTGTATACCTTCTATATGATAGTAAGATCCTGATCCCACTGCGAGCAAATGTTGCTCCCGGGAGAATTTTGCACTTTACAATTAGCTAACTTAGTAGGTGTCTAGAAAGGTGTCAAATGGGGCTACGCCTCTGGGAAGAAGAGGTTTATTTTAATTAGATCCGTGCGAAAGCATGGGGAACCTCCCTCAAGTACCGGCACTGGCCTGGCTGAACGGTTAGCGAAGTTGTAGAATGTAATTAATCCCGGCAAGTTTTCTTTTTAAAAGGTTTTAAAGAAAATATGATAAAAACAGTGGGAGACATCGATTAGACAAGATAATAACCAATCTGATCTTTGCAAGAGCTTTCGCTAAGTGTATTCTTTTCTCTCTCTTAACAGCAGATTCAAATGTCAGGACTTAAACTTCTGTTAGATAAAAACAAGATGAATGGGACCAACTATAAAGACTGGCTGAGGAATTTAAACATTGCCTTGACTTATGATAAAGCATCATATGTCCTCACGGCTCCAACCCTGCCCACCCTAGGTCCTAAACCTTCAGTTGCGGATAGGGAAATCCGCAAGACATAGGACGCTGACTGTGCCACGGCTAAATGCCTCACGCTAGCATCGATGGATAACACACATCAGAAGCAGCACGAGAATATGGACGTACAAGCCATATTCCTCCATACAAAAGAGTTGTATGGAGAGCAATCTCACGTATTACGATACGAAGTGTCTAAGAAACTGTTTCAGATGCGAATGACGCTGGCACAGTAGTAGGAGACCATGTTCTGAAAATGATAGCTCTCATAGAAGAGCTTGAGGACCTTGGGTGGACAATGGACAATGAACAATATACGGATATTATTCTGCAGTCTCTCCCCTCCACCTTTGCTCAGTTCATTGTTAACTTCAACATGCACAACATGGAGAAGGAACTTCCTGAACTCCTTAATATGTTAAGGAGTGCAGAGAGCACACTGAAGTCAGTGAAGACTCCCATTATGTGTGTTGGGCAATCCTCCTCCTCTTACCCAAAGGCTAAGGCCAAGGGAAAGATGAAGAAGAAACCCACCAAAGCTAAGGGTGGAGTCAAAAAGGTGAAGGGAAAAGGCAAGTCCAAGGTTGGGGAATCGGGGAAAGGAGAATGTTTCCACTGCAAAAAGACGGGACACTGGAAGAGGAACTGTATTGAATACCTAGAACTCAAGAAGAAGCATGGTGATGCTTCAGCTTCAGGTGTGTTCGTAATTGAAAATTGTTTTTCTATTAACTCTGCTTCCTGGGTATTGGATACCGGTTCGGGTTCTCATATTTGCAATTCTGTGCAGGCGTTGAGAAATAGCAGAGTTCTGAAGACAGGTGATCATACTCTCCAAGTTGGAAATGGTTCCAATGTAAATGAAGTTTCAGTAGGAGAGTATCACCTAGGGTTGCCTTCGGGTTGTATATTGGTTTTGAACCCGTGTTATTTTGTGCCAAGTATGCTTTGTATTATTATATCAGTTTCCCTGTTTGACAATGAAGGGTATCGTTTTGCTGTGCAACACAATTTTATGAATATTAGACTTAATCAAGAGTTGATTGGTTGTGGTACATTAAATAACGTGATATACGTCCTTAATCAACACACAGTTTTCAACGTACAAGACACAAATAAAAGAAAATTTTCAGATATAAATGAAGCTTTTCTTTGGCATTGTAGACTTGGTCATATTAATGAAACAAGACTAAACAAGCTTCATAAAGATGGATATTTAAATTCATTTGAGTATAAATCTTATGCTACTTGCCAGTCTTGTATCAAAGGTAAAATGACCAAAACTCCGTTTACAGGACACGGAGAAAGAGCTACTGAGCTCCCAGGCCTCATACATAGTGATGTATGCGGACCAATGTCTACACATGCAAGAGGCGGTATTTCTTACTTCATAACTTTTACTGATGATTTCTCAAGATTTGGTCATGTGTATTTGATAAAGCATAAGTCTGAAGCTTTCGAGAAATTAAAGGAGTATAAACATGAAGTCGAAAACCAAACAGGAATGAGTATCAAGAAACTTTGATCAAATCGAGGTGGAGAGTACTTAAGTACTGAGTTTTTGGACTTCCTAAAAGAGAATGGGATTCTCTCTCAGCTCACTCCACCTTACACACCACAGCACAACGGTGTGTCAGAACGAAGGAATCGTACCCTATTAGATATGGTACGATCCATGATGAGTAATTCTAAGTTACCTCTCTTGTTTTCGGGGCATGCATTGGAAACAACAGCTTTTCTGTTAAACAAAGTTCCAACCAAGACCGTGTCTACCACTCCATATGAGATATGGCATGGGAAGAAACCATCTCTTAAAAGAGTTAAGATTTGGGGTTGTCCGGCTTTTGTCAAAAAGCAGAATCCAGACAAACTCGAGACACGATCAGTCAAATGTATATTTGTAGGATATCCTAAACATTCGTTTGGGTATCTTTTCTACCACAAGGAGGAACAAAAGGTATTTGTTTCTCAGTATGCCACCTTTTTAGAAAATGATATTTTTTCAAATGATGCTGATGGCAATGTGGTAGATCTAGAAGAGGTTCTAGAGACACAAGTTACAAATGACCACTTGGCTGAACCTAAAGTTATAACAGAATCTAATGAACCTCAGCCACTCCGTAGATCTGGTAGGACTTCTCGCCCAACGGAGAGATACTACGATTTTCTCATTGATGGTGATAGAGAAGATTGCATCATGGATGATGATGATCCTTCCAGTTTTCATCAGGCTATCACGAGTGGTGACCCTGTGAAATGGCTGGATGTCATGAGATCCGAAATGGAGTCAATGTACACCAACAAAGTATGGACTTTGGAAGATGTACCCTCCGGGATAAAACCTGTGGGTTGCAAATGGATCTTTAAAAGAAAGATCGGTGTAGATGGACAGGTAGAGACCTATAAGGCAAGGTTGGTAGCGAAAGGTTATCGTCAAAGACCAGGTTTGGACTATGACGATACTTTCTCTCCGGTAGCCATGCTTAAATCCATTCGGATCCTATATGCTATTGCTGCTCACTACGACTATGAAATCTGGCAGATGGACGTTAAAACCGTATTCCAAAATGGTTATTTAGATGAATGCGTTTATATGGATCAGCCAGAAGGCTTCATTGAAAGTGGGAGCAGCGGAAAAGCATGTAAGTTGCTTAAATCCATTTATGGATTAAAGCAGGAATCACGGAGTTGGAACATCTGTTTTGATGATGTTATCAAAGAGTTTGATTTCATCAAAAATCCAGATGAACCTTGTGTTTATAAGAAGACTGTAGGGAGAAATGTCACGTTCCTCGTATTGTACGTAGATGACATACTTCTGATAGGAAATGACATTCCCATGCTACAGTCGGTCAAATCATTCTTATCACAAAGGTTCTCCATGAAGGACCTGGGTGATACCATATACATATTGGGTATACGGATCTATAGGGATAGATCCAAACGTTTATTGGGATTGTCCCAAACCAAGCACATTAACACCATCCTAAAGAGGTTTAGTATGGAAGATTCCAAGCGGGGTGCCTCACCCGCTTGCCACGGAGTCACTCTCTCAAAGGACGATTGCCCAAAGTCTGATATAGAGAGAGCTCGCATGAGCATTATTCCCTATGATTCGGCAGTACGATCGATAATGTATGCGATGTTATGTACACGCCCAGATGTTGCTTATGCACTTAGTATAGTAAGCAGGTATCAGTTAAACCCAGGGGAGAATCACTGGATTGCTGTGAAGAACATTCTTAAGTACTTCCGAAGGACTAAAGAATTGTTCTTCGTGTATGGTAACGGGGATCTCCAAATGGAGGCCTTTACCGATTCGAGCTTCCAGAGTGACAAGGATGACAGCAAGTCTATCTCAGGGTTTCCATTTACCCTCAATGGAGGGACGGTGAGTTGGAAGAGTTCCAAACAGGATATCGTTGCAGACTCAACGATGGAAGCTGAATATATTGCTGCCAATGATGCTGCCAAGGAAGCCGTCTGGATGAGGAAGTTCATCGCGGAGCTAGGAGTAGTTCCAACCATTATTGATCCAATACTTTTGTATTGTGACAATAATGGGGCTATGGCGTTGGCCAAAGAGCCCAGGTGTTAGTGTATATGCCTTAGAGGCCATTACTTTATCATACTAGTTTGTATATTACTTAATGGAAGCTTGGGATATTCACCTTGTATAGACAATCTTGCTTAATATAGTAGTATGCTACTTGGTTTATTTCTGCTTTAATGTGTACATGTGTTTATTTTAGTATATCACCTATACACATTAGTGGAGCCCTTAGGATCTTTGCTTGATTACCAGCGTTGTGATGGCAGTCACACTAGTGGGGGCTGGGTAATCCACAAACACATCCTTATGCAGGTCCCTAGTCGTAGGACTATCGAGACAGGGCATCGATACTCCGGAGTAGACTAGTATATGCTCTTCTCATCCTAGTGTGGAAGACGGTCTGTCCTACAGTCGTCAGTACGTCGTACTTGAGATAGTATGCGGGTGCTCATTAGGTTACGAGTACACTGGACAGGACTCGTCGGGAACTGTTGGTTTCTACTGTACCTATCGTCAGTTATCAGTTCCCAGGCGACATGAGTACAGCTTAGTCCGCTGACTTGACACTGTCACTTCGCCTCGAGTGTGTTCCCACTGTACTTAGATTACTACCCTACCACGGCTCAAAGGAGTCGTGCAAACAGGTAGTAGTTGGGTGCAGTCCCAAAGCACTTGGAGGCAGTGACGGTTAGAAATGATTCGTCTCTCCCGTTATTGGGGGTTGACATCGCGCTGTGTCTAGGAGAGACATTACACAAGTCGTCCCTGGCCAGGGCAAGCGAGATATACTGGTAGGTTTCCAATGTTATCTCAGGGTGTTCTGGACTACACTCCGACACGACTTGTACCGCTATTAGGGGACTGACGTTTACCGCTCCCTAGGCCCGCCATGCGATGTTATTAGACGAACAGACCGGACTGTACGCAGATTGTCACATCCAGGCTCAGTAGGAGTTCAGATGGGTTTCACCTCGTCAGTCTTCTTGTCGGCATCTACCTGGGGACCGTTACCCACAGCTAGTGCCGCTTGCGGTCTGTGGTTAAACCCACTGCCAGCGTAGTGTCGAGTCTTTAGTGTCCCACACAGAAAGCTATTCGCCTTTAGGAAAAAGAGTAGAGGTCGCATGGTTTTGCGACAGGTCGCATGGTTTTGCAATAGGTCGCATGGTTTTGCGACAGGGTTCGGTCACATCCGTGAACTTGTGCACGTTTAGTGTCCGGACAGTTAACACTAGCGGGCTTTGGTTTAAGCCAGATCCTAGTGTACGTTTTGGGATTGGTTTTATCTCGTTTGTATTCGTGTTCCTCGGAACGCAGATGCGGGTGTGTATGCACAGTTGACAGAGAGACAGAGGCAGAGGATTCTCATTAGGGTTGTTGACTGTTGACTATTGACTTTTTGCTAAACCCTAATGAGAATAAGAAATATGATTAACAATAATATTAATTAAGTATTATAGTGACATGGTTGTTTAGGGGTTGACTTTGTTGACTTGTTGACTTTGTTGGCCGGTTGACTAGGTTAGACTAGTTGACCATCATCATTACAATGGCTATCATTTCATGGCAAAGACTTTTGCTTGCTTGTTTCTTTTTGCAAAATGAGTGCATGAAATAATATGGCCATTTTGACTTGAACCATCACATAATACTTGATTACTATTATTTGTTATGATGATTTTGGATTATCAGAGCTTGGATGGCAAAAGAGTTACTCATTCTTTCATTTGCTTTCACTCTCTTGCTTGAGCTCTCCCTCTTGCTCTCCCTAGCTCAAGGCAACTCCCTCTCATGAGTTGAGAAACATTGCCTTAGAGATAAAAGAAAACCCATATCATTTCTCTACTCATCCTAGTTCACAAGGTTTAGCAAACCAAGTGTTCTAGTTTCTTCTAGTTTGAAGAGAAGCCAAAGGTAGAAGCTTTCAGGTGGATCCATTTTCGGCGCAAGGAGACGACGAGGTGAGGCCGATCCGTACACCGCAAAGAGTTGAAGACGAAGGAGTTCAAGAAAGGTATAACCCCCTAACCAAGTAGGTAAAACTCATGTTAGGTTTGTTAGATAGTTGTTTAACAAAGATCCGTATTTTGAGTCCTTGTTACCACCTCTTGAAAAATCGTTTTTCATCATTTCCGCAAGCCCGTAAGTACCGGGAGAGGTAACGTGGACTTATAGTGGTATCAGAGCCTAGTTAAACACTATCTAACATGTTAGCAAAGTAACTAGAAGTTCGATCGGAGAAAAAGTCACGAAACACGCCCGTAAAATCAACTTTCTGCCGAATTTGTTTTCTGTTCCAAAAATGATAAATCTTATCTTAAAATTCGGATCAGGGTTTTTAGAAGAAATTGTAGAAGAATGGTCCACTGAACCGATCAACGCGCCGCGGATCCGCGGCCGTGTTGACTCGGTCGTGGGCGATTTTTCATGCAGTTTATTCAGTTGGGTGTTTTGGGATTTTTACAGTATGTGTTTTCAGCCCAGATTTTCTAGAAAGCAAAATTTATTTTTGGGGCCTAAAAATCCGTATTTTGATCGAACTTCTAAAGACTTAAGCTGACGGGTATATATCTGTGATGTGTTATATGTATTGAACGTCTGCTAATCGCTATACGTCGATTAGTGGGGGTTATACATATCTGTGATCTGTAATGTTGATGGTATGTGTATATGAATTCATTGGATTGTCCCGGATGAATAGCCGGGGGGTTGTGAGATGAGAGTTTTCTTTTTCTTTCAATTCATGTAAATTTGTAATTGATGTAATATTATTTATATGGCCGCACAACCGGGATGGGGTTGTAGCCGTCATTGTATAATTTCTTTTACTGTTTTTGCTCCTAGGATAGACCCATGGTGGGGTGCACAAACTACCGGGTATCTCGAAGTGCCGAGTGGCCTACTCACGGTGTTGATGGAGGTTGCTTCGCTTCGGGTACTTGGCGGGTAGTTTGCCGCACCCGTAGGGGTCTAGGGTGGGGTCTTGGCTATTCATCGTGACCGTGTAATCCGCTTTTCGTTAAGGCTCGTACGAATTGCGGATTCCTAGTATATCCAATGTGTTCATCTGTGATCTGGAATGGCTATCATTGCAATATATCTATATTTGATATTATTTAGGCATTGCTTATGTTTTGCATCCGCGCTAGTCCAGCCCCCGCTCTGTCGTTAGTTAAGTAACCTAACGGGTAATGACGGGGCCTCGTGGCGAATGCGGATGGCATAAGCGTACGTCATATTTTGGTTGTTTTCTGCAATGGTAGGATTAAATGATGGGACGCTGTCACGCCCCGCTTCTCAGAGTACGCTAGATTGGGTACGTGACATAGCCAACCATGCTACCTGTGGGTAGGAAGTATCCATCCACAGTCACATTACGGCTGTAGAGATATCAAGAATAAGATAAAACTATCTAAAACATGTCCATAATCTAGAATAACAAGAGTCAATAATAAATAAATGCGGAAGAAAATGATCCAATACAAATAACTGAAAGGTATGTCCCATAATGCGGGCTCACATCAGGAAAAATGCAGGAAATAAAACTAACCACTACTGGACTCACAACTCAGCCTGCTGGCTGAAGTACTCCAGCTCGGACTGCGACAGTGGTACAGAATCTGGGCCATGCAAAGCCCAGACGTCAGCGCGTCATGTCCACCAGTAATATAATATGAACAATGTAATAGGCAATGCAAAAATAAACATGAATAACGCAATAATGTGAAACAAGCAGTGCAGGGTAGTGTGCAGTGGGTAACTAAACTGTTCTATCAAGTTTTCTAGTCTAAAGTCTTTGAAATCAATTTGATGAATCGTCGATGTAACTCAATAGTATCCCGTACATACCCGGGATCACGGCCACAATATTCTCGGCTGCAGCCGAGACATGCCGCTAGGCACAAAACAGGAATGTCTACACTCGATAGTATCCCGTACATACCCGGGACCACGGCCACAATATTCTCGGCCGAAACCGAGACATGCCGCTAGGCACAAAACAGGAATGTGTACACTCGAACAGGTAGCGAACTGTCGAGTTACAAGTCAGGTTCACCTTTGATTTCCCCATACCCCCAAGTTATATGTGTCAGGTCAGGTATTCAGTAATCAAGAACTAATGCCAACACAAGATCAGGCAACAGCAGGTTTGTCTGGATAGACAACAGGAATGGTCCAAGAGGATTACATGTCAGGTTTGATGGCATTAGGCACGAGATCAGGTAACAGGTCAGGTCATGGTACATCAGGTCAAGTCAATAGTAAACGGTACCATGTCAGGTGTATCATATAAATACCATGTGTGACAATGTCAATCAAGATGTAACGATATCGTGGGTGTGCTTGCAAACAGATATATAAGCAGCATCATGTTCCAATCAACGCGTTAAACAATAATAGGATTTTTTATCTAGCTGTACAATTTTCAATTGTGTTAAATAGATAGTGTCAATATCATGTGAATACAGGACGGTGAATGTAACTGCAGTAATCAGGTTAATAATATATTAAGTGTTCCAAGAATTCCACGACAAGTATAATCTGTTTATAGAATGCAATTGTAATTTAGCCGGTTATGCATATTTGATAAACTAAACTGGAAATAAAGCATCATAGCAGTGAATCAAATGCAATCTATCATGTACAGGTTTATCAGGAGATAATTTATTTGACATGCTACTAGGGTTAAGTATGAAGAAAGGTATGTAAGGTGATTTACTAAATGATATATCATTAAACCACACATGAATATTAAGGGAAGTTATAAAGTAGCAATAGCATGTAGCAAGTATCGAATACTTGCCTCGAACAAAAGACGATCACGAGAACGGAGGCGCGTACCTACGCGACATGCTAACATCAAGGGCTCGGGATAGAGATGATGATCCGGACAAAGATGGATGCACTCACGGCCACCCGGCAGCGAGGCGATCGGTGCCGTCAAGATCAACGGAGGTTCAATCCTCGACGGTGACTGGAACGCCCTGGTGGCTCTCTGCGACAACGAGACAGGAGGTGACTGGAGCTAGATGCAGCGGGATGATGATCATGACGGTGATAAGGGTGCAGCGATGACGGTGGTACGAACGGTGACGACGAGGTGCTGCCGGCGACGGGTTGCAAGGGTGAAGGCTCGGGTAAACAAGGGAGAGCGAGGAGATGGAGAGGAGAGGGAGACTCAGGTGAGGGGAACACGGCAAGGTGTTGGTCGGCGGCGCAGGTGGTTGCCGGCGGCGACTCACGCGACTGCAGGGAAGATTGCAGGTGGCCGCGGCTGCGCAGGGCTCGCGGGGGAGAAGGAAGAAGGTTGAGGTTGAGGGGAGGAGGCGGAGGCGAGGGTGACGGTGACGCTGGCGCCGGCGTTGGGACTGCGGCGGCGACGGTGAAGGAGGCTAGGATTGAGGCTCACGGTGGGTTTTCTCGTGATGGTGAATACTGCTTTTGGAAAAGATATAGGAGGGGAGAAAATATAAAAGAGAGAGAGAGAGAATGAGGTTAGAGAGAGAGAGAGAGAAGAGATCGGGGGAGAGAGAGAGAGAGATAGAGAAAGAGAGAGATTGAGAAAGATAGAGAGAAAGAGATAGAGAAAGAGAGAGATTGAGAAAGATAGAGAGAGAGAGATAATGGAGAGGGGCCTACGGGGTTAAACCCTCGCTGATTGGCTGCAGAAGGGAAAATTTCACAGTTCAAAGAATATTTCACAGATCTCGTGACTTCACAGGATTTTCACAGTTCAAAAAAAATACTATTCTGTTAAAAGAATAATTTGATTGCTTAATGTGACCTTAAGTGATGGTTTTTAAAATATATAAAATTTGGGATTTTAGCGCTAAATAAAACATTTCCAAATCGCGCCCGGGTTGGGTCCAAAAATTTGAAATTTAAATAATAGGATTTTAAGCGGGTTCCAACTTTTGAAATTGAGTGTTTCATGATTAAAAAGCATACCCCCAAGACGGACACCTGTACGCGCGCGTAGTCGTCCAAACTCGCCCGTTTCACCGAACGGGACGAGAACACGATGCACGGACGCTACCACAAGGCTAGGGGTGTCGAGTAAGCCAAGATAGATATTTTTAATTTCATTTTAGATGCTAAAATTTTTTATATGCAGAAATGATTTTTCCAGATAAAATTTCACTGTAAGTGTCAAACATGCAAGCTAAATGAAATGAGTACTATCTAATGCTCAACCAGTAACAGAAAATAGTAGTATTGGGCTCGGGTGTTACATTATACCCAACTACAAAAAGAATTTCGTCATCGAAATTCCAAGAATACAAGATAGAAAACTACAGAAAAAGGTAAGGAAACTTCTGCCGGATCTCATCTTCTCGTTCCCAAGTGGACTCTCCATGCGATCGATTACCCCAAGAAACAAGCACAAGGGGGATAACCTTGTTCTTGAGAACCTTTTCCCTTCGATCCACGATTTCAACCGTTCGCTCCTCAAAAGTCAAAACTTCCCATACTGTTAACTCCGAATGATCCAACACGTGTGTTTCATCTCGAACATACCTTCGTAGTTGAGATACGTGAAACACATCGTGCACACCTGCCAAGGACTGCGGTAATGCCAAACGGTACGCTACCTCTCCAACACGCTCCAAGATCTCAAAGGGTCCAACGAATCGAGGACTAAGCTTTCCTCGACTCCCAAAGCGAATCACCCCTCTAGTCGGTGATATCTTCAAGAATACCAAATCACCCACGGCGAACTCTAGAGGTCTTCTTGACGTGTCAGCCCAACTCTTCTGTCTGTCTTGAGCTGCCTTCATGTGATTTCTGATAGTGTTAACCTTCTCAACTGTCTGCACTACCAAATCTGGTCCTAATAATCTTCGTTCACCGACATCGTCCCAACAAACAGATGAACGGCACTTACGACCATACAAATCTTCAAATGGAGCCATCTGAATAGTTGCCTGAAAACTGTTGTTGTAAGACAACTCCACCAAAAGTAGATGATCCTCCCAAGACCCCTTGAAGTCCAACCTGCATGTTCTCAACGTATCCTCAAGAGTTTGGATCGTTCTCTCCGACTGACCATCAGTTTGAGGATGATAAGCTGTGTTAAACTTCAATCGAGTCCCCAAACTTTCCTGTAAACTCCTCCAGAAGTGTGATAAGAACCGAGTGTCCCGATCGGACACGATGCTCACCGGTACTCCATGCAATCTTATGATCTTCTGCATGTACCGCTCTGCCAAAGTCTCTGTTGATTGACCAACCCGAAAAGGAATAAAGTGAGCTGCCTTAGTCAATCGGTCAACAATTACCCATACTGCATTGTTGCCTTTTGGACTCCGCGGTAAAGCCGTCACGAAAACCATGGTTATATGTTCCCACTTCCACTGAGGAATCGGAAGTGGTTGCAATAAACCAGCAACCCTTTGATGTTCAACCTTAACTTGCTGACACGCCAAGCACTTTGCCACAAAGCAAGCAATCTCCCACTTCATTCCCTCCCACCAGAAATGTTGTAGAATATCTCGGTACATCTTTGTGCCTCCTGGATGTACAGAATAAGATGAACTGTGTGCCTTCTTCATAAGCTCTTCACGAACATCACCCTTTGGCACACACAAACGGCTACCATACCTCAACGAACCATCTTCGTAGACCAGTAAATCTGTTCGTAGTCCGGCTTCAACTTGCTCTCGAAACTTTTGCAGTCTAGGATCCTGCGATTGCGCCGCTTTAATTTCCTCAATCAAAGACGACTTCACTTGCAGCTGCATCAAATGTCCCGTAGAATGTGGTAGCACAACCTCTACGTCAAATCTTCGAAAATCTGCGACGATCTCGTTCTGCGTAGTTAACACCTTAATTGCTGGTAACCGACTAAGCGCATCCGGCATGACGTTAACCTTCCCCGGATGGTACTTAAGATCAAGATCGTAGTCGGCCATCAGCTCCAACCATCTACGCTGCTTCATATTCAACTCCTTCTGAGTGAACACATACTCCAAACTCTTGTGATCTGTAAAAACTTCGACTCTTTCGCCCAAAAGGTAGTGTCTCCAAATCATCAAAGCGAAAATCACAGCCGCAAGCTCCAAGTCATGAGTTGGATAATTTTTCTCAAGGGTCTTCAACTGTCTCGATGCGTATGCTACAACCTTCCCATGTTGCATCAAAACACATCCCAATCCTTTCCCAGATGCGTCGCTGTGAATCACCAATCCTCCGGGATTGTCTGGCACGGTCAGAATAGGGGCGGTTATCAACTTCTGCTTCAACGTCTCGAAAGCTAATGCACACTTATCCGCCCATACAAAAGGTACCTCCTTGCGCGTAAGCTTGGTCAACGGTTCTGTCAAACGAGCGAAGTTCTGTACAAATCTCCTGTAGTATCCGGCTAAACCAAGGAAACTTCTGATCTCAGCAACATTCTTTGGAATCGGCCAATCTCGAACTGCTGCAATCTTTTCGGGATCGACGGCGATTCCATCGCCTGAAACAACATGCCCCAGAAACTTCACTTCCTCCATCCAAAATTCGCACTTACTCATCTTCGCATACAATTTCTCCTGTCTCAAAGTCTGCAGTGCGATCCTCAAATGCTCAGCATGCTCCTCAAAACTCTTCGAGTAAACCAGAATATCGTCAATGAATATGTAACATTTTCAAAAGTATAAAATATTAATTTTGGGAATTTTATAATTTAATATTATTTTATTGATTATTTTAATATTAAATGCAAATAAATAGGAAAAATGTTAGAAAAATTATGCAAAATTATGGAAAATTCTAAAATAGGGTAAATTAGTGAATTATGACATTTTTAAGTTTTTGTGTTTAGTTTGACACTAATTTAGTGCTAATCGCGATTAAAATCGCTAATCGGGTTTTTTGGCAATTTTGTGCAAAACTTGCACATACCACTTTTTCCTACACTTGTGTATTTTTAGCCATGGTTTTCTTTTGGGATTACTATTGATGTGAGAAGGATTATGGTTTAAAAAGAAAAGGGAAAAAGAAAAGAAAAAGTGTAATGATGAGGGTAGGTAAGAGAGAGAGGTGGACTTTGACTTATCATACTTAGCCATTCTCCACCAATTCCTTCACCATTTCCCTCTCCATTCATGGAGTTGCTGCTGCTGCCCTTCCTCATCTTCCTCCCCTCTTCAACTCCCCACTTTATCTCATAAAACACCCCCAAAACCCCAATCTCCTTTCATTAAAAATGTGCAAAATCCCTAGATCTACACATGGAGCTAAAGAAGCATGGATTTGGCCACTAGAGGGCAACTCAAGAATTTTCTTGAGTTGCTAATGAAGGTAATTTCTAAACCATTTGCTTGATTATAGCTTTTCCTATAACCCCATGTTAAGATTTAATCGATATTGTGTGATATTATGATTTGATGAAAACCTAGTTAGGGTTTGAGAGGAACTTGGGTTGTATTGTGAAATTGAGTTCAATTGAGGATACACCAACACCCTAGTGTATGAATTGGAACCCAAAACATGAAGCAAAAACCAGAATACGGATTTTAGAAACCAATATCGGGAAAAAAACTGGAATCTGCCACTGTTATTTGGAATCTGCTAACACCCCGAGAACCCTAAAATAATATTGAGTGGATATTGAGATGTGCAGGCAACATAGAGGCAACACCCTAAACCCTAACTCCCCACTCCACCTTGAGGCCGCCAAAACCTCCATTCTGGCCGCAAATTGCGGCCAGACCAGTGAGGAATCTCCTCGTTTTCTGTGCACAGCCCCAATTCCTCAATTCTTGGCCCTGGTTACTTCTAGTTTTGACAGATTCTATCTAGGGTGAAATCTGGGACATATATCCTAAGTTGCTATTTTGGATTCGTGTTTCCGTATTCCGTATTTTCATTTCTGAAATGGTGTATTGTGTTTTTCCTCGACTATTGGGCGTTTATACGACGATATAGAGGATTTATATGTGGTTCTGAAGGCGTGCCATGGGTTCTCACCTATAGGCCCCCTTATCGTATCGTTTTGGATTTTATGCGCCGTTTTAGATAGGATTTGGTTTTAATGCATATATACGATATTTTGATGTGTAGGTACCCATGAAGACTTCGGGACGACAAGCATACGTGGTGACGTCCGCAATTGGTGATGCAAGGTGAGTAGATTATATCTACAGGGGGAAGTCGGGTGGATGGCGTATAGCACCCCCGCAGTCCGTAGATAGATTACTTTGCAGTTTATTGTGATATAGGTGTATTGTGGATAATGTAGGGTTAGAAGTGACTAGTGTAGTTCATAGTCGCGAACCCTAGGATAGAATTACACCTACACACACACCCTTGCTTATCACTTGTACTTGCACTGTGATTGATGATATGTGATGACTTTGGAGATGAGTCGATGATGTGGGCTTGGTGCCCTGGGATCGGTGATTCTATACGATTCATATGTGGGATATGACTTGTGATTCTTGCGGGCTTGGGATATGTGTTTACCCCCGCATGCATACTTCTCTGATGGTATCGACTTGTACTAGACATAGAGTAGTACCCCCAGACTATATGATCTGATGATACTGATACCTGTTATGTGACGAGATAGTGAGTTGTTGACCCCTACCCAGCTATGGGGATGCCGTACGATGATTTACCGTACGAGCCGATATTGATGATAGATCCGCACTCATAACTCGAGGATATCTTACGATATGACATTGAGGCCGGATCACCGACTACATATCTTTATATATATACATTGACTCAGATTTAGGTGGTTTCTACACCTACCCCTCCTGATTGACCGGATACTTAGATGTAGTTTGCATAGTAGATACTTCACTGTGGTGTTGACTACTAGATATCTCCATTTTCCTGCTATTCGTATTGCTGGCATATGTTCATTATTATGCTATTATCATGCTGTTAGGACACCAGCACCATTATCGATGATGCGTATGTTTCACGTACACTATTTGCCGGCACACACACTTCATCATCGATAATTGCCATGCCACTATACTGTAGTACTGTTGCATTCATGATATGATTACTGCTTGGCATATTGTACACATGTACCTGTACACAAACATAGATGATTCATACTTGATTGAGATTGAGGACTGCAAGATATTCCATGTTACATGATTTCCGATATGATTACTGTTCTTTACATGTCGCATACATCATGGATTGATTGTATAGCACGTTGCATTGGATTTACTTCTCGATGTGGATTTTCATGTGATTTCTGGTTTTGAGGACCATGGGATTATTTAATAAAAGATGCTCTTTATGAAAAACCCGGTACCTCGTGATATGATATTTGTTGCGTCCACCACGCGTTTTCTCGGTGCTGAGACGTGTGCTTGAAACCCGATTCAAGGAGGTGAGGTACCGTTTGCGGGTTCGTGGTGGGCCCGGTATGGTTCCCCTCGGTGAGATGATCGATGGGTTATGCCGATTGAGCCTGGAGGCGGGCGAGTACCTACCGGTGATTGTATTTGAGCTCGGCGGATATCCGGGGGATACCGCCTGGAGCCGAGAGATGGGCGTATTGCCGGGGGCCGACGGGCCGATACAGCAGACGGAGCCCAGAGATGGACATGGGTTGACTCGTACTGCCGGGGGCCGAGGGCCGATACCGCAGACGGAGCCCCATACGGATGAGGATTTACGTGTCGATGCTTGGCACGGGTTTCATGATGAGTTTTCCATGATTTTGGTTATATCCTCACATTGCATACATGATGCTTGCTGTCAGTGGGTGACAGGTGGACGGGTTCCACAGATATACAGATATGGATCATATACATACTGGATTTACACTTATCTTACACCAATATTAGTGGTATGGGACGCTAATATATGTGTATTGATATCTTTGATATTTCATCATATCTACTTCATGCAGACATACCTTATATTGATGACATGTTATTACCTGAGTACCTGGCACTACATACATGTTTAGATGTTACCTTGCCACCCTATCACACTCAGATGTACTCTTGTGGATTGTATTACCGATCGTTGACTTAGGATTATGTCTTGCATTCGGTTTCTGCTTGTAGATGTTTCTATTCACGAGTTGGCAACTCACCCCCGTTGTGCCACAGTTCTTGCAGGTTCTGCCGTACAGGTTTCATTGCGGCACTTCTGGCACACTACCTTCTTGTGGGTGATTTGCTTTGGTAGGTGGATTCTTTCGTATCAAGAATCGCCGTTGTATTTATTTATTTCATTGTATCTAGAATTTCCATTAACCAAAAATTGTATATTCTTTCAGACTCAGAGACAGTGTTGTATTATTCGACCTAGAGTCGCGCATAGTAGTATTGCGGTTTTCTTATTGCTTTTGCGCTTTCTTTGGTTTTGATCCTCGCCACTTGGCGTTGTATATTATTATATCATTGTGTGGTTGTGACCGTCGATTGACGAAGAGCTAGCTCCCGCTTGGGGATGCCTTTATCATTGTATATGTATTGTTATTCTCGTTTTATCCCATTCGGGGCCAGTTTTACAAAAGAAACTCTGCCGAAATTTTTAGAAAAGACTTTATTGTTTTCAAAACGTACCTTCGGCTTAGTTATTTAAAAACCTTGATTTCAAACCTGTATTTCTTCACTTCTTTAAACCAGTTTTCTTTACTTATTCTTAAAAAGGGTTTTAGATTTCTGGGCTTTTGGCTTACTTGGATCAGATGGAGTCCTATAGGCTTCATATGGTTCAAGGGCCAGTCACGTGCTCTTTCGGGTCTTGAAAAAGTTGGTATCAAAGCGCTAGGTTGACCTTGGTTCGAATCTATGTTTGACTATGTGGAGCCTAGGGAGTTATTTATATACGGAACTTAGGCTTGACCTTACGGAACTTAGACTTGGTCGAGGGGGTATTCGACCCGAACATTCGTCGTATTAGGATGACCCTTGGTTGATGGAATAGGCGACTAAAGTAGAGTGACGTACCGTTGGTATGTTCCGCGGCATACTTACGACACGCCACTCCGCTTAAGGAACCTTAGGATGTGCATGTTTTTCGAGATCAGTGATTCTCTTCATATCCTGGATTATACATCCATTTGAGATTCCCGCTTCTACTAGTTTCATGATCATACCTCCATTGATGTTGTTCCTTCCTATGATCATGTATCCACTTTGGATCTTTTGTTTCCTTTCTTGCCCTTGATGTGCTCTCTTTGATACTCGATTGAGGTTCATGTCACCATGTTTGAGCGCAGTTTGGGCTGCTGCTAGGGTTATGGCCGGTGTGAGCTCGTTTGGTACGAGGGCCGACCATTGTGTTTTCTGGTGACATGGGAACGTCTCGAGTTAGTGTTGGTGATTGTGACCTCTGGTGGAGGCGAGTGCTTGGTCTTGCACCGGATGATCGGACCATTGCTAGAGCTGCCAGTTGAGAGAGGACTGTTGATGTACAGCATACCTCAGAGGTTGTGATGTCGCCTATCGTGCAGACAGATGGACCAGCTGTTGCTGAGATTGACAGGACGTTGCTTTCGGAGCTTACGAGCTGAGATTGCCGGAGCTTTCAGGCAGATACGCGACAGATGGTAGCTAGTCTACCCGATTTCAGAGACAAAGGTGATTCGTCCGAGTTTGCGCCAGAGCGGGCCCAGTTGAGTTGAAGATTTCCAGTGTGGAGAGTCTTACTCAGATCTAGAGCAGGCTGATTCAGAGATGACCGCTTATGTATTGCCTTTCCTGGAGGATTGAGGCGTCGTTCGGCGTACAGGCATATGAGCCAGTTGTTGCTGCAAATGATGAGATATCGCCCAGATGATTGGAGCTACTGCAGCATGAGCATGTTCTTAGAGAGATGTTAGCGAGTTGCTAGTCAACGAGGATGGATGACTAGGACGTGTGGTGAGTTCGCTTACCCCGATGCGAGGTCATCAGGTGGATTGATTCCAGCTAGAGACGACTTCACGCAGGTTCGTTGAGAGTCGATAGAGACGATCGAATGTCAGGAGCCTATTTTCCAAGTTTAAAGTATACGGAAAGACATGTAGGTGATTCTATGGACCCTCTAGAAGAATGAAACCCTAACTCGACTTAATGACCGTGTGACAGCCTTTGAACCTTAGGGTTTACGGCGGTTCCGCGGCGCCATTAGTGAGGCTTGGGTTTGCCCTTCTACGGCTGGACCACCGACGCTGTGGCATATACTCGATACTATTAAACTGTACCCGAGATGTGAGCTCTTGGGGGATTATGAGGATCTGACGAGTCGATCGGATGGTTCGACATCTTTCGGATAACGTGATAGGACACTGCTTGGGAGACTCCAGATGCGAGCGTAGCCGTCGGAGCGCAGTTCGTGTAGCCACGATGAGACGAGTCCGAATCAGTCGACATTTGAGCAGAGTGAAGAAAAGAGTTCGTACGAGATTTCGGCGAGATGACGTCCCACTCCGCTGACATTAGAGATGTGATATGCACCCCGAGGCGTGGTATATGGATATATCTTCCAGAAAGAAGCGCGATAAGTATGCAGCCGTTCCGGAATGAGCTTTAGCTTCAGCATTGGATGACGACTTCCGGGCATTTCGGCAGGAATGAGATTTGAGAAGGGAACCTCGACAGGACTTTTCTGGAGTACGATACGAGAAGACCTGAACCAGGAGTAGTCGTTTTGCGCACACCCAGCAGGCCAGAGTTCGGCATTGTCGACATGGTAGTTGACCAAGTTCGGATAAAGGAACTTAACCAGATGCGTTGCGAATTGATCAAGGACGGACGAGTGATGAGTATTCCTTCGATGGTCGGGACGTGTTCCCGAGGACCAGTTCGGCCAGACATCTGCTACAGAGTGATGAAGCTACAGAATACGCGATTTCGAGTCCGTGTGAGAGACTTCAGATTGACCGTGGCCGAGAACAGTGCAGTGCATAGTAGCTTGGCATGACGTCATAGTGGACGATGATAGAGACAGTTGAAACCAGAGGTTCGTGTGAGACACTGACGAGCTGTCATTGCTTCCCGTCGAGACTAGAGACCTGATTTGCTTACAGAGACGTTGGGATGTGACCAGTTTCTGAGAAATATTGTGCTGAGGACACAGGTGTCTTTTGAGCGAGAAGAGGTTGTGCAGGAAAGCCAGCCTCTGTACAGATCGGCATAGGCATGATTGGAAGAGACCTTGAGCAGGATTCTTTCCACGACGTTGCTGCAATGATGTTTGCACCCAGGATCAGATGTGTGACGTACATTCAGAGAGCCAGAGGCCGACGCCAGTGATATGCTGCCTTACGAGTGGTCGTGAGGTTTGACCGAGAGGCGACCAGAGAAGTGCCAGAACGGAATCGTCCCCGTTAGCACACCTGACAGGGCCGATGAGCCGATTGACTGTGAGATTGGTAATCCGCAGAGAAGGTAAGGACCCAGAGAGTCAGAGGACGCCAGATCGTGAGCAAGAGGCAGGTGGATATCCTGCGCTGCTAGCAGTGGATTGCACCGACCCCTTCTCGACCTTGAAGGAGGGACTACCGAAGACGGTATTTATGATTTGTGATGTTGTGATTCGATTATCACGTATCCGTCATTTTGGATTTCGGTATTTTGGGCGTTCTGTTTGCATGATTTAGTTTTGATGACTGAGTTTCATGATATTGATTTCATGCACCCACGGGATATTTATATATTTTGCGCAGAGTTATTACATTTGAGGTATTGATTGAGATTTCATGCCTACCGTATACAGTGATTTGATTTGCACTTCTAGCGTGGTTTTCCTATACCTTTAGTGTTTTGATTTACGATTTTGGTGCACGCCAGATGCACTAAATCGGGATTCTTCGTGCATGTCACATGCACCTGATTTTTTTTTGTCAGGCACACACGTTGCCTACGACAGATGTTTCGTGCACGCCTGTTGCACCTAGATGTTGTTTTGTATACCTGTTTGACACATTTATGGATCTTGATTTCCGTGCGCACCAGACGCACAGGATTGTGTTATGTGCATTTTTGGGATTTATTCCTTTTGGAGCAGTACCTTTTATGATATGGATTTTTGCCTTCATGCTGAGCAGGACTAGTCAGTGGACGGTACCTGGATATACTTTTGCATGCTTTTACGTCAGCTTTTTTTTACATGTATAGATTGGATGTCTACATGTGTAGTTTTGGTCCATATCATATCGGTTTTGTTTTGGATTCGATATTGTGTTTTTACCTCGACTCCGATGATTGCGAGATGCTTGACGGAGTTTTGCTTTTGAGTTATCTGCTCATTTTTCATGCGCATGCATTGCGCTGTGACGTTTTATGTATTGATATTTTCGGAGCGCCGACAAAATGGATTATTACTGAAATTGTTTTTAGTATTGGGGGTTTAAATTTAAATTCGGGGACCGAATTTCTTTAAGGAGGGTAGATTGTAACATTTTCAAAAGTATAAAATATTATTTTTGGGAATTTTATAATTTAATATTATTTTATTGATTATTTTAATATTAAATGCAAATAAATAGGAAAAATGTTTGAAAAATTATGAAAAATTATGGAAAATTCTAAAATAGGGTAATTAGTGAATTATGACATTTTTAAGTTTTTGTGTTTAGTTTGACACTAATTTAGTGCTAATCGCGATTAAAATCGCTAATCGGGTTTTTTGGCAATTTTGTGCAAAACTTGCACATACCACTTTTTCCTACACTTGTGTATTTTTAGCCATGGTTTTCTTTTGGGATTACTATTGATGTGAGAAGGATTATGGTTTAAAAAGAAAAGGGAAAAAGAAAAGAAAAAGTGTAATGATGAGGGTAGGTAAGAGAGAGAGGTGGACTTTGACTTATCATACTTAGCCATTCTCCACCAATTCCTTCACCATTTCCCTCTCCATTCATGGAGTTGCTGCTGCTGCCCTTCCTCATCTTCCTCCCCTCTTCAACTCCCCACTTCATCTCATAAAACACCCCAAAATCCCAATCTCCTTTCATTAAAAATGTGCAAAATCCCTAGATCTACACATGGAGCTAAAGAAGCATGGATTTGGCCACTAGAGGGCAACTCAAGAATTTTCTTGAGTTGCTAATGAAGGTAATTTCTGAACCATTTGCTTGATTATAGCTTTTCCTATAACCCCATGTTAAGATTTAATCGATATTGTGTGATATTATGATTTGATGAAAACCTAGTTAGGGTTTGAGAGGAACTTGGGTTGTATTGTGAAATTGAGTTCAATTGAGGATACACCAACACCCTAGTGTATGAATTGGAACCCAAAACCTGAAGCAAAAACCAGAATACGGATTTTAGAAACCAATATCGGGAAAAAAACTGGAATCTGCCACTGTTATTTGGAATCTGCTAACACCCCGAGAACCCTAAAATAATATTGAGTGGATATTGAGATGTGCAGGCAACATAGAGGCAACACCCAAAACCCTAACTCCCCACTCCACCTTTAGGCCGCCAAAACCTCCATTCTGGCCGCAAATTGCGGCCAGACCAGTGAGGAATCTCCTCGTTTTCTGTGCACAGCCCCAATTCCTCAATTCTTGGCCCTGGGTACTTCTAGTTTTGACAGATTCTATCTAGGGTGAAATCTGGGACATATATCCTAAGTTGCTATTTTGGATTCGTGTTTCCGTATTCCGTATTTTCATTTCTGAAATGGTGGATTGTGTTTTGCCTCGACTATTGGGCGTTTATAAGACGATATAGAGGATTTATATGTGGTTCTGAAGGCGTGCCATGGGTTCTCACCTATAGGCCCCCTTATCGTATCGTTTTGGATTTTATGCGCCGTTTTAGATTGGATTTGGTTTTAATGCACATATACGATATTTTGATGTGTAGGTACCCATGAAGACTTCGGGACGACAAGCATACGTGGTGACGTCCGCAATTGGTGATGCAAGGTGAGTAGATTATATCTACAGGGGGAAGTCGGGTGGATGGCGTATAGCACCCCCGCAGTCCGTAGATAGATTACTTTGCAGTTTATTGTGATATAGGTGTATTGTGGATAATATAGGGTTAGAAGTGACTAGTGTAGTTCATAGTCGCGAACCCTAGGATAGAATTACACCTACACACACACCCTTGCTTATCACTTGTACTTGCACTGTGATTGATGATATGTGATGACTTTGGAGATGAGTCGATGATGTGGGCTTGGTGCCCTGGGATCGGTGATTCTATACGATTCATATGTGGGATATGACTTGTGATTCTTGCGGGCTTGGGATATGTGTTTACCCCCGCTTGCATACTTCTCTGATGGTATCAACTTGTACTAGACATAGAGTAGTACCCCCAGACTATATGATCTGATGATACCGATACCTGTTATGTGACGAGATAGTGAGTTGTTGACCCCTACCCAGCTATGGGGATGCCGTACGATGATTTACCGTACGAGCCGATATTGATGATAGATCCGCACTCATAACTCGAGGATATCTTACGATATGACATTGAGGCGGGATCACCGACTACATATCTTTATATATATACATTGACTCAGATTTAAGTGGTTTCTACACCTACCCCTCCTGATTGACCGGATACTTAGATGTAGTTTCCATAGTAGATACTTCACTGTGGTGTTGACTACTAGATATCTGCATTTTCCTGCTATTCGTATTGCTGGCATATGTTCATTATTATGCTATTATCATGCTGTTAGGACACCAGCACCATTATCGATGATGCGTATGTTTCACGTACACTATTTGCCGGCTCACACACTTCATCATCGATAATTGCCATGCCACTACACTGTAGTACTGTTGCATTCATGATATGATTACTGCTTGGCATATTGTACACATGTACCTGTACACAAACATAGATGATTCATACTTGATTGAGATTGAGGACTGCAAGATATTCCATGTTACATGATTTCCGATATGATTACTGTTCTTTACATGTCGCATACATCAAGGATTGATTGTATAGCACGTTGCATTGGATTTACTTCTCGATGTGGATTTTCATGTGATTTCTGGTTTTGAGGACCGTGGGATTATTTAATAAAAGATGCTCTTTATGAAAAACCCGGTACCTCGTGATATGATATTTGGTGCGTCCACCACGCGTTTTCTCGGTGCTGAGACGTGTGCTTGAAACCCGATTCGAGGAGTTGATGTACCGTTTGCGGGTTCGTGGTGGGCCCGGTATGGTTCCCCTCGACGAGATGATCGATGGGTTATGCCGATTGAGCCTGGAGGCGGGCGAGTACCTACCGGTGATTGTATTTGAGCTCGGCGGATATCCGGGGGATACCGCCTGGAGCCGAGAGATGGGCGTACTGTCGGGGGCCGACGGGCCGATACCGCAGACGGAGCCCAGAGATGGACATGGGTTGACTCGTACTGCCGGGGGCCGAGGGCCGATACCGCAGACGGAGCCCCATACGGATGAGGATTTACGTGTCGATGCTTGGCACGGGTTTCATGATGAGTTTTCCATGATTTTGGTTATATCCTCACATTGCATACATGATGCTTGCTGTCAGTGGGTGACAGGTGGACGGGTTCCACAGATATACAGATATGGATCATATACATACTGGATTTACACTTATCTTACACCAATATTAGCGGTATGGGACGCTAATATATGTGTATTGATATCTTTGATATTTCATCATATCTACTTCATGCAGACATACCTTATATTGACGACATGTTATTACCTGAGTACCTGGCACTACATACATGTTTAGATGTTACCTTGCCACCCTATCACACTCAGATGTACTCTTGTGGATTGTATTACCGATCGTTGACTTAGGATTATGTCTTGCATTCGGTTTCTGCTTGTAGATGTTTCTATTCACGAGTTAGCAACTCACCCCCGTTGTGCCACAGTTCTTCCAGGTTCTGCCGTACAGGTTTCATTGCGGCACTTCTGGCACACTACCTTCTTGTGGGTGATTTGCTTTGGTAGGTGGATTCTTTCGTATCAAGAATCGCCGTTGTATTTATTTATTTCATTGTATCTAGAATTTCCATCAACCAAAACTTGTATATTCTTTCAGACTCAGAGACAGTGTTGTATTATTCGACCTAAAGTTGCGCTTAGTAGTATTGCGGTTTTCTTGTTGCTTTTGCGCTTTCTTTGGTTTTGATCCTCTCCACTTGGTGTTGTATATTATTATATCATTGTGTGGTTGTGACCGTCGATTGACGAAGAGCTAGCTCCCGCTTAGGGATGCCTTTATCATTGTATATGTATTGTTATTCTCGTTTTACACCATTCGGGGCCAGTTTTACAAAAGAAACTCTGCCGAAATTTTTAGAAAAGACTTTATTGTTTTCAAAACGTACCTTCGGCTTAGTTATTTAAAAACCTTGATTTCAAACCTGTATTTCTTCACTTCTTTAAACCAGTTTTCTTTACTTATTCTTAAAAAGGGTTTTAGATTTCTGGGCTTTTGGCTTACTTGGATCAGATGGAGTCCTATAGGCTTCATATGGTTCAAGGGCCAGTCACGTGCTCTTTCGGGTCGTGACAGAATACCACGATAAACTGGTCCAAGAATGGTGAAAAGATTCGGTTCCTCAAGTCCATGAATACTGCCGGCGCATTTGTTACTCCGAAGGGCATCACTAAGTACTCGTAATGTCCATACCGAGTTCGGAACGCCGTCTTGCAAATATCTTCTCTTTTCACTCGGACCTGATGATATCCGGATCGCAAATCCAGCTTCGAGAATACCCTCGCGCCACTAAGCTGCTCAAAAAGTTCTCCAATGCGAGGGATAGGGTACTTGTTCTTAATAGTCACCCGGTTTAATTCTCGATAGTCGATGCACATCCTTCTTGTGCCATCCTTCTTCTTTACTAGAAGAACTGGAGCTCCCCATGGCGAGTTACTGCTTCGAATCCAACCATTTTCAAGCAATTCAGCAACCTGTTTCTTTACTTCTTCCAACTCTACTGGCGCCCTTGGATAATACACTTTAGATACTGGCGCTGCACCAGGAATAAGATCAATTGCGAACTCCACGTCTCTCCTCGGCGGTAAATCCAATATATCTTCAAACACGTCCATAGAATCACGAACAACATCCGGCTCTTTACTTTCATTACTTCTATTGATGCAAGAATATTGTTTGTCGGCCTAGCCCTAAACTCGACCGGCCCGACCGAACTGCTTCCTTAACGCAACTGATGTCTGCTGCAAACTCCCTTTCATCCCAGATAAACTCTGCTGCTCTCCACTGCCGCAAGTACTTGTGAGAAAGTGGTCAAACCCAGGGAGACAATCTGCCTCTGGATGTCCACGTCCAGGCTGCGCATGAACCTCCGTGCCCTGTCTGCATCGTTGGCAACTAAAGGTCCAGTGAAACTACTGAGTCTCATCCATTCTGTTGCATGCACATCTACGGGTGCTCCATTCTGCCTTAGCCCAATAAACTTCTCTTCCATTTCCTCCCGTGCAGTCCGCGGGAAGAACTTCTCCAGGAAACTCTTAGAAAAATCCGCCCACTTGATCGGCTTGGGCAAGCGGGTCTCCTCAACAAGCCACCATTCTCGAGCGTAATCCACTAGCTGAATGCGTACCACAACAACCTTTTTGTCATCTGGAATCTGTTCCGCAAAAAGCAAGTTCTCTGTGTCAACTAGCCACTGCTCTACTGGCAACGGCTCCATTAAACCAGTAAATGTATACGGACCCAAACGTCTAAAATCTGCTACTGTCCCTACTCGGTCAACTGGCTTAGCTCCAACATTGTTCACAGACTACTGAACGATCTGCAAACCTTCCCGAAACGAGTCCGCTTGCTGCTGGATTAGCTTGGCCTGTTTCTTTGATTCTCCAGCATTCCTCTTATCACTCCAAGTATGGCGGCTTCGTCCACACGCCTCTGGTATGTCTTCAATTTCTTACCGGCCATAATCCTGAACTCAAAATACCCAACATCAGAATGATGATAGATTTTGAATATAGATCAACTCTAGAACTCCAAGATACTTAAATAGAGTACCGCATTGTAACTATGCCGCGGTATCATAGCCACAATTACATAACTCCATCCAAGTCGCCTAAGTCCTAGAGATAACAAGGAATCGGGTTTTCGAATCGATATGCAAAGGAAGTTTGCACATCGTAAAAGATATAATCAGGAAGGATGTGATTCAAGAATGGTAAAACGGTCAAGGTGGCAGGACATGTTTCCTAAACACGGGTATTCTGATTCGTACATTGGGTACAATACCCAACTACAAAAGAATCAACCCAACTATCATATGTCTCTGATACCAAAAGAACCATGTCACGCCCCGCTTCCCAGAGTACGCTAGATTGGGCACGTGACATAGCCAACATGCTACCTGTGGGTAGGAAGTATCCATCCACAGTCACATTACGGCTGTAGAGATATCAAGAACAAGATAAAACTATCTAAAACATGTCCATAATCCAGAATAACAAGAGTCAATAATAAATAAATGCGGAAGCAAATGATCCAATACAAATAACTGAAAGGTATGTCCCATAATGCGGGCTCACATCAGGAAAAATGCAGGAAATAAAACTAACCACTACTAGACTTACAACTCAGCCTGCTGGCTGAAGCACTCCAGCTCGGACTGCGGCAGTGGTACAGAATCTGGGCCATGCAAACCCAGACGTCAGCGCGTCATGTCAACCAGAAATATAATATGAACAATGTAATAGGCAATGCAAAAATAAACATGAATAACGCAATAATGTGAAACAAGCAGTGCAGGGTAGTGTGCAGTGGGTAACTAAACTGTTCTATCAAGTTTTCTAGTCTAAAGTCTTTGAAATCAATTTGATGAATCGTCGATGTAACTCAATAGTATCCCGTACATACCCGGGATCACGGCCACAATATTCTCGGCTGCAGCCGAGACATGCCGCTAGGCACAAAACAGGAATGTGTACACTCGATAGTATCCCGTACATACCCGGGACCACGGCCACAATATTCTCGGCCGAAACCGAGATATGCCGCTAGGCACAAAACAGGAATGTGTACACTCGAACAGGTAGCGAACTGTCGAGATACAAGTCAGGTTCACCTTTGATTTCCCCATACCCCTAAGTTATATGTGTCAGGTCAGGTATTCAGTAATCAAGAACTAATGCCAACACAAGATCAGGCAACAGCAGGTTTGTCTGGATAGACAACAGGAATAGTCCATGAGGACTACATGTCAGGTTTGTTGGCATTAGGCACGAGATCAGGTAACAGGTCAGGTTATGGTACATCAGGTCAAGTCAATAGTAAACGGTACCATGTCAGGTGTATCATATAAATACCATGTGTGACAATGTCAATCAAGATGTAACGATATCGTGGGTGTGCTTGCAAACAGATATATAAGCAACATCATGTTCCAATCAACGCGTTAAACAACAAACGGATTTATTATCTAGCTGTACAATTTTCAGTTGTGTTAAATAGATAGTGTCAATATCACGTGAATACAGGACGGTGAACGTAACTGCTGTAATCAGGTTAATAATATATTGAGTGTTCCAAGAATGCCACGACAAGTATAATCTGTTTATAGAATGCAATTGTAATTTAGCCGGTTATGCATATTTGATAAACTAAACTGGAAATAAAGCATCATAGCAGTGAATCAAATGCAATCTATCATGTATAGGTTTATCAGGAGATAATTTATTTAACATGCTACTAGGGTTAAGTATGAAGCAAGGTATGTAAGGTGATTTACTAAATGATATATCATTAAACCACACATGAATATTAAGGCAAGTTATAAAGTAGCAATAGCATGTAGCAAGTATCGAATACTTGCCTCGAACAAAAGACGATCACGAGAACGGAGGCGCGTACCCACGCGACACACTAACATCAAGGGCTCGGGATAGAGATGATGATCCGGACAAAGATGGATGCACTCACGGCCACCCGGCAGCGAGGCGATCGGTGCCGTCAAGATCAACGGAGGTTCAATCCTCGACGTTGACTGGAACGCCCTGGTGGCTCTCTGCCACAACAAGACAGGAGGCGACTGGAGCTAGATGCAGCGGGATGATGATCACGACGGTGATAAGGGTGCAGCAATGACGGTGGCACGGACGGTGACGACGAGGTGCTGCCGGCGACGGGTTGCGAGGGTGAAAGCTCGGGTAAACAAGGGGGAGAGAGGAGATGGCGAGGAGAGGGAGACTCAGGTGAGGGGAACACGGCGAGGTGTTGGTCGGCGGTGAAGGTGGTTGCCAGTGGCGACTCACGCGACTGCAGGGAAGATTGCAGGTGGCCGCGGCTGCGCAGGGCTCGCGGGGGAGAAGGAAGAAGTTTGAGGTTGAGGGGAGGAGGCGGAGGCGAGGGTGACGGTGACGCTGGCGCCGGCGTTAGGGCTGCGGCGGCGACGGTGAAGGCGGCTAGGATTGAAGCTCACAGTGGGTTTTCTCTTGATGGTGAATACTGCTTTTGGAAAAGATATAGGAGGGGAGAAAATATAAAAGAGAGAGAGAGAAAATGAGGTTAGAAAGAGAGAGAGAAGAGATCGGGGGAGAGAGAGAGAGATAGAGAAAGAGAGAGATTAAGAAAGTTAGAGAGAGAGAGATAGAGAAAGAGAGAGATTGAGAAAGATAGAGAGAGAGAGATAATAGAGAGGGGCCCACGGGGTTAAACCCTCGCTGATTGGCTGCAGAAGGGAAAATTTCACAGTTCAAAGAATATTTCACAGATCTCGTGACTTCACAGGATTTTCACAGTTCAAAAAAAATACTATTCTGTTAAAAGAATAATTTGATTGCTTAATGTGACCTTAAGTGATGGTTTTTAAAATATATAAAATTTGGGATTTTGGTGCTAAATAAAACATTTCCGAATCGCGTCCGGGTTGGGTCCAAAAATTTGAAATTTAAATAATAGGATTTTAAGCGGGTTCCAAATTTTGAAATTGAGTGTTTCATGATTAAAAAGCGTACCCCCACGACGGACACCTGTACGCGCGCGTAGCTGTCCAAACTCGCCCGTTTCACCGAACGGGACAAGAACACGATGCACGGACGCTACCACAAGGCTAGGGGTGTCGAGTAAGCCAAGATAGATATTTTTAATTTCATTTTAGATGCTAAAATTTGTTATATGCAGAAATGACTTTTCCAGATAAAATTTCACGGTAAGTGTCAAACAGGCAAGCTAAATGAAATGAGTACTATCTAATGCTCAACTAGTAACAGAAAATAGTAGTATTGAGCTCGGGTGTTACAGACGCATTAAAATTAATGCACGAAAAATAAACCAAGTAAAAGTCGTTGGAACACTTTCAAAAACCACTCGGTTTCTTTTCAAAAATGACTTTTAAACGCGGAGCTTAAGCCACTCCTTTTAAAAGCTATCTCGTTTCATCGATTATATCAAGTTCACTACGTTCACGGTTTCGCCAAAACCATTCGTAGCCCTCCGTCGTTTCATATGGATAGTCAATAGTATTCAAGCTATGTTTGTTGGCCAAAGTCAAGACATAGTGATTGGTAGCTATTGGGTATTCATGTGCAGCATAGATAGATGTGTTGGTTTAGGACAGTCGTACTACCTTATTGGCCAAAGTCAAGGGTAGGTACGGGTGGGTTCAAATTAACCTGGAGAATGACGGGTAGAACTTGACATGTGACTTATGATTTTTTGGCCAAAGTCAAGGTCATAAGAGCATGGGGAAAAAATCCACATCGGGAGTTTCAAAAGAACTGAAACTTGCCATCACTGCATACCATTTGGAGTGTGATGATTCTGGTAGGATTCCTTCAGTTTTGACACGCTATGATATTTGGATCCCGATCCTACTGTGAGTATATGCTACTCCTCGGGAAATTTCTCACTTAAACGATCAATGATATAAACCAAGTAGGTGTCTAGAAAGGTGTTAGCGGGGCTACGCCCCCAGGGAAAAGAGGTTATTTAATTAAGGAACTTTGCGAAAGCGTTGGAAAACCTCCCTTGAAGTACCGACACTAGCCTGGCTGAACGGTTAAGCAAGTATTGTACGGTGAGATTGATCCTGACTAATTCTTCCTTTTTTGTTTGAGGAGGGATTCGAGAGACAGTGGGAGCCATCCTGTTTAGACAAATTAAAAACCACTCTAAACTTGCAAGAGCATCATGCTAAAGTGTATCTTCTCTCTCTCCTAATTGCAGCGACCAAACATCATGACCGGACTTAAGTTACTACTAGATAAAAACATACTGACAGGGCCAAACTACAAAGATTGGCTCAGGAATGTCAAAATTGCAATCACTTATGAAAAGTTGGGGTATCTCCTTACCACCAAAGCTCCCCCTGTCCCAGGTCCCAAAACCTGCGTCGCGGATAGGGAAATCCGTAAGACCTGGGAAATCGATTGGGCGAAGGCCAAGTGCCTCATGCTTGCCTCTATGGACAATGAACATCAGAGGAGGAACGAGAATATGGACCTTGAATCCATATTTCTCCATACAAAAGAACTGTATGGAGAGCAATCTCGTATCGCCAGATACGAAGTCTCGAAAAAGCTGTTTTCGGCGAGATTGGACGTCGGATCATCGGTAGCGGAACACGTGCTTAAGATGATTGGCTTCATTGAGGAGCTCGTGGACCTAGGGACCACGTTAGAGAACGAGCTCTACACGGACTTGATTCTCCAGTCCCTTCCTTCCACTTACGCCCAGTTTATCCTGAACTTCAACTTGCAAGAAAAGGAAGTTGAACTTTCAGAACTCCTCAACATGCTGAGGAGTGCAGAGGGCACCCTACAGAAAGGTAGGGAAACATCCACTTTGTTTGTAGGAGGATCTTCCTCTTCTAGGTCTAAGGCAAAAGCCAAGGGAAAGAAGAAGAAATCCCCCTCCAAACCAAGGGGCGGTGTTAGTAAAGTGGATACGAAGGGAAAGACAAAAGCAACAAAGTTAGCGGGGAAGCTTGTGGGGAAGGAAGAGTGCTTTTACTATCATAAGAGTGGACACTGGAAGAAAGATTGCAGGGCTTGGAAGGCCAGAACACAAGATCCGAAGCAAGTTGCGGCTTTAGCTTCAGGTGTGTATGTTATTGAAAACTGTCTATCAATAAACTCTACTTCCTGGGTATTGGATACCGGATCAGGATCTCATATCTGTAATTCTTTGCAGGCGTTGAGAAAGCGTAGGTTTTTGAAGGCAGGTGACATGACCCTCAAAGTTGCCAACGGAGCTAGCATGGATGCTAAGGCCGTGGGGGACTATCACCTGGGAATGCCAGATGAACATGTTTTGGTTTTACGTAATTGCTTTTTTGTACCCAACGCAACTTGTAATATCATTTCTGTATCTTTAATATCTAAAGAAAGTTATGATTTTGCGTTTGTAAGTAATGTTGTAAATATTCATCTTAATCAAGTTTTGATTGGGTCAGGTACATTAAGAAATGGTATATACGTATTAAACCAACCACAGATTTTCAACGTCCAGAATACACACAAAAGAAAGTCTCCGGAAACAAATCAGGCTTTCTTATGGCATTGTAGACTGGCTCACATCAATGAGAGAAGGTTGACAAAGTTACATACAGGAGGATATTTGGATCCGTTCGAATATCAATCTTATGCCACTTGTCAATCCTGTCTCAAAGGAAAGATGACAAACACTCCGTTCACTGGACACGGAGTAAGAGCGAGCGTGTAACATTTCGAAAAAATAAAATATTATTTTTTGGGAATTTTTATAATTTAATATTATTTTATTGAATATTTTAATATTTTGGTATAATTAAATACAGAAAAAATTTGGAAAAATTATGGGAAATTCTAAAATAGGGTAATTTATGGAATTATGTCATTTTTAAGTTTTTAAGATCATTTATATGCTAATTTAGTGCTAATCGCGACTAAAAATCGCTAATCGGTTTTTAGCATTTTTGTGCAAAACATGCACATATCATTTTCTTACACTTGTGCATTTTTCCACCATGTTTCTTTTGGGATTACTATTTGAGTGAGAAAGGAATTTTGGAGAAAAGAAAAGAAAAAAAAATGGAAAAGGAATAAGATAATGAGGTATGGGTGAGAGAGAGAGGTAACCTTTGACCAAGACTTAGCCATTCCTCCATTTTCTTCACCATTTCTCTCTCCCTCTTCTTTGCTTGCTGCTGCTGCTGCTTCTTCACCTCCCTCCCCACTTTAACTCCTCAAATCACCATGAAAACAACACCAAAACCTTACCCTCATTTCTTTAAAAGTGTACACAAGCTCAAGATCTACACATTGGACCAAGAAAGCAAGGATTTTTGCCACTAGGGGCAACTCAAGAAAATTCCTGAGTTGCCAAATGAGGTATTTTCTGGACCATTAGATTAGTTTTAGCATTACTTATATCCCATGTTTAGTTTAGAACCGATTATTATGTGTTTTGGTGGACTTAAGGAAAACCTAGTTAGGGTTATGGGAAATTGAGAGTTGTGTTGTGAAATTGAGATTAGTAGAGGCCACCCTAACACCCTAGTGCTTGAATTATGACCCAAAACAGAGACTTGGAACCCGGAATACGAATTTAGAAACCCCGACATCGGATAAATGTGTGATTTGTGAGGGTATTTTGGAATCTGGAGCAAACCGGGGCCACTAGAATTGATTTTGGGATTACTGGGAGTCGTGCAGGCACCTAGGAAGCTACCACTGAGACCCGAGCCCCAAATTCAAACCCCAGGCCGCAGATTTAATCATTCTGGCCGCAATTTGCGGCCAGAGTAGGGTTGAATTGTCCCAGATTTGGTCCATGGCTCATTTTGCACTAAAATAGACCCCTCCTATATGCAGTTTTGGCTAATTGTCACATGGGGAAAATCTAGGAGCATTTTGGTGTGTTTTAGGCTATGTTTTCCGTATTTTAAAATGCACTTTCTTGATATTTGGATTTGTATTTGGTTGTCGGGTGTTCGTACATCGACAACAGGGATTGATTGATTGATTTGCACGTTTAGGCCATAGGTTCCAACCTATGAGCACACTGTGCGCTGTATCGGTTTTCTGCCTCGATTTTAATACGTATTGCGACTGTTTATTATTGTAGGTACCCTCGCAAGGATTCCTAGGCGAAAAAGCGCGGCGTCATCGATTTCGGCGAGCGAAAACCAGGTGAGTAGATTATATCTACGGGGAGAAGTCGGGTGGATGGCGTATAGCACCCCCGCAGTCCGTAGTTAGTATACTATATATGTATATATTATATATATGATAGTATAGTGTCGTGGATTATTTGAGATGTGTTAGATGTGATATGGTTAGAAGTAAAGTAGAATAGTTCCTTGTTACGAACCCTAGAATAGGTTTACACCCACACGTACACACATGCATATTGCTATACTTATACTGTGATGATGATGGATAGTGGATGACATTTGGAGATGAGTCGATGATTTTGGGCATTGTGCCGCGAGATCGGTGATTTGATATGATTCATACTTGGGATACGACATGTGATCTCTAGCGGGCCTTTGGACGTGTGTTTATACACGCAGTCATATTGATGGTATCAGTTGTACTAGACTTAGATCAGTACCCCAGATTATGTGATATGATGATTATGATACCAAATAATTGATGAGCTGATTGTGATATTGCCCCGTACCCAGCTATTGGGATGCCGTACGACGATTTACCGTACGAGCTTTATATTGATGATAGATCCGCACTCATGACTTGAGGATGTCAGATGATATACTGTATCGTACACGATACTATTGAGGCGGGATCACCGACTATTATATTATATATATATATATATATATATATATATATCGACTCAGATTTAGGTGGTTTCCATAACCCTCCTGATGGACTTGGCTTAGTAGATGTTAGACTAGACCCGAGTCATACCTATTTCAAAACTAATGAATCAGGAATATCTTAAGGATAAGTAAAGGGATTCTATGGGTATTTTCAAAAGACGTATCTATTCTTAAAAACACCGTAACCCTTATTTTACCAAAACCCCGATTCGTCTTATTTCAAATGACACCACTGCATGACATGTACATATTGGTGTAGATTCTTCACTGTTGCATTGATTATTCGATTCCGCATCGCATTGCATGTGTTTATTGCTATATTACTATCATGCTGTTAGGACACCAGCACCATTATCAATTATGCTTATGTTCTACGTACACTTGCTTGCCGGCTCACACACTTCATCATCGATAATTGCCATGTCACTACACAGTAGTATTATTGCATCAGGATATGACCTTGTATGTGCATACTATGCCATGATTTCTGATTATACGTATTGAGATATTCGTTTTCATGATATTTCTGGATTTAGGAACCGTGGATAATTTCAAAGGAGAGTATGTTCTTATTTGAAAAAAACCCGGTTTCCTTGATATGATATTTGCGCAGCCACCATGGAATTTATCGGTTCTGATTATATACCCCATACGAGGAGTGTGTGCCATATGAGGGTACATGGTGGGGCCCGGTATGGTTTCTCTCGGCAAGATGATCGATGGACTTTGCCGATTGAGCCTGGAGGCGGGCGAGTACCTACCGGTGATTGTATTTGAGCTCGGCGGATATCCGGGGGATACAGACCGGAGTTGAGAGATGGACATGGGCTGACCCGTGATGCCGGGGCCGAGGGCCGATACCGCAGACGGAACCCCATATGGACGAGGATTTACGTGTCGATGCTAGGCACATTTCATGATGTTTCCATGATTTTGATTATATCCTCATATTTACATGCATGATGCTTATTATCATTGGGTGACAGGTGAACGGGATCCACATATGTATACAGACATTGATCACATACAGACTTTTATTACATTGATCATACTCCATTTGTATATATAACAGGGTATGAGGGCGCTGTTACATATACCCTTACACCAATATTAGTGGAATGGGACGCTAATATATGTGTATTGATATTCATTTTGATACTTCATCATATTTACTTCATGCAGACATACTATATATTTATGACATATTATTACCTGAGGCACTGGCACGGGTACTTGGCACTGCATACACGATTAGATATTACATTGCCACCTTATCATGCTTCAGGCTTTTTCTTTGAGGTTTATATATCCGATCGTATTGACCTAGGATTATGTCATGCATTCGATTTCTGCTTGTAGATATTTTCTATTCACGAGTTAGCAACTCACCCCCGTTGTGCCACAGTTCTTACAGGTTCTGTCGTACAGATTCCATTGCGGTATTTCTGGCACACTGCTTCCTTTGCGGGTGATTTGCTTGGTAGGTAGGTTCTTGCATCAGAACCATCCGTGTATAAGTATTACTCATTGTATCTAGAAATTCCATCAACCAAAACTTGTATATTGTTTCAGACTTAGACACTAGTGATGTATTATTTCGACCTTAGAGTCACGTGTAGCAGTATTACGGTTTTCATGTCATTATGAGTTTCTTTTGAGTTTTGATCCTCGCCATTCGGCGTTGTATATTATATTGCTTGCGTGGTTATGACCGTCGATTGACGAAGAGCTAGCTCCCACTTGGGGATGCCTTTTATCACTGCATATATATATTATTCTTGTTGTGCCCTATTCGGGGTCAGTTTTTACTAAGGAAACTCTGCCGAAATTTTCAGAAAAGACTACACATTTTAAAAATGCATATTCGGCTTAGTTATTTAAAAACTTTGATTTCAAAACATGTTTCTTCGCTTATTAAAAACCAGTTTTCTTTATTTACTCTTAAAATGGTTTTAGATTTCTGGGCTTTTGGCTTACTTGGATCAAATGGAGTCCTATAGACTTCATATGATTCAAGGGCCAGTCACGTGCTCTTTCGGATCGTGACAGAGCGAGCTCTTGGGACTCGTACACAGCGACGTGTACGGTCCAATGTCTACGCATGCACGAAGCGGTTATTCTTACTTCATTACTTTTACGGATGACTTTTCAAGGTACGGATATGTCTTCTTAATGAAACATAAATCCGAAGCCTTTGGAAAATTCCAGGAATATAAGAATGAAGTAGAAAAACAAACCGGCACAAGTATCAAGACACTAAGATCTGATCGAGGTGGTGAATACTTGAGTGCCAAGTTCCTGGATTACTTAAAAGAGAATGGAATTCTCTCTCAGCTTACTCCTCCAGACACTCCACAACATAACGGTGTATCGAAGAGACAGAACCAAACCCTATTAGATATGGTACGGTCCATGATGAGTAACGCTGAGTTACCGCGATCATTATGGGGATATGCACTAGAATCAGCTGCATACCTTTTTGAACCGAGTTCCAACTAAGACTGTGCCTACAACGCCATATCAGATGTGGTGTGGGAAGAGACCCTATATTAAGCACATTAAGACATGGGGATGTCCAGCTTTTGTCAAAAAGCAGCATGCGGACAAACTCGAGGCACGCTCAGTACAGTGCAAGTTTATGGGATATCCAAAGAACTCCAAGGGATATTTCTTCTATTGCGAAGAGGAACAAAAGGTTCTTGTTTCTCGTCATGCCCACTTCTTGGAAACTGAGTTTTTGGAGAATCAGATAAGTGGGAGCGCAATAGAACTGGAAGAAATTCCAGAACCACGAGCTATTACTGAAAGCTTAGTAGAATCAGAGGGTTCGAAAGATCAAGACATTCCTGCGCCGCTCCGCAGGAGTCGTAGGCAGTCTTATCCGCCTGAGAAATACTACGGTTTTCTCATAGACGGGGATAGAGAGGATTGCATCATTGATAGTGATGAGCCGACTAGCTTCCAGCAGGCCATTCAGAGCGTTGACCCGGTAAAATGGCTGGATGCAATGCAGACCGAAATGGAGTCCATGTACACCAACAAAGTATGGACGTTGTACATTGCTCCAGATGGGGTAAAACCCGTAGGATGCAAGTGGATCTTCAAAAGGAAGATTGGTGTAGATGAACAGGTTGAGACCTATAAAGCTAGACTGGTTGCAAAGGGTTTTCGTCAAAGACCTGGTTTGGACTATGACGAGACCTTCTCTCCAGTAGCTATGCTGAATTCCATTCGGATCATTCTTGCCATCGCTGCCTTCCACGATTATGAGATTTGGCAGATGGACGTAAAGACCGCTTTTCTAAATGGAAATTTAGAGGAATGTGTTTATATGGACCAGCCAGAGGGTTTCATTCAGAGTAGGAGCAGCGGAAAGGTGTGCAAGTTGCTTAACTCCGTCTATAGACTAAAGCAGGCATCGCGGAGTTGGAACATCTAATTTGATGAGACAGTCAAAGATTTCGGCTTTATCAAAAATCCAGATGAACCATGCATCTATAGTAGATTTTTAGCAAGAACTGTCGTATTCCTCGTATTATACGTGGATGACATTCTCTTGATAGGAAATGATATTCCTATGCTACAATCTGTCAAAGGGTTCTTGTCACACATGTTCTCCATGAATGACCTGGGTGATGCCTCCTACATTCTGGGGATCTGGATCCATCGTGTTAGATCCATGAGGATATTAGGACTTTCACAGTCCAGGTACATCGACACCATACTGAAAAGATTCAGTACGGAAGATTCCAAGCGCGGTAATCTACCGGCTTGTCATGGGATCACCCTCTCCAAAGAGATGTCTCCCAAGATAATGTATGCGATGTTGTGCACCAGACCAGATGTAGCTTATGCACTGAGTGTGGTAAGCCGGTATCAGTCAAACCCTGGGGAGAAGCACTGGATAGCGGTAAAGAACATTCTCAAGTACCTGAGAAGGACTAAGGAGATGTTCTAGGTGTATGGCGGAAAAGACCTCCAGATCGAGGCCTTTGCTGACTCCAGCTTCCAGAGTGACAAGGATGATTCCAAGTCCATGTCGGGTTATGTCTTTACCCTCAATGGAGGGGCGGTGTGTTGGAAGAGTTCCAAACAGGAAACCGTTGCTGACTCGACGATGGAAGCGGAATATATCGCTGCTGCAGATGCCGCAAAAGAAGCCGTCTGGATAAGGAAGTTCTTAACTGAACTTCAGGTGGTTCCGTCCATTGTTGATCCAATACCTCTGTATTGCGACAACAACGGGGCTATAGCTTTAGCGAAGGAACCTAGGTCCCATCAGAGATCCAGACACATCTTGAGGCGGTATCACCTGATCAGGGAGATCGTGGGTCGCCAGGAGATCGAGGTTCGGAGACTTTCTACGGAAGATAACACTGCTGATCCACTCATGAAGGCCTTACCCCAGACTCAGTTCGAGCGGTTGATCGAGATGATAGGTCTTCGATACGCCAGTACATGGCCTTAGTGCAAGTGGGAGATTATTAGTGTATATGCCATATATTACTTAATGGATGCTTGGGATATTCACCTTGTATAGACAATCTTGCTCAATATAGTAGTATGCTACTTGGTTTGTTTCTGCTTTAATGTGTACATGTGTTTATTTTAGAATATCACCTATACACATTAGTGGAGCCCTTAGGATCTTTGCTTGATTACCAGTGTTATGATGGCAGTCACACTAGTAGGGGCTGGGTAATCCACAAGCACATCCTTATGCAGGTCCCTAGTCGTAGGACTATCGACACATGGCATCGATACTCCGGAGTAGACTAGCGTATGCGCTTCTCATCCCAGTGTGGGAGACGGTCTGTCCCACAGCCGTCAGTACGTCGTACTTGAGATAGTATGCGGGTTCTCGTTAGGTTACGAGTACACTGGACAGGACTCGTCGGGAACTGTTGGTTGGTACTATACCTATCGTCAGTTATCAGTTCCCAGGTGACATGAGTACAGCTTAGTCCGCTGACTTGACACTGTCACTTCGTCTCGAGTGTGTTCCCACTGTACTTAGATTACTACCCTAGCACGGCTCAAAGGAGTCGTACAAACAGGTAGTAGTTGGGTGCAGTCCCGAAGCACTTGGAGGCAGTGACGGTTAGAAAGGATTCGTCTCTCCCAGTATTGGGGGTTGACATCGCGTTGTGTCTAGGAGAGCCATTACACAAGTCGTCCCTGGCCAGGGCAAGCGAGATATACTGGTAGGTTTCCAGTGTTATCTCAGGGTGTTCCGGGCTACACTCCGATACGACTTGTACCGCTATTAGGGGACTGACGTTTACCGCCCCCTAGGCCCGCCATGCGATGTTATCAGACGAACAGACCGGTCTGTATGGAGATTGTCACATCCAGGCTCAGTAGGAGTTCAGATAGGTTTCACCTCGTCAGTCTTCTTGTCGGCATCTACCTGGGGACCGTTACGCACAGCTAGTGCCGCTTACGGTCTGTGGTTAAACCCACTGCAAGCGTAGTGTCGAGTCTTTAGATTCCCACACAGAAAGCTATTCGCCTTTAGGCAAAAGAGTAGAGGTCGCATGGTTTTGCGACAGGTCGCATGGTTTTGCGACAGGGTTCGGTCACATCCGCGCACTTGTGCATGTTTAGTGTTTGGACAGTTAACACTAGCGGGCTTTGGTTTAAGCCAGATCCTAGTGTATGTTTTGGGATTGGTTTTATCTCGTTTGTATTCGTGTTCCTCGGAACGCGGATGCGGGTGTGTATGCACAGTTGACAGAGAGACAGACGCAGAGGATTCTCATTGGGGTTGTTGACTGTTGACTATTGACTTTTTGCTAAACCCTAATGAGAATAAGAAATATGATTAACAATAATATTAATTAAGTATTATAGTGACATGGTTGTTGAGGGTTTGACTTTGTTGACTTGTTGACTTTGTTGACCGATTGACTAGGTTGGACTAGTTGACCATCATCATTACAATGGCTATCATTCCATGGCAAAGACTTTTGCTTGCTTGTTTCTTTTTGCAAAATGAGTGCATGAAATGATATGGCCATTTTGACTTGAACCATCACATAATACTTGATTACTATTATTTGTTATAATGATTTTGGATTATAAGAGCTTGGATGGCAAAAGAGTTACTCATTCTCTCAATTGCTTTCTCTCTCTTGCTTGAGCTCTCCCTCTTTCTCTTCCTCTTGCTCTCTTTCTAGCTCAAGGCAACTCCCTCTCATGAGTTGAGAAACATTGCCTTAGAGATAAAAGAAAACCCATATCACTTCTCTACTCATCCTAGTTCACAAGGTTTAGCAAACCAAGTGTTATAGTTTCTTCTAGTTTGAATAGAAGCCAAAGGTAGAAGCTTTCAGTTGGATCCATCTTCGGCGCAAGGAGACGACGAGGTGAGGCCGATCCGTACACCGCAAAGAGTTGAAGACGAAGGAGTTCAAGAAAGGTATAACCCCCTAACCGAGTAGGTAAAACTCATGTTAGGTTTGTTAGATAGTTGTTTAACAAAGATCCATATTTTGAGTCTATGTTACCACCTCTTGAAAAATCGTTTTTCATCATTTCCGCAAGCCCGTAAGTACCGGGAGAGGTAACGTGGACTTACACCAAGTCCCATCAGAAGTCCAGACACATCCTGAGGCGATATCATGTGATCCGGGAGATAGTTGTTCGCCGCGAGATCGAGATTAAGAGAGTAGACACAAAGAACAACGCTGCGGATCCATTCATCAAGGCCCTCCCTCAGCCGCAGTACGAGCGACTTTTTGAGATGTTGGGTATGAGATACGCCAATAACTGGCCTTAGTGAAAGCGGGAGATTGTTGGATATATGTATGCCCTAGAGGCCATTATGAGATAGTGTATGTACTGATGTGTATATATATGTATATTCAGGAGACAGTCTTGCTCGACATGATAGTATGGTATCTGGTTTCACTTTATCTTATGTTCACTTGATCATGTTTATATTCATTTGGTACATGTTGATAAAGACCTAAGGATATTGGCTTGACTACTGAGATTATGATGCGGATCATACTAGTGGGAAATCTGTAGTTTATAAGCATATCCTTGAAATGTTCCTAGTCGTAGGTATATTGAGACAGGGAATCTATATTCCAGTGTAGACTAGTGTATGCCATTCTTGTTCCATATGATGGGCGATGGATGATCCCATATCCGTCTGGTGTGTAGACACCAAAGATAGTATACGGGTGCTCAGTGAGACTGGGTACACTGAACGGACTCACCGAGAACTACTATGTGGTATTATATCATACGTCGAATAACAGTTCTCAGGTGACACTGGTACAGGTTAGTCTGTAGACCCGAGATCGTCATAGAGTCTTGTGTGTCCTCCCACTGTACTTTGATCTCCACCCTACTACGGCTCTACTGAGTCGTACAAACAGGTGGATTTTGGTTATAGTCTCGAGGCATATAGAGGCAGTGAGCGATAGGAGGGGTTTCGTCTCTTCCGGTATTGGGGGTTGATGCTGTGCTGTGCACGATTGGCTATAACGGGAAGTCCCTGGCCAGGGCTGCTGAGATATTACTCATAAGTGTTATCAGTATGTTTCTCGATCTGTTATAGACCATATACCGGCATGACTTATTGTGTTATTGAGGTCGACGATTCCATCCCTAGACTTGATATGCAGCATATCTGACGAAGAGACCGGACTGTACGGTAAGTGTTGCCAGTTGGATTGACGGGAGTTTTGACAGGTTCGCTTGTTCTTATTCTGATCGCTCAATACCCGGATGGCCGTTACGTTTAGCTGACCGCTTGCGGCTTGTGGGTGTTTGATATGATCATCACCTACTGCTGGCGTATTAACGAGTCTTAGAGTCCCACATAGAAGTTTCTAGGCTCAGGCGAAACGAAGTGGTGCGCATATGAGATATGTGCGGAAGCTCGATTAAATACGAGTATGTGATACTGTATTTTAATCGGGCGTTTTATACTAGTCGGGCCGTATGAGATATGACCGGTTTATTAAATCAAGGGTTGATTTAATATTGACTTTTATATCATTTATTTAAACTCTTTTCTTTTAATGGATGCATGCATGTATATGTACATGATGATGTGCATAGAACATACATACATGAAAATGTATCATGGTTGATGATACAAGATAGATGGCAATATAAGAATCACATAGTAGATAAATAAATATATGGTTATTTTTGAATTAAGTAAAAGATAAAGGAAAATAAATAATGACTCATTTCTTTTTCATGACTCATTTCTTCTACACTCTTCCATGGTTGACTTTGACCCAACCATGGTTTATTTTCCTTTACCTTTAACTCAAGAAGAAAATATCTAGATATTATTTTAACTATGGTTATTCTTTTGATATTATCTCTCTCTCTCTATCATTTTCTTTTTCATTATTCATTCCAAAAGAAAAAAGATTAAGCCATCTTCTTCTTCCTCTCTCTAGCTCTCTCTTAAGTGTTAAATTAAGCTAGATAAATAAAAGAAAAGGTATTAAGTGAGATTAGCAACGACTTCATCATCCTACACAACCCTTGCTACCTTGTGAAAGGTGTTTTGCTTCAAGATTTTCAAAGATCAAGTGAAGCAACAAGCTTAGGGTAAAGGACTTCGGGTGGATCGTCGTGGGTGATCAAGCGAACCTTTCCAAACCAAAAGAGTCATTCTATGAGGTCTAAAAATGTTGTAGTCTCTCCACTTAGTATAAATTATCTTTTAGATATGATACTTTTAATTGTTACTTCATAATTCTAGTTCGATTCCTAGTTTTGTTTACTTAGCACCTCATAATTTTAAAGTTATGGCATGTGTGATGCTTCCAAACCCTAAACGAGGTGATAAGGAAACCCTACAGGTATATGTGTAATCATGTAGGCATAGCAACGCATATGTGTAAGCATGTAGGTGTACAGGTATGCTATATCTAATTTGCATAATGAAAATAAGGATCATGTCTCATGTCCCTAGCCAATACAATATCACGTATGTATAGGTGTTGTGCGTGTCATGGCAATTATCGACGGTGTGGGTGGCATACAATCAGTGCTCGTGCAATATGAACCGTCAATAATAGTGAAATGTCCAATGGGTACAAGTCCAAGCACAACAAGTAATAATATGCAATGAAGTTTTATGCACAATCTCTATATGTGCAATATAAACATGCGACTAATATCATATCATATCTAGCCCTGACGCATAACGCCATGCGGGCGATTCCCCTATTGATGTTAAATCTACTCACAGATGATCTTGGGCTAAGTAAAGCAAACCACTCGCTTTTCCTTCTTCGCAGCGTCTGAAGTCCCCGCCTGCGTCCCTAAGATCATAAAACAACTATTTAACAAGTTCATATTAGAAATCGACCAATAACACGTAACCACTACGTTTGACCGACGCACCAACTCCAAACATACTCTCAATTGTTCCTCTAGTGGCTAACATGTGTAGCGACACTACGAATCTAACCCAAGAGCAACAGCTACACAAGAATACGAACCGTGTCGGATAACGTAACGCGCGTAGTCGAAACACTAGAAACAAGCAAATTGATCCCAGATTTTGCTACACAAATAATTGGTGAAAGTTGAAAGTGCCACGAGACCACATACAACCCCAGAGACCCCTACCCCAAAACACCACACCCCAGCCCCCACTCTGGCCGCAATTTGCGGCTAGAACCGATAAATCTGCGGCCTGCTGTTCATGGAATTGGCTCAGGTTTTTATGGTGGGTTCTAGGTCACAACACTAGGTCACTGTGATGGGAACTTTTCCAACAAACACCTGGTTTGATAGCAGATCATCCGAGACCCAAAACTACACTAAAAATACGATATGTGCATTAAAACAATACTTTACGCATTCTAAACTGAAACTAATAAGCTACGCAACATTAAAAACACCTACTTAATAGATAGAGATCATTATCTAACCACAAAAGCTCAATGATCCTAGCTTTCCAAGCGCCAAGGGATCCTAGAGGCAAAACAAGTCTTGACAAGTGATTTGATGAAGGTTTAATGAAGTTTGTGAAGGTTTTATGAAGGGGTAGTGAAGGAAATTGCAAGGGTTCAGTTGACGGAAGAGAGGATGAAGAAAATAATGAGAAAGAGATAGAGTGAAAGAGAATGAGAGTGTGCGAGGTGTTTAAGTGATGAGAGGTGAGTGTAGGTTAAGTGCACCTTGCACTTACTCTCTCCCTCTCTACAATAAATGCAAGCCATGACTCTCATGAGTCATCTTGCCACCTCCTCCCAATCCAAAACAAACAATGGAAATATCTACTCTTACAAACAAATATCTAGGGTTTAAGGTTAATCAAGGCAAGGATTTGGTTAAAGTTGTCATGGTCACTAACGAGATTACACAAACTAACCCTCACATTAACGTGCACACGTGTGTGCAAGCAAAAACAAATAATAATAAAATATTAATTAATTGTTATAAAATGTGAGAAACCCAAATTGGTAAACTTTTTACCAAAAACCCGCATTATCGCTTAATTAACACTAATCGCGTTCCAAGGTGTTACAATCTTCCCCCTTAAAGAAAATTCGTCCCCGAATTAAAAATTCTTACTATGAGTACCTTCAAAGAGATGAGTGAAAAACTTCCATATCTCACTCGCAGCCTCTTAAGTGATCTCCTCACTGGACGGCTACGGCAAAGAAAAACCTCTACAGATTGCAAGACCCTTGACAGAAGTTTCTCCGCCTGCCGATCCACTAACATTATTGGCTGCCGGTGAATGAAAAGATCGCGTCCAAACTAAATGGTCGGATGCTGAATCATGTGAGAAAGTTCATGAAGGTATTTGCAAAGTATCGACACAAGGAATACGGGGTGAATACTCAAAAATTTGGGCGGAAGTTCCAAATTATAGGCAACAGTATTAACTCGCTTCAAGGATCTCAAAAGGGTCTAAAATTCTGGGACTAAGCTTCCCAAAACAAAACACGCCATTCATCGGAATAACCTGTAGGAATACATGATCTCCTACTGCGAACTCAAGTCTGTGATAACTACGGTCGGAATAAGGCTTCTGTCGGCACTGGGCAGCTCTCATCCTGACCTGAATCAGCTGGATCTTCTCCGAAGTCTCTGGACTAGCTGGGGTCCAAAAATCCCGCTCTCGCGGAGTCAGTAAAACAGACTAGCGATCGACACAACCTACCACACGAGGCCAGAAAGTTGCCATTTTAAATGTCTCCTGATAACTGTTATCGTAAGAACTCTATCAATGGCAAGTGACGATCCCACGGCCAACAAACAATTAGTACGCACGCACAAGCATATCCTTTAGAGTCTGTATAGTCCGCTCTGTCTGACCATCGGCCTACAGATGGAAAAGCGGAGCTAAAGCTCAACCAGTACCCAAGACTTCCTGAAGCTTCTGCTAATGACGGCTAGCGAACTGGATGCCTCTATTGGATACAACGCAGGAAATAACTACGTGCAAACACACAAACTTAACAAAGAACAACTGAGCAAACTGAGCATACTGAGCATAACCGGACAATAATCACCCGAATGGAGTCATACCCTCGACTAGACCTGGGTAGACCCACAACGAATTTCATAGAGATCTGCTCCCATTCCCACTCCGGAACGGTTAAAAGGTTACAACTCTCCAGCCGGTCTCAAATGCTCAACCTTAGCTCTCTGACAAGCCAAGCACATCGAAACGAAATCTGAAACTTCACTCTTCATCCCTGCCCTCCCATAACTAACTCTCAAGTCACATACATCTTGGTGGCACTTGGGGTGAACAAAGAAAGGTGACTGATGTGCCTGCTCCAGGACCTCACAACTTTATACATTGGTATCAGGTACACACAAACGTGTCCCTAAATGTAGCACACCCTGGTCATAAATCAAGAACTCCGCATCTTTACCCTGCCGAACTGTCACAACCCGAATATTTCGACTCGTGACCGGCACTTAACCACGCAACGTCTACAGGCGTAACGCGACTAAGTAAGCCGAACCCAGAAATCAAAACCATTAAAAGTAGTGAGTGTTGAAAACATTCAATTAAACACTTAGAAAACCTTAAATAGTTCAATAAAGTTCTTTTTAAAGTTAAGTTATCCTTATAATAATTTTGGCAGAATTTCCTTTGAAAAAGTAACCCCGAAAATCGGGTATAAAATAGGATATAAGTGAAATGATATATAATGAAATAAGCCGTTCCCAAACGGGAGAAATCACGCCCAATGGCAGAAAACAATAACACAAAAGCAATATACGACGCCGTAGCGAAGAATGAGCAATAAGTAAACATCACAGCATAATAAACTGCATAAATATAAACAGTCGGCTCCCATGAGCTCGACAGCAGAATACAAAGATATACATCATCGTCCTCACACTTTCTCTAAGTCCAGTACATATATGGTAGATGGAGAATACTAGATATAAAAGTGTGTACAATAGAAGTAACCAGATACCACAACCCACCTAAAAGCAAAATAGTCCTCGCACCAACTGTCGTGGTATCTGTAGCCAAAAGATGCAAAAAGGGGCAGCCTGCCGCGACTACTCCGAGGGGCAACCTGCAAACACTGTGGCACAACGGGGGTGAGTTGCCGACTCGTGAATAGAAATAACATATAAAGGTAATCGCGAGCATGCACGTACCGCGCTACTCTATCATATGCCAGCAGATAATATCAATGTGTGATAAGCAGTATGTGAAATAATCATGCAAGTGCTCTATCAGGTAATATATAACTACAGGATGCGATACAATAATGAAAGCTGAGCATAGGAAATATAACATCTACAAGGAATGTCAACGTGGAATAAATATAATCGGTGTTCATCAATGCACCCAGATCCCCAAATAGCTCAGGCGCCGGCACTCTCATCGGCCCTATAATCCTGTAAATCTCTGAGAATCACGAGTGCCCAACATCGGCACCCAAATATCATAAGCACTCGTGTCCAGCATCGACACGCAAATCCTCATCCATCGGCCATCCGTCAGTCCGGATCAGCCTACGGGCTCCGTCTGCGGTATCGGCCCCGGCAGTACGGATCATCCCGCATCCATCTATCGACTCTGGTCAGTATCCTCCGGATAACTGCCAGGTCCAACCAATCACCGGTAGGTAGTAGTCCCTCTGCCAAGCTCACCGTCTAATACACAGCGAAACCGTTCTCGCCCCGGGGTACCATACCGGGTCCACCATGTTCCCGCAATCGGCCTCATCCAACTCCTCGATTCGGGTTCACATATATCACTCTAGCACCAAGAAATCACATGGTGGACGCACCGAAATATCATTTCAAGGGAAACCGGGTTTTTAAATAATTAACTATTCTCTTTTGAAATATTCACGGTTTCCCAAATCCAGAATTAACATGGAAACAACATATCTCAATGCATAATCTAAGCAAGTATGAAGATCACAATGTATGGGTGCACTGGTATGAATATACAATGTGCATGTGCGTAAGTATGAAGATATCAAGGTATGTGTGCACTGGTATGAATATACAATGTGCATGTCAAAGCAATGTGATATATGTATCAAGTATGAATATTAGGTAATCCGAATCAATGTGCAAGTCAAGTAATGTGATATGTGTATCAAGTATGAATATCAAGTAATCCGAATCAATGTGCAAGTCAAGCAATGTGATATATGTATCAAGTATGAATATCATATAATCCGAATCAATATGCAAGTCAAAGCAATGTGATATATGTATCAAGTATAAATATCAGGTAATCCGAATCAATGTGCAAGTCAAGTAATGTGATATATGTATCAAGTATAAATATCAGGTAATCCGAATCATTATGCAAGTCAAAGCAATGTGATATATGTATCAAGTATGAATATCATATAATCCGAATCAATATGCAAGTCAAAGCAATGTGATATGTGTATCAAGTATGAATATCAGGTAATCCGAATCAATGTAAAAGTCAAGCAATGTGATATATGTATCAAGTATGAATATCAGGTTTAGTCACATAAAAGATGAGCTACAGCATAATGATCATGGAAATTCTACAGTGTGAGTGTCATGGCAATTACTAACGGTGTGTATGCAACATGCAGGATAGTGCTCGTGCAACATGAACCGTTAGTAATGGTGCGGTGTTCTACCAATTCTAGTTTATATACCTATAGCAGGGAATGTGGTATGCAAAAAATAGTAGCCATGAACAGTCAATGTAGGTAAGTGTAATATGCTGCTACAAGGTCCTATCAGCCCTGACGCATAACGCCATGCGGGCGATTTCCCCGTAGATGTTAAATATACTCACCGTAGTCTCTCGCTAGGTATAGCCGATGATTTGCTTCCCTTTCTTCGCGACGTCCGTCGCACTTTCTTACGAACCTAGAATTCCACAGAATATCACACATAAGCTCGAAACCATACAAACACGACATTTAAAGTCAACTAGAAACCCGTGCCGCAAACCAAGCTCGCATGTGCGTGATACGCTATAACGTGTGATTGCGCGCCTGAAGTCACTCCGTCGCGTCGCAATACGCAGAAACCCAAAACCCACACACACGTATCACGCGTGTCGCGAAAGAGTAAAAAAACGGGAAATAGGGTATTCCACTCCAGATTTTGATACAGAACAGATTTTACAAAAATATATATACCAAAACACTCCACATAGATGCAGACTCCTGTGGCCCAAACCCCAACCCCCAATTCACCTATCTGGCCGCAATTTGCGGCAAGAATGTATTTTCTGGCGGCCTGGGTACGGAGGTGGGTCCCCTGGTTTTGTGTGTGCACTCCAAACCCCCTTCTTATGCTACAGTAAATCCAAAATCGTTCTGAAATAACCCGGGCACAAGCAGATATAACAGAACCCAATTTCTAGTTAAAAAATCACATTTTTACACTAAAAAGGTACTTTATGGTATTTTTGTGCAAACCTGAAGGAAAACCTAGTTTAAATAGCTCTAAAAACACTTAAAAGAGTTAACTAAACTATGAGAACACCAATCTAACATATGCTTCACAATTATCCTTCAATATCACTAATAATGCACAAAAAACATGCTTTTTAGTTAAGATACTACAAGATATGGAGAAAGGGTGTTAATTATGAGCTAATACCTCCTAAAGACCTTATGAAACACCAAGAGTTCCAGCTCCCTCCTCAAGTATGCATAATTTCTCCCAAACACCTCAAAAAGCCCCCTTTTCCCATGGTTTTGTGAAGGAAAGTGTTGTTTTTGTGTAGGGTTTTGTTTGGCCTCAAGGGGAAATGAAAAGGAGAAGAGGAGATGAACAAAATGGGATTGTTGCTGCTGGAATTTCTGCTGGAGTTTCAGAAATGAGAGAAGAGAGAGAAGAGAGAAGGAAATGGTCAATTAAAGGTCAAATTCCTACCTAACCACCATGCCTCTAATTCCCTTTTTAAATTTTGAATTTTTATAGGGGTTTGACTTGGTTAAATGGTGGGGATAAATAAAACCATGCAAGAAAATTAAAGAGGGTTAACATGCTAACACTTAAAACCTAAGTCACATAATGCTAAGTGTGCAAGTGTACACTAACACAAAAAAATTTCCCATTTAGGGTAAACACAACCAAATAATTAATAACCCTAGAATTATATATATATAAACACTTCACAACACAAATTATCACTATCCAAGAAGGAAAAATAAGATATCCGTTTTTATGAAAAACACGCACATTTGCTAATTAACGCGAAAACATCCTAACGAATTTCAAGGCGTTACAATCTACCCCCCTTAATGAAATTCGGTCCCCGAATTTAAAAACCTAACTATACGTACCTTCAAAAAGGTGGGGATACCTCTTCCTCATCTCGCTCTCGGTCTCCCAAGTGACCTCCTCTTTGTTCGGACCACGCCAAAGTACCTTGACGGACGGTATCTCTTTCGACCTCAATTTCTTCACTTGGCGATCCAAGATCATCACCGGCTGCTCTGCATAGGAAAGGTCGCGCTCAAGCTGGATCGTCGGGTGCTGAATCGCATGCGAAGGATCATGAAGATATCTGCGGAGCATCGAAACGTGAAATACGGGGTGCACATCTGGAAAACTGGGCGGAAGGGCTAACCGATACGCAACTGCACCAACACGCTTGAGGATCTCGAATGGGCCCACATATCTGGGACTAAGCTTCCCCTTCTTCCCAAATATCATCACACCTTTCATTGGGGAGACCCTCAAGAAAACATGATCACCAACAGAAAACTCAAGTCTGCGCCGACGACGGTCCGCATAAGATCTCTGCCTACTCTGGGCTGCTCTCATCCTATCGCGAATCAATTGGATCTTCATGGTCGTCTCCTCCACAATCTGTGGCCCTAAGATACTACTCTCATTGAGTTCCGTCCAACAGGCGGGCGATCTGCATCTCCTCCCATAAAGAGCCTCAAACGGTGCCATCTGAATGGTCTCCTGGTGGCTGTTGTTGTAGGAGAACTCTACTAAGGGTAAATGATGATCCCAGCTACCTCCAAAGTCTAAGACGCACTCTCTGAGCATATCCTCGAGAGTCTGAATATTCCGCTCTGACTGTCCGTCGGTCTGCGGATGAAATGCTGTGCTGAAACTCAAGCGAGTGCCCAAAGCCTCCTGAAGCCTCTGCCATAGTCGGCTGGTAAACTGGGTGCCTCTGTCGGACACGATACATATCGGAACTCCGTGCAGTCGTACAATCTCGTCAATGTATATCTGGGCATACTTAGCAAATCCGAAAGTCGTCTTCACCGGTAGGAAGTGAGCCGCTTTTGTCAAACGATCCACGATCATCCAGATGGAGTCATACCCTCGACTAGTCCTAGGTAGACCCACGATGAAGTCCATAGAAATCTGCTCCCATTTCCACTCCGAAATGGGTAACGGCTTTAGCTCTCCCGCGGGCCTCTGGTGCTCAGCCTTGACTTGCTGACAAGTCAGGCATCTCGACACAAAATCCGCGATGTCTCTCTTCATTCCGTCCCACCAGTAAACACCTCTCATGTCATGGTACATCTTGGTAGAACCGGGATGGACACTGTATACCGATCGATGTGCCTCCTCAAGAATCTTGCGCCAAAATCCCTCAGCATCAGGTACGCACAGTATAGCCCCAAATCGTTGTAGGGTTACTATGCACGCGCACAAGGGTCTACGAGGCATCAACCATGCCCGATTAAAAATTTAGCCGTGCCGAACAACCCGAATACGGATCTTTAAACTAGAGATTAGGAGAAAACTAACATGTTAACAACTTTAACACTAAGTGAGAGGGATTACAACCTTTGTAGATCCGGTCCTTCACTTCATATGCTCCGTGTTGTGGTCCCTTCGCGGCGATCATCGGGTTCCGGACTCTCGAGAGGTTCCACGATGAGAAAGATGCAACCTTTGCTTCCGATCTTCGATACAAAGATGATCTACCTTGAAGTTTCATTAACACAAGCTAACACTCACTAAAATTGAGTGAACACTCTCATCTAAAGGGCAACGGAATATGAGGATGATGAAGTAGGATTTTTGCTCTCTTTATTTATCTTTTTCTCACATTTATTCTTCACTTGGAAAAAAGCTAGTGAGCTTTTTCCATGAAGAAAGAAGAAGGAAGAAGATGAACAATATGATTATGATAGAATTCCTTTTGTGATGAATAATGCAAAGGAGATAATGATGAATTATGCAACCATGGTTAACCAAACCATTGTAGAGAATTAACCAAGGCTAGGGTTTGGGTTAGGTTAAGAATGAGTCACTTGAAAATATCTTTTCCAAAACAAAAAAGAAAACCTTCTAGAATCTACTAGAAGTCATTAACCCAAATCAAACCCTAATATTGATTAATCATTACAAAACATGTTGCATTAGTTATCATATCATGTTACAATATTATATATCACATATATAATATTTATTGTAACCAAATAAAATAATACATTTAACATATATCGCATATATATCAATGTATTACCCGAGTGAGAAAAAGAATCTTTTAGTGAGCTAATATTAGTTAATGTCATTTAATATATCATATATATTATTATACATTAAATTATTGAATCAACACTTGATCCGACAATCCGGCTATATCGCATATAACCGGCTAATATTTATCCGTACCGATTCATCGAATCAACACTTGATCCGATGACCCGGCTGATATCAAATATCGCGAGAATAGAATACGGTATCTCATATCGCATTATCCTCGGTCCTGCACATATCACATATGTGCCCCTACTCCATTTTGCCTGAGCCAAGAAACCTCTTTGTAGGACTCTAAAGAATCGTCAATACGCCGGCAGTAGGTGATGATCATATCAAACACCCACAAGCTGCAAGCGGTCAGCTAAACGTAACAGCTACCCAGGTATTGAGCGCTCAGAAAATCAACAAGCAAGCCTGTAACTTCTCCTATGAATCCAAACAGTAACACTCCCGTACAGTCCGGTCTCGTCGTCTGATATGTTGCATATCTCACCTAGGGGTGGTAAACGTCAGACCCCAGTAGCTCGATAAGTCGTGTCGATATGAGGTCTATAACAGTTCGAGAAACTACTGATAACACTTACCAGTAAATCTCAGCAACCCTGGCCAGGGATTTCCGGTTATAGCCAATCGAACACAGCACTGTTAGTGTATATGCCCTAGAGGCCATTACTGTATCATACTAGTTTGTATATTACTTAATGGAAGCTTGGGATATTCACCTTGTATATACAATCTTGCTCAAAATAGTAGTATGCTACTTGGTTTGTTTCTACTTCAATGTGTACATGTGTTTATTTTTGTATATCGCCTATACACATTAGTGGAGCCCTTAGGATCTTTGCTTGATTACCAGCGATGTGATGGCCGTCACACTAGTGGGGCTGGGTAATCTATAAGCACATCCTTATGCAGGTCCCTGGTCGCAGGACTATCGAGACAGGGCATCGATACTCCGGAGTAGACCAGCGCATGCGCTTCTCATCCCAGTGTGGGAGACGGTCTGTCCCACAGCCGTCAGTACGTCGTACTTGAGATAGTATGCGGGTGCTCGTTAGGTTACGGGTACACTGGACAGGACTCGTCGGGAACTGACTAGTTGGTATTATGCCTATCGTCAGTTATCAGTTCCTAGGTGACCTGAGTACAGCTTAGTCCGCTGACTTGACACTGTCACTTCGCCTCGAGTGTGTTCCCACTGTACTTTGATCACTACCCTACCACGGCTCAAAGGAGTCATGCAAACAGGTAGTGGTTGGGTGCAGTCCCGAAGCACTTGGAGGCAGTGACGGTTAGACAGGATTCGTCTCTCCCGGTATTGGGGGTTGACATCGCGCTGTGTCTAGGAGAGCCATTACACAAGTAGTCCCTGGCCAGGGCAAACGAGATATACTGGTAGGCTTCCAGTGTTATCTCAGGGTGTTTTGGGCTTCGCTCCGGCACGACTTGTACCGCTATTGGGGGACTGACGTTTACCGCCCCCTAGGCCCACCATGCGATGTATCAGACGAACAGACCGGACTGTACAGAGAATGTCACACTCAGGCTCAGTAGGAGTTCAGATGGGTTTCGCCTCGTCGGTCTTCTTGTCGGCATTACCTGGGGACCGTTACGCACAGCTAGTGCCGCTTGCGGTCTGTGGTTAAACCCACTGCCAGCGTAGTGTCGAGTCTTTAGAGTCCCACACAGAAAGCTTTTCGCCTTTAGGCAAAAGAGTAGAGGTCGCATGGTATTGCGACAGGTCGCATGGTTTTGCGGCAGGGTTCGGTCACATCCGTGCACTTGTGCACGTACAGTGTCCGGACAGTTTACACTAGCGGGCTTTGGTTTAAGCCAGATCCTAGTGTACCTTATGGGATTGGATTTATCCAGTTTGCATTCGTGTTCCTCGGAACGCGGATGCGGGTGTGTATGCACAGTTGACAGGGAGGCAGAGGCAGCGGATTCTCATTAGGGTTGTTGACAGTTGACCGTTGACTATTTGACTTTTTGCTCAACCCTAATGAGAATATGATATGTGATTACCTATTATATTAATTAAGTATTATGGTGACTTGGTTGTTGACTTTTGTTGACTTTGTTGACTTGTTGACTTTTGTTGACTTGTTGACTTTGTTGACCGGTTCACTAGTCTTGACTAGTTGACCATCATGATAACCATAGCCATTATTTCATGGCAAAGACTTTTACTTGCTTGCTCATTTGTGTAAAATGAGTGCATGATATGATATGGTTATGGTTGCTTCAACCATCACATAAGACCTTTTTTGATATGATGAGTTATGATTACTTTGGATTATGAGAGGGTGAGAGAAAAAAGACTTGCTCATTCTTTCTTGCTCATTCTCTCTCTTGTTCTTGAGCTCTCTTGTTTTTTCTCTCACCCTCAACCTCTTGCTCCCTCTCTTGACTCTATGGTTCATATCTCTCATGAGTTGAGAATCAAGAACCATAGATAAAATCCCATTCTAATTCTTCTCTACTCATTCTAGTTCACTAGGTTTAGCAAACCAAGTGAACTAGTTTCTTCAAAGAACAAAGAAGAAGCTAAAGGTTGGAGCTTTCAGGTGGATCTATCTTCGGCGTACGGAGACGACGAGAAGAAGCCAATCGGACCACCATCGGAGCTTGAAGACGAAGGAGTTCAAGATAAGCAAGGTATAACCCCCTAACCGAGTAGCTAGAAACTCATAGTTAGGATGTTAGATAGATGTTTAACCAAGATCCGGGTTTTAGGTCCATGTTACCACCTCCGTAAAAATCGTTTTTTACCAAATTCCGCATTCCCGAAAGTACCGGGAGAGGTAGCATGGACTTACAGTGGTATCAGAGCCTAGTTAAACTCTATCTAGCATGTTAGCAAGTAACTAGAAGATCGATCAAAGAAAAGTCCCGAAAACGAACCCCAAGAATTTCAAGTTTCTGTCGATTTTTTTACTGTTCAAAAGTTGATTATTTTAACACCTAAAATCGGCTCAGGCTTTTTGTGAATAACCACCAAAGATGGACCCACGATCGAGTCAAAGCGCCGCGGAAGCGCGGCGGGAGCACGCTCCCGCCGCGGATCCGCGGCCGAGTTGACTCGGCCGAGGTCAATCTTTGGTGCAGTGTTATTCTGGGGGTATTTTGGGATTTTTGAAATATATATTTTCAACCCAGATTTTCCAGAACGAAAATTTCATTTTTGGGTCCCGAAAATCCGTATTTTTGATCGAACTTCTAAAAGACTTAAGCTAACGGGTTTTCTGTAATGAGATATTTGTATTGAACGTCTACTAATCGCTATATGTCGATTAGTGGGGGTTATACAAATCTGTAATCTGTAATGTGCTGGAATGTGTATATGAATATGTTGGATTGTCGCGGGTGAATAGCCGGGGGTTGTGAGACGAGAGTTTTCTTTTCTTTCAATTCTTGTAAATTTGTAAATTGATGTAATAATTATTTGTATGGCCGCACAACCGGGTCGGGTTTGTAGCCGTCATTGTATAATTTCTTTTTACTGTTTTTTGCTCCTAGGATAGACCCATGGAGGGGGTGCACAAACTACCGGGTATGCCGAAGTGTCGAGTGGCCTACTCATGGAGATGAGGGAGGTTGCTACGCTTCGGGTACTTGGCGGGTAGTTTGCCGCACCCGTAGGGGTCTTGGGTGGGGTATTGGCTATTCACCGCGACCGTGTAATCTGTCTTTCGTTACAGGCTCGTACGAATTACAGATTCCTAGTATATCCAATGTATTCATCTGTGATCTGAAATGTTTATCATTGCAGTATATCTATATATGATATTATTTAGGCATTGCTTATGTTTTACAGACGCGCTAGCCCAGCCCCCGCTCTGTCGTTAGTTAAGTAACCTAACGGGTAATGACGGGGCCCAGTGGCGAATGCGAATGGCATAAGCGTACGTCATATTTTGGTTGTTTTCTGCAATGGTAGGATTAAATGATGGGACACATTAAAAGAACTAATGCAAGAATATCACGCATTAAAAGAACTAATGCAAGATAATAAACCAAGTTAAAGTCGTTGGAACACTTTCGAAAAACCACTCGGTTCTTTTCAAAACAAACTTTTAAAATACGGAGTTTGAGCCACTCCATTTAAAAGCTATCTCGTTCCATCGACTAAATCAAGTTCACTACGTTCACGGTTTTGCCAAAACCATCCGTAGCCCTCTATCATTTCAGTTAAATATTCGGTAGTATTCAAGCTATGTATTTTGACCTCACGCCAAGGCATAGTGATTGGTAGCTGCCGGATATTTATCTGTTGCATAGATAGAATGCGTTGGTTTGAGACAGTCGTACTGCCATTTTGGCCTACGTCAAGGGTATGTACGGGTGGATTCAAATTAACCTGGATAATGATGGGACGAACTTGACATGTGACTTATGACATTTTGACCTCACGCCAAGGTCATAAGAGCATGGGGCAAAAATCCACATCGGGAGTTTCATAAGTACTGAAACTTGCTAGATTTGCATACCATTTGGAGTGTGATGATTCTGGTAGGATTCCTTCAGTTTCGTCACGTGATGATATTTGGATCCCGATCCTACTGTGAGTATATGCTACTCCTCGGGAAATTTCTCACTAATCGATCAATGCTATAAACCTAGTAGGTGCCTAGAAAGGTGTTAGCGGGGCTACGCCCCCAGGGAAAAGAGGTTCTTTAATTAAGGAACTTCGCGAAAGCGTTGGAAAACCTCCCTCGAAGTACCGACACCGGCCTGGCTGAACGGTTAAGCAAGTATTGTACGGTGGGATTGATCCTGACTAATTCTTCCTTTATGGTTTGAGGAGGGATTCGAGAAACAGTGGGAGCCATCCTGTTTAGACAAATTAAAAACCACTCTAAACTTGCAAGAGCATCATGCTGAGAGTTTCTTCTTCTCTCTCCTAATTGCAGCGACCAATCAACATGACTGGACTTAAGTTACTCCTAGATAAAAACAAACTGACAGGGCCAAACTACAAATATTGGCTCAGGAATGTCAAGATAGCAATCACTTACGACAAGCTGGGGTATCTTCTTACCTCCAAAGCTCCCCCTGTCCCTGGTCCAACTTCCAGCGTCACGGATAAGGAAATCCGCAAGACTTGGGAGATTGATAGCGCGAAGGCTAAGTGCCTCGTGCTTGCCTCGATGGACAACGAACATCAGAGGAGGCACGAGAATATGGACTTGGAATCCATATTGCTTCATACAAAAGAACTGTATGGAGAGCAATCTCGTATCGCATGATACGAAGCGTCGAAAAAGTTATTTTCAACAAGAATGGCCGTCGGATCATCAGTAGCCGAGCATGTGCTAAAGATGATCGGCTACATTGAGGAGCTCGCGGACCTAGGGATCACATTGGAGAGTGAGCTATATACGGATATAGTTCTCCAGTCCCTTCCTTCCACTTACGCCCAGTTTATACTGAACTTCAACTTACAAGAAAAAGAGGTTGAACTTTCAGAGCTCCTCAACATGTTGAGGAGCGCAGAGGGCACCATACAGAAAGGTAGGGAAACATCCACTTTGTTTGTAGGAGGATCATCTTCTTCTAGGTCCAAGGCGAAAGCCAAGGGAAAGAAGAAAAAAGCCCCCGCCAAACCAAGGGGCGGTGTTAGTAAAGTTGATACGAAGGGAAAAGCAAAAGCAACAAAGTTGGTGGGAAAGCTTGTGGATAAGGAAGAATGCTTCTATTGTCATAAGAAGGGACACTGGAAGAATGATTGCAGGGCCTGGAAGGCCAGAACACAGGAATTGAAGCAGGTTGCAGCTTCAGCTTCAGGTGTATATGTTATTGAAAACTGTCTTTCAATAAACTCTACTTCCTGGGTATTGGATACCGGATCAGGATCTCATATCTGTAATTCTTTGCAGGCGTTGAGAAACCGTAGTGTTTTGAAAGCAGGTGACATGACCCTCAGAGTTGCGAACGGAGCTAGCATGGATGCTAAAGCCGTGGGGGACTATCACCTGGGAATGTCAGATGGACATGTTTTGGTTTTGCGTAATTGCTTTTTTGTACCCAACGCAACTTGTAATATCATTTCTGTATCTTTAGTTTCTAAAGAAGGTTATGAATTTGCGTTTGTAAGTAATGTTGTAAACATTCACCTTAATCAAGTTTTGATTGGGTCAGGTACATTGAGTAATGGTATATACGTGTTAAACCAACCACAGATTTTTAATGTCCAGAATACACACAAAAGAAAGTCTCCAGAAATAAATCAGACTTTCTTATGGCATTGTAGACTGGGTCACATCAATGAGAGAAGGTTGACGAAGTTACATACAGAAGGGTATTTGAATGCGTTCGAATATCAGTCGTATTCCACTTGTCAATCCTGTCTCAAAGGAAAGATGACAAAGACTCCGTTTACTGGACATGGAGTAAGAGCGAGCGAGCTCTTGGGACTCGTACACAGTGACGTGTGCGGTCCAATGTCTACACATGCCCGAAGCGGACATTCTTACTTCATTACTTTTACGGATGACTTCTCAAGGTACGGTTATGTCTTCTTAATGAAACATAAGTCCGAGGCCTTTGGAAAATTCCAGGAGTATAAGAATGAAGTAGAGAAACAGACCAGCAAAAGTATTAAGATTCTAAGATCGGATCGAGGTGGAGAATACTTAAGTGCCGAGTTCCTGGACTATTTAAAAGAGAACGGAATTCTTTCTCAGCTTACTCCTCCATACACCCCGCAACATAACGGTGGATCGGAGAGACGGAACCGCACCCTATTGGATATGGTGCGGTCCATGATGGGTAACGCTGAGTTACCGCGATCATTCTGGGGGTATGCGCTAGAATCAGCTGCATACCTTTTGAACCGAGTTCCGACTAAGACTGTGCCTACCACACCATATGAAATGTGGAGTGGGAAGAAACCCTATCTTCAATATCTGAAGATCTGGGGATGTCCGGCTTTTGTCAAAAAGCAGCATGCGGACAAGCTCGAGGCACGCTCAGTACTGTGCAAGTTTGTGGGATACCCAAAGAACACCAGGGGGTATCTTTTCTATTACGCAGAGGAACAAAAAGTCCTTGTTTCTCGTAATGCCCACTTTCTAGAACACCGGTTCTTGGAAAAGGAAATAAGTGGGAGCGCGGTAGAACTGGAAGAAGTTCCAGAACCACAGACTGTTACTGAAAGCTTAGTGGAACCAGAGGGTTCAATAGAACAGGACATTCCTACGCCGCTCCGCAGGAGTAGTAGGCAGTCTCATCCGCCCGAGAGATTCTACGGTTTTCTCATAGACGGGGATAGAGAGGATTGCATCATAGATTATGATGAGCCTACTAGCTTCCAGCAGGCCGTTCAGAGCGTTGACTCAGTGAAATGGCTGGATGCAATGCGGACCGAAATGGAGTCCATGTACACCAACAAGGTATGGACGTTGGACATTGCTCCAGACGGGGTAAAACCCGTAGGATGCAAGTGGATCTTCAAAAGGAAGATTGGTGTAGATGGGCAGGTTGAGACTTATAAAGCTAGGCTGGTAGCAAAGGGTTTTCGTCAAAGACCTGGCTTGGACCATGACGAAACCTTTTCTCCAGTAGCCATGCTGAAATCCATTCGGATCCTTCTTGCCATTGCTGCCTTCCACGATTATGAGATTTGGCAAATGGACGTAAAGACAGCTTTTCTAAATGGAAATTTAGAGCAGTGTGTCTATATGTACCAGCCAGAGGGTTTCATTCAGAGTGGGAGCAGCGGAAAGGTGTGCAAGTTGCTTAAGTCCATCTATGGACTAAAGCAGGCATCGCGGAGTTGGAACATCTGCTTTGATGAGACGGTCAAAGAATTTGGCTTTATCAAAAATCCAGATGAACCATGCATCTATAGTAGATTTGTAGCGAGAACTGTAGTATTCCTCGTTTTATACGTGGATGACATTCTCTTAATAGGAAATGATATTCCTATGCTACAATCTGTCAAGGGGTTCTTGTCACACAGGTTCCCCATGAAAGACCTGGGTGATGCCTCGTACATTCTGGGTATCCGGATCTACCGTGACAGATCCAAGAGGATATTAGGACTTTCACAGTCCAGGTACATCGACACCATACTGAAGAGATTCAGTATGGAAGATTCCAAGCGCGGTAACCTACCGGCTTGTCACGGGATCACCCTCTCTAAAGAGATGTCTCCCAAGACTGATTTGGAGAGGGATCGCATGTCTATTATACCCTACGCTTCTGCGGTAGGCTCTATAATGGATGCGATGTTGTGTACCAGACCGGATGTAGCTTATGCACTGAGTGTGGTAAGCCGGTATCAGTCAAACCCTGGGGAGAAACACTGGATAGCGGTAAAGAACATTCTCAAGTACCTGAGAAGGACTAAGGAGATGTTCTTGGTGTATGGCGGAAAAGACCTCCAGATCGAGGCCTTTGCTGACTCCAGCTTCTAGAGTGACAAGGATGATTCTAAGTCCATGTCGGGTTTTGTCTTTACCCTCAATGGAGGGGCGGTGTGTTGGAAGAGTTCCAAACAAGAAACCGTTGCAGACTCGACGATGGAAGCGGAATACATCGTTGCATCTGATGCCGCAAAAGAAGCTGTCTGGATGAGGAAGTTCTTGAAAGAACTTCAGGTGGTTCCGTCCATTGTTGATCCAATACCTCTGTATTGCGACAACAACGGGGCTATTGCTTTAGCGAAGGAACCCAGGTCCCATCAGAGATCCAGGCACATCTTGAGGCGGTATCACCTGATCAGGGAGATCGTGGATCGCCAGGAGATCGAGGTTCGGAGAGTCGCTTCAGAAGATAACACTGCAGATCCATTCACCAAGGCCCTGCCCCAGACTCAGTTCGAGCGGCTGATCGAGATGATAGGTCTTCGATACGCCAGTACATGGCCTTAGTGCAAGTGGGAGATTGTTAGTGTATATGCCCTAGAGGCCATTACTGTATCATACTAGTTTGTATATTACTTAATGGAAGCTTGGGATATTCACCTTGTATATACAATCTTGCTCAAAATAGTAGTATGCTACTTGGTTTGTTTCTACTTCAATGTGTACATGTGTTTATTTTTGTATATCTCCTATACACATTAGTGGAGCCCTTAGGATCTTTGCTTGATTACCAGCGATGTGATGGCCGTCACACTAGTGGGGCTGGGTAATCTATAAGCACATCCTTATGCAGGTCCCTGGTCGCAGGACTATCGAGACAGGGCATCGATACTCCGGAGTAGACCAGCGCATGCGCTTCTCATCCCAGTGTGGGATACGGTCTGTCCCACAGCCGTCAGTACGTCGTACTTGAGATAGTATGCGGGTGCTCGTTAGGTTACGGGTACACTGGACAGGACTCGTCGGGAACTGACTAGTTGGTATTATGCCTATCGTCGGTTATCAGTTCCCAGGTGACATGAGTACAGCTTAGTCCGCTGACTTGACACTGTCACTTCGCCTCGAGTGTGTTCCCACTGTACTTTGATCACTACCCTACCACGGCTCAAAGGAATCGTGCAAACAGGTAGTGGTTGGGTGCAGTCCCGAAGCACTTGGAGGCAGTGACGGTTAGACAGGATTCGTCTTTCCCGGTATTGGGGGTTGACATCGCGCTGTGTCTAGGAGAGCCATTACACGAGTAGTCCCTGGCCAGGGCAAACGAGATATACTGGTAGGCTTCCAGTGTTATCTCAGGGTGTTTTGGGCTTCGCTCCGGCACGACTTGTACCGCTATTGGGGGACTGACGTTTACCGCCCCCTAGGCCCGCCATGCGATGTATCAGACGAACAGACCGGACTGTACGGAGAATGTCACACTCAGGCTCAGTAGGAGTTCAGATGGGTTTCGCCTCGTCGGTCTTCTTGTCGGCATTACCTGGGGACCGTTACGCACAGCTAGTGCCGCTTGCGGTCTGTGGTTAAACCCACTGCCAGCGTAGTGTCGAGTCTTTAGAGTCCCACACAGAAAGCTTTTCGCCTTTAGGCAAAAGAGTAGAGGTCGCATGGTATTGCGACAGGTCGCATGGTTTTTGCGGCAGGGTTCGGTTACATCCGTGCACTTGTGCACGTACAGTGTCCGGACAGTTTACAATAGCGGGCTTTGGTTTAAGCCAGATCCTAGTGTACCTTATGGGATTGGATTTATCCAGTTTGCGTTCGTGTTCCTCGGAACGCGGATGCGGGTGTGTATGCACAGTTGACAGGGAGACAGAGGCAGCGGATTCTCATTAGGGTTGTTGACAGTTGACCGTTGACTATTTGACTTTTTGCTCAACCCTAATGAGAATATGATATGTGATTACCTATTATATTAATTAAGTATTATGGTGACTTGGTTGTTGACTTTTGTTGACTTTGTTGACTTGTTGACTTTTGTTGACTTGTTGACTTTGTTGACCGGTTCACTAGGCTTTACTAGTTGACCATCATGATAACCATAGCCATCATTTCATGGCAAAGACTTTTACTTGCTTGCTCATTTATGTAAAATGAGTGCATGATATGATATGGTTATGGTTGCTTCAACCATCACATAAGACCTTTTTTGATATGATGAGTTATGATTACTTTGGATTATGAAAGGGTAAGAGAAAAAAGACTTGCTCATTCTTTCTTGCTTATTCTCTCTCTTGTTCTTGAGCTCTCTTGTTTTTTCTCTCACCCTCAACCTCTTGCTCCCTCTCTTGACTCTATGGTTCATATCTCTCATGAGTTGAGAATCAAGAACCATAGATAAAATCCCATTCTAATTCTTCTCTACTCATTCTAGTTCACTAGTTTTAGCAAACCAAGTGAACTAGTTTCTTCAAAGAACGAAGAAGGAGCTAAAGGTTGGAGCTTTCAGGTGGATCTATCTTCGGCGTACGGAGACGACGAGAAGAAGCCAATCGGACCACCATCGGAGCTTGAAGATGAAGGAGTTCAAGACAAGCAAGGTATAACCCCCTAACCGAGTAGCTAGAAACTCATAGTTAGGATGTTAGATAGATGTTTAACCAAGATCCGGGTTTTAGGTCAATGTTACCACCTCCGTAAAAATCGTTTTTTACCAAATTCCGCATTCCCGAAAGTACCGGGAGAGGTAGCATGGACTTACAAGCACAACATCAACTCCCTATACCGGGAGAGACGAATCCCCTCCTATCGCTCATTGCCTCCATGTGATTCGGGACTGTACCCAAAAGCCACCTTTTTGCACGCCTTCTTGGACGTGGTATGATGGAAATCAAAGCACAGTGGGAATCACATAAGTCTCTATGACGATCTCGGGTCAACAGACTACTCTGTACCAGTGTCACCGGAGAACTGCCATCTGACGTGAGGTATAATACCATCTGGGAGTTCTCGGCGAGTCCGTCCAGTGTACCCAGTCTCCACTGAGCACCCGTACACCATCCTTGATGTCAAACACCAATGGAAATGGGATCATCCATCGTCCATTATATGGGTCAAGATGCGTATACGCTAGTCTACTCTGGTGCATCGATGCCCTGTCTCGATACACCCTCGACTAGGAACAGTTGTAGGATGTACGCGTCGACTACCGTGGCCCCACTAGTATGATCTCATCATAGTCCCAGTAGTCGAGTACATATCCTAAGGGCTATATCAACATGTAATATAGAGACAATTAGAGTACATGTTAAGATAAAGTACAACCAGATAGCGTACTATCATGTCGAGCATGAAAGTTGTCCCTATATATGTCCAAGCATCCATTACAATATACATCGTATGTACAGTAATGGCCTCTAGGGCATACATTTAACTAACAATCTCCCACTTGCACTAGGGCCATCTGTCGTGGTATCACATAGCCAACAATTAGCTATGGTTGAAGTATCTCATACTCAACCATCCCATAAAAGTCTCTACTGGGAAAAAGGCCTTTGTGAGTGGATCTACGCTGTTGTCCTCTGTGTCTACTCTCCTAACCTCGATTTCTATGGAGATCAACCATCTCCATGATTAGGTGATACTGCCTAAGAATTATATCTGAATTTCTGATGGGACGGTAGTTCTTTGGCTAAAGCCACAACTCCATTGTCACATAATGGTAGGAACGAAGTTCATCTTATGAACTTATATCTATCCAGACTGCCTCTTTGGTAGCATCTTTGGTAACGATGTATCTTGCCTTTAATCATCTAGTATGTCACGGTATTTAGCTTAGAACTCTTCCATCATACCGTCCCTCCACTGAGGGTAAAGACAATGCCTGCGACTGACATTCAGTCGTCCTTATCACCCTGGAACCTTTCCAGTGATTCTCCCCAGGATCGATTGATACCATCTCACTACAACTAGTGAGAATCCTAACATCCAATTAGATCTATCTCATAGATCCAAAAACCCAGGATTTAGGAGGTATCACTTTGATCCTATATGGAGAATCCTTGTGATAAGCGGAGATTGACCGAGCGTAGCATAGGAAACTCCTTCCCTATCAAAAGTATGTCATCCACGTACTCTACGAGGATCATCACCATACTCCCTACTACCTTTTTTGTATATACAAGGTTCATCTACCATTTTGATGACGTCAAACTCTTTGACTACCACATCAAAACAGATGTTCCAACTCCGCGATGCCTGTTTTATCATATAAAACATCTTGCACACGTTTCCGCTGCTCCCACTGTCTACGAAGCCCTCTGGCTGTGTACTTATAGACGCTCTCTTCTAAAAGATCATTTCAGAAAAGCAGTCATGACACCCAACCGCCAGATATCGTAGTCATGGTATGTAGCCGTGGCAAGCAGGATCTGGATGGACTTAAGGATAGCTTTGAAAGTCTCAACTTTTCCAAGTACACCAAGTAATCTTCTCAAGATATACTCGCTCCTGATGGGGATTTAACCCTTCAGATAAAGAAACCAAAGTCCATACTTTGTTGGTGTATAAGGATTCCATCTCAGATCGATAAGCATCCAGCCATTCTTACAGAGTCCCACTCCTGATGGCCAGCTCGAAACTAGTTGGGTCATCATCTCATGATGCAATCCTCGCTCCCACTGTCATAGAGAAACTGAATCATCTCTCAGGTGGGTGAGGAACCCTACTAGATCGGCGGAGAGGCTGAGGTTCGTTGGAGACTATTGAATCATTTGGTTCTACCAAATCATCAGCTGCAGTTTGTATAGCTGGAACCATTCCAGTTCTACATAACAGACCTTGCCTCGAGCTTGTCCGGATTTTGCTTTTAAACATAGGCCGGACAACCCCAAATCTTAACAAACTTAAGATATGGGCTCTTCCCTTTCCATATCACATATGAAGTGGTAGGTAACTGATTTGATTTGAACCCTATTCAATAGGTATGCAGCTTCTCAAGTGCATAATTCCCAAAAGGAAACAAGAAACTCAGTAGTACTCATCATAGAGCACACCATATCACATAGGGTGTTATTGCTCCGCCCCGATACACCGACGTGTTGTGGTGTATACGGAGGAGTAATGCTGAGAGAGAATCTCATTCTCCTTTAGAATAGTCCAGGAATTCCGTACTCAAGTATTCTCCTCCTTGATCTCATCAAAGAACATAATACTTATACCCATATTTTGGTTCTCTACTTCTAACTTATATTTTATGAATATCTCAAAAGGTTCGGACTTGTGTTTCAACTGGAACATATGTCTGAATCTTGAGAAATCATCAGTGAATACAATGAAGTACAAAGAACCGGTCCTGGCATGTGTAGACAAGGGACTTTCATACATCAGCATGTATCAATCCCAAGAGTTCAGTAACTCTTTCTCTGTTTCTAATAAACAGAGCTGTGGTCATCTTATCTTTGTGACATGACCGGCAAGTCTCACAAGATGTAAATTCAAACTAATTTAAATATGCATCTAAATGTAACTTCAGCCAGTTGGGTCGCATTGATATGACCTAGTCTACAATGCCTAAAGAAGGATTCGTTCATTTCTGAACTCTTCCTCTTGTGTGTGTTCCGTATACTAAGAACTGTAGTATGATTTAGAACGTCAATGCTTTTAGATAACATGCCTGAACCGATCAACTCTTGATATAAGAAATGTTCAAAACATTATCCAACAATACAAAATTATATCCTTTCTTTACTAATAAAGAGACTGATATGATTTTGTAGATCAGGTTCGGTATCTAATAACATTTGTTCAGAATCAATGTATTCTAGTAATACAGGGTGATAGTGACCAACAGACTTGGCTGCAACACTTGCACCGTTTTCTGTCTCATGAAACTTATCACCCGTTCTCAGTTCTCTACCTTTCTGTAGCCCATATAACAGATTACTAATGCGGGATCCTGATCCGGTATCGCATACCCAGGACGTAAAGGGTACTGAGAAACAGTTCTCTGTAATGAACACACCCGAAGATGATGCATCAACATGCACTTTCTTCGTTTGGGCGGCACGGGAAATCTGGTATTCCCCAATTTCCTGCTCTATCTTATAACAATTATAAGTTGGAGCGGGACCAATGTTCCCCAGCTCAGTATAACAAGCGGGTTAGGTCAATATATCCGCATTATTATCTTGATTAAGGCGTGATATAGTCGCTACCTGGAGAGAGAGAGAAGAAAACACTCAGCGTATGCTCTTGCAAGATTAGATTGGTTATCTAATATATCTAATCAGGATGTCTCCCACTGTTTTAATCAAATCTTCCTTCAAACCCTAAAAGGAAAGACTAGCCGGGATTAATTACACGCTACAAGTTCGCCAATCTTTCAGCCAGGCCAGTGTCGGTACTTTGAGGGAGGTCCCCCGTGCTTTCGCAGGAACCTAATTAAAGTAAACCTCGTTTTCCCAGAGGCGTAACCCCGTTAACACCTTTCTAGACACCTACTTGATCGGCTAATTGTAATGTGTAAAACTCTCCCAGGAGTAACTCTTACTCGCAGCGGGTATCGGGATCCAACTATCTCATAGAAGGTATGCAATCTCATTGCAAATTTCAACACTTGAAATTCCCAATAATATTTTACCCCTAGTGACTTATGACCTTAACTATGGTCAACAAATCATAAGTACTAGTCAAGTTCAACCCGTCATTTCTTGATTAATTAGACCCACCCACATGACCCTTAACTAAGGTCAACAAAGTCATATGACTGTCCTAACTAATCGCATCATATGCTATATATAGGAAGACATCACTTAGCTACCGTACACTGTGCCTTAACTATGGTCAACAAACACAGCACGAATACTAAGTACTCTACTTCCTAAAATGACGGAGGGTTACGACAGGTTTTTAAGAAAACCTTTTGCGTAATGAACTTGATATCGTCGTAGAATCGAGTGATTTTTAAATGGAGTGTTTTTTAGGCTTTTCCAGTTTTGCTAAAGGGGTCACTCCCGGTGAAGGGATCGTCGGCCCTTTCCTCATCGAATAAGGTGCAGGATATTTCACAAATATCACTATGCAAAGCAAGAACTATAGAAGCAATCAAAAGACAAACCGATGGGTATAGCATCTGCCAGTTATTGCTAAAGGAGTCACTCCCGGTGAAGGGATCTCGGTCCTTTCCTTATCGAATAAGGTGATGGATGTTCTACAAGGAACACCGCTATGCAAAGCAAGAACTAGAGCTACCAGTTTTTATAAACAAGTTTCTACAACATCTTAGGTTTCTTTTATTTCATTAATCTCATTAATGAAGTCCCATTTTATTATGCTTCGCAAGCATCTCTTTTGAAATGAAATCTGCAATATAACAAATATCTCATATATATAATATAAACATTCATCTCAGGAAGTAATATGATCTCATCACAGAACATTGCAGCAGAAGAACATATATGAAATATTGGATATACTAAGACGTCCGTGTTTTCAATACGAGCCTGTATAAAACACGGATTCCACGGTCGCGATGAATAGCCAAACCCACATCCCTAGACCCCTACGAGAGCGGCAAGTAACACTGCCAATTCTAGGGTTAGGGGACCCGGTCTCGACTCCTCGAGATGGTCTCCCACTGGACCCTAGAACCCGGTTACTTGTGCTCCCCGCCTTGGGTCTACCTAATGCGGAAAAGTAAATAATATACAACAACGGTGACATCTTCCGCAACCTGGAAGTGCCCCAATAAATGAATATTACATACAAATGAATGAAAAAGAAAAAACTCTCATCTCACATAAAACCCCCTGCTATTCAAACACGACGATCCAATATAACATATCACAGCAACACATAATATCTCATATCATCAACGTAAGCAAGTATGCGTATCCCGATTGTCGTTGATGTATAGCAACGAAGCCGGCGATACACCACATACTACGCTTACGGTCACAGAAAAGAAAGTGTAAAACTACAACAGTTGGAATCCGCAACCTCTTTAGACATCGCATGCCTAACCAAATGAATTCCTTAGACATCTCATGCCTAACAATTATAAACCCCGCATTTTAGTCTCATTATAGAAAACTCTTTTCAATATCAAGTCGGGCAATTCAACAAGATTCCCGACGTCCTGATCGAATTCTCGTCGCAAACTTTAGTAGACGGGCGCACCCCCAGATGCCGTCGACGAAGTGCACTAAGGCGGAACACCGCTGCCGCGAGCACCCGAACGGATGCTTTTGGCGACGGGGTTCTCCTACAGTCACTTGGTCGGGGCTATGGGGCGTGGCTGTCTATTAAGTTTACCCGGCGAGTATCCGCGTACGCTACGTGATTGCAATGGACTTTTGATCGCATAAAAATTCCGTGGCAACCGATTATCTGAGACTAAACAGCTATGTTTATAATATTCAAATTAGTTATCTCATAACTACCTGTGGATTCCAAATATTGTATCACATTCCAGATAAATACACAAAGTTAAACTTTCCAATCGAATAATCAAACACCCAAGATTTCCCCAATATTTCTCAACACTTGAAAAAAGTTTAAAAACATCCATCACATGCCACAGTACCAATGGTCCAGTCGTAGAAGGGTCAAGCCAACGCCTTACATGTGGCACGCCGTACTGCCCCAAACCCTAAGGTTCAAAAGGCAGTTCAAGACGGTCACATAATCGAGTTAAGGTTTGTTGTCTTCTAGAGGGTCCACCGCGTTACTTGCACGACTTAGAACGTTCTTAAACACGAGGAAAAATCCAACTTTTGAAAAATTTTCCGACAGGGGAAAAAGTGAGTTATTGATATCCGTTCGAACTTTTTAACAGTTTCTAAAATTATCCGGACAAACTAAAAAAAGTTAAATTATCCGATCGAATCAACGATTCCCCAATACAACCCTTGAAAACTCAACACTTGAGTGGAATTAAAATATTCACAGAAAAAATTAACAAGAAAGGGCCTAAGAATAATTAAGTGAAATTTCAGGGACTAAGTCAAATTTTGGCCGCGGAACCGCCGCAAAACCCATGGTTTAGCCGGGGTTCCGCGATCAAATTTTCGAGTTAGAGGTCCGTACTTCACAGTAATTCTTAGTTTTTCCTGCTTAATTTTCTGAGAATTTTTAATTCAGAAAAAACCATATTTTTGAAAAATGTACAGAGAGGGTTCCGTGTCGGGGTTTCGGCGTTCGATCGGACTTTAAACTTCGTCTAGACTTCGTCTAAAGCTCTAGCTTGGCTCTGATACCACTGTAGGGTTGCTATGCACGCGCACAAGGGTCTACGAGGCATCAACCATGCCCGATTAAAAATTTAGCCGTGCCGAACAACCCGAATACGGATCTTTAAACTAGAGATTAGGCGAAAACTAACATGTTAACAACTTTAACACTAAGTGAGAGGGATTACAACCTTTGTATATCCGGTCCTTCACTTCATATGCTCTGTGTTGTGGTCCCTTCGCTGCGATCATCGGGTTCCGGACTCTCGAGACGTTCCACGAAGAGAAAGATGCAACCTTTGCTTCCGATCTTCGATACAAAGATGATCTACCTTGAAGTTTCATTAACACAAGCTAACACTCACTAAAATTGAGTGAACACTCTCATCTAAAGGGCAAGGGAAGATGAGGATGATGAAGTAGGATTTTTGCTCTTTTATTTATCTTTTTCTCACAATTATTCATCACTTGGAAAAAAGCTAGTGAGCTTTTTCCATGAAGAAAGAAGAAGGAAGAAGATGAACAATATGATTATGATAGAATTCCTTTTGTGATGAATAATGCAAAGGAGATAATGATGAATTATGCAACCACGGTTAACCAAACCATTGTAGAGAATTAACCAAGGCTAGGGTTTAGGTTAGGTTAAGAATGAGTCACTTGAAAATATCTTTTCCAAAACAAAAAAGAAAACCTTCTAGAATCTACTAGAAGTCATTAACCCAAATCAAACCCTAATATTGATTAATCATTACAAAACATGTTGCATTAGTTATCATATCATGGTACAATATTATATATCACATATATAATATTTATTGTAACCAAATAAAATAATACATTTAACATATATCGCATATATATCAATGTATTACCCGAGTGAGAAAAAGAATCTTTTAGTGAGCTAATATTAGTTAATGTCATTTAATATATCATATATATTGTTATACATTAAATTATCGAATCAACACTTGATCCGACAATCCGGCTATATCGCATATAACCGACTAATATTTATCCGTACCGATTCATCGAATCAACACTTGATCCGATGACCCGGCTGATATCAAATATCGTGAGAATAGAATACGGTATCTCATATCGCATTATCCTCGGTCCCGCACATATCACATATGTGCCCCTACTCCATTTTGCCTGAGCCAAGAAACCTCTGTGTAGGACTCTAAAGAATCGTCAATACGCCGGCAGTAGGTGATGATCATATCAAACACCCACAAGCTGCAAGCGGTCAGCTAAACGTAACAGCTACCCAGGTATTGAGCGCTCAGAAGATCAACAAGCAAGCCTGTAACTTCTCCTGTGAATCCAAACAGTAACACTCCCGTACAGTCCGGTCTCGTCGTCTGATATGTTGCATTCTCACCTAGGGGTGGTAAACGTCAGACCCCAGTAGCTCGATAAGTCGTGTCGATATGAGGTCTATAACAGTTCGAGAAACTACTGATAACACTTACCAGTAAATCTCAGCAACCCTGGCCAGGGATTTCCGGTTATAGCCAATCGAACACAGCACAACATCAACTCCCTATACCGGGAGAGACGAATCCCCTCCTATCGCTCATTGCCTCCATGTGATTCGGGACTGTACCCAAAAGCCACCTTTTTGCACGCCCTCTTGGACGTGGTATGATGGAAATCAAAGCACAGTGGGAATCACATAAGACTCTATGACGATCTCGGGTCAACAGACTTCTCTGTACCAGTGTCACCGGAGAACTGCCATCAGACGTGAGGTATAATACCATCTGGGAGTTCTCGGCGAGTCCGTCCAGTGTACCCAATCTCCACTAAGCACCCGTACACCATCCTTGATGTCAAACACCAATGGATATGGGATCATCCATCGCCCATCATATGGGTCAAGATGCGTATACGCTAGTCTACTCTGGTGCATCAATGCCCTGTCTCGATACACCCTCGACTAGGAACAGTTGTAGGATGTACCCGTCGACTACCGTTGCCCCACTAGTATGATCTCATCATAGTCCCAGTAGTCGAGTATATATCCTAAGGGCTTTATCAACATGTAATATAGAGACAATCAGAGTACATGTTAAGATAAAGTACAACCAAATAGCGTACTATCATGTCGAGCAAGAAAGTCCTCCCTATATATATCCAAGCATCCATTACAATATACATCGTATGTACAGTAATGGCCTCTAGGGCATACATATAACTAACAATCGTAGTATCCCCTGATCATCGATCATGAACTCGGGAAATCTGCCTTGTCCAATCTGTGTCCTAATCTCTGAACATCGGTCATCACTGTGATGTGCCTCATGTATACGGTCGAGCAACTGTGGGCGTGCATGAACATGCGCAATCTGTCCTCCGATCGGCGTAAACTCGAATTGTACCCGGCTGTCGTATAAAATCTGCCAATCTGCCGACGACTGCCTCTGCACTGCGCTCAAACAAGATAGACTACCCCCGGGCCTCCTGCTCAAAGCATCCGCTGTTAGTTGTATGTATGCCCTAGAGGCCGGTATTGTACAGATGATGTATATTATATTGGATGCTTGGACATATATATAGATGACTTTCTTGCTCGATATGATAGTATGCTATCTGGTTACTCTTTATCTTAACATGTACACTTGTCTCTTTAAACTGTCTTATAGTTACATGTTGGTAAAGCCCTTAGGATGTGTACTTGACTGCAAGGACTATGATGCAGATCATACTAGTGGGGACATGGTAGTCCATAAGTACATCCTTCAAGATCCCTAGTCGTGGGTATATCGAGACGGGGCATCGATATACCAGTGTAGACTAGCGTATACGCTTCTCGACCCATGAGATGGGCGATGGATGATCCCATATCCATTGGTGTTTGACATCAGAGATCGTATACGGGTGCTCAGTGGAGACTGGGTACACTGGACGGACTCGCCGAGAACTCCCAGATGGTATTATACCTCACGTCAGATGGCAGTTCTCAGGTGACACTTGTGCAGGTTAGTCTGTAGACCCGAGATCGTCATAGAGTCTTGTGTGATTCCCACTGTGCTTTGATCTCCACCTTATCACGTCCATGAGGGCGTGCAAAACGGTGGTCTTTGGGCACAGTCCCGAGTCACATGGAGGCAATGAGCGATAGGAGGGGTTTCGTCTCTCCCGGTATTGGGGGTTGATGTTGCGCAGTGCTCGATTGGCCGTAACAGGGAAGTCCCTGGCCAGGGCTGATCAGAGATTTGCTGGTAAGTGTTACCAGTAGTTTCTCGACCCGTTATGAGCCTCACATCGGCACGAATTATCGGTTATTGGGGTCTGACGTTTACCACCCCTAGACTTGATATGCGACATATCAGACGAACTGACCGGACTGTACGGTAAGTGTTACTGGTTGGATTCACATGAGTGTGAGCGGGTTGGCTCGTCGATCTTCTGATCGCTTAATACCCGGATGGCCGTTACATTTAGCAGACCGCTTGCGGCTTGTGGGTGCTTGATATGATCATCATCTGCTACCGGCGTATTGACGAGTCTTTAGAGTCCTACACAGAGGTTTCCTGGCTCAAGCGAAGTGAAATAGGAGCGCATATGAGATATGTGTAGGACCGAGAATAATGCGTGTATGTGATACCGTATTCCATTCTCGCGATGAATGTATCGATTGGTTATATTCGATATAACCTAGATATCGAATCAAGGATTGATTCGATAAGCCGATACATTGGATACTAGTCGGTTATATGCGATATGACCGGATCGTTAAATCAAGTGTTGATTTAATGATTTAATGTATAATTATATATTTGATATATTACTTTGCCTTAACTAGTATTGGTTTACTTTAAATGGATTTTCTCACTTGATGTGCAAGTTGTATATGTGATATACTTTTGTGCACATGTTTATATCATGTTTGATGATACTTGCTTATTTGGTTAAGTGTAAAGAATTAAACCATGGTTAAGCAAATGATTAGGGTTTTGCTTTTCATTTGTTTATTTATTTTGAAAAGATTATGATAAGAATGGTGGCTTTCTTTGTTTCTTATTGATGCTTCATGAAGCTTTGACTTTCTAACCATTCTTGTCTCATGCTTAACCCTAACCATTTGAACTAACCCTAGTTCATTCTCTACACTTTACCATGGTTAGCTTATGATAAGTATTGATTTATTTTCATTTTAATTCAACACTTATCATATTCTTTCTTCTTCATCATCATCTTCTTCTTCAAGAAAAGCTTAAGTCCATTAATGGCAACTTGAGCTAAAGAGTGAGAAATCCAATTCTAAAGTGAACCCACCTCCTATTTCTTCACCCTCTACCTCTTGCCAAGTTGTTTTGGGTGTTTTCTTCACAAGTTTCACAACTTGGTGAAGTTGGAGCTTGAACTTGTGCAACCTCGACGTAGATCATCTTCGGCACGAAGCCGACGACCTATTCCGCTCATTTCTCCGATGAAGCCGACGCGGGAGTCCGAGATTCGAGATGGACAACGAGGGGACGACTACGTGGAGCTAAGGAAGTGGATAACCGGATCTACAAAGGTTGTAGCTTCTTATCTTTAGTTAAGTTGTTAACCTATTTCGTTTATCGCCTAGATTTCTAGTCAACGATCCGTATTAGGGTCTCTCGGCACCCGTAAAATTTGAAATTGGCATGGTTGATGCCTTGTGAGACATCTTGAGTGTGCCTAGGAACCCTACAGTGGTATCAAAGCCTAGCTAGAGCCTTCGGCGAAGTCTAGACGACGTTTGAAATCCGAATACACATCGAAACCCTAACACATCATGCTCTCTGGACTTTTTCTAAAAACTGGGATTTTTCAAGATTAAAAATGCTTAAAAAATTCAGCAGGGAATTCTAAGAATTACGGTGCAAATTTTTTTCCAATGAACAGTAAAGTGTGCGGCGGTTCCGCGGCCTAATGATGACGTCAGCCCTCCTCCTTTGCACAGTAATTCATCATTTCAGCAGCTGAGTTTTATGGGTATTTTTAATATTTATTCAAGAGTTGAGTTTTCTGGGTTGTATTGGGATATCGTCGATTCGATCGGATTATCAAGTTTTGTCTATGTGGCTTTCCAGATAAATTTTTGAACATGTTAAAAAGTTCGACCGGATATAAATACCCAATTTTTCCCCTGTCGGGAAATTTCCAAGTGTTGGATTTTTCTATGGTTTAAAGACGTTCTGAGTAGTGCAAGTAACGCGATGGTCCCTCTAGAAGACAACAAACCTTAACTCGATTATGTGACCGTCTTGAACTGCCCTTTGAACCTTCGGGTTTGGGGCAGTACGGCGTGCCACATGTGAGGCGTTGGCTTGACCCTTCTACGGCTGGACCGTTGGTACTGAGGCATGAAGTGAATGTCTTTGAACCTATTTCATGTGTTGGACTGTATCGGGAAAACTTGGGTGTTCGAATGTTCGATCAGAAAGTTTGATATTTTCTATTTATCCGGAATGGGATACAATAATTGGAATTCACAAACAGTTATGTGATAACTGAATGAATGTTATAAATCTAGCAGTTTAGTTTCACTTGATATTGAAAAGAGTTTTCGATAATGAGACTAAAATGCGGGGTTTATAACTGTTAGGCATGTGATGTCTAAGTATTTCATTTGATTAGGCATGTGATGTCTAAAAAGGTTGCGAATTCCAACTGTTGTAGTTTTACACTTTCTTTTCTGTGACCGTAAGTGTAATATGTGATATCGCCGGTTTCGTTGCTATATGTCAACGACAATTGGGATGCGCATATTTACTTACGTTGATGACATGTGATGTTATATGTTGCTGGATATGTTATATTGGATTGTCGTGTTTGAATAGCCGGGGGTTTTTATGTGAGATGAGCGTTTTTTATTTTCATTCATGTAAAAACTTGTATGTAATATTCTTTTATTTGGGGCACTTCCAGGTTGCGGAAGTTGTCACCTTTTGTATATTATTTACTTTTCCGCATTAGGATAGACCCAAGGAGGGGAGCACAAGTAACCGGGTTTTGGGGTCTAGTGGGAGACCAACTCGAGGAGTCGAGTCCGGGTCTCCTAACCCTAGAATTGGTAGGGTTGCTTGCCGCTCTCGTAGGGGTCTAGGGGTGTGGGATTGGCTATTCATCACGACCGTGGAATCCGTGTTTTATACTGTCTCGTATTGAAAACACGGACGTCCTAGTATATCCAATGTTTCATATGTTTCTTCTGCTGCAATATCTCTGATGTGATCATGGGATGTTCTGTGATGGATACAGCATATAGTATATATGATATATTATATATAGACGTTACTTATGTTTTGCACCCGCGCTAGCCCTGCCCCGCTCTGCCGTTAGTTACCTAACCTAACGGTGCACGAGGGGACATTCAGGCGAATGCGGATGGCATAAGTGTAGTCGTATTTATCTGTGATGTTTAGGTACCTAAATGATGGGACTTCATTAACGTGATTAATGAAAGAAAAGAAACCTAAGATGTTGTAGAATCAAATTTTAAACAAAACAGGTAGCTACAGTTCTTGCTTTGCATAGCGGTATATATGATATACCCTGCACCTTATTCGATGAGGAAAGGACCGAGATCCCTTCACCGGGAGTGACTCCTTTAGCAATAACTGGCAGATGCTACACACTCGGTTTTCTTTTGACTGCTTTTGGGTTTTTGCTTTGCACAGTGATATATATGATATATCCAGCACCACATTCGACGAGGAAAGGGCCGACGATCCCTTCACCGGGAGTGACCCCTTTAGCAAAACTAGAAAAGCCTCAAAATCACTCCATTTCAAAACTTCATTTGATTCTACAACGATATCAAGTTCATTACGCAATAGGTTTTCAGAAAAACCTGACGTAGCCCTCCGTCATTTCAGATAAATCCTACTTAGTATTCGTTCTACGTTTGTTGACCTCCGTCAAGGCGTAGTGTGCGGTAGCTAACTAGTATTTATCTGCTTATGTATATGATGCAGATTGGATTAGGGTAGTCGTACGACCTTGTTGACCTCCGTCAAGGGTCGTGCGGGTGGGTTTGATTCAATCAAGAAATGACGGGTTGAACTTGACTTGCACCCTGTGGTTTGTTGACCTCCGTCAAGGTCATAGGATGCTTGGGGCAAAATATTATCGGGAATTTCAAGTGTTGAAATTTGCAATGAGATTGCATACCTTCTATGAGATAGTTGGATCCCGATAGCCACTGCGAGTAAGAGTTACTCCTGGGAGAGTTTTGCACAGTACAATTAGCCGATCAAGTAGGTGTCTAGAAAGGTGTCAACGGGGTTACGCCTCTGGGAAAACGAGGTTTTACATTAATTAGGTTCGTGCGAAAGCACGGGGGACCTCCCTCAAAGTACCGACACTGGCCTGGCTGAAAGATCAACGAAGTTGTAGGGTGTAATTAATCCCGGCTAGTTTTTCCTTTTAGGGTTTGAAGGAAGATTTGATAAAAAGCAATGGGAGCCATCCTGATTAGATAAGATAATAACCAATCTGATCTTGCACGAGCATACGCTAAAGTGTTTTCTTCTCTCTCTCTCCAGGTACCGACCATTTCATGCCTTAATCAAGATAATAATATGGATGTATTGACCGAACCCGCATGTTATACTGTGCTGGGGAATGTTGGTTCCGTTCTTTCTTATAAGAGTTATAGGACTGAACAGGATATAGGGGAATACCAGGATTCCCATGCCACCCGAATGAAGAAAGTACATGTTGATGCATTTTCTTCGGGTGTGTTCGTTACAGAGAACTGTTTCTCCATTTGCCCTACATCCTGGGTATTAGATACCGGATCAGGATCCCATATATGTAATCAGTTACATGGGCTTAGAAAAGGTAGAGAACTTGGAGAAGGTGATAAAGACATTAGAGTTGGAAATGGTGCAATTGTTGCAGCTAAGACTGTCGGGGAATATCACCTTGTATTACCAACTGGTAATACATTGGTTCTGAACGAATGCTATTACATGCCGAACCTGATATGCAACATTATATCGGTTTCTTTGTTGAGTAAAGAGGGATATAATTTTGTATTGCAGGACAATGTTATGAATATTTTCCGTAACCAAAAGTTGGTTGGATCAGGCACGTTGTGCAATGGCATTTATGTTCTAAATCAATCAACAGTTCTGAGCATAACTAACACACACAAGAAGAAGAGTTCTGAACTGAACGAATCCTTCTTGTGGCATTGTAGACTGGGTCACATCAATACGACACGACTAGCTAAGTTGCATAGAGATGGATATTTAAATCCGTTTGAATTTTCATCTTATGACACTTGCCAGTCATGTCTCAAAGGCAAGATGACCAAAACTCCGTTTACGGGACACGGAGAAAGAGTTACCGAACTCTTGGGACTAATACATAGTGATGTATGCGGTCCCATGTCTACACATGCCAGGGATGGTTCTTCATACTTCATTACATTCATTGACGATCTCTCTAGGTTCGGGTATGTGTTCTTGATGAAACACAAATCAGAAGCTTTTGAGAAATTTAGAGAATATAAACAAGAAGTTTAGAACCAAACCGGAAAAAGTATTAAAATCCTACGATCTGATCGAGGAGGTGAATACTTGAGCATTGAATTCCTGGACTTCCTAAAAGAGAATGGGATTCTCTCTTAGCTAACTCCTCCATATATATCACAGCACAACGGTGTATCAGAATGGAGGAACCGCACCCTATTAGATATGGTGCGCTCTATGATGTGTGTAGCTGAGTTACCTGTTTCCTTCTGGGAATATGCACTGGAAACAGCAGCATACCTACTGAATAGGGTTCCCACCAAATCTGTGCCTACCACACCATATGAGATATGTGAGGGGAAGAGACCATATCTTAATTTTATAAAGATATGGGGTTGCCCGGCCTATGTCAAAAGGCAAAAACCGGACAAACTCAAGGCAAGGTCTGTATTGTGTAAATTTGTTGGATATCCCAAACATTCGCGTGGGTATATCTTCTACCACAGTGAGGAACAAAGAGTATTTGTTGCTCAACATGCCACCTTTTTAGAAAAGGAATTTCTTGCAAAAGAGATTAGTGGCTCTGAGGTAGAACTGGAAGAGGTTCCAGCTGAACAAAACACAACATAAGATTTAGTGGAACAAGAGGATTCAGTAGTACCCGACGAACCCCAGCCTCTCCGCCGATCTAGTAGGGTTCCTCGCCAACCTGAGAGATACTACGGTTTTCTCATGGACGGTGGGAGCGAGGATTGCATCATGGAGGATGATGACCCAACTAGCTTCGAGCAGGCCATCACGAGTGGGGACTCATTGAAATGGCTGGATGCTATGCGGTCCGAGATGGAATCCATGTACACCAACAAAGTATGGACTTTGGAAGTTGCTCCTGAAGGGGTAAAACCCATTGGGAGCAAGTGGATCTTCAAGAAAAAACTTGGTGTAGATGGGAAAGTGGAGACTTTCAAAGCTAGACTTGTTGCAAAGGGTTTTCATCAAAGACCAGGCGTGGACTATGACGAAACCTTTTCTCCAGTGGCTATGCTTAAATCCATCCGGATCATGCTTGCCATTGCTGCATATCATGATTACGAAATCTGGCAAATGGATGTTAAGACCGCCTTTCTAAATGGTGATTTAGAAGAGTGCGTGTACATGACTCAGCCAGAGGGCTTCGTAGACTGTGGGAGCAGCGGGAAGGTGTGCAAGCTGCTTAAATCCATTTATGGATTAAAGCAAGTATCGCGGAGTTGGAACATCTGCTTTGACGTCGTTATCAAAGAGATTGATTTCGTCAAAAACCCAGATGAACCTTGTATCTACAAGAAGGTGGCAGAGAGTAAGGTTGTCTTCCTCGTATTGTACGTAAACGACATACTCTTGATAGGAAATGATATTCCAATGCTGCAATCGGTCAAGCTCTTCTTATCACAAAGATTCTCAATGAAAGATCTTGGTGATGCCTCCTGCATATTGGGAATTAGGATCTATAGAGATAGATCCGAATTAGGATCTATAGAGATAGATCCAAACGGATTTTGGGATTGTCCCAATCTAGGTACATTGACACCATACTAAAGAGCTTTAGTATGGAAGAATCCAAGCGTGGGAACTTGCCCACGATCTCTGGAGTCACTCTCTCCAAAGAGATGTCTCCCAAGACTGATTTGGAGAGAGCTCGCATGCAAGGGATACCCTATGCTTCGGCAGTAGGTTCTATCATGTACGCGATGCTATGTAACAGACTCGATATAGCATACTCACTAAGTGTAGTGAGCAGGTATCAAGTTGATCCTGGAGAGAGTCACTGGACAGCTGTGAAGAGCATTCTCAAGTACTTGCGAAGGACTAAAGAGATGCTTTTGGTGTATGGTAACGGAGAACTCCAAGTGGAGTCCTTTACCGATTCGAGCTTCCAGAGTAATAAGGACGATTCTAAGTCGCAGTCGGGATTTGTCTTTACTGGAGGGGCGGTTAGCTGGAAGAGTTCCAAGCAGGAAACCGTGGCAGACTCGACGATGGAGGCTGAATACATCGCTGCCAACGATGCTGCCAAAGAGGCTGTCTGGATCAAGAAGTTCGTTACTGAACGTAGAGTGGTTCCATCCATTGAGCATCCAATACCTTTGTATTGCGATAACAATGGAGCGGTGGCATTGGCCAAGGAACCCAGGTCCCATCAGCGATCCAGGCATATTCTGAGGCGGTATCACCTGATCCGGGAGATAGTTGATCGCCGGGAGATCGAGGTCAGGAGAGTTGACACGAAGAACAACACGGCGGATCCACTCACGAAGACCATTCTCCAGATAAAGTTTGAGAGACTCTTCGGGATGCTCGGTATGCGATACTACAGCAGCTGGCCCAAGTGCAAGTAGGAGATTCTTAGTTGTATGTATGCCCTAGAGGCCAGTATTGTACAGATGATGTATATTATATTGGATGCTTGGACATATATATAGATGACTTTCTTGCTCGATATGATAGTATGCTATCTGGTTACTCTTTATTTTAACATGTACACTTGTCTCTTTAAACTGTCTTATAGTTACATGTTGGTAAAGCCCTTAGGATGTGTACTTGACTGCATGGACTATGATGCAGATCATACTAGTGGGGACATGGTAGTCCATAAGTACATCCTTCAAGGTCCCTAGTCGTGGGTGTATCGAGACGGGGCATCGATATACCAGTGTAGACTAGCGTATACGCTTCTCGACCCATGAGATGGGCGATGGATGATCCCATATCCATTGGTGTTTGACATCAGAGATCGTATACGGGTGCTCAGTGAAGACTGGGTACACTGGACGGACTCGCCGAGAACTCCCAGTGGTATTATACCTCACGTCAGATGGCAGTTCTCAGGTGACACTTGTGCAGGTTAGTCTGTAGACCCGAGATCGTCATAGAGTCTTGTGTGATTCCCACTGTGCTTTGATCTCCACCTTACCACGTCCATGAGGGCGTGCAAAACGGTGGTCTTTGGGCACAGTCCCGAGTCACATGGAGGCAATGAGCGATAGGAGGGGTTTCGTCTCTCCCGGTATTGGGGGTTGATGTTGCGCTGTGCTCGATTGGCCGTAACAGGGAAGTCCCTGGCCAGGGCTGATCAGAGATTTGCTGGTAAGTGTTACCAGTAGTTTCTCGACCCGTTATGAGCCTCACATCGGCACGACTTATCGGTTATTGGGGTCTGACGTTTACCACCCCTAGACTTGATATGCGACATATCAGACGAACAGACCGGACTGTATGGTAAGTGTTACTGGTTGGATTCACAGGAGTGTGAGCGGGTTAGCTCGTCAATCTTCTGATCGCTTAATACCCGGATGGCCGTTACGTTTAGCAGACCGCTTGCGGCTTGTGGGTGCTTGATATGATCATCATCTGCTACCGGAGTATTGACGAGTCTTTAGAGTCCTACACAGAGGTTTCCTGGCTCAAGCGAAACGAAATAGGAGCGCATATGAGATATGTGCAGGACCGAGAATAATGCGTGTATATGATACCGTATTCCATTCTCGCGATGAATTTATCGATTGGTTATATTCGATATAACCTAGATATCGAATCAAGGATTGATTCGATAAGCCGATACATTGGATACTAGTCGGTTATATGCGATATGACCGGATCGTTAAATCAAGTGTTGATTTAATGATTTAATGTATAATTATATATTTGATATATTACTTTGCATTAACTAGTATTGGTTCACTTTAAATGTATTTTCTCACTTGATGTGCAAGTTGTATATGTGATATACTTTTGTGCACATGTTTGTATCATGTTTGATGATACTTGCTTATTTGGTTAAGTGTACAGAATTAAACCATGGTTAAGCAAATTATTAGGGTTTTGCTTTTCATTTGTTTATTTATTTTGAAAAGATTATGATAAGAATGGTGGCTTTCTTTGTTTCTTATTGAAGCTTCATGAAGCTTTGACTTTCTAACCATTCTTGTCTCATGCTTAACCCAAACCATTTGAACTAACCCTAGTTCATTCTCTACACTTTACCATGGTTAGCTTATGATAAGTATTGATTTATTTTCATTTTAATTCAACACTTATCATATTCTTTCTTCTTCATCATCATCTTCTTCTTCAAGAAAAGCTTAAGTCCATTAATGGCAACTTGAGCTAAAGAGTGAGAAATCCAATTCTAAAGTGAACCCACCTCCTATTTCTTCACCCTCTACCTCTTGCCAAGTTGTTTTGGGTGTTTTCTTCACAAGTTTCACAACTTGGTGAAGTTGGAGCTTGAACTTGTGCAACCTCGACGTAGATCATCTTCGGCACGAAGCCGACGACCTATTCCGCTCATTTCTCCGATGAAGCCGACGCGGGAGTCCGAGATTCGAGATGGACAGCGAGGGGACGACTACGTGGAGCTAAGGAAGTGGATAACCGGATCTACAAAGGTTGTAGCTTCTTATCTTTAGTTAAGTTGTTAACTTGTTTCGTTTATCGCCTAGATTTCTAGTCAACGATCCGTATTAGGGTCTCTCGGCACCCGTAAAATTTGAAATTGGCATGGTTGATGCCTTGTGAGACCTCTTGAGAGTGCCTAGGAACCCTACATCCGCCACCACATTAGCTTTGCCCGGGTGGTACAAGATCTCGCAATCGTAATCCTTCACTAACTCCATCCATCGGCGCTGTCTAAGGTTCAGGTCTCGCTGCTGAAATATATACTTTAAGCTCTTGTGATCAGTGAATATCTGGCACGACTCACCGTATAGGTAATTTCGCCAGATCTTAAGTGCAAAGACCACTGCAGCCATCTCCAAATCATGAGTGGGGTAATTCTGTTCATGTTTCTTCAATTGCCGTGAAGCATACGCGATCACCCGGTCATGCTGCATCAATACGCACCCTAGCCCCACTCGTGAAGCATCACAGTAGACCACAAATCCGTCTGACCCTGAAGGCAAAGATAGCACTGGTGTCGTAGTCAGTAGAGCCCGTAGCTGCTGAAAACTGCGCTCCCACTCCTCCGTCTAATCAAAACGAACTCCCTTCCGGGTCAACCCGGTCAAAGGTGTAGCAATACGGGAGAAGTCCTACACGAAACGCCTGTAGTAGCCGGCCAGCCCTAGAAAGCTGCGAATCTCCGTAACAGATGTGGGTTTGGGCCAACTCCGAATGGCCTCAATCTTCCTCGGGTCTACACATACACCGTCTCGTGTAATCACGTGCACCAAGCAATCTACGCTGTCCAGCCAGAAAGCACACTTGGAGAATTTGGCGAAAAGCTGATTCTCTCTCAAGGTCTGCAGTGTAATCCGCAGGTGCTGCTCGTGCTCCTCTCTACTCTGAGAATACACCAGAATATCTTCAATGAACACTATGATGAACAGATCAAGATACGGCCGGAAAATACGGTTCATCAATTCCATGAATGCTGCTGGCGCGTTGGTGAGTCCGAACGACATCACCAGAAACTCGTAATGGCCGTAGCCTGTGCGGAAAGCTGTCCTAGGAATGTCCTCCTGTCGAACCCGCAGCTGATGATAGCCTGATCGCAAATCGATCCTCGAAAAGTATCCTGCCCCCTGAAGCTGGTCGAACAAATCGTCGATGCGTGGCAAAGGATACCTGTTCCGCACTGTCACCCTGTTCAGCTGACGGTGGTCGATACACATATGCATACTGCCGTCCTTCTTCTTGAAAAACAGGACTGGAGCACCCCAAGGAGAAACACTGGGTCGAATAAGTCCCTTGTTCAGCAAATCTTGCAACTGACCCTTCAATTCACTAAGTTCCGTCGGGGCCATCCGATAAGGCGGTATGGAAATAGGCCCCGTGCCAGGAACCAAATCAATACAGAAAGAGATGTCGCGCTCGGGCGGTAGCCCAGGAAGCTCGTCAGGGAACACATCAGGAAACTCGCTAACCACCGGAATCTGATCCATCGGAACTTCTGTAGCTCTAGTATCGCAAACATAGGCGAGAAATCCCTGACATCCCTTCCTCAAAAGCTGTCCAGCGCGAACAGAAGAAATCACACTGTGAGGGGTGGCACCACGGTCCCCCAACACAACAAAAACCGAATCGCCGGGAAAAAAAATCTAACTGTCTTCTCGCGGCAGTCAACAGAAGCATAGCACGTGACTAACTAATCCATGCCCAACAGAATGTCGAAGTCCAACATCTCAAGAAGGATCAAATCGACTGGCAACTCTCTCTCGCCAATACGGACAGTACAGGATCGGAACAAGTGCTTAGCAACAAACGAATCTCCCACAGGGGTAGTCACCACAAGCGGCTGATCAAGCAAACCGGACTCTCTACCCATACTCGGCACAAAGTGTGTGGATAGGTAGGAGTGCGTGGATCCGGGATCGAATAACACGTGTGCATCAACAGAACATACTGGAAGGATACCTGAGACCACCGCATTGGACGCCTGCGTGTCCTGATGCGTCAATGCAAAAACTCGCGCCTTTCCTCCCCTTGCGACTGACTGTCCCCTGCCGGCAACTGGTCGTCCTCTTCCTCGATCACCTCGTCCTCTATGAACAAATACTCCGCGTCCTCGACCTCTCTGTGCATGGGTCTGACGCTGAGTAACAGTAGGTACAATAGGCAACGCCCACTAGGGTGGTGAAGGTGGTAATGTGACATGCGGTGCTGCCGCCTCCCTCCGTGGTATCTCTGGACAATCTCGCATACGATGATAAGAACTCCCGCAACGGAAACATCCCGATGATGGTCGCTGACCCTCCTGGGGATATGAGCTAAACAACCGGCCTCGCCTCGAATCTCTGCCACCTGCAAGGTGCCTGTCACGACGTCGAAAAGGCCGTCTCTACACTGATGTATCTGCACAAACTCTCTTCGGCCCTGGAACTGCCGAGGTCTCAGCAAGGCGCTCCTCAACCAATAATGCTGCATCTACTGCTGCTGCGTATGTCTCGTAATGCTGCGTGCTGATCGCAAGGAACAGTGGTGTGAGCAAGCCTCGGAAAAATCTCTTAACTCGCATCTCCTCGGTAGCCACTAAGTACGGAGCATAAACTGATAGCTCGGTGAACAGCATATCGTACTCTGCCACTGACATCTCCGGAGTCTGGCGTAAGGACTCGAACCTGCGTGCTCTAGCATCTCTGACACTTAGGGGAAGAAAGCGGGCATGGAATAGCACCACGAACTCTGTCCAGGTCATAGGAGGAAGACTTGCTGCTCTACCCTTCTCGACTGATTCGCACCATTTTTGCGCAAGGCCTTCCAGGCGAAAGCTCGCGAACTCAACCCATCTCGCATCTGCGCATCTGAAGGAACGACATATCTGATCCATCCTATCAATGAAAGACTGTGGGTCCTCGGCTGTATCGGTGCCTGTGAAGACCGGAGGTTTTAGCCTCATAAACTCTGACAGCGATACTGTAATAACCTCTGTAGCTGCTAGGGCAACTTCCTGTACTGTGGGTACCACCGCGGTCTCTGTAACGGGTGGAACTACCTCTGGACGCTGCGCTCGAAGTGTCTCAACTAGGGATCCCATCATCTGGCGCATCTCCTGCATACTGGATCCCACCATCTGGGGCATCTCCTGCACACCAGCCCCTTACATGGAAATCTGATCTGTCACGGCAGGAACAACCTGCTCGGGCACAACCGGTGTACTATCCGGATCAGTCCTCGTCTCGGACGAGTCAACTCGAATCTCGGCCCTCGCGGCCGCTCTCTGCGCCCTCGTAGTCTTTGGCGGCGTAATGGCTGAAAAGAAAAGTAGGATTCGATAAGGGTACAGAAATCGAATCACAAGAATGTATATACTCGAGAAGGAATTTAATTCAACAAGTCCTAAAGTCTCCTTGGCGGAGTACCGTGTCGTGAGTATGCCGCGAAACATACGCACGCTACGCCACTCTTTTTCAGCTACCTACTCCATCATACTAGGGTCATCCTACACTCCGAAGGTAAAACCTACGCTCTGATACCAACTTTGTCACAACCCAAATATTTCGACTCGTGACCGGCACTTAACCACGCAACGTCTACAGGCGTAACACGACTAAGTAAGCCGAACCCAGAAATCAAAACCATTAAAAGTAGTGAGTGTTGAAAACATTCAATTAAACACTTAGAAAACCTTAAATAGTTCAATAAAGTTCTTTTTAAAGTTAAGTTATCCTTATAATAATTTTGGCAGCATTTCCTTTGAAAAAGTAACCCCGAAAATCGGGTATAAATCAGGATATAAGTGAAATAATATATAATGAAATAGGGCGTTCCCAAACGGGAGAAATCACGCCCAATGGCAGAAAACAATAACACAAAAGTAATATACGACGCCATAGCGAAGAATGAGCAATAAGTAAACATCACAGCATAATAAACTTCATAAATATAAACAGTCGGCTCCCACGAGCTCGACACAAGAATACAAAGATATACATCATCCTCCTCACACTGTCTCTAAGTCCAGTACATATATGGTAGATGGAGAATACTAAATACAAAAGTGTGTACAATAGAAGTAACCAGATCCCACAACCAACCTAAAAGCAAAATAGTCCTCGCACCAACTATAGTGGTATCTGTAGCCAAAAGATGCAAAACGGGGCAGCCTGCCGCGACTACTCCGAGGGGCAACCTGCAAACACTGTGGCACAATGGGGGTGAGTTTCCAACTCGTGAATAAAAATAACATATAAAGGTAATCGCGAGCATGCACGTACTGCGCTACTCTATCATATGCCAGCAGAAAATATCAATGTGTGATAAGCAGTATGTGAAATAATCATGCAAGTGCTCTATCAGGTAATATATAACTACAGGATGAGATACAATAATGAAAGCTGAGCATGGGAAATATAACATCTACACGGAATGTCAACGTGGAATAAATATAATCGGTGTCCATCAATGCACCCGGATCCCCAAATAGCTCAAGCGCCGACACTCTCATCGGCCCTATAATCCTGTAAATCTCTGAGAATCACGAGTGCCCAACATCGGCACCCAAATATCATAAGTACTCGTGTCCAGCATCGACACGCAAATCCTCATCCATCGGGCATCCATCAGTCCGGATCAGCCTATGGGCTCCGTCTGCGGTATCGGCCCCGGCAGTATGGATCATCCTGCATCCATTTATCGACTCTGGTCAGTATCCTCCGGATAACTGCCAGGTCCAACCAATCACCGGTAGGTAGTAGTCCCTTTGCCAGGCTCACCGTCTAATACACAGCGAAACCGTTCTCGCCCCGAGGTACCATACCGGGTCCACCATGTTCCCGCAATCGGCCTCATCCAACTCCTCGATTCGGGTTCACATATATCACTCTAGCACCGAGAAATCACATGGTGGACGCACCGAAATATCATATCAAGGGAAACCGGGTTTTTAAATAATTAACTATTCTCTTTTGAAATATTCACGTTTTCCCAAATCCAGAATTAACATGGAAACAACATATCTCAATCCGTAATCTAAGCAAGTATGAAGATCTCAATGTATGGGTGCACTGGTATGAATATACAATGTGCATATGCGCAAGTATGAAGATATCAATGTATGTGTGCACTGGTATGAATATACAATGTGCATGTCAAAGCAATGTGATATATGTATCAAGTATGAATATCATGTAATCTGAATCAATGTGCAAGTCAAGCAATGTGATATGTGTATCAAGTATGAATATCAGGTAATCCGAATCAATGTGCAAGTCAAGCAATGTGATATGTGTATCAAGTATGAATATCAGGTAATCCGAATCAATGTGCAAGTCAAGCAATGTGATATATGTATTATCATATAATCCGAATCAATATGCAAGTCAAAGCAATGTGATATATGTATCAAGTATAAATATCAGGTAATCCGAATCAATGTGCAAGTCAAGTAATGTGATATATGTATCAAGTATAAATATCAGGTAATCCGAATCAATATGCAAGTCAAAGCAATGTGATATATGTATCAAGTATGAATATCATATAATCCGAATCAATATGCAAGTCAAAGCAATGTGATATGTGTATCAAGTATGAATATCAGGTAATCCGAATCAATATGCAAGTCAAGCAATGTGATATATGTATCAAGTATGAATATCAGGTTTAGTCACATAAAAGATGAGCTGCAGCATAATGATCATGGAAATTCTACAGTGTGAATGTCATGGGAATTACTAACGGTGTATGTGTGACATGCAGGATAGTGCTCGTGCAACATGAACCGTTAGTAATGGTGCGGTGTTCTATCAATTCTAGTTTATATACCTATAGCAGGGAATGTGGTATGCACAAATAGTAGCCATGAACAGTCAATGTAGGTAAGTGTAATATGCTGCTACAAAGTCCTATCGGCCCTGACGCATAACGCCATGCGGGCAATTTCCCCGTAGATATTAAATCTACTCACCGTAGTCTCTCGCTAGGTATAGCCGATGATTTGCTTCCCTTTCTTCGCGGCGTCCGTCGCACTTGCCTGCGAACCTAGAATTCCACAGAATATCACACATAAGCTCGAAATCATACAAACACGACATTTAAAGTCAACTAGAAACCCATGCCGCAAACCAAGCTCGCGTGTGCGCGATGCGCTATAACGTGTTATTACGCGCCTGAAGTCACTCCGTCGCGTCGCGATACGCAGAAACCCAAAACCCACACACACGTATTATGCGTGTCGCGAAAGAGTAAAAATACGGGAAATAGGGTATTCCACTCCAGATTTTGATACAGAACAGATTTTACAAAAATATATATACCAAAACACTCCACATAGATGCAGACTCCAGTGGCCCAAACCACAACCCACAATTCACCTATCTGGCCGCAATTTGCGGCCAGAATGTATTTTCTGGCGGCCTGGGTAGGGAGGTAGGTCCCCAGGTTTTGTGTGTGCACTCCAAACCCCCTGCTTATGCTACAGTAAATCCAAAATTGTTCTGAAATAACCCGGGCACAAGCAGATATAACAGAACCGAATTTCTAGTTAAAAAATCACATTTTACACTAAAAAGGTACTTTATGGTATTTTTGTGCAAACCTGAAGCAAAACCTGGTTTAAATAGCTCTAAAAACACTTAAAAGAGTTAACTAAACTATGAGAACACCAATCTAACATATGCTTCACAATTATCCTTCAATGTCACTAATAATGCACAAAAAACATGATTTTTAGTTAAGATACTACAAGATATGGAGAAAGGGTGTTAATTATGAGCTAATACCTCCTAAAGACCTTATGAAACACCAAGAGTTCCAGCTCCCTCCTCAAGTATGCATAATTTCTCCCAAACACCTCAAAAAGCCCCTTTTCCCATGGTTTTGTGAAGGAAAGTGTTGTTTTTTTTGTGTAGGGTTTTGTTTGGCCTCAAGGGGAAATGAAAAGGAGAAGAGGAGATGAACAAAATGGGGTTGTTGCTGCTGGAATTTCTGCTGGAGTTTCTGAAATGAGAGAAGAGAGAGAAGAGAGAAGGAAATGGTCAATTAAAGGTCAAATTCCTACCTAACCACCATGCCTCTAATTCCCTTTTTAAATTTTGAATTTTTATAGGGGTTTGACTTGGTTAAATGGTAGGGATAAATAAAACCATGCAAGAAAATTAAAGAGGGTTAACATGCTAACACTTAAAACCTAAGTCACAAAATGCTAAGTGTGCAAGTGTACACTAACACAAAAAATTTTCCCACTTAGGGTAAACACGACCAAATAATTAATAACCCCAGAATTATATATATATAAACACTTCACAACACAAATTATCACTATCCAAGAAGGAAAAATAAGATATCCGTTTTTATGAAAAACACGCACGCTTGCTAATTAACGCGAAAACATCCTAACGAATTTCAAGGCGTTACATGAACATGCTCAGAATCTCAAACAAACGAGCATCGGCGGGCTGTGCCTCACGAAAACGATTAAGTAAAAGTGGACGGGCGCGGACATAAGCAAGTTGTCCCCCAGTAGAGGTGAACTTAAACTGTACTCATCTGTCGCACAAGAATTGTAAATCTGCAGAAGACTGTCTCTGAACTGCGCACAACTGGAACAAGCTACCCCGGTCCTACGACTCAAAGCATCAGCTACCACAATCGCCTTGCCACGGGTAATAAAGGATCTCATAATCACAATATTCTACAAGATCCATCCAACGGCGCAGTCTCAACTTCCGATCCCGCTGCAGGAAGATGTACACTAAGCTCTGGTGGTCTATGAAAATCTGACACGACTCTCCGTACAAGCAGTTTCCCTCCAAATCTCCAGCGCAAGACCACCGCGCCATCTCCAGATCATTTGTGGGATCAATCCTGCTCGTACTTCCTCTAACTGTCGGGAAGCATAAGCGATAACTCTATCATGCTACATCAGTACATAATCGAGCCCCACTCACGAAACATCACAATAAACGACAAAGTCGCCCGATCCAGAAGGCAAAGATAGAACTGGTGCAGTCGTCACCCGAGTCTTCAACTGCTGAAAACTCAGCATGCATGCCTCAGTCTAAAGAAAATGTACTCCCATCCTTTCTGGTCAGTCCGGTCAATGGTGCAGCGAATACACAAGAAATCCTGCACTAAACGGCGGTAAAAACCGGCTAAGCCCAAAAATCTGACCTCTGTCCCTGATACAAGCCTGGGCCAAAGCTGTACATCTTTGATCACCCTCGGGTCCATACGAATACCGTCTCCCGTAACCACATAACCTATGGAGTCAACACCATCAAGCCTGAAGGAACACTTCAAGAATTTAGCAAACAGCTGGTACTCTCCTAATGTCTGCAAAGCAATCCTCAAGTTATGTTCATGTTCCTTACGACTTTTGGAATAGACCAGAATGTCATCAATAACACAACAATAAACTGGTTGAGGAACGGCCTGAAAAATCTGGTTCATCACATCCACGAATGCTGCTAGGGCATTGGTGAGTCTAACGACACCACCAAAACTCATAATGCCCGTAGCGCGCAAAAAAGCAGTCTTCGGAATGTCATCACTCCGAACCCGCAACTAATGATGACCTGATCCCAAATCAAACTTAGAAAAATGTCTCGCACCCTGGAGCTGATCAAAGAAATCATCAATGCGAGGTAAAGGATGCCTAATCCGCACCGTAACTCGGTTCAATTGACGATCAATCAATAGACAAACTAAAACTGCCTTCCTTCTTCTTGACGAACAGAATAGGAGCTCCCCAACGCGAAACACTTGGATGTACAAGTCCCCTAACAAACAACTCTGCAGCTGATACTTAAGCTCCCTAAGCTCCGCCGACTCATCTGGAATAACGTCGGAAAACTCTCACACGATAGAAACCCGGTCCAACGAATCCACTGTGGCTCCGGTATCACTAATGAATGCCAAGAATCCTTGACATCTTCTCCTCAAAAGCCGATTAGCGTAAAAGGCTGAAATCAAGCTGTGAGGGGCTGCACCACTGTCCCCCTGCACAACAAGAACTGACTCGCCGGAAAAACAAAACCTGACTGTCTTCTCACAGCAGTCCACAGACGCATAGCATGTACCTAACCAGTCCGTGCCCAGGAGAACATCAAAGTCCAACATTTCTAGAAGGATCAAATCGATGGACGAATCTTTATCTCCTACCCAATTGGCACATAACCGAAACACGTATCGTGCAACAAAAGAATCACTAACATGATTAAACATAACAAACAATTGATCTAGAAAACACGACTCTCGGCCCAACCACGGCACGAAGTGTGTAGAACAAACGAGTGCATAGATCCCGAATTGAACAAACATGCACATCAGAAGATCATACGAAAATGAATCCCTGCAAATTTTGCATTGGACACCCGCGCGTCCTGATGAGTAGAAGCAAACGCTCGTGCCTGCCCTCTACCCGCAACTGGATGTCTTCCTCCTCTGCCATCCTGTACTCTCGGAACAAATCCTCCATGACCACGACCTCTCTGAACGTAAGTCTGACGCGGTGCGACAACAGGCGCAAGGGGCAACGCTCCCTGAGGTGAAGGTGGTATGGTAACATATGGTACAGCTGCCCTCCACTGGCCTACCAAGGTACAATCTCTGACGAGGTGATGGAAACTCCCGCACCGGAAACATCCATACGATGGCTGCTGATCCTCCTGGGGATAAGAGCTAAACAACTGTCCTCGTCCTAAGCCTCTGCTACTCCCGCGACGTGCATGAAATCTGTCACGGAGACCAAGCATCTATCTCTGGGCTGATACACCTGTACGAGTCCTCCTCGGTCCTGAAACTCCAAAAGTCTCAAGAAGACGTGCCTCATCTACTAGGGCTGCATCCACTGCTGCTGTATACGTGACACAATGCTGTGTGCTGATAGCAAGGAATAACTGGGTAACAGGGGTGGCAACCTTCTGTCGCTGTGCTCGACTGGCCTCAACCAACGACCTCATCATCTGGCGCAAGTCCTGCATATCTGCCTCGAGCCTAGCTATACGATCTATCAAAGGCGGATCAATCTGCTCCTGTGCAACGAGCGTACCGTCCTGATCAGTCCTCGTCCCAAACGAGTCAACTCTGACCTCGGCTCTTTCTGCCTCTCTCTGAGCCCTCATAGTCATCGGCGACATAAGGCTATAAATGGAAATAGGATTCGATAAGAACACAGAAATCGAATCACAAGGATATGTATAATCATGGAAGGAATTTCAAGCAATTAGTACTTAGGTCACTTAGGCAGAGTACTGTGTCATACGTATGCCGCGGACATACACACGCTACATCACTCTGCTTAAGCTACCTACTCCATCATACCAAGGTCAAACTATACTCCGAAAGGTAAAACCTAGCGCTCTGATACCAACTTTGTCACGACCCGAAATTTGGCATGTGACGGCCCTTAAACTACGTAACGTCTACAGGCATAACGCAATTTAAGTAAGCCGAAAACCCAGCAATCTAAACCATCAAAAGTAGTAAGTGAAAAGAACATTGTTAAAACTTTTAAAATCTTAAGTAAAAATCTTTAAAGTCTAAATTTTTCCTCCTTTCAAATTTGGCAGCACCTCCTTTGTAAAAACTAGCCCCAAAAAGGGTACAAAAAAAGATATAAGTAAAGCATCCCCAAACGGGATCAAATCCACGCCCAAAGGCGGAAAACAACCACCACAACAGATATACGACGTCATAGCGAAGAAAAAGACGATATAAAGTGACAACAGCATAAAAGATATCTAAAGTCACAAAATAATATACAATATCGTCCTCACAACTCGTCTCTAAGTCAATACATGAAGTAGTAGATGGAGAGTATTGGATACAATGAGCAATATCGGATAACCGCAAAACCCACCTATAGCAAAACTGCACACAGTCGGCCGTAGCGGTATCCGCTGCAAAATATGATACGATAGGAAGAAGCCCTGCCGCGACTGCTTTGTGGGGCTGCCTGCAAAATACTGTGGCACAATGGGGGTGAGTTGCCAACTCATGAATAGTAACTAACATATGTAGGTAATCGCAAGTATGCACGTACTACGATAATCTATCACATCCAAGCTGATAACAATAAATGGCAATATGTATATGCAACGGTCATGAAAGGTACTCTATCAGGTACTACTAATACATGAAGCAATGTATATCAAATAAATGCAGAGTATGGGATAAAACATATCATCCTCACCGAATCCTCATCGTGGCAGGACCAGTGTCCATCAAGACAATCTAAATCCCAAATTCCTCAGATCGGCCCTCATAACTTGTAAGTCTCATGGAACCTGAATGTCCAACACCGACACCCGAAAATATCATGAAAACTAGTGTCTAGCATCGACACTTAAATACTCATATCCATACGTTCTGTTAGTAATATGTATGCCCTAGAGGCCATTACTGTACATACGATGTATATTGTAGTGGATGCAAGGACATATATAGGGAGGACTTTCTTGCTTGACATGATAGTATGCTATCTGGTTGTACTTTATCTTAACATGTACTCTGATTGTCTCTATATTACATGTTGATAAAGCCCTTAGGATTTGTACTCGACTGCTGGGACTATGATGAGATCATACTAGTGGGGCCACGGTAGTCGACGAGTACATCCTATAACTGTTCCTAGTCGAGGGTGTATCGAGACAGGGCATCGATACACCAGAGTAGACTAGCGTATACGCATCTTGACCCATATGATGGGCGATGGATGATCACATATCCATCGGTGTTTGACATCAAGGATGGTGTACGGGTGCTCAGTAGAGACTGGGTACACTGGACGGACTCGCCGAGAACTCCCAGATGGTATTATACCATACGTCAGATGGCAGTTCTCCGGTGACACTGGTACAGAGTAGTCTGTTGACCAGAGATCTTCATAGAGTCTTGTGTGGTTCCCACTGTGCTTTGATTTCCATCATACCACGCCCAAGAGGGCGTGCAAAAAGGTGGCTTTTGGGTACAGTCCCGAATCACATGGAGGCAATGAGCGATAGGAGGGGATTCGTCTCTCCCGGTATAGGGAGTTGATGTTGTGCTGTGTTCGATTGGCTATAACCGGAAATCCCTGGCCAGGGTTGCTGAGATTTACTGGTAAGTGTTATCAGTAGTTTCTCGAACTGTTATAGACCTCATATCGACACGACTTATCGAGCTACTGGGGTCTGACGTTTACCACCCCTAGGCGAGATATGCAACATATCAGACGACGAGACCGGACTGTACGAGAGTGTTACTGTTTGGATTCACAGGAGAAGTTACAGGCTTGCTTGTTGATCTTCTGAGCGCTCAATACCTGGGTAGCTGTTACATTTAGCTGACCGCTTGCAGCTTGTGGGTGTTTGATATGATCATCACCTACTGCCGGCGTATTGACGATTCTTTAGAGTCCTACACAGAGGTTTCTTGACTCAGGCAAAACGGAGTAGGGGCACATATGTGATATGTGCGGGACCGAGGATAATACGATATGAGATACCGTATTCTATTCTCGCGATATTTGATATCAGCCGGGTCATCGGATCAAGTGTTGATTCGATGGATAAATATTAGTCAGTTATATGCGATATAGCCGGATTGTCGGATCAAGTGTTGATTCGATAATTTAATGTATAATAATATATATGATATATTAAAAGACATTAACTAATATTAGCTCACTAAAAGATTCTTTTTCTCACTCTGGTAATACATTGTTATATATGCGATATATGTTAATTATATTATTTTCTTTTATTACGATAAATATTATATATGTGATATATAATATTGTAACATGATATGATAACTAATGCAACTTGTTTAGTGGAGTTTAAACTTGATTAGGGTTTGGATTAGGGTTAAACCTTCTAGTTGATTCTAGAAGCTTTTCTTTTTGTCATGATAAAGATATTTTCAAGTGAGTCATGCTTTAACCAAACCCAAACCCTAACCCTAGTTAATTCTTTACATGAGTTAGCTTGACCATGGTTGCATTATCTATCATATTATTTCATTTCCTATTCATCACAAATGGATTATCATTATTGTTCATCTTCTTCTTCATTTCTTTCATGAAAAGCTTGCTTGTTTTTTAAAAGGTGATGAATAAATATGAGAAAAAGAAAAATAAAGAGAGCAAAATTCCTACTTCATCATCCTCATCTTCCCTTGCCATTTAGATGAGGGTGTTCACATCATTTCATGAGTGTTAGCTCGTGTTAAAGAAACTTCGAGGTAGATCATCTTAGTATCGAAGATCGGAAGCAAAGGTTGCGTCTTTCTCTTCGTGGAACATCTCGAGAGTCCGGAACCCGATGATCGCAGCGAAGGGACCACAACACGGAGCATATGAAGTGAAGGACCGGATCTACAAAGGTTGTAATCCCTCTCACTTAGTGTTAAAATGTTTAGCATGCTTGTTTTCGCCTAATCTCTAGTTTAAAGTTCCGTATTCGGGTTGTTCGGCACGACTAAATTTTTAATCGGGCATGGTTGATGCCTCGTAGACCCTTGTGTGCGTGTCCAGCAACCCTACAGTGGTATCATAACCAAGCTAGAGCTTTAGGCGAAGTCTAGACAAAGTTTAAAGTCCGATCGAACGCCGAAAACCCGACACGGAACCCTCTCTGTACATTTTTCAAAAATGTGGTTTTTTCTGAATTAAACGTTCTCAGAAAATTAAGCAGGAAAAACTAAGAATTACTGTGAAGTACGGACCTCTAACTCGAAAATATGACCGCGGAACCGCCGCGAAACCATGGGTTTTGCGGCTCTTCGGCGGCTAAAATTTTGACTTAGTACCTGAAATTTCATGTAATTATTTTTAGGCCCTTTCTTGTTAATTTTTTCTGGGAATATTTTAATTCCACTTAAGTGTTGATTTTTCAAGGGTTGTATTGGGGAATCATTGATTCGAACGGATAATTTAACTTTGTTTAGTTTGTCCGGATAATTTTTAGAAACTGTTAAAAAGTTCGAACGGATATCAATAACTCACTTTTTCCCCTGTCGGAAAATTTTTCAAAAGTTGGATTTTTTCTCGTGTTTAAGAATGTTCTAAGTCATGCAAGTAACTCGGTGGACCCTCTAGAAGACAACAAACCTTAACTCGATTATGGGACCGTCTTGAACTGCCCTTTGAACCTTAAGGTTTGGGGCAGTACGGCGTGCCACATGTGAGGCGTTGGCTTGACCCTTCTACGGCTGGACCATTGGTACTGTGGCATGTGATGGATGTTTTTAAACTGATTTCAAGTGTTGAGATATATTGGGGAAATCTTGGGTGTTTGATGATTCGATCGGAAAGTTTAATTTTTTCTATTTATCTGGAATGTGATACAATATTTGGAATCCACAGGTAGTTATGAGATAACTAATTTGAATATTATAAACATAGCAGTTTAGTCTCAGATGATCGGTTGCCACGGAATTTTGATGTGATCAAAAGTCCGTCGCAATTACGTAGCATACGCGGATACTCGCCGGGTAAACTTAATAGACAGCCACGTCCCATAGCCCCGACCAAGTGACTGTAGGAGAACCCCGTCGCCGAAAGCATCCGTTCGGGTGCTCGCGGCAGCGGTGTTCTGCCTTGGTGCACTTCGTCGACGGTATCGGGGGTGTGGCCGTCTACTAAAGTTTGCGACGAGCATTCGATCAGGACGTCGGGAATCTTGTTGAATTGGCCGACTTGATATTGAAAAGAGTTTTCGATAAATGAGAATAAAATGCGGGGTTTATAATTGTTAGGCATGCGATGTCTAAGGAATTCATTTGGTTAGGCATGCGATGTCTAAATAGGTTGCGGATTCCAACTATTGTAGTTTTACACTTTCTTTTCTGTGACTGTAAGCGTAGTATGTGGTGTATCGCCGGCTTCGTTGCTATACATCAAAGACAATCGGGATACGCATACTTGCTTACGTTGATGATATGAGATATTATGTGTTGCTGTGATATGTTGTATTGGATCGTCGCGTTTTGAATAGCCGGGGGTTTTATGTGAGATGAGAGTTTTTCTTTTTCATTCATGTAAAATTCATTTGTATGTAATATTCTTTTATTGGGGCACTTCCAGGTAGCGGATGATGTCACCGTTGTATATTATTTACTTTTCCGCATTAGGTAGACCCAAGGAGGGGAGCACAAGTAACCGGGATCTAGGGTCCAGTGGGAGACCATCTCGAGGAGTCGAGGCCGGGTCTTCTAACCCTAGAATTGGCAGTGTTGCTTGCCGCTCTCGTAGGGTTCTAGGGATGTGGGTTTGGCTATTCATCGCGACCGTGGAATCCGTGTTTTATACAGGCTCGTATTGAAAACACGGACGTTCTAGTATATCCAATATTTCATATATGTTCTTCTGCTGCAATGTTCTGTGATGAGATCATATTACTGCCTGAGACGAATGTTTATATTATATATGAGATATATGTTATATTGCAGATTTCGTTTCAAAAATGTGATGCTTATGAAGCATATTAAAAGGGGACATCATTAATGAGATTAATGAAACTAAAAGAAACCTAAGATGTTGTAGAAACTTGTTTATAAAAAGTGGTAGCTACAGTTCTTGCTTTGCATAGCGGTGTTCCTTGTAGAACATCCAGCACCTTATTCGATAAGGAAAGGACCGAGATCCCTTCACCGGGAGTGACTCCTTTAGCAATAACTGGCAGATGCTACAAACTCGGTTTGTCTTTTGAATGCTTCTATAGTTTCTGCTTTGCACAGCGGTATATATGATATATCCTGCACCTTATTCGATGAGGAAAGGGCCGACGATCCCTTCACCGGGAGTGACCCCTTTAGCAAAACTAGAAAAGCCTCAAAAACACTCCATTTAAAATCACTCGATTCTACGACGATATCAAGTTCATTACGCAAAGGGTTTTCTGAAAAACCCGTCATAGCCCTCCGTCATTTCAGATAAGTACTGGTTAGTATTCGTGCTACGTTTGTTGACCTTAGCCAAGGCGTATT